>OZ007594.1:53935123-56335123 GCA_963931845.1 Maratus michaelseni | reverse complement strand
TCACTGAAACCTGCAAAAGCAAAATCCTATTTTTAACAAAATTTCTTCCTGTTCTCCATGTGATTATGCATACTAATACGAAAACCTGTCAAAAACGGAATTTTTCTCATATGTTTTTCGATTTTGTTTTAGCAGATATTATTGCATGAAAAAAAAATTATGTAAATGAATCTACAGTATTCGTTGAATTTGACTTATCAAAATTTTTATTTCAGATAATATACATTATAAATTTAATATTTTATGCCTCTGAATTTGTGATAATTATAAAGAATGTTTAAAAACACAAATCACTCACATATGCATTGCAAGTTGTGTTTTACAGCAAAGAGCTTATATGTTAATATGAAGCCTGCTGAAACGGAATCGCAAGGAACTGAAGAAAATCCGTTTTAGACAGTTTTCAGTCTTAACAGATAAAATTGCATGGCGTTCCTGCTATTTGCATCATAAAACTTTTCCGTTTATGGCAGAATGTCTTTATAGGCCGATTCCGTTTCCACAGATTTACTGTATTATATATGTATGTGTTTTAAACCTAAAAATAAATTTAGGGAAACCTTGACCGGTAGAGAAGAGGGCACACCAATTGTACTTGCTCCAGGGCGCTGAATATGTGACTACGCCACTGCTCTTCATCCTTTCAGGGGCAAAGTACTTATGTTGCTAAAATGTTGAAATGATTAAATAACATCAGGATTTACGAAAAAAAACATGAAAATAAATAAAAGGATATAAACTCATAAAACTTTCTTTTACTTAAGTAAGGTGTCACAAAATACATATATAAACATATAAACCACTGACATGTTTCGGTTTCATTAGAGATAAAACCCATTATCATAAAAAATACAACTACATACAATTGATCAAGACGAATGACATCGGACAACGAAATATATGCAACATACAAAACACATAAACGCCCTCTATTATCAATCACAAAAAGAAATAAAGACACTGATTTGAAATTGTTTACTCTCACGTGGTTCCCCCCCCCCCCCATTCAAGTTTTCTTTTAAATATTTATTTAGTAATAATTCCAACCATAAAGTTGGAATAATATAGGAAAAGGTATCGTTTGCAGACTAAATCTCTACTAAATCTCTTCTACGTATAATACTGCAACGATACCTTTTCCTATATTATTCCAACTTTCTGGTAATTACTAAATAAATATTTTAAAGAAAACTTGAATAGAGGGAGCCACGTGAGTAAACAATCTTAAATCAGTGCCTTTATTTCTTTTAATGATTGATAATAGAGGGCGTTTATGTGTTTTGTATGTTGCATATATTTAGTTGTCCGGTCTTGATCGATTGTATTGAGTTGTATTTTTATGATAATGGTTTTTATCTCTAATGAAACCGAAGCATGTCAGTGGTTTATATGTTTTTATGTTTTTGGGACTCCTTACTTAAGTAAAATAAAGTTTTTATGAGTTTATATGTTTATGAAAAGGTGATGTTCTCTTTTAAATTTTAGGATAAAAAAAAAAACATTTTTAGCATAGGTAAAAAGAGATTCACTTCACATTTACTATTATAAAAGCAAAATTTTAATTTCGGAATTCTGGAGCCATTGTGACATTTGACGATTAACATTATGTGAGATATATAATATCCCATTGCCTTTCAAGGGGTTAAATATTACCTGAATTCACATTTAAGACTATTATAATAAATAAAAATAAATACTTCCATAATGAAGAGAAGAAAGTTTTTTCAACTATAGGTAAATCATATTCAATGATTGGAGTATCATAGTTGAGATTTATTCCAACGGAGCGAAAAATGCCGGGGCCAGACTCGAACCAAAGTACCTTGGCTTGCCGTGCCAATGCTCTTCGGTTCTGCTTCAATTCGTTGCACACAATTCAATGCGGAACAATTCATCGCACACAATTTATCGCGGCGACAACTCATCGCAGCGTCAATTCGTCGCGGCTTCAATTCGTCGCGCCGTCAATTCGTCGCAACGAAAATATATTTGAAGGCTATGATAATAAAAGCAAAGATAATTTAGTAAAATTATTTAATGATAATTAAATTTTTAGATATAGAGAATTATAATAAAAAATAATTATCATTAAATAATTTTACTAAATTAGCTTTACTTTAATCATCATAGATTTCAAAACCATTTTCGTTGCGTCGAATTGACACGACACCACGACGAATTGACGCTGCGACGAGTTGATACTGCGACGAATTGACGCTGCGTAGAGTTGTGCGCGATGAATTGTCCCGCAATTAATTGTTCGCGACGAATTGACGCGACATCATGAGCTACCCTAACGGTATCCTGTCTGTCATATTTCACTCTTATTTGTTGGATATGGCTGCGAACTGAATTTCATTCATCCGAACTATAACTATAGCATATAATTAGGTCATAATGAAGAGAAGAAACTTTTTCGCTCTGTTGAAATAAATCTCAACTATGATACTCCAACCATTGAATATGATTTCTAAGCAACTGCGTTTCGTCACGGATAAAATTTAACCTTTGAGTATTAGCATGTCTAACCTCGAATTTCTAGGCCATAAATTCCTGTAATTAAAGTGAATCTCGACTTTAAATATGTTATTTTTGATAAATATCTTTAACGTACGATTTTTCCAAGTCCTTAATTGGCAACAGTAAAAAATGATACCATGCGTATAGAAGATTTTGTAATTTTTTTGTTTCCTCGAATAGCAACTGACAATTGTAATTCATGTCCATCACTATGATTTTCGCTTTGTAATATATTTTATGTGATCTGATAAAGTAACATATAAAAAAGAAACTGGTTCACAATTAACGTCGTACCAAAGTATGACAGTGTATCAGTCATGTTCAAATTTATATTCCGAAACAGAAACATGTCATGTATTACGTGATGTCTTTACTACGTTCATCTCACTTTAAAAAGAGTAAAATACTTCGAATACGCTTGCATAATTAGTCGCGAATATTGATGAATAAAAGGTAAATAAATGACTTAATTTATTTAACAAGAAGTACTTGGATAAAAGATTTTTTTAATTGTGTTTCTTATTTTCTCTTGCATTTATCACATTTTATTTTTCTGCCATTCCTCGAAGTCCATTCATCAAGTCCATTCAAGTTTTTCAAGAATTCCATGCATGCTTACGGCTATTCTCAAATGCAAAAGAGCTACTTTCTGACGCATTTCTGGATTCATTTTTGTTCGGAAACGCATGAAATTGACAAATGTTCGTATTCAGAAACTATGTAATCGAAAGACTTTTTCCATTTTTTTGGTAAAGGCAGAAGATCTTTCAGAAAATAGTGTTTTTAACCGAATTCACAAACGCAGCAGTACGAGAAAGGGGAAAACTTGTCGTCACTTGACAAGAACTGCTAATAACCCGATGTGGTATTTATTTATCCAAAAATGGAGAACGCTATACGATTGCAAATCGCTTCAACAGTCATGCCTGCCTTATGCCTTTACTTTTAAAAATGAGTCAGAAAATGTGTCAGAAAGTTTTGCGTAACTGAGCAGGGAATTTGAGAACACTGCAAATTCCAGCACACATTGGGAACACATTTCGAACACTTTGATTCAAAAAAAGTGTTCCAGTTACCTTAATGTGTGCTGAAATGTGTTCAGAATATGCTCCGCTATAATGGAAAGTGTACCGAAAGTGTTTTGCTCAGGATATTTGTTAAATCTAAACTTGGAAACACATTTGAGAACAGATTGGGAGCACATTTAGGCACACATGTGAAATCATCGCTTTCAAAAAGTGCGCTAGAGAGTGTTCTGAACAAAAGAGGTGTTCTCACAGGTATTCTAAAAACTGCTTCAAAAAGTGCGCTTCAAAGTGTAATAAAAAAATTGACAAAATAAGTGTTCTGAAAAGTGTATAAAGGTTTGCAGTGAACCGCCTTACTTTCCGAGCACATAATGTAAGTATTTGTGTGTGAGTGAACAAGATAACTCGCAAAGGGTACTTCCGATTGAGCTCCCACTGGGCGAATATGTTTTAGACCACTGTCGCAAGAACTGTGTAGATTTCCGTAAACATCAGCCGACGGATTAGGTATTTAATCCATTTTCAAACCGATTTCAAACCATTTTGCGACAGATTCCATAGGGAAAATCACCAGAGGAAATCTGACAGAGTATAAGTGATAAATATTGCGGCTATGTAATAAAGCTTTGGTCGCGCAGAGGTAACATCTCCAATTTCAAAACAAGTTTTTTTTTACTTTCTGGACACGCACAACAGTGTTCAGAAAGGAATCAATCCAGATTTTCCTACTATATGAACGTCTTAACGATGATGTTACTTAAACATTACTTATTTCTATATACATTTCTCTCCTACATACTTGCCCATTAGCTCAAATACTTGGGTGATTTACCAGCTTACTCTGAATATATATATATATTGGGTTGAGGAAAAAGTAATTTCGTTTTTTTACATGTTTTTCAAAGAGAATTTATTCATATAAATATCAAACACTAATCAATGATATATGTGCCATTTTGAACGATGACCTTTTGCCACTTTTCCGGTAAAACCATAATTTCGTCACTGTAGAATTTCTGAGATTTCTGGGCGAAAACCTGAACCAAGTAGTTTTTACAAGCCTCCTTTGCATCCAGCTTTACACCATTAAGAGAGTTCTGCAGAGATCGAAATAGATGATAGTCGGACAGAGGTCCGGGCTATAGGGTGGATGCATCAAAACTTCCCAGCCAAGCTCTCTCAATTTTTGCCGAGTCCCTTAAAATGTATGTGGTCTGGCGTTCTGGTGGTGCAAGACAACGCCTTTCTTATTGATCAATTCTGGCCGTTTTTTTAATTGCCTGCTTCAATCGCATTAGTTGTTGACAAAAGAAAGTCGAATTAATGGTTTGGCCAGGTTTGAGCATCTCATGATGGACAATGTCTTTCCAATCCCACCAAACACCCAGCATCACCTTCCTTGGCGTCAATCCGGGCTTTGCCACCGTTTGTGAAGCTTCTCCGGGCTTCGACCACGGTCTTTTTCGCACATTATTGTCGTACGTGATCCACTTTTCATCGCCCGTAATCATTCGTTTAAAAACTGGCTCGATTTCGTTTCGTTTCTGCAACGATTCACAAATGGAAACTCGGTCCATTAAATTTTTCGCTGTTAATTCATGCGGAACCCAAGTATCGAGCCTCTTTTGGTTTTCAGTCTTATGTAAATGGTTCAAAATTGTTTTTTGATCGATATTTAGTTCCATAGCGATGTCGCGAGATGAAAAATGTCGGTTTACCTCGATATTGTTAAGAATTTCATCGACCTTTTTCAACGATTGGCTGGCCAGGGCGAGGTTCATTTTTAACATCGAAATTTCCGGAACGAAAACGAGCAAACGAATTCTGACACTGGCGTTAACTTAAGCACTCATCACTATAAACACCACACAATTTTCGATGAGTCTGCGCTGCATTTTTTCCTTTTCGGAAATAGAAAAGCAAAATATGACGAAAATGACCTTCTGGAATCTTCAATTTCAAAACGCAATAACTTTTGACTGAGTAAACAGATAACGCTACCTTTATATCTAAAATGATCTATGGACTATTACCTTTCAAACGGTCTATAGTATGGCTTGATTGAATAAGCATTACTAGAGATATGCGACTTTAAAGCCATCCATTGGGAAAAAACGAAATTACTTTTTCCTCAACCCTATATATAAAGGCATAAGAAAAATAAAAAATTCACATCGGAAAAAAACAGCAAACAAACAACAACAACAAAAAGGTCTACCTTATATTTTATAACTTTTTTTTAAATTAAACTATTAAAAATACTGATAAGAAATTGCAAAAGTGGGAAATGAAACCGCGAGACAATTATTTATAAATAACGATTAAAACGATTTAATAACTATTATAAATAACGATTAAAAATAAATGTTATTACCGATCGACTGGCAATGGTATCATTATTCTGCTATTGTTTGTTGCAAGAATAGAATAGGGAGTGTTTACTTTTTTCTCCAGGACTGTACGTCACAAGCATGCAGTTTGCTTCGAAACTCACTAGTCAAAGCCCCAAAAGCTAGAATAAAGCTTGACCACAACCGCTTCAACGAAAGAAAAAGAAGACACAACCGAACACTCAATTACATCAAAATCAATTAAGTATTTGAAATATAAGCTGACCTTTGACCTTCATTATCTATAAAAAAAAATAATAATAATAAGTAAATACGAGTTGTTGTGCAATAGAACGGCCTTGTTCAATTAGAGGTGGGATTTCTGCAATCTATTGTACATAATTTCATCAAAACTCATGGGCTGATTTTTTGGCGGTCAACTTGTTGATATATAACCCTAGCTGTCATATAGGATTTGGTTAATTCAGTTCCTAGATGAATTCAGGCCGTGTACTAAAAGTGGACCTCAGTAGCGGCTTGTGACTGGTTTTATTTATTTATTTATTTCTTTTTATTTCTTTTAAGGAATTTTTGCCTTATTTATTGGCAGAAAATTTTGCAATTAAACAAGGAAAATATTTATTTTAAAAAGTAACAGTATTAAAATAATAAATTTTTCAGCCATGCATTTAGTGCCCTAAAAAGAGCCGCCGCTGGTGGCACATCGCCCCCTGAATAACTAGGCCTATGCGCTGACACAAAAACGTCAACTGTCGTAGGTAGATTTTTTACAGCTTTTGAACGCTCCCTTGAATTTAAATACCAGTATTTTCGAAAAGTATTCTTCTCCTTCTTTTTCTGAAATTAAATAAGGTGAAGAGTACTTTTAAAAAATACTGGTATTAAATTCAAGGAATCGTACAAACGCTGAAAAAAATCCACCTACGACAACCGCCATTTTTGTGTCAGCGCCTAGTACTAGTATTCAGAGGACGGTGACCTATTCCGTATTAACACAATCGCGACCGCATGTTTTCGTCTTTGCAACAGAAAACTCCGTCTATGGGCGTTACTCTTGCATATTACATTATTTACAAAAAAAATTCTATAATCCTATTTATATTGCAAATTAATATATATAGTAACTATACTGTTTCTAATCAATTTATTTATATTCATATTACATTTTTTTCTATTAAAACGAATGTTGTGTATGTTTTTTAGTAATAATGTAACTGCTAAATGCAAAAAGAATGCTTGTAGGCGGAGTTACAGATTTTCAAATGACGTGTTCAAATCTGTGGTCTCGAATGTGTTAATAAAAAATTCTTGTTTTATTTATAGATCTTCCCATTAGTTTGATCACTGTTTCTAGAATTGTAATGCTACATAATGGAGCACATTCTTCAATGCAAAATAAAGAAAAGGAAAGTGAGAAATAACAGGAGCAACACACATTCTTACTACAGAGGACATGTGCTTTTGTAATTTGTGTGATCAAAATTGGACCGATCCAGAAATAAAACAAGCGTCTTTATTAGTGCAGCTTAGTTACATCTTTAGCATATAATATGGCCTGAATTCGTCTAGGAATTGAATAGAAAACATTATTTAACGCAAAATAAAGAAAGAGAAAGTGGGAAAATCAGAGTTATTAGTATATCGACATGTGCTTCTGCAGTTTGTGCCCAGAATCCAGGGCATTAAAAATTTTGGACGAATATGCGTCTTATTAATTTTCACAAATGGGACTTGAGGCTATTTATTCTTTCGTCGACCTAACAAATTTTCTTAAAAACAAATTAAAAATTTAATTGAAAAAGCAAATAATGTCTGAAGTACTAAGATAAATAGCAAATAAATAAAATTATTTCTCCTTTCTATAAATTTGTCTTTTTCTTTGTTCCTGTGACCTGCGTGAAGTACAACTTTGCCTTTAACAGGGTTCGTACGTATCAGGAGATTCGGGAGATTTTATGTGTTTTAGTACCAGAAATTTCGTAGAGTACTGGTTGCTATATCTGAAGATAGCATTTTTTTTTTCATTAAATAAGCCAAATATTGCTTTACGAAAATTCTGGTAAAAGGTGCTTGAAAGTCCTTGAAGCGTACGAACCCTGTTTAACCTTCTTACCCTGTTAAAATTTTACTAGGCCTTGATGAAAATATTTCACACCAGAATTCTTATTTAGAACTATTTAATATATTTATTTAACTTAGTCGTCTGTGGCGTTTATTTAATTTACTAATTTATTTATGAAAAAATTCTGGTTCAAACAAATTAAATAAATTAGGTGGGAATGACGTTTGGTGGGTGGGTGATCTTGGAGCCCAGAAAAGGTTACCAATTTGGTGTCTAGTATATCAGAAGGTCTATGTTTTTTTTTCGTATTTAGTAAAAAAATAAAAGCAAAAGTTCGCATAAAGCTCTATACAGCGTTGCTGAGATTTCATTTCAAACATGTGTTTCATTTTTTACATTTAAAAATAGAGGGCTATTTGTCAGAACCAATAATTTATGATGAGAAAAGAAAAATATATCGTATATTCCCGCGTATAATTCGCGCCTTAGATTTGAGACTGTATTTTTCTGCTTTTAGGTATATTCGCTGTATTATGCGCACACATATTTAAAAAAAAAAAAAAAAAAAAAAAAAAAAAAAAAAAAAAAATGTTATATATCTAGCATGAAAATACTGCAAATAGCATTAAAAAGTATAATAAATAGTACGAACATAAAGAAAAAAACTAAGTAAATGTGAGGAGATATGATACTGCCAAGCCTGAATTCTCACGGAGCGTTTAGGATCGTACTCTGGTTCGTACAAGTTCAAGGGCGTAGCCAGAAAAAGGGCTAAGAAAGACTGGAGCACTGAGCTCCACAATAATACGGAGGGTTATCTTCCTATTCTGATACATTGAATTCAGCGGTCCGCTTATGAATACAATGGCAAAACACAGATCTTCTCCAATAGAGAAGTATGGGATAGATATTTTCAAATTGGATTATCTTTTAAAAATATGACGAAGTTGCTACAATTTTCGCCGATATATATTTTTTACTGAAAATAACTACAGATTTCATTTAAATTCATCGAAAATATTTAATTTGATATTAGTTTAAAATGAAACTTTGTGTAAGCTCAGCAAAAAACAATAAAAATTTGTTAAGTATTACTCATAAAAATGTGAAAAAGATATAAAAATAAGCAAAAGTAATAAAGTATGCGGAAAAGTGTAAAAAAAACGCTTGTAATATTACAAAAAAATGCATGATTCATTGTTTGTGCGTATTGAAAGCGTGATGCGGTTGCGGTAGAAAGTGGACCGATGAGTTAGCCCTCCGTTCTATTATGAAGCTCAGTTGATTGGAGTCCATTCCTCTTCAGAATCAAGTGTTTTTTTATGTAATCATAGACACATTCTGCCAATTTGTATACAAACAAAGACCATAACTACCCCACCACTATCATCAACACCGAAATAAAATCCTTACTGCAATTAACAATGTCTTCTTTTTCTGTTCATTAATTCAGAAATTTCAATTATTCAGGGCCTGATTACCGAAGGGGCACACTTCTACCAGTAAAATTTAATAGAAATTTTTGTCTTATTAAAACGCCCTATTCATGCAAAATTACTGTCATGTATAAGCCAAACATTTCTATTCATTTTTACTGGTGGGAGTGTGCCCCGTTGGTAATCAGGCTCTGATTTTAATCATATTTTCTTCATGTTCAGTCTTTCATTTCCTTAACCCGCATGTAACGCGCGCAATTTTAATGAGATTTCTTGTTTCAAAAGTGCGCGCTATACGCCGGAATATACGGTACTAGAAAACTTTTATGTCTATTGAATTCTGTTGTAATACGACATTTTCAAAACATTTTAAAAAATTCTGATACAGCCTATTATCATATTAATAATACGCAAAATCACCATATTCGTTAGAATTCCGTGAATGGCACATTCGTTAAATTTCAATAAATCTTGTAAACCCCGTACAACCAACCAACCAATAAATCTTGAAGCCCAGTGTCGTAGTGATGAGCGCGTCTGGGTGCCACACAACAGGTCCAGTGTTCGTCTTCGAGCTGGGCAAACTTCATTCAACCTTTCGTCGATTCGGGGTCGATAGAATAAGTACCAAGCTTGCTTGAGAACTCAACACTGAGGACACCTGACCAGTAAATATGCTGTATGGCACCTGAGGACCCATGGTCAAGAAAACATGGCTAGGCACTATGACCCTTAAGGGATCGTAGCGCCGCTGGTTTTTAGTTTTTCAATAAATCTTAATTTTTATCATTTGAAACGCTACTTTTATATTAAATTAAAAAGCTACTTTTAATTAATAACAAGAAGTAAATTTTCCCCAAAAATTTAAACCCGAACGGGTTAATATTAATATCTGGAAGAATATAACAAAAATTTTCACATGGCTCTTTTTTTTTTAATGAACACTGGATATTACATAGCTAATTACCACGAAAAAGATAACAAGACCCAATTCGTGATGTATTTTGATAATTCATCATTTGCCTTCTAGCCATTAAATAATTCATTAAACTTATTTGCAACATTGTTTGCCTCTCTGCCTACTCCACCCCAGAACTGAGACGCATATAAAGTGTTTCGTAATACTACTCAAAAGAAAAAAGAAATAAAATTAACAAATAAAAAAAATATTCAAATCACAAGCAGATTAAACATATTTGCTTTCTCACATATTAAAAACGCATTCAAGTCATTCAAACACAGTTCTTTTATCTACGGAGCCGCGAAAAAAATATCTTCGAGATTAATCTCAACTCATTTCGCAGAAGGTTAGCTTAATAATCCTCTCCTCTCTTCACCTCATTGCGTATTCAAGAGCCATATATGCCTACCGATTCCGACCACATACATCACACCGTTTAAAAACGCAACACGTATATGCGTCTTCGCCACTGCTACACCGCCTGCATATGTATACTTGATGAGCCGTCATCTCCGGCTTTCATCCGTGACATGTGATGGGAAATTCGTGAATTCTTAGATTGAATTTCATTTCGCTAGCTACCGTTTTTATTTCCAGTTCTTGTTTCGTACTTTCGCTTCGTTGATGTGCACGTGAAAACGAAAGTAATTTTAGGTAGATTTCGTAAGAAATACTACCTATTACATTCTCCCCTATGTTGGAATTTCTGAAAATTTTTTGCAGATCTACGCCGATCATGACTCTCACAACCCAAAACCACCCCCAGTTGAAAACTTTATATATTGTATATCTATCTATCTATCCATCTATGTCACTTTTTTAAGGACACGATAACTTCAATAACTCTGCACAAATCTCTTCCAAACTGATACATAAAATCAAGGGGCATAAAATCTCGGTCAAGTTCGTTAACGGGCAAAATCGAACCAATTGGAGGGGCGGGAGCGGGGAGGGGGGCTTTTGTGAAAACAGAAAAAAACCCCAAAATTTCTTAGTTGTGATCTGTATCGAATCCGTTTAAAGTTATTATTACTTCTAGGAAAAGAGCCGAAAATTTATGGATGACAGATTTTTGATATCATTAAAAATGGCCCCAGGGGGGAGGGGGGAAGGGGGTTTTAGAAGAAAAAAATTCATAACTTCGTCAATTCACAAGATATCAAATCCGCTTAAATTTATTATAAATCCTCTTAATATTATCTAAAACTTTATATTGACAAGTTTTTTTATAGGACCAACCCTTATAGCAAAAAAAAAAAAAATTAAAAACAAAAAAATCCCTGCCGGCTCCGCCTGCAAACAAGTTAGATTTCGAAGTGGGTGGTCCAACTGCTGCATCATGGCAAAAAGGTCATTTCTTCCGCAATTCCCAACAAAAAGGCGCCCCACGGTCTGCGTCTTCCCATTCTTCATGTCCGAGAACTCACTATTAACCACTTCACAGTATCGCCCGAACGCCACTCGGACAAGAAGAATTTGCTTGCTTTGTTAGTAAAATATTTTAGACACCATTAATTTTTAACTGTAATCTTTGTTTTATTATTTGACAGATATGTTTGAATTACTTAAAGCAAATAATTTAGTACGAAAAAAAGCGGTATTTGCGCCTATTTTTAGTTTGTTGTGTAAAAAAACGAACTTACTTTCTGGAGATAACCAAGTGGGTGTTTAACCCCTTCAGGGGCAACGTACTCTTGCAGCTAAAATATTGAAATGATTGATTGACACTAGGATTCTCGAATGAACATATTTTAAAATAATTAATTGCTTTTCCTCATGTACCTGATAAATTCAAAATTTGATTATAAAATTCTGGTGTCATTGTGGCATTTTGGGATTAAAATTAAGTGGTATATATAATATACCGGTGCCCTTCAAGGGGTTAACCCCTTACCAGTGTTGCCCAAAAATAATTCGGGCAACTCAAACGAGCGATATTTGTGATTATTGATCTTTTATGCTCTGAATTATAAATTAATGCAAATGTCAACCTCCCAAAGCAATTTTCCGGAATAATAATAAGAAGAAAAATACGTTAAAATATTTGTACAATCTTTAAATAAAATAGTATGAATACACTATATTGCCAAAGGTGATTGGTCACTTGCGATTTTAGACATTTTGTTAACTATCTAGAAAAATACATGAGGAATTAACCAGAAACTGCAGGTGTGTAAACAGTATAATATAGGTTATGTATTTCCGCGAAGATTTTTTCACAAAACCCCATAGGGGACGGTCAACAAATTAGAAAAAGAACGAATATCTTTTGGATAACCCTGTAAAAACTAATGTAGCAAAGGCGCTCAAACTCGAGATTATTAATAAGTGGCTTATTGTGATATACTGTGTTCATTTTTATGAGGATAGCATGTATACTCGTAGAGAAATTAAGGTTTTTATAAAAACCCGCCTACGACAGCCGCCATTTTTGTGTCAGCGCTCAGGCCTAGTATTCAGAGGGCCGTGTTCACGACGATCGTTTACGTCATACGCGATGCATCGAGGCTAACGAAAAAGAAAGGCTACCGCAGTACTTTACGCGTATCTTTTTTTACAGACCGCGGGAGTCACGTGATGCTCGAATCCACCAATACAAGTGTGCGAGAAGAGCATCACGTCACTCTAGCGGTCTGTAAAAAAAGTTAGGTGGAATGACCCGCGGTAGCCTGTCTTTTTCGTTAGCCTCGCGATGCATAAGGTGCTCAGAATCCATGATTACTCTTACCAGTAATTTTTAATTGCAAATTTTGCATTTTCCAATCGGAGCATTGCTGCGATTAAAGTAGTGCAAAAATTTCTATTTTGAAAAACCGGTGAAAACAGATTAAAAATTCTATAAAAAAAAAAACGCTCGCCGCGAAGGAGTTAAGAAGATAATAGAATTTCATCAAGTGGAAATTTCAAAGTTTTATAGGTTTTTTTTAATACTTAAAATTTAAGAAGATACTTTAAATAAAGAAAACTGCCCAGTTAAACTGAGGGCATTGAGCTCACAGGCTATTCACACTAATTGTATATTATACTCTTATTTAAAAGAATAATGCCACTCGAAAAATAAACAAATCGACAATATATTAAGGGGGGGGGGGATAAGCACCCGTTCCCACCCTTTATACTTAACCAATAAACTCCCAAAATCTAATCAGACAAGCGCCTTACCACAATGAATTTATACACAAAATTTGAAAAAAATCGGATAATTTTGCTTGAAAAACCCATTTATCTAAATTAAGGGAGGTAAAACCCCCCACCCCATTCCCCCTTTATACTTAACAAATGAAAACCCCAAAATCTAATCAGGCAAGCGCCTTACCACAATGAATCTGTACATAAAATTTGAAGAAAATCGGATAATTCTGCATGAAAAACCCATTTATGTAAATTAAGGGGGATTAGCCCCCTTTTACCCCCCTTTATACTTATCCAATGAACCCCCAAAACTAATCAGTGAAGTGCCTTATCACAATGAGCCTATATGCAAAATTTGAAGAAAATCGGATAATTCTGCATGAAAAACCCATTTATATAAATTAAGGGGATTAGCCACCCTTTTACCCCCCTTTATACTTATCCAATCAACCCCCAAAACTAATCAGTGAAGTGCCTTATCACAATGAGCCTATATACAAAATTTGAAGAAAATCGGATAATTCTGCATGAAAAACCCATTTATCTAAATTAAGGGGGATTAGCCCCCCTTTTACCCCCCTTTATACTTATCCAATCAACCCCCAAAACTAATCAGTGAAGTGCCTTATCACAATGAGCCTATATACAAAATTTGAAGAAAATCGGATAATTCTGCATGAAAAACCCATTTATGTAAATTAAGGGGGATTAGCCCCCCTTTTACCCCCTTAATACTTATCCAATGAACCCCCAAAACTAATCAGTGAAGTGCCTTATCACAATGAGCCTATATACAAAATTTGAAGAAAATCGGATAATTCTGCATGAAAAACCCATTTATCTAAATTAAGGGGGGGGGGGTAACCCCCATTTCCCCACACCCTTTATACTTATCCAATGAACCCCCAAAACTAATCAGGAAAGTGCCTTATCACAATGGACCTATATACAAAATTTGAAGAAAATCGGATAATTCTGCATGAAAAACCCATTTATCTAAATTAAGGGGGTTAGCCCCCCGTTTCCCCCTTTTATACTTAACTAATGAACTCCCAAAAATAATCAAGGAAGCACCTTATCACAATGAACCTATATACGAAATTTGAAGAAAAACGGATACTTCTGCATGAAAAACCCATTTATCTAAATTAAGGGGGAGTTAGCCCCCCCTTTTCCCCCTTTATACTTAACCAATGAACTCCCAAAACTAATCAGGGAAGCGTCTTATTAGAATGAACCTGGAAACAAAATTTGAAGCAAAACGGATAAATCTATCACGAGTTATCGCGTTACGTATACATACATACATACATACATACATACGTACATACAGAACGGGCGGGCACATTAGCTCTCAGGCTTTGATAGCCTGTGAGCTAAAAAACGCACTTTAAAATTTCTTTTGATCCGCCAGTATGTCTGCAACCCGTTCGTGTCGGGTCGGGTTCGAATAAAATCGGGTTATCTGACCCGATGCAGGACTCTACTGTCAATCGATGTGTTGAATAATTTTTTTAAAAAATAATTTGGAAATTGTACGTCAAACGTGTCAAATGACGTGCATTCGTACTATAACTAGTTTCAGTGAAATGAATTATATCGTCTGTTATTATGATATGATTCATTTCCGTAATAAATTAAGTGCATTTTAAGTTGGTAATATTTTATCTTTTGTTGACATTTACTGAAAATTCCAATGGAAAACTTAAGCCTAGCTTTGAAAATTTCAGAATTTGAAATCCATATTTAGACTCTTTTTCCATTTAATATCTATTTCTCCGGAAACATCTATCCAAAAAAACTGTCGGTAGATTATAGGATTGCTATAATTAAACAATTTTAATATACAAATTTGGTTTTTAAAATCAGTAATACGGAAATAATATGACTCCATCTTATATAGGATATAATCACCATGGCAACCTAGAATTATTGCCTATCATGGGATATCGTTGAATTAATTACGTATGCTAGGATTTAATAGAATGAAGAATGTGACTATAACTTGGTCATAGAGGTTATAAAATGTCATATACGTCATACATGTCAGATAACTTGGCGATACATCTCGGTCGCTTGACAATCAATCCTCGGAAGCTGGACCCTCGGACAAGGAAGCACCGATCTTTAAAAAATTCACATTACTAAATAAATGTTTTCAGTAATATCTTGTTTTACCCTTAATCTCCCAGTGGGACACTATGTCCCAGTGCAACTTCAAAAATTACCTCTGGACACAACAGTCCCTGAAACGCTTGGAAAACCATGTCTGCTTGTCCCACTGGTCTCTCACCACTTCTGTGGCTTTTAGACCTTATTAAAATACTGTGCTAAATTTGATTTAAAATATCCCACAAAAAAAAATTGGTAGTCAAGGGGTTAAGTTCTTATTCGATTTTCATAAAATTTGAAACGATTCGACAAAATTCTGCTACGATTCTATATATTAAGTTTCAAACCATTCGGTTGGGTAGTTTTTCTGCTGTTATATGGGGACGGATGGACCAGAAAACGACTATAGGTGCTACGTATTTATGTAAGTACTAACGCACCTAAAAACATATTCAAATGATACTTTAAAAATTCGTCGGAGCATAAAAGGTTAAAGCATGACATCTATACAGATTGTCTAAGCTAGTTGAACCCCTTATTACGTATTCTGTCTCGGACAGTGGCTACTCTCGGGTATTTATGTAAATCACACAGTGTGTCGGACCTGGGGGCAAACGCTTACGAACTCATGTGAATGAGATTAATAGTTTTCACCCCCAGGCTGTTGCTGAATTATTCAGACGGAAATGATAGCGTGTTATGTCATCATTAAGAATAGGGTTCGAGAGATTTTAAAAAATTCAAATGGCCAACCACAATCTGGTTATCAATCGCCCCGAAGAGATTATTAACGAAACAAAAATTTCTGAAGTGTTTGGCTAGCTTGTTCCTTTCCTTTTAAACACTTTCCAACATAGTTGAAAAGTGCTTATAAATTCGGTTTGTCTATCTGTTTTTCCATCTGTCTGCCTGTCCGCTGCTCCTCGGGATTGCACTTCAACTCTAAGGCTAACGCCGGGTTTCCCGAGGTGGTCATCCCTATCCCTATCCCTGTCTGCCTGTCCGTGCTCTAACTCGCATAAATATACTCCGTTTGACATGCAATTGATATATGTTATTGAGGTTTACTGTGGCATGTTTCGTATTGAAAACGAAGTCTGCAGCACTTACAGTTCTTTTACAGGGACACTCAAAAGAATTACATTACTATTTATAGGGAAAACTGATTCACTGTTTATTTTAATAATGTGTCATTATTTTAATAATGTTACGCTATTTCAAACATATTGAAATTGATATATATCACTGAAGTCTACTACAAGAGGCATACTATAGAATAGGATGTGCATAGCACTTATAGCTCCTTTACAGGGACACTCAAAAGCATGCCGTTACATAATGGTCTATGGAGAAAAATCGTTTGCGGTTTATGTTAATAATGTTTCTTTATTTCAAACATATATAAATTGATATATATCACGGAGGTGCATTACAAGAGGCTTACTATAGAATATTGTCAATGGTTTTTTTTATTTTTTAATTTTGTCAATATTTGTTAGAAGACTATTGGGCTAGGTCACATGTTCGAGAAATTTCGATTAGTGTGTCACTTAGGTCATGAGTCATTATGGGTCAAGCTATTTTTATCTTAAAAACGGATCAGAGGATTTGAACTAAATTTTGTATACTACAGTTTTAGGGAACGATAAGACTATTGGGCTAAGTCACATGTTCGAGAAATTTCGATTAGTGTGTGATTTAGGTCATAGGTCAAGCTATTTTTATCTTAAAAACGAATCAGAGGATTTGAACTAAATTTAGTATCCTACAGTTTTAGGGAACGAGAAGACTATTGGGCTAAGTCACATGTTCGAGAAATTTCGATTAATGTGTCATTTAGGTCATGGGTCATTTTGGGTCAAGCTATTTTATCTTAAAAACGGATCAGAGGACTTGAACTAAATTTAGTATCCTACAGTTTTAGGGAACGAGAAGACTATTGGACTAGGTCACATGTTCGAGAAATTTCGATTAGTGTGTCATTTAGGTCATGGGTCATTATGGATCAAGCTATTTTTATCTTAAAAATGGCTTAGACGATTTGAACTAAATTTTGTATCCTACAGTTTTAGGGAACGAGAAGACTATTGGGCTAGGCCACATGTTCAAGAAATTTCGATTAGTGGGTCCTGATATTTGAACTCAAAGTTATTTTTGACCGAGCATAGCTCGGTCTTCCCTGCTCGTTGATAATTGAATAAGATAAAATCTCCTATCCAACAAGACGCTTATGTTAATGAAATTACAATGTAAAAACACCCGCAGATATACTCGAATATACTCGACAACGCTGGGTTCAGGGAGATTGACCTCCACTTGATAAAAAATAAAAAAAAAAGACTTGTTAAAGAACATCAATACGGGAAATCGTGTGTAATGCAGCTATTCTTAAAGGTTATATTTCCCGAATCTCCGGGAAGTCTTACATTCTTAAATATATATATAAACTTACAAAATTAAATTGCGGATTGTAAGATATTAGTCCTAGACTGTACCCTGACTGCCCAGCATCACATTAAAAAGCCATCACAAATGAATCTGTCATCCTTGTTTGCATACGTGCTGAAACAACCCAAACTGTTTAAAAAAAATAACAGATTGTATGTTTCTGCTAGAACGATACCAATGCTTATTCATGCTGCCTCCATTGGACTTAGTGGAGGTTGAAGATGAAGTGGACTTCTAATATGCATAATGACCTTTACACACTACATAAACTCTAACCTTAACAATTTAGTTATTCTTAATGCCATCATACAGTATTATTTAGTATTTTTAGCATAATTTATCATTGTTTACTCTAGTATTATTATTCATTTAGTACTTACTTATATCCATTATTATTATCTACTTTAGCATCTAACAGCATTATTACATGGTAGTATTATTGCTCAGTATTACATAGTAGTATTTAGTATTGCTCAATAGGATTGGTAAATTGTATTTTCGGAATCTTGTCTTTTCAGAATTTGTATTTCAACATTACGTAGTATAATTATTGCTCAATATCACAAAGTATAATTTAGTAATGCTCCAGTATAATTAGGTAAACAAACCGGTTAATTATTAACGTTAAAAGAGACTACGTCTTTGCTATGCGGTACCTTTCATGTGGTCAGGCGCTCTTTTTCATGTGGTCAGTCTTCAGAAGCTTGTCCAGGGGTCAGAAGAGGAGATCCCTGACATGTGTATCACTCCTCTTTCTTTTATTGAGACTCCCTTTGATGACCACAGAATCTTTGGAAAAGAAAGACCAGGGGAATGATTTACGAGTTTTTGTCGGATAAATGAGCTTTAAAGAGATGGGCCATCCATCAGGTTCTGGTAGCTTTATTTCACAAGAATCTGGCCCTTGGTTCTAAATAACTCTACGCGAGGTCCTGCAACAAAGATTCTTTTAGGCACCTTGACATTTTTTTTTGGTAGTTGGAATCTGTGTTTACTTTAAGTGGAATAAAATTTACTTTGGAGAATAAGATAATATAAGTGGAAATCCGGAGACGGCAGTTTCTTTAGTTACAACCGCTGGGTTTAGTAACAACTGCTGGGCGGGGCTAGTTGAGCTGAAGACGAGAGGTAGGCCTCCCCGCCCGGTTTGACCTTGACCTTGTAAGATATTAGACCAGGGCATGAAATTTCAGTTGAAAAGGTACTAGCCAGACTAACGTTTTTGCTCGCCACTATTTTACATTCATTCAGACAGTAACGCCGGCCACCACACCTGCCCAGAAAATGAACTATTTATGACAAACTGAATTGAAATTGACCATTGTTAGAAGGAGCGGTCTGTTAAATCCAGAATATTTTACATTCATGAAAAAAAAAAATGAACTATTTATGACAAACTGAATTGAAATTGACCATTGTTAGAAGGAGCTGTCTGTTAAATCCAGAATATTTTATATTTATGAAAAATAAAAACAAAAGGCACTATTTATGACAAACTGAATTGAAATTGACCATTGTTAGAAGGAGCTGTCTGTTAAATCCAGAATATTTTACATTCATGAAAAATAAAAACAAAAGGAACTATTTATGACAAACTGAATTGAAATTGACCATTGTTAGAAGGAGCTGTCTGTTAAATCCAGAATATTTTACATTCATGAAAAATAAAAACAAAAGGAACTATTTATGACAAACTGAATTGAAATTGACCATTGTTAGAAGTAGCTGTCTGTTAAATCCAGAATATTTTACATTCATGAAAAATAAAAACAAAAGGAACTATTTATGACAAACTGAATTGAAATTGACCATTGTTAGAAGGAGCTGTCTGTTAAATCCAGAATATTTTACATTCATGAAAAATAAAAACAATTTTTAAAATGTTAAAAATTCGGGAGAAAGAGAATAATTTTTACCATGTTTCAAGCAGCTGAGCTTAGGTGGCGAAACCTAATTCACTTTGCGCAAGCGTGAAGAGCGATCAGATTCGCGGAGCGAAAAAAGCAACCTTGGTGCTTGCGCGGGGCAAAAGCTGGGAAACGAATGCAGACAGGAGAAGTTCATTCCTCCGTAGGAGAGAAATGGAAGTGGGTGACGCCGCATTTTTTCTTCTTTTGAAAGATAAATGTCATCACTTGATTTTAAAACACTTCCGCGTGTCGCTAGATTGAGGCACGATATTCTCAGCGTATACAGTTTGATTTGAAGCACAAGATTTCAAAATACGAAACTTACTCGCCAACCTTAAATATTTGCTCGCCGATGGCGAGCTGGCGAGCGGAAATTTCGTGCCCTGTATTAGACATTAAAGGAAGGTAAAAAAAATAAAATAAAATGAGTTGCAGAGCTGACGTTGAGGCCACTGATCTACAGATTTATTAATAATCTTGAAAAGGGCGTAAAAATAATTCTGAACTTAATCGGATAACTTCATTTTTGTATGTAAAAGTTCAAGCAGATATAGGAGGTGGGGAGAGGGACATCAGTGGGATAAAAAAAAAATCTCTATCTCAGCCCAATATAATCTCGATGTATAAGCAATATCATATTTACAAATTAAGCTAATCTGAAAGATTGTTGACAAAACTAATGATAACCTCAAACGAAAGCATCAAACTCTTTCTGCCCCTAATTCAATTATGATTAGAGATAGCTAAATTACAAAATAAATAAACGCCATTCCAAAAATAACGGCGTCACAATCTACTTAAGAAAAAAAATGTTTTAAAAAGAAATTGCACCGTTATCACTAAACGTTTGATAATTCACAAATAAAACCTATTATTATCTAAACATGCGAAATCTCAGAACACCTTTCGCTAAGATTACTCAAACGAAGCATTACCATATTTTTCATTCGGATAAAGGCAGAACACGATCAAACACGGAGCACAAAAGCACGCACTTGACGTCAACTTTATCGGTATTATTTGTTGTGTACACATACTTTTTAATTTTATTATTATTCTTTATTTTTTTTAAAGTTTTCATCGCTATGACGTCTGTCAAATTATAGTCAGAATTCTGTAAATGCCGGGGGGTCCTCGCGCGACAAAACGGCGCCGGATAATCGATAATGTAGTTTATCACTGAAAGAACAGCGATACACTGATAACCTGCGATTAGAAAGTGAAGTGATATCACTTGTAATGAAAAATGACGACTGTCAGAAGATTAACAGACGTAAAATCGTCGATACTTGTTGAATCCAGCGGATAGATGCTATCCGAAGAAATTAGTTTAAAACTAGATCAAAAAGCAGGTCCCCTTTATATTAACGTTAAAAGAGACTACGTCTTTGCTAAGCGGTACCTTTCATATGGTCAGGCGCTCTTTTTCATGTGGTCAGTCTTCAGAAGCTTGTCCAGGGGTCAGAAGAGGAGATCCCTGACATGTATATCACTCCTCTTTCTTTTATTGAGACTCCCTTTGATGACCACAGAATCTTTGGAAAAGAAAGACCAGGGGAATGATTTAGGAGTTTTTTGTCGGATAAATGAGCTTTAAAGAGATGGGCCATCCATCAGGTTCAGGTAGCTTTATTTCACAAGAATCTGGCCCTTGGTTCTAAATAACCCTACGCGAGGTCCTGCAACAAAGATTCTTTTAGGCACCTTGACATTTTTTTTTTTTTTTGGTAGTTGGAATCTGTGTTTACTTTAAGTGGAATAAAATTGACTTTGGAGAATAAGATAATATAAGTGGAAATCCGGAGACGGCAGTTTCTTTAGTTTTTGCTGTAATCAAACCTGCCCAGCTCGACACAAGTATCCAGTGACAACCCGGGGACGGAGACATTCCCTTCCTCCGGAGATACGTAATCCATCCATTAAAAGATTTTGAGGTTTTATTTTTACTAATGGTCAAAAATAGAAAATTACCCTCCCCCCCCCCCCCACACACACACACGCACGCACGCACGCACACACCTGGGCCGCAACAGTATCCTCCTAAACAAAAATGTCGAGTTCAACACTGCAGGCATCGGTTTCTTTTAAGAAATCGTTAAGCCAATACTATTAACAAGACACAATTAATTTGCATAATTGCATAATTGATATAATTCTACAGAATAGTTATACATTGCACAAATTCATATCTTGTACAAGTAGTTGTACAAGGAAAAATCCAACGATTAGATTTATCACTTAAATAATTGATTAACAGATCAAATATACGTAGATAAATGAGTGAATATTAAAGATAAGACTGATAAAATACAAAATAGATGATATTTAAGAGATAAAAAAATATTTTTTTTTCGTGTACAAATAAAAATTAATGCTTTACTCATATTAAAGAAAAATAGGTTCGCATGTAATTAAAATATAAACAGTAACAGTCCTCAAAGAAATTCACAAAGATGACCAGGCAAAGATACATCTCAAATAACCTCTGCAAAAGATATTTAAAATTTAAAATTGATATATTTTTGCAGATCGTGTCAAAAGTGAAATTCTTTACTATTTGATACACATTTTATTTTTATTCATAGATAGACAATATCATTAAACATAGAAAAATTATATAAATCATTTGCATCGCATTAAATTTAAATCGCTACTTCAGTCTATGATAGTTTGTATTACATTAATAATTTATTTTTCAGTAATATTATATTTCCTTAACCCTTTCCGGAACAGTGGTCCCACTCCGGGAACACCTAATTTTAATTCCAAATCTGTATGCAGCACCAAGAATATTTCAATAAAATTTTGTTTCTACAATGACAGCTTAAAATAAGGAGTTCTTTTTTTATAAAAAAGTCGTTTGAAAATTCCGGTGTCAGTCAGTAATTTCTCATTTTACGAACAGAATTTTTCTGTGCCGGAAAGGGTTAATCTATATAGTACTGACGATTTTTTAAGCATAACAAAGTATTTGAAACATGAGCTGAAATTTTGTATGCACATGCAAGAAGTGCTAAGGAACGATTTCTATCAAAATATTTGCCGGTAACAAATATCTTTTCCCAAGATTTATTCCATATTAGATATATAAACATTATAAAAAGTCCTTCCGGCCTGTACCGGTAGGAAATGGTAGCTTTCGTAGTCCATGTTTTTAAAAATTCAATTCATTTTACTCAAACACCCAAAGCTAAAATGCTTGGAACACGATTATAGAAGATTCAATCTCGGTTTTCGTTAATACTGAATTTGAATGCGAATTTCAGCATGAGAGTTACAGCATAACAAAAATCAGATTATTTCAAAATGACAGCCACCCTAGAATTTCAAACTGCCATATCTCTGCCATTTTTTAAGATATAGCTAAAACAAAAAATGTTCCGGAATCCTTGTATCACGCTCTAACACTTAACGAAAACAATTTTTTCAATTTATATTTTTTGTACATCTTTTTGAATTTTTAAAAATTTAAAAATTTTTAACTGGCCACTAGTTTGAAACAAGATGTCGGATGAAGCTGGCCAACGGACGCGGTCGAGATCTTCGTATGTCCTATAATACACATACTCTACTCAGTCGCATCTGAATCGGTTCATAAATAAGAGAGTTACAGGATGACGTATGTCAAAACATATATATATATGTATGTGTGTGTCACGTTTTCACTTGTATCACCGTATTTTTTTGTAGATCAAATTATCCAGGCGAGGGTTTCCACCGAGGAATTTGTAGTCGGGCGCCGAGAATCCAAAATTATAGTGTGCGTACAGAAGGCAAATAATAGGCAGTCGGTTCCAGTTCACTTTTTATTCGAATCCAGAGAAAAATGGAGGCCATGCTTTACTATTTAAGATGATAATTCCGTAAATGATGATTTTTAATACCGTGGAGAAACTTGGTGAATTAATTTAATATTGAAGAAGACATTTGTTCTTAACAGGCAGTCGTCTTTTCTATCGGCAGCCAAGGAGATTTATTCCATGGTCGTGAAGTACGCGTCGGGGTTAGATGTACAACCGGCTACAGGAACAAAAATGCCGCTACGCGGGAAAACTCCGCGTATAACTATTATCTAACGCCCCAGAATACAGTTTAATTAAACAGTCTTTCGACCAATCAGCGCTACGGGACTAAATTCTCTGGCGCTATGATTTTGAAGATATCAGACCGTAGGCTGAAAAAGTTCGGGAAAAATATTTCTAGAACATTACGGAACAATCTAATTCCTTCGAACAAATAAGAAGAAAAAAAAAATACGTAGGTTTTACCAAGAATGGGCAAGATGCCAAGATAAGATTTTACATTGAGACTGAAATTAGCTTTCATATTTTTGAGAAAGAATATTCTTTTGTCAGAAAACATAGGGAAATAAAAATAAAAATTAAAAGATATAGGTTGTTATTTCAAGAGAATTAAAATATTTTTAGTTGGGAGATTGATATTTAAAATAATTAAATTCTAGAATGCGTTTATTTAATGAAACAAAAAATGTGTAATTTTGACAGAACAGCGCTCAGAGCTATTTTTTTAAGAGAATGAATTTAGAATAACGTATTTTTAGCAAAGTGGAATTTTGACAGTCGAAATACTAGAACGAGAAAATAATTTAGAATAATGGGATTTGCACAGAATTATAGCTTTGATGAGGCCAACGGCGAAAAATTTTTTAATTTGTTTCATATATTTCACAAAATTGAGTAATTTCTGGCACACTCTGAATTTAACAGCAGTCGAAGAAAAAAGATGATAAACATCTCCAAATGAATGCAGTCGAAATAGGAACTTTAAGCAGTAGTAGGCCAATCAGTATGTAGAATGAAGGAAAGAACACAATGGCACCGAATTCATTTATTTAAAAAAAAAACAATCATCTTAGGTTTCGGGGAAATGCTCTGATAAAATTCATTTCGGACCAAATGTCAAAAAAATTCCATCGTCGAACAGTCACTCCTTTTAACCAACGCCGCCCTTCAAAAATTCCATCGTCTAATCCAGAGGTTCCCAAATTGTGCTCCGCGGAGCCCTTGGGGCTCCGCCTATACTTTTCAGGGGCTCCGCGGCGTTCCAGGAAAATAAATAAAACATGAAAGAAATTAGCATATTGCAAGGGAAAATGTTTCGAAAGTATGTAGGAATTTTTTTGTGTGTGTTTGTCAAAAATAAATACATCTATCACTGGGTTGAAAAATACTATATTTTTTTTAAACATATTAAAATTTGCATTATAAAAATTTGCATTATACATGTATCCATTTGCTATATAATATTTTTGGTTTGAACTACTTTATTTTATGTTTCTGTATTTAATGTGTTTTAAAAATTCTATTCAAAACAAGCTACAATAAATAGTATTCTGAATAGAATGCACAACTTGAATTGAAAGAGCAAAGGCACTGTGTAGGTTATTTCTATTAATTTTTTGTTATTTAAATTTTCTATACTGTTTTTCACAGTAAAACAATGTTTGTCGCTTAAAACATCTTTTTTATAACATCTTATATTATTTAAAGCCCCTCATTAGATTCATTTTACATTTGTGTATATATATATATTTTAATATAACTTTAATTTCTTTAATCTCTTTATGTTATTTGTATATTTAAATTTTCTATACTGTTTTTCATAGTAAAACAACGTTTGTCGATTAAAACGCCTCTTTTTTTGTAACATCTTGTATCATTTAATAAACACCTCATTAGATTCATTTGATATATATTTGTATACGTTGTGTATATAGTTTTTTTTCTTTTTGTAACTTTAATTCTTTTAATCTGCTTATTTTGTTTTTATTAATTTTCTATGTTGTTTTACACAATTGTACTTAATTTTTAAAGCACTGTATGTTGCTAAAAACTTATTTTTTTTTTAACATCCTCTATCACTTAACAACCCCTCTTTAAAATTTTGTTTTAATTGGTCTCGGCATTGGCTAAGATTCTTATGTTATGATGCCACATTTTCCTATCAGAAATAAGGCTGTAGCAATTAAAAAAATAATTGGTTCTTTACATTTATCATCACACTAACAATCTAAACTTTTGCTCAGCTCCACCCCTTGCTTAGACTTTTCGTCAACGAGTACTCGCCCTGATATAAATTTAACCCCACCGTATATTCCGTTTTGTTAGTAAAGTTTTTCTACTAGTTGCAGTTCTTTCAACATGTGTAGTTTTAATCGTATATCGATTCTGAGGCAAAACCAATGGTGAAAGAAGGTTTCTTTCAAAACTATAATCAATAGCTAAATACTTCAAATAATACACTGTAAAAAATAACCGATGTTTCTTACTTTATAAAAATATACTATAACCACGAACGAAAATATAATATAACCTTCTGAGTTATCCGAAATTCCGAATAGCTTGTTCCATTGTCTTTTGAATCCCCAGAAATCAACATATTACCAAAATTTAAAGAATTGTTTATAAAAACAAAGTATTTTTCGCTGCCCGTATTTTTCAGAAACGTTTCTGAAGGATTTTTACAGTGTATTAATTAGTGTCCTCAGCCTGAAATACATGTTTTTCGAATGCTATAAATTCTCAAGTAAACATTTCCATGCTCAAAAAATATGTTTAACAGACAAACATTCAAAAATTAGCAGTGTTAACAATAACATTAAAATTAAGATTATCTCTTTACTCTTTCAAGTTTAAATTAACTTATGCGGCCGAAAACGTTTACTTGAGAATGGATGACATTCGAAAAACAGGTATTCCAGGCTGAGGACACTAATTAATACACTATAAAAACCCTTCGGAAACGTTTTTGAAAAATACGGGCAGCGAAAAATACTTTGTTTTTATAAATAATTCTTTAAATTTTGGAAATTATTGGTTTCTGGGGATTCAAAAGACAATGGAACACGCTATTTGGAATTTCGGATAGCTCAGAAGATTATATTATATTTTCGTTCGCGGTTATAGTATATTTTCATAAAATAAGAAACATTGGTCATTTTTTACAGTGTACATCCAAAAATTTAATAATGCTGCACCTAACAATACAGGTTATTGAATTTGCCCACCCACTCAAATACTAAAATGATGATCTGAATCTAAATGTATTTTTTTAAAAATGTTTCAAAAGAAGAATCTGAGAGGTGATTCGTTTTCGTTGCATATTTAGAAGTACTAGAAACGTAAAAAAGAACGAAAAAAGAATTCGCCATTGCGTGACTCTATTACGGGTGGGCAGGACTAGCGAAAACATGGTACATAGTTACTCATGGGTGACTGGGCCTACGCATTTTCTTTCTTTCTGGGAGTAGCCTATTGGTATTATACAGAAGTCTCTCTTTGTAAACGGAAACTGCACAACTTTCTTTTTTTCTGTGTGTGTGTGTGTGTGTGTGGTTTTCGCCATAAATAATAATAGTTTCACGTAAGTCCCAATGCAATGCATGACCCAGACAGGGTTACCATTTAGATCTTTAATTCCGAGTTCATACTGGAAATCCCGAATGAATATTTTTTATTTAAAAAATGGATGTTATTAAACCCTTAACAGTATTTCTCAAACGTCGCACAGGTAAGAAGAGTTTGTTTTCTTCGTTAGTAAAAGCTTTCAGAAACCACACATTTTTAACTATAATTTTTACTGTACCTGGCGGACGTATCTCGATTATACAAGGCAGCTATTTTAATACACTGGAGAGAAAAATTAAAGGAACAACCATACAAAGGCACTTCTATTGCGAGAACTCCGATGAAAGGGTGATTGGTTGGTAACTCAATGTTAACGTTATTACGTAGTCCAATGAAATTAACCTTTGATACAGAAAAATATGGAAATTTTTCAACCTGTTCTTTCGTCACGTTTGAAAAGGAGTGCACTTGGGTGATTTGAAGTCTAATTTCAAGGATTTTACTATCAGGTAGTTGCATCAAATTCTCGTTTGTAGTATGTGGAATATGTCGTCCAGAAGACATTTGACTGATTGTGAGAAATGGTGTGTGATAGGGAAAATAGAAGCAGGAAAAACACTGACAGGGGTCTGTAAAGATTTCAAAATATCCAAAAGCGCCATGTCAAAAATCTGGAAATGGTTTAAAAGCACTGGTCATGTGCAAAGGCAACCAGGTCAAGGTCGATAACGTGACACAACAGACTGTCAGGAGCGTTATTAGGCAACGATTGCTAAAAGAAACGGGCAATGGACGTTAGTTCAGATTTCAAGGGAGTTCGCTGAAGCAACAGAAACTGGACTATCCAGATTTACTGTGAGTGAAAGGCTGCATAAAAGAGGGCTGTATGCAAGGAAACCCATGATTTGCATGCCACTAACTCCGGCAGCGAAATGCACCCGGTTAAAGTGGTGCAGAGATCATCGTCATTGGAGTACCACGGACTGGAGCCAAGTTCTCTGTACCGATTAATCCCGATTTTGTTTGGAGAGTGATTTCAGACATGTTACCATATGGAGGGAGAAAAACACACGCAATAAAGCTGCAAACATCTGTGAAAGGCATCGATACAAATGTCCTGGTATCATGGTATGGGCGGGCACCATTTTGAATGGCCGCACTGACCTGAACATTTTTACCAGTGTAACTGTGAATGTTGAAATGTACAGAAATGAGGTTCTTGATCCTCATACCAAGTTGTTTAGGGGTTCAATCGGTAATGACTTCCACCTAATGGATGATAATGCGTGAATTCATCGTGATGCACTAGTGACTGGTTATTTTGAGGGCGAAGGAATCCAGCGAATGGAGTGGCCTGCATATTCTTTGGATTTAAATATGATAGAACATGTGTGGTATGCAACAGTACGCCGACTTGCATCTCAGAAACCCCCATCTAGTACTGTCCAGGCGCTTCGGAAGACTGTTCATCTTGAATACACTTTGTTACCGGAAGCACTTCTGGTTAATCTAATCCACAGTATGAAAAATCGCTGTAAAACTTGCATTTCGGTCATTATTGACTACATATCTTATTGATTTTTCCTATGTGTCTCTAAAATACTGTAACAGTAGAATTTTCTTATCCCCTCTTATATCACACATTCCTATGTTTTTATGTAAATTTATTTTTTGCAGAAATAGGCAGTTCTGTATTTTGAATATGTGTCAGGCATGACAAAATAAAGATCTTGTGCAATTTTCATGTTCTTATCTGCAAAATTATTCAAGTTTTATGAGTTTTTATAGTTGTTCCTTTAATTTTTCTCGCCAGTGTACGAAAAAAGTGGTTTTTAGTCCTTATTACTTTCTTTTATCTTTACAAGAAGAAAGTATAGGATTCATGAAAATTTTCGACTTCCGGTTTCCGACGGATTTATACATTTCAGAAGGTCCTGAACACGATTTGACTATTTTTAGAAAATGTCTGTCTGTGACTCTGTCTGTCTGTCTGTATGTGACAAAAATTTTGTGGACGCTCTATCTCAAGAACTAATGCTCGAAATTTTATAAAACTTTATATTCAGTTAGTCCCTAATATTGGTGCTGATTAGTTTTTGGCAAAAATCGCCCATCAGGTGACGCCGCTATGCAGCATTTTTCCCGATTTCCGGAATAGCTCTATCTCAAGAACTAATACTCGGAATTTAATAAAACTTTATATTCAGTTAGTCTCTGATATAAATTAGTGCTGATTAGTTTTTGGTAAAAATCGCTCAGCAGGTGACGCCGCTATTCAGCATTTTTCGCGATTTCCGCAATAGCTCTATCTCAAGAACTAATGCTCGGAATTTAATAAAACTTTATATTCAGTTAGTCTCTGATATAAATTAGTGCTGATTAGTTTTTGGTAAAAATCGCCCAGCAGGTGACGCCGCTATGCAGCATTTTTCCCGATTTCCGAAATAGCTCTATCTCAAGAACTAATGCTCGGAATTTAATAAAACTTTATATTCAGTTAGTCTCTGATATAAATGAGTGGATTAGTTTTTGGTAAAAATCGCCCAGCAGGTGACGCCGCTATTCAGCATTTTTCGCGATTTCCGCAATAGCTCTATCTCAAGAACTAATGCTCGGAATTTAATAAAACTTTATATTCAGTTAGTCTCTGATATAAATTAGTGCTGATTAGTTTTTGGTAAAAATCGCCCAGCAGGTGACGCCGCTATGCAGCATTTTTCCCGATTTCCGGAATAGCTCTATCTCAAGAACTAATACTCGGAATTTAATAAAACTTTATATTCAGTTAGTCTCTGATATAAATTAGTGCTGATTAGTTTTTGGTAAAAATCGCCCAGCAGGTGACGCCGCTATTCAGCATTTTTCGCGATTTCCGCAATAGCTCTATCTCAAGAACTAATGCTCGGAATTTAATAAAACTTTATATTCAGTTAGTCTCTGATATAAATTAGTGCTGATTAGTTTTTGGTAAAAATCGCCCAGCAGGTGACGCCGCTATGCAGCATTTTTCCCGATTTCCGAAATAGCTCTATCTCAAGAACTAATGCTCGGAATTTAATAAAACTTTATATTCAGTTAGTCTCTGATATAAATGAGTGGATTAGTTTTTGGTAAAAATCGGCCAGCAGGCGGCGCTGCTATGCAGAATTTTGCAGGATTTACACGATTTTAGCGATAGTCATATCTCGAGAAATAATGCACGGAATTTAATGAAACTTGAGTTTCAGTTAGACCTCGATATAAATTGGTGTTGATTCTTTTTAGTGTATGTGAAACCTGTGTGAGATAAAATAAAGTTTTGAGATTGACACATCCGGCTAGTTTTTAATTTATTGTGTCCAATAATAGTAATGTTAAATAAAACTGTTAAGGGGCTAAATAATGCAAAATTTGATTTTAAAAATTTCTAGTACATACTTCCCAACTTTTACACTTTAGGTGTACAATTTACACTTTTGGAGCATTTTTTACACTTTTACACTTAGGGCACATATTTTTACACTTTTTTGTAAAGTTTCTTCAAAGTTTCATTTTCATCTCTTAATTTATAAATTACTTTCTGGTTGCTTTTAATAACAATAAATGATGAATGAATATTTAGTATTGTCAAAGGAATGAGTTCAGGCTTCATTCTCAAATGGAATCTGGGAGATTTTTTGTATTCTGTGTAAAAATAAGCCATGTTTTGAATAAATTAGCTCAGAAATTCTGTATTTAAAAAAAGAAATGTTTTAATAAGAAATATATATGTTTTTAAAGTTATTTTCTTATTGAGTATTGTGATATTTTTCTCATCAAACTATCACTATAATAGTCATTACTGTATTATTTAAAAATATTTTCATGTATTATGTACTTAAGGAAACTGAAAAAGGCCGTTTATGTGTTACTTAAAAATGGGTTACATGGAAAAAAATTGTGTGAAATACTCTTCCGCGTCATTTTACACTTTACCATTTTCAAAAGTTGGCAGGTATGCTAGTATGAATTCAGAATTTCTGTATCAAGAAAAGGGACAAACTGAGAACCTTCGCCTCATGTTAGAAACTACTGGTTCGGACTCTTATCCAGCAGATCTTTCTCTGCTCCATAGGCATAAAAAAAAACATTAATTTGTAAGCCATAGAGTACCATGGGGTTAAGGGGCTCCGCCTTTGAAATTCTTCCTAAAAAGGGCTCCGCGAGCCCAAAAATTTGGGAACCACTGGTCTAATCGAACAGCCGCTCATTTAGTGAACGCTAAACGTCAAAATTCTTTACTGAATTAGCATGTGTGAGCAGTTTTAATCTCGCCAGCACAAGAGCACAAAAAACGTCACGTGACCGACCTTCATCGAATCACAAAGGCTTTAAAAGAACTTCATTGGCACTTCCGGCGCAATTATTTTGACGTAAAACGGTTTCCTTGGCGGAAAAAATATTCTATACTTTTCTATACTCTTGTACCAGATGCATGACGTGTCAACAAATCAAAATCTCTGTTTTGAGAGTGTGTTTTAAAACTAGTAACCCTACTAGTACCGTTATCTTTATATATTATATTTTCTTTTTTTCTTATTAATTTTATTTTTTCGTTTGGCAATGTATTTGTGAAACATTTTCACACTAATTTTTTTATTATTATTGTCACCTTAAAGCAGGCATGTCAAACTCGTTTACCGCCGCGTGCCAAATTAAGCATTGTATAAAAGCCGTGGCCACATAAAAAAAAAAAAAAATAGATAACATTATTCAAATTAAACAGAATAAATTTTGCTCCAACAATACACAATCATGTTAGAGATATATTCACGCAAAGTTCCGAAATTATTATTATACATGACTTATTTTATTTTATTTTTCGAGAAAATACTCAAAATTACTTTTCATTAACCAAGCCTATAAAATTTAATTTAATTTTAGAAATGGTACTTCTTTTAAAAATTGATTGTACACACTGGTCTGGTAATCTTGATCTGGCTAAGACATAGCTGTCAGTCTTCTGTGTTTTCTTCAAGTAAAAAATAAAAATAAACATATTTTGAATCACAGAAAATTTACTTAATAAAATGTGGCTTGTGCCTATGCGCTACTTATTTGATTCCATTTCTTAAACAGTTTTTCTGGTGAAATTATGTTTATTTGACTTGAAAAATAACAAACGGTTGCCCACTATACTTATCCATTGATGAATAATTACAGAAATTTGGAAACCCCATGTCCATAAATTTTCGCTCTAATATGGAATCGCACTGAATTTTTATTAACTGCAATAATAAATTCTGAAAAATAATTTCAACATCAATCCTTAGAGATGAAGTAAACAAATTAAACTGATTTTCATATTTCTTGAAATTCAAAAATCTCCTTTTAAGTTCATTTTTTAATATAATTTTAAAAATTCCCATTCCTATGACTTTTGTAATAATGCCTGGCAACATTTAAAATGAAATACATTTTCTTTTTGAAAATTGTTTTGTTAAAGTAATAAATTCTATTTGAAAACGCTAATATTATCAAATAACACGATAACATTATGAAGTATGCTTTGAAGATGAAGTTTACTCAGATGCTTTGTAATTTCAAATGAAAACTCCAAGTACTTTGTTTATTGGTGGTCTTTTAATAATACACATTCATAATTTGTCGCTTTAAAATGAAAATTGTAACCTTGTTGGACAGTTCGAAATTAGCAATTAAAACTTTATGATGGATAGCCGGTCAAATATCTTTATGAGAAGGTAAATCTGTTTATCTTCACTACCCATATTTCCATGATATTTTGGAGATTGGCGAAGATTAAGCATGTGCACGCGAATATAAGTTTATAAGCAAAGTTTACAAGCACATATCCGGTTTTTATAAATCTATTTGGCTATATATAAATCTTTCTAGTTGATGATACTTATGTTTATAGTATTTTTTAATTTCTTTAACTTGTCTTTACATCATTTCTTCAATTTCGTAGTGAATGATTTCGATTAGCAGGATATTTAATATAATAAAGACAATGCTTAGTTTTCAAAGCAAATGTATTTTCTTCAATAGGCTTGGTGAAAGCGCTTTAATTCTCTTTTAAGAAGGATCGGTTTCAATTCTGACAGTTTATCTTTCCGAGGTTTAGCCAGATTCTTGGGAGTTTTCACTATATTTTGTGCTGCAGCATCTTTTAATGATACATTTTTTTCCAAATTCCAACTGTGTATACATATCCTACATAAAATTTCAGTTTATCTTTGAATATAATTTTATTGTAAATAACCTTTAAAAAATTCTGTAATATTCATCTTCAGTTTATCATATTTCTTTATAACGTTAAAGAGCTTTAACATACTTTTTAAATAAATACCTGGATGTATGAGAGTATGCCAATATAATGTGTGTATTTCAATAAAAAATAAAAGAAAGGAAAGAAGATTACACATATTTCATTCAATGACACAATTACTAACCGGAGTAATGAAAATAATTAAAGATCTTAAATCCAAAATCCATTATGTTCGACTACAACCCAAGTGAAGAACCTGGATGACATATTCGGGGTTTTGTGTCAAGCACAAAAGTGATAATCCATGTCACTTTCAATGCGACTCACTAAAAGCTACTTAATTTTATATTTTTATTTTTAAAAAAATTTAAGTGTTCTTAATTACCGCAGAAGTTTATTAATTTTACAATACATTTCTTAGTATTTAATAAATACAATATATTATTTTGTAAAAGGTTGTAAACTGGAATAGAGTAGTAAAATAAAGTATAAGTTTCGACATAAAACAAATAAAAATTACAAGTAAAATACGATACAAATTTTACAAATCATTAAATTTTCAAACTAAAGATCCCGCGCTTTGGTACGTTCCGACTGGTTACCTTTGTTCAGAATATTTTTTTGTGCTAAAATGTAAAATTGAGTTATAATCTGCCCATATACATCACTGTTGCCAGATAAGAGATATTTTTTTTAATTTAGAAAGCTAGTACATTCTACAGTAGTAACCAGACGACAAAGTCAGAGGGGGTTTGAAATTTGGGAGTTACTTGACGTCTATTCTTTTTTCTTTAACTTTTAGGCTAAATAAATAAGACAGATGATGATAAATAGAAACCGACAGAAGTAGAAGGTTACAAAACCTTTTTACAACACCTATTACAACACCTGTTACAATACCTGTTACAAAACCTTTCATAATAAAGTGTAAAAGTTTTAAAATGCAGTAGAGATATTATTTATTATTCAAATGTTACGAAGTCCAAAATGGACTCAAGAAGTTGCTAGGGGTGCTCAGTCCCCTCTTCCCCCCTCTGGTTAAGGCGCTGCCACATTCAGAAGAGAAATATTCCCCTTATTTAATATCAGAATAAATAAGACAAATATTGCTATTCAAAAATAGTGGTAGCATTCTGAAATAACTAACAACTAAAACAACTCTAACAACTAAATTAAACACGGGTAAAATGCCAAAGGCTTCGCGGGCCACAGATAAGTTGTCGGCGGGCCACGTGTTTGACATGCCTGCCTTAAAGCAACAAAACACTTCGAATACTAAGTTGAACAACTCAGAAAATACATTTCCGTGTTAGTTTTTATTCAAACATCACATAAAGACATTATAAGGATAATACTATACAGCCAACCTTCCTTCAAAGTTTGTACGTGAAGTGTGTAATCAACCTGTTATAATGATAACATTATAGCAAGAGTTTCGTTTAATCCGTATAGCAGAACAGACTTCCATGTATTAGTTCTTGAGTTAGAGCTGCCACAAAATTTGTGTGAGCCCGAGACAGGCATTTTCCAAAATAAGTGAAATCGCTTTCAAGAATCTCAAAATGTGTAAAATCCATCAAAAGCTAAAAGTGAAAAAAAATTCCAAAATCCAATACTTTTTCTTAGGGATATAATAATAATAATAATAAACCTACTTTTCAGTTCAAAGCCCAAATAACTAGCATCAGATCCCAAAAATGCAAAACTTTATTTTATAATACCGTTAATTTCTATCTGCTACTAAACAAAGTATCATCTACACAAATATATAAATTGTTTCAAACGATATCGACAAATTGCTCAAGCAGAATCCTAGCTGTCCAAACTGAAATCATCTCTTAATAAAGAAACTTTTAAATAAATACAATTGTATATTTCTATACAAAAAAGTTGTTATTCTATGGAAGAATCACCACTATGAAGAAAATATAAAATACTCTGAAATTCTATGCATTAAACAGTATACAAATTTATAAACGAGTAATTTATTTGGAACGAAAAAATTAACTGGTACTTCTTCAGGTAAGTAAAAAGCTGATGCCTGATTATGCCAAAGGCAAACGGAGGAATTTCCTAAGCCCCCAATTCTAAAAGTGGCCCCAAATGAAATAAATGAAGTATTTTTTCTTTTAAAAAAAAGTAGAAAATGTGGTTAAAAACATGTTAATCAACTGGAACATGTTAATCAATTGGAATTTGGGATAGGTACCCGTGTAAGGTTAGATGGACCCTGCATGCGGCAAGAAAACGATACAGCTAATAGTATTTTATAATTGTATTATCATTTGTCAGTTTATTGATCTTTTTTAACTCCACTACTATCTCTAACACCACAGGCAACCTATATACTGCCACCGTAACGTCATAATGATCACAAATAGTCCCATACAATGCGAGGACTAAAAAGTGACTTCTTTAAGTTCGCACCACAACTTCGCGACGGAAGTCATGAATTATTCCTCTGGGTTTTCTTTTCCAAAGGTTCTGTGGTCAATTGTAACTTTTTTTTATTACTCTTCAAAGGTTTGGAAACAAATCACACAAAATCGACAAAGGAAATTCCCCCCAAGGGAAGGGATAAACATGTTAGGGCCCTCCTCCGCTATTCCTAGCATTCTTTTTGCAGTACGATAAAGATTCTCCACCTCAAAGAAGCCGAAAACAAGATCACCTCCCGTCGCGTATATGTGGTGCGAACTTAATTCGTTATATTATGACTTTCAGATAACCTTCACTTTGTGGCTCTACTGTGAAGTCCTCTCGACCGATGTTTTAATCATTTTTAACTCGTCACAAAATAGGACATACCGACTTCACAGTGTCGTCGTTTCGAATATGACTCATCTTCCAGGTTGCGTGGCGATATTAAAAGTTACATTTTAGTCATGGTACATTATCAGTTTGGTCACATTAAAAAGGCTTAGTGCAGATCACATTTTCAAATTATCGACGAGAAATCATAAATTATTTCTCTGGACTTTCTTTGCCAAAGGCTCTGTGGTTAGTTGTGAACTTTTTTATTGTTTTTCAAAGGTCTGAAAGCAAAGCTCACAAAATAATCAAAAGAAATTCTCCTTGTGGTTAACTTCCTAGGTGATAAATATGCCAGGAACCATCTTCCGCAATTCCTCGCATTACCTTGCACTGCGACGAAGGTTCACCAAATTAAAGAGGCCGACAAAAGCATCGACATCTGTTGCGTAAATGTGGGGCGAACTAAAATAACACAACTGACTACAGAGGCTTTGAAAAAGTTAAGTCCAGAAAAACTATTTATGGCTCATGTCGGAAATTTTTTTCTATACGCAGCCTAATGCTGCATTTACATTATGGAGTAACCGTCTCCGCAGGTCTACAAGGTCTGCGAGGCACAGGTTTCCCAACCAATCGGCGTCTTCATTTTTTGCTTACGTCAACGCTGATTTCTTGGGTCTTATGCCTGGAATGTCAACGCCTAGGACGATAACGCCATAATGTAAATGGACTTTTAAAGTGAAACAGACCCAACAAACCACATCAAGCGATTTATGAAAAAAGCTTCCTATGGATCTGCAGTTTGGAAGTTGATTCAGTAACGTCATACCCCCTCCTCCCCAACCACTCTCTTGACATAGATCTTTACTTTAGCGTAAGTATCAAGAATTACGTACAACGTAACCTTGAAACGCTGAATAAATGCGTTTTAAAATTTAAAATCTATATGGAAATAAAATTGCAATATCATTTCAACAGAAATTGTTGAAAATTCTCGTATTTTCTTTATTCACGTTTCGTAATTATCTCACTTAGCAACTTCTTTTGTTTTAAATTCGATAAGAATCATTTTGTTCCAAATTCCAGATCTCCCTTTATCTGCGGTTGCATTTATCTCTCAAAACTACTACCTGTAAATATTACAACTGGCGTAGTCAATTTTAAAACATCACATGAACAAAGTACTTGAAACTCAAATTACTTTAACAAAGAATAAAAAATAAAAACCACAAAATGATATTAAAAGTATTGTAAATAATAAAAATTTAAGATTCGAGAAAGTACCAAAATTTTGCTGTAATTCGCATACAGGGCCCGATCAAGATGAAATACAGCCCTGGACGTAATTTCATTGCGGGCTCGCTTCCTATATACCATTGCATCATAATGGTATCATAATTGTATCATAATTCCTATATAACATTGTATCATAAATTCCAAATGCCGCATCATGGCAAAAAGGCCATTTCTTCCGCAATTCCCAACAAACAGACGCCCCACGGTCTGCGTCTTCGAAATCTACCTGTGCCTGTAGGCCGAGCCGTCAGGGATTTTTTTTAATTCGTTTTATAATTTCTGTTATGTGTGTATATAATATATATATATTTATATATGAATACACATGTGAAGAACGAAGGATAAAACACCATAAAAAGCAATGGAATGGACACTGAAGGAATTATACTTAAAATGATGAAAAAGCAAAAATTGAAAAAGCAAAATTGTAAAACTATTAATATCTTATGAATCTTCAGAAGGACTTTATAAGAATATTCATAGTAAGTATATGCTATTTCAACAAATATTGTCAGCATTATGCCTAACATTGACACTATTAAGCCCCTAATAACATATATAAATGAAACAAGAAAATTAAGGACCGACATGAGGTTCAAATGACAAAATAAAATGAAACAAGAAAATTAAAACCCGACATGAGGTTCAAGTAGCAAAATAAATAAATAAATATGCAACCGAAATAGAAATTATATATATATATATATATATATATATATATTGTAGTATTTCTTTTGTGATTGCTGATAAGTTTTTAAAATATATAGTTTTGGGGGGGGGGGAGGGATTCAGGGCGCAAGCCGAAGTTTTCCACACAGTTGCTGAACACTAATGGCACTTCTCTGTTGCTCCACCATAGACATGGGAAACAAACATTTTTCTTATATGCTTAAAATTCCCTATTGCATACATTTTTTCATTTTATTTTAGCACATTAAAATTTGTATCGTTTCGTGGTTGTTTTTAAGAATAATGTTGTCTAAAGAAAAGTAAAAAGAGAGCTACTAAAATTTACGTACGATTCCTTCATACATTAAAAAATGTGCACATTATCTTCTCGGATCATTAACTACAATATCCATTTTAAACAGGCAAAAATTATTATTTTTTTAATTGAAGGTGATATAATTTATTGGAGTTTGGAGCACTTTTACTCTTCCTCCTCCGCAAACGTAATTTTGCTAAGTTTCTAATAATCGACGTATTTTAAAATTTAAGTTATGTAATGAAATACTTAATACTGAACTATGTAATCAGTTTTGTCTAATAGTGATTCATTAAAACCTTGAAAACTGAATCGAAAAATATTCCACTTAATACAGGGTTTTGTTTTAGCAGGTATTCCATTAACCCTCTAATTCCCAGAGTCGAATACGTTCTTAGAAATTCCGTAGTTCAAAAAATCTGAATTTATACAAGAAAATTTAACAAAAAAATTTCGCTCCATTTAATGTTGGAATTTCTGTTATTTAATAAATCAAACATCGCTATTTTCAATTTTTTGTATGAATTTGAAATATCCGAATTAAACAATCCACTAAATTGGAAAGCTCTGATGCTAAAAAAAAGGTCGATAAACGTATGCAACAACAGAATACGGTCAGCCATTTTTATACTAAAGAAAAAAAATGAAAATGAAACATCGCCAAACGTAACAAAACGGCTTCTATTTATATTTACACCGGAAGCTCGTGCGTCATTTCACCAATCATCCAATCATAGGTCAGAACAAAAAATTGCGCAGCTTCCGGATTTTTTAAGGGGGATTGTTTTTGTGCTTGCGTATGGAAACGGGTGCAAAATGAAAGCAGGTACGATTAAGGCTCCTATAAGGGGAGCTGACGCATATCCATTCTGTTGCCCAAAATAACCGCCATATTGCAACCCAGCTCAGCATTAGGAAACCGCCTGAGCAGGTGTTTGCCGTCCCTGTTACTGTCACTCGCCGTCCACTAGTACGGTAATCTAACCGGTTTTAGCTTGGTTTTATGGTCCGCTGGGTTATTAAATGGCGGTATGATTCAGCCTGTATTATAGGAGCTCTAGGTACGATAGCCGCATATCATCCCTCCTAAAAAGCCAGTTTTATTTTAGAGGCATTGGAAACGATGCTATTAGCGCCGATTTTTTACTTTCTTCTGTCTGCAACAGAAAATAGTATTGTAATCGAAATTTTTTTGGTGTTCCGGTTGTCGACGTTTCAGGGGTCAGAGATGCCGAAAAATATGTTTTTTAAAAATGTCTGTCTGTCTCTGTGGCCGTGTGTGTGTGTTCTCTTTGCATCATCGACAAGTGTGTAAAGATATGCATAGAATTGAACCAAATTCCATATATTTTTTTTTGGCTATAACTAGCCGGTTCCAGTTGAATTTGGGGGAAATTCCGCCAGAAGGGAGCTTTATGATAGCCAATTTTGTACCAATTTCGCGACTTTTGGCAGTTTAAGTGAACAAGTTATGAATATTTTTCGATGAAATTTGATATTTAGATGTGATATCATAAACAGGGACCGATTTACAAATTTGGGGGCCCTGGGCACAGCTGCGTATGGGGCCCCCCTTGCACCAAAGCTTACAGTGGCCTTGAATTAAAAAAATATAATATCGAAAGCTGTACTTATTAAGATAACCACTATCGACTTTGATAATTTCTTTAAAATATCAATTAAAAAATTAAATTTGATGATCATTATTATACTTTTAAATAATTATTTGATAATTATGAATTTTATAATAACCGGAATTTTATAATAACTGTGTGGTGCTGATTACCTTTCTCTATGCAAGTCTGGAACTGGAATAATAAAATATGCAACAACTAATAATAAATTTACCACAGTAAAAGCTATAATTATTTAAAATATTAGCATATATCAAATAACTTTTTCTTTAAAATACAAGCTTTGACTTAAAAAAAAGAACTAAATTTATACAAGTAACTAGCAGAACCACATGGCTTTGTCCATGTTAACCATGAGGGCTTTACAGGTAAAATAATTAAAAATGAAATAATATGGCGATCTCAAAAACGGAATTATGAACATTCCTGCACATAAATTGTTAAAAGACAAACAGGAAAAAAATGAAGTTACTTTGACAAATCATAGACAATCTTTGACAAACAGTTTTTTTTCATTTTAATTTTGTTTTTTGACAGTTAAAAATGTTTTGGCCAATAATTAAAAAATCATCAGTAGCATTTGGGGGCCCCTGAAAATCGGGGGCCCTGGGCCCGTGCCCCGAATGCCCTGCCGTAAATCAGGCACTGATCATAGACCGAGGTTTGGATAAAATTTTGGAGATAATCGGCCTGGAGGTGGCGCTGTGATATTGAATTTTGAAATATTAACATGTAAGAGATAGAAGAAAGTTTTGGGAATGGCACATCCGACTAGTTTACTGTCATTACAGGGACAAGATTTACTCTTGGCTGTCGACTTAACGGGGAAGTGGAGGTAAATAAATAATCTCATGCAATACGATTGATGAAATAACAAAGCAAATAAACAGACGAGGCCTTTGGATCGAATATATATTGAGTTACAAAAGAACATTACACAATGACAAAAACATAGTAACTGAACTGAAAATTGAACATCACTTATATTTATAAATTCGTCTGGGATTCTGCCAGTCATGTTCCCGGACGTGCGAGAAAGCTTACACAAAAGTATAATCCAATAAAATTTAAGATGTAATGCTACGATTACAATTACGATACGATATACAAACACCCGCCCATAATCTAACATTACATTAGAAAAACACAGAATAAAAAAATTACAATAAACAAACATTAAAAGTATGATATAGTTAAAACATTACTTATACAAACAGCAAAGAAACAACAATTCATAAAATTTAACTTTAGGCAATGCCTTTGTAAACATATCAGCAATTTGCATATTTGTAGGAATATATTCAATTTTGATATTATTTTCTTTTACAACATTACGAACAAATTTTAGTTTTATATCTATATGTTTCATTCTACCATAACTACTTTCATTACTGATACATTTTATGCAAGACTGATTATCCTCTAAAATAACTAAATCCTTAATACTTACAATTTCACAAGCAATATTTTTGAACCACAACAGGTCTTGCAAACTTTTAGTTAAGGCAATAACTTCAGCTTCAGTTGACGATAATGTAACTGATTTTTGTTTATTACAACACCAGAGAACAGGCATGTTACAAAACATTAAAATGTAACCTGATACTGATTTTCTATCATTTGTGTTAGCCCCCCAATCAGAATCGACATACATAGATAATTTAGGATCAGATTTTTGCTTTTTATACACAAGTCTTAAGGACAAAGTTCCTTTCAAATATCTTAAGATTTTCTTTAGTGCAATCCATGCAACTTCAGTAGGATTTTCCTGCATTTGACTCAAACAATTAACACTATATAAAATATCAGGTCGTGAAATATATGCTAACTACAATAAACAACCTACAAGTTCACGGTATGGACCATTAAATGGTTTTCCATTTTTGAAATCAGATGGAGTGGATTTAGGAGAAATAGGAATATCACTAGGTTTACATTCTAGCATATTAAATTTACTTAACAATTTAATTATATAAGACTTTTGATCCATTATTAAACTATCAGATTTAAATTTCATTTGAATACCCAGAAATTCTGAAACACATTCTGATTTTGTCTTATGAAACTCGTTAGAGAGTAAAGAAATAACTACATTAGTTTCATTTAAATCTGAACCTGCTATAAGCATATCATCAACATACGGAGCAATAATTATTTTATGACCATTACTATAACGAATAAAAATACAAGGTTCATTATCAAGAGATTTAAATTTAAATTTTGAAACAAATTCAAGAAACCTTTCAAACCATTGTCGTGGGGCCTGTTTCAGGCCATATAAACTCAGTTTGAGTTTACATTTTAACCCACTTTCGTCATCATAGCCTTGGGGCTGATCCATAAAAACAAGTTCATTTAACTTACCATTCAGGAAAGCTGCTTTTACATCCAAAACAAATGCATGTAAGTCTTCATTTAAAATCACAAAAAGCACTAAACGTAAAGCTGGCATACTTATTACAGGAGCAAAAGTTTCACTATAGTCTAGTCCTTCTTTTTGCATAAATCCACGGGCTACAAGGCGAGCCTTATAACGTCCATCTCTTTTGATGATATACACCCATTTGCAGGAAATAGCTCGTTTGTCAGGTGGTAATTTTTAGAGATCCAAGGCGTCGTTGATTTTCATGCTTTGTATCTCTGCATCCATAGCTTCCTTCCATAAACGTTGTTCATCAACAGGGAGAAATTTGATCTCATCAAAAGATAAAGTTTCTTGTTGGCAAAGTAATGCTTCATACACCTCAGGAGTTGGATACCGAATAGGTTGTTTTCTTGATCTCTCGGATTTTCTCATTTTATTTTCTTTCTCTTCAGAATCCTCTGATTCTTCACTAGTTCTTTCTTGAGCATCTGGGTTAATTTCACAATCAGTCAATTCTGAATTTTCTACTATGTGTTGTTTTGAGTTTATGGTATGCTTCTTCTCTTCATCAAATTTGACATTTCTTGATATAGTTATGCGTTTCGTCTCAGGATCTAACAATCGATATCCCATTGAAGAATAACCTATGAAGATCATATGTTTAGACCTATCATCAAGCTTCTTACGATGAACGGAAGGAACTTACATGTAGGCACTGCATCCAAAAACACGTATGTGCTTCAAATCGGGATCTTCTCCAAATTTTAAGAAATACGGCGTTAAGTTCTCAGTGGAGCTGCTTGGCATTCGATTTTTCAAGTAAGCTGCTGTAAGAATAGCTTGACCCCAAAAAGTCTTAGGTAAATGTGATTCAGCAATTAAAGTCCTTCCTATATCCAGGAGCGATCTATTGCATCTTTCAGCAACTCCATTCAAAGCTGGAGTATATGGAGGAGCGGGATCAATCGCTATACCAAGTTCTCGAGTAAAATTCACTAAATCATTGCTTAAATATTCTTTTCCGTTATCACATCTGATTTTCTTTACTGTAGGATTAGTTTTTAAGAAAACTTTCAATTCTTCTGAAGCTTCACTTTTATGCTTCAATAATCTAACTTCAGTAAATCGCGAAAAATCATCTATGATAGTCATAACATAGCATTCACCAGAAAAAGTTTTCGGAACAATAGGGCCACATATGTCAGAATGAATAGCAGTCATTGGAGTACTTTCTCTTTTCCTAGGTCCTCTTCCCATTTGTGTTGCACTCTGTTTTGCTCGAACACAAACATCAGAAAAAGAAAGGGGTATTGGAAGTTTCATTTCCTTCAACACTTTGGCGCTTAGATGGCCCATTCTGCGATGCCAAATTTCAGAATCACTTTCTTTTGATGTGAGAACAGTTTCATAATTTGGGACAAAATAACTAACATATTGTCCATTTGAATCACGTTCACCAAAACAAAAACGATTTCTTCCTTTTTCTATGAACACCTTTTCATTCTTGAAAATAACTGCATAATTTGCGTTTTCGATTTTTCTAATGGAAATCAACTGTCCACTTAAATTTGGTACGTAAAGAACATTATTTAGGGTAATTTCCATTCCGTTTGATAAGTTTCCGATAATATTTCCAACACCTTTAATTTCAAGATTTGTTGTTTTCGACGCACACTTAATAGTTCCTGAAGATGGCTGTAAAGACGTGAAATATTTCTCATTAGAGCACATATGGGAAGTCGCTCCAGAATCCACTATAAATTCATTCTTTTTAATGTTCCCCGCAACAAAAGATACCGCTGAAGAAGCAAATTTTTCTCATTTGAATTTTTAACAGCTTTACAGTTGCGTTTAAAATGGCCAGGAAGTCCCCATTTGAAACAAGTAAGTTTCTTTCTACAGTATTTAGCTATGTGCCCCTTTGAATTACAGTTTTTGCACACATATTCTTTGCGAGTTGATACAAACGCGGTATTATCATGAGCAGTTTTGGACTGCATTTTTTCTTTCTTTAAGTCGAGCAGAAGTGCTTCAGCATCTAACAGCCGTTGTGTGACAAAATCTAAAGTCAAAACAGTATTCGGTTGATTTTCTAACGCAGTTTTAACATTTTCAAATTCTTGAGGCAACGACATCAGAATATAAACAATAGTATCGGTTTCACTTACTTCAGCACCGGAAATTTTAAGTTCCGAAATTAATTTATTTATTTCATCAATGTGACTTCTCATAGACACAACACGATCCTTTTTAATAGTTGCTAACCTCTTTCTAATTAAAATTTGATTAACTGCACGCTTGGTATCATACTATGTTCGTTCTAATTTATTCCATATCTTATGCGCAGTATTTTCTTCTTGCAATGACGCAAGAACCCCATCGCTTAAAAGCGATAATAATAAAGCATAAGCCTTTTTCGATTTTACAACTTCGGCAGTTTCAGTTGTCGCTTCATTGTCTAGAAACTTATCCAAATCTTTCGCCGCAAATATGGCTTTAACACGCCTTTTCCAAACAGAAAAATTTCTACCGTCCCCGTCAAAAAGAGCAACTCCGTATAATTCTTTTTCACTTTCCATCGCTGGGTAAAAAAAAAAACAGAAACAAAAGAAAAATAATTTTTCTCTCTTAAAACCACAGCAATAAATATGTAAAGGTACAAGCGTCACTCTGTCTGCGATTTAAACCAAGCTCTGCTGATGAAATAACAAAGCAAATAAACAGACGAGGCCTTTGGATCGAATATATATTGAGTTACAAAACAACATTACACAATGGCAAAAACATAGTAACTGAACTGAAAATTGAACATCACTTATATTTATAAATTCGTCTGGGATTCTGTCAGTCATGTTCCCGGACGTGCGAGAAAGCTTACACAAAAGTATAATCCAATAAAATTTAAGATGTAATGCTACGATTACAATTACGATACGATATACAAACAACGATGAAATAATTTTACAATAAAAAAAATAATAACTCATCCTTGTAATATCATTTAACTAATTGGTAACTAAATACATTTTGATATACCGTTATAATTTAATTGATTTAATATCACATGTTTTAACCTTCCGCGTACGATTCCCACGATACTATATACTATACCGCTACTATAGTTCATACGAAAATCATCCAATCATTTCGTTTGATTAGGTGTCATTTTTTTTCCATTATTATCATTATTTTGTTTACAACTGTTTCCAATCAATATATATTTTTTTAAATGTTACATATTCCAAGATATAAAAGTGTATCGAACCGTACGCGCAGGGGTCAGCCAAACAAGCTAATATAAAATAATTACAGACTTCCCAAACTTCTTTGAAAATCATTCAAGCGCCTGTTGTATACTAGTGTTTTCTAATCACACAAAATGTCCTAGGCATAAGAAGCTACAAAAGCGGACTCGGTGAAATGGAGCAATGATGTAGGTGTAAAAACCGTTTAAAACGTGAATTCCTTTTTACAAATCCACAATGGAATCTTATTATTTTACATATCCTGCCAGCAAAGGGACGTAACCAGATGGAGACTTGGGTGAGCTGAGCCACTCCTAACAATTTCTTGAGCCCCCTCTAGACTCCATAATCTTTCAATACGAATAATATCATTTATTACATACTTTTTTTAATTGCTAAAAGGCGGAAAATAAAAAGATTATAAATAGTAAAATAAGTTTTATTAGACTGTTGACATGTTTCAGCTCAATCTGAGCCTTTATCAAAACAAATTAGAATAGTCTATAAATGCACGGTCTATGGAGTTATTTGAAACGCTATCATTTAATTTTTCACGTACTTTTTAAAATTACGCACGTTATTTTTTATTTTTTACTTGGGTGTTTATTTCCATATTTGTAACCATGGAGTAACTCGAGCCACAATTTTGGTAAATTGAATTATGCTGCATCGTTACATATTATATTTTTACGTTTTACGATCTCTATGGTTTCTCTTATAATAGATTCATTTCGCAATTAATTTATTATATAATACACTGCTCAAAACAATTAAAGGATATTGCAGTTTTAGGTGGATTTTGTATCTGGGAAACTTTTTAGCTGATTGATACATGGTCGACAGACATAGTAGGTTATATGAGAATAAATTACACATGTTTGGCAGAAAAAAATGCATTTTATTGCGCATTTGTGTACAAAAGGAAAAAAACACAATTTGTGCATATGAGAAAAAAAGAATAAGAAAAGGTGTATTCTTCAAAGAAAATCATTTTCAGTAGGGGGTATGGTTTCCACGGGCGGCCAGCAACGTTGAACACCTTTGAGGCATGGACTCAATGAGGCTATTAATGACGAGTTGGGGTATTCTGCCCCACTCTTCCAGAAGAGCTCTTTCCAGTTCTTGGAGAGTTTGTGGGGGTTGTTGGCGGCCAGAAACTCGTCTTCCTAGAGCGTCCCAAACGTGCTCGATTGGATTCATGTCTGGAGAACACGCTGGCCATGCCATTCGAACGATTCCTTCCTCGAAAAGGAAATCCTCCACCAGGTTTGCACGATGTGGCCTGCAGTTATCGTCCATTAAAATGAAGTTATCTCCTATTGCTGCAGCGTAAGGGACTACAATAGGTCTGAGGATCTCATCCCTATATCGGCGACCAGTCAGAGCTCCATCTCGAATGATGTAGAGGTCAGTGCGCCCGTCAATGGAGATGCCAGCATACACCAACACTCCTCCACCGCCAAATCTGACACTTTCGTGTACGAACGCAGGATTATTCCTACTGCCACGGTCCCTCCAGATGAAAATACGCCTATTATCCGGATGCACAGAAAAACGGGACTCGTCAGAAAACAGAATATTGCTCCATTCATTTCTCCTCCAGTTGACATGCTCGGTTGCCCACTCCCTGCGGTCGCGACGATGCCTTGATGTTAATCTAACACATACCATCGGTCGGCGAGCATACAGGCCTACATCATGGAGCCGGTTTCGGACAGTCTGAATTGAAATCGTGGTGCCTGTAGCCGAGCGAAGGTGTTGTTGGAGAAGAGTAGCGTTCATGTTTCGGTGTCTCCGAGCTGTTAACGCTAAATACCGATCTTCATTGGGCGTTGTTGCCCGTCTACGACCTTGCCCTGGTCTTCGGCCTGCACATCCACTCTCCAAAAAACGGTTCCAGATCCTGGAAATGACACTTTGTGACACTCCAATGGCTTGCGCTACTTCGGCTTGAGTTTGGCCCCCTTCTAACCTATCAACAATTCTCCAAGCTTCTGAATCTGTCAAATGACTTCGCTGAGACATCGTACTCATCGAAACAAAGCAATCACTGAATGCCGATCATCCTTGTCTTCATTCTCTTTTATCCAGTTGAAAGTCAAATTTCATTCGCTGCCGCTGAAGCGACGTTTTTGACGTCGAACTCAAAATTTGCATACTCCACAGTTTGAAAACCAGAAAAATTTGCATTTGTGATTCTCTTCTTCTATTTTCGGCAAAAAAAATTTCGTTTATATCTTTATTTTATATAAAACTTCAAATATCCTTTAATTGTTTTGAGCAGTGTACTTAAAATCTTACTCTGTGACGTACGGGTTAAGGCCGTTTCCGGCAAGCTAAGTCATGACGAGAATCTTAAGGTTTAAACTATATTTATTTAAACTATTTGGGCAGGTATGTGGTAGAGCCTCTTCCGTTTTTTACCTATACTAAACAACGATCCACAAAGTTCAGTCACTAACATGCTCTCCGCTAAAAATAACTAGAAAGTTTTACTAAAAAAAATTTCAGTGTCATAAGTCAAGAACACTGATAAGATAATCCACTACTAACTCCAGAGGACAATCGATGCTTTCAGCTAAAACAGAAGCACTAACAAAATCCGTTAATAATAAGCTTAACTTTCGAAACAGTAGCAACCTGTGGCTGCTGAATATCTTTATTTGAACTATAACTCAAAACTATCTTACCATAGGATAATATTTGATTCAGTGAAACCTCCACTCCCGGATGGAATCACAGTATTCGCTCTGATAAGAGCAAGCCTTATTCACCGCATAGGGAGAGATCCGACCCAAATCCGCCGATATAAGCTTTCGTTCGAGCTTTTACACTATTGCCGATTGACCAAAGAAGTTAAAATTTGTATAAACACCCAGCGAAACACAAAAACCCGCAAACTTCGTAGGCTACATGCATACTTCAAAAATTAGAGTAAAATAAAGTACAGGGGTCGCTGTTGCGCACACATGTTAGATGATGACATCACGTTCTCATTCAAAACACTAGAAGGCCTTTATAACACAGTTGCTAGTCCACTACAACTCTACATTATTATGGGAAACTATTGAGGAAATGGATTTTAAAAATATCATGTATAAAAGTTATTTTTAAATAAAAACATAAAAAATCAATAAATTGCGTTATAATTTTTTTACTTTGTCTAAAAGCACGTTCTTTTTTTTCTTTTTTTTCAGATTCGAAGGTGGAACAATTTAAATTATGCAATATTTAGAACATACTATATGTACAAAAAAGGACAAAGCAATAGTGCATGTCTTTACCACCGTCGTTATGACGTCAGTGTTCGTGAGAGCACCGCCCACTGAAAAAAAAATGGCGGCTGCCGCAGGCGGAATCGTTTGTACAGTCCCTCGAACTTCAACACCAATAATATATAAAAGTTATCTTTGACTTACTTGATCTCCGAAAAACAAAGCGAAAAAAACTTTTAGAAATTATTGGTGTGGAATTTCGAGGGTCCGTTCAAACGCTGAAAAAAAAAATCGGCCTGCGACAGCCGCCATTGTTGTCAGCGCTCAGGCCTAGTATTCAGGGGGCGGTGGTGAGAGACAATGTTCTTGCTTTATAATATAGATTATACGAGGATCAGTAGTTAAGTTTTTAGAATCTGGCAACGAAAAAACAGCTGCTTTCAGCGCAGACGATTTTTATCAAAATTCGAACAGTTACGTGAATGTCTACCCTTACAGAACATCAAAATCTTTTTAAGTTCTATTTACTGTGATTTTTCGAAAATCAAAAGTGCTAAATAATTATGGAGTTATGTGGAAAGGACTTCAGAACCATAATTTATGTGATTACAGTCGGTGTAGAAGATTGGAATTTGGCATGGTGGTTATTTTTAAGATGTAAATACTCGCTAAGAACGGTTTCTAAAAAATTCGAAATTTCAAATGAAAATGCTCGCTAAAAACGTTTTTAACAAGTTCGAAATTTAAAAGGGTGAAATGAAAGGAAACCGTTCTAAATTAAGAATTAGTTGAAATTGTTAAGGTTAGAAACTTGAAATTTAGTATAGTGGTTACTTTTAAGATGCAGATGCTTGGTGTAAAAAGTTAATTTTAAATTTAAAGGTGTGAAATGAGCGGAAAATGTCTTAAATTACAATTTATTTAGAATTGTTAGGGATAGACACTTAAATTTTGACATACCTGTTAGTTTTAAAACGTAACTACTTGCAAAGAACAGTTTTTACAAAATTCGAAGTTTAAAAGAATACAAAACGTTCTAAAAAAAAAAAAGTTCTAAAATTGCAATTTTTGTGATGCTGCTGGAGCCAAACTTTACTCTTGGGTCAAACTTGAAATTTGGCATGGTGATTATTTTTAAGATGTAAGTGCTCGCTAAGAACGATTTCTAAACAAGAATCGAAATTTAAAAGGGTGAAATGAGCGGAAAACGTTCTAAAAACATTCTAAACTATAATATATCTGAAATTGTTAGGGATAAAAACTTGAAATTTGACATGGCTGTTATTTTAGAGATGTGTAAATGCACCCATAGAACAGTTTTAAAATTTTCGAAAATTAAAAGCGTGCATGATCAAAAAAAGGTCTAAAATTGCGATTTCTGTGTTATAGTTGATATAGAAGCTTGGAATTTGGCATGGTGGTTATTTTTAAGAGTAAATACTCGCTAAGAACGGTTTCTAAAAAGTTCGAAATTTCAAATGAAAAATGAAGTGAGTGGAAAATTTTCAAAATACATACTAAATTACAAATTATTTGGAATTAACTTTAGATTTTCTCATTCATTTAAGTCTCATGTTCGCCTAATGCAGTATAAGAATGAAATTTACTCAAAATGCAGATTAATTAGTATTTCTTTAATAATCTGTAGCGGTATAATTCCTTCTAATAAAAATAGGCCTACAAATACCACTGGGAATATTTCAACAACTTGCGAGAGCAAAAAGCCTCGAGTTTTGCTGGTAAACTTATTTTTTTCTGCCGGGATCTAGTTGTAATCAACCAAACTTAATAAATTTAGCATGAAATGAAAAAAAAAAAAAAAAAAAAAAAAAAGAACGTGTAACAGTAACACACGTACTATTGCCTTACTTTTTAACACTTTCCAACATAGTTGAAAATGTTTATGAATTCGGTTTGTCTATGTGCCATCTGTTTATCTGTCTGTGCTCTAACTCGCTATACTCGTATAACCATGCAATTGTTATGAAATATGTGTTATTGAGGTTTGCCATGGTATGTTCGGTATTGAAAATGAAGAATGTAGCGTTTATAGCTCATATACAGGGACACTCAAAAGAATTCCGTTATATAACGGTCTACGGAGAAAAATCGTTTGCGGTGTAGTTTAATGATGTTACACTATTTCAAACATATTGAAATCGATATAGATCACCGAGCTACACTACAAAATGCTTACTATATAATAGGATGACCATAACATTCATCGTTCATTTACAGAGACACACAAAAGAATTCGGTTACAGTACTGTCTATGGATAATAATTGCTGGAAGTGCGTTTTCAGTTGCGGTACGCTTTTTTAAATTTAATTAGTTTTTTGCATATTACTTAGTGGGTATAAATTCTATAGATTATATAGAGGGCTGCACAAAATATCTCGAGTATACATTTCCGCTTATTGATGAAAATTGCTCAGGAGAATTTTTAACTGTGCTGTGCGTTTTCTTAGCTGAGCTAAATTTCAGCATACTGTGCAGTATATATACAAATCTACAGATCATATACAGGGCTGCACAAACAAGTTCATTCATCTTTCCGATTGTTGATAGTAATTGCTGAAACTGCGTTTTCAAATATGTTATGCTTTTTCCAAATTGTTTACTTAGACATAGAAAACCTGCTGGGCCGGGGCTAGTTGAGCTTAAGCCAAAAGGTAGGACTCCCCGTCCGGTTTGACCTTGACCTTGTTTACTTAGGCATACTCTTTCACGGTATTAAACTGTGACGTTTTGTTACGATATTCGGAATGTGTTGGAAAGTGTTTCATAATCTATGCTTAACGCTTGATTTTTCTTTCTTGTTATTTCATTCATTTTTCGCTGAAATAATTGCGCCTGTTACGAAACCTTGAAACAGATGTATGTTAAAAATTGTTGGATATTTAATCTTTTCTTTACGTTTGTTTTACTACAACATAAAGTATTCATCTTAGTGGTTTTGTATGCATAATATCACTTTTTAAATTTTATGAGAGGGATTTTAATCCTTTAAATCCCTCCCTCCCCTTTCGGTGCGTTAGTGATTTTTTAGGAGCTATTTTCTCATCTTTTTCATCACTTAATGTTCCTTTAGAAATAGTTTTATTCCACTTTCTAGGATTTCATTATCTGATGGATGATTACAGGTGACTATAGATTATAGCTCATTATCAACTTCAAGACCTGCTGCGCTCGTCGACCTAACCGTTCGGAGTTTTCCGTGGTTTTCTTCGAACCTTGCCGTACATACGAGTTAGGATCCCTTAGAAAAACCCCCAGGAGGGCACTCACCCCCTGGGGCCTATATCCCTCGTGTAGATAAATCAACCAACCAACTCTTATTTTTCAACTCAAAGAGACGAAAATGAAGGAATTTTTCGCAAATGCCTTTCTTGGTAGAAGGTTTGAAAACTATTAGAGCTTTGAATTTTTGGTCTGAAAAAAATTCGTTAAATAGAAATTCGTGTTCGTTATTTAGAGATTTTTTCTATGTTATTTCTGTTCAAAGTCAAGGTTTTGGAGAAACTTTTGTAAAACAGAAGTTCTTTAAATAAAAGCCCAAGTTTAGTAGATTGTTTTGATTAAAGGAACTTCTGACAGCTATATATTTTTTCATTTCTAAAATTAATAATTTTGAATTTTCGAAAATATCTATATTTGAATAAAATTCACTTTTTTATGTACATTTCAAACTTCATAATGCAATTTTATGATTATTTTATCTTCATATTTCTTTAGTTCTGAAATTAAAACTCTCGTGGACTTGTCTTTGCATAAAATAAATAAAAGTATGCTGAATTCTTCAGATACTATCGGAAATAAATATTTATTCCTGAAAAATTAAAATAATTACTACTCTTCTTTCTTTCTTTTTTCTCTTTTCTCTTTCCCTCTCTCTCTTTTAGAAATTGATCATTCCGAAATATTATTTATGTGGTGCTGCCATCTGTTGCTATTGCTTCAAACCTTTTTAGTTGCTCTTCTTCAATGATTGCCAACTTTAAAATTTTTGCTGACTGGTCAGGACTTAAGAAAGAAAGAAAGAAAGACAAAAGATATTCACATGGGAAAAGCGTTAATATATGTCTCAAGATTAATGCATTAATATGTAGTCCACAGATGTACGTAGATAGAAACGGATCATTCCGAGATTGTATTCATGTGGTTCTGCCATCTGTAGCTAAATATTCAAACTTTTAAAAAAATCACTGTTGCATACTCAGTATATCTATTTTTATTTCACTTAAGCTAAAGCAATTAAAATCTTATTCACTTACTGAAAAATCACAAAAACAAATAAAAGAAATGTTTTTTTTTTCTCTTTCTCTGGCGTTTGAATGAATATTTCTATAAAAATATATGAAAAAAAAAACTATGGAAAAAACTATGAAAAAAACAATGAAAGAAATGTTCTCAAAAAGGAAACAGCCATAGGCGGATTGAGTGCGTTAAGAGGTACCGGGTCAGATCATAGATGAGGCAGACGTTTCAAATGCAAAGGTGACACAACACACCCTATGTGTGTGTGTGTGAATTAGAAAGGACCGAAAAAATTAAAACACATTTCTTTTTCATCTTTATATAGTAGAAAAACAGTGAATTGGACAAACAAAAGAAAATATTAAAAAGGTAAGAAATTTATTAATATCTTCTGGTCGCGAATAGGCCTTAAAGTTGATGAAAGTGGGCAAAAATCCATTATTTTACGTTATTTTTGTTATGATCATTAAATTTATAAGATCACAACCCATATAGCACCAAAGCTCCTGAAAACCTCCCCAGGAGTTCAAATTCATCCCAAATTCCTCCTGAAACTGTAATGACGCTATCAGGCGTTCCTGGGGAAGATACTTTAATCACTTCCCCAGGACTGATCTCCCAGATCCCTCCCAGGGAGCAAGCTCCTCAGGACTGATCTCCCAGATCCCTCCCAGGGAGCAAGCTCCTCGGGATGATATTCCCAGGGAAGTACCTAGGAAGAGACGGTGCTGGTGCCATCTCATGGGTGATTTTGACACTAAAATAACTTATTATAATTTTTTATTAAAAAAACATTTGATTTGATGTGGTTCGATTTTTTAATTAATAAAGTTTATATTATTATTTGATTTATTTTATTTCCTAAGCACATCTGATTATTGTTTAACTTTTAATTATTGTTATAATATTTAATTATCCTTATTTAGATATATTTTTAATTTATAAAATGCAATCAAAATGTAGTTAAATAAATAATTAAAATAAATTAATCTTTAAATATAAATTGAAAATTTATTATTTATTTTATTTCTGATCTTTTAAAAATTAACTTATATATTAATTCATTTTATCATTACATTCATTAATTATTTTTTCTGAACTTTCAACAATTACTTATATATTTTTACTATTACTTTTTCATCTAACTAATAATTTTACATTGATTTCACTCATATACTTTATTAGTTTCTATAGAAAAAATTTAATTTTAAATATAAAATTGATTTACTTTCTCCTAATAAATTATTTTTATTTTCAATTATAAGAAATCTGAGTTATTTTTTTCGAAACACGAAGTTTAATATATATTTATATATTTGTATATAACCATATTTTATAAATTAAGGATTAGAGATACCTACTAAAAATTATTTCTTCTGATCCTTTAAATATAGTCTTATATATTGAATTATTATTATTTGTATTAAATAATTAATAATTTCATATTAATTTGAATTATATATATAAATAATTTTTGGATCAATATTTAATTTTAAAATATAAATTAGATTTATTATTTTTTTTTCGCTGATCATTTTAAATTATCATATATATATAATATATATATTTCTTATTATTTATAATAAATGAGGGTTTTTTGTCCCGTAACTGTAAGAAATCAAAAGGAATCAAAATTTTGTTACAAATAAGGGTTTTATCAACAGTTTAATATATATTTACATATTTGTATCTATTCAGAATTTGATAGTTAATAGATTAGAGATAAGCATTTTTAAATTAAACAATCTATTTAAAAAAATCTTATTTCGATTGTAAAAGTTAATTTTCATGTAAGTTTCAAAATTGAATCATATTTAAGTCATATCGAGCATATTTACTTTTATTATTATTCTTCTATTAATTATTTTTTTCTGATCTTTTTAAAAATTACATATATATTTATGTATTTTATTATTACATTTTCAACTAATTAATAATTTTATATTTATCGTCATTATCAAATCAATAATTTACTTTTAAGTCTAAATTATAACACCAACTTAAAGAGATTACATGCTCTATTGAAATGGCACATTTGGTTTTAAAAAATACAAACATACACCCCCCCCCTCCCCCTGAATAAGAGTTTTGCTTGAAAGATTTTTATTTAAAAATATACATTCTTACAAAATCGGGTTAAAGATATAAATTCGTGCTGATTATTATCACGGACCTGGTCAATACCACTTGTCTCATTTAATATACTTTATATATGTGTTGGTAATGGGCATATGTTCGCTAAATGATGTCAATTTTTAATTATGTATGAATTTTTATGAAGCGTCTGTTCTGGAGGTTTTATCATATTAATTTTATTTTATTTTTTAAATACAAATTAGTTATTTTCTATTACCTCTTTCAAATTACGATACATGGTATATATTTTTTAATTCTTAATAATGAAGGTGAAATCTCAATTTAGTGAACTTAAGAAATATTAACAAGATACAGATTCAGAAAATATAAATAAATATTTATCTTTCTAAATAACAAATATTTCTCCAGAATTTAAAACTGAGTTGTGTTTTGCTTTAGTTGTTAAAACTTTCATTTAAGAAACCTATTTTGTACTTGGCAAACTTTTTAGTTTAGGATATTTATAAAAGATTATCTTTCGTGCAAATTCTTCACTCCTGTTTAAGCAAGGAAATACTTCTATCCAGATATCAAGAACGATTATATAATCAGCTGCAAAAATCCCATAATGCAAATATGTTTAGTCAGGTAAGGGTATAATTTTAACTACAATAAGAACATGAATAGTACTGAGCAACCTCCAATTCCTTTTGATGAATGAAGAATGGATATGTATGCTTACTGGACTGCATGCAATACTTGCAAAGAAAAGTAGTTGAAAGCATGGAACTTAGTTCCATGGTTGAAAGGAGAGAAACTTTCTTCTTCCCAGAATAAGGAGTAAGCTATTTCAAATTTAGCTTTGAGATAACTAAAATAAACAATTGTCGGTACAATAGAAAAAATAATCTTTAAAGTAGTCGACCAATGATTCTATAAAAGACAAAAGTATTGCTTTTAAAGGATTTCCTTGTTTAGAATTTTTACACAATACTTCGTTGACAATCATAACAAAGAACTCAAATTTTATGTCAAAGTATCCGTACATTTAGGCATTTTAAATCTCCTGAAATATTAGTTTTGTTAGCTAAAATGAAATTATATTTCAATGAAAAGTAGTGTATAATGAAATTTCTATGTATTGAATGTTTTCACAGGATTGCAAAAGATCGCTAAATGGAGATTTAATTGTAAATTAGTTTATTTATTACAACAAGAAAAAAAATATTTTTGTTACAGACACAAATTTTATTAACAGTACTTTTTTTTCATATTTAACTAGTTACAGATATAGAGTAGAAATGCCCATACTTTAAAAATTAAGAGCTAAAGACATATTATTGTCATTTTAAACAGCAGTTTCATGTAGGTAATTGAAAATTAAACGATGTATTTATGTATCTTAGGGTGTTTCTCAAATGATCTGCTGAACAACGCGAAACTTTCTGACACATCTTTTGACTTATTTTTAAACGCAAAGACATAAAATTGGCTGGCCTGACTATTGAATTGATTTGAGATCGAAATGAATTTTCCATTTTTTGATAAATAAATTACTTATCGGGTTATAAGTGATTCATGTTACATGACGACACGTTTTTCTCCTTTCTCATGCTACGGCGTCGGAAATTCAGCTCAAAACACCGACTTTGACGGTATTTTCTGAAAGATCTTCTGTCTTTACCAAAAAAATGGAAAACATCTTTTGATTACAAAGCTTATAAATAAGAACACCTGCCAATTTCAAGCGTTTCCGAACAAAAATGAACTAAAAAATATGTCATAAAGTAGCCAATTTGAATTTGAGAACAGCCTAGCATGCATAAACTCAGAAAAGCTTTTATAGATATATCGTTTAACAACTTGTAATATGGTAATATCAATATTAGAAATCAAATTGAGTTTTGCTTATTCTAATTCTATATTTAAAATTATAATATTTCTAATTTTAAAAAAAGTGCATTTTGAATTTGTCTTTCAATTTTTGGTTCATAAAAACGTCAATTTTTCTCTTACTTTGTTTAATTGTGATTATTTATAATTTATAATTTAATTTATTTAATTTTAAATATTTTTATTTAATTGGCCCCTTTATCATAGACCCCTGACCCTGATATATGTGGCTCCTAACTAAAATGATAAAACACATTGTTGTTGTAAATGATAAAACACCCCTTCCCTTTTCCCTTTTATTGTGATGCCGCGTGGGGAATTCGGTTCAAAACGACGACTTTCACAGTATTTTCTAAAAGATCTGCGTTTACAAAAAAAAAAAAAAAAAAAAAAAAAAAAAACATTTTTCTAGTATTACATAGTTTCTAAATAAGATCACCTGTCAATTTAATGCATTTCCGAACAAAAACGAGTTAAAAAATGTGTCAGAAAACAGCTCCTTTGGGTTTGAGAACAGCCTTAAATAATTGATACGCTTTTTTTCTAGTTATCAATTTAATATTGTATTGAATATATATTAAAGGGTATGCATCTTTATTTGCAATAAAAGTTACAGAATTCCTGCTATATGAAGCATAAAAACATGCTTGTTTTCTATTTACTGACTTTCATAAGAAGAGAAAGATATACATGAATACCTTATAAACGATTCAAGTACAACGGCCGTGTAGCGTAATCACTAGAGCGTGTTTCTCGTATGCATAAGTGCCCAGGTTCAAATCCAGTGGGTGGTAAGAAAGTTTATACCGTAAAATCTGTATCATAACTGTCATGTGATTCTGTGTGCGTGATTAATAAAAGTAATGTGTATTATGTAAATTTTTAAAAGATAATGTCCGTATTTATTAATTAAAAAAAAGAAAAGAAAAGAAAAAAATTAAATACTTTTTACATTACGTCGAATAATAATAACTTCGGATGTTTTTTATGCACATTAAGTGACCCTGAAGTCTCCCAAATTCCTCCGGTATTACTTCCTGAAATCTTCCCTAGAACAACCTGAGAAGGAACCTGAAGGAGGTCCTGGGGAGCTCCCTGGGATGCTATGAGGCGGACATTTTCGGTTCCTGAGGACCTCCTGATGACAAATTTTTGCATCCTCAGGGATGCCTGGAGGATGAATGTCAATCTTCCTGGGGACGTCCTAGGGAAGCATATGTGCTATATGGGAAGTTAGTTGCTAAGTAATTGAAATCATTGAGAAAAAAAAATATTCAAAATCAGACAACGTCTTTCGCGCATCAGCAGCGAATTTGTGGAAAATATTGAGGAATGCAGTTCGCGCGTGTGCTTTTTGCCACATTTCCTTCCTTTCCCTATCCGTCGCTTCATTCTGTTGGCTGCACTGAACTCTAGCCCTCTGACTGTCCAGCAAAAGGGAAAAATTGTAATGTTGTTTACTCTCTATTTTATTTTAAATGCTAAAAAATGATGATTCTTCCAAAATTATATAAGGGCGGATCAAATGAAAACGGAACAGTGGTTATAATTTGGTTCATTTTTGTATGAGTAGGGTGAACTTTGTGTACAGGGTAGAGTGGGTATGTAAGGAAGGCAACTCCTACTGAGGAAATGAACTTGCCCTAGGTAGTCACGCAGAAGCACGTGATATGCATTGGCGATCGGCCAGCAGTTTCGTCGTTCAGGCAAACGGTTGTTTTTATTCACCTGCGACTGCGGAATGTTTGAGAGTAAAAAAGAGCAACCGACTGTTATTCGTTATTTAGCGATAGAAAAAGTTGAATTTCGCGAAGCGTATCGACGAATGAAGGCAATGTACGGAGAACATATCACGGATCTTTCGCCATGTGACTATCCAATCTTTGGTTCGCTGAAAAGGGCATTGAAGGGTTGCCGTTTCTACTCGGACAGCGAAATCATGGACAATGTTCGATACGGGTTCCGATTTCAGCCAAAGGACTTCTATGAGCAAGGTAGTCACCATTTGGTGAAACAGTGGGACAAGTGCTTGCGCAGATTTGGAGATTGTACTTGAAATAAACCATGTCATTTCATTCTGTAGCTCCTGTTCCTGTTCATTTGATCCATCCTAATATCAAATACCTAATTACGTATATATGAGTGTATCCCTTGAGAGTATATTAATCAGAACTCAAAGTGTTAAAATTGCACTAGAATAATTTTAACACAATTATTCAAATTGGTAAATAAATCATATGAGCTGCAATTCTCCAACTGGACGAAAAATGTCCGGGCCAGGATTCAAACCAGGGATCTCTTGGCTGAAACTGCTAGTGGCCTACCAACTGATCCCACCCGTTCGAATCTCTAGGACCTAATTCATCCAGCTAACCTTATTGATCATAGTATCTGGTCTGATATCCGAAGATTCAGATGGCTCGGTTGGTACAGTAAACGCTGTAAACTCCGGTAAACGCTGAATACGTGATTACACTAGATTAATTTTAACACAATTATTCAAATTGTAATGAAATCTCAGTTGCTAGAGCAATGGCAGCTTCAGCCAAGAGATCCCAGGTTCGAATCCTGGCCGGACATTTTTCATCCAGTTGGAAAATTACAACTCATATGATTTATTTACCAATTTGAATAATTGTGTTAAAATTAATCTAGTGTAATCACGTATCCCGCGTTTACTGGAGTTCCAAATTACCTGCGATTTATTCTGTTGAGCTGATTCAGATATCAGACCAGATGCTATAATCAATAAGGTTAACTAGATGAATTAGGTCCTCCAGATTCGACCGGGATGGCTCAATTGGTAGAGAACTGGCAGCTTCAGCCAAGAGATCCCAGGTTCGAATCCTGGCCCGGACATTTTTCGTCCCGTTGGAAAGTTACAACTCATGTAAAAATTGCAATATATCCGTAGAATTACATTAATTTAAATAATGCTTGTATTGCAGTGAAACCTGGAGCATGTCAGTGAGAAGGCTTGTATCAGGGGTCGCAACGTCCTATATTAGGTAGCTTTCAATACAAAAAAGTATTCAATACAAAAAAGTATAAAGCTACCTATTGCAGCCGTTCGGAGGAAAGCAGTTCCGGAAAATTTCGATATATTTTCACCGATCATGACCCCCAGACCACAAAACCACCCTCCGTCCAAATGTTGATTTATATATATAGATATATCCATATATATATATATATATATATATATATATATATATATATATATATATATATATATATATATATATATATATATATATATATATCTGACCTATGTCATACGATAACGCCCGTAATTATGAATCGATTTTGATGAAACTAATTGTGTGTATTAAGGTCACTAATGTCTCGACCGAGTTCGTTGGCCAGCTTGGTCCGCCATTTTGTTACAAGATGGCGGCCATTTAAATATGTAAAATAACTTAAAATCTAAAATAAATATACAAAAAATTTAAAAATTCAAATTTATTTTTTAATTACGTGTTAGGCCTTGATACAAGGATTCCAAAGCTTTTTTTGGTTTACCTCTATCTTAAAAAATGGCTGAGATAGAGCAGTTTGAAATTCTAGGGTGGCTGCCATTTTGAAACAAACCAGCACATTAACGCGATTACTCGCAAATTATTTTCTTTCATTGTTGTAATAATTTTCCCAATCATACGCATAAAACTATATATTCATATCCGTTAACGCCAAAATTGGCGACATTGGGCGAAATATCGCGAAATTTGGCGATCAAAATAAGTCTTCATAAATGAAGCCAATTTGGCTATTGCTCAATAATTTGGCGAATTTCTAATTCAAATTCAGTATTAACGAATCTTTTGTAAACGTTTCTTTGCATTTTAGCTTGCTGTTTTAGTGTAACATTAGCTAAAATTTTAAAACGAAGGTATAGGAAAGCTACCTTTTCCTCCCGGTACAGGCCGGAAGGACTTTTTTTTTATATATTTGATACCACTATTTTCAAACTATAAATATGATGGTAGATTTTTTTTTAATTTGCAATAGAAGAATATTGTGAACATTATATTTTGAAAATAGTGGTGGGGATTATTAAAAAATATACAGGACCCTGCGACCCCTGCTAGTATAGAACGGAAAGCTAGCTTCTCATACTTTAACACTGAAGCCAGTGGTCCGTGTATGAATGCAATTTTGCAATAAATTTTTGCTCAGTCAGTTTCACCTCAAAGGAAAACTATGGCAAAACATTAATTTATCCGTAACACGTGACTTTTTTAATTTCAAATTTTTAAATATTTCAACCTGGTAACGTCTTATTCCTCTAATAGGTGCATCATCAGGTGGACAAAAAAACCCCATAAAATTTTAACATATTAAAGCATAAAAAGTAAAAATCTAAAAAATACTTTGGCCACAGAAGCACTATATACCACGAACGGAGAAGTCATAACGACGAAGCAGACCACCGTTGTATAGCACCTAGAAGATATAGTGTGGCAACCGACTGTTCCAGTAATGTTTTAATAGTACTAAAACATTGAATCCTATAAATGTTGAACGATGCTGAAGGACAAATGTCGATCGCAGCGACATCTGCTAGCTCTCCACTGCCCGAAAAGCTTTCTTGATTGAACCCATAAATAACAGGTGCATTAAAAAAATAATTAAAGAAAAACGGAAAGCGATAGAAATGTACCGTTTGCTGTATTCTACTTGGGAAACCAATACATTTTCAGTCATATAGAATTTCAAATTTAGTTACAAAGTTTGCCAACAGATGGCGCTGCAGGATATCTGAGAGAGCTGTCGGGAAATTCACTCCATCAGAACTCCATTCCTAACTTCGTCGTCTTGCAGCTACCGTGTGTGGCTCAGAGATTGTAAATTCCGGCTGTGATGTCATACACTCACGCACAGTTTTTTTTCTTTTTTTTTTATCGGTTATAAAAAGGAAAAAAAGTCGCCAAATTTAGGTGATTTTTTTCCTTTGATGGCAATTTGGCAATTGTATTTAGTTATTGGTTTGACGCGGGCTTGAAAATCGCGCCAACCAAAAAATTGCCAAACAACGCTGCGTGAGTGTAAAGCATCTGTTCCCAAATTCCTGCGCAGAAATGGTTTATTCGTTAGAACAGCGGATATTTCTTGTCTTGGAATGGACCTTAGTATTGTTGAAACAAGACGAAGTTTACATAAGAAGTTTAATGTCACAAAAGGACCGAAAAGTGATACAATAGAGGCTCTGTTTGAAAATTTTTAGCAAACTGTGAACGTTAATGATGATCCTGCTGGAAACGTTGGGTGCCCGAGTGCAGCAGTTACAGAAGTTGCTGTTGATTCAGCGCTGACTTGGAACTTATAGGGACTACAGCTTACATTAGCTATGTTTGGACGTGTATAACCAGTGTATCAACAAGCTGAAAAACTCGGTCGCTTGATGATTAAACCTCGGAAGTTCCTATAACAAAAAAACACCGATTTTTTTTTAATCAAATTTCTTAATAAATGTTTTTATTAATAATTTGTAAAGTTTTGATTCGATTTTCTTAAAATTTGAAATGTCTCGACAAAATTCTGCAAAGATAATATGTCTTAAATTTCAAACCATTCGGTTGGGTAGTTTTTACGTTGTTATATGCGGACGGACGGACGGACCAGACGACGACAATAGGTGGTGCTACGTATTTATATAATTACGAACGCACCTAAAAATGGATTGTATGTTAATAACTTGGACACAATCACAATTCTCATCTATGGTTTTTCTTGTTATGGATGGATAGTATAGACAGGAGGGAAAAATTGTTTTACTTTAGTTGAGATTTATTTGGATGGTTTCTTCTTGATATAATCTTGCCAGGGCTGTGTTTTTTCTATTATACTTAATATCAGCTATATGCTCATTTCTTTCTGTAATAAGCAGTAAATTTAGTTACAATATAACCTGCAAGAGCGAAAATGTTCAATAATTAGGACATGTGTTCATTTTTGCTGTTGGTTCAGCGCTAACTTGGAATTCAGGGGTTGGTGGTGTTTGGACGATTGTAAACAATATGAAAACAAGCTAAAACTAGTCGGATGTGTCAATCCCAAAACTTTCTTCTATCTCACACAGGTTTCGCATACACTAAAAAGAATCAGCACCAATTTATATCAAGGTCTAACTGAAACTCAAGTTTTATTAAATTACGTGCATTATTTCTTGAGATATGACTATCGCTAAAATCGTGTAAATCCTGCAAAATGCGGCATAGCAGCGGGACCTGCTGGGCGATTTTTACAAAAAACTAATCAGCACCAATTTATATCAGAGACTAACTGAATATAAAGTTTTATTAATTTCCGAGCATTAGTTCTTGAGATAGAGCTATTGTGGAAATCACGAAAAATGCTGCATAGCAGCGCCACCTGCAAGGCGATTTTTACCTAAAACTAATCAGCACCAATTTATATCAGAGACTAATTGAATATAAAGTTTTTTTAAATTCCGAGCATTAGTTCTTGAGATAGAGCTATTGTGGAAATCGCGAAAAATACTGCATAGCAGCGCCACCTGCTGGGCGATTTTTACCAAAAACTAATCAGCACCAATTTATATCTGAAACTAACTGAATCTAAAGTTTCATTAAATTCCGAGCATTAATTCTTGAGATAGAGCTATTGCGGAAATCGCGAAAAATGCTGTATAGCAGCGCCACCTGCCGGGCGATTTTTACTAAAAACTAATCAGCACCCATTTATATCAGGTACTAACTGAATATAAAGTTTTATTAAATTCCGAGAATTAGTTCTTGAGATAGAGCGCCCACAAAATTTTTGTCACATACAGACAGACAGAGTCACAGACAGACATTTTCTAAAAATAGTCAAATCGTGTTCAGGACTTTCTAAAACGTATAAATCCGTCAAAAACCGGAAGTCGAAAATTTTCACACAATATGGACACAATCTCATAAATTTTTCTGTTTAGATTTTGCAACATAAAAATAAATTTCAAGCTAAGTATAACGTCCTCTTCACCGGCACAAAATTTTCTCTCGTACTTTATATGTGCGTACTTTTATGCTTCACCAACATGTAATCAAACAAAAATATATTTTCTATTTAATGGTAATGAAAAAAAATGGCATCAATAAGCATAAAGATAATATAAACCCAATGGATAATATTATCTTAACGTCGCAATAAATATGAATTTTTATTCGCTTATAAAAATAGTGCACACGCGCATAAATATTGTTGCAGAAATTTATCTTGCAAATAAAAGACGTCCAAAAATACACGTGTCTAAATATTATTTTGGGCCCTATCAGTGGCTGAGAGGTTCTGCTCTCAAAAGCTGGTAGACGGGAGGTGCTGCGTTCAAACCCCTGTCGCGCTCGTCGACCTAACCATTCGGAGTTTTCCGTGGATTTCTTCGAACCTTGCCGTAAATACGGGTTAGGATCCCTTAAAAACACCTCCCACGGAGGGCACTCCCCCCTAGGGCCTATATCCCTCGCGTAGATAATCGGCCGTCATAAAATCAACCAACCAACTGAATATTTTTTCTTTATTTCTCTTTTTTCTCAACAATGGATTTTTTTTTTTTTTTTATCAATGAATCTCAGAAATCAGTGACTCACTACACAGCTCTGTAGTTTGTTTACATGTAAAATGTTGGTACATTATTGGAACTTGTACATTTTTGGTGAGATGGATGGGTCCTGACCGGAATCGCAAAAAGAAAGGTATGGAATTTTATGAAATCGATTAAAATTTTCAGGGGATTAAATTTAAAGAAATACAAAATTTAAAATTTTACATGTCTCCCGCACAAAAAACTTCCCCCAATTAGTAAAACGTGCCCCATACACTAATAAGGTCCTGTACAAAATTTCAGCATATTATCATAAAAAGTCGCAGAGAAATTTTTAAACAAAGTTGGTGAGGGGTTAATCATAAATTAAAATGTAAATGTTTACAGCTAAAGTGCAGATGACGCGACGCAGAAATGCATCATATTAAAATAAAATATTACTCTTATCTTGAGTTTTATTTACAAATTTACAAAACTATGCTTCCTGAAAAATACCTTAAGCTTTGTAATCTTTGCGTAGAGATTTCTACACAGTTTAGATACTTTTGTAGCAATAAATAGCACAATTATTATTTATTTATGCAATCATTATCTTTTTTTCATAATTTGTGTAAGACCCCTGAAACATGATCATTCGAAATGATTTTTTCCTTTGCGTAGCCCTAACCAGGTATCACGTATTTTCATATTTCTGTGACTTTTTATGATAAAATACTGCAATTTTGTACATGACCTTATTAGTGTATGGGGCACATTTTACTCACTGGGTAATTTTTTGTACGAAGACTGTATAAAAATGTATATTTGTTTTTCTTCAAATATAAATCCCTCTGAAAATTGTAATCGATTTCATAAAATTCTGTGCCTTTTTTTACGTAACTTTGTAATTTATAATATATGACTATGATGAATATTTAAAGAATAAAATCTGAGGTCAGCATTTTTGGGACATTCTGTATACGATTACATATTGATGTTCACGAAACCTTTCTATTGTCTGCACCTTTGTCGTCTAAAAATATTCATAACGTCAGTAAATACAACAGAAAGAAACCATTGAAAATTTTAGCATTTTTTTACATCATGGGAAAACGTTTCTATTCCATAAATGGAAACGTGCATTTTTTACCGAAGCTGATGTTACTTTTAGCTGCAGAAACATATCGAACGTACAGAGGTTCAAATCCCGAAGTCCAGCAATGCAATCTTCTACTAAGCAACGGGCCATACAGGGTACTGTGTTTTCTTTGATTTTATGTCCCCAACTTGAATGTTGGTTAACCCTTTTATTTCAAATCCCTTTATGTCTTTAACTCCCGGTTGTTCTCTATCTAACAAAAGAGTTTTCCCCCTGTTTTCAAACTCTCCGTCACTATCAAAGACAATATCCACTACTTTATTTTTAGCCATAAATTCTATCATTTCATTTTAATACACCAGTTTCTTACTCCCATCCACTAACTCAATTATATATACCTGTTGACATATTTCCTCTTTCTCCTTATAACCCCCATTCATTTCCCTCCTTAATCGACATTCTACACATGATTCACCAAACGTTTTAGCTTCATCTGCCATATTTTCCCAATAAAATGAATGCTTGATTCTTTCTAACATTTTCTTAACCGCGTGATGTTCTCCGTATAAGGAGGTATGCGCTAGTTTTAGAATTTCCTCCCTTCTAATTCTAGGTATTACTAATTAAGCTACCGTTTCATCTACCAATTTCTCTTTATGATATAATAACCCATTAACAAGATAGTAAGACCCTTTATCATTTTCAGCTAATTCCCAAACTTTCTCTAAATCTTTACAATTCATTTGGGATTCCTGAAATACATTTAAACTACTTTCCGTAACTTGATTAATCTTACTTTTCTCTACCTCGGCTTTTTCCTTCTCATGACTTTGCAAATTTACCGATCTCGTTTCTATGACATAACGGTTATTATTATCATTTCTAATCCTTCCCCCTTCCTTCACTTTGTTCCTACTATCTTCCTTACATTCCCTTTCTACCGATTCTCTTTCGGAAAGAGGTTTGTTTAGAATAGAATGCTCCCCTGGCGGTGGAAGGGGGAAATAAAAGATTTTTCGGAGCGTACGAGCATGCCCGGTATATGGTACCAAAGCCATAAGAGACCATGGGCAGAGTTACGTTTTTGAGAGATTTAAGTTTATTACAAAAAAAACAAACATACTTTAATTGAAGCTAGTGTACTGCAGAAATCTTGGGTGAACTCCAATGCTTTACAATTTGGTTTTCTTTTTAACTGATTGTTTACGCGTTATAAAAGTTTTTAACGATTAAAACATTGCTTTTTCGGTTTCCCTACAACAATTCTAGAAACAAAACTGTATAAAGAGAGAAGACTTCCAACCATTGATTGCGAAACAGATAGCGCTAGGTCATTTGTTGAAAGTAGTTTAAAATGAAATATTTTAAAGATGTAAGTTTTTATTACATTTTATTTTTGTTGAATTTCTAAAAAAGTACTGAATCAATTTTAATGAAATTTAAATGGGATCAATTCGAGAGTATCCTCTCTCATGTAAAAAAAAAGTCACATGAATCAGTCACGTGGTTTCAGTGTAATTGGTGAACATAGATTAAAAAAATAAATAATAAATAAAATACGTACACGTTTTATTGATAACATCTTCCCTTTTTTTTAACTTGGTTAAAAATCATGACTAATTTCATGACTGTAATTCATAATTTTTCCAAAAAAATTACATTTTAATACATTAATTTGGCATGGTCTACTGTATCTTGTTTTATAAATTGAGAAATCAGATACTGAGAAATGAAGATATCCAAAAAGATTATTTTGAATTTTAATAACTGAGAACACAAGTTACCCAAAGAGCTGACTTAAGAATTTAAAGCATTCAAGGCAGATGACATTAACAATGCACAGATATATCTAAATGGCTCATTTACGAGGAAAAAAAATGTTTTTTTTTTACTAAACACTACCAAACTTTTGCCTGCTTCACTTGTCGAAATGAGCCTTGAAATAAACAAACTTGCGGTTGGGGGTTTCACTGTTTTTGGCAGCATATGCCCATGCAGGCTATTTCTGCTCCGGTCTCAAATCCAGCAAACCTTGAACTATTGTGTTGTTGCTTTTTATACCGAGATTTAAATGAAAATTTTCAGCATTGTTGTTCACCTTGAGCTGATTTGGTATACTACCATCCAACTTCAGCTTAATCATGGAAATAACAAAATTTACTATAGAATTCATTGATATATTGTGCATTCGAATATATTATTTTATAAGTGTTTCCCAAGTAATGTTCTTGGAAAACAAATTACATTGATTTAGAAGTTACAAAAAAGTGTGCAAAGTCTAATTTAGCAAACTTATCAGTTAGCACTTTCAAAAAACAGTAGATAAATGAATCTATATCATAAAACACAAATATGTGTATCAATAACGTTGATGTCAAAATAATGTGGTTAAAATGTATGCAAGTTACAACAATAAAGCAAATTTTTCAATTAAGAGTAAGCAATCGCTATGTCAAATATATGGGAATAATTAAAAATCTGCATTAAAAAAAATAATAATGCAAAAATTGTCTTCCTGCCAAATTTTGTAGCTCTATGTGCAGCAGTCTCTTCAGAACAAAGCACAAATACAGAGACACACTTCTCTCTTTATTATTGGAATAACCAAGAGTGAAAATGCTTCTTACATGAAAATAGTTGTTTCTATAAAATTCGGGCATAGGAAAAATGAATATGACATTTAAAATTTTGAGTTAGCCAAGTGTTATGAAATATGTATGAAAAACTACGGATTTGAACTATGTATTATCAGTTAATATATATTATAATTACAACTCAATTATAATTATTCTGTACATTTAGTGGAGTAAAAGTAATCCTAATTCTGACTGTATCTTATACAGTAAGCCCTCGATATATAGTTCTACTTAGGAGATAAGAAAAATGTGTGATATACCGAGGGGAGCGATATAACGAGGGGAGGCGAGAAGAGTGCTTATAAATAGAAAATAAAGATCCTTAAATTAAACTATGAGGTTTCAATTTAATATTTGTTCAAAAAAGCTTGTTGTGTTCACTGGTAAGAAAATAGCGCAATTTTTTTTCCCCTTGAAATGAGCTCTGTTTCATCAGGATGGACTTTGCAACAGTCCAGAAGGAGCAAAGCTTTTCCTTCTAATCCTTTGTTTCTAAGGTGTAACCGAACTGAAGAAACAAACACATCATCGAACCACCGCTTAAACATTTTTTGCGTCATCCAACAGTTTTGTGAGAAATCATACAAAACTGGTCAGGTCTTCTAATTCACGTTTTTCAAAATTTTCAGTGTCTTACTTTTGCCAATTGAAAGCAACTTTAGTTTGTGAGTTCCAGTCTTATTTGCAGTAAATAAGAGAGTAAATCTGTCCTTTACTTCTTTGTAACCTGAAGTTCCAGTTCACTTTTCACTTCCTGTGTTTTCTTTGGCAAACATATCCAAAATAAAGCTGCTTCATCAGCATTATAAATCTGTTCACGTACATAGCCTTCTTCTCTTTATTTATAATGCTGCTAAAATCAACAGAAAATTTTTCTACGGAATCATAATCAGCAGAATGTTTTTCTTTGAGTATTGAAAGTTGTCCTATTCCATGTCATTTCTGCCATCTCCAAAACCACTCATCATTTGCAGTGAAATTGTAGTTTGGATCACCTTTTATCATTTTAGCCAAAAGTTTAGCTTTAGTTTTGATGACAGGTCCAGATAAAGGAGCTCCAATGGCTCTTTGTTCCATAAACCACAAAAACAAATCGTCAATTTCTTCTTCATCACTGACTCTCATTCTTTTTCTCTTTAACTTGGGCATTTCATTCATGATTTGCAAAAAATTTCGTAGTTTTACTGCATGTTTTAACCATCCATGAACAGTTGCTGAAAACCGGAAATTTATCTTTTTATTGATCTTTTTCAAAATAATTGCACTTCTTTCTAATTTATGATGGGTTACAAACTTAGTGAGAAAAAATCACATGCTGTGCAATATTTATCAATCCTTCTAAACTTTCCACCCAAGGCCAATAGATGGAAGGTTAAGAGGAATACATATCTTATTTTGGTAATTCTGTACAATTCCGCAGAGCAGCTATTATTATATTACATATAATGTATTTAGGATATTTAAACACTATCATAATTTTTTTAATGTAAAAGTTGCCCCAATTTGAAAATAAGGAAATTAAAACATAAAATATATTAGTAGTGACATCATAATAAAATTAGGGTACTTTCTTTTTATATAACCCTAACAAAAAATAGGGGATTTTAAAAACTTTCTAGCAAACTTTTTACATATTATAACCTCATCAGACTGTTATTACTTTATGAAATAACAACAGGTGCATCAAACACACAAGCAAATTTTCAATATTTACATCGTTCAACACATATACATTGAGATATAATTTATTTAATATATACATAAATAAAACATAAAATAATACAATACAAAATATTATGGTATATTGGTACCATAAATAAACAGTACAAAATTAGAAATTTTTCATTGACAGCCATTTCATCTTGGGGATTGTTTATAATGTTGGCAAGAAATCACACTCTCTTAAGACCATTATGATATTACAAATCTCATATTAAGAGAGGGTTGATTTAGCCTTTTGTGAAATTTTTTTGTCAAAATAGCCCACATTCTTTGTGAAAATATCTTATACACAATAGGTTTCTAACCAGTGTGAATTAACAGATGGCTATTTAACACACTCTTTTTGAGCAATTTCTTGTTGCATATCTCACAAATAAAAGCTTTATCACCAGCATGAATTAATAGATGCTTATTTAAATGGCTTTTTTTTTTTAAAGAAAATTCGTATTTAATTTCTCAAAAACATAAGCTTACTTACCAGAATGAATTAACAGATGCTGGTTTAAACTTGCCTTTTGAAAGAATTTCTTGTTGCATATTTCGCAAACAAAAGTTTTCTCACCAGTGTGAATAGACAGATGCTGGATTAAATGACTCTTTTGAGAGAATTTCTTGTTGCATATCTCACAAATAAAAGGTTTCTCACCAGTGTGAATTAACAGATGCTGGTTCAAATGACTATTTCGAGAGAATTTCTTGTTGCATATCTCACAAATAAAAGGTTTTTCACCAGTGTGAATTAACAGATGCTGGTTTAAATGACTATTTCGAGAGAATTTCTTGTTGCATATCTCACAAATAAAAGGTTTTTCACCAGTGTGAATTAACAGATGATTGTTTAAAACTCTCTTATGAGAGAAATTCTTGTTGCATATTTCACAAATGAAAGGTTTCTCACCAGTGTGACTTAACAGATGTTTGTTTAATTCTCCCTTTTGAGAGAATTTCTTGTTGCATATCTCACACATAAAAGGTTTCTCACCAGTGTGAATTAACAGATGCTGCTTTAAATTACTATTTCGTGAGAATTTCTTGTTGCATATCTCACAAACAAAAGGTTTCTCACCAGTGTGAATAACCAGATGCTGGTTTAAATCTCCCTTTTGAGAGAATTTCTGGTTGCATATATCACAAATAAAGGCTTTATCACCAGTATGAATTGACTGATGCCTGCTTAAATGACTATTTTGAGAGAATTTCTTGTTGCATATCTCGCAAACAAAAGGTTTCTCACCAGTGTGAATTAACAGATGCCTGTTTAAAACTTTCTTTTGAGAGAAATTCTTGTTGCATATTTCACAAACAAACGACTTTCCTTGGGGAAAATCAGAAGGTTTCCTAGAAAGCTCTGTTAAATAAATTATTTGCTCCATATTTCACACTTTAAATATTTCTGTTTCTTTGAGTGATATGATGGATATCAATGTGACATTTTCTCTTTAACTCCCTTTAAGGCTTTATGCAGCTGCAATAAATAAAATTATGTTAATCCGTCATATTTTATATTTAATCAAAAACATATTTAAGGGTAAATGAACTTCTTTGCAGGAAATTAAAATCATAGAAAACTGGATTCAAAGAAATTTTGTAACAAAGTATTAAAAACTATACTCATTTCTAAAATTTATGGGGGAAAATCATAAATAACAACTTCTCATTCAGAAACAAATTGATCAATAAGAACAAACAGTACAAAAAATAACTGAAAAGTAAAACAGTAGAAACTCACCGAGAAAAATAAACCAGGAATATGTCAATTTATTATAGTGACTATGAGGCACTATAAAAGAATTGTGATGGAAGACTTTTGGGACATTAGACAAGACAAAATCCAGAAAGAGATGGCCAGATACTTAAAAATTTTAATATTTAAACAAAATTTTAAATGTTTAACCCTATATGCAAAAATAGGAAAAATCCTAAGTTACACATTTTATGTTTTTAAGAGAATATTTTAAAATATTGAATGCTCGACCGTTATATCTCTTATGTTTGATGCAATGTTCAATTAGAAAAACATTCAAACAAATTTAATAAAAAATTGTCAAAGCCTTGGGCTTTAGAAGATTTTTTTTAATGGTGAGGGTGATGGTGAGGAATGTGGTTAAGATAAATATGTTTAAAGCCTTTATTCAGAGTGGCAACGATTGATGATAGTTTTTTAAATACAAAAACACTCTAGCTAGCATTTTGATTAGAATGACTCAGAAATTTTGCTGTGATGCATTTTAAGGTCTCAGAAATTTTGCTGTGATGCATTTTAAGGTACATGTAATATTTTTAGTTTAAGAATTTAAAAATTAATATTGCCCGAAAAATTCGAACTCTACCTTTTCACAGCGTTTCAAGTGAAGAAAAACAAGAACGAAAACATATGCATCAGTTACAGATTACCAAATATTTTCCAACATTATTAGAATACTATTAACCTTCCAGCCGTGGGTAACGCTCCTATCGCAATTCACTTATTCTATACAATTCCGCGGGGAACGCTATTTTGACATTCTCTACAATTTTTATAGTATACTTAAGCATCGAGAAATTCTATTTCTTCGTTGAATCTACTAGGTGTACTGGTTAATTCCCGCTGTTTTACTTAATAGATGGCAGCAGCTATTAATGCAACGTTCAATCATTTGACATATAGTGTGTTTTGTTGTACTAACATAAGGCTTGAAAACCATAAGTGTCAAAAGTTCTCAAAGTAATAACATCATATAAATATTCGTGCTCAAAAATGTCGAATTTCGTTCCTTCCAAAGAGCATTTGCGGACTGTGCTTTTGTTTCTGTTTCATTCCAAGAAATCGGCTGCTGAAAGTCATAGAACTCTTGTGAAAGTTCATGGTGACAATGCATTATCAGAAACAACATGCAGAGATTGGTTTCGATGATTTAAAAGTGGTGATTACAGCGTTGAAGACAAAGAACATCCAGGTCAGCCAAAAAAGTTTGAAGATCCCGAATTGGAAGCTTTGCTCGACGAAGATCCGTGTCAAACACAAAAACAGTTGGCTGAGGGCTTAGAAGTTTCACAACAAACTATTTCCGATCGATTAAAAGCCGATTAAAACGGCCAGAATGGGCTAGAAGACATGGAAAAGTGATTTTGCAGCATGACAATGCTCCGGCTCATACCACAACTTTGGTTACGGACACCGTAAAAGAGCTGGGATGGTTACTGCTGCCTCACCCGCCGTACTCTCCGGACCTGGGCCCGTCCGACTACTATTTGTTTTCATCAATGTCACACGCATTGGCAGAGCAACACTTCGATTCGTACGAAAATGTGAAAAAATGGCTCGATGACTGGTTTGGCTCATAAAACGAACAATTTTTTTGGCGAGGCATCCACAAATTGCCAGAAAGATGGGAAAAATGTGTAGCTAGCGATGGCCGCTGGTTTGAATAATCCATTTTTATTATTTCCTATGTATTTTTAGCTTCAAAAATCAATAAAAAACAGCGGGAATTAACCGGTACACCCTAGTATCTTACTTTATTTACAAATAGAGAGATTCGTTTACAAATTATAATACATGTATCATTTCATTTATTAGGTCATTCTGAAAGTTCTGCGGTTTTTGAAATATTTTGAATCCATAAATGCCACATTCCCACCGGAATTTTGAAATAAAACTTTGTTTTTATAATGTACATGAAGAAACTGCTTTTATTTATTTGGAAATAAATTTCTTTGTAAATTCCGGTGACATTCATTCCTTATAACTATTATAAGTGACGAATAAAAATAGGCCGCGGTTTTATATAAGAAAATGGAAACATCGCCCACGGCTAGAGGGTTAAGAAAGTTCATTCTTTCATACAGTGAAATGAGATATTTAAATAAACAATTTTAAAAACACAGAATGCAATGAAAAATCCATTTCCAAGAATTAATGTCTATGGCAGATAATCTATGCAAATTCTTTGGTGCAAAGTTATTACTATAACACAGATGACAATATATCAATATCCTTTTGTGCAGCCATATATTAATGAATAATACAGTAAAATTTAACCTGATTAATTTTAACACAAATCAACATGCAACTATTTATATTCTATAAGCACCTTTGAATAATAAAATATAATTCCACTAGAAAATGCCCAACCTACATTGGGAATTCACGTCCATAAACTGAATTGCTTCATTTTTTTTTTCGTGGAGCTCTGTATATGATCTGTAGAATTTATACTCATGATGTAATATACTAAAATTTAGTTAATTTAAAAAATGTACACCACAGCTGAAAACGCACTTCCAGTAATTATGGTTCGTATAGTCATAAAGAGTGCTGTAGCCCACCTCAGTGACACATATAAATTTCATCATGTTTCATGTAATGCACCACAAACAATTTTTCCCAAATAGCATAATGTAGTTTAAAACTTTTGTATCCCTGTAAGCGAGCTGTAACAGTTATATACTGCATCTTCAATAGGGAATATGTTGCAGTAGGCCTCAATAGCATACAGTGGTGGCCAAAAGTTTGGACATTTTTTGAAAGTTTCATGTTTTTCAACTTTGTGTGCTTGTAGAATATATTAAATTTCACTTAAATACAAACGTTTATATATCAAATTGAAGGTAATTTAATGTAGAATTTAATAATAAAAACAGTATTACAATATCTGTATTACAAAAAAAGTTGTGCTCATTTTAGTAGAACAAACAAACACAAATCACAAACACTGTTCTGAGGACCAATCAAATGTCTGTAACTATAGTTTAGGTTATTTGGATGGTAAAAGAGTTATTGTTGTGGAAATATTTTGCGGAATGATGCATACTAATACAATTAAATAGAGTATTGCTGTTTTTGAATATTTAAAGTCCTTTTTTTTTAATTAAACTAAATTTAAACAATGTCATCAACAAGAAGAACTAATTGGACATCTACAAAAAGAAGCCGAATTGTCATATTGAGAGAAAATGGCCTCTCTTATGATGAAATTGCAAGACAAGTTGGTGGTTCAGTGACTTGTTCTGGTGTACAAAAGTTCTGTTTACGTTATGAAAAAACGAAATCAGTGGAAAATAAGGCCAAATCAGACCGAAAAAAATGCACAAGTGCTACTGCCGATAAAAAAATTAAACGGCTATGCCTTCAAGATAGAAAAACTTCATCAGATGCCATTAGATGTGAAATGAATGCAGCGGGTATTACAGTAAGTTCAAGAACAATAAGAAGAAGGTTATCAGGATTTGGACTACAAGCTAGAATTCCAAGGAAAACAACATATTTAAATCAAAAGATACGCAAAAAACAAGTTAAGTGGGCAAAAGAACACATTAAATGGTCAGAAAATCAATGGAAGCAAGTAATCTGGAGCGATGAGAGTAAAATATCGCTCTTTGGTAGTGATGGTAGAAAATACGTGAGACGTAGAGCAGGAGAAGCACTTCATCCTGATTGCATTGAAGCAACTACAAAAAACCCAACAAATGTCATGATTTGGGCATGTATGTCTGCAGATGGTGTGGGCCGAATTCAAGTGATTGATGGCATCCTGAATGCCAAAAAATACATCGAAACTGTCCTGGAACCAAAATTGATACCTTCCATCAGGGATCTCTTCCCCAACAACGCACCATTTATTTTTCAGCAGGATTCAGCTCCATGCCACACAGCAAAAGTATGCAAAGCATGGTTTCGAAATAAAGGCATAGATATATTACCATGGCCAGGAAACAGCCCTGATCGCAATCCAATTGAAAAATTGTGGCGACGTTTGAAAATTCTTGTACGAAAAAACGTCCATCCAATAAAAGACAACTTATTGAAGCTATAACTGATTCTTGGCACCATGTGATTACGAAAGATGAACTCCAAACACTCGTTCACTCGATGACAAAACGCTGTGAAGCTGTCTTAAAAAATAAGGGTTATCCTACTAAGTATTGATTGTGTAAGTATCACTTTAAAAAAATGCAAATCTAAGATAGATCTTACTGTTAGTTGCATAACTTTTTTTTGTAATACAAATATTGTAATACTGTTTTTATTATTAAATTCTACATTAAATTACCTTCAATTTGATATATAAACGTTTGTATTTAAGTGAAAATTAATATATTCTACAAGCACACAAAGTTGAAAAACATGAAACTTTCAAAAAATACCCACACTTTTGATCACCACTGTATATCTATATAAAGGTTTCTACGGGCTCGGGTCAATTCCCATTCACGAGACTCGATCTGGGCCGAGCCTGATCTTCACTCTTTCGGGGCCGGGCACGGAGCTTACTCTTTTCTGCAAACTTGGACCAATCCGATACAGACTTCTTTTTTCCAGGCCGATCTGGAAAAAAGGACTTCCAGGACTTCTGAAATTAATTCTTCCTAGAAGTCTGCACGGACCGAAACTTTCAGGCCCTGTCCCGACACAGCCTGTATGAAAATCACTGAACCCTTGAAAAAATCAGTAAAATGAGGCCTGACCGAACATTTTTTGCAAAAAATGTATATACTTTTAAATTGAACTTATGCTACAATTAAAGTTATTTTTAACGAATGATACATACATTTCTAGGCCAAAAAAGAGTAATAATAATAAACTACAGTAAAACCTCTGAAAAGGAAAATGGTTTATGACGAAATCTTGTCTTAAACGGAAAAATGTGTTAATCCGTGCAAAGTGAATATAAGAATTTGTGTGAAAAGGATGTAATACATTTACAAAAGACGATGTACCTGCTAAGAATAGAACCTGCCTATAACGGATTTTTTTTCTCTCTGATACGATTCTGTCTTAGAAGATTTTACTGCATAGCATTTTTCAGATTTTTAACTCTCCAAGCCATGGAATGTGGATTAACGATATTAATGATAACTCAAGCATTTACATACAAATACAGATTCATTAAAAAATCAATATTTACTCGACAAGCAGAAAAAAATCTAGGTAGGGTCAGTTTTTTGATACAGATGTACCTATATTTCGCAGCCCAGGGGACTTTTTTAAAATAAAAAATATAAACATTTAAAAAAAATCTAAAATAAGGATTTTTGTCAAAACTCCTCACACAAGACAATTTTTATACACATTAGTCTAAAAACCTACACAGAGCAATCTAGAAGGCTTGGCCCTTTTAGAGGCCACAGAGGGTTTCAGAGGGCTTGACCCCCTGAAGCTCCTGTTTAAGATAAATTGAAAACACATAAACGTAAAAAAATAAACATAATTAAAAATTATCTTCCACTAGGATTCCGGAAGCAGAGCCTCATGTCGAAAGATTCTTATTTTTTGTTTTTGTTAGTGTTTAATTATTTTATGTCACTTACGAAGAATAAATTTTACTTTTTTGTTTTGAAATCATCAGAAGTAAAGGAAATTTAACTATCCTGCCCCCCCCCCCAATCCTGCCGGCGCATATAGTAGTTTGCAGATGTTTTATTTTTTTTTTTAAAGATGATTTCAAACTATAAGAAAAACATTTTTCCATGAAAAATTACTTTATTCTATATGTTACTAAAATAGACGTAAGACAAAAATAAATGTACAGAATGTCTTAAAAACTTTAAAACATAAGATCTTAGTAGTACATAACTCTCCTACCGCTTTTGGTTCCAAACTAAGCCATTATCAAGAACCCTCAACTAGCAGAGACCACAGTACAGATGTTGTTCAAGACCAGCACTCAAAGTGACAGGATAACTCTATTCTGGATATGGTTATGATTTCAAAATATCATAATCTTAAAACTCTACAAAGATAAAATAAATAAAAAATTGTCCCTGTAATTTATTAAACCAAGTTAATTGTAAATATAACAGAATACTGTTATCGAAAAGTTTTGATGAAGAAATATAGAATAACACAAATTTGTAACTTCTATTTTTACGGTATAGCCATTGACTGATATCTTACACAGTCCTGTAACAATGAAGTCCAGACCCGGCCAATGTCTTCGGACAAAAATAAAACTCGGACTCGACCTAGAACTGGAACAATACAGTCTAGGCCTGGCTCGGCTCAATTACAATGAAATAAATCTCGGATTTCAGGCCAGTCCCAGTCTCCTGCACACCTCTAAATTCTCCCCCGCACCCCTCGAGCCCATGTTGCAGTCCCTTTAAAATTATAGTGATGTACATTTGTTTAACAAAATTTATAGAAATTTAATTTGGTTTAATAAATTAGAGAGATATTTTTAAAATCTACCTTTTTTCTTTGTAGAGCTTTAAAATTATGATTTTCTTTTGTAATCTTTTTCTTTTATTCTAAACTATGTTGATTTTTCTTACTGAATCTTCATTTGAATGTAAGTCTAAATAAAGGTGAAAATAAGGAATTTTGCTTAGTCGCCACTGGCCGATAGGTGGATTTTTTTTAGTAACCAGTTACTGGCTAATGAGAACAATTTCTTTAGTAGCCAGTAAGTACATTTATGTTACTGAATATTTAATTTGAAAAAATTCAAGGGGGCTCTGCGCCCTATGAACTACGCTCGCCAACCGCCGTTCTTACAACGCACAAACTTTAAAAACACACTGATTTGATCATCTCTAAAACGATTACGGAAGATTGTATTATAATTAAATGACCAAAATAAAAATATTCAGTTTTTTTTTAATATTGTTTTTATATTTTAAATATTAAATAGAATGTTATATAAAAATTTATAGTATTTTGATGAAAGAATGAAGGAAAAATGTCAAGTTTCCAGTACTTCTGTTCCGATTTCTCTAAGAATATTTTATTTTTTCCCGCATTCTTCAATTGTACTTAAGTTAAAATGCGAAATATAAATATGTTTTTAAGCTTATGAATTTCGAAATGTCACAAAAACAAATGAATATTAAAAAATTTAATAAGATTGCAGATTTATCTATTCCTTTGAATCCAACTGCTCGATGCAACATTCATTGCAACTTTTCTGCTCTGTACATATAAAACGTATTAAACAAGGATTTGTTCTATAATCAGAACTTGCTCTTTATATTTCTGTTACGATGAATCTCCCCAGTGAAATCCTGTGAAGTTCTATTGGCACCGTTAATTACTTAATCTGTTACTGGCACATTGAAATACGTAATGATATAGCCGGGAGGGTCAGAGAATTACTTTATCTTAAGGAAAATCACAATGATCAGACACATAATGAAGACATCAATCACACCCGTGCATATGAACAACAATAAAATGGAAAAGGGAAAATAAGTTCCATTTTTCTGAGGAAAAAAAAAGAGGAGGGGAAATATTGTTACTCGAACTTTGACTACGACATTAAAAATTTTGCTAGGAAGAAAGACAGATATTACTACTATGAATGCAAAAACATTAATTATGGGTTTTTAGAATTATCAACTATTTATTCTAGTTTAAACCCAAGATAGCAAATAGATGGTTAAATTAAAATTAAAATAAGAAAAAAAATGAAAGAAAACTATGCTTTAACCACAAATCCATACAAAAAACTGGAAGGGCAAAAGATAAGTCTTGCTCCTGCTTCTGAAAAACTAGGGGGGCCTGTGTCCCCCTTGTCCCCGCCAGATTACGCCCATGATTATCCAGAAGTAACGATGAGTTTTCATCAATATATCCAGTTGTGCATATGAAGGAATTTGATCCAAACCCCTAACATAGTTAATGGCCTTCCTCACTGCAGCCACAGGAAAAATGGTATTAAAATCAACTGCACACAGAAAGGAGCCATGTAGGTAGTCTCTATTCAAGTCATAGATCCGAAAAAAGTAGCTCTCATTTGCCTTTTCAGAATTGTAAAAATCTTTTAGAAAAAAGAAACAAATATACAATAAAAAAAAATCAATAGACTTTTGAAAATATTAATTTTCAATGATGATTTACTTGTAAAATAAATTAAATCTTCTTTGACGTTATTAGTTAATAACATTTAAAAAATATAAGTGTAATTTTATTCTCTAACTTCACATATGTTATTGAGGTTTACTGTGGAATGTTTCCTTTTGAAAATGGAATGTTATAGTTTATTTACAGGGACACTCAAAATATTCAGTTATTTTATGGTCTATGATAGGGTGTGTGGAAAAAATCGTTCACAGTGTACTTGAATAAAGTTATACTCTACCGAGATCACTGAAACTGATAAAACATCATTGAGATCCTGCAGAAAGGAAGAATATGAAATGCCTTGGTATTTATCTACTTATTTGCAAATAAACCAAAAAAAGTCAGTTATATTATGAAAGAAATAAAATAATGTTTTTTTTTTTTTCAAAAAATGTTACAAACTATCAAAACCATTTCATTTTCTAACAAATAAATTACATCTTGAATTATTGTTGTCTCTTGACAGCAGACCGTATGTAAAATCAGTTACAATCGCTTGTAACTCAAGATGCAAATCATTTATCAGACAAAAACTGCTGTTGTTAGACAGCAATCCCTCATAACGCAAGATCAAGCATGAAAATAGACCAAGGGAAAAAGGCTGAAATTTTTTTCGACTTCACAGGGAAAATTTGGAGAGAAAAAAAGGGAGATTCTATGCGTAAACCGGCTGGTATCCATGCTCCAGTCTGTTTTATTTTAGTTGCTATAGTAATGTAAACGACTATGCTGAAAATTTTAATTTAATCTATGTAAAATAAAAAATCACAATAATTCAAGCTTCATTTGATTCAGAGACTGAAGTGGGCACTGGATTTCTTTAACGAATGTCAAATATCACCAAAGAATGCACAAAAACAATAAGAATCGCATAAGAAATTAGAAAAATTGCTATATGAATCCCAAATAAATTTTAATAAAAAAGTAGTCAAAATTTACTATCTTGGGCTAAAAGATTGAAACTGGATTTATTTTACTAAAAGGAAAAAAAACACTGCAAAACGTAGAAACAATAAAAATTGCATAAAAAATTTGTCTAATATAAGTAGATCTAGTCAATTAATATATAATAGAAAAAAATTTTTTTTTTAGTTGAAAAAATGTTTTTGGAACACCATATCTCATTTTGTAGGCTGCACAATTTGTTTTTAATGAGAGGTGATTTAGTGTTTTCCTGTCTTCTGCAAGCGTTTTGCCAACTTCAACTAGAACAGAAGCCATGGTAAATGGTAAATTATGTTCTGCAAGAACACCTAAAATTAAAGCCTCTGAATTTGATATTCTGTCACAGATGGGACATTAACTTTAGTTTGTGACTGATGATGATGAACCTGAAGATGTTGATGGATTACAAGGGAAAAAAGTACTTGGCAAAGAATAGTTGTCATCTTTTAAAAAAAACTTTCTCCGCATGCTTTTTTGATTTTTAAGTGGTCAGATATTGCAGAAAATCCACTTTTACCGTAATACTGGAGATCACAACAGAGATTACAAATTGTTTTGCCACTCACATCAACTTTTTGTATGGTATCTCCAACTATCACGTCAGAAACTCTTTCTTCAAGTTTTACCGTGACTGTTTTTGTAAGCCATTCACATTGAAATTTGTTTCTTTCCTCCTTATCAATATCGCGGGATTTTGCAATATCAGTAATAGCATTCGCCATTCTATTCACTAGACTACACAAAAATTAAAATAAAACATTAAAAAAAAAAACTAAGCAGAAATCAACACGATGCAAGCAACAATCCACAAAAAATTTCCATGTTTTGATTTTGAAAGATCGCCGATCGCGCTTAGCAGTGTTGCCAATTCGCAAAAGGGAATTTTCCATTCACCAAAGACCAAAGCTTCACGCAGCTTCAATTTCTTTTTCTCCTGCAATTCGCTGATACGCGCTGAATCAGCCAGACAGGCCAGATGAAACTCGCAACGATCGAAGCTGCAGGAAAAAGTCGACTTGCGGCGTTGCTCCCGTAGATCTCACATGACCCCACCCCATTTTGACGCTGTTTGCTTTGGTGCGCGTGATCAGGCAGGGGAAACAGGAAGTAAGTGGAAGGGAGGAAACGTGAAAGAGAAAACAAATTCAATTTGGCGGCGTATGAATACGGCGCTCGTTCTCACATTTTGGATGTATTTCGTCCACTTGCCCCCCCCCCCCCCCCCAAAAAAAAAAGGTCAAATTTTAATGCATATTTGCATTGATCTCAGGAATGATAAAATTCAGTGCCGAAAAAGCGGAATTCCGCGTTTCTGCGGAAAAGTAACATGTCTGTACAGTATGGGATCCATTATCCGGCATCCCCGTATCCAGAATGCTCAGAAAACCGGAATACAAATTGATAACCAAGGCTTAGTTTGTTTCATTTAAAAAACATAATGGCAAAATTTTTCGGTCAGTCGCTAAAACAAAAAATCGTAAAATTAATCTATTGATCGCATGAAGAAAACCCCACAAGTTTCACTAGCAAGTCGTGGAAAAAAATCTGGAAATTCACCAATTGTTCACAGGAAAATATCACTGTCAAGCAGTCGTGGGAAAAACCTGAAATTCGGCAGTCAATCATTTGAAAAAAGAAAAAAAAAATCGTGAATTCGTCGATTGGTTTCGGGAAAAAACACAAAATTCGTCCATTGGTAGAAGGAAAGTATCGCGAAATTCATCAATAGGATGTGAGGAAAAACAGTTCCAAATTTTGTCTAGTCATCGGAAAAAATAGTGAAATTCCTCTGTCTTGTGGGAAAAATCCTGCAATTTGCCAATTGGTCACAACAAAAAGCTGCAAAATTCGCCAATCGATTGGAACAAAATATCGTGAAATTCATCAATCGATTGTGGGAAAAAAATTGTAATTTGTTAATTCATTGCCAAAATAAATCGCGAAATTCCTCACTTAGTCGCGAGAAAAAAAAAAATGGAGAAATTAGTTTGTCAATCAAATGAAAAATCTCAGATGTTTCAAAATTCATCAATTGGTCGCAAAAAAAAAAACTTGAAATTGTACTGATAAAAGGAGACTCTAAACAATCTAGTTCAAAATATGTTTTTGGAACAGGGTGCAAAAGAGTGCCTTTTTTTTAGAACAGTATGCCCTTTTTTTAAGAATTCTCGCTAGTCTGGTATTTTGTTCTAGAGTCAACACAAAGAACAAATTAAATAAATGATATTGCTAGTATTCATTAATTTACAAATTCAATAACAATAAGTAAATATAAAAAAATATTGTGCAAAATAAACATGATTAAAAAGCATTAAAAACAGACAGCTGATATTTTTCACTGAACAACTGATTTGTTAGATGCATTCGGGTCAAGCATTTTTGCAAGCATCTACAGAGAAACATCTGTAGAAAGTAGCAGAGAAGCTACTTTCCACAGAACAGCAAATCATGTCAGTATACAGGATGAAAGAACAATTAGCGCAAGAGGACATACTGTAAGCAATCACCTTTAATAGAAATGTTCCAAACAATCCAACTCAAAAGATTCTGCTCCAAGTTCCAAAACTGATTTTTAATTGTTAATGTAATATTTTTATAATTTGAATTGTAATTTAGAATAATTTTTATTATGTGTAAATAAGTTATTAAATTAACAAAGTTGTGAGTATGTATTTAACATATATATTCATATTAATCACTATTTGTGAAATTAGTTATTTTGTACATTTCTTAATATCTATAAGTAAAGTGTTCCGAATTACAGAAAAACCCCTTATCCAGAATACCCCAGGTCACAAGCATTCTGGATAACAGATCCTATACTGTGTCATCACATAATGCAAACAGAGCTAAAATGAATTTTTTTTTTTTAAATAAAAAGCTAGTTTTTTACTTTTTATATCATGGGTTCCCAAACTATGGTACGCATACCAGTACTGGAATGCAAAGCTATGGTTACTGGTACGTGAAACTGCGATGCTGGCACGTAAAATGAAATACCAGCATAGCATAATATTATAAAACCAAAAACGGCATGAATTTATCACTTTGGAAATTTTTGAATGAAAATTGGAGACTGTAAACACTTTTTTGTTGTTGTTACTAGAAATGTTTGTTATAGCAAACTGTCTGAAATCAGCACACGCTGCTTATGATACAACCAGCTTTCCAGAATTAAACACAAGTAATTATTACATTTAACAGGGAAAAAATTAAAATTTGTAAATGTTATGATGCATACCATTTCTGCTTTTAAATTTAATATTTTTCAATAATTTATTTATTTAAATTAAATATATAATCATAATTAATCATTATTTAAAAGTTTTCATAATATTTATCAACATTTAAATTAATTATTTAACAGTTATTATTTAAACAGTCGATATTTCCTATCTTTTTAAAATTAATCTTTTTAACTTTTCTTCCAAGATATTTTATTATCAATTAAAATTACCTTCTATAATTAAATCACTTTTTAAAATCAATAATCATTCGTAAATTAAATTGTAATCATTCATTTAAGTCTCTAGATCAGGGGTTCCCAAACTATGGCACGCGTACCAATACTGGTACGTAAAGCTCTGGCTACTGGTACGCGAAAGTGCGATGCTGGTACGTAAAATGATGTACCAGCATAATATTATAAAATCAAAAACGGCATAAATTTATCACTTTGGAAAATTTCGAATGAAAATTAGAGACTGTAAACGCTTTTGTTGCTATTGTTGTTGTTACTAGAAATGTTTCTTATAGCAAACTCTCTGAAATCCGCACACGCTGCTTATGATTCAACCAGTTTTCCGGAATTAAACACATGTAATTATAACATTTATGCGGGAAAAATTAAAATTTTTAAATAAATACCTGATTTAAAAATTAATCAATGGAACAGTTTTAATTAGCAGAAAAAGTGTTTTAAACATGTATTTTAAATTGTATTATCCGAAAATTAAGTCTGAATCCGTGAAAGTAGGAGGAGCTTGTTCAAATAGGAGGAGTTAAAACAATTTTATTTATTTATTTTATTTTTTGTACTAGTTATTTCAGTGTTGTAGTTTTATTTGAAACACAATTCATTATTTATTTAAATCTGTCAATTGAAAATTTTCTCTTTTTCTGTACCAAATGTGTAAGTTTCTTTCTGTTTCGTGGAAATAGGTTTTTAATACAGTAAAGTTATTGAAAATGTTGATTTGAAATCGAACAACGTATAGGAAGCTCCACTATCATTGTTTTTCTTATATTAACATTAGATTTGATACCTGGTGGTATGCGGAAGTATGAACTCTGATTTAGTGGTACGTCCGTCTAAAAGTTTGGGAACCCCTGCTCTAGATAAAAGAATAAAAAAATTTCCGTTGTTTGTTGACATAGAAGAAAATTCACGATCCTATTAGAATCTAAAAAATATATTTTTCACTTTTTAAATATTAATAATTTTTGTTTTAAACCTTATTCAAAAGATTAAACAAAATTCTTTATGTAGTCTGCCAAAATTCTAGCAAAATTCAACTTAAATCTTGGCAGATATACATTTTTAAACATTTTTCTTAAATGTAATGTTTACTTCGATCATTTTCGGAAAGACGCCTCGACATTTTGAATGAAAGATTTTTGCGTAGAAGAAACAACAACTTAGCATGCGATCATCACCCATTTTGGTTTAGGGGTTATTCACATAGGCATTCAAGGTTAAGGGATGCATTTTTCAGTGGAGAAAAGGGGATTTGAAATTCTTTCTAGAACATTCAAAGGCGAACGAACTTAATTTCTACCACTTGTTGTCAGGGCTGAGTTGTTGTCAGTTCGATCCGTGCCATATACGTGTAGAGTTGAGTTGTTGCTGGAGTATTTTTTCTCGGCGGTGTTTGAGAGTGAGGCGGTTAATTATGAAGAAGAGGAATTTTCGCCTTTTCTGATTTGGTTCACTTAGCTTCCGGAGTCAGTTAGAAAGTTATTGAGTTTGAATTCAAAATTCAGTCTGTAACCTTTTACTCGTGCATGTAGTGTGAAAAGGTATAAAAACCATGTGAGGCTGTAAGGCTGGACACAATTTGAATAAATTTTCAGCAAAGTCGAGTTCCTGAATTTTGGCAGTTTGAAAATTCTTCATCAATGCTACGCTATGATGGGTAAATGTTTCCAAAGATATCTTTCGTAAAGATTTTTTTTTCATCGTAATTCGGCGAGAGATGTTTGAATAAGTAACGTGGAACTCGTATACGCTTGTAGATGAAACCAATTCTGAACATTTTTCAAGTTAGAGATGCAGCATAATTAACATAAGAAATAAATTTTGCAACTTAAATATCTACATAAAAATTCTTCAAACTAATTTGCAGTATGTACAAAGTATTGACTGGCACCGAACTTCGAATTTTTCTTCAGGGCCGGAAGCAGAGGTTGACAATGTCCTAATAGGTCTCAACTTGAAGTAACAAATACTGTGCTGACTCTGCTGAATGAATGCTGCTTCAGCGAAGAGATCTTCCAGTAAATTCTTATTTTATTTTCCACGCTTCGAACGGAATCTTCGATACAGACTTTCTTCTATTTTACATTAGCAGAACTAATCTGAACTCTCTAAAAACTCTCGATCGTCTTCTAATATCAAACTGTTCTTCAAGGCGATTCAATTTCTGCAAGTTCAAATATAAAAGAACAATCGAACTTTAATATTAAGGTTTCATCATTGATTAACTGTGAATTATGTTTAAATTGATTTCATCAATAGTGGTTACAACTTTATAATTCTATTTCCTTAATTCCTAGCTAAATAATAAGAACGAACTGAAAATAAGACAATAAGTAATATTTCTTGTCACCAAATAAATAATATGAATTAATATAACTATTTTATATAATGAAGCTTCAATGATATATGAAATAGTGTGCTATGTGTTAATAAAAGATTTTTTGTTCAACCATCAACAATTCCTTCTGTCATCATTCTAATCCTGGGTGCGTTTATTTGTTATTTCTTTTTCAGATATTTATCATTCTAACTGATAATTTTCATCTCGTCGTAAAGTTAAAGTAATATGAATTTAAGTATCTTTTGATTATTAAATGTTAATCATAATTTATATTGATATAATTAACAATTAAATAATGTTCTAATTTATCAGTATTCAAATTAAATTTAACTTCTAAAGATTTAATAAGATAATTTTTCAGTACTAAGTTCTACATCGCATTTTGATGCTTACCACTATACGAGTACGTCCTGTACTGACGAGCTGGGGTAGGATTTAGAGTAAATATTTATTTGATTTTCTGGCTTATTTTGATAAATTCCGATCCCATAAGCGATTGATATATCAATAATTAAGCATTTTTAAGAATTTCTGTTTGCTCTTTCTCCCACGCCGATCCGTCATTACAATAAATAAAGATTTAATTTAAAAAGAAGAACGATAAATCATGCGTCAAGCATAGATTATGTAACACTTTCCAACACTTCCAAAATAATTTTACAAATCATTACCGTTTAATAAGCTGAAAGATATCATCTAAGTAAACAATTTGGAAAGCGCCTAACATATTTAAAAATGTAATTTCAGGAATTTCCAACATATACAATATTCAGAAAAATATCCAAATAAAAATACTTTTATTCAGCCCTGTATATGATCTATAGATTTGCATTTATACTACATAGGATGCTAAATTTTAGTTCAGTTAGGAAACGCGTAGCACAGTTTAAAATTCTCCTTCTGGAGTTTCTGTCAACAAACGAAAATGTGTTCGCGGACATTTGTGCTGCCCTGTATATGATCTACAGAATTTATACACACCAAGTAATAGACAAAAAGTGAGTTCAATTTAAAATCACGTTCAACAACTTAAAACGCACTTGAAGGAATTATTGTTAGAAAATTAGAAGATTAGAGAATTCTTTTGTGTGTCCCTGTAAATGAACGATGACTACTATACACACAATATTCTGTAGTAAGCCTCTTGTAATGCACCTTAGTGATATATATAAATTTCAATGCGTTTAAAATAGTGAAAAATTATTTAATTAAACCGCAAACGATTTTTCTCCATAGACGTAATGTAACGGAATTCTTTTGACTGTCCCTGTAAAGTAACTATAAGTGCTATGCACTCCCTATTCCATATTAAGCTTCTTGTTATACACCTTAGTGTCATATATCAATTACAATGTGTTTTAAATTGTGTAACATCATTAAAATAAACCGCAAATGATTTTTCCCCATAGACTGTAATGTAACGGAATTCTTTTGTGTGTCCCTGTAAAAAAACTATAAGTGCTACACACTTCAGTTGAAATAGGGAACATGCTATAGATAACGACAATAACATATAAAAATTGCAGGACAATCCGAGCATTTTTACGGGAGTTAGAGCACGGACAGACAAACCGAAGTCATAAACACTTTTCAACTTGGTTGGAAAGTGTTAATAAATTAATCAATGAAAGAGTTTTAATTAGCAGAAAAACTGTTTTAAACATGTTTTTTAAAATGAATTTTAAGCTGAAGGTAAAGTCTAAATCTGTGAAAGTAGGAGGAGCTTGTTCAAATAAGAAAAGTTAAAACTATTTTTATATATATATATATTTTTTTTTTTTTAATTGTCATAATTTATTGTTTATTTAAGTCTGCCAATTGAATTTTTTATCTTCTGTACCAAATGTGTAAATTTCTTTCTATTTTATGGAAATCAGTTTTTAATACAGTAAAATTATTTAAAATCGAACAAAATATGGGATGTTCTGCTTTCACAGTTTTTATTATAATAGCATTACATTTGATGCCTGGTGGTACGCGGAAGTTTGAACTTCCATTTAGTGGTACATTGGTCTAAAAGTTTGGGAACCCCTGCTTTATATAATTATGTGTGTGGCAAATATTTAAATGATTAATCTTCCAAAATATATTGGGTCATACAATAGTCACAGAAGAAGAAAATGGAATATGAAAATTATACGCAGTAGCATGATATGATTTCACAGAAACATACAGGAAGACATAAGATTCTTTTTAATAATAATTTTATTGCCAAAATAATTACACTTGCTACCAAAAACTGGCATTTTAATACTATCAGTATTATGTACAGCCACACAGCACAGTTTACAATGCAATTAGGGTTACAAATGTTCTATTGGACAGATGTCAATGACAAGATTGGCAAGGTTTAAACCAAGCAGATTCAAACATGGTTTAGATGAACAGCATTTTCTTTAGAACAACTGGAATGTAATATTTTCTCATTCTGGTAATTTAAGCATTAAATTATTGGATATAAAATTATTTTACTTTTAATACTTTATACCAGCAATCAATGCAAAACATAGTGAGTGTAGGATGAGAAGTAGCATGTGCTGATGACCATATCTGATGCTCTAAAAAGTTATCTTAAACCATGGTCAACACACATAAACATGTGAAATAAACAAAGCTGAAATACATAAATATATTCAATATTTAGCCTAAAATATTTTCATTTAAAAAAATGCAGATTATTTACAGCAATTTATAACATAAGATTATCATAAAAATTTTGGTAAAGGTATAAAAGAAAATTTTCTCAAAATTATCCTTTAAGAATTTGATGAAGGATATGTAAGATATGAATTTACACAAATAGACATTCAAACATTTGGTGCCAGTCAGAGTATTTCAATAATACCAGTCTATCTTTTCTCTTACTTGCTGGATCTAATGGACAAAAATGTTAATTTGGAGCTATTACTGAAAAAATAAAATCCCAAAAATTTTTTGAATGAAAAAAAAAAGTACTTTAGCAATCTTAGATAGTGAGATTTATATAAAAAAATTAACCATTTTGGAAGTATTATTTTTATGATGAATTCGTTTAATACTGTGAAGAATGGTTAGGTCAAGAAGAAAAGAATAAAATGTTCAGTGCACTAATTTTCACAGCAAAAAGTTATAGCCAAGGTAAAAAAAAAAAAAATCTTTTACTAGTGTGGGTTTCTATAATCAACATCACACAAGAATTGAGATTAGATATTCAACAAGAAAGAAAAATCATGCGTCAAGCATAGATTGTGTAACACTTTCCAACGCTTCCAAAATAATTTTACAAATCACACCGTTTAATAAGCTAAAAGATAACATCTAAGTAAACAATTTTGAAAACGCATAACATATTTAAAAACATAATTTCAGGAATTTCCAACATATACATTATTCGTAAAAATATCCGAATACTTTTATTCAGCCCTGTATAGGATCTATAGATTTGTATATATACTACACAGGATGCTAAATTTTAGTTCAGTTAGGAAACGCGTAGCACAGTTTAAAATTCTCCGTCTGGAGTTTCTGTCAATAAACGGAAATGTGTCCGCGAACTTTTGTGCTCCCCTGTATAGGATCTACAGAATTTATACACCACCACGTAATAGACAAAAAGCGAGTTAAAATTAAAATCACGTTCAGTAACTTAAAAAAATCTAAAAGTCTAAAGAAAATAGGGAACATGCTATAGATAACGACAATAACATATAAAAATTGCAGAGCAATCCGAGCATATTTACGGGAGGTAGAGCACGGACAGACGGCAGACGGCCATACGGCCAGACAAACCGAAGTCATAAACACTTTTCAACTAGGTTGGAAAGTGTTAAAATAGAGAAAAAAGTTCAATTTTGTTGAATAAGCATGTGTTACTTTTAACTAAAATATACAGGGTGTTTCTATGATCATGGGATAAACTTGGACGGGTGGTACAGGACATTGTAACAAACAATTTTTTTATAGGAAAGCAGTGTCGGAAATACATTTATATAGTCAAAAGTACAGGGCGTCTCACTCCAATCCAAAGTTGCATTTTCATTCATAACTTTAACAGGAGTAAAGATACTTTAACGAAATTCACAACAGACTCATCTTTGTATGAATCGTAAGCATATTGTAAGGATTTCGTTAAAATATCTTCACTACTGTTAAATTTATGAACAGAAACGCAACTTCAGATTGGAGTAAGATGCCTTGTATTTTTTACTATATATATGGATTTCCGACCCTGCTTTCTTATACAAAAATTGTTTATTACAGTGTCCTGTACCACCCCTCCAAGTTTGTCCCATGATCGTAGAAACACTCTGTATAACAATTAATGTAAGGAAAGTACATTATCGGGACTTTCCCATAAGTCGCCTCAGTTGAAAGATTTAGGATGGCAAATTTATGACCAGAGACTCGCTGGCGACAATTTTAAGCCATAAAAGTCAAATAAGAAGAACTTTGATTTAAGTTGGTCTGGGAGATAATATCAAAGAACACACACGTCGTTCCGAGAAAAAAAACAACACGCTACAGCAACAACTGATGCATAGCCATTGGTTGGGGTTGGTAAGGAGGAGGTGAAACTGACCCTCTGTTATGCAAATTTCAGTTAAAACGGGAGATCAACTACCCAATGAAAAAAAAGAAGGATGGGCTTAAAGCACTGTCATGCAAATTTTGGGCAGAACAAAGTACGGCCCACCGTGGTCATGAAAAAGCAGTTGTGAAAAAGAATGAAAACAGAACATCACATCGATATCAGAAGCGAAAGTGAGAGGTGAAATAAAATGACGCGATGAATTTTGTGCGGTCCGAAAGAGGAAAATATATGTAAGTGGCAATTCTGATGGTAAGAAAGCAGCGAACCCGAACAACATATATGGAGAGTGGTGAAGTTGCGCTAAGTTTTGTGAAATGAACATTTTCAATAAGTGCAGCGCTATTTAGTTAGCGGAAAGTGTGCTCTGATACAAAGAGAAACCTTCGTCAATCAATGTGTATAGGTAAATATGACTCTGACCTAAGTAATTCCCCAGTTGATTTGATTTTATCAAAATATTATAAGAGAAGCTGGTAGTGTGACCTTAGTCACAAATGGAAGTCAGTATTTTAATTGTAAACAAATAATGTTGTCAAAGATCAATTTAAATATAAATACAAACAAATATAAGTATCCTTTGCAAGGATCAAAGTGTTAATGCCAATATTATAGGAGAAATTTTGTTAGGAAATTAAATCAGATGTGTTCTGATAAATCTTTTTTTTTTTCTTGAAATAACTGTAAATATTGTAAATAAATAATAGTGATAATTATTTGGAGTCTTCTCATTTAAATTATCTAGTATGTGTTTGTTTATTTAGATTTCCATTTTAAAAGTCAGCTAGGGGCAAGAATGATCATTCTCAAAAAGGGTAATGGGCTACTACGAAATTACACAACGCGATGGGGGAACATATCCAAAATTTAATCTCTAAGGATTCCTTTTATTATTATTATCTTGGTAAATTAATTTATTCTATTAGCCAACCCCAGAGAAACCTTTATGTATTTAATTCTAAGCTGTAATTTTGATCAACTTGTCCCAGCAAAAGGGTTATGTTGGAATGGGCAGCAATTAGAAGGGAAATTAAAGAATAAAAAAATCTTAAATAAATAATATAACTGAGCCATGCATATTTCTCTTCAACATCTGCTATTCCTATATAATTCACTGGTGCCGTCCAGTTCTTAATTATTGTTAATTGAGTTTTCAATTTTAATGATTAAAAATTGCAACTGGGTTATTGTCAAACATTAAGTTAAATACCTTTAATGTATTCTAAAATACAGGCTCATGTTAAAAGTAATCAATTTCAAATTTTATATTCAAATTGTGGAAATTTACAATCTATATAGTATATTGCAAAATAATAATTATGAAACTGTTAATTAGAATAATTTCAACTCTTTTCTTTTAATGATAAGTTATTGGAAGATTAAATGGAGATTTTTTATTTTGATGGTTTGTTTGACTTCCTCTAAAAGGCTCCACTACCAGCAAGTCGGTGATTTCGTAAATATCAGTATTCAACTTAGTAAAATCAGTATATTCGTAATTGTATGTATATTTTATGTTACTCTTATATGAACTTTGCATTTGATCTTTAACAGTATACTGAAACATTGTGCTAAGAAAGTAAATCATAAAAAAAAAAAAAAAATCAAATGATAGCGTAAAATGATATGAATAATAAAAAAAATAAAAAGATAAGGATTTATGTAGCAGATAAAATAGTGTATTAGTAGATTGTTAATGCATATATATTTTGATACTGTATACTTTATTGTATAATGCATTTATATTTTGATATCTTTGAAATTTTGCAAATGTTTACACTTGGCTTAATAATATTTTTAGGGGTAAGAATTTCCATGCATTTTTAAAGTTAGATTTAGAATTCAGTATCTAAATAAATTTTAATTATCAAAAAGCTGAATGCCAAAAAAGAATCGTAGAAATCATAGAAATAGCTTGAACTCGAGTTTTTCTGGCGTATTAACGCGAGGGCATATAAAAAAGTTAAATAAAGAAAAGCAAATTGATTCGAGTAACACGATGGCAGATCCATCAGTGGACACAATAATTTCTCTAATCCCGAATTTCGATGGGAAAAAGTTAAGTGATTGCGAGTATTTTCTCAGACAATTTGAGGACTTAACTAAACAAATATTAAAAGACGATGCGAAGCTTACAATTTTGAAAGCAAAATTGTCGGGTACTGCGAGAGAGAAACTCTCACAAAATAAATCGCTTATAGAAGAGAAAAACTACAACGAATTCAAAAAGAAATTGTTAGATTTATTTAAAATCAAGAAATCATTTACGCAGGTACAGACTGAATTTTTCAATCTGAAACAGAAACCGGGACAAGACTTAACAAGTTTTATTAGCGAATTCAAAAACGCAGCGTCTCTTTATATAGAGAAAAGCCATACAGAAGTTGATCCGAACGGAAACGGGAAATTTTTGGACTTAGTAAGATTGACACGATTTTTGGATGCGATTAGACCGGATTTAAGTATGGATTTAAGGAAAACCTTTCCCGATAATTTTGAGGATGCTTGCAAAACAGCAATTAAATTAGAAGAGGCGTACAATAATATAGGGGCAGAACAGGTAAATACTATAACAGCTAACAATGAATCGCAACTTTTTGAGAAGTTATTGAAATTAAATGTAGAAACGGCGGAGCAGATTAATAATTTATCAAAAGAAATAAATAACATAAAATTGGGAACAATCGAAAAAAGAGAGGAAGTCGAAAAATTTTGTAATATCTGCAAGAAGGGGTCACACAATGAGGATAGTTGTTGGTATAATAAAGCTAATAAAAACAACAACCAGAATTATAGGCATAGATTTGTAAACAATAGGGGTAATTACAGAGCAAATTACAAGAATTATAACCAGTATGAAAGACACGATTCTCACAATGCATTTCCGGAGGGTAATATTTACTATAATCATGTACCAAATGCTCAACCTTTTCCACCCCCACCACAACAACATTACAACACGCCGTATATTTATTATCAACCTGACTTTAATAATTATGATGCACAGGGGTATTACACTCAACAGAGAGGAAATTATAGAGGTGCACAGAGGAATAACTATCGCAATAAATATACGGACTCTAGGGAAAACAGAGAAAATCATACGAACAGTAACAAGGATAGTAATCAAAGGGGTAAATTTCAGAGGGGCAATTATAAAAGATACAAGCAGAACAAAGATAAGGATGCGGAAAACTAAATACGAGACTTGTAAATACAGATAAAGAAGACCCGAGCAAGTCTCACGATAGCGGGCATACTTTAAGGGATAAAACTATTGCAAGTGTACAGAACGATACAAATGAACTTCCTCTAATTAAATTTAAAATTAAAGATATTGTAATTAACAGCCTTTGTGACTCAGGCGCACAAGTGAGCTTGATCTCACCGCTTTTGTTTGAAAATTTAAAACAAGCAAATATAAAATTTAAATATTTGGGAAATCAAATTAAGATTCAAACACTTACAAATTCACTGATTACATTCAAACAGTGCATTAGAATGTCATTTAAATTACAGGACACTTTTGTAAAAGGAACTTTTTATGTTACAAATAAAGATTTTGGCCGCAAATATCAATTATTACTAGGGTACGATTTCTTAAAAGAAAATCAAATGGTTCTAGATTTTGAAGAGAAGTATCTTAAATTCAAAGGAAGAAAAATGGCATTAAACATCAAAGATTCGGAGGACACTGGGGAAGTAAATACATTAATTACAGAACAAAACACAAGGACTAAAAAATACAGAAAACCTACAAAGGGGAAAATGTTTGCAAAAACGGTAGGCCATAATATTATAAACCCAGGGGAGAAAAAATTTGTAAAATTAGAATGCCCCATAAAATTAAAGGAAAATCAAACATTTATCCTAGAACCAATACAGCACAAAAATAAAATTTTCCATGAAAGATCTATCCATGACACCCCAAATAACAGAAAAATAAATATTTTAATTAAAAATATTACTAATAACAAGATACATTTAGAAACAGGTATGAACATCGGGCAAATTTTCACTAATTTGGAATACAAACAAGATAAATCTATAGACAATATTGAGCAAGGGAGAATTTTTGAGGTCAATGCATTAAATTTGGAAGATGTACATAAATTAAGAGAGGCAGAGATAAATGAGGAAGATTTTGATCTTAATCATTTACCATCGGATGTACAGGATTCGTTCAAACAAATTCTTTTAAAACATGTACACGCTTTTTCGAAATCCTATCAAACTTTAGGTCAATGCTCACTGGTGACACCAAAGTTTACACTTAACCACGACTATCCTATTCAAACAAAACCCTATAAAGTGCCACAAGCAGTGAAGCAATATGCAAAGACAGAGATAAGAAAATTATTAGAAGCGAAAATCATCGAGGAATCGGACTCTAATTACGCATTTCCTGTCATTTTTGTAAGAAAAAAAGCTGATAGCAAAAACAATCCTAAATTTCGAATGGCGGTAGATTACCGGCTGCTAAATCAGATTTTAGAGCCATATTCCTATCCGATTCCAGATATTAAAGAAATTTTACAGAATATTAGTGGGAAGAAGTACTATATAGTATTGGACTTACACAGTGCTTTCTTCCAAATTAATTTACGACCTGAAGATAGCCAAAAACTATCGTTTATCACAGAAAATGGTAAATTTCGACCTCTGAGACTTGCGTTCGGAACTCGAAATTCGAGCGCCTATTTCGCTGAACTGATAAATAAGGTATTGGGTCATTTTAACAAGCATCAGGTAGCCTACTTTATTGATGATGTTTTAATAGGGGCTGACACTATATCAGAATTATTAAGAATTTTGGAAGAAGTGTTACAGGCGCTAATCCAACATAATCTAACAATTGAGCCATCCAAGATGCAAATATGTAAAGAAAAAATAGAATTTCTTGGTTTTCAAATTCACAAGCACGGCTATTCACCATCCACAAGGAATATAGATAAAATTAAAAGTTTAGTAAGACCTAAAACAAAAAAAGGAGTAAGGTCACTCTTAGGTTTGGCTAACTACTTTAGAACACTTATTCCAAAATATGCGGAAATAGTAAACCCATTAGTTAATCTTACTAAAGATAAAATTAAATTTAAATGGGATGAAAATACTGAAATGGCCTTTAAGAAAATCCAAGATGAAATTATAAACAACCCAACATTACATCCTCCTGATTACACCAAACAATTTACTTTAATCACAGACGGCTCAAAAATTGCAATTTCAGCGGTACTGGCGCAGGAAATTGAAGGAAAATTACAACCTATTGAATTTTTTGGGAGAAAATTACGGGAACCGGAAAAGAATTACCCGAGCTTGAAATTCGAATTATTAGCGGTTCATGAAGCGGTGTTACACTTCAGAACTATGTTGGAAGGCAGACACTTCAAGATTCTCACCGATTCCAAGGCTCTCACGGAAAATTTACATCTAGAGAATCAGTCCGATTTGGTTAAAAGATGGGTGATAAATCTCAGCGATTTCTCTTATGAATTCGATCACATTAAAGGGGACACTAACCCAGCGGACTATATTTCGCGAAATATAAATAATATTATTACGGATACAAATTTACACAATAATTTATTTTCCGTTAATCCCGCATTATCTAATGAGAATATTAAACAACATCAATATTCAGACGAGAAATTAAGCAAAATAATTCAGAAAATAGAACAAGGTAAAGAAAACAGAAATACCAAAAGGTATACTTTAAATGAAGAGAAGATGCTAATTTTAAAACCGGGGAAACAGAAAACAGAACTAATTATAGCGCCGGATGCTTTAAAGATTGCTTTGATGGAAGAAGTGCACAAACCGCATTTTGGTTTTGACAAAACCTATGAAGCCATGAAAAGTAGAATATTTTGGCACGGGATGTATACAGATATTCGAACTTATTGTGCCAATTGTGTACCATGTAACACCGCAAAGCCACATAAAAAATGAAAGTTCCTATTCAAAAAATGGTTAAGGACCATGAGATAGGGAGTGTATTACATGCGGATATCGTCGGAAAGCTTCCACTTACACTTCGCAAGAATAAATTTATTCTCACGATTATGGATTCTACTTCAAGATTCCTAGAAGCCATACCTATTCGCAATGTCGAGTCCCAGACTATTCTCAATGTCTTTAATAAATACTTCAGTTATTTTGGATTGCCAAAACAGTTAAAATTAGATAATGGGCCATATTTTAGGGGAGCGGTATTCAAAGAGTACATGCGTGCTCTAAACATTGAAATTCGCTTCAGTTCAGTTTACAGAGCCCAAGGAAATGGACTGATAGAAGTCGTGAATCGAATACTGAAAGGATCACTGACAGCCATGGCACAAAGTTCCTTACAATGGGACATTCGCCTAGAGTTTTTCAAACTCCAATACAATATGGCGAGGCACAGAGCGACGGGATTTTCACCCGCCTTCCTTTTTTTTGGAAGAAATTTACGCACTCCTTTTACTGCACACATGCCAACAGAACAAATTCACACTCAGACATATGTCAAAAACCGAATGGACCACATGCAGGAGGTTAGACTGCAAGCGTTGGCACAGCAGGAGAAAATGATGGCTGAATATGTGACAGAGGAAGACCTTGATAAAATAAAAACACTTGAACTAGGACAACAAGTTTACCTTAAGTCCATTAACCCTACTGTTTTACAAAAAAAATTTGAAGGCCCATTTAAGGTGGTTCGAAAAGTGCGAAATAACAATTACATTTTACAAGATGTAACGGAAGAAAGTAAAGGAACTATAAAAAGACACATTGACAGACTCTGGGCACCAAAGCATGCTGACAGGTGCAAAACAGAGGAGTCAAGCTCATCGGAGGAAGAATAGTGGGAATAAAATACCATTAAAAAGGGGTAGTAAGATGTTACGGTTACAGAAAGACTTATAGCTTAAACAGTTTATGTAAAAAAATTTTTAGTTGCGGTTTGCAGAATTCTACTAACTGTCAAATTTAAATATTCTCAAAACAGCGATGGCATACTCAACTAGGGTTGAAAAAAAAAATAAATAAAAATAAATAAATAAATAAATAAGTACAATAAAATAACATAAAATAAGATATCCCTGGCACATTTTTCAAATTTTGATAAGAAATAATTTCATAGTAAAAGCGACCCAAGGTATCACAAACAATAATAAAAAAAAAAAAAAGAAAATCACATAATCAATTGAATAAATATTTGGATAAAGACAAATAAGCAAGTAAAAAATAAGCAATCCCTAGGCTAGGTTACGCAGGGCAATAAAATATCTGAGGCGGTGTGAAAGATTTTGGTGACGTACCAGGTAGGCGCGGAGTGGGGATTTGTTTATCAACAAACATCCCCAGTTGCCATGTCAACAAGCATTGCTGACAACTTCGCGGAAGGAAGGGTCAGTCAAGATAAAAATAAATAAATAAAAATAGATAAATGAGGGTATCACTTACTCTGATGTTGTCTTCTTCGCGAGGGTGCACTCTTTGGGTGTGTGTCTATTCCTTGGGGGATAATCCAGGCGTCCCTGACACACACCAATTTTTTCCATATTACACGAAAATAAATAAATAAATAAATAACATTCACAAACACACACCGGGGGGCAGTTTTCCATATGCATCCCCCGGTCTTTTCCTGTTGACACTGATACATTTTTCCTCCAGGGGCGTGAAACGGTAGCAGTTGGTTCCTAGCTCATCCGCTTGGTCAGGTTGGCAGGGGCCACATCATAAAAAGGAAAAAAAAACGAAATCAATAAACAGATAAACAAATATCGAACATTCGTTTTTCATGGTATCATTTTGTTTTAATTTCGTGTTTATTTTGGAAAATTTAGATAACGATTTTAAACTCTTAGAGAACGATAAAATAATAATAATAATAATAATAATAATAATAATAATAAGACGAAAGGAAATAATTCAGTTAATTAATTAAGTGATAATGATAATAATGACAGAATTTATTTTCTTGTTTCTATAAATTAAGGCTCACTTTTCAAAAGACTGCATGAAATTGGGAAATGAATCGGTCAAAAGATCATTTCATTCACATTTGCATGGTAAAGCCAGGCCGTTTAATTAAAAAAAAAAAAAAAAAAAAAAAAAAAAAAAAAAAAAAATTAATTAATTAATTAAGTTACATTATTTTTTTTTAGTTTAACTAAACAATTTGGATTTAACATTTAAGCTCATTAACTAATTCGTTAAGCTGAGTTTAAAAAAAAAAAAATAAAAATTAATAATAATGAATAATAAGGTATATATACATATAATTCCAGCTGTGTAAAATTTTTTAATTACTAGGATGCTAATTGCATATTAAGTTCCAACACTAATTGGAAATTTTTGCGGGCAAAAGTTTCTTAACTGCAGTAATTGGTGGCGGGCAATTAATATGTAATTAAAAACAATAATAATAAATAAATAAATAAATAAAAGTTTTTTTTTTTTCCATTTAAGTTAGGTTAAATGTTCTAAGATGTTATTTATTAATAAGTAGATCGGTAGTAAAAAAAAAAAAAAAAAAAAAAAAAAAAAAAGGAAAGAAATAAGAATACGAAAAAAAATAATAAGAATAATAATATTAATAATTATTATAATGATTAATAAATAAATAAATAAATTTTATCGGTTTTAATATATTCAAACTTTTTTTTTTTAAATAAGCATTTGGAGATAATCTTAAAAGTTGTCAATGATTCAGAGGCTTTTAAGTACTATGCATTTCAACGTGGGCTGCTCATCTAAAGGGGAAACGAACTTGATAAGATTCCCATATGCATATTTATGAAATTAATTCGATAACTGATTTTAGGAAATAAATGTATGGCATTCCGGTAGTGGACATATACCATTTAATAATCATTTAGCGTGGAGATGACTTAGTTCACACGATCTTGTAGGCTTGAAATTATTTTTTTTTTCCCTCCTTCTCGCTAAGTGTTTGTAATTATAAGGCCGTGATTAGATGATAATAACCTTTAATGGAATATTTGTTTTATATAAAGATGGTAATTTGGTAACATATTTAACGGGAAATGGATTTTTGTCTTAATATTAAATTGCATGAAAGACCACGTGCATGTTATTTGGTTGATCTCAATTTACGGGTCAAGACGAAGGGTAGTTTAAACAATTGGCTTATAGTCATAATTAAGCTTTTAATATATATCAAAAAAATTATATATATAGATATAAATATCATTAAATAAATAAATAATGAGAAAAATAACTCGTAAACTTACATCATAATTCACAGCCATACTCCATGTGACGGGCCAAATCAGCAAGGTACATCTGGGGTGAGTTGAGGTGTTATGCATACCGAAGGATCGCAAACGCTATTCACCTGCAGGGTTGAAAAAAAAAAAGGGTGCGTTCAGGTGGCGTGTTAGAAACGCAGTATCCCAGGTAAAGAAGCATTTAGGTGTTGAACCGGTCGTGGTATGGGATTAGGCCAGCATTTTCAGGTGTACGAGGAAGGAATGAATCACCTGTTCAGTAGGGCTACATGATTGACAGAAACGGGGTGAGTGTTTGACCTGAGGTCACGCAGCTTTCCGATTCTTATCATTGAGTAGAAGTTTTTTTTTTTTTCTTCTTTCTGTCGGGCAGAAAAAAATGAACAGTGACAGAACGGGGAGTTATTATTTTCAACAGGTTAGAAGTAACATGAGAATTTTTACGCTTAGGCGTTTAAAAAAAAAAAAAAAAAGAAAAGGAAAGAGAGAAATAAATAAATAAAAAAAAAATAAAATAGGAAAGAAGGGAAAATTATTAAAGAAAAATTTCATTTTTTTTTCTTTTTATTCATTCTTTGTTGTTTAATAATTCGAAAGAATTGTATGTATATAATAAAATTACAACAATCATATGAATGGACAATACAAATGGTAACTGAATTAATCCATAAAATTGGGTCAAGTAGTAGATGAATATCATAAAGTTACAACATCATGAATGTGTCATGTTTTCAGATTGCTAGGACTGTTTTTGTGTCCATCTAAAATATTTGTCTGTTTGCATTTATTACTTAGATATAGTGCTGAATTCATTCATTAATATGTGTAAATATTGTAAAGTGGAAGACATGCCATTTCATCGAACTCAGAAGAGTATTGCTATATATATATATATATATATGTATGTATAGATATACATTTGTTCCTTTTGGTTTGTTTTGGCCTAATTTTGGTTTCAATTTTAGTAGCACTAGATATAATTAAATAATTTGAAAAAAAAAAAAAAAAAAAAAAGAAAATCTGAGAATGTGGAGGTACAGTTTTATATTGGATTAAACTCTTTGCTCTATATAAATATGTATATACATATACATATTTTGAATGTATACTCATTATCATAATTTTTCTCTCAGGTATCTTACATATTCAGTTATGTATGTGTAATTGTAAGATTTTGCCTGAATTGGGTTTTATATATTGTATGATGCATGTATTGTGTTAAAAATAATTATCAAGAATCATTGTAAAGTTGAATACTGATCCTTACATATCACAGTGTATTATATCTTTTTGTTTTGTATGGTCTGTTTGGCTATTTAGATATTTTGAATTTGGTGAGTGCTCTATCTTAGACACACCGGTTATATTTAACCACAAAATTTAAAATTTTTGTACTAATGATAATATTTTATCTCTAAATTGTTTGGGAATACTTAGGAAATGTGTACATATATGAACTGTTCTTTATTAAAGTCACACAAGTAATTTACAAATGAACATTTTCCTCTGCATGAACTTTAGTCTACAATATGATTCTGTATAGATGAACGTGGACTGATATCATCTATGTGATCTATAGATTATCTGCAATGGTGATGGTCTTCTTGGGTATGCAATGCTAAAGAAAACTGGACGTTTTCTTTCTTTTAGTACGGGGGGAAAGATAATGTAAGGAAAGTACATTATCGGGACTTTCCCATAAGTCGCCTCAGTTGAAAGATTTAGGATGGCAAATTTATGACCAGAGACTCGCTGGCGACAATTTTAAGCCATAAAAGTCAAATAAGAAGAACTTTGATTTAAGTTGGTCTGGGAGATAATATCAAAGAACACACACGTCGTTCCGAGAAAAAAAACAACACGCTACAGCAACAACTGATGCATAGCCATTGGTTGGGGTTGGTAAGGAGGAGGTGAAACTGACCCTCTGTTATGCAAATTTCAGTTAAAACGGGAGATCAACTACCCAATGAAAAAAAAGAAGGATGGGCTTAAAGCACTGTCATGCAAATTTTGGGCAGAACAAAGTACGGCCCACCGTGGTCATGAAAAAGCAGTTGTGAAAAAGAATGAAAACAGAACATCACATCGATATCAGAAGCGAAAGTGAGAGGTGAAATAAAATGACGCGATGAATTTTGTGCGGTCCGAAAGAGGAAAATATATGTAAGTGGCAATTCTGATGGTAAGAAAGCAGCGAACCCGAACAACATATATGGAGAGTGGTGAAGTTGCGCTAAGTTTTGTGAAATGAACATTTTCAATAAGTGCAGCGCTATTTAGTTAGCGGAAAGTGTGCTCTGATACAAAGAGAAACCTTCGTCAATCAATGTGTATAGGTAAATATGACTCTGACCTAAGTAATTCCCCAGTTGATTTGATTTTATCAAAATATTATAAGAGAAGCTGGTAGTGTGACCTTAGTCACAAATGGAAGTCAGTATTTTAATTGTAAACAAATAATGTTGTCAAAGATCAATTTAAATATAAATACAAACAAATATAAGTATCCTTTGCAAGGATCAAAGTGTTAATGCCAATATTATAGGAGAAATTTTGTTAGGAAATTAAATCAGATGTGTTCTGATAAATCTTTTTTTTTTTCTTGAAATAACTGTAAATATTGTAAATAAATAATAGTGATAATTATTTGGAGTCTTCTCATTTAAATTATCTAGTATGTGTTTGTTTATTTAGATTTCCATTTTAAAAGTCAGCTAGGGGCAAGAATGATCATTCTCAAAAAGGGTAATGGGCTACTACGAAATTACACAACGCGATGGGGGAACATATCCAAAATTTAATCTCTAAGGATTCCTTTTATTATTATTATCTTGGTAAATTAATTTATTCTATTAGCCAACCCCAGAGAAACCTTTATGTATTTAATTCTAAGCTGTAATTTTGATCAACTTGTCCCAGCAAAAGGGTTATGTTGGAATGGGCAGCAATTAGAAGGGAAATTAAAGAATAAAAAAATCTTAAATAAATAATATAACTGAGCCATGCATATTTCTCTTCAACAACAATATATGCTTAAATGCTCTGTAACAGTCAAGCCCCAATATCTTAAACCTCCGAGGAAAAGAAAAGGCAAGATAAGGTTTGCTTGAGACAAGTTATTTATAAAAAAAAAATAATGTTTAAAAATATACAATTTTATTAATTTAATCATCCAAAAGAAATATGTACTATAACATAGCTTAGAATAAAAGCATGTTAATTAAGTCTGATGGCTGTTTAAATCTGTTAGAGCAAGACAACTTTTTGCAAAACTACTGTGTATTTCACAAGATCAATACTTTCAGTAGAGTCTAAAAGCTGGTGAATGTTTTTTTTTTTTTTTTTGCTTCTTTTAATGTCACTTTTATTTAGTAACTTGGCAGTTTCAGATAAGTGTCAAGTTACAATACTTCTCTAAGAAGGTGTAAAAGATTCAACTGTTAAGTGCCAAATCATTCTAAGAATTCCTTATGAAAGGCTTTTTTGAATTTAATCAGAAAAGATAATTTAGTATCTTATTAGTGCTCATTTAGTATCTTAGACAGAAAAAGAGAGACATTACAGATGGCAAGGATTTCAAGAAATAATGTTTTGAATAGCTGTAGTAATATAAATTTTATTAATTTTTTTTTTTGTGTTTATTTTAGTTTTCAAGGAATTATTGATAAAAGAGATTCATGATATCAAGGTAATCATCATCACCACAAGGTTTAGCTGTGTACAGCAGTTTATTCTTCAAACATAAGACACAGCGGTTACAAATAATGTTTAAATTGTAAATTTTCTACAACTGACTATTGGTGAAGGTCTGCTCAAATTATTTCATTAAACACAAGTAAGAATTCTTTCACCGAATAAACATACTTTTATTTCTCACGGACGTAACAACATCCTACTCCAAAGAAACACAACTCGCTCTCTCCTAACAGATCGAGAGGGGGAAAAGAAAAACAATCAAACACTGCGCATGCGTGCCCACCCGGTGCCGTAATAATCACAGCCGGCCCGGCGAATACACTCCCCACCTTGAAACCCAAAGGTTTCAATTACGAAACGTACTATTACTACATTTTCACATTAAATATACAATAGATACAAAGGAACACACAGTAAACTAGCACAATATATACACTCTGAATATACTAATGAAATAAGAAATTCAATTATAATCATACAATAGCAAAATTTAACAAGTTTACATAACATTATCTGAAATTGGGCAAAATAGCAACACTAGAAATACTACGTTTATAGGTGCCCTTAGGCGTTTTTACCAGAATTACTCTGATTTTTCCATCATTTCCACGAATAACGCTTTCAATTCTACCAATTAACCAACTACATACTGGTAGTTTTTCTTCTTTTAACAATACAACCATGTTAGGTTTAATATCATCTTTAATACTATGCCACTTAGATCGTTGTTGTAAAGTTCCCAAATAATCTCTGGTCCATTTTTTCCAGACAGTTTGGACGAGTTTAGTAGTCAATTGCCATTTAGAAAGTCTATTATTTTCTACAGAGGAAATGTCTATCTCAGGTAACGAATTAAGTGGCCTACCGATCAAAAAATGACCTGGCGTTAAAACATTATAATCATTGGGATCGGATGAAAGTGGTGTCAGAGGTCGGCTGTTTAAAATAGCTTCAATTTGATTACTTACAGTTAGAAACTCCTCAAATGTGAGTTTATGCTCACCTACCACTCTTTTGAAATGGTGTTTAAAAGACTTTACACCCGCCTCCCACAATCCCCCAAAATTAGGCGACTGTGGAGGGATAAAACTCCATGACACACCTTCAGAACACATGTAATCAATTACATACTCATTTTTAAATAAGGAAAATAACTCCCTTACTTCTGAAGCAGCACCTCGAAAATTTGTGCCATTATCAGAAAAAAGGCGAGATGCCAGACCTCTGCGTGCAAAAAACCTTTTTAAACATGCAATCATGGCTTCTGCCGATAAATCAGTGATTATTTCAAAATGAACTGCCTTAGTCATAAAACAGACAAACACACACACATAAATTTTGTGATAAAGACCTTTTCTTTGGTGTTTGTATCTTATTAAGAAAGGCCCACAACAATCAAGACCTGAATTGGAGAAAGGAGGATTAATTGTCACCCTTTCCTTAGGTAAAGGTGCCATAATTTGACTCATTTCTTTTGGGTTTGCCTTAAAACATGTCACACAATTATGGACAGTTTTTCTAGCAATAGCACGTCCCCCCAAAGGCCAATATTCTTGCCTAACGGCATACAACAAAGTTTGGGGCCCAATATGAAAATTTTTTAAGTGGAAATACAAAAAAATCATTTCCGTGAATTTATGACTCTTAGGAAGTAAAATAGGATGTTTAGCATCAATTTGCAAGTTAGCATTAACTAATCGGCCACCCACGCGAATTATACCATCATTATCAATAAAAGGAGATAAACTACTTACATTAAATTCCTTAATCCTCCTTTTCTCTCTCAAGGCCTTCATCTCCTTAGGAAATACCTGCATTTGTACATATTTTATTAGAACCAATTTACCTTTCCTTAATTCAACTGGAGATAAAGGTCCTTTTTCCCTTATACAACCCTTCACATTAGAGATGAATCTGAAAATAAAACTAATAATTCTAATTAATTTTACATATGAATTTGTGATCTTAAATATATAGTCAATGTCCTTAACCTTATTTAAAAAAGTTAGTTCATAGTTCTGAAAATTACAATTTTGTTTGAATTCCTTTTGGAATTCCTCTGTTTCAGTCACTGTTAAATGATTTTTATCACTGTTGTAAAATTCCTGATCACACAAAAATTCAGGACCATTCCACCACAGTTTAAGATCAAGAATTTTTGTTGGACTAACCCCACGTGAAATTAAGTCTGCTGGATTTTCAGAAGTTTTTACGTAGTTCCATGAGAAGTCTTTAGTATTATTTTGAATTTTAGAGACACGATTCGATACAAAAACCTTAAGTGTTTGAGGTGGTGAAGCAATCCATGCCAGTACTACTGTCGAATCTGAGTATAAATATACTCCACGAAATTGAACGTCCAGGGATGACAGTACCTTAGCAGTAAGTTTCGAGAGCAACTCTGCCGCGCACAATTCCATACGTGGAATCGTGATCTTCTTGAGGGGTGCCACCCGCGATTTGCTACACAGGAGTGACACCTTGGATTCGCCTGACACGGAGACAGTTCGGAGGTATATTACACAACCATACGCATCTTTAGAAGCATCCCCAAATCCGATCAAATCAATATGTTTCGAATTTGGCCATAAAACATGACGTTTTATCTGCAAATGTTTCAATTCAGTCAGTTCTTCGCGAAATTTATTCCAAGCCTTTCTTTCTTGTAGTGGAATTTCATCGTCCCAGTCAAGCTGAAGGAGCCACAATTTCTGAACATAAATTTTTGCTGTGACTATCACCGGACCCAGGATACCGAGCGGATCGAATAACCTTGCAATATCTGATAAGACTGTTCTTTTAGTAATAGAAGTCACAAACGGTTGAATTTTAAAACAAAATGTGTCCTTGTTAGGATTAAACAACAGTCCGAGCGTTTTGACAGTGTCTGAATCATGATCGTTAAAATCATACTCTTTCTCCGTGGTTGGAACATTTTGTAGTAATAATTTATTATTAGAGCTCCATTTGTGAAGTTCTAGCCCACCAGACTTTAGCATGGATATTAACTGTTGTTGTAGTTCAATAGCAGTAGCGACGTCATTTGTACCACTGAGAATGTCGTCGACATAAAAATCCTTGCCAGCATCGGCAGCTAACGGATATTTTTCCTTCTCATCATGGCATAGCTGCTGAAGCACTCGTGTAGCCAAATAAGGTGCACACTTGGTTCCGTAGGTAACAGTGAGCAACTTAAAAACGCGTATAATTTCATTTTCATGACCCTTCCATAAAATACATTGTAAATCGCATTGATCGGGACTAATATAAATTTGTCGATACATCTTTTTTATGTCCGCGGTGAAAACTACAGCATGCTTTCTAAATCGCAACAAAATTGAAAATAAATCATCCTGGACAACAAACCCAGAATACAACTTATCATTAAGGGATTGTCCAGATGAAGTTGCTTGAGAAGCATTGAAAACAACACGTAATTTAGTGGTACTATTATCCGGCCTATAAACTCCATGGTGAGGCATAATGTATTTTGGACTGTCGTTAGTTACCTGCATATGACCTAAATCTTCATACTCAGTTAAGAATTCCCTATATAATTTTAGATACTCAGGTTCTCTTCTCAGACGTCGCCAAAGAGAATCTAATCTTTTAACGGCAATGTCTTTTGACTCTCCTAAACACGGGGGGTCTTCTTTTAATGGCATTCTAACGACATAACGCCCATCGTCATTTCTGAAATGAGTTTTCATGAAATGATCTTCGCATATTAAACTCTCATCGCTTTGCACTCTTTCTGACTCAACATTTTCGATCTCCCAAAATTTTCTCAAAGTTACGTCTAAATTTTCCATAATTAACCCACAATGAACAGAAGATTCGTTCTCTATTGCTACACTCCCAGTAGCAATGAATCCAAATACTGAATTTTGCAAAATTATATCTGTCTCGGGGATCCTCATTTGACCGGATTTTAAAATTTCATAGAATAGTTGTGCGCCCAACAATATGTCCACAGCACCTGGCCTATTGAAACTCTCATCTGCCAACGTTAAATTCTCTAAATCTAGCCTATCAATATTAAATTGCTTAGCAGGTGCGTAATCTGTTATATTCGAGACTATCAAAAGCTCTACTCTTTTTTCGAAAGTTCTGGTATGATTCGCAATTTTCGTTTTGACTACTGAATTTATCACTGACGATGATTTATTCAAACCAGAAACCACAACATTTATTTTTTCCTTCTTCAAATTAAATCTGTCAGCGCACCGTTTTGATATGAAGCATGACTGACTTCCATTGTCTAGTAATGCACGCGCTTCATGGAATATTCCAAAGTTATCCGCAATCATTATTTTAGCTGTGCTCAGCAAAACCATACGAGATTTGTTAACATTAACATTTGTGGCTGTGAAAGATAACGATTCTTTATTCTCGGCTGATGAGTTACCACCACATGCTCCTTTCGGAACAAAAACATTTGATCTTGGATCTAAAACGGCACCCGACATTACAAATGACTTGTCATAATTGGTATCTTTCGCATTGCCATGCGTACGCCCTTCATCTACTTTTTTATCAATATGTAAAATTGTGTGATGCCGTTTTTTACAAATAGAACAATTGAATTTGGAAGAACAATTAACAACCTTATGATGCTTAAGACAATTAAAACACAGTTGATTATTTTTAATTAACTCAATTCGTTCATTAACTAACATTTTTTTTGAAAATGGGGCACATATCAAGATAATGATTCTCATTAGACTTGCAAAGAATACATTTTGAAACCCTAACTTCCGATACAAACACCTTAGAATTGTTTTGTGGACTGTACACATTACGATATTTTTGCGAATTGTTTCCAAACTGCGGACGTGAAAACGCATTATTTTCTGTTTTACATTTATTCTTAGACGCTACATAAATATCACAACATCTAGATAATTCTTGCGGTAAATACCAAGATTCTCCTTGCTTTACACCTATATGAATTTGAAGTTCACGATCTAACGAGTTAAATATTTTGTCGGAAATCATTAATTCACACAATCCCTTAAAGTCATTCACCTTTCTTAACTGACAGTAATAATCAAATGTTGCAGTTAATCGCGAAGCGAATTGAACATAACTTTCGTTTTGAAATTTTTGCGCCCTTCGAAAATTGTTTAACACTTCCTGCGGAGTGGATTGAAATTCTTTCAACACAACGTCTTTAAGTTTATCATATTTACTTAGGTCATCCTCACTCAAATATACCATTAAATTAGTAGCCTTTTCGCCTAAGATATTTAAAAGAATTTCTGCTCTAAATTCCTCCGGAACATTCTTTGTTTTAAACGCTCTTTCCAGTGATTGAAAAAAAAAGATTATACGATTCTGCACGCGACGGTACTGGAATAGTTAAGGTTTTAACACTTTTTAACAAATTTTCTAAACTACAATTTGATAGCTCAGAGTCACTTTTTACTACTGCTTCACTTAACTTATGCGGTGTTTCTTTCTGAATATTAGTAAGCTCTAATTGTTTTTCTAACTGCGCAAGTTTAATTTTTTCTAATTCCAGTGCCGAATCTCTTTGTAATCTATCCCGTTCAGCCTTCTTTTCGTTGTCTTTTTCCTTCTGAGTCACAGATTCAACAACCGTTTCTACAAGGTCATAATTATTCTTATAAACATCACTCGTTTCAATTAATTCTTTTAGCGACACTATGGTCGGCCTTGTAGGTAAAGTAAGCTCAAGTTCTTCTGCAACCTCGATTAAATCATTCTTTTTTAATCTTGCTAACAACATTTTGTTCGAAAAGAGAACCCAAGTAATTGCAAAAAATTAAAATCAAACTCAAAACATTTAAATTAAAAAATGAAACTAAACTCAACAAAGTTATAAAATTTACACTCGGAATCAACACACACGTTAATTATCAATAAAATCCAAAAATGACAAAGTTAACTTAAAATCGAAACAAACACAAAACATTTTGCGAACTCTTATTAAATTAACTAAAGCGTACTCACCATTACCATGGAACCGATCGTCGCAATCATGATTTGTATTTTTCTTTTTACAAGACACGATTTACATTTTTTTTTTTTTTCACTGCCCAAAACAATACACTGCAATATCATAGAACACACACAGCATCTCACTTTTTTATATTGAATCTTACTTTTTTCTTCTCACCACTGCTCGTACACACTATCGTGGAACACGATTTCACTTTCACTTTTACTTTTTCATTTTTAATGAAGTACACAACACTACGATCTATCCATAGTCGCCTCCGGCTCGACGGACCAACTGGTGAAGGTCTGCTCAAATTATTTCATTAAACACAAGTAAGAATTCTTTCACCGAATAAACATACTTTTATTTCTCACGGACGTAACAACATCGTACTCCAAAGAAACACAACTCGCTCTCTCCTAACAGATCGAGAGGGGGAAAAGAAAAACAATCAAACACTGCGCATGCGTGCCCACCCGGTGCCGTAATAATCACAGCCGGCCCGGCGAATACAACTATAATTATTTAAATTTTCAGATGATTATTACTTAATACTTGACAATGTTTATCAACAAATATGCATGTACACGTAATAGGAAATGTTATTTAAAAAAAGGATTTCTGTTGCAATTCCTGTCACACGATAGCTTAAATAGTGACAAGCAGCAAGTTTCAGACCACTACAATGCTAACTGCAGGTGACAAATGGATCCGCATTATGCCAGCATATACTTTACAAATGATTGATTAAAAAAAAAAAAAAAAAAATCTGTGACTTCATGATTGCACTATATTATTATAATACGATTCTGTTGAAAAGCAAATTTATATGTAATTTTTTTAATCACATGTTTTTCCCTTCTTGGCCAAATATGAAAGGTATTTTTTGCAAAACTAGTGATACACAATTTTTCTATAAACATGGTTTAAGGAAAAAAAAAAAAAAAAAGAAAAGAAAAGAGGAATGAGAGGGGGAAAAAAAACTCACTGAGTAATTTTCTTCTTCTTGGCAGCCGAATCCAAACCTTTTTGTATTCGATTTTGGCCCTTTGCTAAATTCTCAAGGGTGATATCTTTCAGTATAACATCGTAAGATTTATCTACACTCACTTGAGCTATTCCAGAACCCATCAATCCTGCTCCAAGAACAGCAACAGTCTTGCAAAAATGAAAAAATAAATAAATAACCAACATAATTTTAAAATAACACTTAATAACTTTGAGAAGAACTAGATATAGCCTTGCAATTGATACATAGTTGTCCAATAACATATAAAACCTAGCCTACTGTTGTTAATATGCATGTGTGAAAGCATGTGAAGTTTTTTTTTAGAATTTTCATGTAAACATTAAAATTTAGTCTATGATTTTTAACTATCTTAAAACATTATCAATTTTCTGGAATTATTTTTACACAAGTTGATTTTAGAGAGATATGCCTTACCAGTTAATGCTCAGTGTGCTCATTTGTGGACACATGTAAAATCATATTTCTAGCACAGTTTTTCCCTTTAGAATCAACTAATTCCGGTTGGGCTGCAAATTTAAAACTAAAGGATGGATTTCTTAAATTTCTCGCATAACTTACTCAGAATCGTTTATATACTAAAATATATGACAAGTAATAATCAGACATGTGATTGCTAAAATTTGAAATTAGCTGAAAATTGTTTTCCCTTTTATAGTTGGTGGGTTGGTTGGTTGGTCATCCGATTTCTGTAGAACAAGCATAGTTCATAAAAGCACAGCACGTGTAATCAAATCTTAATACATTTACTTTCGAATTAAATCAAAAATAAAATATCTAAAATTATCTGCCACCAGCTAAATGCTGTTAAAAAAATATATACAAAAACGACTTAAAACAATGCACACATATATTTTTCAGCAAGAAAGAACGATCAATTTAGATTATTTTCGTGCACGCTGTTGTTTCATTTACAGATAAACATAACATGAGTAGCGTTTTGTTGCCATTCCAAGATAACAACATAACTCAAAACCCTTATTCACTTACGGAATTGCAATTGTGAGCGAGCGATCGTTTGTTTCGACCGATCGCTCTCGCTCGCAATCACAAATACTGAAACTAGCGAATGACAAAACATGTCGCCTTTCCCTTCGTTTCTTATCCCGTGGCGTGGAAGGAGGCATGAAGCATATTCCCGAAGTTGAAAGATGTGGTGGTTTGTGATTGGCTGGCTCAAAATACTGGCTACAGATTGACGATTATTTATGATTGTTTGGATCAAAATTGATGGGCAAAGATGCCTGTCCATCACGTCTGGTGATCACGTGTTTGTAACTGATTTTATACATTTTCGCGGACTTCAGATATAATGTAAATACCAGATTAATAGAATTACAATTCGCGGAATTCCGCGAATTAGGAAAAAAGCAAATTCGCTGAATTCAGCGAATTAGGAAAAAAAAATTCGCTGAAAAATCACATGCCTGAATAATATAGTTCAGTTTTTATTAATTTGGACATTAATGGGTTAATTTAAATATTATTGAAATAAATATTGAAAGATATCAGAATACAATAACATTTCTAGTTACATATTATAAAAGCTATCACTTAAAGTTAACATGATGGCTGCTTATTTGAAAAGTCTACAGTATGGGAGCAAGAAAGAGGATCCATTTTGCTTTGTTCATTTATTCTAAGCATATAGTACCAAAACTGCATTTTAAAAATAATTATAGAAAACAACAATCTACACCTATCAATAAAATAAACTTTATTTTTTACTTGTAGCAGGCTTTTGTTTTTCTTTCAGAGCCTGCAGATTATGAAAAAAACAATTTAAAATGTCAACTATCAAACAGATAAACTGTAACATGGATGGCATTTCGCCAGAAACAGACATGGAAATTTAAAAGGTACTGGTTGTTACTAATATTTGTAATAAATTTTATTACTTGTTTATCATTTTATTATTGATTAATAGCTACTTTCCAAACCATTAATTTTAGAGGTATAGTTTCAATTGCAAAAAAGTTTCAAATGTTGTTCATCACATTGAAAAACATTTGGAGCAAAATAGTTTTTTTTTTTTTTTTTTTTTTTTTTTTTGTTAAGTTACAAATTTTTAACTTTTATACAGTCTTTGCAACATATAAGCTATATTTAGAAGAACTTTCTCAATACCCTAACAAGTAAAACAATAAAAATTATATTTTTGTATATCAAAACCTACCAAGTTATGATACTTTGAACTTTATGAATTTTCAGCATTTTTTGGCATTAAAAATGGAAAAATATGTTTTTAGAGCTAGAAAACGTTGAAAATTCGTAAAATTCAAGATACTTTGGTAAACTGCTAAAAATCCATAAAATACAAAATAACTTTAAAAAAAAATAACTATTCTGATATAAATTGATTTCTCTATGCTGAAGGAGAACATTCGAAACATTTTTGCAATTGGAACTATACTTCTAAAACTAAACTGTTTTGGTCAATGATAAGAGACACCTTTGTATATCAAATATAACATTGCATACAGGACAGTATTTTTAACATGGAAATTATGAATATAAGGTTACAAATAACACTTCTTACTTAGGTTCTTTGGATGGAGCTCCAAAACGATTCTTTTTACAGAGCGTCTGGCCATTGTACAAACCAATTAATGCTTTTGAGTGAGTTGTCATGGCTAATGAACCAAATGCCTCGCATTCAGCAGCATAACCTGCAGCAACGCCCTTTTCTAGACAAGTCAGAACAACCTGTTAGAGATAGAAAGGAAAAATTATGAGATAAGATTGCTAGCTTTAAATTATGTATTAACCAGTGTGTGATATATACACAGTGTCCCAAAAAGGTCGAAAATTAATTCTTTGTCCGTTTAAAATAAGTTGGCCATGTAAATTGCAAAAGTGTTTAAAATAAGGTAGAAAATAAGATTATGCTAATATAGTCCTACAATTAATTTTCAAAAAGTTATGCTTTTTAAATTATTATATGACCACCTTAGACAAAATTGGTCAATTATAATTTTTCTCCTTTTACGCATAGGGGTGCACAACCTTTTTAAGCGAAGGGCCATTTACAAAAATGACCGGGTTGTCGAGGGCCACCATCAGAAATTTTTTTTTGTGGGGGGGGGGGGGGGGATCAGATTAAAAAAACAAATTTCGAAAGGGTAGATTTAGCCCCCCCCCCCCCCCCCAGGTTCCTTCCTTCCAGTCAACATATTCAGTTCTGTTGGCAATGATATATCAACAGTTTACGTTTGCATTTATACTAAGATTATTTTCAAAGAGTGAAAATGAAGGTGGAGAGGAGGAGAAACATATATTATTCTACATTGCACTTCTTAACATATTCAGTCATAAAATGTGGATATCAAAGGGGTGCACAACCTTTATAAGAGGAGGGGCAGTCACAAAAATGACTGGATTGTCGAGAGCCAACATCCATAGGATGAACAAAATTTTGTTTCGGGCAAGTGGGAGGGGGTCTGGCTAAAAGTTCATAAAAATGCTAATTTTAAAAGGAGGGTTAGCTCCCTATACTCAACCATCTCCTTAGTCAGCATAACCCAATTCAATTGGAAAGGATGGAAAAAAACTTGCATTTTTTTCATGCACGATTGACAATATTCATAGTTTTTTCCTAGTGATTGACGAAATTCACGATTATTACGCACACATTCGGCAAAGTTTGCGATTTATACGCACCCGATTGACAAAATTCGAGATTTTTACGGGCCTGATCGACAAAATTCGCAATTTTTATGGGCCCGATCGGCAAAATTCGACATTTTTAAGCATCTGATCGGTAAAATTTACAATTTACATGGACCCGATCGGCAAAATTCGACATTTTTACGGGCCCGATCGACAAAATTTGCGATTTTTACGGGCCCGATCGGCAAAATTTTGGATTTTTATGCAAACTATCGACAAAATTTACGATTTATATGCACCTGATTGGCAAAATTCACGATTTTTACGGGCCCGATCGGCAAAATTCGCGATTTTTACTCGCCTAATCGTCAAAATCTGCGACTTTTACGCGTCTGATCAGCAAAATTTACAATTTACATGCACCCAATCGAAAAAATTCGTGATTTATACGCACCCGATCGACAAAATTCGCAATTTTTATGCACCCGATGGGCGAAATTTGGCAAAATTCGCAATTTCTACGCACCTGATCAGCGAAATTCGTGATTTTAACTGGCCCAGTCGGCAAAATTCGCGATTTTAACGGGCCCGATCGGCAAAATTCTCGATTTTAACGGGCCCAATCGGCAAAATTTGCGATTTTACGGGCCCGATCGGCAAAATTCGTGATTTTTACGCATATGATCGACGAAATTTACGATTTATACGCACCTGATCGGCAAAATTCACGATTTATACGCACCCTATTGGCAGAATTCGCGATTTTAACACGCCCAATCGGCAAAATTCACGATTTTACGGGCCCGATCGGCAAAATTTGTGATTTTTACGCATACAATCGACGAAATTTACGATTTATACGCACCTGATTGGCAAAATTCTCGATTTATACGCACCCTATTGGCAGAATTCGCAATTTTTACGGGTCCGATCGACAAAATTCCTGATTTTTACGCAGGCGATCAGCAAAATTCACGATTTTTACGCAGGTGATTGGTAAAATTCACAATTTTTACGCAGGCGACCGGCGAAATTTACAATTTATACGCACCCGATCGGTAAAATTCGCGATTTATATGCACTCGCTCGGCAAAATTTGCAATTTTTACGCACCCGATGGGCGAAATTTGGCAAAATTCGCGATTTCTACGCACCTGATCGGTGAAATTCGTGATTTTTTCGCGTCCGATCAGCAAAATTGATCCGCGGGCCACAAGTAATCCAATCGCGTGCCACTTTTGGCCCGCGGGGCACAGGTTGTGCACCCCTATTTCACGATAACAAGATTATTAGAAAAAAAAACTGCATTATCTAAATCTTAAAAGTTGAATGAAAACTAAAAGCTTAATTAAAAATTGATCATTGTTAATGGGGACCATATATCAAATTAATATAAATTTGTGAGATGACATAAGAGGAAACACAGATGATGATAATGCAGCTCTCTGACATGTTGCATAAGACTTCCCAGTCTCCTGGGAAAGATTATTCCGGTATTCATGCAATGTTCGCAGTTTACTTTGTGAAAGAATTTGCTTGACGAAGTGTGTAAGTAACAAGTCGTCTGCCGAAAAGCACGTGTTCTGATTATGTAGAGTTTGGAGGTTGCTGATTTCTCGGTTGGCGCGCGTCAGTCCTTGGCTTGCATAAAAAAAATCGCCAAATCGGGAAGCTCGCTTATTCGAGGATTCTGCCACTTCTTGCTAGCTCTGTACATGTGACACTCAGAACAAAGTTTTTTTTTAATACTACACTGACTTGTATTTAAATTTCATTATGAAAATAGCAGTGCATCTCGAGCAAACTTTGAACTTTAGTTATAAATATAAGATTACCCGCCCCCCCTTCCCCCAGTGTACCCGTATATAAAAAATAAATACAAGTTGGTATATACATATAAATATGCCTAAAACAAAATTCGGTACATTTTAAGCAAAAATTATAGATTTTATAAGCATTTACAGTTTTGTGATGCTGTGATGAAAGAGGCATAGAATCAAGAACAACAAACAGCAACAATTAAGAAAAATTAGCTCCTAGCTCTTCGGAAGGTGGGAGGGGCAAAAAAGTATACAATACTTGTAGCCTATCAGGTTTCGCAAGGCACAGCTAGCTTGCATACTCCAAAAATGCAACAATAAGCAAATAATTTTTTTATCTGAATTATATTTAAATATGTAAAATGTATACACAAAAAATAATTTCACAGTTAAAATAGATAACTAATGTTGCAACAAGAACTGAACCAAAGTTTATTGAAAAATATACTGTAATGAAAAAATATATATAAAGGAAAATGCAAGCCGCCATGTCCCCACCTTGACCTGAAAAGACTTATTAAAGGATACATATGGTAATAGCTCGACTAGACTCAACATATCATCCATCAACGGCTGGAACACATCAGTCCGAATCTGTTTCATAACTCAGTATCAAAAATCTTGAATTGGCAGTCCATTATCCATTTGCATCATATTTATTCCGGTATACAGGAGTTCTGTCATTGATGGACTCCCAAAAAACATGCTTTCCCATACAGGACTTTAGAGGCGATTCTTCATGTATATCCAGACTTCATATATATATATATATACATATATATTATATATATCTCCTGTGTTCATCATGGAGTTTGGCTTGTGTCTTGTTGCTATTCCAAAGAACGTACATAAAGTTTACATAATGAAATATGAAATCATATGTATAACAGTTATTATAAAATAATTTAGCTGTAAATTTAAATATCTGTTTCTTAAAAAAAAAATCTCTATTTATAGAAATCTTATAAAAGCTATTTTTCTGTCGACAGGCAAAAGAACGCAAATAAAAACATCCATTACTCTATGGACGTGTTCAGCTTACACGACCACAACGACCATGGTCGAAGGAGAAAATATACATGGAGTGAGTCACCTTAGAAGCATGGAAATAAGCCATAATTGAATTATATTCTGTTTCTGTGCCTTATAATAAGTGAAGCCAGCGACTATAAGCCCTTATCCTTCCAAAAAAGTGGCTCTTGTAATAGGAATATCATAATAGGAATCATGAACACAAAACATCACGTGACACAACAAAGCATCACGTGATCTGATTTAGCCCGATGCGCCTGCGCAAACTTCGCTCTCTTGACCCAAAAAATTTTGTGGTCGATTTGATCACGTGATTGGGCTTTTCGTTTGGAAGGTTGATTGAACACCTTTAACAGTTTGATCGGAAATCTAACAATTTTCAACTTTATAACTGATTTTTTAAACTTTCGTATTTCTTAACGAAACAGTATATAAAATATAACAATAGCGGAGTACGATTAATATATCAGTTTTAGTGACATATAAGTTGATGACAGGTCAGATGTTCGATCACCGATTTGTGTCAGCTTTTGGCCTAACCACTGAGCTCTAATATAATTCTATATAACTCAGTGGGTCTGCTGTAGCATAATTTATAGTCTTTATACGGTCATCATATTATGTGTAGCTCGTTGTATTATATTTATCTAATTCATAATTTTATGTAATTTTGCTTTTCAAATTTGGCAGCACTCTAAAGTTTTAGTTTTTGTTTGGAACTTTGGAACTTTAAAAAGTTTGTTCTATGCAAATAATTTATCTGAAAAGTTAAAACTGATTTAGAGATGTCAGTCGTTTTTATTTGGAAATACACATATTAAAATAATTAAAGATCGTATATGAAAGTCGTCTAACACAGAAAGCCTTAAAATAATTAGACAGAAGCACTCAAAAATAAAAATTAAATAAAAAATATTACATACACTTACGATGTTTTGTCGTACTAAACAAATGAACCTGGATCATAAGCCTCTTCTTTTATTTTAGATTTTTCTTTTCAATTTTTATTAATATATAAAAGGGCTTCATCAGTTGCTTTATATTTTCATTAAAATGGAATACTGTTAATATAACAAAACTGTGATATCAACATGTTATGACTTTCATTTGTATTAGTAAATTAAAATTTTTAATTAAAATTTGATAAAAAGAGTTTCTAATATTCTTATTAAAACATTTATTTCGGTAACAAATTGTTTGAAACTTAAATATTTAATTATCAAAATTCATTTTTTAATTTGATTTTTAAAAAAATTAACGTTATACGTATAATTTTATTTTTATAGTATTTTACACATTGAATTTTATATTGTAAAATATGTTTTGCATTTTAGTTTTAGTAATAATAAACCAATAAGGTACTCCATAAAAAACACACACCCATCGTATGCGCACAGATATTTTTGCACAATTCTTATTTGCTAAAAAAATATTAACGAATTGGAATAAAAATTTAAATATTATAAAGCGCTGTAAAAGAAAATTTTAATCGGGAGATTGCCCATTTATCGTATTTAAATGAGTATTTTATAATAACAATAGAAATAAATCTGTAATTGTTATTAATATCAAAATTTACTTTTATTAAAAATATTCCATTTATCATGAAAAACATAAAGTAACCAATAAACACTTAAAAAAAAAATCTGAAATACAATATTTAAATAAGTATTTTATTTTAATTAATTTAATTTATTTTAATATTAATCTGGAACTGTTATTAATATCAAAATTTACCATTTAGCATGAAAAATATATAGCAACTGACAAAACATTTTTAAATAAAAAAGCAGAAAAAAAACTTGAAGAAAGCGTGGGATTCGAACTCACACTATCTAGATAGAAAGTCAATGCTTTAACCATTCACCCATCAAGTACACAACTAACATGCAACAAAATATTAATATAAGTAGGCAAATGCGTGATTTGAACATTTGATTCTCAAGTTCACTGTAACTGTATGTTTAAAGACCAACTCCATTTTCCAGTCTCCTTCGACCATGGTCGTTGTGGTCGTGTAAGCTGAACACGCTCTATGAAAAACACAACAACCGATATCGAATGTTTAATCGAATAAGGTTGCGTCCAAGTCGATATTTTTTCTAAACAATTGCAAAAAAAAAAAAAAAAAAATGATTTGTTTAAAATTTAATGCCATATTAATCCTTTCACAAAATTCTAACATGACTTAAGACTTTTTCCCAACATTTACATTTAAACAAATCATATTTTTTTGCAATGAATGTTTAGAAAAAATATCGACTTGGACGTAACTTTATTCGATTCAACATTCGATATCGGTTGTTCTGTTTTTAAAAAAAGTAGAATTTGTTTTAAATATAATGCTACCTTATTAATTCTTTAAAAAAATTCTAACATAGTTGAAGACCGTTCTGTTTTTTTAAATTTACAATTTACATGGTTATAAAAATATCGCTCGGCCGTTGTAACGAAAAACCAACCAACTTTGGCCTTGGCGAGAACCAAACCACAAAATGACAAACAATGGTGGTGTTTTGGTTTTCAAAAAAGGGCTTAGATGCTTTACACTCACGCTAAAAAAAAAAAAAAAAAAAAATTAATCTGTTAAAAAAAGGAAAAAAGTCGCCAAACTTTGGGGACTGTGTTTCTTTTATGGCAACCCGGCTATTAAGCTTGTATTTAGAGCTTGGCGCAGTCTTGGAAATCGCGCTACCCAAACAGTCGCCAATCTTTTGTTTACATTTTAGCGTGAGTGTAACGCATCTGTTCCCAAAAAAGATAAAATAGCGAGGAAAAAATAGCGGGTTTCGTCAATTGGCCTAGAAAAAATTGTGAATTTCATCAAATGATCCAGGAAAAATATTGCGAATCTCTCTCCCCATGAATTTCATCAAATCATCGCAGTTGAAAATCACGAATTTTGTCAAGTTAGAAAATTGTGATTCGGTCTCAAAAAACAATTGCGAATTTCATTACTTTTTGGAAGAAAAATAGTGAGTTTCATTAATTGGTCTCAAATGAAATCATGAATTTTGTCAATCGGTCACGGAAAAAAATTGGGAATTTTCGTCAATTGCAAATTTCATCAAATGATCATGTAAGGAACTCGTGAATTTCATCAAACAATCGCTCAAAGAAATGGCGAATTTTGTCTAGAAATCGTGAAAAAATATCGTTAAAATCGGCAATCTGTCATGAAATTTTCAATTTATTTTCTCCATAGGGATTAAAAAAAAAAAAATCCTTAATGATTGAATGCCAACAAAAGTCGCAACAAGGCGGGACGACTTTACCTATGCTTGACCCCGCCAAATATGGCGATAAAACAGGTTTAAGAAAGCGATAAAGTCTTGGCGATGGTCAGAGCGATAACTTGCTTTGGGTGGTTGAATAATGGTAGCCAATAAATACGCCAGTAAGTACGTCATTGAATTTCTGTTTCCAGGAGTGGGAGTTGAATGAAGGAAACATCTGTTCGACGGGTATTGATTGCTTGAATGAACGTAGAGATCTGCACGGGCCGGGCCAAGGCCCGAAGCCCGTACTCCGCCCAGCCCGCGAGCCGGGCTCGGGCCTATTTTTCTTCACGGCACTCGGGCCGGGCCTTACTTTCTTCCTGAAGGATAAGGCCGTGCCTTAAATTATTTTTTACGTACAGAGCCGGGACTGGTTTCATTCTTCCTAGTCTTCACGCCTCAAAATTTTTAGTCCTGGTTTTGACCCGTATGAAAATCATTGTCTCGGCGTGCCTGGTCCGTTCGAAGGTCAGTAAAATAAGATCTGGCATAAAAAAATTTTCAAAACATGCATACATTTTTAAATCGCCATTATTTTATAATTAAACATTAAAATTTATTCTTTTAAAAGAATAGTAGATTTATATACTTATTAAAATATGGCTAAATTAAAATATAGTAAAACGTGTGAAAAAGAACCTGCTTATGATGAAATCCTGTCTTAAATTGAAAAATGTGTTGATCCATTAAAAATGAATATACTAATATGTAAGAAAAGAATATATAATACATTTACACCTGCTAAGAAGGCAAATTGTCTATAACTCATTTTTTTTCTTCCCTATGCAATTCCATCTTAGAAGATTTTACTGTATATCATTTTTCTGATTTTTAACACTTCAATAAATGGAATATGGATTAACAATATTGATGATAACTTAAACACATACATACAACAAATAGAGATTTATTAAAAAAATAAATATTCCAGCTTGCGGCACCTCTATAAAAATGAAGATTATAAACATGAAAAAAAAAGGCTAAGATAGGAATTTTTGGTTAGATCTCCTCCTACGAGGCAAATTTTTAACCAAATCGACGTAAAAATTATGTTTTGTAGAAATTCACTCGGGCCGGGCCGGGCCAATATTTTTTTGTTCTGGCCGGGCCGGGCTCGGGCCGAAGTTTTAATTTTTGTATCGGGCCGGGCCGGGCAAAATTATTTTTTGTATGGGTCGGGCCGGGCCCGGGCCTGGAAATTTCGGCCCGTGCAGACCTCTAAATGAACGTATGAAGTTCTACGGAAAAGGTTGTGTTTGAGATCTAAGGGTGGTTTTGGTTCCTGAATGATAATAGACTGCTAGAAATAAGAGATCCTTTAAAGGGTCACATTTTTAGCCACGATTATTTTACTATGACAAAAATTTCATTTTATTTTGAAATGTGATTCTTAGTGAACTTAACACTTAAAAGTTATTTTATATTAAAGTTATTATGATAAAAATGGGTTACGGTTTCAAGCAATCAATATTCAGAAATGATTTTCATTTAGTTTACTCACTGTTTTCTGGGCAATTTTCACTTATTTTCTTTAAAATTTATGTGTTTTCTTAGCTATTATTTTTGTTTGTTGAAAATGCATTACTAAAATAAATAAACGCACCTTCAAAAATATGGAAAATCGTTGACTGAATCAGTTTTTTTTTTTTTTTTTTTTTTTTTTTTTTTTTACTTTTCTCAATACAAACTGATCTATGTGAAATCAATTTATACTAATAAAAGGAAGTTTCGCTCTTTGTGTGTGCGATGGCTCGCGAAATCTGCCGCACGTTAGAAATCTGAAAAGTTGGTGGTGGGGTGACCAAGGCAGGTCTTTATGCATCTGTCGCTCAGTTATTTAAGATCCGAGCTCCTTGGAGCCCATTGTAGTTTTTGTGCCCTAAATTATTAATATAACGTCCCTTTTTATCCGATCTTCGTTTTTGGGATCCTTTTCCTCATTGGGATCCATTTCCTCATTTAGTCCCTCCCCCCTCCCCATTTTTACGTTCCCGTTAAGATCCTGGGCCGGTAGGGGCCCCTTGAAATTTTTGCTCCTTAAATTTTTAATTTGTCCCATTTTAATCCGATCTTCTTCGGTTTTGGGATTTTTCTCCTTTTAATTATTCCTACATTTCTTCATGCCAGTTAGTACCCCGGGCCCGGTGCCTCTTTAGCTTTTTGTGCGGCATGTATTTTTCATTCCCCTAATTATGTCACCATCTCAATGCATAACTTTAAAGTTTAGTCTTGGACTCCTGTCCGCGGGACACAACCCTCATATTTTTATTGGGGTCCTAGGGCACTTTTGTGAGCATTTCTTTAAATTTTTATTCTAATGATAATTTATACCTTATGCTTAATTTCGACTAATTGAAGATCTAAAGTGCTAAGTACTAGAATCTTTTGATCTTTTCTCATATTTCCCTGCTCAAAACTATCAGTTGTCATCTTTTGGGCCCGCTACTATAGCTCCTTAAAAACTGTCTGATTGACTATCTTTTTTTTTTTTTTTTTTTTTTTTCTAACAACTTTTTAGAACTTCCAGGTACTACTTAAACGACAAAAAAATTTATCGAACCTCAGCTACCATCAATTTTCAATATTAATCTCCTTCTTAAAACACTTGTTTCAGCTTCTTTAAAGAAAAAAAAAAATCATACGAACTTGAGTTCTGTTTAAGGTTATTATCACGGCCTTGGTAACGCAAGGCCAGTTAGTTAGTTGTTGAATAAAATTTATTTCTAATTTAAGGCCATTCTGGAAAAAGAAAAATCCACTCTTAACAACAAGAATTTTTCTGACACCTTCACCGACTCAAAAGTATGAAAATTTCAAGCAAAAGTGCTGAAATAACTGAAAATCAAATAGGGTTTTTCATTTTTTGATAAATGTATTACATTTAAAGTTGTAAGCCATTGTTGTCTCAATGACGATCTTTTTCACACTGCTGCGTCTGGAAATTCAGTTTATAATGCCAACTTTTACTGAATTTTCTAAATATCCCGTGCCTTATCGAAATTTGGAAAACGCTATTCGATTATAAATACATCTGTCAGTTTTATGTGTTTACAAATAAAAATTAATTCTGGAGATGTGTCAGATAATAACAGATTTGAATTTGAGGATGGTCTTATGAGGTATCAATATATTTTTCGTGTAATTATGTCATAATAATTTTCTTTTTTAAGTTTAAAGGGTGGAATAATACAAACACGCGAAAAAATTAAATGTGTAGGAATTCAGGGTGGCAATCCATTTGTTCAATCAAAAACATGAAATGTTTCATTTCAGGCCAAACACGAATTCTTGATCAAGACTTTAACAATAATGAAGCTATTTTAACGAAATTTTCAATAGACGTTTTTGCCAAATGCAACAATATCACAAAAATTGATGGAAGTTATCATCATCTGCGTCCAAACAGCGCTGAACTAGGCCATCTATATTTCGAAATGAATGTATGTACGATGTCACTGACTGAATTACTATGCATTCCCAGAATTTTTCGTAGTTTCGAATTTCACATAAAGATAGGTAAGACTTGAAATTTTTATTAAACTATCACCATTATTGTTAAATGTCTGCATAAATATCAGAGTTCTGGTTGAAATAGATAAGCTTTATTTTTTGTCCGAATTCATGGACTGCGACCCTGGTTTTCTGTGCAAAAATTGTTATTTATAAGTGTGCTCTGCCATTTCTTACAGTTTGTTACATCTTTTTGAAACAATCTGAATGTCGCAAATATTTAATTTTATTTTTTTCTGAAGGAAAATAATAATTTCAATAAGATATTTGTGATTCTATGACTGCACATTTAATGACACACACACTGTGCCATTTTATGACAGCACAATCCTATTTTTTTGTAGTACTTCCAATTTTTGGATTACGCCATGCTGCTGTTTTTTTTTTTTTTTTCAGAATAAACGCTTTTTTTTTTGGGGGGGGGGGGGGGGGGGGGTAAGAGGTGTGTGAGGACCGAACGAAATTTATATACTCAGACCCAACCTGGACCAACACGTAAAAAATAAGCAAAAAATTAACACTAGAGCTATCGGAAATATTACTTATAGCTTTTTAAAACTATTTCATACCAGAAATTTTATTTATAACCACTTAACTTATTAATTTAACGTATTTCTATGAGTTTTATATTTAATTTATTTTAAAAAGAAATTTCTGGTTCGAATCGGAATATATTCATTAGGTAACCGTCAAAATGACGGCTCAGTAGTTCTAAGTGTTAAAGCCGAAACATTACGAAATATTTATTGGCCGTCCTCATCCTTTTATAAAAGATGAAATATCGACGCGGTGCCTGTACGGCAAGTTTATTTTTTGTATAACTTATGAATCCAGCCATTGGCGCACCCACGGGGGGGGGAGGGGGGGTAAGGGGACTGAAGCCCCCCCCCCCCCAGAACCTGAAACTTAATAATGAAGTAACTATATAAAGTTTTCTATAAAATTATAAAAAGTTTTTTTTTCTTTTTTTTCTCCTGTAACTAAGAGATAATTTAAAGCTGTTATGGTATGGTACTATAGCTTGGTTTTAATTGCTTCTTATTTTCAAGTATAATATTTACTTTCCGGTCTTTACAAAAAACCGTATCGGCCTGTAAAATGCACAAAATGTCTTGTGACAGCATATGCGGAAATGTGATTAATTTCCTTGGACTGTGGATTTATTTTCTTTCTCCTTATGGCTGCATTCAGTCAGGAGAACACAACGGGAGTCTTCCGGGACTTGCAACGTATAATGAATGACACACACTGGCAAATACAAAGGGGAAAACTTATGGAACCTAGGCCATAATAGCGCTACAATGATAAAGAAAATTGGGATTTTTGTATAACGACATCCTTACCATTCAGAAAAGGACAGATTTTCGTCTGGGATAAACAGCACGATATATTTTTTAATTGAATCTTTTTTTTATTATTATTGTGTCATAGATCAAAGTTAATTAACGGTAGTTATTAATAGTACAGCAAAGCAAAATGCTACAGAATGTATCTGCATAGATGTTTCCTTAGATCACCTTACAATGAGAATAAAGTGCTATCATTCTGGAATAGGTTTATAATGCAAACTGTCGCATGTATAAAAGCAAAACTGAAATTCTGAATAATAGGATTTCAGAAGAAAAAATATAGTTTGACGTTTTCAGCCTCGGGTCACCAAATAATAATAATAATAATAATAATAATAAACAAAATTCATCTCTGATATTTATAGCATGTTTAGCAGCTGCTTTTGAGTGCTATGAAGAAATGATTCGTCTTGATATGATTTTATTAATTCTGATATCATATGAATTTTTATTCTGGCGAGTTTGAACAATTCTTTTAAATTATAGAACCCCCCCCCCCCCAAAAAAAAAAAAAAAAAGCTAATGTTTTGCGAAAAGTTTAAAAAGTAAACACCGACAAACGAAGTAACCTTAAAGTTAATACAGTCAAAATTCTCCAAATATGTTGGCATCGGATTTGTGTTCAGAAAAATCATGTACTACTATTACATCTTTAAAATATTTGTCAATATTTTCTATGCATTTAAAAAAAAAGCATACAAATTTTGTAATAATTGCGCTAGTTGTTCTTTTTCAATAGGTTTCTTCTATCACTATAAATTACTAATCTAATTATATAAATTATATTTTGTAATTAATCTGCTAGCAGAGCAGAGCTGGCCAGTTTTTCCCAAATGAACCTGGGTTTGTGGGCCCCCACTGCCTTCGAAAGTGTAGAGCTATCTCCGCTCCGATCTCGAATATAACGAACCTTGAATTATTGCGATTTATCTTTTGATCCAGATTAAAATAAAAAAATTAACCATCGTCGTTCACGTTGTCATAGGAATCAATTTCTTCCTATGATAGTGTCAAGTTGTTATTCTTCTAATTTCAGTTTAATCATGGAAATAGCTAAATCTACCGAATAATTCTTAAGTTGCAGAAAAAAAAATGGGAAAAAATCGCCACAAAATACGAAAAAGGGTAAAAACTACACAAAAAATTCAAAAACCGTAGAGAGCAAAATTAACTATATTGGGCAAAAAAAAAAAAAAAAATTAAACTGGATTCCTTTTACGAATGTCAAAAAATCGCTACAGATGTAACGCGAGAAAAAGCTAAAATCACAAAAAATTCGCTATAAATTCAAAATTTACCGCGTACAAAATTCAGTAAATTGAGCTAAAGGATTGACGGTGTTTTTTATTACGTCCGAATATCTATGAGGGGATATGCCCACCATGGGGGTCTTTATAAGGGAAACTTACTCGTATTTACACAAGGTTACCCAAAGTCCGAAAAAAAAAAGAAAACTCCGAACGATTCGGCCGACGATCGTGATGGCACCTTCACGTCTATACCAGCTTTGAGAGAAGAACCTCTCAAGTGCTGATGGGCGGCTAAAAGATTAAAACCTGTGTATCTGTAGTTATGCCCATTGAAGCTCGATTTTGTTTTTGTTTTTATTAGATTTTTTTAATTTAACTTTTTTATGCGATTTTTTTCGCATTTTGCTGCGAATTTTTGACATGGATAAAAAGAATTCGTTTTGTCCATCGCGATAATTGGATTTTTATCGATTTTTAACATTTTTTCGCGTTTTGTGGCGATGTTTGACATTTGTAAATGAAATTCTATTTCAAACTTTTATCCTAAAGTAATAAAATTTTACCTTCGCGATTTTTGTAACTTTAGCAATTTTTAATATGATTTTCAACGCGATTTTTAGCGTTCCGCTGTGATTTTTTGACATTCATGAAAGATTCCGGTTACAATGTCATTAGATTTTTTTTTTTTAGCATTTAGCGAATTCTTTTGTGTGACTCTGAAATGGTGGGTGATGATGATTTGGTGAGTAAGAAATGCTTTGCACTCTATGCACTACAGAAAGTATTTTTAGTGCACTTCAGAATTGCATTTCAATTTCATTTAGCTTGCCATGGACAGTTTCATCGCGTCTGAGCACGGATTTAATTTAATAAATAAAGTATGTATAATGTAATGCTTTTAATGTTAGGGATACAGAATACACGTGCTTTAATTGTTAAAACATTGAATCGGTTTCCTATAACTCATTATGTATGTATCTCCAGATCCGGCCCAAGACCATTTTGGCGCTTGTGCGCGCCTTTACTTGGGCGATCCCCACCAAGTTAAGAATGCTTGGCTCTTTTTTTTTTTCGTAATTTTTTAAATATTCGTATACAAACTTTTATACGTGCTATTCCTAATTACTTAAGATATGATTTAAAGAGGTACAAAAATAGATAAAATACCCACATTCAATCCTATCTTTGAGTTATTTTTTCTGAAAGTCTTAAACTGAATATCTGAATTTTATCGTAAATATCAATCTCAATTTATGATCTAAAAATGAAATACAAAGCAAAAATAACAATAAGTAATTTATTGAAAATAAAAATACTTTATTAGAAAGTTGTGTTTATTTGTAATATTTGTTACAGTTAACGGAGTAGTACTAAGCAGCAACTTTTGTAAGATGAAAACTGTTATCCTGTGTTGTTATTTAGTTTACAGGAACTATCAATTAATTATATATTTGGTGAGTCATCAGTTTAAAAAAAAAAAATCGATTTTTTGTTTTTCATATTTTTGAAAAAAGATGTGTTTTGCTACTTGCTTGCATTTTAAATAATAATAGTAATAATAATAATAATAATAATAACAATAATAATAATCGTTTCGTTTGCAGAGAGATAATTTCTTTTGCATAAAATGTTTATACCTACATTCTCTAACTATGTTTGTGTCAATTAAACGATGCAAATTTTATTTTTGGGAGTAGAATGTACTTTTTAAAGTGTATCATATAAAGAAAACACATTCTAATTCCAACAAATAAATTTTATGTAGTTTAAATAGTCGAAAAAGTAGATAGAAATTTTGCTGTAATCATTTTATGCATATCTGTGCAGAAGAAATTATCTAAATTATCTATCTTTCAAAATATATAAATATATTTTCTTTACAGTGTGCACGTGCACATGTAGTAAAAACCCTATTTTGAGAAAAACGCATGCAAAGTTGAAAATAAATTTGAGTCACTGTTAAAGTATACAGTTGTTTTGTTCGAATCAAAAATTTTAAAATACATCAAAAACAAACAAAAATCGATTGTTTGAAAGTTTAAAACTGATCATGATCACTACTCTTAAATGCTCAATTTTAAAAAGGGCTCACTTATAATAATTTTCAATAAATTTGTAAAACTATTTAACTCATTATTTTGAAAAAACAGCCTTGCTTTTAAAATAAAGGTTAAATAATCCTTGTCAGGGTTCGGAGGCGAACCTCAAACCTGTAGTGTAGTAGTGCAATACGCTAACCAGTAAGCCACCGGCAATCAAAAAAGTATGCGCATAACACAGGGGATAGACAAGGGATTTCCCATGTCTCCTTCATGTGAATAACACTGTGCGTGTCAAATCTTTAGAATCAGGTAGAATATTTCTCTTTATATCATAGTAATAATAAATCAATTTCCTGGGGGAAAAATCACAAGGAATTATATATGTTAGAGATCTGGGCCGTTAGAAGAAAGGGCCGGACAGGGCGCGGTCATCACTCTTTCCGAGCCGGACTTGTCATCACTCTCTCCGAAAAAGACTTTTTTTCCGGGTCGAGCCCAGCCTGTACTTCATTCTTCCTGGAAGTCTCCACGTCCGAAATTTCCATGGATGATCCCGACCCAACTCGTGGGCCGGGCCCGTTTTCACTGATTTTTGCACGGGCCGGGGCAGGCTTTGAACCGAGAAATTACAAAAGTGCCGGGACTAGTTAACTATGATTGAGAGTAAAAGAGTTTTCATTTATAACAAGGCATGCGTTTCACACAAAATTCGCAGATTTATTCATATACAATAGATTTATTGTTTCTTAATAAATCATAAACTAAGGAATCGAATGGCATTTTCCATCTTTTAATAAGGACAAAAAATCGTTCAGAAAATGCTGTCCAAGTTTTTGCTTTAAGACTATTTTCGATATTTTATAGCCGATATTTTATAGCCTTGAGACATCAATAAATTATAATTCAATATGATATACAGTTATCGAAAATGCGAAATGCTATTTGATTTCAAATTTCTTCAACAATCGTCACTGCAAATTCCATGCATTTATTCATAAATAGAAGTCTGTGAATATGTCAGCTTTGTTTTGCTGAGTTGAGGGAAATATTTTTGTAAACGTCTTAAGTGTTATAATATTGCATAGATTTTTTCAAATTCTAGTGCAAAGCATTTGAAAAAAGCAACATATATACTAATGTATTACTGATATATCAGTGTACAAATATGCTATTATCAAAACTAGGGAATTGAACCCGTGATTCCCCGGTTACAGAACATAAGTGAAAACCAATTTTTTCTAATTCTAATAGATTATTCATATTTAAAATATACATATTTAAACTGATTCATTAACACCGCCAAAAAGAATTTCTATTAAAAAAAATAATAATATATTCAAATAAATTTTGAAATTTAATTAAGCTATACTTCTGTATTAGCCGCATGCCAGGAGTTAATGGCAAAAGAATTCGTCCAAGATTTCGCTGCTGACTGCAGGTTTTATTATTATTATTATTATTATTATTATTATGAAAATTTTAACTGTTTAAGCGCGTAGTTCGAGAACATGTCAGTTAAATTTACAATTTTTTTTTGTATTATATTTATATTTTGATGAATTTTTTATTTCGTTCCTTAATGTTAGCCGGGAATAAATGTGGAACTATTTATATGTTTTAAATGCAAACTGATTAATATTTCGCAATCGGGCTGCACGTGATAGAGATAGATTTAAAACAAATTCATGCTTGGAAATTATTTTAAAACCTATAAAAAAAAATTTAAATACAGTTTTCAAAGAAATTGCATTTGTTTTCCTATTCGACAGTATAAAAAATGAAATTGTGCGACGTTTAGAAGTTTTAAAATATGCTGTCAAAACGAAATTTATCAGTCAATTCGTTGCTACCACTATCAAAATGACTTCAGCAATAATCAGACATGCGTTTGGTTTATAATATTGATTATTATTAACATTAAGCCATACAAAAACCAAACAAAACTTTCCACGTGAAAAATTCGACGGTTGTAGAAACACATTTGCAGTGGGGCGTTAAAATGGCTAAAATAATGCGCTGAAATGAATATTGACGTTTCAAGCTATTAGCTTAAAATTAACATAGACTTTAAAGTATTTTTGAAAGAAAAATTCGAAAAATCTAAAAGCGTACGAATATGAAGAATTATTTCTTTCTATAATCTAGTATCATTTTTGGGAAGGAATTACAAAATGAGACATTACAGGAAGGGGGTATTTTCCCATATGAAAACATTAAGTGCGATGGAAAATCCTTCTTCCTACTAACCCACCTTAAAACATGCGGGTTTTGTCCGATTGTAATTTTTGGACATTTTCTTGTGTGCGAATATTTATGATAATAAGAAAGAGAACATGATATTGATATGAATGTAAATACCAAAACATCAGTTAAAATGAAACTATATATGCAGATAGTAATCCTGGTGTCCAAAAAGAAATGGGAAAGGGAACAAACGAAGGATTGGCGACAGTGAAAATAAAATTCAACATTGCACCAGTGGGGAGCCTACCCTTTTGCCAGGGGGCAATTCCATGTAGGTCTGTCCCGCTTAATGGGTTGTAGAAAAAGAAATTGTCCTTGCAACAGTACAGCCATTTCAACAGCTTCGTTAATCTTATCTTACACATCTTGCAGGAAGTCCATAGATGTTAGCGATACCCCGTGGTTCACTGGGCAGTAAAAATTAACAAAAAAGTTTTATTGGAGAGATCCTGTCAATAGTCAACGTTTTGACTAATCTATCATGTGACGTGACAGACCGGGGCTCATCCTTGCACCTCTGTCAGAAATAAGATTCTTTTTTGTAATATAAGCATAGAAACGGCAACTAATTGGCTATGAAAATCAAAAAAGTAAGCGAAAGTTCTCTGAATAAAATGCTGTAGATCTTTTTTTCATGTATCACCCGAATTCGGTTATATCAACCGAAAAGATCTCAGCTCCAGTTATTAATTTACCGTTTTCTTATTAGAAGATTAATTAGATATTTAAGATTTTAATTTTTAAACGGGCTTTTTTTTAGCTAGAATTGTGTTTAATACCATTTTTTTCTGTAATTTTTTTTTTATTATAGAGATTTTCATTAAATTAATTTGGTTGAATAAATTACTAAAATTTTTATTTGTTTATTTAAATGCAAATTCGATTAATGAAAAATTCATTTTGGATTTTTTTTTAAATATCTTATTTTATTATATATGTGTGTGTATACAGAGAAAGAGATTCTTCTCGAATGGAACCATAAATATCCATTAATTCTTAACGTACTGTAACAACGGCTGCAGGGTGCAGTATTTCTCCAAAAGAACGCTTGTTTCCTTCTGAACGTTAGAAGATGCTCGCAGAAGTGGGGAGGGGGTTGGTCATTTTGGAGCAATGACCGAGAACTTCCGCCCTTACCCCCAGTGGACAGTGTACACGTAGACGTAGAGAAGGGGGGAGTCTGTGGTTGGAAAGCGAGCGAGGAGGTTCGCTTGTAAACAGCTCCGGCTTTAGTGAGATGTTTTTTTTGAGTGCTTTCCGCTGTGTTCTGCGGTGATTATGAAGATCACGATTAAATTGTAAATCACAAAGAACTTGTACAGAATATTTTTTTTAATTAAATAATTTTTAATTGAATCCAGTGGATTCTTTATTAGTTTAGCTGTGCGTGAATGTTTAAGTTTGAAATTAACACTCGCTACACCACAGCTTATGATTAATGGTGGCAGTGCTCGGTGGGATGTTGGAACTAGATTAATTAGTTCCACGAATCCTTAGCCACCTTCTGCAAAAAAATTATAATTATAAAAGTCGTGCAGTTATCGTATAAGCACGCATTTTGTGGTAGAACTTTGTCGACGATTTCCACGAGTTTTGGAACGGCCAAGTATCCAGAGTTTTATTTTCTGACATTTGGAGTCTCTGTAAAGAAGAATCAGTGTTCTGTCCGGAAGGTCAAGGATTCATTCTTGTGAAGTGGAGCGAGTGGATACCATCGATAAAGATCCGGTGTGGAGCTTCATTGCTGTTGGACTGTTTATCTGCCGACCCTGGAATTTGCTATGTGTCCCCCAGCGTAAACATCAAATATGGAATGGTAAGCCCCTATATTTCTCGTGCATGCTGAATTTTGGGAGGTCCCATTGTTATATATACATGTACATAAATTTAGTAGAAATAATGTTGGGCTAAGTAATTTGAAGTAGGGTTTATTATTATTATTATTACTTCAAGGTTCATGCGTACGGGATAGCTATAAGTTATTTTATATTCTCTGGTTATTGTACTAATGTTCTCAGGTAAATATTTATTGCAGAAGTGGCGGGTTATTTATTTTATGTGTGTTTTTGTTCTTTTGTGATAAGTATAAAGATTAAATTATTTTTTATGCACATGTAGAGTGCTAATGCAACTAAACAATATGTGTTACAGTGTGAAAGCAATTGTTTAGAGGTAGAAATATTCATTAAATTGGGAGATTGAATTTATGAAAATTATCACTGTGAAATCATTTTTAAATTTAATTCATATTCCTAGTAGAAAGGAATTTTGTTTAAATTAATCTACTAAGTCTTTTCTTTACTGTGTAGTATTTTTATGAGTGTTTTTTGGGTTTATCTTATCATTTATGGTGTTTTATTTAGGGAGTTACTCAGTTTTGAAAAGAAAAGTAGATCCTTGATTTTCTTTGCTTTTTTATTGCTAATTGTGTTCGGGAAAATTATTGTGCTTTTTTGTATTTTGTGTTGAGATATTTTCTGTGTTTAATTATGGCCAGTTTCTTGAATAAACAAAATAAAAGCGTTCTGCTATTGCTCGCGGCCGATTTTGATACAGAATTACCTGCGGACAGTAAAAAGGTAGCGATAATTCAGGCAATTTTGCGTGCCTCTGATTATGAGGAGCAAATGGCTAAAGATATGTTGGAAGGGATATTAATAGAGAGGGAAAAACTGGCAGAGCAAGAAAGATCAGACAAATTAGCGGAGCAAGAAAGGTTAGATAAATTGGCAGAAAGAGAGAAAGATAGACAGTTGGAGTTAGAGAAGGCGAAGTTACAATACAATGTAGATACTACCTCTGTAGCTTCCACAGTTTCTGTAGTGGCAGAAAGTAAAGATAAAAAAGTAAGTTTAAAAGATTTAGTCCCAAAATTTGACCCTAAATCCATTGACATTACTTTATTTTTTATGATTTTTGAGAGTCAGGCGTTAAAAGAAAATTTAGATGAATCTAATTATGTATCACAGCTTATACCCTTGTTGCCTGTAGATGTTGCGGAAATTATTGTAAAGGAACCGCTAGAGAAAAGGGATGACTATCAGCACATCAAAAGCGTTTTGCTAAAAAGGTTTAGATTAGGAGCTGGGGCCCTTAAAACTAAATTTGAAAACCATCAAAGGAAGTCAGGTGCACTGTGGTCTGAACTTGTGTATGAGCTGAGAGGGTATTTGGATAACTGGTTGGAAACGGTTGAAGTGAATGATTTCGAATCCCTCAAAGAACTTATACTCACAGAGCAGGTGAAACGTAGAGTCCCTTTTGAAATTAAAGAGAAATTCTTAGACGAATGGGATGAGATGAAGACAGCGTCCTATTTAGCAGAAAAATGCGATAAATATGAGAGTGTGAGAGGGAATTTTAAGAAAATGGAAAATAAATTTTGGAATAATAAGTCATTTGGTAGGGACAGGAACGGTCAGGATAACTTCAAGAGTAAGGGGGAACAGGCAGTAAAGTCGGGAGGGGCTGATAAAAAGGATCACGCAAGTAGAAATTCTTGGAATAAAGATAAGTTTGATAGAAGGAAACCTATTGTCTGTTTCCAGTGTAACCGTGCAGGGCATATCAGACCGGATTGCCCAGATTTAAAACGTAAAGACTCTGGAGATGTAGTTAGTCACCTGGGTGTAGATGTTAGTTTAGGAGAGTGTTTTGCACCGTATTTCAAAAAGGCAGAAATTAATGGAATAGAACGGGATTACTTACGGGATACTGGGGCTGGCATTGATCTTTGTGACCGTAGCTGGATTGATAATGAGGATTTGATTGGTGAAGTTACTTGGATTAAACAACCCCTGGATAATGAATGTAAATGTTTGCCATTGGCTAGAGTTACAATTAAAGGAGATTTTGGAACGGTGGTCACTAAGGCAGCTGTGAAACCTATCGAGTTAGAACAAGGTTATTATTTGTTAGGAAACAAAACGGCTGAGCTTATTGAGGAGTCGAGGGGTAATCCTGTACCGGTAAATGCTGTAATGACGCGCAGTCAGAGGCGTGAACATGAGAGAGAAATGTCCGCTGTGCAAGTTGAGAGTGAATTTGGTTCGGAGGATGGAGAACCGGATGAAGGGGAGTCTAGTGACGGTGAGGAAGAAGATGGGATAGTTATTCCGGAAAGGTTAGAGGCAGAGTCGGGTTTGGAGAAGGTATCCGCAGAGAAATTTAAGGAAGAGCAGATAAATTGCGCTTCACTTAAGCAGTTGTGGGAGAAGGCCAGTAAACCTAACGAAAAAGAATTTTGTGTTAGAGATGGTAAGCTTGTGCGGGTATCGCAGTCACGGAGAGGTGATGATAAAGTGCAGTTATGTGTGCCGGAAGTTTATCGTAGAGAAGTTCTAGCATTGTGTCATGAGCAGGTGTCAGGGCATTTGGGTACGACTAAGTCCAAGGATAGGGTTCTGAGATGTTACTTTTGGCCAAACTGTTATCACGATATTGAGAATTATGTTAAGACTTGTGATACATGTCAAAAGGTAGGTAGCAATCGAGATAGGCGAAAGGCCCCTTTGAAGTTAGTACCGATAATTTCGGAATGCTTTACCAAAATTAATTTAGACGCGGTTGGTCCCCTGCAAACTAGTAATAAAAACAACAAGTACTTAATTACATCCATTTGCCTCGCTTCTAAATATCCTGATGCTATTCCGGTGGAAAACATCACTTCCACATCCGTTATTGATGCTTTGGTACAGATATTCGCTAAGACAGGTTATCCGAGAGAGGTGCAAAGTGACCTAGGAAAATCTTTTACCAGCGAGTTAACATCAGAATTTTTTAATGTATTTGGTATCAAAGTGTCGCATAGCTCAGTTTGCCATCCGGAGTCGAACAGCGTGGAAAGGATGCATTCTACTTTGAAGAAAGTACTTAAAGCCTTATGTCTAGAGTCAGGTCGAGACTGGGAAGAGGTTTTGCCTATGGCGTTGTTTGCTCTAAGAACTGTGACGCATGAAAGTACTGGGTTTAGTCCTGCCGAGCTGGTTCATGGAAAAAATTTACGCATGCCGCACACGTTAGTTTATGAGAATTGGATGGGTCAAGGTAACACGGATCAAAATGTGGTTGATTACATTTTGAACTTGACGAATAGGTTGAAAAGGTGTCAGGATTTAGCAACTAGGCGTATGGAGGAATGTCAGGACAAAAGGAAGACATGGTATGATAGGAATGCGGTAACTAGAAAATTCAAAGTTGGTGACCAGGTGTTGGTTTTGGCAACATCAAAGCCTCATAAGATGGCCGTAAATTGGGTCGGGCCGGGAACTGTCACTGGAGTGATTTCGGAAACAAATTACACAGTTGACTTGCCAGAGAGGCGCAATAAGGCGACTATCTACCATGTGAATCTTTTGAAACCTTATTACAAGCGGCCTGAATTTGTTAATCTGCTGATTGACATAGATGCGGAAGAGGTGGAAGAAGATGCTGAGATCCCTTATCCCCTGCCAAACCCCACACAAATTGACTTCTGGGAAGTTGTGTATAACAGCGAGTTAGAGAAAAAAGTGACAGATAGCCAAATAAGTTTGTTTAAGGAGGTTATAGAGAGAAATAGAAAAGTTTTTTCTTCAGACCCTGGACGTACCCATCTGGTAGAGATGGATATCGAGTTGACAGATGAATCGCCGGTGAGGGCGAAACCTTATAGAATGTCACCTAGGCAGACCGAAATTTTAAGAGAGGAAATCAGGAGACTATTGGAATTAGGAGCGATAGAAGTAGGGCAGTCTGATTTTACGTCCCCCATGATTTTGGTAGAGGTTCCGGGAAAGGATCCTCGTCCCTGTGTGGACTATCGCAGATTAAATGCGAAGACCCGAACGGAATTTTTTCCACTCCCCAATATAGAGGAGGTCGTAGAAAAAGTGAGTTCGGCGACTTTCATCACGGTAATGGATTTAACCAAAGGTTATTTCCAGATACCACTGACCAAAAGGGCCCAAAGGTACGCTGCGTTTGTGACACCTTTCGGAGTATTTTTACCCAAGGTCATGATGTTTGGTCTCCTGAACGCACCTTTCTACTTTTGCAAATTAATCGCAAGTGTTTTGGGTGGGCTTGAATTGTTTGCCTTGCCATATATCGATGACATTGCGGTGTTCTCTCTTACATGGGAGAGTCACATGAAGGACATCGCTGAGGTTCTGAAGCGATTGTTAGAGGCCGGCCTAACAGTGAAACCCACAAAGTGTAAATTTGCACAGGATAGTGTGAGGTTTTTGGGTCACGAGGTAGGTTCGGGGAAGCGGTCTCCCAGTGACATAAAAGTGAAGGCTATCCAGGAATTTCCAACGCCTTCCACTAAGACGCAAGTGAGGTCATTTCTGGGAATGACGGGTTATTATTCACGGTATATAAAGGATTATGCTGTAATTGCAGTCCCCTTAACAAATGTTTTGAAAGGGAAGATCAAAAAAGAAAAGATAGAGTGGAGTGAGGAGTGCGAAAAGGCTTTCCAGGAATTAAAAGAGAAGTTAACCCAGAGTCCCGTATTGTACGCCCCAGATTATAGTCAGGAGTTTATTGTGCAGACCGACGCAAGTTTATATGGTGCTGGTATAGTCCTGTCACAGGTACGAGATGGGGAGGAACATCCCATTCTGTACTTGAGTAAAAAATTTTCCAGGGCAGAGCAGAATTACAGCACTGTTGAACGGGAATTGGCAGCAATTGTGTACGGTCTGAAAAAACTGAATCACTACCTGGACGGGCAGCGGTTTGTAGTCCAAACAGATCACAATCCTCTGACGTACTTAAAAACTATGATGGGGAACAATGCGAGATTGACTAGGTGGGCATTGTATTTGCAGTCATTCAACTTCAAAATCGAACACAAACCTGGGAAACTTCACGGGAATGCAGATGGGTTAAGTAGGACCGAATAGTGTAATTTCTTTACTTGATTCCCGAATTAGTATTTGTTTATAATTTTTATTTACGAGTTATTGTTTTTTTTTTTTGTTATTTATCACTTGTATATATTTTGTGTGTAATTTAGTATTTTTTTAGAATTTTCTTTAATGTCAAGGAATCGCACTGTGTCAGTTATTGAACTCAGATAAATATCTCATCTGTTATATTAGATTTGATTACGAAAATGTTTTTATTATTTGAATTGTTATGGAAATTCATAAGTGAAATCTAGGATTATCATGAGTCTTTCAAAACTGAGTATGCGTGCGTCTGTATGAACCTTGTATAGAGAAAAATTAAAGTGTATAAAGTTATTAAGGTATTGGTAAAAGGTAAAAGTATTAAGGTAAAGTTATTAAGGTATTTCCTTAGCACTTCCAACTGGAGTTTAGGTGTTGGGACCTCTCAGATTTAGTGTGTTAAGAATGAGGGGCTCGGTACCTGATTCAAATTTACATTTTCATAGGTGTATGCACCGTATGAAAATTCTTTAGGGGGAAGGAGCTGTAACAACGGCTGCAGGGTGCAGTATTTCTCCAAAAGAACGCTTGTTTCCTTCTGAACGTTAGAAGATGCTCGCAGAAGTGGGGAGGGGGTTGGTCATTTTGGAGCAATGACCGAGAACTTCCGCCCTTACCCCCAGTGGACAGTGTACACGTAGACGTAGAGAAGGGGGGAGTCTGTGGTTGGAAAGCGAGCGAGGAGGTTCGCTTGTAAACAGCTCCGGCTTTAGTGAGATGTTTTTTTTGAGTGCTTTCCGCTGTGTTCTGCGGTGATTATGAAGATCACGATTAAATTGTAAATCACAAAGAACTTGTACAGAATATTTTTTTTAATTAAATAATTTTTAATTGAATCCAGTGGATTCTTTATTAGTTTAGCTGTGCGTGAATGTTTAAGTTTGAAATTAACACTCGCTACACCACAGTACCTGTAACAGTATCCCACTGCAACAACATCTTATATTTAAAAGAAATATTATTATTATTATTATTATTATTATTATAAAAAACTAGAATTTTTGACATCTAGTAAAATTTAGCTTATAACCCATTTTTGAAATTTAAATTGGAAAAATGTAATTGCTAAAAGAAATATATCACTCAAACGATTTTATAATATTTTCTCCTGACAATGTGTACGGCGGTAGGGACTGGATCAGGACCGGTTACAGGTTTCCTGGGCCTCTGGGCAAATCAAAAGTATGGGACCTTACTAGAAAAAGTTTAGAAATCCGACACTTATACGAATTACCGTATAATTGAAGCACCATTTTTTTTTGTTTTGTATTCAAGAGCATAGGTTAATTGTTGTTTATTGTAATCAGCACCCCCCCCCTCTCCTCTTAGTAAATCAGATTCTGCTTTACAAGCATGGTTAATGTAAAAGGTGGTTATTAAACTTTGATCTATTATCATAAAAAAGTAATTCACTTGAGGGTATTCTGAATTTTTTCATTTTACCCGTTTAATAATCCCAATGTCCCTGATACATTTACAAACAAAATTGAAAACTTCAGCAAATTTCAACCAGGGTATTTAAGAATTAACAAGAACGAAAAATCATGCGTAAAGCATGGATTATGTAACACTTTCCAACACTTCCAAAATAATTTTACAAATCATTACCGTTTAATAAGCTGAAAGATAACATCTAAGTAAACAATTTGGAAAACGCATAACATATTAAAAAACGTAATTTCAGGAACTTCCAACACATACAATATTCGTACAATATTCGGAAAAATATCCGAATACTTTTATTCAGCCCTGTATAGGATCTATAGATTTGTATATATACTACATAGGATGCTAAATTTTAGTCGAGTTAGGAAACTTGTAGCACAGTTTAAAATTCTCCTTCTGGAGTTTCTTTCAATAAACGGAAATGTGTTCGCTAACTTTTGTGTTGCGCTGTATATGAAATACAGAATTTATACACACCAAGTAATAGACAAAAAGTGAGTTCAATTTAAAATCGCGTTCAGCAACTTAAAACGCACTTCCAGGAATTATTGTTAACAGACAGTAGAGAATTCTTTTGTGTGTATGATGTAAATGAACGATGACTGCTATACACACGCTATTCTGTAGTAAGCCTCTTGTAACGCACCTTAGTGATATATATAATTTTCAATGCGTTTAAAATAGTGAAACATTATTTAATTAAACCGCAAACGACTTTTCTCCATAGACGTGATGTAACGGAATTCGTTTGACTGTCCCTGTAAAAAAGTATAAATGCTACACACTTCAGTTGGAATAGGGAACATGCTATAGATAACGACAATAACATATAAAAATTGCAGAGCAATCCGAGCCTATTTACGGGAGTTAGAGCACGGACATACGGCAGACTGCCATACGGCCAGACAAACCGAAGTCATAAACACTTTTCAACTAGGTTGGCAAGTGTTAAAAAACGTTCCCTCCCCCTATAAAAGTGATACAGCTTTGATTATATTGAATTTGCTACTTTATAACCAACTTTTCATATAATGAAAATTGCTTTTAAACACCAGTTTTGACTGTTCATATACGCATAATTTGTTTTAGAATATTAATGTCATAACTCCTATTTCGCATATAAAATTAAAATTTATAAAAATCGCAGTATGTTTGGGATGGTCAATACTAACGCCAAAGAATAATAAATGTGAAAAAATATTACAGACAGGCGATATGAGTAAAAATCTATCATTTAGAGGCAAACTTTACATCTTTATAATTCCTAAAATCCTTCATCGAATGGCTTCCAATTCGATATCCAGTTAAAATTGGACTACTCCCTGGTATTAAACATTTTTTAACACTTTGTAACATAGTTGAAAAATGTTTATGAATTCAGTTTGTCTGTCTGTTTGCCGTCTGTCAGTGCTATTGCCATACAATTGATATATGTTATTGAGATTTACTGTGGCATGTTCAGTATTGAACATGAAGTGTGTAGTCCTTATACTTCTAGTACAGGGGCACTCAAAAGAATTACAAAGAATTACATTACATTATGATCTATGGGGGAAAATCCTTTGCAGTGTATTTTAATGATGTTACACTATTTCAAATATATTCAAATAATTATACATCGCTGAAGTGCACTACAAGATGCTTATTATCGAATACAGCACAAATAGCACTTATAAATACTTTACAGGGTAACTAAAATAATTCCTTTATATTATGGTCTATGAGGAAAAATCGTTTGTGGTGCATTTTAATCGTGTAACACTATTACAAACATATTAAAATTGATACAATTTTCTAAGGTGCGCTACAATAAGATTTTTGTAGAATATGGAGTGTAAAGCATTTATCATTCATTTACGGGGCCACACAAAAGTATTCGGTTACATAATTGTTTACGGGGAAAACAACTTTCATATATTTATGGAAACTTTTACTGAGGGGAGGAGGAGGGGGCAGACATGAAATTAAAAGAAATAAAACTTTACATGCATAGATTTTAAAAAGGTTGAAATAAAGGCAAAAAAATGAAATTTTTTTTTATCGAAAATTTTTCGTTATCTTTACCTTTACAAAGGAGGAGAGGGTAGAGTTAAGGAAGGCAACAGAAAATATGAGTCAAAATTTGGAGATTTTGTCCAAGAAAACACAATTTCACAGCAAAATTAAAAATGTTTTTCCAAAAATGATTTGAAATAAAATTTAGAATCTAAATTTATTGGTTATAATAGTTCTAAAAAATAAAAAAGAAAGAGAGAGAGAGAGAGAGAGAGAGAGAACGTTTTTACTCGGTCGACAATGAGAGACTTTAAAAGCACAAAACAAAAGGAAAAATGCAAAATAACAAATGCAGACATAACAATGTAAATAATTTAGGATCCGATAGATTTTTTTTTTTTTTTCACATTTTGATAAATGAATTCTTTAGTTATAACCACATCTTGAGTTATAAGGGAGTTTTTCTTATGATGATATTTATCGGGCTGTTGCGTGCTATTCAGAACTACAATTTTCAGATCATTTTCTAAAAGACCGCCTGCCTCTTTCAAAAAATGGGAGAATGTTCGTCTTTACAGTTTCTAAATAAAAGCATTTGTCAATTCCATGTTTTTATGAACGAAACTGAATTAAGAAATCTGTTAAAAAATAGTCAATTTGGATTCCAATATAAAAAGATTATACGACTATCTATGGACAAGTGGGGCATTTGCCCAGAGTCACCTAATTTAATGTCTCAAACAGGGCCATACAGAAAGATCGTGGGTCCCTGTACTAATTCCAATGTGGGCCCCTTCACCAATAAAATAAAATCTGCTTACACGAAAACGTACAGGAAATTCAGCTTAAAATAGCTTTTTTTCATCTTAAAACGTATGTATACATGAATGTTTTTTTTTTTTTTTTTTTTTTTAAATTACCGTTTACAACAGAATTTCTTTATAAACAGCCTTTAAAGTATTAGAAAATAAGTATGCCGACCCAATGTGCAGTGTGTGCACCGCACACAGGTGCCGGAATAGGAAAAGCACGAAAGAAATATTTTAGGCGAGGTACAAATATTTGAAAATTCAATTTAAATTTATTGAAACTGTACGTAAATCGAGATTGGCTTACTTCTGATACATTTAATTAATTCATTTTTATTCATAATTTTATTCATTTTTATTTTTCTTTCATCCAATGTATTCAAGTTGAAGGGCGTCGTTAGGTACCTGAAATATTTTTTCAAAAAAGCTAGTAACATTAAAATTACGAAAGGGCGCCCGCGATTGTCGCGTTGGACATCTTAGAATAGGCCTGTCCAACCTTTCAGAATGCAGGGGCGCACTACAGCATATGGCAAACGTTGTAGTGCTCCGTTATTTAAATGATTGAAAACATGCAACACTTTATCTGACTGCGTAGTTGTAGCGATACACATACTGCACGATATATAAATGCGTATAGTATAGTACATTCGCATAATGGTAAACATAAGCACCCAGGTTATGCATGGAAACAGAAACATTTAAAAATATTGAATTTTAAATCAAAATTTTTAAAATAACGGTCCTATATATTTAACGTTAGGCAAATAAAAGCTACAAGCAAGTAACTAAAAGTCAAAAGGTGCATAGGTATCCCCCGCCCCTCCTTAAAATCTTCGAGAAAAGGAAGGGTATTTGAAAGTAATAAAAAGAGGTCGCCAAACGTCGGGTACTCCCCACAACCAATGAAATTTTCAAGCTACGCCTTTGATTCGCTTATACAGAAATTGTAAATTGAAAAACATTTGACATTTTTCGATAAAGACAAACAATTTTTTCTTTCAGGAAATGCTGTCAAAGTTAATGATTTAAACCAAATTTCGGGAGGCGATACCCAAGGAAGGTCGTCATGAAACACACTGCAAAAAAAAGTGTTTATTTTAAAATATCGTAAAATTAACAGTAATAAACATTAAAATAAGCAGTAATAAGCTGCCGCGCATGCGCGGCAGCGTATTACTAATATATTAATGTTATGCTAATATATTAATGCTTATTTTAATGTTTGTTACTGTTAATTTTACGGTATAATACTGCCAGCTGGGGGTATTATACCAGTATTATACTGTAAAATCAACACTTTTTTTTTTTTTTTTTTTTTTTTTTGCAGTGCAGCAGTTGGCTACATATAACTCAAACAATAAATAAATAAATAAAATATCGTATAACTCAAAATGTAATACATTTTTAAAAAATGAAAAACGCTATTAGATTCCAAATCACTTTAATAGTATGCCTAGTTATATATGAAAATTCGATGTAATATGTTTTTGCTATTCATATATTTTTATTTTTGAACTCTGCAAATAATGTTAAAATTGCTAAAATACACTTATTTAATAATCTGAATACAATATTCTAAACATTCAATGTTAATACATTCTTTATATTTTCCTTTAGACTCTTAAAAAATTACTATATTTTACTCCCGTTTTGAGCATTTGTAATTATATATTTGAAATATTTTAAGTATGGTACACAAAATGAAAGGGTGCCGGTGCATTTGAAATGTGAATAAAGTAGCGGGGCTTACTCAAGATAAGAAATTAATAGTTTTTAATAATTTTGGATTAACTTGTGGTTTTTAATTATTTATCTAAACTTATAAGCTATAACTTCTATATGAAAAGAAAACTAAACTTAATTCATTTCTGGAATGATAAAAAACTATCAATTGCTTCTTAGTCTTGTTTTTTCGCTATGTGTACAACATGGTCAAAAGAAAACTCATCCCCTCAGGGCTAGAATTTTAGAGGTGAATTTCCTCTTTTAGTCCAAAATGTAGGGGAATTTTTCTTTTTGGGGAGAGGGTGATGGAGGCAGTAGTGGGTTAATTAAACATCTTAAAGATTTGATTTTTGCATAGTGTCACATTATATTTACTGCAATCATTACAATACTATCAAATCAATTGCTTTATTAAATCATATTATATACAGTAACACTCTTAATAATCTCCACAGCCTGACACTCGAGTCTTGCACGGATCGGGTTGCACTAGAATCCGAAGTGAAAGAAATTTAATCTATATTTTAATACATTTATAAAAAAGTATATTGCACAATTTCATTGCTTATGTCCAAAAATAAACACAACACATATATTCTCATTAATATTCAAATACATACTTTTTTCATCAGAAACATATTCAGAATTTCTTAGTAAAATCGGGTCAAGACGAACATGGCACAAAATAGTGAAAAACCAACCTGCAACCTAAACAACTAACCTTTTGATTACGGGCCCAGTATCCGCGACTATTTTTATATGCAATCTTTTTCCAATTTCCAACAAATTGTTTGTCGCAGATTTCTCTTAAAAATATCCTAAATATAATACAGCGGAGATTTTCTGCTACCGATGCACAAATTTGACTATTTTCTGGGAATGAGTGTTGTAATGAGTGCGTTTTTTTTCCGCGATCGATTGAAAAAAATCGCTATTTGTTCCCCCGATCGTCGGCGAAATTCGCAATATTTTTCCACAGCTGTTTTAGAAAATTAACGATTTTTACAGCTTACAATTGGCAAAATTCGCTATTTTTTTTTTCGCATTCAATTGACAAATTAACTAGTTTTGTGTAATTCCGAAAAACAAAAAAGTTCGACGAAAATTTAAAAATATTCCCGGTCTGTGAAAGAAGTTAAGAGGAAAAATCCTGCACATAATTTTTTATTGTGCTGGATTTTGTTATTTTGTGGACGATTTACGCAATCCCGTGTGTTATTTGAAACAGAGTCCCTCAAGAAAAAGTCGCACCCCTCCCCCACTCTCTCGCAAGAAACTCTTGAAATGGGGCCTCTGCATTAAAAATTGCAAAGAATTAGTCGGCTCGTAAAAATGCTCCATTTTAGGCAGTTCTTCGTCTTAGCAGGTATAATTATGGGCGACTTTTCATCGAAAATTTTTTCCGGTTGAGAAGAAATCTGTTATAGACAGGTTTGTTTTCACAAGTTTTATTGTAACACAACTATGCTCTTCAGAGGTGCAATACAGAAAGAATAATTTAACAGTCTAAGAGGCATCACATTATGCATCATATTAATAGAGATTTTTCGTTAATGAAAGAGCGAATAGTTGAGTTCATAAAGTGATTTTTTACAGTTTAAATATTAATTTACCTATTTATCATACAATGTTTATAATGGTTTCTATTATAAGCATGATTTGTTCCTATTTAATATATATTTTTATTTATTTCTTATGTATACCTCTAAAAATAGTTCTAAAAAGCAGTTCTCTCTCAGTTTCTAAACGATATTTCTTTTCATTACTAAAAATGAAATTAATTCAGTTCCCTGAAATATTTTTTTATTAAATTTGTATTTAAATATTTAAAACGGTTCCTATTTTATACTCTCATGCTATGTACGTTATTTAAAATTATGTTATATTTTTTGCGATTGAATATATTTGTTTATCTATTTCTTTAGTCTGCTTTTATCTGCAAAGTAACAATTCCTATTTTATATACTCATTTTTAACAGTTTCCTATACAGTTGAAAAGTGTTTATGACTTCGAATTTGTCTATCCGTGCTTTAAGTCTTGTAAATCCCCTCCCCCCCCCCCTACTATACTGTCACTAAATTTAAATATTTTCTATGTCTTTAGAATACAGATATGAATACACAATCTTTATATCTGCCTCAAGTAAGTTAACATTTCGCGACTCGCAATTCTGTCTTATACTTTTTTATGCAAGTCGGTTTGACTTTCATAGTTTCTCTTGCGAGTCGGGTTAACACGGATTTTTCACACCAATGTCCAAAATATTTTTTCAGATGAAAAATCTATATACAATAACACCTCCAAAACGGACACTCCCGAATAGCTGACACCTCTATTTAGCGAATACTTTTTCAACTCCTAACACTTTATATACATATGTACGCTTTTACCTCTAATAAGTAACAAACTATCAGAAATATATTACACATGCGTTTTTTTTTTGTTTTTTTTTTTTTTGTGTGTGTGTGTGTGTGTGTATCAAAAATGAAATGTTGGTAATATTCCTCATATTTAGAGAGAAGAAAAAGGGTACTTAACTGCACATTTTACCCTCTTTTCCCGAGACAAACGAAGAAAAACAACTTTATTCGATTTCCCTTTTCTACTTTGGAATCTCAAAAACACATGTGCTTAGCATAAGTTTTCCAAGAAATTACTAACGAGCAAAGGACCGACTCCCTACTGTGTGACATCTACACTTGCAAAGGATATTGGCCAGTAAGTACCTTTCAACAGTGTGCAAGTGACCATAGTGAAATTGCCTTTATATCGTTTCCTCTCATGCAAAAAGAAAAAACGAAAAAAAAAAAGAATGGAAGGGTATGTTTTTCTTAAGCTTTTATTTTAGCTGATCTGTCTGGGACCCGTTATCAGAGCCGTGCGAAACCGGGGACGAAGGGGGTTGTTGCCCAGGCACGGAAATTGAGGGGGCGCCAAATTTATACAATCAACCACGTTTCTTTCTTCTATGTTTTGTAAAAAAATTATGTATACACATATTGAAAATTTTTGTGATGAAAAAATACATTCTCAAAATAGCATGTGGCTTGTGTTTTGGATTCAAAAAGCGGTTGCAAGCTATTATATTGTACTATTAGATACATTTATTTTTTCCACATCCGTTTTCCAGACCTCCTTTGCCAAAATATAAATACAACATTCTCGATATATAATATTATTCTTTTAGAGATTATATATATATATACATATATTTAGTTGTTAAAATTAAACCTTTCAAAATTCCAAAATTAATGCGAAATATGTATTCTATAGAATATATTTGTTCAAAAAGTTGAAGGACTTAAGAAGTTGTTAGGAAAAAAAAGTGAATTGGGCCATTTTTAAGAGAGCTATAATACGGGGCCCAAAAAGATCCAACTGATAGTTGAGAGCAGGGCGCACAATGCACCATTCCTAACATGAAAGCATGTTAAAAGGTCTTGGTATTTAGTGCTTTACATCTTCAATTAGTCGGAATTAAGCATAGGGTGAGAATTAATCATTAGAATAATTTTTTTTTAATTAGCAAAAAAAAAAAAAAAAAAAAAAAAAGGGGGGGGATGCTTAAAAAAGGGCGCTACGGTACCAATAAAAATATGAAGGTGTTGATACAGGGAGAGGAGTCCTAGGCTCAACTTTTTAAAAGTTAAGCAGTGAGAGGACACATAATTAGGGGCTGAAAAATGCATGGCGTCCAAAAAGTCCAAGGGATCCCGGACCGGACCCCAGAGCGCCAGTGTATTAACTGAAATGCAGAAAGTTTGGAATAATAAAATGGAGAATGGGTCCCGAAAACGAAGAAAATCGGACTAAAAGGAGAAAAGTTATTACCAATTTAGGGCATAGAAACTTAAAAGGGCCCAGGGAGATCGGACCTTAAAAACATAAAAATCTGAACCCCAGGTTACACCTGTCTTGGACTATTCTCGCCCGAATTTTCAGACTTCTACGTGTGATAGATTTCGCTTTAACTTTCTTTTTAACACTTTCCAACCTAGTTGAAAAGTGTTTATGACTTTGGTTTGTCTGCCGTCTGTCCGTGCTCTAACTCCCGTAAATAGGCTCGGATTGCCCTGCAATTTTTACATGTTATTGTCGTTATCGATTTTAAATTTAACTCACTTTTTGTCTATTATTTGGTGTGTATAAATTCTGTAGATCATATATACAAGGCAGCACAAAAGTTCGCGAACACATTTCCGTTTATTGACAGAAACTCCAGAAGGAGAATTTTAAACTGTGCTACGCGTTTCCTAACTAAACTAAAATTTAGAATCCTATGTAGTATATATAAAAATCTATAGATCCTATACAGGGCTGAATAAAAGTATTCGGATATTTTTCCTAATATTGTATATGTTGGAAATTCCTGAAATTACGTTTTTTAATATGTTATGCGTTTTCCAAATTGTTTACTTAGATGTTATCTTTCAGCTTATTAAACGGTAATGATTTATAAAATTATTTTGGAAGCGTTGGAAAGTGTTACATAATCTATGCTTGACGAACGATTTTTCGTTCTTGTTTTAGTATAGATCATAAGACGATTTTGGAAAATGCAATTGTTTTATTTTTCCTTTATCTTTAACCCATTTTTGACGAGAGTCCTTTACAGAATTTTTAATCTTTTGCCATTTGTTTATCAAAACAGAATTTTTCACTTAATTGAATCGCAGAAATGCTAAGATTAAATGAGGTAAAGTATACAATTAAAAATAATTGGTGGGAATAATCAAGGATTCTCAGTACATTAAGCAACATGTATACGTGACCCAAAGTGTTAATAAATGCTTTTATTTCAGCTTGTGCTTAAGAATGAGAAAATTTGACTTGAAGAAAACCATTTTTTAACTGTATATTTTTAAATGGCTCGGAAAAAAAAATTAAATGTGTCACGTTAGTTCGATTGTTTGTGAATTATTCATCGTCATCTTGTTACCTTATTAATTTCATTTAGTTTATTTCTTATGAATTTCATTATTTAAATAGCTTTACACACTATTCTTTTTTTTTTCTTATCCATGCATTTTTCTTTTGTACCTTTTACTAAAACTCTATGCGTATGGGTTAAATTGTTTAAAATGCTCACATTAATTTATTTAAAATGGTTCTCAAATTCTCAGTTCAACAACGCGAAACTTTCTGATGCATTTTCTGACAAATTTTCAAACGAGCTTAACAATGACAGTCCGGACTGTTGAAGCGATTTGGAATAGGATAAAGTTTTCCATTTAAAAAAAAAAAAAAAAATACTTATTGAGTAATAAGCTATTATTGTCAAGTGACGACAAGTTTTACCCCTTTCTTGCTACCGCATCCTGAAATTTGGTTCAAAACACTTACTTTGACAATATTTTCTGAAAGATTTTCTGCTTTACCAAAAAGTGAAAAACGCCATTCGATTACATAGTTTTTGAATTGGCTATTATAAACAAAATTGAACAAAAAAAAAATGTCAGAAAGTAGTTCTGTTGTATTTAAGAACAGTCTTAATTAGATTTATCATATTTTGCACAAAAATTAACTTATTTCATTAAAAGCGAAAAATTCTAGCATATATATTTAGAACTTTTATTTCACTGTCAAGATACGGATTGAACTAGGAAAGTAAATTTTCTAAAAAGTTTGAAGTGTTAATTTTTTTTTTTTAAATCAGAAAAATATGTTTTCTCGTAATAAAAATTTATCTCAAAATTGTATTTTGTAACAAAATTTGGCGGTCTGCACAATTGCAAGTTACGATCGCTAACTTCCGTGCAGACTCCGCTAAGAATACGCTTATTTGTTCTCATTTGAAAAGGTTGCTTGATTGCAAAAGTTTGATTACGAAGAATTTATTTATTAAAATGTCTCATATTTTGTACAAAAATTGGCTTATTTCAGCTAAACTAAAAACTTCTTGCATACACATTTAGAACTTTTACTTCATTGTGAACATATAGATTGAACTTAGAAAAGTAATTTTTTATATTAAATAATTTCTTTTCATATTTGCAAAAACTGTCCGTGTATCTCTGTAGTTCGTCAGGTAAATGGGCACACTCTCACAGCACTTAGAACCAAATCTCAATGAGAAACTCGTAAACCTGAAAAATTTGTGCAAAACACGGTGATGCTGCCGTTACGAATGAGTAAAAGCACTTACCGTATATACTCGTGTATAAGTCGACCCCCCCCTAATTCTTACGCAAAATTTTGAAAAAAAATTGAATTTTCGTGTATAAGTCGAAACACATTTCTGGTAGTAAGTTGAAAAATGATTTATAATCAAGAATAAATAAAAAAATATATATATATTAAATTTGTAATACTTTTTTTTTTAATTACGTTTCTAATCAAACTTAAAAAAAAAAAAATCAAGATTTTAAATCTGTATAATTATCAGAAACTGAAGAAGCTTAAACTCTTTTGAAACCTATTTACATCAATTTAGTGATACTTAAAAAGAAAAAAAATCTTTGAAAAATCTATTCAAGCCTTATTTACAGGGTAGACAACTTCTTAGACTGCAAAAATATAGTACTTCTTTGTATTTTAGGACTTTTAGGAGAGAAATCTAGAAGCATTCTCAAGTTGAACTTTTTTAAAAAGGGGATTAAAATATTGAAAGGAATTCCCTGTATTGAAGGGAATTCTATCCCAAGAGAAAATAAGTGCAGAACAATTACAGCGACGTTATTGCAGAGTTTTTTTAGTCAATCACAAGGAAATGACCATTGTCAGCTTTTATTTCTCTCTCCAACCTAGACCCGGTGACTCCGGTATTTCACTCCGCTATATCACACGTCTTCCGGAGTGTGAAATATTCTTTCTTTAGTTTTTTTTTTTCTTTTTACTAACTCGTGTATAAGTCGACCCCCATTTTCAACACCCAAATTTTGTCTAAAATTATTCGACTTATACACGAGTATATACGGTATTTAAATTATGACAATATTTTGTGTGGTTTAGAACGTATAAGTCGTATAAGTACGAACTGTGAAGAGAAACTTGATACTAGAAGAGAGGAAAAATCCCTTTTAAAGATGTTTTACAAATTTGAATGCGTATTAATGTGTACACTACGATAGATATTTTAAAATCACAACGAAAGCTGACTTTGAATAACGCCATTTTTTTTTTTTCGGAATATGATGTTTTTTCTTTCTGCCGGGATACCCAGAGAGGGGTTTGGTGACGCGATTATTTCTAGGAAAAGGGCCAAAAATTTATGTAGGACAGATTTTTGATATAATTAAAAATGGCCAAAAGAAGAAAAAAAATTCATAACTTCGTCCATTCACAAGATATCAAATCCGCTTAAATTTATTATAAATCCTCTTACTATTATCTAAAACTTTTATATTGACAAGTTTTTTATAGGACCAACCCTTATATTTAAAAAAAAACAAACCCTGCCGGCTTTGCCTGCAAACAAGTTAGGTTTCGAAGTGAGCGGTTCCAACTACCGCATCATCGCAAAAAAGTCATTTTTCCCCGAATTTCCAACAAACAGGTGCCCCATGGTCTGCGTCTTCGAAATCTACCTGTGCCTGTAGGCCGAGCCGTCAGGGATTTTTTTTGTTTTTGCAACCAGATTCTGGCTTAGAGGGAGAGAGGTTGGATGACTGCTCGAGATACTAAAAACAAAGGAGTTAAAACATACGCAAAATAAAATACTTAGTAAAACTTTTTTTTTTTCCGGATTTATCATTTGTAGGGGTGCAGGGAAAAAATCTCGCCCAGGGTGACATAGTCAGTAAAGCTGGCATTGTTATGCTTGTAGAAAATCCTGGTTTTTGAGTTCTTAAAAACCTACACTATAGTCACGTGAAGAAAGTCGCAAGCTAATATGAAACCTATGGGAGCATTCTTATCAAATTTCTCGCTTGCATTTTAATATTATATATATATATATATATATATATATATATATATATATATATATATAAAGTTACTTTCTCTTTCGGAACATCAACCTCAGCTATCCTAAGGAAAAAAAATTTAAATCCTACAGTAATCACGCGAAAGCACTCGCAAGCTAATGTTAAACCTATGGGAGCGTTCTTTTCGTAATTCTCGCTTACATTTAAATACTTTTAAATAATTTATTTTCTCATATCATAGTTGATCTCGATATCTAACGTTGTGCGTTTTAACTTTTTTGACTTTGGTTGCAGTTTTTTTTTTATATGAGGACACTTTCAAAAAAGTAACAAATCCCGAAAATGTACAAATGCATGTACATTAGATATCGACCGCATGTATCCCATGAAAAAAAAAATAAAAGTATTAAGAACGCTTCCACAGATTTAACATTAGCTTCCGAATGTCTTCGCATGATTAGTGTAAACTCTTAAGACAATGTGATTCATATCACTGACTTTAAACGCCTCATTTGTAATGATGCACAGAGCGTAAAATCTGTGAAAATGAAATCAATCCAGTTTTGAATTTTAAAATCACATGTTCACAACAGAAAAAATACCAAAAAATATACCTGCAAAGATGAAAACCTGTATAAAGTGGATTTTTTTTCCTGTTCCTTTCTATTCCGTTTTGAAGGTTTTATTGAATCAATATTTGACAAAGCTGATTACGCAGTTCAGTATTATGTATTTTGTGATTACATATTTTAAATTTAAAACAAGTCGAGTCAGCTATTATAGAAACTTGATAAAATTATCTTTGCAAATTTATTTGGCAAGGGGGGGTGGGGCAAGCGCGGATCCAAGGGGAGGTCATGGGGGTCATGACCCCCCCCCCCTCCAAAAGAAAAACATTTCTATCTACTAATACATTTGTTTTAAATATAAATAAGTATTAAAGATGTTTTCATTTTTTCTCTTTTTTTTTTTTTTACTGCTTAAAAATTCTAAATTATCTCATCCATTGTTATTTTTAAATAGAAATGAATTTAAATAGCAGGCATTATTGTTTAAGCACTAAACAATCGAACATCGTTTTTATTTTTCCTATAAATGTGGTACATTTTGATTTGTATTTGATTGCTCCCTCAAGACGATATTTCCATGATTATCGACCCTCGAAAATCGCCTTAAAATGTTAAAATGCGAACATTCAACATTGAGAAAACTTTCTGTAAGATTCTTTGCATGAATAAGGAAATAAGAAATTAATTTCTTGGTATCTGTCTAAAACATGCAAATATTATATATTTACGAATATACCAGCAAATTTCATGCATTTATGAAAGAAATGAACTTATGAATTCGGGTATATGATAGATCATATACAGGGCTGAATAAAAGTATTCGGATATTTTTTCTAATATTGTATATGTTGGAAATTCCTGAAATTACGTTTTTAAATATGTTATGCGTTTTCCAAATTGTTTACTTAGACGTTATCTTTCAGCTTATTAAACGGTGATGATTTGTAAAATTATTTTGGAAAGTGTTACATAATCTATACTTGATGCATGATTTTTCGTTCTTGTTTATGTATGTTTCAAATTTATGATTAATTTAATTTTTTTTTCTTCTTTAAATCATTGTGTTGTCGTCTAGAGTCCTGCACGATGTATTCCCGAAAATTTATTTTCAAATCAACTCGACCCCGCGACCAAAAAAAAAAAAAAAAAATCATGATTTTTTTTTTGTCAGCTTTTTAAATCATTGTATTGACGGTGGTCTAGAGTCCTGCACGATACTATACCGGACTTATGTAACTCGACTTACTGTATCCGTCTCGTATTAACACTGATGTACTGTAATGTACCCAAAATTTTCATTTAAAATCAATCCAGCCCGAGCAGGGGAAAAAAGTTTCGTCAATCCGAACCCGACAAAATAATTTTCATGATGAAAATAAATTAATTAATCTTTTAAAGCAATTGGGAAATGTAATCTCTATATTTTTTTCTCCTGCTATACCAATTTTATCTTTTTTATACAAAAATGGACGGATTTATTATTCAAATATAGTTAATAGAGGAAATATCGATGAAATCCTGCATCAGGTCAGATTGTCCCTTTTTTTTTTTTTTTTTCCGTGTCAGGTTTATTGGCGTAGCTCGTGGAGTTCACGCCCTTCAATAATTTCTAAAATGAAAATTTTTTTTTTTTACTTTTATTTATTTTTATTTTATTTTGTTTACTTTCTAGTGTTTTACAAAATTTTTAAATGTTCCATTTTTTCTTCTTTTTCTTTTTTTTTTTGTTATAGGGATAAACGACATTAGGAAAACTTTTTCACTTTATGTTCAATTTTTTTTAAAAATTAGAATAAAATGATCAACGTTTGAACTTTTTATATAAAAAATGAAAATAGAAAGAACAGTAGTGACCATCCCCCCAAGCCCAATGACGCAAATTCCCCCCCCCCCAAAAAAAAAATCTTCATACATTAACAATGACCCCCCCCCCCCCTAAACAGAACATCAATTGTAAAATATAATCTACTGATAATTTAATAATAGTATTCTTGCGTACTATCACACAAAGATGAAATAAAAGTTTTAACAGCGTAATAAATAATGAAGATATATATTTTATTATTAGCAATCTGATTGTTTCCACATTTATATGTCCTGACTGACAAGCCCGTGTTAATACATTCACTAAGCTCCAGTTTTCACTGCGATACAAGCCTTGTCTCAATTAATATAATTCTAAAGATATAATGCAATATTAATGACTGAAGTAATGATTAATACTCTTAATGATTACATTCATATACGTAATAAGTTTTTTTTTAATACAGAGAAAACAACATTACAATTTTGCTCGTTAGCCGGAGGCAGTGCCGAAACTAACCTTTTTTGCACCCGTGGCAAACATGGATTTTGGCGCCCCCCCCCCCCCCCCCAAAGGCGTATCCAGCTCTCCGTTCAGAGGGGGGTCATGCCCTTTTTTTGGGGGGGGGGTCATATGTCTTCATTAGCAGTTTTTATATATTAAATCCACATTGACTTTTTTCTGACCTCCCTCTTTTAAGTATATATTAAATGCTATTAATTTTCAGAATGAAAGCCTCATTACAATTAAATATATGTACAGAAAAATACAAAACATTTAAACGCTATACTATTTTAATATACATTCTTTCTGGGTTTTGCATTCTTAAAAAAGAAAAAGAAAAAAAAAGAAAAAGAAAAAAAAGAATCTAATACAAAGCGAAATGCTTCCTATAACTTATTAAAGCGGAAGCGAAATAACGATAACAAATAACTGTTTGTGGATAAATGACTGACATCCCCACCTTCTTCTTGGGGTTGCTGAAAAGACCCCACTGTTGAAAAATCACAATTGGCTTAAAACAGCGGCAACATCACAAGTATCATTCTGGCAACCATATGGGTCATTCGCCAATGCTTGGCGACTCTATTTGGCGGGGTCAAGCATAGGTAAAGTCGTCCCGATTAGGCACCTAGGTAAAAAATATCATTAATGTTATAACTATTATTTATTTTTTATAGACTGGAATAGATATATTCATTAGTTAAAGAAATTAGAAGCAGAGGCACAATTTCTGTTGCAAAATACGAGAAAAAAAATTAGAATACATATACACACGTTATCTTAAAATTGAAAAGAAATTTTAAATATAAATAAGAAATATAAAAAGAATTAAAAAAAAAAAAAAACCCAAAAAAATTCCGAAAGGCGCTGACCCTCACTGGGGACAGAACCCTCAACTAGTTCATTTAGCCGCTTCCTGTCTGTTATCATAACCATTCAGCCATCGGTGCTCGCTTTTCTGCAGAAAAAGATTGAATAGGGTATTTAGGATTAGCAGGAGACTTTGTACTTTTTTTAATATATTTTGGCTTGTACTGAAAAATGTACACTTATTATTTTTATATTGACCTATATTATTTTGATGAATCTGGTTCGAACTAAAAAACTAGTGTAGTATCTTTGGTTAAACATCGCCTTTCCCCCTTCCTCCTCTTTCGAGGTTTTTCTCTATGTCCCATTCCAGAACTCATCAACTAAATTTCTGATTTCAACGCAAGTGATTCCAAACAATATAATTAACTTAATAGTCACACTCTATAACATTAAAGTAAATTTATGAGTAGCGTTTACCTCCCACTGCCGGTTAAATAGGAGCCGATAAATCCAGGTCTAAAGTATGTATATTTCAATTTGGGAGCCATTTGTAGTGCTATACAGTATGGTTGGCCAGGCCTAAAAAGATAATTTAATGATCCTATTAACCGACTTAAGAAAGAAAGGGACCAGTCTTGGATCACTGAAAATTTTTCCAGTAACATTGTAGTTAAGATTCTCATAATTCAATTTTATAATGCTGCTAGCTGTTGGCAGTAGACTCCCAAAGAAATGTGTCCATGTATCTTTAATTCATATTTACATATATTGATGCCAAGGTTATTATATCATAAGGTTGAGCCATTTCATTCTGCAGCCAATAGGGAGCGACTCGCTGTTTGACGTCACTTACCGTGCTCGATTCAGTTTTCCAATTGATTTGGATTAGAAACGCACTATTTTTGATTGAAAAGCATCAGTAGAAATTTTAATTTAAAAATTACGAAAACATTCCTTATACATAGGACAACCATCACACATAAAACTTAACTATTATCTCTTTTCAATTCTCCGACATTTTATTTTTAAACTTTGGAAAGGAGGGAACTTTGAAATCTTAAATGATAATCCCACTTTTGATTGCAGATTTGGATTCTACAGAAAAAAGTACATAACATTTATATTTAACATTTTTTTTCGGAAAATCATATATGGCGTTGTTCGCGAATAAAATGCTTTGAGAATCGTTTCCATGGAAATGTCTGGAAAGGGTCAAATTACTCGTGAAATATACATAGGATAGAAAAACGGAAAATACGTGTTCAATATTTTGGAAAAATGGCATCTTTGATAACCCTAAATACATTTTTCTGAAATATTTAACATACCTTTTTCCGTTTTTCAATCCGATGTAAATTTCTCGAGTACTTTAATCGTTTCCACACTTTTCAATGGAAACGAATCTCACTACATTTAACTCAAATACAGCGACATCTACGATTTTTCGAAGAAAATGTTAGATAAAAAAGTTACGTATTTTTCCCCCGCAGAATCCGAAGGATGGTTATCATTTAAGATTTTAAATTTGCTCCCCTTTTCCGCAAGGAGGCAGAGTTGGTGGAGCAACTTTGATATCGCTAAATATATTTTTCAAAAATATTAAACACATATCTTCTTTTTTTCAATCCGATATATATTTCTAGAGTTAATCGACCGTTTCCAGAATTTTTGTACACCCTGTATATGAATAGACGTTTGTGTTCGTATGTTTCACTTTGCAACAAAAATTAACCAGCGCAGACTACTGGTGATAGTGCATGGTAGTAGACTCGAGTCTCCCATTGTGCACTATGGTGGTTGCATGTCGGTAGCTGTGGGGGTTGAAAGTGGCCCACCTAGGGTATTTAAATATAAAAATAGACGTGTGAGTCTATATATTTCCCTATGTAGCTACAACTATTCAGCGCAGTTGTGTGTGGTAGTAGCCTCAAGTCTACCATTGTACACTATAGTGAATGGCACTTAGGGCATTTTTTTTTTTCGACCAAAGTAATCTAAATAACATTTTTGAATCTATTGGAATTTACTGCAATGTTCCTGAATGTACTAGAAATTTCTAGAATGGACTAAAACTTTCTTTATCTTTTATTCTTACTTATAATTTTGTACATTCATATACAGGGTGATTATAAAAAAAACTATCCCGATATATGAGCCCCTAACTGTCATACCGTTCAGAGAAACTGAATGAAATTCTGGCCTAAAGTATTTTGAGGTATGCGCTCAAGAATCATGTGAAAAACAACAGTTAAATTCTAACAGTTACCGTTACAGTGACAAAATTTCGAAAATTTCAAATGGCAACACCTACTTTTTTTATTGGAATGTGATCTTCATAGTGTAAAACCATAAAAAGCGTTCGAACGGTACCTGTAGTACGAAAATCGCCGGCGCTAGACAGACTAAGAAGAATAGTGAAAACAATCAATAAGGACAGACAAGCAACAGAAAACAAAACATTTTGTTGTGTTTCATACATTTTCCATTTCACACACGACGACACTTTACATGCGGCAGATGGTGGATAGCATTGAACAATAAAAAATGTTTTACTTTCTGTTGCTTCTCTGTCCTTTATTGGTTATTATTGTTATTTAGTTTCTCTGGGGGTTTGGAAGAAATGGTTGTTGAAAATGGTTAGCCCAGGGCATTTTCAATATAAAAATTAGACGTGTTTGTCATTTATTTCAATTTGCAGCCACAACTACCCAGCGCAAACAACTGGAGTTTATGTTTGGTAGTAGCCACGAATATTTCATCGTACACTATGGTGGTTGCATGTTCAGATTGCAAGACTAGGGCATTTTCAGTATAAAAATTGACGTGTGTATCAATGCATTTCACTTTGCATCCACAACTACCCATCTCAGACCACAGGTGTTTCTGCGTGTTAGTAGCCTCGAGTTTCCGATCGTGCACTATTGCGGTTGCACAGCGGTAGCTATGGGGGTGTGATAGATATGGTGGTTGAAAATAGTCGACCAAGAGAATTTTCGAATTCCTAACAAAATGTTTTAAAATCTGTTTGGAATCTTCTAGAAGATACTAGATTTTTTCTTGAATGTACTAGAATTTTCTGGATTTGACTAAAATATTCTTTATATTTTATACATGGATACATAAATTTTTACATATATATATAAACATACAAATACATAATTTTACTAAGTTTATAAAAATTGACCGGAAAAATCTAGAACGTTTTGGAATGATCGAGGACCAATCTGCGGAGGTGTGGGATATATGGTGGTTGTAAGTGGTCATCCCAGGGCATTTTCAATATAAAATTAGACGTGTTTGTCATTTATTTCAATTTGCAGCCACAACTACCCAGCGCAGACAACTGGAGTTTATGCATGGTAGTAGCCACAAGTATCACATCATACACTACGGAGGTTGCATGTCGACAGCTGCGTGGTTTTGAGACATGGTGGTTGAAAATGGCCAACGTAGGGAATTCTCACAATAAGAATTGACGTGTGTGTAACTATAGTTCAATTTGCAGCTACAACTATCCAGCGCAGACCACTGGTGTTTCTGTGTGTTAGTAGCTTCGAGTATCCCATCGTGCAATATGGTGGTTGCATGTCGGTAGCTGCAGGTGTGTGGTAGACATGGTGATTGAAATCGGTCGACCAAGAGCATTTTCATATTTTGACCAAAATGTTCTAAAGTGCGGTTGGAAATATCTCCCAACATAACATGAAAAATGTCTCCCATCTTGCACTATGGTGATTGCATGTTGGTAGCTGTGCGGGTGTGGGAGATATGGTGGTTGAAAATGATCATTCTAGGGATTTTCACAATAAAAATTGAGGTTTGCGCCTTTATATTTTACTTTGAAGCCACAACTACCCATCGTAGACCACTGGTGTTTCCGTGTGGTACTAGCGTTGAATCTGCCGTCCTCAACTATGCTGGGTGCATATTAGTATCTGAGGAGGTGTGGGAGATCTAGAGGTTGGAAATATACGACACAGAGTATTTTAATATTTCAATGAAAGTGTTTTAAAAATGTGTTGAATCTTCTGGAATGTACTAGAATTTCCTTGGATGAAGTAGAATTTTCTGGAATGGACTAAAATATTCTTTATACTTTATACATACATACTGTTCTTATACAGGGTGAATCTAAACTCTTGGTCAAAACTTTAAGGGGTGATAGTACAAACCAAGACAAACAATATTAAATAGGAAATTAAGAGTCCCAAACGTCTTCCGAAGGATACAGGCGCCGTTAATGTTTAGGGTTAAAAATTTCAAATAATTATAAAAAACGGAAAAATTGGTCGATTTGTTTGCGATTTTCGCTAAAACTATTCTTTATGTCAGTATTTTCTTAAAAATAAATTTTAAAGAAAAAGTTTTAAAAATGTCGATAGAGGGCGCTGTAGACTTTGGAGTACCGAACAACTATTTTTTACCTTTATTTTTTTCATGTGATTAAATGCTTCCAAAAGATTAGACTTAAACTTAAATTTTGAGCTCAAAATCTGAATCGTTGAGAGTGGTTAAGTAGCGCCAACTGAACTGTGTTCAGCAGGTGAAATTTGAACACAGTTCAGTTATTCCCGATCTTGGTGTCGTAGAACAAGCAGAAACTACTACCCCCTATACGTAAAATAAACGATAGGGGGATGACAAAATTAAATAAAAAATGTATTTTAAAAAGTCCTTCCGGCCTGTACCGGGAGGAAAAGGTAGCTTTCCTATATCTTCGTTTTAAAATTTTAGCTAATGTTACACGAAAACAGCAAGCTAAAATACAAAGAAACGTTTACAAAAGATTCGTTAATACTGAATTTGAATAAGAAATTCGCCAAAATATTGAGCAATAGCCAAATTGGCTTCATTTATGAAGACTTATTTTGATCGCCAAATTTGGCGATATTTCGCCAAATGTCGCCAATTTTGTCGCCAATGTCGCCAATTTTGGCGTTAACGGATATGAATATATAGTTTTATGCGTATGATTGGGAAAATTATTACAACAATGAAAGAAAATAATTTGCGAGTAATCGCGTTAATGTGCTGGTTTGTTTCAAAATGGCAGCCACCCTAGAATTTCAAACTGCTCTATCTCAGCCATTTTTTAAGATAGAGGTAAACCAAAAAAAGCTCTGGAATCCTTGTATCAAGGCCTAACACGTAATTAAAAAATAAATTTGAATTTTTAAATTTTTTGTATATTTATGTTAGATTTTAAGTTATTTTACATCTTTAAATGGCCGCCATCTTGAAACAAGATGGCGTACCAAGCTGGCCAACGAACTCGGTCGAGACATTAGTGACCTTAATACACACAATTAGTTTCATCAAAATCGATTCATAATTACGGGCGTTATCGTATGACATAGGTCAGATATATATATATATATATATATATATATATATATGGATATATCTATATATATAAATCAACATTTGGACGGAGGGTGGTTTTGGGGTCTGGGGGTCATGATCGGTGAAAATATATCGAAATTTTCCGGAACTGCTTTCCTCCGAACGGCTGCAATAGGTAGCTTTATACTTTTTTGTATTGAAAGCTACCTAAAATAAATTTTAATGATAAAGTTAAAAAATGCAGATAGAGGGCGTTTTAGACTTTGGAGTAATGGACAACTATTTTTTACCGTCGACTCAGACGAGGACCTGGTGACGAGGATTGCCGTCGTAGCAGGCGATATCCGGGAGATGCCCGGGGTATTCACTAATGTTCGCAACTCTCTTCGCCGGCAGCGTAAGGCCTGCATCGTTGCTGGTGGGCACTCTTTCGAGCAGTTTTTGTGATTCCTCATAAACATCATGCGTGTATCATTTTCTACGTGTCAACCTTCATTCATATTGCGCACTACAGGCATACATCAAATTGTTTCTTTTTATTTTGCGTGGAGACATTGCTCACGTCTGTTATGAATAAATTTTCTGTTTAATTTTGTCATTATAGTATCGTTTATTTTACGTGTAGGGGGTAGTAGTTTCTGCTTTGATTAATTTTAACATAATTATTCAAATTGGTAAAGAAATCATATGAGTTGTAATTTTCCAACTGCACGAAAAATGTCCGTGCCAGGATTCGAACCTGCGATCTCTTAGCTGAAGCTGCCATGCTCTACCAACTGAGCTATCCTGGTTGAATCTGGATGAATTATGGTCTCCAGATTCAACCGGGATAGCTCAGTTGGTAGAGCATGGGAGCTTCAAGAGATCCCAGGTTCGAATCCTGGCCCGGACATTTTTCGTCCAGTTGGAAAATTACGACTCATATTATTTCTGCCTGGTCTACGACACCAAGATCGGGAATAAAAGAACTGTGATCAGGAGTGGGGGGGGGGAGGGGGAGAGGGAGGTGTTTCAAATTTCAACTCCTGAACGCAGTTCAGTTTACACTACTTAATCACTCCCAACAATTCAGATTTTGAGCTCAAAATTTAAGTCTAAGCTTTTGAAAGCATTTAATAAGATACAAAAAATAACGGTAAAAAATTGTTTTTTGTTACTCCAAAGTCTAATGCGCCCTCTATCGGCATTTTTTGAACTTTATCTTAAAAAATTTTTTTTAAGAAAATACTGACATTAATAATATTTTTAGCGAAAACCGACGAATCGACCAATTTTTCTGTTTTTTATGATCATTTGAAATTTAGGACCCTATACTTTAATGGCGCCTATCTCCTTCGGAAGACGTTTGGGACCTTTAGTTTCCCATTTAATATTGTTTTTCTTGATGTGTACTATCACCCCTTAAAATTTTGCCCAAGAGTTCAGATTTACCCTGTATATAGACATACATATGGATAATTTTCATTGGGATTACATATGGGCCGTAAGGATCGAGAACGTTCTGGAATAACCCAGGATAATTCTGAGGCGGTTGACTGAGGCGGTGACTATCCCGGTCTATGAGATATGGCGGTTGAAAGTGTTCGACTTAGGGCATTTTCATATTTCGACCAAAGTGCTATAAAATGTTTGGAATTGTCTCTTATCATATCCTAATAAAATATTTATAAATGTCTCCCATTGTGCACTATGGCGATTGCATGTTGGTAGCTGTAAGGGTGTCGTAGATGTGGTTGTAGAAAGTGGCCAACCTAGGTAAATTTCACAATAACAATTGACATGTGTGCCACTTTATTTCACTTTGCAGCCACAACTATCCAGCGCAGACCACTGGTTTTCCTGTGTGTTAGTAGTCCTTAATTCCCTTTTGTGCACTATGGTGGTTGCATGTCGGTATCTGTGGAGGTGTGGGGGATATGGTGGTTTAAATCGGTAGACCAAGAGCATTTTCATATTTTGACAAAAGTGTTCTAAAAAATGTTTGAAAATGGCTCCCATCATGTCGTGAAAAATGTTTGGAAATGTCTCCCATCATGCACTATGGTGGTTGCATGTTGGTAGCTTTTGGGGTGTCGGAGATAGGGTGGTTGAAAGTGGACACAGTAAGGAAATTTCACAATAACAATTGTCATGTGGGCCAATTGATTTAACTTTGCAGCCACAACTATCCAGCGCAGACCATTGAATTTTATCTGTGTTAGTAATCTTGAGTTTCCCATAGTGCTATATTATGGTCTCATGTCGGTAGACTGTAAATATGGGGAAGATATGGTGGTTTCAATTGGTCAACCTAGGGCATTTTAGTATAAAATTAGATGTGTGTGTCCTTTATTTCTCTTTGCAGCCACAACTACCCAACGCAACCACTGGTTTTCTCTGTTTTAGAAGCCTTGAGTTTACCATCGTCCAGTATGGTGGTTTCATTTCGGTAGCTGTGGAGGTGTGGCAGATATGGTTGTTGAAAAAGTTCGACTTAAAGCATTTTCATATTTCAAAGAAAGTGTTTTAAACTATGTTTTAAATCTTCTAGGATGTGCTAGAGTGTTCTTGAATTTACTAGAATTTTCTGGAATGGACTAAGATGTTATTTATATTTTACACATACATATATAATTTTTTACATATATGTAAACATACATATACATAATTTTATTAGGTTTACATGTGAACCGGAAAGTTAGAAAATGATCTGGAATGTTAGGGGACCATTCTGTGGGGGTGTAGGAGATGTGGTGGTTGAAAGAGGTCAAACTAGGGCGTTTTTATATTTCTACCAAAGTGTTCTAAATAACGTTTGGAATCTTAAATACTAGACTGTACTAGAATTTTCTAGAGTGTACAAATATGTACTTTATATTTTACTCACACATACACAAACATATATATATATATATACATACATACATAATTTTCATTGGGTTTACTTATGGAACGGAAGGATCCAGAATTCAGAGATACAGTGCTTGAAAGTTCTCGACCTAGTGCATTTTAATATTTCGACTAAAGTGTTTTAAAATGCGTTTGGAATTGTCTCACATCATGTCATAAAAAAAGTCTCGAAAGGCATCGTGCACTATTTTGGTTGCATGCTGGTAGCTGTGGATGTGTGGGATATATGGTGGCTAAAAGGGGTCATCCTAGGCATTTTCAATATAAAGTTAGACATGTGTGTTTCATTTATTTCACATTGCAGCCACAACTACCCAGAGGAGACAACTGGCGTTTCTGTGTCATAGTAGCCGCGAGTATCCCATCGTACGGTATGGCGGTTGCATGCCAGTAACTGTGGGAGTGTGGTAGATAGGGTGGTTGAAATCAGTCGACCAAGACCATTTTCATATTTTGACCAAAGTGTTCTAAAAATGTTTGGAAATGTCTTTCATCGTACACTATGGTGGTTGCATGTTGGTAGCTGTAGGGTTATGGGAGATATGGTGGTTGAAATTGGTCAACCTAGGTAATTTCGCACAACAAAAATTTAACGTTTGTGTCGTTATATTTAAATTAGCAGCCACAATTACATATCGTAGACCGCTGGTGTTTCTGTGTGGTAGTAGCATTGAATTGTGCACTATGCTGGGTCCATGTTAGTAGCTAATACACCAAGATCCCAGAGCCGCCTGACCTACGTTATCTTATCAAAACTAAGAATTTTTCTATGGATGTACGCTATAATAGTAAAGAACATATGGGTATTAACTAATTTGAATCATGGGCCGTTTGTCATGTAAAAGGTACTAAATGTACAAAAATGTTGCTAACCTACGTTAAAGTATCAGTTTTGTAATATGTTAAATGGCACAATATTAGAAACCCTTACTCACTTTTTCCAGACGCTTTTCGCCGGTCATAACGTCCACCAGGCGCTTTAAAGCTCGCTAAATTAGAGGGAAACCTACGTGTTACTATCAAGGCTGAATTTTACATATGTTATTTGGGCGATTGTTTTATGATATTTTCTAAGCAGTCAGACCGATCCGATGAGAATAACATCCCGCTGGACACTGTAAAATGTCCGTTGTACATTATACGGCCAATGATGACCGGTCACTTGCGATTTTAAACATTTTGTTCAATATCTAGAAAAATACATAAGGAATTATCCTGAAACTTCTGGCGTGTAAACAGCATAGTCTACGTCATATATTTCGGCGAAGATTTTTTTCCCGAAACACCATAGGGAGCCGTCAATAAATTGGAGAAAAACGTTTCAAAGATATACTCATTGACATACAAAGATATATACTGTTATCAAAATATACTGTGCATAATATATTAGCTAAATGTACAGACCAACTTTTGTGAAAGTCTCAAAAACATAGCTTGAAAATTCTGATAGTAATCGTCGATAGAATAAGCTCGAAATTCGTTGTTCTCTAAAGGAAGCAAAAAGATAAGGGGTTGTATTCAAATATACAATGAGAGACACTTCAGTCTTATTATGTTAATTTTCATACGCTAGTATAGTTGGATACAACCCCTTATCTTTTTGCTTCCTTTTGGGACCAACGAATTTCTAGCTTATTCTATCGACGATTACTATCAGAATTTTCAAGCTATGTTTCTGAGACTTTCACAAAAGTTGGTCTATACATCTAGCTAATATATTATGTACAGTATATTTTGATAGAATACGCGCATGCGCAGTGAATAAATATTTAGTAAACCTGCTCATTTTTTATCCAGTTTTTATTATTTTTTAATTCTGATTGCAGGGTATTGTACATAATATTGTGTGTCATTGTTCCTGAAAGGAAGATTCTTTTATATTAAGAACTCTGAAAATTATAAGCGAAAAACTTCGTAAAATTTGGGATTTTTTTTTATAAAAGCCTTAATTTCTCCACAAGTATACGTGCTATCCTCATAAAAAGGAATATAGTTTATTACAAGAAGCCTCCTAAGCATGTGCTACCGTTTCAATGCTTTTGCGATATTAGTTTTTACAGGGTTATCCAAAAGATATTCGTTTTTCTTCAATTTATAGACGGCCCCCTATGGGATCTCCGCCGAAATAAATGACGTCAACTATGCTGTTTACACGCCTGAATTTTCAGGATAATTGTTTATGTATTTTTCTAGATATTGAACAAAATGTCTAAAATCGCAAGTGACATTGGCCATATAGTGTATGTGCGGGTGTGAGAACATTAGCTGTGCATGTGAGAACATTACTGTCGAGCCATACTCTAAAAACTGGTCACGTGATAATTAAATGTTTAAACATGTACTTTTTTAATTTATAAGATGCATTATGAAACAATGTTAAATGGTATGAAAAATAAATAACGCGAATGGGAGGAATGTTTTAATTCTTGATTCAACAAACAAGTTTCTGGAAGGCTCTTATTTCAAAGAAATTACATTACGATAATTAAAAATATACGAAAAGCATTTTACTCATCAGTTGCCTGTTAATGATTCAGAGATACAATCTTTAAACTTTTTTAGTTTGTGTGTGTGTGTTTTTTTTTTGTCTCTTTCGGATTGTTTTTCGGAATCTTTCGGATCAATCTTTCGGATTGATCCATTTGTTTTGACAGCAAAGAAGGACATTGGCATGCTGCAAAAAAAATGGACCATTCCGGAAAGGGAAAAAGACATTTGAAAGAGAAAAAATAAACAAATGTGTAAGCGTGATCGAAGATAGCACAAAGGGTTTCGTTTAATATTCCTTTCAAAACACTTTATCCTTTCTTTAATACATAAAAATAAATTTTATTTAGCAACAACAAAAAAAAGTTATGTTTTTTATTAAATAAAAATTTACAGGTTTATTTTTGCGTTTTTTCGAATATCTAAACCAGCGGGCAAAGCCCGCTATTATCCCCTGTCATGTAGACTAAATGTGATATAAAAAAATAGTTTATATAAAATATATATTTAAACCCATTGCGTAATCCTCTGTAATCCAGGCCCTACTCCCAAATTGCGTAGTTTAGAAATGAGACTTTTTCTGACGGTTCTTTAAAAGTTTCTACATTAACATTCATTAAGATACAACTAAATGTAAATATATTACTTGAAGGTGCGTAAAAACATACATAAAAAACATTTAAAAGCACATTAAAGTCCTTTTAAAAAATAAAAGCCCCACTGCCTTAGCAAGATTAGCGGAAACTGAACCTATAAAAGTTGATTTCAATAGATCCAAAATTATATTCCGCACAAATAATCACCTGGAAGCAATTATAAGAGAGTCTCTAGAAATAATGTCTAAAAAAGAAATAATCTGTAACGATGTACTATCATATGATATCCACGCAGTCTGGAATGAATTAATGCATCATTGATTACCTTTCCCATCCCACCTTTTTTCCAAACCCTTGAAGTGAAATAGTTTATTCCGGGCAAGCAAGAAAACGCAAAGAGGTAACAACTCAACTCAACAGAATTAGTTTTTCCACTGATGATGACCGGGTTTTTGGTTGAAAACGTTTTGGAATTTTTTAAAAGGACTTTAATGTGCTTTTAAATGTTTTTTATGTATGTTTTTACGCACCTTCAAGCAGTATATTTACATTTAGTTGTATCTTAATGAATGTTAGTTATTAAACAAGGTGAATTTGCACTGAAATTTTAACTTTTATTGAGTATCTACATTGATTTTAAACTATATTACGCCCATGTTTGGCGTTAAACTGGCCCACAGATTACAGAAGATTAGTTATTTTATATTTTACTAGCTGTTACCCGTGACGTCGCTCACGTAACATTAAAAGAAAAATAAATGCATTAATTAAGGAAAACGTTTCGACCCCGATAATTAAAAACATATAATACTCTTTTTATAACAAACACCGTTTTTTCGAATATCTGAACAGGCCCGATAGCGGGCTTCGCCTGCTATTTTACTCTGTCATGGAGACTAAATGCGATATTTAAAAAAAATAATAATTTAAAAATTAAACATGTTGTACACCTTAAAAATGTTAAAATATGTGAATATTTCCCTAATCGGGTTTTTACCTTGATTCAATACGTTCCTCAAACTCATATATTTACTATTCTCTATTACTTATATTGTTACTTGATTTGTATTAGTCTCAAACATTTGAAAAATCCTTTAAACTTCCATTATGACGTCAGAATAATTTTCTTTTTCATTCTCTAATGACGTGATATTAAAGCGGTATTAAATTCACGCTCAACAACTGAAAATTTTCTGACACATTTTCAGACTCATTTTTAAAAGTAAATACATGGAATATGGCGGCGTGATTTATGAAGAGATTTATAAGTGACCTGTGTTTTTATTTTTCGTTCAATTAATTAGAAATTGGTTTACAAACTATTTTTACAGTACGATAATGATAATTTTCTTTTGATTCCAGAGTTATCGCTTCGGGAAATTCGATTCAAAATGTCCACTTTGACAGTATTTTTTGAAATATATTCTGCTTTTATCAAAGAATCGACCAATACAGACATTATAAAGTTTCTTAATAAGAGAACCTGTCAATTGGATGCATTTTAGAGCAAAAACAAATAGTAAAAAAATTTAAGTCAATTCCCACTTTTTAATCATAAATATATAGAATAAACCCGCGCAGCGTTAATGTCCCACGCTATCTTTATTAAACATTTTTTTTTATAATCATTGTTGCGGCATTTTATTTTTGTGGCATCACTAATTTGAAGAAAATCTTTTATTTGATTTATGAGAACAATGGAAGAAATTTTTTTCCCATATAAAACTAAAATTAATTAACTAAATTTAATTAATGAATTAATATTTGAAAAAATACTGTATTAACATCAAGTGTCATCCTGTACAAATTTAAAAAAATGTATTTGAACTTGAGTGGATGAATAAAAAATATTTTATTAACGATTAAAATTTTTAACAAGATATATAAATATATAGAGAGTGTGAGCTAATAGTAGGAATTGAAATGAATTTAAAAATTAGTCAGAAAATAAACAGTTTGGATTTGAGTACATATTTAATCTGCTTTCAGTACATACACATACTCATACTCCTTGTATTACTGAGAAAGGTTCGAAAAATTCCGTTTTATTATCAATATGACGTCATATTAATCTTTTTTATTCAATTGGTAAAACTTCTTATTTCATTTTCATTTTTCACGTGGAAATCTTTCTATAGAAAATTAATTATTCTAAAAATTTTTTATTGTGGATTTTTACTTGTTGTCAACTGCTATAATGAAAAATGTTTAAATTTAATACGAAAAGGGTTTTATAATTTTGGTTTTTTATCTCTATTTATTAAAATAGTGCGATTTTTTCAAATTTTATTATTTTGAGCTTCATAGTAGGCATGTAGCTATAAGTATACGAATTGTCATGTCTGTAAGTGATATAGTTTCTGAGAACGACTCTGTGACGGACAGACAACAGAGCGGGAGTAATAGGGTTTCGTGAGATGAACGAAACACTAAAAACTAGAAAATTTAAAGATAGCAACTGTTAATCATTTAAAAGACAGTGGAGATAGAGTAAAATGCCTTTTCGCGTATTTTTAATTATCAGGATGTAATTTTTTTCAAGCAAGAGCCTTCAGAGAAATTTTTGTTGAATCAAAAATAAAAATATTTCTTTCATTTGCGTTATTTATTTGTCATGTGTTAACAACAATTCAAAAACGCATTTTTTGAATTCCACTAAAAATAAACACGTAAAAAACATTTCGCAAAATTTCTAGCCTTCGAAAACGATGAAGAAATTGAAGATTTACATATAAAATTAATTATTGTACATTGTAGTATTTTAACTATTCTTTTGAATGCAAGTCCACAGCCAAGGTTAGCGCCAAATATGTACGATGCTAGAACAATGTGGTTCCAAGTAATATGTTTGTTACAAAACTGGTTAAAAAATTAAATTAAATTTGCGCCACACTACACTTACGATAACAAGCCAATTGGCTCTTACATAAACAATAATAATATTTAGAATTCATACACATTAAACGAAACGATATTTATTATATAGGGTCGTTTGATACTGTTTATAACATATGGCTCAAATCGCCCTTCTTAAGTCCGAATTGTGCCAAAGTTTCTATAAATATAAAATACAAAAAGAAACATGCTTTTGTCACTTTAAATTACTCAAATAAAAATTTTAAATTAGGCTTGCATTCCCTCATTCAAATCAACATTTTCAGAATTTCTAGATTGACAAAATCCTCAGCACCAGCAGAACGATAGGCAAGATTTTTTTTTTAGAAAATTTCTCATGAAGCTGATATTTTATAATAATGAAAACAAGGATAATCTTCTGTAATTGAATCCACAGCCAAAGATGGCGTCTAACAGGAGTGATGTTGACAATAAGTCGTTTTGGAATGTATGCGAGTTGCAACAAGAGAATTTATTATGCGCAAAAACATGCTCACCCAGATAATGTCAATTGGCTATGTTCCCCGATTATGGAACGTTTCATGGATTAATACATACAAACATTCTATCAAAAAATAGTGAAGCTTGCGCCCAAAGTATTTTCAACTGAAATGATTCCTCATCACTTCAAAATTAAATAAAACGATAGACCAGTAAATAAATAAAATAATTAAATTGTGTATTTAAAAAATTGAAGGAACGATGTTAAATTAATACTGCAACATGAAATTCTACCTGTGAAAAATTAAAACGCCAGTAATAAAGTAATTCATGTAATACATGAAAACATAAAAGAGAAAATATATTAAAATATTTAATTTTTCGGGATCTAGAACTAGATGTTATCCATTTACTTCGAAAGCGAATATTCCAGAGGAATTCATGTAAAAAAAATATTTCCTGGTTATTATTATTTTCTTCTTTGTTGATTCACATAACGGTATACAGCTATAAACCATTTTGTGTTAACAGTAAAATAAGTTCCTCTTACAAAAAGACTCGAATATATGAAAATTTCAAAATAAAAAAATTTTCATAAGGAATAGAGGAACGTATATTCAAATAGGTAAATTATATCCAATGGTTGTAGCATTATAGTTGAGATTTTTTCCAGCAGAGCAAAAATATGCAGGGACCAGGACTCGAACCTGGGTACTTTGGTTTGCCGTGCCAACGCTCTTGCTACTGAGCTATCCCAACGATATTCTGGCTGGCATATTTCACTCTTATTTTCTAGTTAGAATTTACCTAACTACATGGTATACAGGAGTCTCCGTGCTATTTCAGATTCATCATGTAAAATGCTACAGTTATAGCTCGGATAAATGAAATTAGTGCTGCAGTTCTCAGCCTTTTCCAGCAAATAAGAGTGAAATATGCCAGCCAGGATATCGTTGGGATAGCTCAGTAGGAAGTGTGTTAGCATGACAAGCCAAACTACCCAGGTTCGAGTCCTGGTCCCAGCATATTTTCGCTCTGTTGGAAAAAAATCTCAACTATGATACTCCAACCACTGAATATATATAATTCTCATTTGAAAACGTAAAAAACAAAAATGGCCTTATTACTGACGTTAGATGGAGCTAGTAGCAGGACAACCATGTGGTTTTTAACCACGTGTACAGCGGTCAAAAGAAACTTAGTTATTGTGACGTTTAATATATGATAAGACGGTCTTGGTTATCAAGTGACCTGGTCAAAAGTATGACTCAGCAGTAATGCTTTCACATGCACAGCTAATGGTCTCAGTCTCACGTTCGCACATACAACGGACATTTTATCGTGTCCGGCGGGGCATTAGTCCTATTGGATCGGTCTGGCTGCTTAGAAAATATCACAAAACAATCCTCCGAATAACATATGTAAAATTCGTACCTTGATGATATGAGGTACGTTGCCCGATAATTTAGCGAGCTTTAAAATGTCATGAGGACGTTATGACCAGCGGGAAACGTCTGGCAGCAGTGAATATGGGTTTCTAATACTGTCTCATTAAACACATTAAAAAACTATATTTGATACTTTAACGTAGGTTAGCAACATTTTTAGGTACCTTTTACCTGCCAAACAGCCCCTGAATAAAATTAGCTAATACCCATATGTTCTTAACTACTATAGTGTACATCTATAGAAAAAATTCTTAGGTTTGATACTATATCGTAAGTCGTGCGGCTCTGGGATCTTGGTCTATAAAGGGTGTGGGAGATATAATGGTTGAACGTGGTTGATCTAGGGCAATTTTAATAAAACAAGAACGGAAAATCATGCGTCAAGCATAAATTATGAAACACTTTCCAACACAGCAAGAAAAAATTAACAAAACTTCACCGTTAAATAAGGTAAAAAAAAGATATCTAAGTAAACAGTTTAGAAAACATATAAACACTTTTCAACTAGGTTGGAAAGTGTTAAAAATTGACTTGAATTATGTTGTCAATGAATTTCTTTTGCAACCACATCTACCCAGCGCGGACGACTGCTGTTTTTGTGTATTAGAAGCATTTATCTCCCATAGTGCACTTTCGTGGTTGCATATCGGTAGCGGCGGGGATGGGGAAGATATGGAAGTTCAAAATGATCGACGCAGGGGTTCTCAAACTTTTAAACCGACGTACCACTAAATCGAAGTCCATACTTCCGCGTACCATCAGGTATCGAAAGTAATGCTAATATAGGAAAAAATGAAAAAGTGGAACTTCCCATATTTTGTTCGATTTCCACCATTTTAAATTACTTTCCTGTATTAAAAACTGATTTCCATGAAATAGGAAGAAACTTACACATTTGGTACAGAATAAGAGAAAAAATTCAATTAACAGACTTAATAAATAATGAATTATGTTTACACTGAAATAACCAGTAAATATATATATATATATAAATTAAACTTTGAAAAAAAAATTGTTTTAACTCTTCCTATTCCAACAAGCTCCTCCTACTTTTACGGATTCAGACTTTACCTTCAGATAATACTACAATTTAAGAAAACATGTTTAAACAGTTTCTCTGCTAATTAAAACTGTTTGATTGATTAATTTTTAAATTAGATCGTTATTTACAAATCTTAATATTTTCCATATAAATGTAATAATTACATTTGTTTACATCTGTAAAATTGGTTGTATCATAAGCAGCCGGATTTCAGATAGTTTGCTATAACAAAAATTCATCAACAACAACAAAAAAAGCATTTACAGCCTCTAATTTTCATTCGAATATTTCCAAAGTGAAAAATTCAGGCCAGTTTGATTTTATAATATTTTGCTGGCATTTCATTTTACGTATCAGCATCGCAGTTTTGCGTACCAGTAACCAGAGCTTTGCGTACCAGTACTGGTACGCGTACCATAGTTTGAGAACCCCTGACCTAGGGCACTTTTATATTTCGACCAAAGTTTTCTAAAAACTTTTTAAAAAATCTACCATGTACTAGAATGTTATTGAATGTAGTATAATTCTTTTATAATGTACTAAAATATTCTTTATATTTTATACATATATATATATATATATATTTTACATATAAATATACATACATAAACATCTTTTTTATTAGGTTTATATATGGACCGGAAGGATCGAGAAAGTTCTGGAATATTTTAGAACGACTGTGTAGGTGTTGTGGGTGATAAAGACGTTAAAAGTGGTCGACGTAGTGCATTTTGATATTTCGACCAAATTATTCGAAAATTGTTTGGAAATGTCCCCCCATCGTACACTATGATGGTTGAATATTGTTAGCTGTGGGGTATCGAAGATATGGGGGTTGAAATTGGTGGAAGTACAGAATTTTTACGATAACAATTGTTATGTGTGTTAACCTCTCACTTATACGACTTTCAGAGGACTGTAGAAAAAAGTCGTACAACTGAGAGAGTTGTATAAGTGAGAGACCGTCTTATTACACAAGTTTCGAAGTTCATACGCATTAATTATTTTATCTATATTAAAAACAATAAGTTTTGAGTACTAAGAACATATTTTAACAAAATTTATAAAATATAATAAAATTTACACATGAAATATATGTAAAAAAGTTCACAAAATAGTTCAGTTAGCACTGTGTTTATTTTAAAGATTTGCAATTAAGATTTTCTCAAAAAATGAAGTGATATTAGTATGTCTCTGACGTCGACGAAAAGAGAGAATGTATTTTTTAAATCTAATAAAGCTTTTAATCTATTTTGGGAATAATAATTTTGATGGACATAATTATTTAATGTATTTAAAGTGCCACTTGCTTCAGAACATTTTACGCCAGCAGGGACATAGTTCTCATCTTCGTCATCATCCTCGCTTAAATCATCCTTACTGATATCCTCAAAGATTTCTTCAGCAGTTCTCAGTTCTGACAGAAGTTTTCGTCACATTCTACATAATCTGTGAAATAAATACCTTCGTCCATAAACATTTCATCCCAGTCTTCGTCATTAAAGGATTCCCATATGCTCTCAAAATCAGGTTCATTCATTGAACTAGCAGTTTGGTCTTGTTAAAAACAACATTTCCTAAAAACATTTCTTAATTGTCTGCGATGTCATATTTTTCGAAGTGGTTATTTGACTTTTGTTAAATGACAGGCACAAGGGAATTCCTTACAACCATCCTCCCGCCACAGATTTCATCGTTAATAACACACGAAGGTTGATAAGAAATGTTATTCATTATTGATAAACACTTTAATAATAGTGAAAACATAAAGGTAAGAATATGTGAATAATTTGTACTTTAAAGATTATAAAAATGAATTCTTCATGTGAGAAATGTAAAATCGCCCGAATCGTTTAAAGCGTCGTATAAGTGAGAAAAGCAATCGTATAACTGAGAGAAGTTTAGCATTATTTCTCATAAAGCGAGGACGGGACCATGACAATTCGGCGTATAACTGAGAGTCGTATAAGTGAGAGGTCACTGTATTTCATTTTGCAGCCGCAACTATCCAGCGCAGATCACTTGGATTTATCAGTGTTAGCAATCTCGAGTTTCCAATTGTGCACTATGGTGGCTGCATGTCTTTACCTGCGTGGGTGTGTGAGAAATATGGTAGTTGAAAATGTTCGAACCTCAGCATTTTCATATTTTACCCAAAGTTTTAAATAATGCTTTGAATCATATACAATGAACTAGAATGCTGTTTACAAGAATATTCCGTAATGGATTAAAATTTTCTTTACATTTCTTTTACATATATTTATACATATACATATATTTCGTTATGTTTACATATGGGCCGGAAGGATTGAGAAAGTTCTGGAATGTTCAAGGACTATTTTGTGAAGGTTTGGGAGATATGGTGGTTAAAAGTGTTCGACCTAGAGCATATTCATATTTCGACCAAAGAGTTCTAAAAAAGTTTTCGAATCTTCTGGAATGTACTAAATTGTTGTTAAATGTATTAGAATTTATCGAATTTATTTAAAAATAAGTAAATGATTCTGTCCGTGTAAATATGAAATCGATAATTTGGTTTGAAATTTCAAGTGCCATTGTGGCATTTGTAAATTAAATTTAGCATGTCACCGTATTGTTGTCAGTGGAGTGAAAAATGTTAATGCAACATAATAAACATAAATGCAAATACATAATTCAGAAAAAGTAAGGTAAAATATTGCGTGAAAGAGAGTTTGACGTTTAAGCACATTTTTTTTTTTTTAATTTCAAATAATATTTAAAATTAAATCTCTTTTCAGCATTTTAAGACTTAATTTTTTTTTTAGATTCTATTCGGATAGCTGATGTGTTTGAATAGTAAATTTATATATTTTTTATAGTATAAAAAGAAAGACAGTAGTATTTAAAAAGGAGATTTAAAATACAAATACAGAGTTGCCAAGTCTCCGGATATTTGAACACCAGTAAATTTTTAAAGAAAAAGTTGTTCTTTTAAATCGCAAAATGCTCCAATTCAATAAAACAACTTTTTCTGTACTAAATTACTGGTGTCCAAAAAGCCGGAGACTTGGCAGGTCTGCAAATATATATAGAAACTTTAAGTTTTAAATTGCCGAATTTCTAAAACTGAAAGATTTATGTGATATAGAAAAATTAAATTTGAAATTCAAAATAATACACTTTTATAAATATCTTCCAAAGAGTTATACAATATTTTATTTTAATCCTGTATAATAATAAAATTATATAAAAATATTTTAATAATTAATATATTTTAAGTTTTTACCCTCAGAATATGCTTTTATTTCAAGCATTTTATTTCATCACAGGGTGCATTTTGAAGATGTATTTTAGATGTGCACTTCATTATTTGCTAATTTTTATTCCATGATGCAATCAAAGTTGATGTTATTTCAGATATCACTTTTTTTTAAATTTCCGATGAATATATTTTATTACTATGCCTCAACTGAATGAAAGTTCTTGATTTCACATATGTTTTTATTATATTTGTGTGCATATTTGGAAAAATCACTTGGAAATTTTTGTATATATTTTCAATAACATTACATTCTTTCGAAAGTGAGTTGGCTTGAATTTCATTAAAAATATTTTCTATAAGTTTTACCTCTTAGAGCTACTCATTTGAAGGGACTATCAGTCCATCGTATCCAGATAGTATTTCGATCTATCCAAAGAAATTGGCTTTAACAGGTAACTGTTTAGTTGACTCACCTGATGACTTATCAGATGTATAAAAATATTTCTCAACGTGATCCTTCAAAAGAGCAATCTGCGGAAGATATGTTGAATGAAAGTGCCACATCATCGTTATTTTCATACTGCTCGAGGTTTCTTGAGTTTTTACATACGTTCATAGTAATTAATATTTGCACTATTGTTATATACATTATTAATACATCAGTATTATTTACATTAGTTAAGTTTATATTCATATTATCTACATTAATATTATTGATGTGGACGAAATGTCTTTCTTCTGCATCTTTCTCAAGTGCATTTCAATTTTTCATTCTTATCTGTCAGTACGAAACTCAATGCATAGTTGCCAACCTCCCGATTTTTTTAATACCAGTAAAATAATACAAAAATTTTAGCTTTATTAAATAGCAGAAATTGCAAGATTTAATAAAACAAATATTTTTTCATAAAAATACTGGTATGAAAAAAATCGGGAGGTTGGCAACTATGTCAATGCATCAGTTTCATATGTTTAAGTTTCACCGGTATTTTCTCTCGGAACTCATAACCCTGATTTTTGAACAATTTCTGAAGCATTGTTTGACAACAGCAATAATCCTTTCCTGTATTTGACTTCTGTAGGAGATGCATTATTATAAAAATGTTAAAGCTGAGAAACAAAAGCTTTCTAGACAGTCTTGATTCAACCGAGATGTCAATATATATTTTATTCCTCTGAGATTGATATAATACTCTACACCTTTGCCTGATTTAATCGCTATCAGAAAACCTTTTTAAACGGGTATCAAATTTTTATTTTTTCTAACTCTCTTTTTTTAATTTATTTTCAAAAGAGTTCAAGAGATTTCAACTTGTTTTTCATGAAAAATGCCAAATCTACTCAAAAGAATCAACTGGCATCTTACAATTAAGTATATCAAAAGCATTATTTACAAGGTGAAAAAAAATTGCTGCTTCTGTGTCTTTCAAAACAATCGATACAGCAAAAGTTGAACGTCCAGAAAAAAGTTCAGCTACCATTTTAACATTTTATCGATCATGCCCTGCTATGTGAATATGATTACTATACATATGGGGACATAATTTTAATTCTGTATTTTCTTCTGAAATTAGATCAGCGAATATATTTTTGTCAATTTTCTTCCCATTCTAAACAAATACTGCAACATCTAAAACGGGATTTCTAAGTAATTTCAATAGATGAGGCAAATCAGCATATACCCAAATATTTCGCAATTCACCATAAGGATTTTATAATGATAAGTTATTTTTATTTCTTTCCAAAGGTATATAATATTTGAACCGATACGATTGCAACAAATATATAATTTATTTTTTCTGAGTTACAAATTATATTTTTTATACTATTGGCATTTATGGCACATCAAAATCATAAAAAATGGGCTGGTTCCAATCACTTTTATCTGGGCCAAGTATTCTGTCTTACCTCGCATCGTAACTTAACCCATTAATGCCGGTTGGTACGAAAACATACCACTTAAGAGATACGAAACTTTTAAATATGAACACCAGTATCTTAGTAAAGAAAAATTCATTTTATCAAATGTAAAACTATCAGAGATTCAATCAGTTAAAATAACAATATTGGAAAACTGGTGTCAACTGGTATCGAAGTATTTAAAGAAGTGTAAGATAAGTCGGCGTTAATGGGTTAATCTGCTATCAATATTCATTTCATCGAACATAAGTACAGTGTAACTATCTGTTTCCTTCAGGGTATTCCTCTTTGTTATTATGAGCTTTAAAACATTACTCATTAGTCTTTGCTCGCTAGTAAATATCATGATCCATCTTTGTAAAGTATAATATCCACGAAGATGTTAACTAGTTCTTCTTTTAAATTGATATCCTCTCTTTGAAATAAATCTAAAAGTTAATACTTTAGCTATGTTACCTTCTGATCATCGTTCTTACGTTTTCTGCATCAAACAATCTACCTGAGCACTGCTCAATGAAGGGGAGCTTATTTTTTATTTCTTTATCCTTAATTTGAAAATTAAATTTTCTTTTTAATTCTGTATTTTCTTTTTTCAGTCTTTTAAGCTTACTCTTAATAATTTGTAGCTGACGTTTAACACATGTTAATTCTATCAACAATTTACTGACATTAAATTTTTTAGAACTTTCTGTGTTACTAGAGGCATGATTTATTTTATTTAACATACATTTTGGAATGTCTCGGGAGCACATCTCTCTTATAAAACCTAGTATGTCTAGGGGTTTCTTGTAATCTTGTAGATGAATTGCTAAAAGAAGTATTAATTCAAAGGTTATTTCTTTTTTTAAATTCATAGGATAGGATTCCGGAAATTTAAAAGTTGGCACAGCACTTCCATGCTATATTCTATTACCAGGAGTGTAACCAAAAATTCTGCTTTCAAATTTCTCACGTAATCACTTATTTGAAAGTGATCGGAACAAATTCTTGAATTTGCAGCATTAAAGCTATTATCTGCTCTTTTGCATGCAATGACTCATCTTTTTTATATCGGAAATGTATGATATAGATTATTTTACATTATATCCAAACGATTTTTACGTATTGCAATAGCATAAGTGTTGCTTATTTTTAGAAAACTCAATTCAAATAATGCATTAATTTAAAGAGATAATACCAAGAAATGTTCATTAACCAAAGCTAGTAAATATTTGACTCGTTTGTAGGAAAAGTGACCGAAATCTTCGCTTTTTGAGAAGCAATTAAAGCTTAGGGAATGTTAGGGAAAACTGCCCTGTTTGTCAAATAAAATGACAATAAATGTTTACTACACAACCCCGTCACAAGGGTGAACAAAGATAACAATCAATAAAAACTCCCTATCTCAGCAAAACATGTACACGATTATTTCATTTAAAGGGGGAAAGAACCCTTTCTAAAGCGCTTTATTCCAAGAAAAAAATACTTCCCCAAATGCTTCGTTTTCAAAGAATATGTTCTCCTATGACAAAAGAAACGAATATGTTTTTAGTAGAAATACTATTTGAAATGAGGAAATACAATCTTTCTTGTTGACATCGTTGACAGAATCCTGCTGAGCACGCTCAGTGACGTGAAAAAAACTGAAACATTGATACCAGAAGTTAAGGAAAATGGTACCTCCCTGATTGACTGGAATGGCAACGGGGGCGGCTCCTGTACTAGAGATATGAATGTATACTATCTTACCTCCCGTAGGGGAAGAAAAAGTAACCATGAAAAGCCTAACACAAAATTGAGCTAACAACGAACCATGTTGGAAATGTTCAAAATAAAAGCATACTTGGTTATGACGTAGAAATACATAACTGAAAATTAAATCTTCAAAAAACACCCATTGCGGGACAGACTTTGTGATTAAAAATCAAAGTGAGGTACAATTCATTAACCCCATTTTCAATCATTAAAATGTGATAGCTTTTCATGTTCTACTTAAAGTAATTTAAAAATAGCCCCCCTTTCCCAGCACCCTACAATTTTCAAAATTTCTATGTCATCTCTAAGGGACAGATTTTTAAATTTCGTAAAAAAACGACTTGTTGGGCCAAACAATTTATTAAACCCACTTATCTATTTTACCCAGATATAAAATTAATAACTTAAAACAAGGAAGGTGTGAATTTGATAAATTTAAAATGTAAGTTTATGCGACGGGGTGGGGCACAAATAACGAATTTTAAAGTGAAAATTTGCACTAAAACTGGGATTTAAAGCATTAGCTAACTAACCAGGTGGAAAAAATTTTGCCGTGAAGAATGGTAGTCATCTTGAGCAAAATTATGCGCTCTATTAATCAAAACTATAACACAGCAAAAAAAAAATACTTATAATTATCAGAATTCATTAACACTGGTACGGATAAAAAAAACTACGTTCATTCTTCGACAATAACAAGACCTTTTAATTAGTTTGGATCAAGTTTAATATAAATTTAGAGACGAATATTTTCAGATCTAATAAGCAGTATTTTCGAAACTGCTTTATGGTGATAGCTGTACCAGAATTCTTGTAGTACTCTAATTTAACGTTGTAATTACACCGACCATGTCAACGGTGAACTTTATTAAACACTAGCAAGCTACGCCAGACGCTGATCAATTTCTCTTACCGAAACTTTAATCAAACAAAATATTGACATTTCATAATTCACTTTTGTATTTTAACAGAATAATAAGGCTACTATAATTTGTGACTCGTGCTATGGCCAATATACCCGTCAGTAAACGTCGCCCTTATCATTATCTTTTTACGCGTGAAGGTTTCGCTATGGTACTCCATTGAGAAAGTTGGTAATTTTCTATATTCAATATTTGAAAAATGGCATAACCATTAGATTTGATATTTATATCAAGAAATATACAATGTATTACCTTTCAAACGCAGTTTGTCTAACAATTTTTTGACAAATACTTTTCGAGCTATTATTTTTTTCAGTAACATCAAATGTTTCATTTTTCGAGAATCTTCTGTGGCAAAGATTAGCGAAAAATCTAGTCGTCAGCAACGCATAGCTTTATATTGAAGAGGATGTTGGAGCAGGGATTGTTACCATCACTTTTGAAATCGGTTCTGTAGTTCCAGAGATTCCACAGAAATTGTAATTTAGAATGTTTTTAGAACGCTTTCACTCATTTCACCCTTTAAAATTTCGATTTAAAAAAAAATATATTTTTAGTGAGTATTTACATCTTATAAGTAACTACAATGCCAAATTTTAAAATTTCTAGCTCCTTCAGTATAAAAAAAAATTGCAATTTTAGAACGTTTTTCACTCCTGCACCCCATTGGGGTTAGGGGCACGGACATAAAATATAGCCTATGTTGGAGTAGGGATTGCCACCATCAATTATTCCATTACTTTTTAAATCGGTTCTGTAGTTCCAGAGATTCCAAAGAAATTGTAATTCAGAATGTTTTTAGAACGCTTTTCTCTCACTTCACCCTTTTAAATATCAATTTTTTTTTAATTTGTTCTTAGAGAGCATTGCATAATATAAGTAACAACAATTTCAAATTTCTAACTCCTTCAGTATAAAAAAAAATTGCAATTTTAGAACGTTTTTCGCTTCTCCACCACCCTGGGATTAGTGGCACCGACGTAAAATATAGCCTATGTTGGAGCAGGAATTGTCATCAAAAATTTGCCACCATCACTTTTGAAAAGGTTTCGATAGTTTCAGAGATTCCATAGAAATTGTAATTTAGAATGTTTTTAGAACGCTTTTCGCTCATCTCACAGTTTTATCTTACGAATTTTTTTAGAATTTCTTCTTAGAGCGCATTTACATCTTATAAGTAACTACCATGCCAAATTTCAAGTTTCTAACAACTTCAGTATAAAAAAATCGAAATTTTGGAAAGTTTTTCGCTCATGCACTTTTTTGGGGGTTAGTGGCACCGACATGAAATATAGCCTATGTTACAGCGGGAACTGTCACCATCAATTTGCCTCCATCACTTTTGAAAACGGTTCTGTAGTTCCAGAAATTCTATAGAAATTGTAATTTAGAATGTTTTTAGAACGCGTTTCGCTCATCTCACACCTTTTAAATTCGCATTTTTTTATAATTTGTTGTTATAGAAAATTTACATCTTAGAAGTAACTACCATGCCAAATTTCAAGTTTCTAGCTCCTTCAGTATAAAAAAATCGAAATTTTAGAAAGTTTTTCGCTTTTGCAGAACCCTGGGATAAGTGGCACCGACGTAAAATATAGCCTATGTTGGAGCAGAGATTGTCATCAAAAATTTGCCACCATCACTTTTGAAAAGGGTTCGTTAGTTTCAGAGATTCCATAGAAATTGTAATTTAGAATGTTTTTAGAATGCTTTTCGCTCATCTCGCAGTTTTAAATTTCGAATTTTTTTAGAATTTGTTCTTAGAGAGCATTTACATCTTAAAAGTAAATACCATGCCAAATTTCATGTTTCCAACACCTTCAATATAAAAAAATCGAAATTTTAGAACGTTTTTCACTCATGCACTCGCTTGATTTTGGTGGAACAACCATAAAATATAGCCTATGTTGGAGCAGGAACTGCCACCATCACTTTTAAAAACAGTTCTGTAGTTCCAGAGATTCCATACAAGTTGTAATTTAGATTGTTATTAGAACGTTTTTTGCTCATCTCACCCTTTGAAATTTGATTTTTTTTAGAATTTGTTCTTAGAGAGCATTTACATCTTATAAGTAACTACGATGCTAAATTTCAAATTCTAACACCTTCAGTGTAAAACAAAATCGAAATTTTAGAAATATTTTCGCTTTTGCACCCCCCCCCCTGTGGTAGTGGCACCGACATAAAATATAGCCTACTTTACAGCAGAGACTGTTATCATCAATTTGCAGCCATTACTTTTTAAAATAGTTCTGTAGTTCCAGAGATTCCATTGAAATTGTAATTTAGAATGTTTTCAGAACGCTTTTCGCTCATTCCACCCTTTGAAATTTCGAATTTTTTTAGAATTTGTTCTTAGAGAGCATTTACATCTTATAAGTAACTACCATGCTAAATTTCATGTTTCTAACAACTTCAGTGTAAAAAAAAAATCAAAATTTTAGAACATTTTTTGCTCCCGCACGCCCCTGAGATTAATGGCACCGACATAAAATATAGCCTATGTTGGAGTAGGGACTGTCACCATCAATTTGCAACCCTCACTTTTGAAAACGGTTCTGTAGTTCCAGATATTCCTTAGAAATTGTAATTTAGAATGTTTTTAGAATGCTTTTCGCTCATCTTCACCCTTTTAAATTTCGAATTTTATTAGAATTTGTTCTTAGGAGAATTTACATCTTATAAGTAACTACCATGCCAATTTTCATGATTTTAGCTCCTTCAGTATAAAAAAAATCGAAATTTTAGAACGTTTTTTGCTCTGCACCCCTCTGGGGGTAGTGACACCGACATAAAGTATAGGCTATGTTGGAGCAGAGACTGTCACCATCAATTTGCCACCATTACTTTCGAAATCGGTTCGGTAGTTCCAGACATTCCATAGAAAATGCAATTTAGAATGTTTTTAGAACGCTTTTCGCTCATCTCACACCTTTGAAATTTCGAATTTTTTCAGAATTTGCTCTTAGAGAGCATTTACATCTTATAAATAACTACCATGCCAAATTTCAAATTTCTAGCTCCTTCAGTATAAAAAAAATCGCAATTTTAGAACGTTTTTCGCTCTTACACCACCTTGGGGGTAGTGGCACCGACATAAAATATAGCCTATGTTGGAGTATGGATTGTCACCATCAATTTGCCACCATCACTTTTGAAATCGATTCGGTAGTTCCAGAGATTACACCCTACAAACAAACAAACAAACAAACAAAAAAACAATATTTACTACTTTACAATATTAGTATAGATTATTAAAATTATAATGTGCTGAAAGAGCTCACGGAAATAAGATCTAAACAAAATCACTCTGGCATGGGTGAGCGCTACCTGGCAGCGGGAGATAAATTAATTTATACAAAATACTGAATTTAGACCGATTTTCAAAAAAATTCAAGTTTGAGGGAAAGGCGGGTCCTAAAAGTTCTGACTTAAATTTCAAAAAGGTCTGATGGGAGGAAGTATGTTAAATTAAATAGTCGTTTTTAAACGTATACGCTCCATGGTAAATACATATACTAGCATAGTGACCTGTACACATTTAAAATAGCATTTGTTTTTTTCAATTCACACAACTTTAAATGAACAAATACTTTGTAAAACATTGTCAAGATATATTTAACAATGATATTATTCACAGGGGAGTCAAAAATATGAACAAGGCTTGGCTAAAAAACATAGCGGACATGAGACTCAAACCCCATGTTAAACGCCATGTACGTAATTGTACCCAGGGTGGTGCAAAATTTTAATTAGATTAACAATTGAAAACTAACGATTAAAAGTTATCATGACTAAAGATTGACGATAAAGTTCAATCGTCAATCTTTAATCATGATTAAACTTTTAATCGTTAGTTTTTAATAGTTAATCTAATTAAAATTTTGCACCTCCCTGATTGTAGCTGACGTTTGAGTCGGACATCCGATTTTGAGGCGGCTGGTATCGAAATACTCAGAACAGATTTGGGAAGAGTATAACACCGGAATCAAAGTTCCTGCTTACCTGAGACCTCTTCCAGCTTCATGGGAGCTTGCTGGGAGCTTGTCCACACCCTATCACCAAAAATCGTGAGATTTATCCTTGAATTACTGTAAAACTAAACGAAAAGCTATCATTTTCTAAAAAGGCTTTTAAAAATTACAGTGCAGTCACTCCATATTGTTCTATTTGCCAATAAGTTGCTTCAAGTTCAATTCTAAAAGCTTAAAATTACTCTAACACTTTGAGTTACTGTAAAACTAAACAAGAACGAAAAATCATGCACCACAAGAAAGGTTATGAAACACTTTCCGACACTATCGCAATTTTGTTAAGAAATGCCATTTCTGTTCATATAATGAAATGATATATCTAAATAAACATTAAAAAATAACCACAACGCAGTAGAAATTCATTTTCAGGAATTGCTGTCCATAGCCTGTAAAGTGCACGAATCCTATATCGTACAACCTTGTGTATGAAATACATACCTTATAATTCGCTAAAAACATTTTAAATGCATTTCACAGCTTAAAACTTAAATCCAGCAGTTATGGCTCATAGTCAGCTCTGTAACCGAAATCTTTTGAGTGTTTCTGTAAATAAACGAAATATTCTATGCATTCAATAAATATAAATAAAACATGCTCTATTGCATCTCAGTAATGTCTCTAAATTTCATTAAAATACACTGTAAACGATTTTTCTGGATAGATATTAATGAAATTGAATACTTTTGTTCGTTCCTGTAAATAAACTAAAAACGCTGCTTACTCTATATAATCATTTTACCAGCCACCTCAGTGCCGCATAAAAACTCCCTTATGTTTGAAACAGTGTAACATCATAAAAATATATTGCAAAAGTTTTTTCCCCATTGACCGAAATGTAACAGAATACTTTTTAGTGCCCTTGTAAACAAATTATAGTTTCTACTTACTCTATGCTCTAAAGAAAACATGTTGACGTCTTCTCTGTGACGCATATCAATTTTGCTATACTCAACGTTGCAGAGGGGATTAGATTCCCCCTTTCTACCAGTCCCCTTCGGGTTAAAACTGGCTCCGTAGTCTGTCAAATTGGAGGGGGTGTGGTAGCTGGTACAGGCAGCACCTATGTGCACCTAATAAAGAGGCGCTCAATAAAAAAAATAAGAGGGTGGGGTGAAACTTAAAAAATAAAACTAATAAATGAAAATTGAGGGGGGGGGGAACCTGAAAAGGAATGGGGTTAGACATTTCATTTGAGCATTTCTTCACATATGAATAAGCCGTTTAACCCTTAACTGATGTTTATTTTATAATTTTCATAGACCTTAACTGCTGTTAGCGGTCTTACAGACCACTGCCGTTTTCAATTTTCATTTTTTAACTTGTAATTTTTAGTTTAACTACATATACTAGTGATATTTTGTTTCGTTTACAGCCTTAATACTATCATTAGAGACTTTCGAATAGTTGAGTTTTAATTACAGTAGTAATGTACAAAAGGTTTAGTAAAGAACCAGTATCCTATGAGTTAGTCGTGATTTCATTCATCTTTCGATTCAACGGTCTCAGAGACCGCCAGCAGTAGTTATGAGACAATTTCTATCCCAACAGATAAGGGTTAACTTGTAAATTTCAGTTTAGCTACAGGAATCGCTAAAGTCCCGGTACTATCGCTACAGACTTCTGGATAGAGTAATACTGTTTATAAATATCCTGCTCGTAAAGTTTAATATGGAAGCAATAGGTGTATTAATCTAACATTTTATTCATCTTTCGATCAAGCGCGGTCTCAGAGATCTCTTACATTAGTCATGGAACAATAACTGTCACAGTCGTTAAAGGTTAACCTGAGTCTGTAGACATTCATGTAATGTAAAAGTATTTAAAATATTTTATTATTACCGTGCAATCAGAAATGATTTTTTTTTACTTCTTGGGTACTTTATCGTAATTTTACGGGAACCTTTTAGATGCTGTTGTTTTTAAGTTATTGTCAGGGGATATGAATTTGGAATTAATTAGAAAGCACAGTTCCCAAAACCAACATAACATGATATAATTTTTGATTCCATTACATTAGAGGTAGAGAGTTGGGAAGCTTAAAACTTGATAATAAACAAAAAAGGAAAAAGAGAATCCCGACAGTGTAAAAATAATTTTTCAAGAGATATAAGCATACATTTACCACAAAATAGCGTCGCGAAGAGGGTGAGTACATGGCTGTAATCTATCAAACATTAACAATTGTTAGAGGAAAATTGATTACCTAAACAGATTTTTTGGTTGGTTGGTTTTCAGCACTATGATATTTTGCGAAGAGCATTACATAGAGAGAAAAAGAGCTAAATTTATATTTTTTTTCACAAAAGGGAAATTTTTAAACTAGGGCAGGGAATTTTAAAATCACATTAGAAATGTTCATAATTTAATTCTAATTAAGTCTAATGTTCTTATTCATAACATAAATATGATTTTTTTTTTTTGTGAATTTGAGTGAAGAGAATTTTGTTGCGGAAAATTTTGAGTAATTCACTGAATTTCATAAAACAAGCATAAATCATATTAAGATATTTAATAAGGTGAAGCAAACCATTCATTTGAATTTTTAATTAGCCTAAGTAACTATATTTTTGACTAAAATTGTGATTTTGGATTTTTTATTTGTAATATATAGTACTGGTTTTGTATTTCTTAATGAGATAAGCTATGAATAAAGGAGTTTGGTATTTGGCTCTTGTTACATACAATTTCAAAATTTTGAGTTTTTCAAAGAATTAGTAAAATTGTAGATAAATATTGAGGGATATATTTTTGCACTTCATTTTTCATTTTCATCTTTTCAACCGTGGTGTCAGTACAGTAACTATAAGTTGAAAAAGAGGAAAGTACCCACTGCCAATGTAGACATTATACCAACATGCTTTTAGAGCAATTTGCTTATATTTTGTTTGATCAGAAAAGATTATTTACCCTAAATGAAATAAACACGTAGACCTACCTGAGAACTTCTTTAGTGCTAATAAATTCTTCCTAAATCATAAAAATTTAGAAGAAATGACAATTGTTGTTAGAGATATCTCAAAGCTAAAACATGACTATAAAACAATTATTGTTGAATTTCCTTTATCTCAAGATGAGGTCCTGCACAGCGTTACCAATGTAACATATATTTTTATTCAAATATCTACCACTCTTTCCGAATAATAAGATGGGCCTTATTTTATTTGTTAGTAAACAACCCAAATATAAATAGATGAAAATAGTGGCAGATACATGAATAAAAATATTCTGCTAAATTTGCAACACTTATCCAGCATGATTTTAAAAAAAAATACCAAACTGCATTGTTGAAAATAAGAAATTCCTCATAATGCGTTAAACATGTTATCGATAAACAAGATTATTTAATTCTTCAGCTTAAATCAAATTTAAATTAAATCTGTTTTTATATTTAAACAATATTTAATTTTCCCCACACACTTCCATAAAAGGGATTGAAGAAGAGGGAAAGAAGCTTTCGGTGACAATTTATAATTTTGTACTAGAACACAATACTCTGCAAATTTATTTATGACTAGCAAGCTACGCCCGCTACGCTGGTCAATTTCTCCTAACGAACCTTTAATCAAACAAAGTATTGACATTTCATAATTCACTTTTATATTTTAACAGAATAATAAGGCTACTATAATTTGTGACTCGTGCTATAGCCAATATACCCGCCAGGACACGTTGCCCTTACCATTATCTTTTTACGCGTGAAGGTTTCGCTATGGTACTCCATTGTGAAATTTGGTAATTTTTGAAATTCAATATTTGAAAAATGGCATAATCATTAGATTTGAAATTTATATCAAGAAATATACAATTTTTTACCTTTCAAACGCAGTTTGTCTAACAATTTTCTGACAAATACTTTTCGAGCTATTATTTTTTTCAGTAACTTCAAATGTTTCATTTTCCGAGATTAATCTATGGCAAAGATTAGCGAAAAACCCAGTCGTCAGCAACGCATAGCTTTATATTAAAGAGGATGTTGGAGCAAGGATTGTCACCATCACTTTTGAAATTGGTTCAGTAGTTCCAGAGATTCCATAGAAATTGTAATTTAGAATAATATGAGAACGCTTTTCGCTCATTTCACCCTTTTGAATTTCGAATTTTTTAGAATTTGTTCTTATAGAGCATTTACATCTTAAAAATAATTATCATGCCAAATTTCAAGTCCCTTCAGTATAAAAAATCGAAATTTTAGAACGTTTTTTGCTCTTGCACCCCCCTAGGAGTAGTGGCACCAACATAAAATATAGCCTATGTTGGAGCAGGGACTGTCACCATCAATTTGCCACCATCACTTTTGAAAACTGTTCTGTAGTACCAAATATATCATAGAAATTGTAATTTAGAATGTTTTAGAACGCTTTTCGCTCATCTCCCCCTTTTAAATTTCGAATTTTATTAGAATTTGTTCTTAGAGAGCATTTACATCGTATAAGTAACCACCATGCAAAATTTCATGTTTCTAGCTCCTTCAGTATTTAAAAAATCGAAATTTTAGAACGTTTTTTGCTTTGGTACCCCCTGGGGTAGTGGCATCGACATAAAATATAGCCTATGTTGGAGTAGAGATTGTCACCATCAATTTGCCCCCATCAATTTTGAAATCGCTCCAGTAGTTCCAGAGATTACCCCCTACAAACAAACAAACAAACAATCTTTACTATTTTTTAATATTAATTAGTATAGATTTAAACAGGTTATACAACAAGTCCACATTACTGAAGCATGGTAAGCATGGCATTGGCAGGTACTTTCTTTCTATGTAGACACTCACCATACCCCTACCTACTGGGCTATGACCCAGTTTTACGGGTTTGGAGACGGGGCGAAATCGCCTGATCGCCATATTGGGTGGTCTTCAGGACTAGTGCTTATGACATCTTAATATCAGCTTTGTTTTATTTTGCTTGGTTCTATGTTGGCCGATTACTTAAAGTGGGTTTGTTTTTGTTTACTTTCACAGCCATCACTACGCTAGTTGGTCTCGTAATTTAGAGCCTTGTTTGAATATTCTGCGATTTTTTTGTTCGGTGGTTGCTTCCATTTCGACCTTAGTTACACTCAGAATCATCTTTTTGTCTTTTTAACTTTGAGAGAGTTGATAATTCTTTACAGATAAAAAAAATCATGATTTTAAAAGGAAAAGGCGGATTATTAATTATCCCGATTTGGATTTTTTTATTAGATTTTTTAATTTAATTTTTTATGATTTTTTTTAGCCTTTTTTCATGTTTTGAAGCGTTTTTTGTTTCAAATGACGTCACAAATCTGGCACTAGAAGTCAAACACCGTTGGATGGCAGTTGTGATTGGTAGCTGATACGATTGTAGGCACAGGGGGAATTACAGCCATCGCTACGATAGTTGGTCTTGTAATTTAGAGCTTTGTTTGAATATTTGGCGATTATTTTCCTTCGACACTAAGAAATTTTGACCAAAATGCTTGATTGGTTCGGTGGTTGCTTCCATTTCGACCTTAGTTACGCTCAGAATCATCATTTTTTTCTGCCTTTTTAACTTGGAGAGAGATGATAATTCTTTACAGATTTAAAAAAAAAAAAAATCATGATTTTAAAAGGAAAAGGCGGATTATTAATTATCCCGATTTGGATTTTTTTATTAGATTTTTTAATTTAATTTTTTATGAGTTTTTTAGCGTTATTTGTTTCAAATGACGTCACAAATCTGGCACTAGAAGTCAAACACCGTTGGAGGGCAGTTGTGATTGGTAGCTGATAGGATTGTAGGCACAGGGGGAATTACAGCCATTGCTACGATAGTTGGTCTCGTAATTTAGAGCCTTGATTGAATATTTGGCGATTTTTTTTCCTTCGACACTAAGTAATTTTGACCAGAATGCTTGATTGGTTCGGGGGTTACTTCCATTTCGACCTTAGTTACGATCAGAATCATCATTTTTTTTTTTTACCTTTTTAACTTAGAGAGAGTTGATAATTATTTACAGATAAAAAAAAAATAATAATAATGATTTTCAAAGGAAAAGGAGGATTATTAATTATCCCGATTTGGATTTTTTATTAGATTTTTTATTAGATTTTTTATTTAATTTTTTTATGAGTTTTTTAACCTTTTTTCATGTTTTGAAGAGTATTTTGTTTCAAATGACGTCACAAATCTGGCACTAGAAGTCAAACACCGTTGGAGGGCAGTTCTGATTGTAGGCACAGGGGAAATGCAACCGGGCAATTGTGATTGGCAGATGAAAAGGTAGTCAGTAGATTGCAATTCGAAAAGCGAGTTTTTGCGATTTTGTTTATGGGAATTTTAGAATTTTTTCATGTAAGTGAAGTCATTTATGTATATGAGTTCAGAAATTGGCAACGATAACTTACAGTTTTTGTATGGTTAAAAAAAACAGTCATTTTGTAATTAAACGAAACCTTTTCTCAGGTCTCCCAGGTACTAGATAAACTTCTGTATCCTCTTTACAGCCCTTAGGTACCACTATTTCTGAACATTAATCACCAGGCAAGAGTATTTTCTCGGATTCTATGGGCCCATTTTCAACGATAATTAGTTTGTTCAACTTAATACGAACTAAGTAAGATATAGATAACTAATTCAGATAAAGATTTGGCGCCATCTGGTGGTAGGAAATAGAGCTAAAAGATTTTGCAGCGCATGCGTAGCACGCCTGTTATACAGTGTCGTAGGCAACAGGGACACGTGTTGGACTAAAATATTTTGTATTTAAAATTGCTCCGATTCAAACAAAGAGCCTGATTTCAATGATAATTGATTCATTCAACTTAACATGGATTACGATATAGATAACTAATTGAGACATAGATTTAGTGCATCCTAGCGATGGAAAGTGGAACTAAAAAAATTTTAGCGCTCGCACAGAAAACATTCTATACGGTGCTATAAGCAATGAAGACACGTGTCGGAGTTTCGTTCGGAAAAATATTTGATTAGAACAGGGTGTACCCTCTGGCGGTGGAAGATATAATTAAAAGATTTTGCATTTAATTTCGGTCCGATTCAAACGAAATCTTTTCTAACATTCTTCCGATGTCTCCCAGGTACTAAAATTTCAGTATAATTTTTTCAGGCCTTGGTTACTACCATTTATGAATATTAATATCCAGGGGGGTGATTTATTTTATCGGGTTCTAAGGGCCTGATTTCAACGGGAATCGGTGCATTCAACTTAACATGAACTAATTAAGATATAGCTAATTAATTAAGACATAGATTTCGTACGATGGAAAGCGGAAATAACAGATTTTCATTTACAACTAACAAATTTTCATCTACACGGTGCCGTAAGCAGCAGGAATGAGTGCCGGAGTCGTTCGGCACTCATTTCGTTGAGTGTCGTTCGGAAAGAGGCTGATTTAGAACATAAAGCTCCACCTAGTTGGGAAAACTGGATCTAACAGATTTTGCTGCGCGTGCGCATGACGTATGCTATACACGGTATCGTGGGCAGGGGGGACATGGGTCGAAACTATGTTTAGAACAGAATGGTCCCTTGGTGGTGCAACTGAAAGATTAGCTATTTTAGTACTAAAAGATTGGCTAAAGATAGCTATTTTTATTGAAACCGCGAAAGAAAGTTACCAATTTGATAATCCCAGACAACGAAATAGTTTCATTTTCACTCATCATCGAGTATTAATAAAAGTATCGGAGGTATTGAATCGAAACTCACAGTCTGCAGCGTAGTTTATTTTTCTGATTCCTAATTGTGTGTTTAACCATTTTTTGGAGATTTGTTATCCTGAATTTTATGATCTTACCTAAAATTTCTGCTGATATATTGCGAAATGACCTAAAACGTTCTAGCCTACCTTTAACCCCTTCGGAGGGAGGATTTTCAAAAATATTTTCTTATTGCCTGCCTAGGGTATAAGGGCAATCTACTGTCCAAATTTCGTGATCCTAAAATTAGTCATTTCAGCTGGGCGTTCTCTCTTTATATAGTAGTGCTAGTAGACCGTCCCGGCTTCGCGCGTGCGAACAATGTGTCAACTTGATTGTAGGTAGGGATGTGTAGGTACTTTAAAAAATTGTTCTAAATCGTATAAAAGTGTAAGTGGGAAAAAATTGCAGCACTTACAAATTTTGAACTTTCAATGAAAGCCTTTAAAAATGTGATAATTTATTTTATTTCTGTTTATGTACATACTGAAGCTAATAAATTTATTTATAGAAAGTAGAACGACCCGACTTCGACCGAGGTATGCTTGGACTTCCAGGTAACATAAGTGAAAATGTAATATCCTAAAAATACGCCGATCACAATAATGCATTCACGTCCGGAAACCGTAATAATGACAAAACTTATGTTATTTTGACGAAATCATACTAATTACCTCAGCTTTATAAACGACTAGCAAGCTACGCCCGCTACGCTGGTCAATTTCTCTTAACGAACCTTTAAACAAACAAAATATTGACATTTCATAATTCACTGTTATATTTTAACAGAATAATACGGCTACTATGATTTGTGACTCGTGCTATAGCCAATAAACACGTCAGGACACGTCGCCCTTATCATTATCTTTTTACTCGTAAAAGTTTCGCTATGGTACTCCATTGTAAAATTTGGTAATTTTTCAAATTCAATATTTGAAAAATGGCATAGTCATTAGATTTGAAATTTATATCAAGAAATATACAATGTTTTACCTTTTAACCGCAGTTTGTCTAACAATTTTCTGACAAATACTTTTCGAGCTATTATTTTTTCAGTAACTTCAAATGTTTCATTTTCTGAGATTAATTTGTGGCAAAGATTAGCGAAAAACCCAGTCGTCAGCAACGCATAGCCTTATATTAAAGAGGATGTTGGAGAAGTTATTGTCACCATCACTTTTGAAATCGGTTCTGTAATCTGTAGTTCCAGAGATTCCATAGAAATTGTAATTTAGAATGATTTTAGAACGCTTTTCCCTCATTTCACCCTTTTAACTTTCGATTTTTTAAAATTTATTCTTAGAGAGCATTTACATCTTATAAGTAACTACCATGCCAAATTTCAAGTTTCTAGCTCCTTCAATATAAAAAAAAGACGAAATTTTCAGAAAATTTTCACTTCTGCACCCCGTTGGGGTTAGTGGCACCGACATAAAATATAGCCTATGTAAGAGTAGGGATTGTCTCCATCGGTTTGCCACCATTACTTTTGAAATTGGTTCTGTGGTTCCAGAGATTCCATAGAAATTGTAATTACGCTTTTCGCCAGATTTCACCATTTTAAGTTTCGAATTTTTTATTTTGTTGTTAGAGAGCATTTACATCTTATAAGTAACTACAATGCCAAATTTTCAATTTCTAGCTCCTTCAGTATAAAAAAAATTGCAATTTTAGAACGTTTTTCGCTTCTGCACCACCCTCGGATTAGTGGCACCAACATGAAATATAGCCTATGTTATAGTAGGAACTGTCACCATCAATTTTCCACCATCACTTTTGAAATCAGTTTTGTAGTTCCAGAAATTCCATAGAAATTGTAATTTAGAATGCTTTTAGAACGCGTTTCGCTCATCTCACCCTTTTAAATTTCGAATTTTTTTAGAATTTGTTCTTAGAAGGCATTTACATTTTATAAGTAACTACCATGCCAAACTTCAAGTTTCTAGCTCACTCAGTATAAAAAAAGTCGCAATTTTCGAACTTTATTCACTCACGCACCCCATTGGGGTTAATGGCACCGACATAAAATGTAGCCTATGTTGGAGTAGGGATTGTCACCATCAATTTGCCACCATTACTTTTGAAATCGGTTCTGTGGCTCCAGAGATTCCATAGAAATTGTAATTTAGAATGTTTTTAGAACGCTTTTCTCTCATTTCGCCCTCTTAAATTTAATTTTTTTTAATTTGTTTCTGCATTACATCTTATAAGTAACTCCAACGCCAAATTTCAAATTTCTAGCTCCTTCAGTATAAAAAAAAATTGCAATTTTAGAACTTTCTTCGTTTCTGTACCCCCCTAAGATTACTGGCACCAACAAAAAATACAGCCTATGTTGGAGCAGGGAGTGACACCATCAATTTGCCCCCAATATTTTTGAAATGGGTTCTGTAGTTCCAGAGATTCCATAGAAATTGTAATTTAGAATGTTTTTAGACCGCTTTTCGCTCATCTCAAAGTTTTAAATTTTGATTTTTTTAGAATTTGCTTTTAGAGAGCATTTACATCTTATAAGTTACTATCATGCCAAATTTCATGTTTCTAACATCTTCAGTATAAAAAAATCGAAATTTTAGAAAGTTTTTCGGTCATGCACTCCCCTGGGGTAGTGGCAATGGCATGAAATACAGCCTATGTTACAGCAGGAACTGTCACCATCAATTGCCACCATCACTTTTGAAAACAGTTCTGTAGTTCCAGAAATTCCATAGAAATTGTAATTTAGAATGTTTTTAGAACGCGTTTCGCTCATCTCACCCTTTTAAATTTCGTTTTTTTTTTTTTAGAATTAGTTCTTAGAGAGCATTTACATTTTATAAGTAACTACCATGCCAAATTTCATGCTTCTGGCTCCTTCAGTATAAGAAAATTTGAAATTTTAGAACATTTTTCGCTCTTGCACCTCTCCCCCCTGTGGTAGTGGCACCGATATAAAACATAGCCTATGTTACAGCAGGGACTGTTACCATCAATTTGCCATCATCGCTTTTTAAAATGGTTCTGTAATTCCAGAGATTCCATAGAAATTGTAATTTAAAATGGTTTTAGACTGCTTTTCGTTCATCTCACCCTTTTAAATTTCATTTTTTTTTTAGAATTTGTTCTTAGAGAGGATTTACATCTTATAAATAACTACCATGCCAAATTTCAAGTTTCTAGCTCCTTCAGTATAAAAAGAAATCGAAATTTTAGAACGTTTTTCGCTTTTGCAACCCCCTGTGGTAAATGACACAGACATAAAATATAGCCCATGTTACAGCAGAGACTTTTACCATCAATTTCCCACCATAACTTTTGAAAATGGTTCTGTAGTTCCTGAGATTCCATTGAAATTGTAATTTAGAATGTTTTTATAACGCTTTTTGCTCATCTCACCCGTTTAAATTTCGATTTTTTTTAGAAATTGTTCTTAGAGTTTACATCTTATAAGTAACTAATTTATCTTATAAATGACATTCGACCCCCATTTAAGCTCCTTAGGGGTTGAATTTCTAAAATTTCCGAAATATGTTTCTGATTAATTTTTTAGTACATTTGTTATGCTACATTTTATGTTCCTATCTAGAACTGCTACTGAGATATGGCGAAATGACCTAAAATGTTCGATTCCCCCCCCCCCCCCCCAGTTAACCTCCTTAGTGGATGACTTTCTAAAATCGCTGAAATATGTGTTAAAAGTTTTGTAGTAGATTTGTTATCTTGAATTTCTTACTCCTACCTAAAACTGCTGCTGAGTTATGGCGAAATGGCACAAAACGTTTAACACCCCCATTTAACCTCCTTAGGGGTTGAATTTCTAAAATAACTAATATAACTAATATAACTGAAATAACTAATTTTTTAGTACATTTGTTACCCTAAATTTTTTGCTCTTACATAAAATTGCTCCTGAGATATAAGGAAAGGACCTAAAATGTTCGATCCTCCCAGTTAATCCCCTTATTGTGTCAATTTCTAAAATCGCTGAATCATCTGTTTAACCATTTTTTTAGTAGATTTTTTATCCCTCATTTCATGCTCCTTCCTAAAACTGCTGCAGAGATATGGCGAAATGACCTAAACTGTTCGAGCCTTCCTTTAACTACATTCGTGGGGTATTTTAAAAAATTGCTGTCTGATTGCTCGCCTAGGGTATAAAAGCAATCTACTGTCCAAATTTCGTGATCCTAAATTAAGTCGTTTCAGCTGGACGTTAGTCAGTCAATCAGGCTTTCTCTCTTTATATAAAGTACTAGTAGTCAGTCTCGGCTTCGTGCAGGTTAACAATGTGTCGGCAAGAATGTAGGGCTGCGATGGGTTAGTACTTTAAAAAAAATGTTTTAAATCGGATAAAACCGAGAGTGAGAAAAAATTGCAGTGCTTACAAATTTTGAACTTTAAATAAAAGCAATGTAAAATTTTGATAATTTTATTTATTTATTTCTGTATTTGTACATATTGAAGCTAATAAATATATTTCAACATAGCAGAACCATCCGACTTCGCCCGAGTTATTCTTGGCCTTTCGGGCAACATAAGTGAAAATGTAATATTAAAAAAATACGCCGATCACAATAATGCAGTCGCGCCTGAAAACCGTAAGAATAACAATCAGAAAAAAACTTATGTTAGTTTGACAAAATCGTACTAAATCCATCAGTTTTGAAGACGATTTAAACAAAAATTCTTTTAAAAATGTTATGCATAAAACATCTAATGGAAAATCAATAATAGATATCTTATTCGTCTAATCTTCTATAATCGGGCTCATATCCAATGTCCAATCCGATTGGTGAATTTCTAAAATTGCTTAATGTGTTTAGTTATTTTATTAGTATATTTTTTTATATTTAATTTCGTGCTCGTACCTAAAACTGCTTCTGAGGTATGGGCGATATGACCTATAACGTTCGAACCCCATTTAACCCCCTTAGAGGATGACATTCAAAAATCACGGGAATATGTGTTTAAAATTTTTTAGTAGATTTGTTATCTTAATTTCGCCCCTACTTAAAACTGCTGCTGAGTTATGGCGAAATGATCTAAAACATTCGAACCACCCATTTAACCCCCTTAACCCCTTGGGGACGAGCGACACGTATACGTGACGCATAAGATGCTCAGAATCCTCGATTATTTCCACCAGTTATTTTTTATTGCGAGCTTTGCCTTATTGAATATTAGCATTTCTGCGATTCTGTTAGGCGAAAATTTTTGTTTTGAAAAACCGGTGGTAGAAGATTAAAAATTCTGTAATGGACGCTCGTCGCGAAGGGGTTTATGGGTGGATTTCTGAAATGTCCGAAATATAGGTTTAACTATTTTTTTTTAGTAAGTTTGTTATCCCAAATTTTATTCTTTTACCTAAATGTGTTAGTGAGATATCGCAAAATGACCTCAAACATTCGATCCCCCCCCCCCCCCATTTAACCTCCAAAGGGGACGAGTTTCTAAAATCGCTGAAATACGTGTTTAAACCTTTTATTATTATATTTGTAATCCTGAATTTCATGCTCAGTCTAACTCAGCCAGAAGCAGTAACTACCAAAAATTGCTTCTGAGATATCGCTAAATGACCTAAAACCCATTTACTTTCTACTTTCCGGCTGAAAATGTATTTTTTTAAACCTTAATAAAGTTACCGGGGTGCTATACACCTCAGACTTATCCTACTCACCTGAGCAGTCCCTCTTAGGCTGTGAATATTCTTATGACTATTATGTCGGAAATATTTTAAGGCTCCATCCCTATCTCCTTTCTGTGGTGTAAGAATAGCTTTTCACGAATATACTCTATTGCAGGTTCATTATCAACATATAAGCCAAAAAATCGTGAAATACGAAATGCAGAAGAGAAAAAATGAGTGCGCTGTGGTGCACAGTGTCAAATTCTTTAAGAGTAGAATTTCGTGTTGAAATATAATTCTGTTATGCAATTTTTGAACGGATCCCAGACCGATAAATTTTTAGGCGTGAGGTACTTACTGCGATATGATATGATAATGCGTCACATGAGAAGTTTCAAAGCACCTTAACTCCTAACTGCTATTAGCGGTCTTACAGCTTTCCACTTTTTAGGTGCGCTCGTAATTATATAAATACGTAGCACTTACTGTCGTCGCTTGGTCCGTCCGTCCGTCCGCATATAACAACGCAAAAACTACCCAACCGAATGGTTTGAAATTTAAGATATATTATCTTTACAGAATTTTGTCGAGACATTTCAATTTTTTTAAAAATCGAATAAAAACTTTAGAAAATATTAATAAAAACATTTATTAAGAAATTTGATATACATATTTTTTAAACCGGTGCTTTCTTTTTATAGGAGCTTTCGAAGTTTAATCGTCAAGCGACCGAGATACTTATTTTATGACAGAAATGAATCTGCAGACGATATAATTCATTTCACAGAATTAAAAATCATCAAGATTTGAATATTTATATAACTAGCTATAGTACGAACGCACCTCGTTTGTAACGTTTGACGTACAATTTCCAACTTGTTTCAATTTTTACAGTTTAACTCTTCATTTTCAATTTAATTATAGATTCTACTGAATGTTTGACCTAGTACCCTGGCTACACACTTCTGGATAGATGAATTTTTTAATTTAATAGTCCTGAATAGAAAGTTTATAACATAAACGATATCCTATGAGTTAAACTAGACTTTAATAAATCTTTTGATCTCAGAGAGTGTTCAATGCATATTGGAGACAAAGTACGCAACAACAGTTATGAGTTACATGAATTAAGTGATGTTTCACATCAATTTCTGTAATTGTAAAACATGTGGTAAAAAAGTTAGCTTGTTATCAAAGTTAACTACTTGAAAACTAATATTTTCCATAACAGCAATTGAAATGAATTGCGGGATTGGAAAAGGTCCAATAAATATTTCAGGTTCTGGATACAGATCCCTTTGTCTGCAGAAATGCACCTAAGTAGTTTTGCCATTAGAATTTATAAAACCCTTTTTATTTGTCCAATTAAGATTATCTAGAAAAACAATCTGTAACTGTCTTTTAATAAAACGAATTTCCCGTCCTATACATCGAATACTGAAATCGTCAACGTATACATTTCCTTCTACTGATGTAACTAGTTAAGTATATCATTAATTTATTTGAAACAAAGTTGCAAAAAAGGCACTACCATGGGGTACACGCTCTTCTTGTACATAAAAACAAGAATTTATCCCCGAATTCAAACTTAAAAATGTCGAATGATTAGGAAGTTTTTAATAAGGTTAAAGATGTTCCCGCGAACTTCCAGTTAAAATGATCGTAATGGATTTCATACCGCCATATCAAAAATTTCTTACACCAAATGGTAACATTTTAAAAACAGTCCCGTATATGAATTTCTAAATGGATGATGTTATCACTATTAGATCTACCACGTCGAAAGTCACTTTGGAATGCTGGAAGACAGTTATTGGATTCCAAAACATGCAATAGGCGTCAATTGATTTTTTTTTTCAAAAAGTTTGCATGGCTACTAAATAGTAAGATCGATTAGTCATTATTGGGTTTTCTAGGATACTTACCTGGTTTAGTAAAAGGAATAGTGATAGCTTTGCCCCAAGCAGAAAGAGAAATCTGCACCATCCATATGCTATTGAAAAAAACAAGAAAATTAGTAATGCAGAATTGGGAATAGTAGCTTCAAAAATGTAATTGATGCCGTCGAGACCTGGGACAGATAAAAGCTTTTTTTTCAAACAGCTTGAGCTCTGAAATAATAAATGATTGATTAAATGCAAAGGAATAAGGAGAATTAAAATTTATTCATGCAATTTCCATTTGACTTTAAGTTAAAAGAAAATTCTGAATATAAATTAGAGCTTGAAATAGATGCTATGGTACTTACTATTGTCACTTCAAGAGTTTTAAGAGATGTTATAGTTTAACCATTGTGTTTTAAAACTGTAAAATGATTTTTCTCACAAACGTCTGTTTACTCTTTTTTTATAGTTATTTAGTTAGAGTATTGAGTTAAATTTAAAGACATATACAAGTACTTTTTTACAGCTAAATGTGTTATGGTACGGGATAGAATTATTTGATTAAGGTTAATTATACACATCCCATTCTCGTGCTGCGTAATTTCCAACTCACAAAATGATTGTTAACTAAAGATGTAGAGACTAGGACTGATTTATGAATGAAAATTTCAGAATAAATAAGACAGATTAACTTGGCTTTACACGATCTCAGAACTTTTTACGTTTAAAGAATCGCAAGACTTGGCTACATTTTTTACAAGTGATGTTTTGATGGGATTTTCTTTTATCCAAACCGTTTAAAATTTTTATCATTTAAAAATATGTTTTCTTAGCATGCGTAAAACATTTTGAAAAAAAAAATATTTAGAGGTAAAATTTCTTGTAAGAAGGGATATTTTTTCACTTCGGTACATTTAATATTTAAAAATTTATAGTAATTACTGTCAGAACTCTCTGAATGTTTTATCGGTTAAAAATATAACAATTTAGCGACCTGCATAAAAAAAGTGAAACAATATTGCCATCCAGTTGTAAATAATATATATTTTCTTGTCGCCTTTTTTGTTGCTTTCGCGTAAGCTTCTTAAACATAAAAAAATAGTTCTTATCGCGCCCGAACCCTTTGAAATTTTTATAAGTTATGAATAGGACATTTTAAAAGTCTTCATAAAAATTTCGTGAAAAATATGCATATTTAGTCGTGAAAACGTGATCCGCAGTTGAGCGAAGTTCAGAGAGCGTATCTATCAAAGTTTTAGCGTTCGTATAAAAAAATTCGCAGATTTTATTCCGATGTTTAGTAATTTTAAGCATAGAAGATAAGTGTGTCTCCGAGAAGTGCGAAGTGACCTTCAGTCACGTATTATTTTAAAAGACTTAAAATTTGTATTTCTGAAAACTAATTGACACAGTATATTTTATGGTTGGAAGATAGTGTTTTCCGGTATAAGATATACGATTTTGTTTCAAGGACGGTGTTTTAGTGGACATTTTAGAAGTTCCGGAAAATAAGCTGTTGTGGCTTTAAAGAGACAGATTGTGAGGATTTAGATCTGTAGAGGGATTCGGATTGAGTTACAATAGTTTGATATCTTTTGTGAACTTTTATTTGATACAGTAGAAGCATATGATACTTCAACTATAAAACTATCTTCTATTGACAGGAATTAAACTTAATAATAACCGGAGTTGAACTTAATTCTCAAGTATGATTTCAGGCTAACATAGGTTTTAAAAACAGTCTATTCAACTATTAAAATTAAAAGTTCTTTAAAACAGCTTAAACGCGTCATTTAAATCATAATTAAAATCTTCCATTAAAATTGTTACAATAAGTTGATTTAAGTTTCACGCAGTGCTTTAACTTTATGTATTAAATAAAATACCATAAATCACTTAGGTCATCTCAGCACTTTAATCAAGTAGCTATTAAAACGAAAGCAACTAAACCAAAGCATAAGTTTATGTAAGATTTTTAGGTTTAAGCATCAAGTAAAACCTGCTGATTACATTAAAAATTTCCCCCACTTATCACTCATGGGAAAGACCAATATAGACAATTAATTATGTACAAAAACTAGAATCTCCAAAAGAACCTGCTCGGAATTTACGAAGTTTAAACAAAATTCAGATTAGTTTAAAATTACAGCTTCATTCTGCTGCATAATTCCAACAATCCACCTAAAAACATTTCAGTATTTAAGCAATAACATTTCTAAACATAACAGAATAAACATTAACATGATTTGTAACAACATTCAACAAGAAAACCTTTTACCTACATGCATCTAAAATGCATTATTCACAATCAGAGTGACCTAAAATTTGCCTCTAGTGCGAACTCCCCCAATAGTCCATCAACTAAAATTAATAATTATTTTAATACATTACTACATAAATTCAAAACTTCCTGAAAAACAAATTGTTTTGTACAAAATATCATAATTCTATAACAATGCAGTACAGATTCAATACAAATTTCAAAACTTTTTAATATATCAATACATGTCAAAAACTTCCGCTGAAAATCTCATCCAACAATCACCTTTCATCCTTCATCATACATGGGCCCATGATTCCATTCTCTTTCATAATACAAAAATATACGCTATAAATGATCAAACAATTTATGCAAAATCATATTTCAGCTGTATGCATAAAACTGCACATTTTTCATATCAATAATTTATGTTACATATACCAATTCAATCTATATTTTCATATTTAACGAGAAAAAGATAACATTATTATTGCAATCAAATTTATCATAATAGTATTAATTTGGTAATACAGAAATTTCAATAAACTTATAAAAATATTAACCCTTAACTGCTGTTACCAGTCTCACAGACCTTTGCTTTTTAAAATTTGCACAGTTTAACTTGTAGTTTTCAGTTTAAATATAGATACCAATCAAATTTTCTTTCGTTTGGAGCTCTAGTACTACTGCTAGAGACTTCTGAATAGTTCAATGTAAACTATAATGGTCAGGTAAATAAAGTTTAATACAGAAACAGTATTCCATGAGTTAATTGAGCCATTTATCCTTCTTGGGTTAAGCGGTCTCAGAGACAGATCACAGTAGTTACAACAGTTAAGGGTTAATGCTATGAAGTCGACTTCATATATTATCACACTTTTACCAAGTAAACAATGGCATTAAAGTGATATTTCCAATATTAATAGAAACAAAACCGACTCACTGAATTAACCTTTAACATGTCCACTGATAGGGTCTTCTTCCAACAGTGGCACCTTCGTCCACCACAATCCCCTGCGGACTCTCTGGCTGATAACATTTTCTCTTTCGACGAGACGTTACGAAAGGCCGCTCAAGACTCGGACAATTAGAACTCTAGGCAATAGAATAATCGGACATAGGACAATAGGACAATAGGACAATTAGAGAAAAAATACTTATTACATTCCATCGAGTTTTTTTAATTGGTTCACAATGGTTCACAAATGGTTCTAATTATTGCTTGCTGGGTAAATTCGAATGACCAGGCTCCTACCTGACAGGTGTCCCAAGCATAATGGGTTTGTGATTGCCTGTCAACGGGCACCGCATGGCGACGATCTATATGACAGGCACACAGGCCGTCTGGAATAACAGAACATGTATTTTGTTGATTTACTTTGTCTGTTACTAATGCGATTTAAACATATTGTCTTAAGTTCTGGATTTTTGATGCTGCATGGGAGGAGCAAACTTGTTAAAAAACAGCTTGAATTTAGTAAGAGGGGACAAACATGAGGAACCGCAACTAGATAAATTGCCTCCATGGAAAAATTTTGCAACCGAAATGCGAGACAAATATGTCTTTGCAGCGTGAGACGAGATCCCGGCTTTCTACCGTACCCCAACGGGTGAAAACAGGCACAGTGGGGCGTTTTGATGATCTAGGTGGATAAAATTCATTTTTCCGATTATCTCTGAATTTAACAAGACCGCATATACTGGTAGCTGAATGTCTCTTTTGTCGAGATCCGTACGAGTTTTGTCGAAAAAACACGATGTGTCGATTAACTACGACCGTATAGAAGGCAGTTGATTTGAGAGACTTTTAACAGTTGCATTATTTTTCTGTAAGTTCGAAAGCAAGTCGTGACTTTTCTGTTTTATTTGAAAGCAGGAGTTTACTGGACATATGTCACATGTTTGTCACACGATTTAACCTATTGTTGTTTGAAAATAAGTGCCATCTTGTTTTCAAACTTCATCTTGACTTTTAATACAGTACTAAGCATTATTAAGCAATAAGCATTTTTTTAAAATCAAAGTGCCATTCCTAAAGTATTGAAAACGTAAGATAGATCCTGCGAAAGTTTGCGAATCATTAAGTTATATTAACTTGAAGTGTGCGTCTGAGTGTTTAATTCAAATCTTGCAAGTCAATTTTCACCACTTTTAACTATCCGATTGAGCTGAAACTTTGAATACATGTGTAGTTTCAATGATAATACAATATTATAATTAAAAAATAATAATAATATAAGTAAAAATATAATAATAATAATAATAATAATAATAATAATATAAATAATTAAATAAGTCAAATATTTATCACTGTTTGGTTATTTTATTACTGATACATTCGAAAACCCAGCAAAACCTAATTAAACTTCAACGCAATAATTTTGTCCACCTAGATCCTCAAAACGCCCCACTGTGCGTCGGCTCTCTCATTGGATCGGGTCCAGTAGCTTGTGCTGCCTTTAGATTATGCACACCTAGTAAAGAGACGTTCACTATATATATATATATATATATATATATATATATATATATATATATATATATATATATATATATATATATATATATATATATATATATATAGCTTTAATCTTCCATTTTATTCCATCCGACACATTCCCAGCCTAAAGGATTTAAAATTTCTAATTGTTGGCTTTTAGAACGTCAACGGGCTTGGATGTAAAGCCACTGAGTTTAAAGATGTTTTATTATGCGGGTAATTTTGACGTCTTTTTAGACTCTGAGACCCACTTTACGCAGGATAATTGCACTAAGGTCACCAAATACGAGTTATTTCATATACACAGATGGCGATCAGGATTTCATATAATAATAGCGGCTGACCTAGTGGTGGCTCTTCTGTCTATGTCGAATATAGATTCAATTCGTCTCTCACTAAACTTCCTCAATTGCACTGCATTGAAGCCACCCCTATTGTTGTAGATTTTCCCTCCATTCCCAACCTTCTGATTGCAGCCATTTATAATCCTCCTTTAAGGAATTAAAATCTGCTAGATACTGACCTTTCTAACCTTACTCGACCATTTCATATTATAACATTGCGAGTGATTATAACGCTCATCATTTCTCTTGGGTCTCACGAAGCTCCAAGCTACCTGGTTTTAGACAGCTCAAGCGGACTGATCAAAATCATACGCAAATCATAGCGACTCCTGAGTCCACTCGCGTTGGGTTGAGTTGGGTTGATTATTGACTTCCAACTATCTACACTTGGGATATAGGCTCGGGTGAGATGCCCTTCGTGGGTGTCTTTCTAAGGGAACCTAACCCGTATTTACGCATGGATAAATCCACGGCTCGAAGAAAACCACGAAAACTCCGAACGATTAGGCCGACGGGCGCGATTGGAAACGAACCCAGCACCTCCCGTCTACCAGCTTCGAGAGCAGAACCTCTCAGCCACTGGTGGGTCCTGAGTCCACTCGCCATAATTCTCATTCTATTATTGATTTTGCTGTGATCCGCAATTTTTCATTCCCGCACACTATTGAAGCTGTGAACGATTTAAACATTGACCTTCTTTCGGTTGTGCTCAGATTCGATATGGATAGTTACTATCCTGAAATTTCACAAGCATTTTCTGTGAACTGTGGCAATTTCGCAAAGGTTCTCACACAAATGGATACGCCTATGCAAACTCTGATAAGGCTGAGATCATTGCTGAGAGTTTTAGAAGACAGTTCATTCTTAATCTTGATGTCGTCAATCCTATAATGGACGACATCCTCAGTTCCAAAGTTTCAGAATTGCTACACACTAACCATGAAAATACTCTTAATCCTGTAATCCTTTCAGAGGTTAAAACTTATACTCAGAATCTACTAGCCTCGATTGTATTTCTGCTAATATGTTAATGCTAATATGCCTTCATTTAATTTTTTTTTATTTTTTTTAACGATCCTTATAAATACTATGCTTAAACTCCGCTTATTGACTGCTGGAAGAAAATGTTGGCTGTATCACTCCCATACCCTGGGAAGGACAGACACGTCACTTCCAGCTTCAGACCTGTTTCTCTTCTCTTTTATCTTTCGAAAGTCTATTGATACATATTTTTAAACCGTCTGAAAGACCTTCATCACCACCAATTCAATTATTATTCCCGAACAGTTTGGGTTTCGACCTAATCTCTCGATGCAACACCAGATTTGGAGGGCGACTGAACGGTTTTTAATACACAAAATACTGGTGTTGTACTCCTAGACATAGCTAATGCCTTTGATAGATTGAGGCATGATGCTCCCATTTACAAAATAATTATGCACAAAGCTCCTCCCCAACTTATTTTAATTCCCTGGAATTGTTTGAAAAACAGTTCCTTTTCTGTCAGAAAAAACAATTCTATTTCCTCCTCCCGCAATATCGAGGCAGGCGTGCCACAAGGTGGAATTATAAGTACATGACTCTTCAACTTATATATTAATGATATCCCAAAGATTCTTCGCATTGACTTTGTAGTACCCCGCATTATATATGGACTAGCTGACATGCCCGGCGTTGCCCGGGTCTGTGATAATAATCTTAAAAATACCTAAAATCAATGTTGAATGATTTTATATTTTTAAATGAAAACCTATCCAATCGAACTAAAGGAACGTCGTTATAGTTATTGAAGATTTAATTTCTGACGTTTTGATATATTAAACTTTCAATTCTGACCAAAAGTTCCTGAGGAAACCTAAATAATATAAAGCGCCGCCTCACCTTTCCTCTTTTAAACTCAAAATAATATACAGTATTGGCCAATTTATTAGTCCCATTCGAAAAAAATTTCAAAAACCTTGTTTCTAAGATGATTATATTAAAATTAAATAAAAATCATGCTCTCGTGGCACCATATTTCACTTTTATATTTTAACAGAATAGTAAGGCTACTATAATTTGTGACTCGTGCTATAGCCAGTAATACACGTCAGGACACATGGCCGTTATTATCTTTTTACGCGTGAAGACTTCGCTATGGTATTCCATTGTAAAATTTGGTAATTTTTGAAATTCAATATTTGAAAAACGGCATAATCATTCGATTTGAAATTTATAAAATGAAAAATACAATTTTCTACCTTTCTAACGAAGTTTGTCTAACAATTTTCTGACAAATACTTTTCGAGCTATTAATTTTTTCAGCTTCAAATGTTTCATTTTCCGAGATTAATCTATGGCAACGATTACCAAAAATCCCAGTCGTCAGCAACGCATAGCTTTTTATTAAAGAGGATTATTTGGCTATTCCCTTCAGAAACATTTCATTACACTTTGTGTGATAGAACAACTTCAAATCTATCTCCAAGCCCTCTCAATTTGCTTTAGAAAATGATTTATCAAAGTTAATCCTTTTAAAATTGCCGTCATCATTTTCTCTAGAAAATCTATCACCCTAGACACCAATATTTCTCTTAATAATGAAGAAATCCCCTGGGTCTTCGTTTATAAATATAGAAGTAAGACATGCAAGTTTCGCCTCATGGGTTAAAAAGAAAATCTGGGCTTTATCCTGGAATAAATAACTTGAAATATGAAAACACATAATATGAAACATAATATGAAAACACTTATATACATTCACTTTTAAATTTCATTAGAATATAAATACAAATACATAAATATGATAGAACAAGATATATTTTTGATTAATAAAAGTGTAATGCAGAATAGGATGGTAGTAGTTAGCTGAGAAATATCCTTCGCCCCAAGAACGCGGCATACAACTTTGTACTAAGAAGATACTATTAGTATATCTGGATAGAAGATACTAATACTAATTTGAAATGCTCATTTTCGGAATTAAATCCTCACATATATTTCCTTATGCGGGACTTATCGGACTTAAAATTCTCATTAAATATCTATATTTTTAGTACAGTCTAGAAACTTTACAAAGTCTATCGCAATGCTCAAACATGGAGTCAAACATGGAGTCTGCCTTATCGCTTTACAAAGCACTTTTATGGTGGTAAATGAAAATTTTTGGTAGCTCTATGTGAATCTTCAGTTTAATTAAATTTGTGAGACTAAATGCAAAAGTTTTTCCCTCGATTCAAAGCCGCCTCTCTGGGTAAGAGTGACTGCACAGTGAGAGAAAATCATTAGAGGGCTTCTAAATTTTAACCCGTCAGCACACGCGCCCCTTTCCATTACGTTACTACACGCGTGGTATAAATTTTACCCCCAATGGGTTTTCTTGTGTCAATTTCTCCCCGGATAGATAGATTATAAACAAAAACTTAAATTTTGAAATAAAACTGTAAATCAATAAAGAGAACACAATTTAACTTAAAGTAAAAAGTTCTTTTATGTTTAAAGCAAACAAATCTCGCACTAAGATTCATTTCTGGATATCATTACATACAATCCAATCCTTTTACAATCCAAATTCAGTCATGAAAATGCAAAAACACATAAAACTGATATATAGAAACTGTATGTGCAAGAGTTAACGTTTAAAAGAAAAATTATATTATTATTCGCACACTATATTTTTTACATAAACATTTTCCTATCATTATGGGTTACGTTATAACATGCGTGGGGTAAATTTCCTCATTTTTATAACAAAAGAATGGAAAATACACAACCGGAGGTAAATTCTTTTTGGCCACATCTTGATGTCATTCAGCTTGAAAGGTAATATAAAGCTCAGAATGATCACGAACTATTTCCGCACATTTTTAAGTAATAGTTTTAAGCTGGGGTAGATTTTGTGCTGACGGGTTAAGAAACGTGCTGATTGCTCTACCCCCTCTATTGTCAATTTTTAAACCGAAATTTCGGAAAAAAAATACCGAACCTTAATTTTAATGTTTTAAAGCAAATTAAAATTTGCTTTGAAGTGTTCTTAATCCTATCAAAACTTTTCTAACTCAACAATCTTCACTATTTTCCTGAGAAGTAGAAATCGTTGTGCGATGCAGAAATTGTTGTGCGATGCAGAAATAATGAAGTAACGGAAACTGACGCAAAATTGTGTTAACGCTTAACAGCAGTAGAAAAAATTCTCGTATAGCTACTGTGTGTGGTCTCACAGACAGCTTGATCGGAAGATAACCCTCATGTGTGTTATTGTTGTAGGGAAGACGTCTTAAAATTTCAAATTATCGACGTTTCTCAACTGTTTCTATTTAAGGCGGTATTTAAAAATATATATTTTTCCACGCTCAACAACTCAAAAGTTTGAGATACATTCTCAGACTCATTTTTAAAAGTAAAAACATGAAACTTGTTGGCCTGATTTCGGAAGAGATTTAAAAGGGACCCATGTTTTAATTTTTCGTTTAATTAATTAGAAATTGATTTACAGTCAATTATTTTCACAGTACGATAATTTTTTTTTTTTGTTTCCTGCTCTATCGCTTCAGGAAATTCGGTTCAAATGTCTACTTTGACAGCATTTTTTGAATTATATTTTGCCTTTATCAAAAAATCGACGAATTTCAGACATTATAAAGTTTCTGAATAAGAGAACCTGCCAATTGGATGCATTTTAGAGCAAAAAGGAATTTTAAAATGTGTCTCAAAATAAGCAGTTTGGATTTAAAAACACCCTTAACCAGAAATTGAACTCCAGTCAAATTCGTAAAAACGAAACCTGACTTAAACTGAAAACACTTCGACGGAAGGAATACAAAGTAGATATTAAAATGATTGCTAAGGCGAATATTTTTTTTAAATGTGACATATTTGGTTACTAATTTTATATTTTCGGTGTTTAATGTATATATTGTGAAAACAAAGGGAAAAAGTTTCGCCAGATTTCGAAATAATCCCTTTTTTAGGTGCGTTCGTAATTATATAAAACACCACTTATAGTCGGCGTATAACAGCGCAAGATCTACCAAACCGAATAGTTTGAAATTAATTATATATAATCTTCACAGAATTTTGTGGTGACATTTCAAATTTTATGTAAATAGAATCAAACTTTAAAAATATATTAATCAAATTTTTCTTTATTTTATAAAATCCTATCATAGGTAATCTGTATAATAAAAGCGCAAGTCATGTGGCTAAGGAAAACAATACAGGCTAATCACTACTTTTTTCGTATAACAAGGGGCTATTTTTATTCAAAATTATTTTTTCGAATAAAATTGCATAAAAGTTACATTTTTAGAAAAATCTTTCAAAAAAACATTTTTGCTTGACAGGTGAGTTACATTAAAAAATGTATGCAGTCTGAAATAGCTTCAGTGAAAATTAGGTTAACGGCCGAATATCTCAAACCATTACAGTAAGTAAACGCAAAAGATTTGTTCATCGTGAGTCATAGATATATTAAACCATGGAGTTAATCATTTGCAAATTAAGACCTTCATGGTGAATTTGGCAGCGCTGTCTGGTGTCGTAAACAAAATTTTTATCTGCACACGTTGCATAGCCAATACGAAAATGAAAAGAACTGCTCATTTCGCTAATAACAGACGATATAATTCATTTAACTGAAATGATAACAATGATTTTTTTTAACACTTTCCAACCTAGTTGAAAAGTGTTTATGACTTCGGTTTGAGTGGCCGTCTGGCTATCTGCCGTCTGTCCGTGCTCTAACTCCCGTAAATAGGCTCGGATTACCCTGCAATTTTTATATGTTATTGTCGTTATCAATAGCATGTTCCCTATTTCAACTGAAGTGTGTAGTACTTATAGTTTTTTTACAGGGACACTCAAAAGAATTCCGTTACATTACGGTCTATGGGAAAAAATCATTTGCAGTTTATTTTAATGATGTTACACAATTTCAAACACATTGTAATGGACATATATCACTAAGATGCGTTACAAGAAGCTTAATATGGAATAGTGTGTGCATAGCACTTATATTTACTTTACAGGGACAGTCAAAAAAATTCCGTTACATTACGTCTATGGAGAAAAATCGTTTGCGGTTTAATTAAATAATGTTTCACTATTTTAAACGCATTGAAATTTATATATATCACTGAGGTGCATTACAAGAGGCTTACTACAGAATATTGTGTGTGTAGCAGTCATCGTTCATTTACAGGGACACAAAAAAAAAATTCTCTACTGTCTGTTAACAATAATTCCAGGAAGTGCGTTTTAAGTTGCTGAACGCGATTTTAAATTTAACTCACTTTTGTCTATTACTTGGTGTGTATGAATTCTGTAGAACATATACAGGGCAGAACAAAAGTTCGCGAACAAATTTCCGTTTATGGACAGAAACTCCAGTAAGAGAATTTTAAACTGTGCTACGCGTTTCCTAACTGAACTAAAATTTAGCATCCTATGTAGTATATATACAAACCTATAGATCATATACAGGGCTGAATAAAAGTATTCGGCTATTTTCCCGAATATTGTAGATGTTGTGAATATATGTTGAAAATTCCAGAAATTACGTTTTTAAATATATTATGCTTTTTCCAAATTGTTTACTCAGATGTTATCCTTTAGCTTATTAAACGATAATTATTTTGGAAGCGTTGGAAAGTATTACATAATCTATACTTTACGCATGATTTTTCGTTCTTGTTTTACATTGTAAAACATTTTATAATACAAACACACCTCATTTGCACGTTTAACGTACAATTTCTCTCTTTTTTAAAAAAAACTTTTTTTTAGACGTATAATTACGCAGTTACCAACTTTGGCACTTGAACCAACCAACCTGTCATTTCTGATTTACAAAATTTAAAAGTATCTCTTTCATGAGAATCCACGGAAGGTTAATAGCCAATTGGAAAGATTGTTGTTAGTATTGTTATTAGCGTCTTCCCACAAAAGAGATTAATTTGCATTTTATTATTCATTTAAAATGTGCCAATGTAGTTTTATGAATTTTGAAATAAATCTAATAGTTATGCCAGCATGTAATATCTAATCCGTCCATTTCAAACATTCTAAATGCTTTTTTTAACCAATTTTCAACGATTTTTTATAGCATAACGAATTTTGAAAATAATCTAACTAAAACAACATAAAATTTATTTAAACCAGAACATTTATTTAACGAATTACTTTGTAAAACATTTTATAATACGAACACACCTCATTTGCACGTTTACCTAAAAAAGGCTATTAGCCTTTTTTAGGTGCGTCCGTAATTATATAAATTCGTAGCACCTATAGTCGTCGCCTGGTCCGTCGTCATATAACAACGCAAAAACTACGTAATTCAATGGTTTGAAATTTAATATATATTAATCGTTGCAGAATTTTGTCGAGTCATTTAAAATTTTATGAAAATTGAATCAAAATTTAAAAATATATTAATAAAAAAATTTTTCATTCTATTAAATCCTATCATAAGTAATCAAAGTGCAAGTTATGTGGCTGAGGAAAACAGTTACGGGCTGATCACTCCTTTTTTCATATGCCAGGCGGCCATTTTTATCCAAAATTATTTTTAGAATAAAATTGCATAAAAGTTACATATTTAGAAAGATCGCTTAAAATTTGTTTATTTGAGAGAAGGACTACATTCAAATATGTATAGACCTTGAGGCAACTTCAGTTGAAATTAGGTTGACAGGCCAGTATCTCAATCCTTTAAAATAAATAAGCACAAGAGATTCGTTCATCACGAGTCACAGAAATATTAAACCATGAAGTTAATCATTTGCAATGCAAGAACTCCATGGTGAATTTTACAGCGTTGAAAGGTGTCCAAAAATAATTCGCATCTGTAAATGTTTCATACGTATCACACATAACAGACGATCTAATTCATTTCACTGAAATAACATTTTTTTTTTTTTTACACTGTAAAACTAGTTAGATAACGAACGCACCTCATATGCAACGTTTAACGTACAGTTTCCAACTAGTTTAATGCAACGTTTAGCGTACAGTTTCCAACTAGTTTAATTTGAGGTTTTAAAGTTTTTCTTAATATACATATATTATCTTTATTGTGGAGTACGCTGTTTTATCTTGCATGCTCTAAAATTTGTATTAATTTTGAATTTTTATGATTATGTTTTTTAAACCTTCTTTGAAAATAAGGCTCTCAACATAAAGATCTGTAATGAAATTCGACATAATCTAGTAGTTAACTTATTCTGTGACAAATATTGACACATCGATATTGTGAACGGCCTCTGAGAACGCTTGATCGAAAGATGAATAAAATACTCGATTAACTCGTAGGATACTGTTTATGTACATAATACATTTCTGTACAAGATTTGTGTAATTAAAATTAATCTATTCAGAAGACGCTACCTAAAGTACTAAACCTCCAAACAAAAGAAAATTTTACAAGAATCTATACTTTAATTAGATATATTTCTATGAAGCTCTGAAAAAAAAAATAACTGTCTGTGAGACCGTTAACAGCAGATTAAAGTTAAGTGCTTCGTACGTTATCGAATTCAAAATATAAATTCATGGCGATAATTTGAATTTTGAGTATATTTAGGTAGATCCATATACAATATTGAAGTATATTGATCAACGACCTGCTGTCACTCCTTAATTGCGTATCTGGAGAGATTTGAGAGTGGGAAAAAATATAACAAATTTGGGATTTCCACGAAAGAATAAATTTCATTTGTATTCAATGGTTGGAGTAGCATAGTTGAATTTTTTCCAACAGAGTGAAAATATGCCGGGACCAGGGCTCGAACCTGGGTACTTTGGATTGCCGTACCAACGCTCTCCCTACTGAGATATTCCGACGATATCCTGGACTGGCATATATTATTTGTTGCTGCGAACTGCAGCGCTAATTTCATTCATCCGAGCTATAACTATAGCATTTACATGATGAATCTTGAAATAGCACGGAAACTCCTGTATACCATGTAATTAGGTCATAATGAATAGAGGAAAGTATATTCAACTAGATAAATTACATTCAATGGTTGGAGTTGCATAGTTGAATTTTTTTCAACAGAGTGAAAATATGCCAGGACCAGGACTCGAACCTGTGTACTTTGGTCAATTGTTCAATCTGTCTGCCTGCCAACTGTCCATGCTCTAACTCGCATACATATGCGCATTGAAATTCATTTATATTTTTGGGGTTTACTACAACAGGTTTGGTATTGAAAATGATCTATGTAGCATTTATAGTTTATTTTATAGGGAGACTCCAAACTATTCCGTTACATTTTGGTCTTGGGAGAACATTTTTAACGACATTACACTATTTTAATCCTATTCAAATATTTCAACCATTTACAGGGACATTGAAAATAATTCCACTACATTTTAATTTATTGGGAAAAATCGTGTGCATTACTTTAACGATGTTACAATATTTTAAACATATTCAAAATGATACCCGTCACTGAGGTTTATTGCAAGGTTCTTATCGTCGAATAGGGTGTACATAGAATGTATCGTTCACTTACAGGGACATTCAAAATAGTTTTGTTAACTTACGGTTTACGGGAAAATAGTTTGCAGCGAATTTAAATGATGTTTTTATATTTTACGCATACACAAATTGATGCGTATCACTGAGGTGCAGCACAATGGGCTTACATTGGAACGCAGTATGCTTAGAATGCATTCTTCATTTACATGGGCACTCAAAAGAATTCAGTTGCAGCACTGTTTATGAGAAATAATTCTTGGTAGCTCGTTTTCATTAGTGGTATGCGTTTTTATGTGCATCTAAATTTTGTATATTATCTAGTGTATATAAATTCTATAGACCGTATACAAGGCTGCTTAAAAGATCTTAAGTGCATTTCCGTTTATTGTCGGAAATTGCGGAATGGGAATTTTCACTTGTGCTATATATTTCCTGACTGAAGCGAATTTTAGCATAGTGTGTACTGTATAGTAATTTTGTAATTAGCCAAATACCAAAAAATTCTTTGAGAAATGACAGAGTGTCGTTGGCCTTATGCGCAGGAGCGCCTTCCTGTTGAAACCAAACGAAACGTTCATTTGCTAATTTTCTTACTGACGTTGCCGATTTCTCCTTGATTTTCGTCTCTATTTCCATCATTTTGTTGTCAGTTAGGACAGACGGTTCTTTCTTTTCGGTTCCATTCTGTGTCCACGATTCACTTAATTGTGCTTTTATTCGAGTCTGGAAACTTGTTTTCATATCGTTCCTTGACTGTTTTGTACGAAGACGTTCAAAAATAAAATGCAATAATAAGCGCGTGTTTTTCTGCACATAGCACCATGACGTAACACTACCTTTCACTTCGTTCTCCTTACCACTGAAATGTCTCGTGCTGTTTTCTAGCGTGTTGGTAGTGTTGTTCGCACTCCCCTCCACACCGCTACCTACGCTAACTGTGTGCGTGTGCACTCGTGTTGTTCAATTGCTTCGCTTTTACGCGGGTTGCAAAATAAATGAGACACTCTGTACATAAATCAACCTATCAGTGTCCATCTTATACTGTTATTTCAAATTTTCTGCATCGCAACTCTGCAAATTTCATTACATTTAAGAAATTTCATTACATAAATTTAAAAAATACATATTTAATCCCTCCTTTCTTGGAGGGGAAAAAATGATTAAGTAAATAAAATAAAGATATTGGCTTTTAATATTTTTATTTAATTTCTTTAATATTTTTTAAACTTTTTTTATTATTATTATTATTATTATTATTATATATATATATTTTTTTTTTATATATTTTTTTTGTTTTTTGGTTTTTTTTTTTGGTTTTTTTTTTTGGGGTTTTTTTTTTTTTTTTTTTTTTTTTTTTTTTTTTGGTTTTTTTTTTACATATATTTTATATTTTTTAAATAATTTAAATAAAAAAAATACTAATATTAAACTAATATTTTATAAGAAAAAAAAAACCTATCCTGCTTTTTAGCCCCTATCCCTAGATGCTGATTTATGCCCCTTTCTCCACAACCATTTCTACCGTCCTGGTGCCTCCTAAATCCACTGGTTATGCACCTTTGTACGCTCTTTGTGACCCCTAACGCCTATCCTTTTATTCCTATCTCTCAAACTCTCCATATTAAAAAAGACAAAAATAAAAAACAAAATACGGGGGCATTTCGAAAAGTAAAGATACAATGGCTCGCATTCCTTAAAAAAACATTTATTTAGAAAACGTAAGTTACATCTTATTAACTGGATTATTTATTATTTTTCGACATAATCACCCTCGTTATCGAAACATTTGTTAAGTCGGGGCACAAGCTTTTGTATCCCACAGTCATAGAAGGTTTCCGCCTGTTATCGGAACCACATTTCAACTTCATCTTTGATCTCATCATCGTCGTGGAATGATTTTCCTCCAAGATGTGACTTCAGGTAACGGAATTGCACGAATTGCTTCTTCTGTTCTCTGAAGAAGGGCATCAGAGATCACAGATGGCCGACCTGTTCTTTGTTCGTCATGAACATCGGTCCAACCTTCAGAGAAATAACGACACCATTTCGTTACATTTTGTCGATTCATAATGTTCCCATAAATAGAAACAATTTCTTTGTGAATATCCGCTGGTCGCTGACCTCTTGCATGAAGAAAACGTATGACGGAACACACTTCGCATTTGGCGGGATTCTGAATCGGCGGAACCATTTTAAACACGACCTACTCCAACCAGAATCAACGTTGAAATGCTGAACGACCGCGAGGAGAAACCTAACGGATCAAGGTTAACACCTGTGTTGCCAACTTGCTTGCCAAAACTTTTCTTTTCCTCCGGCGTACGGTGTATCTTTACTTTTCGAAATGCCCTCGTACATAATAAACAAATAGACAATAATAAAAGACAAAAATAATAAAAATAAAATAGAAATGAAAATTAGGATATTTTTCATTTTTCTGAAATATGGCTAAATGAAGGTGATTCTGAATATAAATGTAAAGACACTGAGCTCCAAATATAACAGGAGATCTGTCTTTCTAATGCCCAACATGATTCTCAGCGGTCAGCGCGGAAGGATACAGTGACGATAATTTTAGCTTTCAATAATAAGCGCGTGTTTTTCTGCACATAGCACCATGACGTAACACTATCTTTCACTTCGTTCTCCTTAGCTCTTTTTAGCTGGCATTCATGGCAAACATGCTGTCTATCACATTTCCTTACATGATTAGTGAATTATTTATGAATTAGATAAGCAAAGCTTAGTTATAACAGCATAGATTAGGATAATAGTAAATGAGAATACTAATATCTGACATTGTCAACACGGACTATTTTTTACTTTTGCCTTGCAAGCTTCATTTGCCTTTCATACTTCTGACCGCTGATTCTGAACTCCTGTTATATATAGAGCTCAATGTGTAAAGAATGGTTTTTAGGTGCGTTCGTAATTATATAAATACGTAGCACCTATTGTCGTCGTCTGGTCTGTCCGTCTGTCTGTCCGTCCGTCCAAATATAACAACGCAAAACTACCCAACCGACTGGTTTGAAATTTAAGATATATTATCTTCGCAGAATTTTGTCGAGACATTTAAATTTTTTAAAAAATCGAATCAAAATTTTAGAAAATATTAATAAAAACATTTATTAAGAAATTTGATTTTTTTTAAATCTGTGCTTTCTTTTTATAGGAGCTTTCGAAGTTTAATCGTCAAGTGACCGAGATACTTATTTTATGACAGAAATTAATCTGCAGACGATGTAATTCATTTCACAGAATTAAAAATCATCAAGATCTGAATATTTATATAGCTAGCTATAGTACGAACGCACCTCGTTTGTAACGTTTGACGTACAATTTCCAACTTGTTATTTTATGGGATGCGTAAAAAGTTTTGGATGAGCATGAGAAATAATTTCGTTCTGTATTGTTGATTAAACTTTTTCCTCACCCTGTATTTTTAAGGTGTAGATCATACGCTCAGTAATGTGAAATGGGTTTTTCATTAGAACTAATTTAATTAGATCTGAATACAGTCTGAATGACAGACTTATATGCAGTCTGAATACTAAAAGCAACACTTACAGAAAAAAATTATTTTTTCAGACTGCATATACATCTATACAATAAACTCCACACTAGTCAAAATTTAGCCTGTACTTTTCTCCCCAAATGAGACATCAACAATGAAAGTATCATCTTAGAATTACTATTTAAATATGGTCCTTAGGTCAAATATCCTGAATTATAAAAATCATACTTCCTGTATTATTCAAAACATGGGGATATTATAGGTTAGAATAATATGCCGAAAGAAAATAAAATAAAATGTATAAAATAAGGAAAGGAAGAAGGAAAATTAAAAGGCAAAAATGGAAAGAAGAGGGAAAAAAGAAAGTTAAGGAGAAGAAAGGAGTCGGAGAAGGGAACATGACAAAGAAGGGAAAGAAGAAAAAAAAGAAGAAAAAGAAAGGGGAAGATGGGGCACTGAGAGGAACTGCGAAGAACTGAGGAAAAGGAAACTGGCGGGAAAGAAAAGGAGCAAAGAATAAAGGAGAGGCAAAGGCAAAGGCAAAAAGAAATGAAACAAAAGGAATGAAAAGGTAATATAGGAAAAGGGAAAAAGAAAAGAAAAAGAATGGTAAAAAGGAAATGCGGAGAAATGGAGAGGCGAGGAGATAAAGGCAAAAATGAAAGAGAAGGGGGAAATAAAGTAAGGAATGGAGAAAGGGAAAAGAAACTAAACTAAAGAAAGAAAAGGAAAAAAAGGAAATGAAAAGATAAAGGAAAAGGATAAAGGGAAATGAAGGGAAATGAAGGGGGAAGAGATGTAGGGAAATGAAGGGAAATGAAGAGAAATGAAGGGGGAAGAGATGTAGGGAAAGAAAATAAATAAAGGGCAAATGAAGGGAAAGGAAATGAAAGAGAAGGGGTAATAAAGTGCAAAATAAAAGGAGGGGAACAGAAAAGAAAGGAAAGAGAAAGAAAAAGAAGAAAAAGGGGAAAATGATAGGAAAAAAAGGAATAAATTTAGCAAACCCAAAATATCTCCATGCCTTTTGATACAGTAACAAATACGATTTCTATAATGAAGGATTATTTTCTGTTAAGACCATAATTAAATAATATTTCTGAATTTATACTTTCAAAGGGGAGGATCTCAAAGGGAGAAGCTATAAAGTGCTAAAAAACACAGATTGATATATTTGAAATTTTCACTCGTGTGGAGTTTATTGTATAGATGTATATGCAGTCTGAAAAAATAATTTTTTTCTGTAAGTGTTGCTTTTAGTATTCAGACTGTATATAAGTCTGTCATTCAGACTATATTCAGTTCTAATTAAATTAGTGCTAATTAAAAACCCATTTCACATTACTGAGCGTATGATCTACACCTTAAAAATACAGGGTGAGTGTCTACTAAGTAGACAAATTTAAAGCATAACTAGTTAATCATTAAAGGAAATGAACCGTTCAGAAAAATGAAAAAATATCCTTAACTTTCATTTCTTACCTCCTCCTCCTTGTCCTCAGCCTGAAGGCGAAGGCAATGTCGGGGTCTCTGAAGTAAGCGTCATCCGAAACATTATTCCTCCTCCGGACTGGATTTGCTCGAACTGAAAGACAAAATTCACGATAAACAATAAGGTAATAAAAGAAAATAAATCCAAAATAGAAAAAAGCATACACATCGCTTTTGAAGAGCCTCTCATCACATTAAGAGCCTAAACTAGTCACATTCGAAACGACATTGCGACGACATTCGAAAACTAACTGAAGCGTTCTTTGTAAAGTTTGCTTATTTCTCGTTAACATATTAATATTTTTGAATCATTATTTTTGCATACGATGAAGTCTAACGTTGCATTATTCTACTGTTTTTTATTTGGTGGCAGATACATCTGAGTATAGTTTCACTTTTAAAAACAAACATCCAGTTTAAATCGATATTGATAGTGAATAATATGTCTATAAAAATATAGAAAAAATAGAAAGATACAACATTAGACTTTTAATTGAGATATCCTAAGCAAAATTTATTATTTAAAAATATTGCAACGCTAACGAAAAGTTTGTTAAGATTACATCTACTGGTTTTACGTAAAACCAGTAGATGTAATCTTAACAATCTTTTCGTTAACATTGCAATATTTTTAAATAATAAATTTTGCATAGGATATCTGAATTAAAAGTCTAATGTTGTATCTTTCAATTTTTTCTATATTTTTATAGAAATATTATTCGTTATCAATAGAATATTATTCACTATCAATATCGAATTAAACTGGATGTTTGTTTTTAAAAATGAAAGTATCCTCAGATGAGTCTGCCACCAAATAAATAACAGTAGAATAACGCAAACGTTACGCCTTATCGTATGCAAAAATAATGATTCAAAAATATTAAAATGCTAACGAGAAATAAGCAAACTTTACAAAGAATGCTTCAGTTGGTTTAACATTAGTTTTCGAATGTCGTCGCAATGTCGTTTTTTATGCTGAAATTATGATTCTCTATGCCAGCAAAATGGAGACCGAGAAAATTAAACTATACTATAATAAAAAAACATTACTGTAAGATAAAAAAAAAACTGATTTTGTACGTACGAGATGCTCCTCTAATCCATCGACGAGGAGCTGGGGGAGGAGGCGGAGGAGGTGGTTGTTGCCCCTGAGCTGGAGGTGGTCGTGGCGGACCCTGAGCTGGTGGTGGTGGTGATGCACCCTGAGCTGCTGCTGGTGGTGGTCCCTGAGCTGCAGGGATTTGAGGAGGGGACGGAGGCGATTGAGGAGGCGATGATGTGCTAGATGAGGAACCAGCTGATGCATCCCCGTCTTGCCGTGCCCTCTTTCTAGCTGGTTCCTAAAAATATAAAACAAAGAAATAAAATTAATTACACCAAGTATAGTATTTTTCCGGTAATGCATGTTTGTTAAGCTAAAAAATTCCATATTTGAGGAGTTCCCTCTGTTTCATATTCATAAATAAATAAATGTGTACATAAATAGACAGTTCAGTGAGTACTTACCCCAGAAGGACCATCATCCCTTCTTCTGCGTCCGTTCGGTGAAGAGCCGGATGTTCCTGGTGCAATACTAGGAAGATTGGCAGTGCCTGCAAAACCAAAACCCAATCATTATATCATTATATCATAAAACCCAATCAATTCATTATATTATTAAGAGAATGTGTTACAAACGATATTTACAGAGAAATGCTATTTCCTTTATTTCAACGACTTTTAAAGGTTGAAACTGCATCAAAGCAAAGCTACCGCTCATACTTCAAAAACTACCGCTTTATTTGTTGAAAACATTAAAAACTCACACAGGTATTGCATTTATACCATTCAACATATTCCTAAGAAGTCACCTGACGTTTCTCTTAAGGTTTATTGTGCATTTGGTCTGCTGAAAAGAACTCTTTCAAAGTGCAAAACCACCACGAATGATCGAATCTGGAAAGTTGCATGGGAAGCAATAACCCTGTAAATTTTACAAAAAACCTTCTGCCCTCGAAAGCATTACGCTGAATTAGAATCAAGAAACAAGATTATCATATAAATTATTTCAGAAAGCAATATTCATATTTTAAACGTTAAATAAACAACACCGAAATCGTCTAAAAATGGGCGAACACCCTTTGTATATACATATAGATCATTAAATACTGTAATTTTCAATATTTTATTTCAAAACAAATTAACTTACTTTGGACAGGGAGGGGGACATCAACTGGCTGATCATCGGGGCTGGAATCGCCACTTGAGTCGGAGTCAGCAGGGAAGGCAGGATCTTGCCTAAAAATAAGTAATTGAAAATGTTGGAGAATCTATTTCATTCTTATGTAAAAATAAAACTGTTCACACAACAGAAAATTCAAAACAATTTTAAATGATTTTTTAAAAATATGTTTAAAAATTCTGTGTATTAGTTTTGGCCTTATCTAACATGAAAATCGTGAAAAATGCTGCATAAGAGTGCTACGTGTTGAGCGATTTACACCCAAAACTAATCAGCACGAATTTATATCAGGGACTAACTAAATCTAAAGTTTTATTAAATTCTGTGCATAAGTTATTCCGATGGAGCACTACAAAAGTTTTGTCACAGACAGACAGACAGACAGACTCACAATCAGACATTTTCTAAAAACAATCCAATCGTGTTCAGGACCGTATAAATCCGCCGAAAACCGGAAGTCTAATATTTTTGCAAATCCAATAATTTCTTCTTGTAATAATAGAAAAATGTAAAATGAAAAACATCCAACTAACATTTAAGACGATACAAAGTAAAGCAGTTCCGAGTTATTGCCGAAACATCAGTTGAGGCTCACTGTTGAGACCCGAAATGTTTTTGATTTCCGTCTGTTTGTCTGTCTGTCTTTTCCGAAATAACTACCGTAAAAAATATCCGATTAAGTTGATTTTTTGTGAGTACTTTGGTGAGGAACGGAATTAGCTGTATAGGTTTTGGAAACCTTTGGTTCATTCGTTCGAAAATCATAGAACATTTATTTTTAGGTCATAATGGTTTCCTATGGGAATGCAGACGATTTTCAAATTTCATTTTTAAATGAAATGAAATCGCATATTTGAATAATGGATTTAAACGTAAAATTATGGATACTAAATTTTCTATATGGAGGTCTTAAATATATGCAATGGCTTTGAAACTTTGTTGATACATCTGTTAGAATTTAGAAATTAATTGTTTAAATTATCGGAATTTTTTTTTACAACTGTTCGGGAAATATAAAGCATTTTATTTTCCTATTTTTTACACATTTTAAAATGCGTTCCTTTTTATTTCCTCTTTATTTTATTAGTTGCTTAGCAACCCTATTTCAAAGAATATCAAAATAAGAAATGCATTTTTTTATTCTAAAAAATTACAAAATCAAGAAGTTCATAAGAATTTCATAATATCATTGCATAAATCGTGTTTAATTTAACGCTTCTAATTCCTGAAATCTGCGAAGTATTTTATATGTATGTAATATTAAAACAATTAAATTGCGGTTTGTAAGATGCTAAATAATATGAAAAGTGAGATTAAAAAACAATGACTTTCAGAGCTGACATTGAAGCTCCTTATCTGCAGATTTACTAGTATAATGATGTAATGGCATGGACGATTTTTCGAACAGCTTTTTCAATGCAAAAATAAAAGAAATTTCGCTTTTTAGGTGCGTTCGTAATTATATAAATACGTAGCACCTATTGTCGTCGCTTGGTCCGTGCGTCTGTCCGTTCGTCCGTCCGTCCGCATATAACAACGCAAAAACTACCCAACCGAATAGTTTGAAATTTGAGATATATTATCTTTGCAGAAATTTGTGGAGACATTTCAAATTTTATGAAAATCGAATCAAAACTTTAGGAAATATTAATAAAAATATTTATTAAGAAATGTGAATTATTTTTCAAAATCGGTGCTTTTTTGTTATAGGAGCTTCCAAGGTTGAATCGTCAAGCGACCGAGATATTTATTTTATGACAGAAGTTAATCTGCAGACGATATAATTCATTTCGCAGAATTAAAAATCATCAAGATCTGAATATTTTTATAACTAGCTATAGCACGAACGCACCTCATTTGTCACGTTTGACGTACAATTTCCAACTTGTTATAGTTTGTTTTCACCAAGTATACGTAATTAGTTGGCAATTGTGGTTCACTCTATCACTTTTATTGTAGCTTTACATCATTGTTACATTATACATTATTGTAGCAAAACAACAACAACAAAAAATATAAATATATAAAAATATAAAAAAGCTTGAAAGATATCTACTGTAATGGTCATAAATATTAGTTAAATGAAGTATATTTTCCAAGCAAATTTGTTTGGAAAGTCTGTTTTTTTCCTATTCAATGATGTAAAAATTTAACGTATGTGATAAGTAGAAGTGAATGCATTATCGAGAAAAGTGAGAGAAATGCTCAAGTCGTAGCCGTTACCGTTACGTCATTACGTACTTACGTTTTAGAAAACTTTTCGATCATTGTGTCGGTAATACTTTTGTTATTTTGACATTAAACCCATAATTCAAGAAAACGTTTCTAATAAATATAGTAGTAAGACAGGCTTCTCTTAAAATTTAAACACGGATAGCTAGTTTAAAATTTTTAATAATAAAATGAATGCTTAATACTTATATTTCATGATACACTTGAAAACAATCTAAATGTAAACTAATTTCACGAATTACAAGTCCATTTCTTATTAATATCATTATTTCTTTTAATAATACGAATCATTTCACATAACAATTTTGTCTAGTTGTGATGAATTGTTTTTCAATTCAAAATATTTTTTATATTTTTTCTCTTTAAATGAATAATTGCAGAGAAAAGTCCTTTTCCAGTTTTCTGTTTATGTCGCTTTCCTAAGTCGATTTCCCTTACTAAAGAATAATTCCGTCGTATCGAGAAAATTGTCGTCCACTTAATATTAAAAATGTATCGCAAAGAAAAGTACGGTATGTCGATTAAATAAAAATGGAAGGAACAGATTTTGATTTCTGTTCCCGCTTTCGCTTTTATCGCTTATGCGTGACTTCTAAATATAGCATCATTTCAATTTTTACATCATCCATTCCAGGGAAAATATGTATTTTTAATTTCTCAATAACAGTAAATCTACCAATTTATAATTCTTTAACTACTTGACCGAATGATTTCACGTTCGGTATACTAAAGGAAAATTTACCGAAAAATGGAATTATATACACTTTTAATTGCTAAAATGCTTAAAATAAAAACTTCATAAACAGTAAAATAAGTTTTAATAAATGTTGACATGTTTCGGCTACATTCGAGCCATTATATAAACAAATAAAAATATTCAACAATTGCACTGTCTATCAAGCTATCTCACACAATCATTAATTTTTTCACGTACTTGTTCAAATAATGCACGTTATTTTTTTTTTATTTTACTTTGATGTTTATTTCCATATTTGTAACCATGGAGTAACTTGAGCCAAAACTTTGGTAATCTGCATCGTTGATGCTGCATCGTTACTTATTTTATTTTTCGAGTTATAATCTATGATTTCTCGTATAAATTGGGTATATAGATATACCCAATGCATATGGATGCACCCAATACATATGGATATAGATAGATATTGGGTATATAAATCTTAGTATAAATTGGGGGACAAAAATTATTTTACTTTCATTGAAATTTATTTGGATTGTGTCTTCCTTATTACGCAGTTTAACAATTAAAATAAGTATATAATTACAAGGTTTTATAATTGTTATTATTATAATTGTTTTATTATTATTTTGTTATTAATGTTTTATTATTATTTTGTTATTATTATTGTTTTATTACTATTATTATTAATTATTATTATTTAATTTTAAAGTTATGTTATTTATTAAAGTTTTAAATTCATAAAGTTATAAAGTTATGTTAAAAAGTTGTGTTTTCTTTATTAGACCGGAAACTTATCGGCCCATGTGTTAGATTAAATTTAATTATTGAAAATATGTGTTTTGACCTGTTCAGATAAATCCATATAGAATATATAGAGCAAATTCTTACTGATCTCCTCGCTGCAGATGTTGGAGCAGCTCGTTGTACAGATTCATGAACAACTCCGCCCTCTGAGTTTCTGCAGCTAACCTACCCTGTTTAAAAGAAACATAAACATTAAAATAAGATTAAGAAGAAAATCAAAGTTAGAAATTGTACGTTAAACATGACAAATGAGGTGCGTTCGTAATATAACTAGTTTTACAATGTAAAAAAAAAATCATCATTATTATTTGAGCGAAATGATTTATATCGTCTGTTATGAGCCTATTCACTTATTACGTATACCACGTTTACAGAAACAATTTTTTTTCATCACCAGACAGCGCTGTAAAATTCACCATAGAGATCTTGCTTTGCGAAAGATTATCTCCACGGTTTAATATTTTTATGACTCGTGATGAACGAATCTCTTGTGTTTATTTACTTTAATGGATTGAGATACTGGACTGTCAACCTAATTTCAACTGAAGTTCTCAGAATCTATACATATTTGAATTACTTAGCTCCTTCTCTATTTTCGGAATTGCTACGCCTTTTTTTGTTCTATTCCCTAGTTACTACACTGCATCTGTGCTTATGTTTTTTTTTTTCACTTCATCAAACTGTAATCACTTCCTCAAATTCCCATTTATTGTATCTTCTCAAATTAAGGAATTTGAATGAAATAAAATCATGAATATTTAAACAAATAATCAACCCTCAAACAAACTTTTTTTTTTTAAGGATTTTTCTAAAGTTGTAACAACTTTTATGCAATTTTATTCGAAAAAATAATTTTGAGTAAAAAGGGCCTCCTGGCATAAGACAAAAAGAAATGGTCAGCCCGTGTTTGTTTTCTTCAGTCACATGTCTTGCGTTTTTATTACATGGATTGCATATGACAGCATTTAACAGAATGAAGAAAACTTTTATTAATATCTTTTTAAATTTTGATTCGATTTTCATAAAATTTGAAATGATTTGACAAAATTCTGCAACGATTGTATATGTTAAATTTCAAACCATTCGGTTGGGTAGATTTTGCGTGTTATATGCGGACAGACGGACAGACCAGACGACGACTATAGACACCACGTATTTATATAATTACGAACGCACTTAAAACTGTAAGAATTGTTCAAATTTTAAAAATCTTACCCTCACAGCAGCAAGTTCAGCTTCCAATGCAGCTATCCTGTCTATAATAGAAATATGAAAATTCAATAAATAAGCCAAGTTTTCTCAAGTTTTCAGAACAAATCATAAATTCAAAGATACGTTTTTCTGACATACATATAATTATTACAGCAATTAATTCATTAACTTCATTCAGATTACTTTTAAAGAGAGAAAAAAAATCGAAAACTGTTTTAATCACTTACATTTAAAAATTAGAATGTTATAATTAATAAAACCTATTGAAACAAAATTTAGAATGAAAAATAACTGCAGCTTCCGCTAAATGAAGTTTTGCTGTTCGGAACTCCTAGAGTTAAATAAATTTGCAATGGTTCGGAAACAGATTGCAATGCAGGTAATTTTTAAAATATAACTCAAATACTGTTTAGCGGAATGAGCTGTAATATTGGATTCTTATATTGGAAATTTCTATAAATTGATTTCTATTTTTTAAAAAAGTCATGGATTACAATTGATGTTATTTTCGAAATTTAATTTAAAAGAAATATGAGTATTCCCCTATTACTATCAATGGTGCCCATTGGTTAATTCCTAAATAATTAGTCATAGACATATTGTATTCATAAAAAGATTTACATGAGATAAATAAGTATTTTAAAATCGATTTTGGTAAATAGAAAGGCATAATCCTATTTCAAGCCTTCATTTGGCGTTTTTTAAAAATGATGCCACATTGGCGATTTCTAAATTGTTTATTTACATTTATCATATTGTAACCCACAATAAGCAAGTGGTAAAATGTTGCCATTCTTAATTTTTAACCTTCCTACCCTGAATGGGTCGAATCGACCCATTTCTATAATTCATTTCCTTCGATTCGAACCAGAAATTTTTTCATAAAATAAGTTAAATAAAAGTTACAGAGAATTAAGTTAAATAAATGTGTTAAATAGTTTTAAATAAAAATTTTGGTGTGAAATGTTTTTAACGAGGTTTAGTAAAATTTCAACAGGGTAGGAAGGTTAAATAGTTACACATAGGAAAAGTAATGGATTTAGCGATAAAAAGTCACTGAAAAATAAATTGAAATTATACGAGAGTAGCAATGTAACGAATGTAAAATTTTATTCGTTCAAAACAATTTGGACAAAAGAATGATAATTTAAATACAGAATTATTAAATTAAACTATACACAGTTGATTTTTTTAGATACTGCATTTATGAGTGAAATAAAATATTTTATTTGACAAATTTAATAAGATAGATGTAAAAAAAAATATAATATGAGTAGCAAAAAACAACCTTTTTATACACATTTCATCGATATTACATAAAAGTTATCGATTAATGTGATGTTGAAAAAACGAAAATACACGAAATTTGTTAATGCCGCGATCACTGTACCGCACATATAATCGCTTCGCGAACACGAAACTGAAAAAAAAACATCACTGGATACAGCAACCTCGTCGTAACGGAATCGCAAGAAATGCACGAAATTCGTTAATGCCGCGATCACTGTACCGCACGTATGATCGCTTCGCGAACATGAAACCGAAAAAATACATCACTGGATACAGCCACCTCATCGTATCGGAATCCCCTAAAAACAAGAAATTTGTTAATGCCGCGATCACTGTACCGCACGTATGATCGTTTTGCGAACACGAAACCAAAAAAAAAAAAAAAAAACATCACTGGATACAGCAACCTTGTCGCATCGGAATCCCAAAAAATACAAGAAATTCGTTAATGCCGCGATCACTGTGCCGCACGTATGATCGCTTCGTGAACATGAGACTTCTATAAAAACTGCAGTCAATTAATTTTTATACTGTTCTAAAGTAAGAAGAGTAACCACTCACAAACATAAAAAAAGAAGAAAAATCAAGCTTTAAATAAACAAGCAGATGATGAAATTTTTTCAATACCTTTTTTCTTTTAATATCATGACATATCCATTTAATGACGTAAGTGTTCTTTAATTATATTAAAAAAATGTTTTAAATAACTAATAAATCATTAAACATAATTAAATTACAAATAAGCATCGAATAAAGTATCACTTGATGACGTAACAAATACGTCATACGTAACAAACGAGTCATCACAAAAATATCATAGCTCAGCCTTTCCAACAATAAAAGAACTACATCTTTCTGACTATCGACGATTTAGCAAGATTTCGCCAAATAGTGGTCTCAAATAGGAACCAATCAAATAGAAATATTTCTTTAAAAGTTACGGAATTTAAATATTTATACGATTTCCCGGTCTAAGTTATATTTAGAAAGTATATACAAATACACAAAGAAGTAATACAAGAAAAAAGTACTATTCTTCTACGATTAAAACTGGCCGAGTAATAGCGGTTTAATGTTTAAGTATATTTTTTGCTGATAAATAGGGTCCATTTACAAAGTTAGTAGAAATATCAATAACAATCGTCAGAAAAACATAATTGAGAGTAAAATTAAAATGACAATATAAATTTAATATCTATTTTAAATCTAACATATCAAACAAATACAACTTGTACTAAAAATATTAGTGAAAAAAATAAATTAGTTTTAATGAAATCATGAAAAGAAACAGTCTCATTTTTTTTAATAAAAATATACATTTTTAAATTTGTATTAGGTTATCTATAGTAAAACTTAATTAATGAAAATTAAATTTATCTTAAATTTTACTCGAAGTGACTACCTTCGGCTGCAATGCATAAACATAAGTGAAATAAAATTTTCTCCAACTTTAAGGACTTTGTCTTGAGGACGATCCTTGGAAGCCTGGCCCAACTTATCTGTGTTTAGATGCAGAAATTTGGTATAAGTCATGAAAGTTTCATAACTCGGTCAATTAATATCTTACTCATTAGTGTAATGGGAAATGTATCACTTGCATGACCGGGGGAAAATATAAAAAAATTCCATTTTGTAAAGTTTATTTATTTATTTATGTATGTATTTTTTATCCAAACAAATTTTAAGGTAATTTTTTTACCAAATTAATTTTTTTTTTTGTAGTTGCAACTATATGTCAATGACTAATGGTTAAGGAATTAGCCACTAGACACCGTTGTGAGTGCACAATCCGTATATAAGAAGATATAGAACTTAAACGGTAGGAATGGCAAACAAACCGGACAACATGCAAGTATTTTTAACATGCAAATATTTAACTGTTCAGAAAGCAGCTATCATATTTGAAACTCTGTCATATAGAGAAAAAAAAATGGTAACCTACCTCTGGCACCGCCATCTTCCTCTACTCCTTCCTCTTCAGACCCGGCACCTGTTGATGAAATAAAGAAATTAGATGATGAACCATGAAATTAAAACAAAAATCAAATCATAAAAATGATAGATTACGTAAAAAAGAATTATTTCTGAAATCATGTTTATTTATTTTAAATACATTCAATTCAGCGCTAGTAGAGAGTGATTGAAAAGTCGCCCACCTCTTGAAAAATATTTTGTTTACTAAAATACAAACATGATTCAAAATACAAACATGAACTAAATTGAAAGATTAAAATACTGAGATACAAAACTGGGCGAAAATGAACATTGTTCGAGAACATATTCAAAATGTGCCCCTTTTTCGCTGATACAAAGACGTATGCGTTTTTTCCAATTTGAGGCCATTCTTCTCAGTTTTGGAACAATTTTTTTTTTTAACTCATGTTCAATATTTGTTTTGAATTGTTCGCAAAAACATTCCACGCTCCATCATTGACCTGAAAACAAACATTGAGCATGAGATTCAAAAGATGTGTTCTAACAATCATGTAAAAGAATGGCCTCAAATTTGAAAAAAAAACGCATACGTCTTTGTATCCGAGAAAGAGGGGCACATTTTCAATATTTCCTGTAACAATGTTAATTTTTGCCCAGTTTTGTGTCTCAGTATTGTTACTGTTTCAATTTAGTTTATTGTTTGTAATTTAAAACATGTTTTTATTTTAGTAAACAAAATATTTTTGAAGGGTTGGGCGACATTTCGATCACCCTCTACTAACACTCAAATGGGAGTATTATAAATAAATAAACACGATTTCAGAAATAAAATTTCCACAGTAGGTAAATTTAAAAAAATCGTAATTCATCATGTGGAATAAAATAAAACAGTTCAACAAAATTTTTTAATGTATTAGAAACTTCGAACTAAACATACCTTCACCACTTGAACTGTCACCAGCTTCATCAACAATCTGAAATACATCATCCTCCTCATAGTCCACTAAACAAGAAAGAAAACACATGCGTCAAGTACAGATTATAAAACACTTTCCAATACATTCAGAATACTATAACAAAGCTTCACAGTTTAATAAGTGAACAATTTAGAAAAATAATGGAACATGTGAAAAACCAATTTTAGCAATTAATACCATTAGCCAAATAAAATTTCCGATTTTTTTTTGTGCAGCCTTGTATTTGGTCTATAGATTTGTATTTTTACTACACTGTTAAAATTTACTTCAGTTAGTAAATACATAGCATAAATGAAAATTCCTCTTCAGCAATTTCCTCCAATAAACCGAAATGCACGTAGGGTCTTTTGAGCATCGCTGTACATGATTTATAGAATTTATATGCACCAATTAATATGTAAAAAAATTAGTTACATTTAAAAATGCGTACCGCAAATGGAAATGTGCTACAAGCAATTATTTTTCATAGACAGTACTGGATTCAAATTCTTTTGAGTGTCCCTGTAAATGAGCAATACATTCCCTGCACAAAATGTTCTACAATAAGCTCCATAGTGCTCCGTGTATCAACTTCAATATATTTCATATGGTGTAAGATCATTAAAATACGCCGCAAAATTATTTTTACCCATATATTATTATGCAAGGAAATATTTTTGAGTGTCTCTGTAAATAGAACTATAAGTGCTACACACTTCATTTTCAACATCAAATATGCCATAGTAAACCATAAAATATGTTTCAATTTCAAGGCAATCCAAATACATTTACTAGAGTTCTAACACGGAAAGATAACAGACAGACGACTGACAAACACAATTCATAAACTCTTTTCAACTATGTTGGAAAGTGTTAATAAAAAGAAAACTGCCCAGTTAAACTGAGGGCATTGAGCTCACAGGCTATTCACACTAATTGTATATTATACTCTTATTTTAAAGAATTTGAAATAAGCCCCTCGAAAAATAAAGAAATCGACAATATATTAAGGGAGGGTCAACCTTGCGTTCCCCCCCCCTTATAGTTAACTAATGAACCGCTTAAACTAATCAGGGAAGCCTGTAATTACATTGAATATATATACAAAATTTGAAAAAAATCAGATAATTCTGCATGAAAAACCCATTTATCTAAATTAAAGGGGGGGGGATCACCCCCCCCCTTCCCCCCTTTATACTTAACCAATGAACCCCCACAACTATTCACAGAATCGCATTATCAAAATGAATCTATATACAAAATTTGAAGAAAATGGGATAATTCTGCATGAAAAACCCATTTATCTAAATTAAGGGGGTTGTTAGCCCCCCGTTCCGCCCTTTATGCTTAACCAATGAACCCCCAAAACTAATCAGGAAGAGTCTTATCACAATGGACCTATAAACAAGATTTTACGCAAAACGGATATTTCTATCAAGAGTTATCGCGTTACGTACATACATACATAACGGGCGGGCACATTAGGTCTCAGGCTTTGATAGCCTGTGAGCTAAAAAGTAATAAAATCATGATCAGTTAATCATTCATATGTATCCAATGATGTGAAAATAACTTTACTAATTTCGAAATTTAAATTAATTTCTGAATACATTATGTTTTTGTGAATATCAAATAATTTTTTATAATGGTGGAAACTAAATGACTAAATTCTTGTTCAAATAACGAAAGAAAAAGGAAATATTGGGAATTTTATGTTTTAAGTGCATTTTTTTTTTCATTAAAATTGAAAAGAAAAATATGAATAAGTTGAATAAATAATGTGGTAGAGTTATTGTTTATGCAATGGTGAAAAATATCTTTGGTTTTGTTCATAACTTCTGTTAACTTGTATAAATTGATTTAATGATTTTTAGTTAATCTTCTTTTCAATTATTTACTTCAAAGAGAATTCATGTGGTGTGACTCCACATTTACTTAATAAATAACAAAATGTTTAAAAACTTTAATATAAGTCACCCGTATAAAATAGCATTTTAAAAGTAAATGTAGATGAATGTCGGTGGTGCTAAATTATTTTGAATTTAGTACCGAATACTTGATACAAACAAATGATGATATATGAACAACATCACAGAAACTCTATTTCGCACCTGGTGAGAAACAATTTCTTAGTTTAGATTAATTTTGACACAGTTATACAAATTGGTATTTAAAAGAAATCGTATGAGTTGTAATTTTTCAACTGGAAGAAAAATGTCCGGGCCAGGATGCCGGGTGCTGCATGGCAGCTTCAGCCAAGATATCCCAGGTTCGTATCCTGGCCCGGACACTTTTCTTAGAGTTGGAAAATTACAACTCATAGAATTTGTCAGTTTGTCTACCGATCATCGGTGCTTTAGTATTGGTACGTAACGGTGCCAATGAAACATGTTAGCATCTCCTAACCGATGGTGCCTGCTGTGAGGTCTACGCTCACAGCTTTGCATTTGAATAATAGCTTTGCATATGAATCGTTTTTTCATTATCATTTTAATTGAGTTTATTCTACAAACGCATATTTTGACTTGATACCTGAACAGAAAATGCAGCAAGACAGCAGAAACCAAATATTCTTTTTCTAGTGTTGTTTATATGACTTTCATGAAAATTTGTAATAAATTCCAACCATGGTTATAAAATATATCTTTCTTTTATCTAACACTGTACTTTTTCAATATACTTATCTTGCTTCTCAGCTGTGCAAGTGTTCCTTTATATGTATTTTACCTATGTATTTATCCTTTATATGTATACTTTCAATTCAGCGCTAGTAGAGAGTGATTGAAAAGTCGCCCAACTCTTGAAAAATATTTTGTTTACTAAAATACAAACATGATTCAAAATACAAACATAAACTAAATTGAAAGATTAAAATACTGAGATACAAAACTGGGCGAAAATGAACATTGTTAGAGAAGATATTCAAAATGTGCCCCTTTTTCGCTGATAGAAAGACGTATGCGTTTTTTCAAATTTGAGGCCATTTTTCTCAGTTTTGGAACAATTTTTTTTTTAAACTCATGTTCAATATTTGTTTTGAATTGTTCGCAAAAACATTCCATGCTCCATCATTGACCTGGAAATAAACATTGAACATGAGATTCAAAAGATGTGTTCTAACATACATGTAAAAGAATGGCCTCAAATTTGAAAAAAAAAAAAAAAAAACGCATACGTCTTTGTATCCGAGAAAGAGGGGCACATTTTCAATATTTCCTGTAACAATGTTAATTTTTGCCCAGTTTTGTGTCTCAGTATTGTTACTGTTTCAATTTAGTTTATTGTTTGTAATTTAAAACATGTTTTTATTTTAGTAAACAAAATATTTTTGAAGGGTTGGGCGACATTTCGATCTCCCTCTACTAACACCCAAATGGGAGTATTATAAATAAATAAACACGATTTCAGAAATAAAATTTCCACAGGAGGTAAATTAAAAAAAATCGTAATTAATCATGTGGAATAAAATAAAACAGTTCAACAAAATTTTTTAATGTATTAGAAACTTCGAACTAAACATACTTTCATCACTTGAACTGTCATCAGCTTCATCAACAATCTGAAATACATCATCCTCCTCATAGTCCACTAAACAAGAAAGAAAACACATGCGTCAAGTACAGATTATAAAACACTTTCCAATACATTCAGAATACTATAACAAAGCTTCACAGTTTAATAAGTGAACAATTTAGAAAAATAATGGAACATTTGAAAACCCAATTTCAGCAATTAATACCAATAACCGAAAAAAATTTCCGAATTTTTTTGTGCAGCCTTGTATTTGGACTATAGATTTGTATTTTTGCTACACTGCTAAAAATTACTTTAGTTAGTAAATACATAGCATAAATGAAAATTCCTCTTGAGCAATTTCCTCCAATAAACCGAAATGCACGTAGTGTTTTTTGAGCATCGCTGTATATGATTTACAGAATTTATATGCACCAAATAATATGAAAAAAATTAGTTACATTTAAAAATGCGTACCACAAATGGAAATGTGCTACAAGCAATTATTTTTGATAGACAGTACTGGAATCAAATTCTTTTGAGTGTCCCTGTAAATGAGCAATACATTCCCTGCACAAAATATTCTACAATAAGCTCCATAGTGCTCCGTGTATCAATTTTAATATATTTCATATGGTGTAAGATCATTAAAATACGCCGCAAAATTATTTTTACCCATATATTATTATGCAAGGAAATATTTTTGAGTGTCTCTGTAAATAGAACTATAAGTGCTACACACTTCATTTTCAACATCAAATATGCCATAGTAAACCATGAAATATGTTTCAATTTCAAGGCAATCCGAATAGATTTACTAGAGTTCTAACACGGAAAGATAACAGACAGACGACTGACAAACACAATTCATAAACTCTTTTCAACTAGGTTGGAAAGTGTTAAAAAGTAATAAAATCATGATAAGTTAATCATTCATATGTATCCGATGATGTGAAAATAACTTTACTAATTTCGAAATTTAAATTAATTTCTGAATACATTATGTTTTTGTGAATATCAAATAATTTTTTATAATGGTGGAAACTAAATGACTAAATTCTTGTTCAAATAACGAAAGAAAAAGGAAATATTGGGAATTTTATGTTTTAAGTGCATTTTTTTCATTAAAATTGAAAAGAAAAATATGAATAAGTTGAATAAATAATGTGGTAGAGTTATTGTTTATGCAATAGTGAAAAATATCTTTGGTTTTGTTAAACTTGTATAAATCTATTTAATGGTTTTTAGTTAATCTTTTTAATTATTTACTTTAAAGAGAATTCATGTGGTGTGCCTCCACATTTACTTAATAAATAACAAAATGATTAAAAACTTTAATATTAGTCACCCGTATAAAATAGCATTTTACAGGTAAATGTAGATGAATGTGGGTGGTGCTAAATTATTTTGAATTTAGTACCGAATACTTGATACAAACAAATGATGATATATGAACAACATCGCAGAATCTCTATTTCGCACCTGGTGCGAAACAATTTCTTAGTTTAGATTAATTTTGACAGTTATACAAATTGGTATTTAAAAGAAATCATATGAGTTGTAATTTTTCAACTGGAAGAAAAATGTCCAGGCCAGGATGCCGGGTGCTGCATTGCAGCTTCAGCCAAGATATCCCAGGTTCGTATCCTGGCCCGGACACTTTTCTTCGAGTTGGAAAATTACAACTCATAGAATTTGTCCGTTTGTCTACCGATCATCGGTGTTTTAGTATTGGTACGTAACGGTGCCAATGAAACATGTTAGCATCTCCTAACCGATGGTGCCTGGTGTGAGGTCTCCGCTCACAGCTTTGTATGAATGATAGCTTTGCATATGAATCGTTTTTTCATTATCATTTTATTGAGTTTAATCTACAAACACATATTTTGACTTGATACCTGAACAGAAAATGCAGCAAGACAGCAGAAACCAAATATTCTTTTACTAGTGTTGTTTATATGACTTTCATGAAAATTTATAATAAATTCCAACCATGGTTATAAAATATATCTTTCTTTTATCTAACACTGTACTTTTTCAATATACTTATCTTGCTTCTCAGCTGTGTAAGTGTTCCTTTATATATATTTATTTATTTTTTTATTTATTGCTAAATTTTTATTACGTATACGTATAAAAGAAATGCATTTAAATTAGCATTGATTTATACTCTTTTAAAATATCAGTGGTTAATGGAAAGATTTCAGCACATCTCTAACATTTCAAAATTACCACTTACTTCATGACATACAGATACGGGAAAGTAGTGTAAAACCATATAATCGGGTGAAGCCAAATATCTTAGTTTTGTCTACAGTTGAGCATCTAGTGGGCAATTGTTTAAATAAGCGAAAAAAAGGAAGCATTTATAAAACGTTTAATGATAATTTATTTAGAACATTTCATGTTTTGCTAACATTTATATATAACCTTTTTACCGTAGGCAAAGTCCTATTCAATTCTATAAAAATTTCTAGCTTTAATTAATAATATTAAGTATTAATATTAATAATATTAGTATTAAGTTTTACTCAACTTTCCTCTAACTTTACAGAATTTTTGAAAAATATTAGTTTTCAGTTACGGAAATTAATTCACTGAAGAAGTCTGGACACTCACTTTCTTCTGGAGGGGCTTGCATACCAGGGGGAGGTGGAGGACGGATTCTGTCACCAATATCTAAAGAATAGTAATAAAACAATAAATAATTTGATTATTGGAAAGAAAGTCTTTCACTTAAAATAATACAAATAAAAGTGGGGCCAACAGCGATGTGACACATGAAGATATTTGAACATTTTTAATTATTGCCAAATAAGAAATTAAATTTACCCTTCCAACATTAACTTACTTTATCGGATTGACGCGACCTCGTGTATAATGTACTTCCTGATTTGTTAGGAAAAATTATAAATCGTGCATAATATTTAACATGCTAATTTAATTTTTAAAAAAAATCGAGAATTTATTTTAAAAAAAAGTAAAAGGCCTGATTCAGTTTTACCTTGAATCTACGTTACCATATTTATTCCCGAACGTTTCATATTTTTATTTAAATATAATAAAATGAAGGTTTCTGCATTGTGTATGTTTCTCCCATTGGAAACATTGTTATAAAATACAGAGTATTGCTGATGAGAATGTTCTCAAATTTTATTTCTGATGAGAATGTTCTCAAATTTTATATCTGATGAGAATGTTCTCAAATTTTATATCTGATGAGAATGTTCTCAAATTTTATTTCTGATGAGAATGTTCTCAAATTTTATTTCTGATGAGAATGTTCTCAAATATTACCTTTGATGGAAAAAATCTCAAGATGTTTGTGTTAATGTTAATCTTGAGAAAATTGTCCTGTAAATTACTAGAGTTTTAATACAGAAGCTATACTAATTATTTGAGGAGAATATTCTCATATTATTAACCAATCGAACAACCATTTTTTCACAAACATTGTTGTACAAAGATTGTAACAAATAATTAACAATTTTTAACAACAATAATATAAATTAATAACAACAATAACAAATATTAATAACAACAATAACAAAAATTAATAGCAATAATTAACAAATATTAATAACAACAATATAAATTAACAATAACAAATATATAATAACAATAATAACAATAATAATAATAACAAATATTAATAACAATAATTAACAAATAGTTCGCAATTGATTTGTATACAAACAGACAAATCTACAAATCTAACACGTAAAATGCTGATTCCTGGGAACACTCAGAAATAGCATACCTGGTTAAATCGAATCTTGAAATATAAAACGTGCAAAAATAATTCGCACTTTACTACAGCAAAAATCATTGCTTTTGCAGCATTATCCTCTTGTACTAGTGATGTTAGGAGGAATATTAAAGGAAAACAAGTTCCACTATCGAAGATACCTGCCTGCAGACAAGTAGGCAGGCAACAGAAAGGGTGAGAAAAAATCTCGCCGCAATATATCATTTTCGGACGATTTGCCGTATTTTGAATGTTATTGCATTTTTAGACTTCTTTATTCAAACGGTTATGTATATAAATGCGATCTGAAAATGATGTTATTATCATATATATTGTTTCTGTTGTCAAGATTCCTTTTTATACCCCGAATACAAAACACAGCACGATAAATGAGATACCATATGAAAGGATTTTAAACAGGTTTCTGACATAGTACACTCCAATTTTGTTAAAATATGTTTTTTTATTAAAACGTGCTGTTAATTTAAATCGGTATGGTTTTCACAAATGAATCGAACGTTTTTCCTCAAATCAGTGTTGCCACAAAAAATAAAGTACTACATTATATCGTGCTTAACAGTGATATTAAAAAAAAAAAATACCTAGTACAAAAAAGATAAATTCGGACGTTTCCACACGTGTTTATTTTATATTTATGATTAAAAAGGAAAAATTCTAACTCAAATGCTTAGAAGAAACAGACACCATCTGATCGAATCAATGGAATTTCACGCGGCCTAAAATATATGCTTTGGTATATTAAATTGTATTTTTCATTTAATCAATTTATTTTTTTTGGCTCGCATTTTTCCCGAAGCGAATGACGTCATCCTCTAAAGCAGTTGAAATAGTTATTATTTTTTTTTCCTTGAGCTTTTAATCGGTGTTTTATTTTAATTTTTCAAATACGCCAGTGAAAGTTAATGTCACTTCAACGGCTACCGAAGACGCAAGTTTGAATATATCCCATGTTTAAGTTCCCATAGGTTTTCAAAAAAGTCGTGTATCAATATTAATTTATGTATTTAAGACATTTCTAGAACAGTTCTGAAAAATCTAAGGAAATGCTTTCATGTAAATTCACTAAACGTCTGATTCAGTGTTTCAATTGTTTTATGATTTGGTATTTTTAGTGTTGAGATCTTGGTAAGATAAAGAAAATGACTTTGGCGAGAGAAGAAAATTTGGCAACATATTTTTTGCCAGTCTATTCACAATTTCATATACAGTAGCAATTTTTTTAATATATTTATACAATTTATTTAATATAAAGAATCGATTTATCTATTTTTATATACCAACAGAAGTAAGTTGTATGTATAAAATATATGTATCATCATATTATATGTTTCTGTAGTCAACAACCCCTTTTTCTTCGCACATACAAAACACACAACGATGAATGAGATACCAGTAGAAATGTTTTTGAACTTACTTCTGACATAGTACGCTCAAATGTCGTTGAAATGTGTTGTTTGAAAAAAATCAGTTGATTAAAAATTAATGCTAAAACTAACCACGAAATTATCTCAAAGATTGTAGTGCGAAAGCTTTGCACCGATCCTTCTGGTACTGAAATTATTCAAGTTAAAAAAAATTAATTCGACTAGAAATTTTATGTTTAGGTGCTAAATGCTTACTACGAAAACAAGACGCTAATAATGCTTGACCAAAATGTGAAAGCACCAGGACAAACGTAAATATTATCACATTACTGTAACGTTATATGGCAAAGAGAAATCTATCCACCACACTGCTTAGTCGATATATCACAATTTGTGACGAGTTTCAAGTGACGTTCATTGACTAAGATTCATTGTCAAGATGGATTCAACGTAGAATTACGAATTGACTATCATCTGATAATCATAATGCGTGGAAAGATTACCACAGTCACAACAGAGAACAACAGGAAACTATAACGATTACAATGTCATTGTGACGCCATGTATAATGGATGTGCTATTATAGGGCAATTCTTAAAATTTGAATTTAAAGAGAAGAAACCGAAGAATTATGATAAATGACAATTATATGATAAAAATATTAATAACTAGGAAACCCGCTGAGCGTTTTCCGTGCACACAGAAAGGTACCGTCTATCCATGGAAATTCTTTGTTTTCTGTATTTCCATCTGAAAAACGCGGAAACGGCAGAAATATAAGACAATACGGAAACGACTTCCAATAATGAAAAATATATATATATATATTTTCATATTTTGAAAAATAAAACGTACCATTGAAAACCGAATAGAAACTTCTATATGTTTTGTAATTTTTGTATTCTTATCCGGGTTGCGTGAATAGCAATTTAAAAGTTCAGAACAAAAAAAAAATCGAAAAATATGAACCTCATAGATATTATGTTGGTAGGTGTTAAAAAATATTAGTAAATATTCATATTTTTTAATCAAATAGACAATTACAACCAAAAAGGAATCCCTGAATGTGTTTGGAATTTTCATAACTCCACCTGGGGAGCAGTAGCAGAATTTTTTAGGTTGATACAATTGCGAAATTACTGCAGTTTATAAAACTGCAAAAAATTAATTTTGTTTTTCATAGTGGCGACGTCTATGAGCGATCTTATCATATTTATTTGTTAATATTTTAAAAGATCATTTTCCCGACTTACCTAGATTAGATTCGAACTGAAGTTGTCACGCTTGGAAGTCAGGTGTCATATCCATTGGGCCACTGGGTCTTAGTAAAGGTTTGATTGCATTTGGTCATAGGGAGAGAGTGATCAGATAAACAGAGATTTTTTTCGTTGGTCGGTAATTTGATGGTGTGAAGGATAGAATTTTGAGATGATTTTTTATAAATGTTAAGTGCGTGTGTACTTCAAAATTAATTTATTATTTAAATCTGTAAAATAATATCTTAGAAACTATTTATATGCAGAATTAATTTAGGAGATATATATTTTCGAAATGTGTTATACATTTTAACTTGAAAAAAGAAATTAATAAATAGAAATTTCGAAATTGAAAATTATTGATAAATAGTTTGTAATTATAAAGATAGATGTTGTGAAGATACATATTTTATTAAGATAATTTTGTGAAAGGCACTGTTTTAGTAATAGTAATTTTGTAAAGTGATTATTGCTAAGGTTATTAATAATTTTTCGTGAAGGTACCTGTATATATTGTTATAGCTTGTAAAATAAATTTAATTTAATTAAATTTTAATAATTAATAATTTTTGAATAAAATAAAAAAATTAGTTGTTGTTTTGTAGATGAATACTTAATTTTTAAAAAAAGGTGAATTAATTTGCGAACTAGTTTTATTTTCTTTGTACTATTAAGTTTATTTACGATTAAGTATATATATTTAATTATTTTATATAATTAGAAGTTTTAATGGAATTTTATAATATGAATTATAATAATCCGTATATGGTTCATAGATTTTTAATTTTTTTAATTAATGCGTAAGATAATGATATAATATTGTATGAATAGCAAATTAATATAATAGACGATATGATTTTAATGCACTAGTTTTGCACTTAAAATGTTATGTGGGGCCGCTATAATGTTTGTGCCGAGGGCCCCCAAAATCTGTAAGTCGGTCCCTGGTTAGGTCTTAGATTTTAACGATAAACAACATTGATCGATTTTTATGTGTATATTTGTTTTGAATGTTAAATTTTAATATCTTCCAATGCTTGTTTTATTTCAATTAAAGAAGTGCGGGGGGGGGGGGAGCACTTTCACAGTTGCTCAAATTAGGTCCTTAAAATAAAAGTTTTTAAACAGTGTTAATTTTTATTAATAAAGTAAATAGTGAGTCATCAAACAATAATAATAACTGAAAAGATTTAACATAACTTTTAAAACTGCAGAAAACATAACACAAGCTTTCTATAAAGTAAGTGTTATAAAATTACCTCACAGTAACTACAGTTACACTGTAGATACAAGAAGACAATATACTTCTGAATTAATGACTGTAAAAATGCTTCAAATTTAATGCAGCATTACTACAAATATAAAGCCTGATTATGTTTTTAATTTATGGATGTTAAATGAGTTCACATAAATTACAGTATTTTTTTTTTCAGATAATAGCCCAGAGTATTTTTAAAATAAATGACTGCAAAATTACTTCACATTAGCTACAATATAACTGAAGTATTTTTACAGTCGAGATTGCATTACAGAAAATCTACAAAACATCAATTTCCCGATACTCGCTAACATCCTTAAACATACTTAACCGCTTCGGCACTGATTTTTTTTTTTCAATTTTGGGGGAAAATTACTGTTATGCTAACAAAATTAAAAATAGCTATCGAAATCACAGAAATTAGGGTTTAATGAAAATTAAGGAATGTGCTCTTTACCCAAACCTCACAAATGTAGTTATTTTGCGTGCTTTTCATATAACAATAGTCTAACGAAGAATTTTTTAAGACGTTTGGAAAATGTCGTATTACAACTAAATTAAACAAGCATAAAAATTTAGTAATATTTTTTATATTTTATCACAAATTAACAATTCAGAAAAGGATTCCCAAATTTTAATTTAAAGAGTGAAACGTATGTTTTAATTAAAAGAAATGCCAACGGCTTGCTAATAGTTAAGAAAATTATTATTATTATTATTATTACTAAATGCTAAACATAAGTGAAGTCATAACAGGAAATGTAGAGATTCATACTATCACTATTAGGTGCTGGAATTAATAAAAACAATGTTTAAGACAAAATAATACTCAATAAAAGATATGTCCTATTAGTAGGACGTCAGGGCTGTAGGAGTTAAAAGAGGTAAACAGATTTACAAATACATTTTAAATTCAATGAAAAAAAAATACATAAAAACATAAACACTTACTATGGCGCTGAGGGGGATAAGGACTATCAGCACGCCTTTGAACTGGAAAATAAGAACGACACAATTGGAATCCTTGATATAAAAATTACAATAAATAGAGATTGGACAAAATTATGGAATCGTATTAACATTTGGTACACTCTATACACGCATGCTTTAATTAAAAAAATCACTTCCCTTTAAGGTTGAAATTTGCAAAAAAAAAAAAAAAAAAAAAAAAAAAAACTAGTCGTTGGGGTCCACCATAATACTTACCCGTCATGGATATGCATAATATAAAATATGAAAATAAAACATGTGTAAACTATTTATAAAATGCATTGCAATTCGAATAAAAGCGTGGCTTGATGACGTCATAAAACATAAATGCTCTATTACTGAATTACATAAGAGAAACATCCTTATCACTCCGAAAATAATTATGATATTAACTAACGGTTTATTGAGTCAGATTAAACGTTTCATTTCCAATTAAATATATATATTTCAGATGAAATTTGGATGAAATACAGGTTCATGAAAAATCGAAGAGTGTGGAAAATATGATTATAAATATCTCGGTAACTCATTATCCGGTCGACATCATTCTTTATTCAAAATTTACGTTTTTGTATTGCATTTTATATTCACTCCTTAAAATAAACATTTAAAAAAATATATATACCTTTCATCAGAATGAACATTTCGAGAGTCCAAAAGAATTAGTTACGGATAATCGAGGTTACTAAAATTCAATAAGCTTATTTCCATTATTACATACTAAGTACATACCAAATTTCAAGTCTCTATCTCAATTTGCTCGGGAGATAGAGCGTTTACAGACACCCAGGCATACAAACATACAGACACAGAGACAGACGGACGGCAATTTTTTTTCTTTCTAAAAATACGTTTTTCGGAATCTCTAGTGTCAGAAATGTGTATTTCGCCAATTTTTTTTCCGATTTTTAAAACGCTTACAAGACTTACCCTATACCTTTGATAGGTAAGTAAAATGGGTGAAATTAATAAAGAAATATATAAAATTTCCGGTTTTTGTAAATTATTGAGGTAGGCCAATTAGGTTAACATGGGAGGTTTCAGTGAAGCGGACCCTTACAAACCTATATTACTCTAGTCATGCGACAAAAAGCGCAAGCTAATGTTAACTGAATGGGTAAGGATATGTTCAAAGGTCTCGTTCGCATTTTAATCTTTTTAGATGTTTTTTAGGTGCGTTCGTAATTATATAAATACGTAGTATCTATTGTCGTCGTCTGGTCTGTCCGTCTCTCCGCCTATAACAACGCAAAAACTAGCCAACCGAATGTTTTGAAATTTAAGATATATTATCTTTACAGAATTTTGTTGAGACTTTTCTAAATTTTATGAAAATCGAATCAAACTCTAAAATATGTTAATAAAAACATTTAAAAAAACAAGGCTTTCTTGTTAGAGGAGATTCCGAGGTTTAATCGTCAAGCTACCGAGATACTTATTTTATGACAGAAATTAATCTGCAGACGATATAATTCATTTCCCAGAACTAAAAAACATCAAGATCTGAATATTTATATAACTATCTATAGTACGAGCGCACGTCATTTGTCACGTTTGACGTACAATTTCCAACTTGTATTTTTTTATATATAGGATAGCTGAGGACGATCTCCAACGTCGCGCTTTTTTACTTTTATGATTTTGGTTCCAGATTTTTTTATATAAGTGTACATTCGTTTTCTGACCCGGTTCCAAAATTAAGAAATTCGGCCAGTATATTTCGCGCAGGCAAACAAACAGCTTAAAAAAACATTATACCAGTTAATTAGTATTAAAACTTACCGTCGGCAGGCACATTTTCAAAATCATCATCATCACTGTCTCGTGCCCCCCCTGAAAGCAAATATATAAAAATTTATTTATATATAAAAATACTATTTATAGTAAAAATTTATATATAATATATATATATATATATAGTATAGTTTTAATGTAACACAATTGTAATTAGTTGTTTGTAAAAGTGCATTGAAACTTAATTTCATAAAATAAAATTAATATCTATAATATGAAAATCTAAACATAAAATAAATTTTGTATTCATGGTATTTCAAGAGTTCAACAGCTATTTTTCCAAAATCTAAATATATATAAAACAAGTTATGGTACGAGGAATAGCTATTTATTAAGTTTGACGTACAATTTTCAACTTTTCTATCATTGCAAAAAAAAAAAAAAAAAAAAAAAAATGCAAGACGGGTAGTTATTTTTTTTAAACAACTCAAAAACTATTTGGCAGAATTGTTGGATTTCTATGTTTAAAGGTTGTAGAAATCGATTTATGTTTAAAAACCTACAATTTATATATTTTTGAAAAATACCTAAAAAATATTTATCCTTTCTAAATTAAATTTCGAAGAAAAATATGAATTTAAGCTACAATAAAGTGTTTAAAAATATCGGAAATAGATTTCTAGAAGCTTCAAAAAAGGCTTATTGAAAATGGTAACACATTCCGCCAAGTGGTTCATGAATTATGCTTCAAAATCTACCGCATTCCAATCTGTTTTCTAACGACACAAAATGAATTTAACATTAACAGTTCCAAATATTTAAAATCCACTTATCCTAAACTTTGTATCCGAAGATATAATTTACCGAAAACACCAAATATGATGTAAAATTAACTAACTGTTAGCATTAAAAAGTTTAAAGTTTGTGACGTCTCAATAGGTAGAGACCCAAACTCTAAACAAAATTTAACTAATAGATGTTATTAGGAATGGATTAGTATGAATCACCTTTTTATGCGATTATTTTCGGCACAGTTAGTAGGAGATAAGTTTGTCAAATTTCTATTCCATAGACAGTGATATGTAAGATTTAATTATTAATTTTGACATAAATCAGTTTTATTGACATTCTTAATTATCAGATTTTATAAATTATGGGCACATAGTACCTTTCGAGTCAAAAATGAGATGTTTTTCTTTTTGCGACTCCACATAATTCATTAAGTTTTTCTCATTTTACAGTGAAATTTTGACAGTGTTATAATAAAATGATAACATAATCAATTCAGTTGAATTTTTTCAATGTTATTAACAGATATTTAAAAATTACATAAAATGTATGCATAAAATAAATTTAATGACTTTCGCTTTCCCACACGATAACTCTTGACAAAAATACAGTTGAATCCTAATTCTAGTATCGAATTGTATCTTAATATTACATTTATTAACTGAACAAAAATCTTTAAAAATTGTAATATTCTGTAAGTATGTTTAGATTCAAATCCTACATATATATGTATGTATTTATTTGAAATAATTCTTTTACGTTTAACAATTTATTAGAAATTTAAAATACTTTTCACAATAAAATTGCGTACTATAAATGTCAGTTTTCAATACTCAGAAAATCAATAAATACGTCTAATTGAAGTAACATGTAGATATTATTTTTTTTACTCCACATGATTTACAAATAACGTCCTTTCTTTAAAGATGATAGTCCCCACTTCTGAAGATCGAAATAGATTCCACTGATGAACATAAAATATCGCTTTTATATGAAAACATAGAATTTCCATTCATAAAATTTAAATTTACTCTAATGCATCAAAAGGGCATCAAAGGCTGCATCCTCTTTTTATTTATTGCAGACCCTTATTTGAATTAATTTTTTTAATCTTTAATTCAAAATTGACACTACAGTTAGGATATTGCGTGATATTTTATTTCTTAAACCCAATAATGTCTGTTATGATTGTCTATTAATGCCGTATCTATATATTTAAAACGCTAAGTTTTTTTCTTTCGACAATCCGTGAGAACAAACTACTGCATCAAATTACATCATTCTTTTTTAAATGAAAGATATTTGGACACAGATTTGTTTTCGTGCATTCGTTTGTTCAAAAATTTAATTAATTAGCCATAATTTTCAATTAAACTTTTCATTCTGCTAATCACGTCATAAAGTCGGCGATCGGATGACGCCCACTGTTGCGAGGCACAGAGATTGTTCTCTGAACTCTGTGGTTGCGAGGATAAAAGATAAATAATAAATATTAAAAGCAGGTGACTTTTAGGCCATGTGCTTTTATTTTTAGGCTTTTTTTTTTATTTTTTTATTTGCAAGTTAAATTTCAGTAAAAATATTTATCCGCGTATTTTATATGCGAATAAAAATTTAAATTTATTGTGACGTCATGGGAATATTTTCCATTGGGTTTATTTTATCATTATGCATTATAACTTTGTTGATGCCGTTTTTTTTATTACAATTAAATACAAAATATATTTTTATTTGTATAAATGGTATTTAAGCATTAAAGTAACGTACATAAAGTACGTTTGAAAACTTTGCGCAAGTGAAAATGACGTTATGCTTAGCTTGAAATGCATTTTAACATTGATAAAACTAAAGAGAAAAATGTATATGATTGTGTAAACACGACGTAATTTTAACTGTTTTTTCCATTCTTAATTATAAAGATTAGAGCTGGAGCCGTCATTGATTGCTTCATCTTAATTGCATACCTTGATTACATGTTACCAATCACTTTTTTATTATTATTATAGGTTAGTAGATTTCATTTTTTAATAAAAAAAAATCACAAAAGTAAAGGATTTAAGTAAAGGATTTAAGTATTAAAAATTGTGTTATGGTAGAAAAAAAACTTGAAATAATGATTGTATTTTTAGCTAGAATAAACAATGTAAGACTAATATTTCATAGGAATTATTTTGGTAGGTTTGTTATAATTTCTTTTAACAGTTCCTTATTATTGCGAAGTCCTATTTTTTTTCACTGTGAATTTCTCTTTCGATATCTTAAATTGGTTTTCTATTTCTGGACGCCAGCCAAAATACAGTGCAATTTTTAGAAATGTACAACGGTTGTGACAACAAACGGCGCTTTCGCTTTAGCTTTCATCGCGCTTACATCACTTATAAATACTACAAATTTTTATTTTTTACTAAATTTTACAATTTAAATTCTTACATCATCAATTAGAAAAAAAAATTAGCTTTCGATTGAAATTTATTTGAAAACTGCCGCTTAATTTAACGATTTTTTTAAATAATTTTCAAGCATGAAAAGTTTTTCAATTTTATCTTATCAATGACCACCAGTTTGCTTCAATAATGTAAAATAGCCCTTGGGAAAGTTGCCACAATTGAAAATAGATTTCTCTAGCCATCATAAAAAGTGAACAATAATAATTATTATAATAAAAACAGTGATAAATCGTAAGATCAGATTATCCATATGATAGAGTATTTTGACGCTAAACGAAAATATGTCAAAAAAATATATATGTATATATTTTTTTTTCAGTTGATGTTGAACATAAAATCAATGTATTGAATTCGTTGATGTATATGTTCCATCAGATATCAGAATATAAAAGGAATTGTATATTTTATTTTTTTAAAGATCCATTTGCCAACTGTATAAGTGGGAAAATATAGACGATGCGTTTGGACGGATGCAATGCACATGCACATAGGAGCTCATTCGGTTGCATTATGACAGGGGGGGGGGGGATGTGTGCTTTATTTACTATGTTCTTTTATTTACTGAATTGAGATGAGCGTAGAAATATACTATTTGTATGATACTTCATAGGTCCATGAAATTTCTTTCTTGCCGTGGGGAATATGACGGTAATGTCAAACTGATTTGCATTACACAGTTGTTTACGGATTGTTTCTTTGGAGTTTGCATCGGAAATAGTACTGTATTTGACTGGGGAAAAAGCTTTAAAAATAAAATATTTGAAAGACCGTTTCATGTGCACTCCTTCTTAAATAATAAAGAAGCTTATTTTACTGATATTGTTATAGTAGTTTTCCTTTTCTGTCAAGTTTTGACGGGTTCCATCTAGTTTTTTTTAATTTTATAGTCTGAATTAGGCTCTTATATTAATGTATACTAATAAAAGAAAAATTTTTCTCTGTGTGTGTGTTGGTGATGGTTAACGAAATCTACTGCACGTCTACTGCACGTCAGACAATTTGAATGAGGTTAGTCGAAGGCAGGTCCTGATGCACCTGAGACTCATATCTTTCATTTTTGATAATTAGCTGATATATTAATTAGAAACAAAAACGAACGTTTAACAAAACGTTCGCGCCTGCGCAGTTAAGATACTTCCTCAAATCTCGCAGTATAGAAGAATGGAAAGACTGAGTAATTTCCTTTATCACACGCATTTGTAAACACGCTCTGTTCGATCCATTAGAAATTCAAACTAAATAAAAACATTTTCTTAAAGCCTGGGCTTTTTACTGTCGAACGTAGAAAACTTCATAAAAATATTAATTATAAGCCTTTAAAAAAATAAATAATAAAAAACATTCGATTTTGCTGTTTTTTCCCTTCAAATCCGACATTCGATTCGGGCTCAAATTCAGAGATACCGAAAAACGAAAAATACCTTAAAGCAGAGACTTTTTTCTCTAGCACGGTGTAATTCCTTTTCAAAAATACTAATTTAACTCTGTCGAAAGACTCCGCGACTACTGGACACTTCATACACCATGGCAGTCCTTTCTTCTATGTTAAAGTAACTTAACGTCGGTATTTTTGCGCAATCATTTCACATTTCTGTGCATATCGAATTTGCATAACCTATAAAAATTGCGAAACATTGGGAAAACAAGACATGTTATATGAAATAAAATAAAATCTGTGAAACTTTGCTAAGCACGCGCGCGCGGCTTCGGATCATGTTTTTATGACTGTACATATGAATATACATATACATAAATATGCAGTTTTTTTTCCAACAAACTGTTACGCAGACTTTGAAGCCGTTATATTTATAACTGGTAAAAATTTAAACAGTTCGGAAAATAAGAACTATTTTATTAAACTATTAAACGTGCGGAGGTGAAAAAAAAAGTTTTCTTACAAACACTTCTTACCACTAAATATCGGTATCTATTCTCTAATGTTTTACGCAGACTACGAAAACATTATATTTTTAACTTACAAAAATTTAATAAGTTTAGACAATGCCGATTTTTTAAATAATCTAAGGTATAAGACCACCAACATCCCTCACTTTCCTTTTTTCCGGTATCATCCAAAATTATGCATAGGCACTAAAAGTAAAATTAAGCAAAACAGACAAATGCCAAATCACATGTACTTCATTTCTCTTTCAAACTGGGCATTCCGTTTATCAAAATACCATTATTAATCTTTTGGTTGAGAAAAAAAAAGTATTTCCGAAGGCGATTTTTAAAGTTAGGACAGACAACAATAAATAAAAAAAAATACTCTTTCAATATATTAAAATACCAAGCAATTTTTAGTCAGGTAATTGAATTGTTTTTTGGAGAAAAAACATGAATTGTAGTCATGAAATTCAGAGTTAATTTTAAGATAAATATTGAGTGTTTACAAAATCGTGCTTTAAATTAAGCTATCGCAATTTATATTTATTATCGTCTTAAATTAATGATTCGGACTAGTAGACACTAATTTTTAATTAATAAGAAAGAAACACATGTTTAAATATTAAACTATTAATAATAATAAGTAGTAAAACTTACAACTTGGTGGGTCACGAGACGAATCACTACTACTAGAAGAAGTACCCATATCTGCAAAGAAATATATAAAAATTATTAACTAATTAGTAATTTATATTTCTCTAATACTAACAGTTTTGAAAATTACTTTCCCGTGTCAAAAAAGTAGTCGAATTATTTTGTGCTGCCCTGTATATGATCAATAGATGTGGATATCCAGCATGATTAAATTTAGTTCAGTTAGAAGATTCACATTTAGCAATTTTCGCCAATTGATGTGAATGCACACGGAATCTTTTGTAGAGCCCTGTATATTATCTGCAGACTTTTGTACACACCATATATTGAGGTAAAACAAAACTTAAAAGTCACTCGCAGCAATTACCAACCGTAACCGACAACGTATATTTTTCTTTGCATAGCCTGTATATGAATATATTTATATTCCACAAACTTCTACTAGTCTGCTAAATATATTTGAGCAGGAAAATGCGTAACACAATTAAAAACTACTCTTTAGCAATTCAATCCCATATTCAGTAATACTTACGGAATCCCTTGTTCAGCCCTGTATGGGATCAACCTAATTTATAAACACACACGTACTATGAAAAAATTTAGTTAAACTTTAAAACGCAAACCAAAGTTGAAAACGCACTTATCACACATAGACTGCAAATATCGCACATGTACTGTAACCGATATCTTTTGAGGTCCCCGTAAATAAACGCAATGCACACCACACTTTCAAGAGAACAATTTATAGTGAACCTCAGTATTACATATAATTTTCATTATATTTGAAATAGTGAAATTTCACTAAATTAAACTGCAATCGATTTTTCTGCATAGAACAGTGTGTAGCAGAATTCTTTTGTTCAACCCTGTAAAGGAGTAATAAATGCTTTGCATCCCATATTTTACAAAAATCCTATTTTATTGCGCTTCATAATTATATATCAATTTCATCATGTTTTAAATGACGTAGCATCATCAAAATGCACTTGAAACGATTATTTCCCATTGACTGTAATGTAACGGAATACTTTTGACTGTCCCTGTAAAAAAACTGTATGTTCTACACACTTCAAATGAAATAGGGAACATGCTATAGTAAACGACAACAGCCTACAAAAATTTCAGGGCTATCAGAGTATATTTACGCGAGTTAGAGCAACGGCAGACGACAGACGGCCAGACAAACCGAAGTCATAAACCCTTTTCAACTAGGTTGGAAAGTGTTAATAAGTGAGCATCAAGTGTTTATATCATTAAAACACAAGATAATAAACATAGTTTGTCATTAACACTGACTATCGAGATAATATTTTACATTTGAATGAAACCACTTTACTTCACAATGAAGATTTACAAAGTGGAAAATGCGGGGTTTTGTGAATTATGAGGACAAGAACTATTTAGTAGAAAATACTATTAAGATAATGGTGTCTGATAAGATAATGCAGCTTTACTTATCCATCATACGTAGTATAGGGTAAGTCTTGTAATCGTTTTGTAAATCGATTTTTTTTTTTGACGGATTTACACGTTTCAGACACTGGAGATTCCGAAAAACATATTTTTAGAAAAAAAAATGGCCGCCCGTCTGTGTGTCTGTAAACGCTCTATCTCCCGAAAATATTGAGATAGAGACTTGAAATTTGGTATACTTAGTATGTAATAATGGGAAGAAGCTTATTGAATTTCAGTAACCTCGATTATCCGGAACTATTTTTTTCGGACTCTCGAAATATTCGTTCTGATAAAAGGTACATAAAAATTTTCGAAATTGTTTATTTTAAGGAGTGAATCTAAAAGACAATAAAAAAACATAAATTTGGCATAAAGCATGAAGTCGATCAGATAATGAGTTGCCGAGATATTTGTAATCCTATTTTCCACACTCTTAGATTTTTCATGACCCTGTATTTCATCCAAATTTCAATCCAAAGATATATTTCAATTGGAAATGAGACGCTTAATCAGATGCAATAAACTGCTAGTTGATAGGATTATTGTTTTTAGAGTTATAAGGATGTTTCTTTCAAGCAATTCAGTAATCGTGTCTTTAAAGTTTATGACGTCATGGCGCCACGATTTTATTCGAATTGCAATGCATTTTATAAGTAGTTTACACATTTTTTATATTAATATTTTACATTATGTATAACCATGATGGGTAAGTATTGCGGTGGCCCTCAACGACTAGTTTGTAAATGTAGTGGAAAAGTAAAAAAACTGGGCTATTTCAAATGACCCAAACATCGGTATGAAATTACTTACTAACATATTACAAGTTACTTCTGCACCAATTGTTGCTAACAGTAAAGGTTCTTATAAATTTGAGACATGTACAGTAGAACTACGTATTCAAACTTCTAAAACAAAACATTGAGTGACATTTTTATTTTAGTTTTTTGTAGATTTTGTTTCATGCAATTTCAGTTCGTGAAAATTTATGTATAAAGTAGTACATTTTTGTATTTTACAGCTATTTATTTCTGTTAAGTTAGAGATTTTGTTAAATTATTACTTTATTTCAATTAATAAGCAGCCGATTTGTTTTTCTTAAAATTAAACTAGTCGTTGGGGGCCACCGTAATACTTACCCATCATGGATATGCATAATGTAAAGTATTAAAATAAAAAATGTGTAAACTACTTATAAAATGCATTGCAATTCGAATAAAATCGTGGCGCCATGACGTCATAAACTTTAAAGGCTCGATTACTGAATTGCTTAAAAGAAACATTCTTATAACTCCAAAAACAATAACCCTATTAACTATCGGTTTATTGCATCTGATTAAGCGTCTCATTTTCAATTAAAATATATCTTTGAATTGAAATTTGGATGAAATACAGGATCATGAAAAATCGAAGAGTGTGGAAAGTAGGATTACAAATATCTTGGCAACTCATTATCCGATCGACTTCCTGCTTTATGTAAAATTTATGTTTTTTTATTGTCTTTTATATTCACTTTTTAAAATAAACAATTTCGAAAATTTGTATATACCTTTTATCAGAACGAATATTTCGAGAGTCCGAAAAAAATAGTTCCGGATAACCGAGATTACGGCAATTCAATAAGCTTCTTCCCATTATTATATACTAAATACATACCAAATTTCAAGTCTCTATCTCAATTTTTTCAGGAGATAGAGCGTTTACAGACACACAGACGGACGGCAATTTATTTTTTTCTAAAAATATGCTTTTCGGAATCTCCAGTGTCTGAAACGTGTAAATCCGTCAAAAAAAAAAAAAAAATCCGATTTTCAAAACGATTACAAGATTTACCTTATACTACATATGATGGGTAAGTATAATTAACAAACACTGTCCCACACGTGACATGAATGTCCTGTACGTTCATCTATTAAAACAGTTATTACTTGTAAGTAGAGGAAAATTGGGCGTCCGACTGCAGGTGGCGGAGCTGTGGAGCTGGTGCAAGGTGCAGCACCGGCTCCACAGCTCCACCACTCGAAGTTCAGCTCAGCTCCACCACCCGAAGTGCAGCACCTATGCCCTCAGCCCTCCACCCGAAGTGCAGCACCTGCCCACATGCCCACCGCTCGAAGTGCCTTCCACCACATAAGATAAGGATTTCTACTATAAGATAAGGGGATTAATGTTAATTAATTTTAATTGGGGAACTTAGAAATTTTTCGAAGCAATTTTTTTTTTCGCGGAGAAATATCTATTACAGTACAAGGTGAATTTTAATGAATTACAAATTTAATTAATTTTAATTGGGGAAGTTAGAAATTTTTCGAAGCAATTTTTTTTTAACTAGAGTAGGTCATTCGATATATATGTTAGAGTACATTTGAGGAGAATTTTAAAAGTCATTAATGAGATAACCTATTCAAAAGTACTTTACTTCCTTATTGTATGTATGATCCTATTTGATACTTACACTATATGGCCACTGATGATCGGTCACTTGCGATTTTAGACGTTTTGTTAAATATCTGGAAAGATACATGAGGAATTATCTGAAACTTCAGGTGTGTAAACAACATGATAGACGTCATATATTTCCGGGTAGATTTTTTTCCGAAACCCCATAAGGGGCCGTCAACAAATGGAAAAAAACGAATATCTTTTGGATAACCCTGTAAAAAATAATATTGCAAAAGCGTTGAAACGGTAGCACATGCTCGGAAGACTTCTTTTAATAAACTATGCTCATTTTTATGAGAATATAACGTATACTCGTGGAGAAATTAAGGTTTTTATAAAAACAATCCCAAATTTCTCCAAGTGTTTTGCTTATAATATTCAGAATTCTTAATATAAAAGAATGTTCTTTTCAAGAATGATAAGACACAACGTTATATATTATACCCTGCAATCAGAAAGGTCGCCCAAAGAGCCCAGGGACGAGACCGCTCTCTGTGCGTAGGGAGCGTCCGCCACCTTCTGTCATGTTACTACGAGGAACCGGGCCGGAGGCTGCCGACTAACGCGGCATCGATCGGTCGAAACTCGAGACCTTGGTCCGAAGCCCGGCCGGGCCCGCTTCTTTAGCGCGTTTGAGGGGTTCCACGTCCCTCAGAGTCCGGTAGTGGATCTTTCTTCTCCATTTTAAGCGTGATCTCCCAGGGGACACCATGTCGCTTGGATCTCGATGCCTCGCGGGTATCTCCCTAGGGAAGGACTGCTCTTTTGTAGTGATATATGTGTAGTAGTGATATATATGTAGTAGTGATATTTGTAGTAGTGATATATATGTAGTAGTGTATGATATGTGAACCTCATGGAGGAAGAGACTAGTTGCTTGCTCTTCTATGCATGTCAACGTTCGGCCTCTGTGGGAAAGCAAAAGTTGTCGCGGCAGCACGACGACCCAGAACCGTTTCCCCAAATGGGGTTTCGGCGTCATGGTCGGCGGGTGGCCTTCGCCAGTTTGCCACGGGTTCGTCCTGTGGGGAGTTTCCCCAGATTGGGGTTACTGTCCTAGCGACCTATGTCATCGAATCGTGGGTACTAGGTTGGAGGGTCCGCAGTGAGGTGCGGCTCTCTGGCCGGCCGTAGCGCCGTAGCGAGACAAAGCTACTGGTGCAGTATAAGTCTCTCAGGACTTGGGTACGGTGGTCGATTGTGTGCGGTGCGTCCCGCACCGGGATGCCTGCGGCGCATGTTTCTTTTATACCCTGCAATCAGAATTAAAAAATAATAAATATTGGATGAAAAATGAACAGGTTTACTAAATATTGTTTCACTGCGCATACGCCAATTCAATCAAATTATACTGTGCATAATATATTACCCAAATGTATGGACCAATTTTTCTGAAAGTCTCAAAAATATAGCTTAAAAATTCTGATAGTAATCGGTGATAGAATAAACTCAAAATTCGCTGTTCCCGAAAGGAAGCAAAAAGATGAGGGGTTGTATCCAAATGTACTAGCTTATGAAAGTTGACATAATAAGAATGAAGTGTCTCTCATTGTACAAGGTGGCCATAATTAAACTGACGGTAGTCAGAGTGTTGTGTAGCGCGATCTAATTGCTAGAATGGCGCGAAATTTTGTAGAAAAATTAAACAAGACGGGAGACGAAGTATTCCGCGAAAAAAATAATAGTTCCTAAAGTCACAGCCAGAGGAATATGGGGCACTGTGTATTCGAAAAAAAGAATTTCAAAAAATGAATATTAAATACTGCAATAAAATTACCGTTTATTTAACGAATTTAGCAATTTAATCCAAGCTCAAAATAATAATAGTTACTATTTTATACATTTTACATATACACTTTATACATTTTACATACACAAAATTTACATATACACTGCTAAAGTTTCTTTATCTGTAATTTCACTTACAGAGCCCCAAAGAAAGCAACAGCAGAAGAAGAAGTTCTTTATTTAAACTTCACGTTACATCTTTTGGGCCAGTGCCATCATGTTCGGCTTTAAAAGGTAATGTGCTACTGTTAGAAGCAATTTCATTGAAAGTTATCTTTCACAATGTCTCCTTCTTTAGTCCAGCGAGCTCTACTAGTCATATTCTTTTACCTCAACCAGCGCAATGCGTCAGCCGCTCTTCGTGCTTTTAGAAAACACAAAAAATGCGTAAAATGCGAAAAGGTAACGGTCCTTTGTCAGTTAATGGTTTAAAAGCAACAGTTGAGAACTTTGCGAAAACAGGTTCTTTAAATGTTCAGTCAGGCATAGAACGAAAACCCGTATCACAGGATACAATCGAAGAAGTGGCAACGGCGATTGTCGACAGAGCACCAGACAATATTGCTACCACTTCCAGCGCTCGTAGGATAGCTCGGAATCTGGATATGCCTCATTGTACGGTATGTAAAATCCTATGAAAGATTATCCACTTCTATCCGTACAAGATCAGCTGTGTACAAGAGTTACGTCACACCGACCATGATAAGCGATTGACTTTTGCTCTCCCTTTTCTCGCCAGAATGGAGTTGGATGATGCTTGGCTCTGGATAATCTTATGGGGAGACGAGGCCCACTTTTACCTGAATGGAACTGTAATACCCAGAACTGCCGAATTTGGGATGACAAGTCACCAAGACCATTCAAGGAAATTCCTTTGGATTCACCAAAGATAACTGTTTGGTGTGGTTTCACAGCTGATATGATCATAGGTTTATTCTTCTATGAGAACATTACTCCGACAGGACGTGTAACTTGTTCTGTTACAGGAGACAAATATCGCCAAATGCTAAACAACTTTTTTATTCCGGCACTTCAGCATAAAACAGTGCCTGGAGAAAATCATTTTCATGCAAGATGGAGCCCCTCCACATATTGCTTTGCGGGTGAAGCAGCTGCTACGACAGAAATTCACAACAGAAAGAGTCATTAGCGTCTGTTTTCCAACTGCATGGCCACCTCGGTCCCCTGATCTTACACCCTGCGACTTTAGGCTATGCGGTTACCTAAAGTCCAAGGTCTATAACGGAGGTGTCCAGGGCCTGGCTACGTTGAAGGATAACATATCGCGAACTGTATGGGAGATTACTGCAGACATGTTATTCTTTGCTGTTGTAAATGCTGTGCACAGAATGCAATATGTGGTCCACAAAAACGGCGGCCACATCGAACCTGAGTTGGATGTGCTAAATAAATGGTAATTTTATTTCAGTATTGATTCTTTTTTTTTAAACTCTCTTTTCCGAATACACAGCGCCACATATTCCCCTGGCGGTGAGTTTTGGAACTAATTTTTTTTTTCACGGAATCCTTCGTCCCCCGTCTTGTTTAATCTTCCTACGAAATTTGGCGCCATTCTCGCAATTAGATCGCGCTACAGAACACTCTGAGTACCGTCAGTTTAATTATGGCCACCTTGTATATTTGATACAACACCTCATCTGTTTTGCATCCTTTTGGGAACAGCGAATTTCGAGCTTATTCTATCGACGATTACTATCAGAATTTTCAAGCTATGTTTTTGAGATTTTCACAAAAGTTGGTTCCTATATTTAGCTAATATATTATGTACAGTATAATTTGATGGAATTCAAGCATGCGCAGTGAAAAACTATTTAGTAAACCTGCTCATTTTTCATCCAATATTTATTATTTTGTAATTCTGATTGCAGGGTAATATATATAATGTTGTGTGTCATCGTTTCTGAAAAGAACATTATTTTATATTAAGAACTTTAAATATTATAAGCAAAACCCTTGGTGAAATTTGGGATTGTTTTTATAAAAATCTTAATTTCTCCATGAGTATACATGCTAGCCTCATAAAAGTTAACATAGTTTATTAAAAGAAGCCTCCTAAGCATGTTCTACCGTTTCAACGCTTTTGCGATATTAGTTTTTACAGGGTTATCCAAAAAAGATTCGTTTAACTGCAATTTATTAACGGTCCCCTATAGGGCTTGGGAAAAAAATCTTCGCTGAAATACATGAAGTCAACTATGCTGTTTACACGCCTGACGTTTCAGGATAATTCCATATGTATTTTTCTAGATATTTAACAAAACGTCTAAAATCGCAAGTGACCGGTCATCATTGGCCATATAGCGTATAATTACTATACCAGAAAACGATACGAAGCGACATAAATTTGGAGAAAATGCTCATACCCACACGAAAATTTGTTATGTTACTAAAATCGACAAAAGTACGAAAATATTTCAAAATAGTTATTAGAACTTCTATGATTGTTTAGAGGGTTGACTTAAATATATGAATATATTAGAAACTGTCAAATAAGACATTATATGCTGTTTCAATTTCGTTAGTGTTTTACTGTATATTACTTAAAACGTGCGTCTGAATTCCGTTTGTCAGAGACCCGTGTTAAGTATTTACCAAGGTTTGTACGTCCATCCAAGCTTCACATTTAGTAAAGATAAAATGATCTGGCGTAAAACACAATGGAAGTGAAATAAAGCCTAAAAAAGGTCATAAAATTACGCGTTTGTGTTCATTTGTGTACATTTTTTTTAATGGTGTTTATAAGAAGTTATTTCTTTTTCTTAAGTAAAGATGCTTCGTTTTGAAAATACAACCTTTAACTTTAAGAATTTTTGTTTATAAAAATGAGATTCTCTAATGCTTCTGAAGATTGGGGTCTCATTTCGACCTGTGGGGGATCACATTTTTAGTTTAATATCGTTTTGCATAATATCTGAAACCTATACAGAATTTAGTTTGTTTCCGTTATATATAAGATTTAGTAAAAACAGATAAGATTTCTGGAAGATTCGGGAAATACAACTTAAAACGACTGATGCATCAAACACGATTTCATGCGATTGTGTTCTTCGGTTGCTTGTTCTTGTGAAAAACGATATAAAAAGCTGTGTTTCAGGGGCTCCGCCGTCTTAAATCCCCCGTTGCCTCATATGTATTAAATCATCTTAATTTAAAATGTTCGTGCTATTTCAGGATTTCATTATATATGTAGGTGAATAGAAAATTTTGCTTTTTACTAGTATAGTGCTTCCTTGTACAGATATTTAATCTACCCCAATAACAATACTTACATACCAAACGCAAAACATTTACAGTTATTTTAGAAATGGAATAAAATATTGCGACGCACAGTGTTCCCAAATTGCGACCATGTGGCCAAAAATTGTTTTTGGCTTCCCTAGTGGTTGTATATAATTCCTTTTTGATTATACAATGCTCTAAGTGATATTAGACTTCGAATTCACATTAAATGTGATTGGGAAGTACCGGGGGAGGGACTGGAGGGGGAGGCAAAAGAGGGGGTAGATCTTTAATAAATTATAACTGTCTTTTTCTACACCATTTTCTTTTTACAGGGATGAGAATTTTCACTTTTTATTCTTTCATACGACTAATTCCTTATTAAAAAAAAAAAAAAAAAAAAAACTAATTCAATCTCTCCCGTAAATTTACTTTCCTTCTTCCCCCTCTCCCTCAAAATATATAATTTAAAATCATTAAAAAAGTTTTTTTCTTCTCTTGTGAAAAACGACGAAAAATGCTGTGTTTCAGGGGCTCCACCGTCCTGAATTCTCCGTTACCTCATATAATTATATTTTCCCAACAACTATGTGAGTTAAGATAATCGCTATAGTCTTCCTACAAGGTTTACATAAACTCCTACTACACTTATTTTTTTCATAATTTTAGTTTTAATAGATTCGGAAATATGGGGAGGGGTATATTTTTCCAGTATGCTTTCAACGATATCTCTGAAAATATAATACCTGACATTAAAACAAATATATTTCTGAGTTCGATGTTACAAGATCTTTTGATTGATATTCTACGAGACATAATATAAAAATATTTTTTCAAGTAACTTAATTAATATCTCTGATAATTACCAACGATTTTTTAAAATCATTATCAAATATTCTTGGAAGTTTCTGCGCCAATAGGTACCTCTAGCACCTATCAATTTCCGCTGAATACCGCTGCATCATATCAAACCCACAATCATGGCCTCCGAGTTATCCAAGAAAAACAGATGTTCTTTTGACTGGTCTGAGAATTGGACATTCAAGGATCACTCATAAACATCTTTTACTTCGGTAGGACACACCCATGTGTCCACACTGTCACTTTGATTGCCTGACAATATACCATGTTTTAACTGACTGTCCGGGCCACCGTCATTTGTACAGAATTTATTATAATTCATCATCACCAATCTTGACAAACCTCATTGGGGTAACACCTCATGGGGCACTCTTTCATTTTTCAAAACATTCTGTCTTTTATTTTGAGATATAGTTTTTATGTACTCTTCATGTTTTATCTGTAACAATGTTAGTTTGTACTTGCTTAACTTGACTTCTGGATTGGGTAACCCCATCCAGATAATATTTCTTAATGTAGTATTTTTATACCTCACTTTTTAAAGATTTCTTTATATTTGTTTTATATACTGTATGAGTATATCTGGATGGGTAACCCCATCCAGATAATTTTATCATTAAACTTTGTGGTTTTTTTAATACATTTTTTCTTTGGCGCAGCTTGTCCCGAATGGGACCTTGCGCCCAAAAACCCTATACAACCAACCAACCAACCCCGCTGAATGCCCGAAAAACACAGCGTCATGAACTTCTGCTTTACTGTTTGGACCAGAAACACAGTAGGTAAGTTCACAACTACATTCACAATCTCAGTCGATGCCGTCTAACAGCAATTCCTCAGATAATGCAGAAAATTTTATTGCCTAATCGAAAGAAAGAAGCTAGTGTTTATTCATATTTTTTTCACGGAACGTAAAGTCGCAAGTATCGCGCAAAGGAAAAGTCTGCACAATTATGAAAAAAATTCCCAACCCTCTGAAAAATACGCTGAAAGTGATCTCTTGTACGTCTTGAAAATATAAATGTACAAATAAAAAAATTCTAAGAACTGGGATCCGATGATAAGTTATTTAAAAAGCAGCTGAACACGATGGAAAATATGAAAAATATACAAACGTAAAGAACGAGATATCCCGTCTCAAGAGAACGGTAAATTTTCCTGGAAGATGAGGCATTTCGTTTCTAGCGAGCAGCGAATATTCCTGTAAGATCTTTTCCGTAGCGATGAATGTGTTTTCAAACTCTGTGAGATTAAGCCCTTAAGATCCTACATCAGTCACGCGAAAAAACGCGCAAGCTGAAATTAAGTCTATGGGAAAGTTCTTGCACGATTTCTCGCTCGCATTTTAATATTTTAAAATGATTTTTTTTGCACAAGACAGCTGAGGCCGATCCTTATCGTTTTAGCTTTTACTTTTTGACTTTAGTTACAGTTTTTTTATAAGCGGACATTTTCAATTTCAAAACCGGTTGGAACTGGTTCTGAAAGTGAAAGTACCTTTATATAAAAAAACTGAAACCAAAATTGAAAAAGTGAAAACTAACAACGTTAGCAATTGGCGTCAGCTTTACTGTGCAAAAATATCATTTAAAAATATTAAAATGCGAGCGAAAAATCGCGCAAGAACCTTCCCATAGACTTAACATTAGCTTAAGCGTTTCTTCGCGTGCCTAGCGCAGGCTCTTAAATTACCGAGCGACTTGCGGAGTAGATTGTGTGCACAGTTGCAAACTATTAACTTCGAAAAATAATATCGCCTTATTTGATCGGAAAGTGGGAGATATGTGATAAAAAAAGCAAAGATTTCTGAAATAATATAGGGGTAAGAATGATTCGTATAATATGTCACTCTATTACGCTGGTACAATAACCACGCCTTTGGTAGGTTTACCGTTAATTTTGCTACTTAAAAGTGCGTATAATTTCAGTTCTTTTGTTTCAATATTTACGCATCCATCCAAGCTTGTACTATTGTAAAAACGCTCATATTTACTCAAGCAAGATCATTTTAAAAACAAAAACTTCAACTTTATTAACATATCGACGTCAAATTTAGATGAAATTTAGATATGTTGTTGGGGTTCAGGGTCATTCCATGGTAACTTACGTTACATCTATACTAATATTATAAAGGAGTAAAGATTGTTTGTTTGTTTGTTTGTTTGTAGAGGGTAATCTCTGGAACTACCGAACCGATTTCATAAGTGATGGTGGCAAATTGATGGTGACAACCCCTGCTCAAATATAGGCTATATTTTATGTCGATACCACTACCCCAGGGGGGGAGGGGTGCAAGAGCGAAAAACGTTCTAAAATTGCGATCTTTTCTATACTGAAGCAGCTAGAAATTTGAAATTTGGCGTTGTAGTTACTTATAACATGTAAATGCTCTCTAAGAACAAAATAAAGAAAAATCGAAATTTAAAAGGGTGAAATGAGGGAAAAGCGTTCTAAAAACATTCTAAATTATAATTTCTATGGAATATCTGGAACTACAGAAGCGATTTCAAAAGTTATTGTAGGTGGTGACAACCCCTGCTCTAACATAGGCTATATTTTATGTCGGTGTCACCAACCCCAGGGGGTTGGAAGAGCGAAAAACGTTCTAAAATTTCGATTTTTTTCATATGGAAGGAGCTAGAAATTTGGCATTGTAGTTACATATAAGATGTAAATGCTCTCTAAGAACAAAATTAAAAAAATCGAAATTTAAAAGGGTGAAATGAGCGAAAAGCGTTCTAAAAACATTCTAAATTACAATTTCTATGGAATCTCTAGAACTACCGAACCCATTTGAAATTTGGCGTTGTAGTTACTTATAAGATGTAAATGCTCTCTAAGAACAAAATAAAAAAATTCGAAATTTAAAAGGGTGAAATGAGCGAAAAGCATCCTAAAAACATTCTAAATTACAATTTCTATGGAATCTCTAGAACTACCGAACCGATTTGAAATTTGGCGTTGTAGTTACTTATAAGATGTAAATGCTCTCTAACAACAACAAAAAAAAAATCGAAATTTAAAAGGGTGAAATGAGCGAAAAGCATCCTAAAAACATTCTAAATTACAATTTCTATGGAATCTCTAGAACTACCGAACCGATTTAATATTTGGCGTTGTAGTTACTTATAAGATGTAAATGCTCTCTAAGAACAAAATAAAAAAAATCGAAATTTAAAAGGGTGAAATGAGCGAAAAGCGTTCTAAAAACATTCTAAATTCCAATTTCTATGGAATCTATAGAACTACCGAACCGATTTCAAAAGTGATGGTGACAAATTGATGGTGACAACTCCTGCTCCAACATAGGCTATAGTTTATGTCGGTGTCACTAACCACAGGGGGGTGCAGGAGCGAAAAACGTTCTAAAATTGAGATCTTTTTTATACTGAAGGAGCTAGAAATTTGAAATTTGGCGTTGTAGTTACTTATAACATGTAAATGCTCTCTAAGAACAACAAAAAAAAAAAAATCGAAATTTAAAAGGGTGAAATGAGGGAAAAGCGTTCTAAAAACATTCTAAATTATAATTTCTATGGAATATCTGGAACTACAGAAGCGATTTCAAAAGTTATTGTAGGTGGTGACAACCCCTGCTCTAACATAGGCTATATTTTATGTCGGTGTCACCAACCCCAGGGGGTTGGAAGAGCGAAAAACATTCTAAAATTTCGATTTTTTTCATATGGAAGGAGCTAGAAATTTGGCATTGTAGTTACATATAAGATGTAAATGCTCTCTAAGAACAAAATAAAAAAAATCGAAATTTAAAAGGGTGAAATGAGCGAAAAGCGTTCTAAAAACATTCTAAATTACAATTTCTATGGAATCTCTAGAACTACCGAACCGATTTGAAATTTGGCGTTGTAGTTACTTATAAGATGTAAATGCTCTCTAAGAACAAAATTTAAAAAAATTCGAAATTTAAAAAGGGTAAAATGAGCGAAAAGCGTTCTAAAAACATTCTAAATTACAATTTCTATGGAATTTCTAGAACTACTGAACCGATTTGAAATTTGGCGTTGTAGTTACTTATCTCTATAATAAAACTGTAAGTCATGTGACTGTCCTCAACAGTTCCGGGATGCCGCATCGCTTTTTCATATGCCAAGCGGCCATTTTTATTCAAAATTATTTTTTCGAATAAACTGCATAAAAGTTACATTTTAAGAAAGATCGTTCAAAATAAATTAATATTTGAGAGATGACTTGCGTTCAATTATGTATATATTCTGCAATAACTTCAGTCGAAAGATTCGCAGTTCAAATTCTCTATTCATAAAAGTAAACAAAAAAAAGATTGATTCGTCGTGAACATTTAAAATATTAAATCATGGAGGTAATCATTCGCAAAGCAAGTTCTCCGCGAATGAATTTTTGGACCGCTGCCTCGCGTCAAAAAAATAATTCGCACCAGTGAGACAATCAAAGTTTACCATAATTATGTGCTATACAACTCAACTTTCGGACCTTTTCTTGACGTAAATTGAAATTGTAATAATATTTAATGAATCAGATTTTTAGCATTTTTAAAATCGCTAATACAGCTTTTATTTATCGCGTGTACAAATTAGAAATGATACTTTGATTTTGAAATCAAATGTTTTGATTTATGATATTATTTCTTATTTATTTATTTATGTTCTCTTTTAAATGAAAAGTGTGAAGTATTTTAAATTTATGTAATATAAGCATTTTAGATTAAAGTTAAGTATTTTAAATGAAATGAGTGACAGGTTTATAATTTAAAATTAAATTAATTGTAGTATGAATGACGGTGATGGGAACGATATTTGGCGAATTATCATCTGCTCCCGGCTAACAAAAATACTCATAATTAAAAAAAAGAATAAAAATAAATAAATGATAGTTTGTTGTAAATAAATATTGATATACATATCAAAAATAATTTATAGAATTAAAATAAAAAATAAAAGTAAATAAACAACAATTTCCATAACAAAGTTTTCGCCAAATTGGCGGGGGAGGGGGGGGGGGGAATCGCGCCAACGTGCGTATGTGACATTTGTGCCCAAAAAATATGCGAAATGCTACCATGATCGCAAAAGTTCATGATTTGTCTATTAGAATCTTCCGATTTGGCGAAGGATTAAGGGAAAATTAAATTATGAATAAATGTAACGTGTTGCAATGTTTAACATACATTTAAGGGAGACCAAACTGGTCGCCAGTGGCGGCTAGTAAGATATAAATGCTCTCTAAGAACAAAATAAAAAAAATCGAAATTTAAAAGGGTGAAATGAGCGAAAAGCGTTCTAAAAACATTCTAAATTACAATTTCTATGGAATCTCTAGAACTACCGAACCCATTTGAAATTTGGCGTTGTAGTTACTTATAAGATGTAAATGCTCTCTAACAACAACAAAAAAAAAAAAATCGAAATTTAAAAGGGTGAAATGAGCGAAAAGCGTTCTAAAAACATTCTAAATTACAATTTCTATGGAATCTCTAGAACTACCGAACCAATTTGAAATTTGGCGTTGTAGTTACTTATAAGATGTAAATGCTCTCTAAGAACAAAATAAAAAAATTCGAAATTTAAAAGGGTGAAATGAGCGAAAAGCATCCTAAAAACATTCTAAATTACAATTTCTATGGAATCTCTAGAACTACCGAACCGATTTGAAATTTGGCGTTGTAGTTACTTATAAGATGTAAATGCTCTCTAAGAACAAAATAAAAAAAAAATTCGAAATTTAAAAAGGTGAAATGAGCGAAAAGCATCCTAAAAACATTCTAAATTACAATTTCTATGGAATCTCTAGAACTACCGAACCGATTTAATATTTGGCGTTGTAGATACTTATAAGATGTAAATGCTCTCTAAGAACAAAATAAAAAAAATCGAAATTTAAAAGGGTGAAATGAGCGAAAAGCGTTCTAAAAACATTCTAAATTCCAATTTCTATGGAATCTATAGAACTACCGAACCGATTTCAAAAGTGATGGTGGCAAATTGATGGTGACAACCCCTGCTCCAACATAGGCTATAGTTTATGTCGGTGTCACTAACCCCAGGGGGGTGCAGGAGCGAAAAACGTTCTAAAATTGAGATCTTTTTTATACTGAAGGAGCTAGAAATTTGAAATTTGGCGTTGTAGTTACTTATAACATGTAAATGCTCTCTAAGAACAAAAAAAAAAAAAAAAAAAAAAAAAATCGAAATTTAAAAGGGTGAAATGAGGGAAAAGCGTTCTAAAAACATTCTAAATTATAATTTCTATAGAATATCTGGAACTACAGAACCGATTTCAAAAGTTATTGTAGGTGGTGACAACCCCTGCTCTAACATAGGTTATATTTTATGTCGGTGTCACCAACCCCAGGGGGGTTGAAAGAGCGAAAAACGTTCTAAAATAGCGATTTTTTTCATATGGAAGGAGCTAGAAATTTGGCATTGTAGTTACATATAAGATGTAAATGCTCTCTAAGAATGAAATAAAAAAGAAATCGAAATTCAAAAGGGTGAAATGAGCGAAAAGCGTTCTAAAAACTTTCTAAATTACAATTTCTATGGAATCTATGGAACTACCGAACCGATTTCAAATTTGATGGTGGCAAATGGATGGTGACAACCCCTGCTCCAACATAGGATATATTTTATGTCTGTGTCACTATCCCCAGGGGGGGGGGGGTTGCAGGAGCGAAAAACGTTCTAAAATTGCGATTTTGTTTATACTGAAGGAACCAGAAATTTGAAATTTGGCGTTGTAGTTACTTATAAGATGTAAATGCTCTCTAAGAACAAAATTTAAAAAAATTCGCAATTTAAAAGGGTGAAATGAGCGAAAAACGTTCTAAAAACATTCTAAATTACAATTTCTATGGAATCTCTAGAACTACCGAACCGATTTCAAAAGTGATGGTGGTAAATTGATGGTGACAATCCCTGCTCCAACAGCCTTTTTAATAAAAAACTATGCATTTCTGACGACTGGGTTTTTCGCTAAGTGTTGCCACAGATTAATCTCGGAAAATGAAACATTTGAAGTTACTGAAAAAAAATAGTAGCTCGAAAAGTATTTGTCTGAAAATTGTTAGGCAAGCTGCGTTTGAAAGGTAAAAAATTGTATTTTTCTTGATATAAATTTCAAATCTAATGACTATGCCATTTTTCAAATATTGAATTTGAAAAATTACCAAATTTCACAATGGAGTACCATAGCGAAACCTTCATGCGTAAAACGATAATGATAAGGGCGACGTGTCTTGGCGTGTGTATTGGCTATAGCACGAGTCACAAATTATAGTAGCCTTATTATTCTGTTAAAATATAAAAGTGAATTATGAAATGTCAATATTTTGTTGGATTAAAAGTTCGTTATAAGAAATTGACCAGCTTAGCGGGCGTAGCTTGCTAGTTTATAATAATTGACTTCAGTAATTTTAGTAATATAACGCTAAAAAATATTCGAAATGTAATGTTTACATGATTTGTTAATTAAACCTATACAAAGCGAAATTTGGTTAAAAATTACTTAAATTTAGTAATATTTCTTGCACACTAAAAATTATATTTTCTATGGTAACTTACGTTTCTGACAAAAAGAACGTAAGTTACCATAATAAATATAATGACCAGTGTTCAAAAAATAACACTAAGGGTTGGTAATTTGCATCCAAATTTCGCTTTGGATAGGTATAATTAACAAAGCATATCAAAATTGCATTTTCAATATTTTTTGGTGTTATATTACGCAAATTACTAAAGAAAGTTATTCTAAATGTAACGTAAGTTACCATGGAATGACCCCTCCTCGTAGATGTTCAAAATGTACACTTTACTACTGTTCATTTCTAGGATTTAACAAAAGATATTGATTAACGGTATTCCTGAAAGGTTACGGTTTAAAACAGATAGTAATAATCGCATACTCTTGTTGGTTCTACACATGTTCAGTATTTTAAATACTTAAACCATTAAGGACCAAATTATTTTTCTCAATAAAATACAAATATTGCGATTCATACCACTTTTATATTATAGCAACCTAAGAGTTGCTTTATCATAATATTTCTTGCATCAATTAAAGTGAATATTTATTCTAAAAACAAACTGGTGTAAGAAATATAGTAACGTCACTCATGAATGAGTCAAAGATTTACTATTACGATAATATAAGAGTTAAAGAAAGTCCTCAAATAATAATCGAGAATAATTATGGATGCATTGATAAATTTGGAAAAAATTCCCAAAATTGACTTTTTAAAAATAACTAGTTTGATACAAATGGCAAATTTGTCGCTACTATATCAAACTGTCGAATATGAGAAAAATGCACTTTTCATTACTTTTAAAGATGGGCCGATTGTCCCCTCTAAATTTTATTAGAATTCCTAGCCTAGTAAAAATACTAATAATATTTCTGTCAAGAATTGGTTTGCCAGTTTAGCGTTCTTTTTTATTCAGAGTTGTCGAATTCATACCGGAAATGTTGAGGAAAATAAAATTATTTTATGTAATCACGAAATGTCTGTCATTAAATAAAGCATAAATTTCTATTTGAAATATCTGGTATTGACTCGAAATTTCTGAGTAAAAAAGTAGGCTAATTGACAACCCTGATGTAGAATACTGTTACGATCTAGTGGGGACATTCGACCCATTTTTAAAAGTAATGAAAAATGCAATTTTTCACATTCGATAGTTTGATTTAGAAGTGAAGAACAACATTTTGAAAATTTTTCATTTGGAACTATTGCTCTCTAAATCTAAAATTTAATAATTTTCCATTTTTCGTTCACTGTTCATCGATAAAAGAGGACACAGTGTATATACAGGGTGTCCATAATTAAACGACCCTACTTTAAAGTTGTCTACAGACAAAACTATTGGTCAGAAAGTTGTGAAATTTTATGGAGAACATAATGAAGGGATGGGAATTTGTTTGAGCGAAAAAAAATTAGTTCAAAATTTCGCCACCAGAGGGCGTTTTTATGGATAATTTTATAGATAATTTAGCATAACATTTAGCACACATTTACGAAAGTTTAAAAATTTTATTAGAACATATGTTCCACATGACGGACATCATTTTCAGCTACCATCTGGAATCGTAAGATAGCATGTTCCACAGTCGACCGGAGTGTGTTTTGGGAAATACTAAGAACATGTCGTAAAAAAAGTTTTGTTGAACATCTTTTGTTGTAATAAATTTTGTAAACTATCGCAAATATATGCTAAATGTGTAATTCATTAAAAAAAGCCCTCTGGTGGCGAAATTTTGAACTAATTTTTTTCTACGCTCAAACAAATTCCCATCCTTTCATTATGTTCTCCACAAAATTTCACAACTTTCTGACCAATATTTTCGTCTGTAGACAACTTTAAAGTAGGGTCGTTTAATTATGGACACCCTGTATATATATATATATATATATATATATATATATATATATATATATATATATATATATATATATATATATACAGGGTATATCTGAAATGTTTCAACAAACTTAGAGGGATGATAATACTCATGAAGACGAACAAAAAATGCAATGGAACATGGGGTCACAAATGACGTTTAACTCTTTCAGGGGCAGTGGTATATTTATGAAACCACTTAATTTTAATTCCAAAACGCCACATTGGCACCAGAATTTTGCTGAAATCTTTTCCATTTAATATGTATGTGAAATATAGCCTTTTTCTTATTTACAAACAAATTTTTTTGTAAATTCCGGTGCCAGTACATTTTCAGACGCATTTTCTCGATTTTCATCCTCTAAGCGTTTCAGGGGCAAAGTACTTTTAGTACTAAAATATTGAAATAAATGACTGGCACCGGAATTTACAAAAAAATTTGTTTGTAAATAAGAAAAAGGCTATATTTCACATACATATTAAATGGAAAAGATTTTATCAAAATTCTGGTGCCACTGTGGCGTTTTGGAATTAAAATTAAGTGGTTTCATAAACATACCACAGTCCTTGAAAGGGTTAAATTGCGACCCCATGTTCCATTGCATTTTTTGTTTTTCTTCATGTGTACTATCATTCTTCTAAGTTTGTTGAAGCATTTCACATACACCCTGTATATACAGGGTGAATCTAAACTCTTGGGCAAAATTTTAAGGGGTGATAGTACACATCAAGACAAACAATATTAAATAGGAAACTAAGGGTCCCAAACGTCTTCCAAAGGAGATAGACGCCATTAAAGTTAAGGGTCCAAAATTTCAAATGATTATAAAAAACGGAAAAATTGGTCGATTCGTTTGCGGTTTTCGCTAAAACTATTCTTTTTGTCAGTATTTTCATGAAAATTAATTCTAAAGATAAAGTTCAAAAAATGCCGATAGAGGGCGTTTTAGACTTTGGAGTAACGAACAACTATTTTTTACCGTTATTTCTTGTATTTGATTAAATGCTTTCAAAAGCATAGACTTAAACTTAAATTTTGAGCTCAAAACTGAATCATTGGGAGTGGTTAAGTAGCGCAAACTGAACTGTGTTCAGGAGTTGAAATTTGAAACACCTCCCTCCCTCCCTCCCCCCCACTCCTGAACATAGTTCAGTTATTCCCAATCTTGGTGTCGTAGACCAGGCAGAAACAATATGAGTTGTAATTTTTCAACTGGACGAAAAATGTCCGGGCCAGGATTCGAACCTGGGATCTCTTGAAGCTGCCATGCTCTACCAACTGAGCTCTCCCGGTTGAATCTGAAGGGCATAATTCTTCCAGTTCATGCCGCGATAACTCAGTTGGTAGAGCATGGCAGCTTCATCCAAGAGATCGCAGGTTCGAATCCTGCCCCGGACATTTTTCGTGCAGTTGGAAAATTACAACTCATATGATTTCTTTACCAATTTGAATAACTGTGTTAAAATTAATCCAGGCAGAAACTACTACCTCCTACACGTAAAATAAACGATAGTGTAATGACAAAATTAAATAGAAAAATTATTCATAACAGACATGAGAAATTTCTCCGCGCAAAATAAAAAGAAACAATTTGATGTATGCATGTAGTGCGCAATATGAATGAAGGTTGACAAGTAGAAAATGGTACACGCGTGAGTAATCAAAAAAACTGATCGAAAGAGTGCCCACCAGCAACGATGCAGGCCTCACGCCGCCGGCGGAGGGAGTTGCAAACATCAGTGAATACCCCGAGCATCTCCCGGATATCGCCTGCTAGAACGGCAATCCTCGCAACCAGGTCCTAGTCGTAGTCGACGGTAAAAAAATAGTTGTTCATTACTCCAAAGTCTAAAGCGCCCTCTATCGGCATTTTTGAACTTTATCTTTAAAAGTTATTTTTAAAATAATATTTTTATTTAATTTTGTCATTCCTCTATCGTTTATTTTACGTGTAGGGGGTAGTAGTTTCTGCCTGGTCTACGACACCAAGATCGGGAATAACTGAATAACTGAACTGTGTTCAGGGGGGTTCAAATTTCAACTCCTGAACACTGTTCAGTTTGCGCTACTTAACCACTCCCAACGATTCAGATTTTGAGCTCAAAATTTAAGTTTCTGTCTAAGCTTTTGAAAACATTCAATCAGATACAAAAAATAACGGTAAAAAATAGTTGTTCGTTACTCCAAAGTCTAAAGTGCCCTCTATCGACATTTTTTTTTTTTTACTTTTTCTTTAAAATTTATTTTTAAGAAAATCTGACATAAAGAATAGTTTTAGCGAAAGCCGCCAACGAATCGACCAATTTTTCCGTTTTTTATAATTATTTGAAATTTTGGACCCTAAACTTTAATCGCGCCTATCTCCTTCGGAAGACGTTTGGGACCCTTAGTTTCCTATTTAATATTGTTTGTCTTGATGTGTACTATCACCCCTTTAAGTTTTGCCCAAGAGTTTTGATTAACCCTGTATATACACACAATACAGACAATTTGTTTTGCAGTTAAGTGGACAAACTGGTATTTACAGTTCGAACAAATCTTTCTTCTTAAGTAACTCTTAAGTAGAAGAAATTATATTCTTCTTAAGTAGATGAAATAAAAATTGAGAAAGCATTCATTATTTTCTCAATTTTTCTACTTTTATGACTTCGGTTTGTCTGCCGTATGGCCGTCTGCCGGTGCTCTATTTCCCGTAAATAAGCTCTGCAATTTTTATATGTTATTGTCGTTATCTATAGCATGCTCCCTATTTCAACTGCAGTGTGTATAGTACTTATAGTTTTTTACAGGGACACTGAAAAGAGTTGCGTATCATTTGCGGTTTATTTTAATGATGTTACACAATTTCAAACACGTTGTAACTTATATATATCACTAAGGTGCATTACAAGTATATAGCTTAATATGGAATAGGGTGTGCATAGCACTTATAGTTACTTTACAGGGACAGTCAAAAGAATTCCGTTACATTACGTCTATGGAGAAAAATCGTTTGCGGTTTAATTGAATAATGTTACACTATTTTAAACGCAATTGAAATTTATATATATCACTAAGGTACATTACAAGAGGCTTACTACAGAATAGTGTGTGTATAGCAGTCATCGTACATTTACAGGGACACACAAAAGAATTCTCTACTGTCTGTTAACAATAATTCCTGGAAGTGCGTTTTAAGTTGCTGAACGCGATTTTAAATTTAACTCACTTTTTGTCTATTACTTGATGTGTATAAATTCTGTAGATCCTATACAGGGAAGCATAAAAGTTCGCGAACACATTTCCGTTTATTGACAGAAACTTCAGAAGAAGAATTTTAAACTGTGCTACGTGTTTCCTAACTAAACTAAAATTTAGCATCCTATGTAGTATATATACAAATCTATAGATCCTATACAGGGCTGAATAAAAGTATTAGGATATTTTTCCGAATATTGTATATGTTGGAAATTCCTGAAATTACATTTTTAAATGTTTTGCGTTTTCCAAATTGTTTACTTAGATGTCATCTTTCAACTTATTAAACGGTAATGATTTGTAAAATTATTTTGGAAGCGTTAGAAAGTGTTACATAATCTATGCTTGATGCATGATTTTTCGTTCTTGTTATTTCTTTTCACAACCGAGCATACAACTTCAAACATAGTTATTACATAACAAGAGTAATTTCTATTCTTACTTCTTTAATTGGTAAAATTTTTTCTTATTAAAAAAATATAGAACTTAGACAATTTTAACTATTTCAAAAAGGTAAAATAAGTAAATATACACTATTTATTAACGTTTTCTTTGTCATGACGCATGGGAGCCGCCCAGGGTTGTACTATGATTTTTCCATCCGGGTCAAGCGTAAATTTTGCCCCTTATTCTCCTTTCCAAAAAAAATTTATAAAGAGAAGTTTTCAATCCATTCCATTAATTTTTATTTTAAATAAGAAATTATTGAATATTAAATACGTGAATTTACAGATTGCTAACAAAGGGTAGCTCTTTGTTAGCAATTTGTAAATTCAACTATTTAATATTCAATCATTTCGGGAGTAAATTGACTGCTGAAAATTAATTGAAATATTAATTAAAATTATAAGGAATAATTGTTAGAAAGTATACTAATCTTAAGATTTTTTGGTTGATTTCTTTAGAAATCGACCTTCTGCAATCACTTCGTCCTTACATCTATCTATTGCAAATCTTGTCATCATGATAGTGTCCGAAAAATTGAACAAATTCAATCCTAACTTGGACACTGTATTGTTCTTGTAAGTATCTTGGATTAAATCTTTAATGAAGTATTGTATTGAAACCGCTATATAAACCCCTAATGAAAACACCAGCCCTGTTTAAAGCATAAAATATAAAATTATGTACCTTATCGCCTCCCCCCCCAACATTCTCTGTATCCCGCGTATGCTAAATTTTAAACATATAAACATAAAAATACTTATAAATTACAATAAATATTGTGACATTAAAAATCTGCGAGGGAAGTAAAGGTAAAGACACCACCAATCACTTTTTTCTATCTTTCTCTACTTGAATTTATTCATCAGAATTCATCAAAAATATATAAAATTTGAAGATTATTTTGATTTTTTATGCGAGTTCACAAAGATTGTTTCTTCTATACAGGACTACAAAATGTTCATTATATTACTTGGGATTGAAAACCTTGAAATGAAATTTTCATGTTTCAACCACAGTTTTAACAATTTATTTTAAAAAATGTTAGTTTTATTTTTCGCTAGATTTAGAATATATGGGCACTAAGGAACACACATTTTGCTGAAGGGAGGATCTTTGGATCTATGCAAAGGATAACAATTTGGAAATTGTACGTTAATTGTGACAAATGAGGTGCGTTCGTACTATAACTAGTTCTATAAATATTCAGATCTTGGTGCAATACATGTTGCATTCTTATGCAAAAATGCATGAATACAAAATTTATTTAATGTGTAGATTTTCATATTATAGATATTAATTTTAATTTATGAAATTAAGTTTCGAAACACTTTTACAAACAATTAATTACTGTTCTGTTACATTATAATTATAGGGGAGACCGGTACACACTGGACCTATGGGCACAGTGGACCACCCCCTAATATTTTATTTATTAAAATTTTTTTAAGCATCTCTCCTATCCTAATAGACAACAACACTGCACTAATTATTTATAGCCTTCAGAAATTATGTTTAGCTCTGATTGAACTATTTTATCCTGATTGGTTGTTTTGAGTTTCTAAAATTAACATTTTTCATCATCATATTTTTATTTTTTTAGTAATTAAAGGTTGTAGAGAAATAAGATAAAACAGCTTTTTTGCAAAGCTAAGATACTTGTTTTTATTTAACTTTAAAGTTAGTATGTTTAAAAGAAAGCTATAAACAATATTAATATGATTATTTATTAAACTTCAATATGGGGCACAGTGGACCGCTCACTTCTGGGGCACAGTGGTCCACAATCCACTCTGCTCCTGTAATGCAGAATGTTCAAAATATTTAATATTTTCTTATTTTCTATAAGGAAATATTGTTTTAAAGTAGTTATTTAACTGTAAAATAAAGTAAACAAAGAAAAATAACATTTTATTTAACATAGTAAGAAATATTTTGTTTTGTATTTACTGTCTTTGATAAATATAACTGTAGTCTAATTGGTGATGATTCTATTCAAGTAAGATTCATGAGACGCAAATTGAATTGAAATCAGTTTATTTTTCCCGAAACTGTAGATGAATCTGTTGTTGATGTCAATCATTTCATAATGTTGCTTCCAGACCCCAAAGTATTTCAGGAAAATTCCAGGCTCAATCTTACTCATAAGTATTTTGGAATTTCATTTGCAAATTTCAATGCGCGCTGATTTTTTTGTACTTAAGTAATAACTTCAACTAAATTGCAATTGTTCCTGTATTAAAATTTGTTATTATTTTCCAAATATAATTAATTTTTGCTTTTGTTTCAAAATGTTACTTGTAAATTTATATAACTATGTTATTTTGCAGGTAAAGGAGAATAAAAAATAATTAGATTAATGAAAAATAGATTTATATTGTATTTCAGATAATACCTAATAGCGGTCAACTGTGCCCCACTTCTGGGGCATAGTCGTCCACTTTACGGGTGCATATAATTTTTTTTTTTTGAAAAATGTATTGAAAACTATGTTCTGAAAATATTATGATGAATGTATAAAGGTTTAAGGAATATTCAAAAATATTTTCATTCAGATTGGTTTGTCTGTTAAAGAGAAAAAAATATTATTTGAAAAAGTGGTCCACTGTGCACCAGTCTCCCTTACTATGCGCAAATAGAAAAGATATGACACAGTAGACTGCTTTTATGTTTACTTTTTTTCAGAAATATACTGATTAATCCAAATGAAAAAATACCTGAATATATCTCCATTCTTTATCTTAATTTTTTTTCAAAGCAAAAGTCTTGATAGTATTTAAAAAATATATATTTTTAGGGGACCGTGGACATTCAAAATCGCGAAATTCGACCAAAAAGCCGATTTTTTTGTTTGGAGAATTATAAAACTAGATGCTCAAATTTATCTGATCCAAAAAGAAATAAAAAAAAAATCAACTCTGGCGCTTCTTCGCAGAGATAAAAGCTTTTATATTGTTAAAAACTTCATATATATATATATATATATATACTTTTTTAGGTAGATTTCGTAAAAAATGCTACCTATTACATTCCCACCTATGTTGGAATTTTTAAAAACAATTTGCAAATCTACGCCGATCGTGACTCCCAGAACCCCAAAACACCCCTAGTTCAAAACTTTATCTATCTATCTATCTATGTCCCTTTTTTATGAACACGATAACTGGAAAAATTCTGCATAAATCTCTTCCAAACTGATACATAAAATCAAGGGGCATGAAATCTCGGTCAAGTTCATTAATGGGCAAAATCGAACCAAGTGGGGCGCAGTGGGGCGTTTTGACGATCTAGGTGGACAAAATTATTGCGTTGGAGTTTAGTTAGGTTTTGCTTATTTTTCGAATGTATCACTAATAAAAAGCTCAAACAGTGATACATATTTGGTGTATTTAATTATTTATATTATTATTATTATTATTATTATTATTATTATTATTTATTAAAAGTGGTCTAAAATGGTTTAAAATTGATTAGCAAGATTTGATCAAAACATACATACTTACACTCTAAGTTAATATAACTTAATGATTAAATAATAATTAAAATAATAATAAGGTTTAACTGGTCTACCAGGATGGCTTTTATTTAAGATTTTTCCGTTTTCTATAGTTTGAGGTTCCTTGAAACCAGGCGGAATTGTATTGATAAAAAACGTTGTCTATTTTTTTCCGATTTGGACCATTTTTGTTGAATTTGAAAACAAAATGTCCGGACACGGGATTTCAGGCTCTTAAAAATGTCTTCAGTTAACTGAGGATTCCCCAGTTTTTCTAACAAAAATGAAAGGACAGCTTCGAATTTGCTTTCTTTTGGGTTGGAAACCCATAAGTCAACAACAGATTGCCGAGAAATTTGTGTAGTCATGCGGAAAAAATAAAAGCTTTAAAATAAAAACATATTTGAAAAAAAATAAGATTTTTTGCGATGTGTGACTCTGTAAAAATAATATATGCTACCCACATTATTTTCAGTTGAAAAAATGCTGTTGTGTAAATCAATAACTTATATAAATTTTATTGAATTTGAATTAAATTTTTTTCCTATAGACCGTAATTTATCCAAATTATTTGTGTCCCTTAAGAGAAATATAATTGCTGCTCACTTTATTTTCACTTTATAAGATGGTATTGTGAATCTCGATAGTCTAGATTAATTTTGTTGAAATTGAATTAAAATTTGTGTTTATAACTAACAATCTTTCCACAATCTTTTGTGTGTCCTTGTAAAAAATGCATAATTGTTACGGTCCTCAAATTATAATTTAATTAAATTATCATGTAAAATACACATGTAAGCCAAGTTTCAGCTCAATCCGATTATTATAAGTGGATTAAAATTGATTTTCAAGATTTAAACTAAACTTTTGTGTAGCCCTGCAGATACAGTGTAACTTCTATTTTCTTCAAAGTACAATAATATTGTATTGTCGTTGAAACTACACATGTATTGAAAGTTTTCGATTAATCGAATAATTGGAAGTGGCTTAAAATTAACTTGCAAGATTTAAACTGAAGTTTTGTGTAACTCTGTAGAAATAGTATAACTTCTACGCTAGTCAAATTATAATAATATTGTACTATCATTAAAACTACACATGAATTCAAAGTTTCAGATCAATCGGATAATTAAAATTGGTTTAAAATTGACTTGCAAGATTTTCACTAAATATAATACATGTACTGAAAGTTAATATAAAGATGGTTTATTGATAAAAACTTTACGATTCGCAATCTTTCGCAGGCGTTTTCTTATATTTCCAATACTTTAGGAATAACACTTTTATTTGAAAAAAATCTTATTGCTTAATAATGCTTAATAATGTATTAAGAGTCAAGATAAAGTTTGTCAACAACAACATGAATCATGCAAAAACACAATTTCTGAAAAAAAGCCCTAAAACCGGTTTAATGTCGCTTATTTTCAAACAACAGTTGGTTAAATCTTACCTTGACAAATATGTAATATATTTTCAGTAAACTCGTGCTTTCATATTAAACAGAATAGTTAAGACGTGCTTTCGAACTTAGGGAAATAAATGCAACCGTTGAAACACCCTCAAACCAATTGCGCAAATGTCTTCTTTACGGTCGTAATTAATAGACACCACGAATTTTATCGACAAAAATCGTACGAATCTCGACAAAAGAGACATTCAGCTACCAGAATATGCGGTCTTGTTAAATTCCGAGAATATTGGAAAAATGAATTTTGTCCACCTAGATCATCAAAACGCCCCACTGTGGGGGGAAGGGGGGGGGGGAATAAGGGAACTTTTTGTGAAAACCGGTAAAACCCTATAATTACTTAATTATTTTACGTATCGAATCAGTTTAAAGTTATTATTACTTCTAAGAAAAGGGCCGAAAATTTATGTATAACAGATTTTAAATATCATTAAATATGGCACCAGGGGGGGGGGGGGGTAGAAGAAAAAAAAAATCATAACTCCGTCAATTCCCAAGATATCAAATCCGCTTAAATTTATTATTAATCCTCTTAATATTATCTAAAACTTTTATACTGACAAGTTTTTTATAGGACCAACCCTTATAGCAAAAAAATAAATAAATAAACAGAAACAAAAAAATCCCTGCAAACAAGTTAGGTTTCGAAGTGGGCGGTTTCCATCTGCCGTATCATGTCAAAAAGGTCGTTTCTTCCGCAATTTCCAACAAACAGGTGCCCCACGGTCTGCATCTTCGAAATCTACCTGTGCCTGTAGGCCGAGCCATCAGGGATTTTTTTTTTTACTTAAAATACTGTTTTCTCAAGATTGAAAATATCGTACATTTCTAATTTTTGAAAAATTCTATATGCATGCCTAATTATCAGTTTCTTTTGAAATTTATACTGTATATCCTCATTACAATAACAGATAAATGTTAGCATAAAAAGTTGCATTACAGAGGTATTTCAGTGCTGAAATTTATCACATATGTACATATAAAGCAACTATTTTAGAAAAAAAAAACAGCATAGATTAAAAAATATATTTCATTTTCCTTATATACTCAGGAAACCTTTATAATTCATCCCAACTTCTAATAGAATTATAATAATAAATAAATTTTAGCCTAAAAAAGCTGCTTTTCAGGGGTATTTTAGTTTGAAAATGTATTTGCACATGGAAATATATAGCTACTTTTTTAGAAAAAAAGTATAATTATAAGAAAAGAAAAATTCTGCTTATACATTCAGGGAACTCTTACAATTCATGTCAATTTGCATTGTAATATATAAAAAGTATCTCATAAATAAATATTGTTATATTTTATGCAAAAGAAATGCTCATGGAACATTTTAAAATATGACAACTGTTCGATATTTTAAAATATTAAAAATCGAATAATTTAAGATCTTTTAATTATTTTAACACCAAAATTTCACTATAACTATTTCTTACCAGTTTTGAAAGGAATTCATTGAAAATTACAGGATTTTGTTTTTAATGTCCACTGTCCCAAAAACAAATAGTCAGAGCGCGCGGGGGGGGGGGGGGGGGGAGCGGACTATCTTTAAAAATCAAACACTGTATGATTACATTCCTAAATCTACTAATCTGATCTTTTTAAACTAAGGTAGCAGATACTGAAACTCAAGCCAGAACTAAATAAAAATTATAAAAATAAAAAAATATTCAAAAGCGTGATTTTCCGGCTTAGAGGAAAAGTGTGTGAGAGTCAAAATTTGAAAATAATTGTGTCATTACCGTGTTTGTTTTCCAGAGTTAATGATCGAAGTTTATTGACTGATCCAAATGGTTTATGAGGTATATTTTAAGTATATAATTCAAGTGAGGAATACATAAATATTATCCCACAATTTTGTAAATTATCCGTTGCATATGTCTCGATATCCCTCATTCTGAAAAAAAAATATATTGTCTTTAGACCTCGTAGATTCTAGATCTATGCACATATAAGACAAACACTTTTTTTTCAAAAATAAATTTTCTAAAAGTGTTTTTAAGAATTTGAGATTGGAATATAAAAAATTTTGATCCCCTATAATATTATAAACATTTCGTAGGCCTGTTTTGAAGAACTGAGATCTCCGTTCAATCGAACATACCATTATAATAAAATAATCTGTAATTTTACGGATTTTCAATAAAATGAGATCAATAAATTCAAATACACAATACATATAAATACACATAACATAAAAAAAATAATAAGATGGAAGTTATGTTTGTCGTAACTTCCCTGTATATCCAATGTTCTTAAAATTTCATCATAAATAAATATTATAAATGTAACAAGAACTCACCTTATGGCACACTTTAATAAGATACCCTCAATTCGGGGAACAAAATAAAATAGAATAAGAAAAAAAGACTATTATAAAGCGAGAAAACAATTTGATCATCAGAAATATCACACGATATAGAAAGTAACTAATTTTTTTTTACTTTGAACGCAAAGTAAACTTGGCGATAAAGTATTACGCCAATCGCCAAATATATAGCGCAAAAGAAGATTTTGATGCTTTTACGCCGATCAGAGTCTAGTACAAGATTGGTTTGCACAAAATCGAGACTTCTATGGTTGCCAGTGTATCACTTTCTCACTCTGTTTCAATTTTAGATTATTGTATTTTCACGCGTGGTATTTTGATACTTCTGCGACACTTTAAGATAATGTAGAATTCTTGTAAATCGTTCATTTTTCGAACTGACAATCCAAATCATCTTATGAAACCGTTTACGATATAATTATTTTAATTTAAAAATGTATATTTATAGAATGTGATTGAAAAAACAAAAAAGCATAAAATAAGATAAGGGAGGGAGTAGTAGTTCAACAAAGAATTTTTGTATAGGAAAATAGTGTTACTTTCCATTTATTCTATCACAAATACAGGGCTTCAAAACTCTAGTCTCTACCAAAGTTTTCCTTCATAATATCACAATAATTAAGGCCTTTTAAACGACATTTTGACCTTGTTTTATGTGAAATGCGAAGATATCAGGGGAAAGGGTGTATGTGACCATTATTAGCCTTCAAACAGTGATGAACTAAATACCACCTTTTTCAAAAAATAGTTCACATTATACGATGTCTGCAACTGCAACAATAATGAAAAAATTGTAGCGAATTCTTCAACATATTTACTTTGCTTCCTTTAAAATGCGACAAAATCGCAAAAAATGCTGGAAATCTCGGTCATCCTTATTTTAAAAAGCCCCACCAGTGGCTGAGAGGTTCTGCTCTGAATGCTGGTAGACGGGAGGTGCTGGGTTCAAACCCCTGTCGCGCTCGTCGACCTAACCGTTTGGAGTTTTCCGTGGTTTTCTTCTAGCCTTGACGTAAATACGGGTTAGGATCCCTTAGAAAGACCCCCCACGGAGGGCCCCCCCCTATAGCCTATATCCCTCGTGTTGATAATTGGCCGTCATAAATCAGCCCAACTCTTATTTTAAAAATACTAAAATATACGTTTAAAATTTCGACGGTAGCTGATAGTGCATATTGTCTCACTGACCGAATGACAGTGTAATTTTGTCCCTTTCCTTAATGGCATGCTTTTTAATAGAAATTAAACTGATTGTATTTAAGCCTTCTCTAAAATATCTTCATTAATGATAGCGTTGTGATTGGAAGTCCGGTTCGACTTGGTGTGAGACTCTCTGTATATTCCATGAAATATGTGGAAAGTGACCGTGCTTTCTTACACAAGATTTCGTTCCTTTGACATATATTTCAATTCACTATTGTAGGCTCTTAAGAGCCTACGCCAGTCATCCGAAGAAACTCGAACGCTAAGGTTAAGTCTATGGTAAAGTTCTTGACAGATTTCTCGCTCGCATTTTAATATTATTAAATGATTGTTTTTGCGTAGGATAGCTTAGGTCGATCTCTAACGTTGTTAATTTGTACTTTTTTTATCGCAGTTTTTTTGTAAACGGAATTTTTCAGTTTTGGAACTGGCTGGAACCGATTTTGAAAGTGAAAAAAGCCTTATATAAACTAACTGGAAACAAAATCGAAAAAGTAAAAACTAACAAAGTTAGAGATCCACCTCAGCTATCCTATGTAAAAACTATCATTTAAAAACATTAAAATGCGAGCGAGAAATTTGAAAATAACCTTCCCATAGAAATAACATTAGCTTGAGTATTTCTTCCTGTGACTAGTGTAGGCTTTAAACTACTTTTTCAATTTAAAAAGTTTAACTTGTAATTTTCAGTTTAATTATGGATACTGGTACAATTTTGTTTTGTTTGGATGCCTTGTACTATCAATTAGAGACTTCTGAATAGATGAATTTTAATTATTATATTTATTTAATGTACTTAAAGGTAAGTACACTATCAGTTAATAGGGGCGTTTATTCATCTTTCAACCAAGCTCACAGTAGTTATATGACAATTTCTGTCTTAGCTGTTGAGGGTTAAAACGTCCAAAAAAAATGAAGGATAAAATAATGTGTTCCTCTTTTCTAAAGTGACACATGATATATCAAATGTTTTATTAGAGGAAGGTAAATCATTTTAAAGCATGAATTAAAAATCTTTTCCGTTGTGAAATGCGTAGAATCTATTGAAATATTTTCAATCAAAACCACACTTGTTGAAAATACGAAATTTTCAAAAAATAAAAAATAAAAAGATTGACGCGTTTTAGTTTTATGCGATAGTTTGCATTGATGAGAATCTCACAACTTTGTAAGTTATATGTATCATCCCAACTACAAATATTGAAATACTTAAAGGGGGTCAAATACCCTTAAAATTATCAAAAATTCAACTTTTTTTAACAGCTTATAATAAAATATGATTCTTTACGAACATTTTCAAATAAACGCCATGAACAAAATCACTTTAGAAGAATAGTTATGTCTAAAACAGATTCAGTTGTTTTTATGTGGTCAAGGGTTAATTTGATGTTTAATGTAAATTTTCAAAAAAACAGCGATTTTGGTCATTGCATGCACGATTTCTGAAAAATGGTTGATTAGAATTTCAAGAAATTTTGAATGAATGTGTCAACCGTATAGATTCATGAAATGAGGTGTTAGTTCTGACATTTAAGGACTGCATAAGTGAACAATGGCTTATTTCACTGTCACAATGAACAAATCTATGCTTATAAAGGAGTAGCTTGATTTTCTCATAATCAACGCCGAGCCTCAACCGTTTGTCCTAGAACAATGGAATTTGGAAGACATGTTCTTTACACAATGAAGGCGCGCATTAAGAAAGGATTTTTGAAAATTTACAGCATAAGGGGGGGTCAAAGGGGGGGGGGTTGAAAGTTTTAGATAATTTCGTCTTTCCGGCATATCTCAGCAGGAGTTTTAAGTAGGGAGCTTAAATTTGGGATAATAATTCTACTAAAGAATAGTTAAACATGTATTTCAGGCGATTTTAGAAATTCAACCACTAAGTGGGTTAAATGGGGTGGTTGAAAATTTTGTTGATTTCACATTTTCACCATATCTCATCAGCAGTTTTAGGTAAGAGCATGAGCTTCAAGATAAGAAATCTACTACAAAAATAATTAAACACGTTTTTCAGCGATTTTAGAAAGTCAACCACTAAGGGGGTTAAATGGGGGGGGTCTAAAGTTTCAGGTCATTTTGCCTTTTCACCATATCTCAACAACAGTTTTAGTTAAAAGCGCGAAATTCAAGATAACAAATGTACTAAAAGTTAGTTAAGCACATATTTCAACGATTGTTAAAATTCAACCACTAAGGATGTTAAATGGGGGTCGAAAGTTTTTAGTCATTTCGTGTTTTCGCCATATCTCAGCAGCAGTTTTAGATAGGGACGTGAAATTAAGTATAAAAAATCTACTAAAAAAAAAAAAAATCCACATATTTCAGCGATTTTAGAAATTTATCAATTAAGGGGTTTAAAGGGGGGGGGGTCGAACGTTTTAGGTCATTTTGCCTGTTCGCTATATCTCAGCAGCATTTTTAGCTAGGAGCTCGGAAATATAGATAAACATATATTTCAGCCATTTTAGAAATTCAGCAACTAAGGAGGGTTAAATTGGGGTCGAATGTTTTACGCCATTTTGCCATATCTTAGTAGAATTTATAGTTAGCAGCGTGAATTTCGGGATAACAAAACTACTAAAGAATAGTTTAACATGCATTTTAGGCGATTTTAGAAATTCAATTACTAAGGGAGTTAAAAGGGGGGGCGTTAATTTTCTATGATTTCACCTTTTCACCATATCTTATCAATAGTTTTGTATAAGAGCGTGAAATTCAGGATAACAAATCTGCTTAAAAAATAATTAAACACATATTTCAGCGATTTTTGAAATTCACCCATTAAGGGGGGGGGCTAAATGGGGGTAGAATATTTTAGGTCATTTCGAATGTTCGGAGCATTTTTAGATATGAGTTTGAAATCCCAGATTCAGGATAACAAATCTACTAAAACATAGTTAAACATGTATTTCCGCGATTTTAGAAGTTCAGCCAATAAAGAGGGTAAAATGCGGGTCGGATTTCTTATGTTAATTTGCGATATCTCAGTAATAGGTAGATGCATGAAATTTAGGATAACAAATATACCTAAAAATAGTTAAATATTATATTTCAGCAATTTTAGATAATAATCCATCAAGGGGGTCACACTGTGTGTCGAACATTTTAGGTAATTGTGCCATATCTCAGCAGAAGTTTTAAGTAAGAATGTGAAACTCCGCTTTACATGTCTACAAAAAAGTAGTAAATCATGTATTTCAGCGATTTTAGAGCTAGCGAGTTTATGGGCAACACCGGCTGTGATCCCGGTTGCGGAAGATTAGACGAAAAAGAGAACTATTGCTGATTTTTATTATATATTTTGTGTGACATTTTTCCAAGGAATATATTTTTTTAATTCCCATTTTATATATATATATATATTTATTTTCGTCTTTTAGCGATCGGATTTAAATTTTAAACAAAATATTACACTTTCACCGATTGCGGAAGATTAGACGTAAAACAGAACTATTGATGATTTCTTATTATATACCAGCCGGTTGCTTCCGAGTGAGGCCCAGATACAAAGTACTACTTGAGCCTCAACCCTTGATAATCAAGGTTAGGAACCAGGAATATTTTGTCAAAAGACTCATGAAAAAAAAAAAATTTGTCGCAAAATTTTTATTTGAGTGCTTTTTTATATTCTTATTAGTTATTTTCGTATACTTTTTATTTAAAGTATTTTATTTATATTTTTCTGGTTGCATATAAAATGCACTTTCTGGGCCCCAAGCGAAATCAGGGCGGTACGCTGCACTATGTATCTGGGCCCCACTTGGAAACGACCGGATAGACGGGCGAAGACCATCTAGTATTAATTTATTTTTACGGAAAATATGGTTATCTAAATTTTCGACTTCTTTTACTGTCATTCTAATCCCCTCAAATGACCTATTATAATGTTTCTCACGTAACAATTTCCTTTTTTCCATTGTAGGTCATTTTGAAAACATATTATATCTGTATTGGTTAAAAAAAATTGGCTAGTTTTAGCAATATAAATGTAAAAAATAATTCGCATGCAAGAATACTTCTTTCTTTAAAAAGTGTGTTATATTTTAAAATAAATTAAAACGTTCTTTATGAGTGTACACATTTTTTGATAATTTTAATTGTTAAAATATATTTTTTATTAATATGTGTTTTAAATTTCATAATTCAAAGTCAATTAGCTACTCAGTTACAGTAATTCTTATAGAGGTCTCTTTTTCATGTATTTTGTGAGTTCAAAGAGTCCTGACCCCTTAACAAAAATACCGCTTTAGAAAGCCTTAGTTTCGCGACTTATAAGTTTATTACTTTAACGATTTTACAGCATTATAAGTAACATTCGCAAAAACAATACATCATTGTTGGGAATATTTTTTTGTAATTTTTAGAAAAGTTTAGTGAGAGGTTTGGGGGAAAGAGTACTTTTATTTATAATAAGGTAAAAATAAATACATATATATATTTATCTGTGTCAAATTGATTAAAAAACATTTGACAAATTGAGAACAATAATGCTTTGCAATGCTTTACTTTTATGCCTTATAAGTATATGGTGTGATTTTTCATTAGTTAAATGGCTTTACAGCATTATGAGTAAAATGAAGAACATGAATGCTGTATTGTTGGTTTATTTTTGTGACATTTGGAAAACTAGTTTTTTTCTTGAGGAGAACTTTTCTTTTTAAGAAAGTCAAAAATTTGTTATTTATGTCTATCAGCCCGTTTACAAACGTGTAATCTTTTGAAAACAATGCTGCTTTTCAATGCTATAATTAAAAAAATGATATATATATATATATATATATATATATATATATATATATATATATATATATATAAACTTGTTTTAAATGACCATGCTTAAAGATAATTGAATGCATTTTCTATGACACCTAGAAGTGTACTTTAATGCTTTATTTGTAAAAATACTACAAAAGATGTGTATTTTTTTAACTCTGTTACTTTAGTTATAAGAGCAGGGTCTGACTTATGTGGGGCAGCTGCCACGGGCCTCTCATTTGAGGGGTGCCCCCTCTGATCTTAATCAAGTGTGATAATGGTTCAAATTGGCCAAAAGTGACCAAAATTGTTACATATTCAAAGATTTAGCAGGGTGTGTAGCCCTCCACTTCTATAATCTCCTTCTTGTGCCCCGTGTACCCTCTTCCCCAAAAAGGAACAATCTACATCATCATAAAACTATTGTTATAAAATATTATACAAAAGTACTTTAAAGAGCATGAGAAATGAAGTAACAACATATCAAGTGTTGAAATTTGTTGCTATTAGTATGTGCATACCTTCACTTGTTTTTCCATATTATGGAATCGCCCAATTGCATGCTGATGCAGTACAAAGATTAAATTTTATAATGTGGTAGACAATTTTATATTATAACAAATAACCAAGAGTGACTGAAAGATCTGTATTTACACTTCACAAGCTCATATGAGTCGTTATATTCATATACGAAAAATAGTGTTCTGTCATCTGTTAAAGTTGTGACCATCTTTCTTGTGATACCCTGTATACACATGTAAATAGTACTTGGTTCGAAATTTATGTATACATATAATTGGTGTGAGGTTTAGTACTAGTCACTTCAACATATTTCCCAAACAATTTCTATGAACAAATAGACCCCCTCCCCCCCCCCCAAAAAAAAAAAAATGATGCTTGTCCCAAGGCCCCAGGTAGTCTAAGTCGGGCCCTGTATAAGAGTGTGATAGATTAACATCCTGGGAACTTTTTTCATCTCATGTGTACTATATTTTCCAATAACACTTCCAATATGGATTTACTATAGCAGACTTAAAGACAGAAGAGTTAAAGGATGTTCATTAGCTAATAACAAGAACATTTTGCACACCTAGTATATCATCAGTTCATCATCAGTCATCATCGTCATCCAATGTCATCTGTTCTAAAAAACAAACTTATAATAGCTTCGAATCATTTTTTCTCCTTCTGAGGGAGATTTTTTTAAATTTAATAATTAACCAAAAGTTTAATTTTATAGACATTTTATCAGCAGTTTAAATGTTCCAAATGTATTGTAACAGACATTTAAGATTCAAACCATATAAATACGTTTCAAGAAAATTTCTGATAATTTCTTTATTTTATTTTATTTTATTTATTTATTTTATTATTTATATTATTATTATTTGTTTTTGCATCGCATGGCGAGCATTTATCGTCAGAGGATGAGTTAAGAAACAAGAAATAAATAAGTTGTTTGATTTATATTAGGTATATATTATAAGGCACTTATTACTTCTATGTTATTTTCTATTGTTATTGCTGTTACATACTCTTTTTTCGCAAATTGTTACTTTATGTGTACCGGTGTTTGATATTATTGCAGTTTTTTTCTTAGTAAGCATTATATATGCTCATTTTTTAACATACAAGTTAAGATTGATGTTAGAAATATAATTGTATACTATTTTTTGAAAATTATATTGAAATATGGATTCATTTTCTTCCGTTTCGGATTCTGGTTAGGTTTTGGAAAGCCAAATTCTTTTGTCGGGTTTGGTTCGGATTTCGGGTTGCCTTTAAATATCGGTATAAGCGGACTGTTGCAGGATTCTAGCATGCACACTCCATCTTATTTGAAAATTTCCACACATTTAAAACAAATACTATTTCATTTTTAGTATAGGGTGTCTGAAGTAAATAAATTTCAAATTTTCCCCCTGAAATTTATCGTCTGATCAGAGTCAATATACTTATCAGTAATATTTTTTTAATTTGGGTATAAATTAGGAGGAAAGAGTTATAAATTCGCCACTAACATGACCTTGTAACAGTTCAGATTTAAATCCAGTTGAAAATGTATATGAAAAAAATCCCTCACGGCTCGGCCTACAGGCACAGGTAGATTTCGAGGACGCAGACCATGGGGCACCTGTTTGTTGGGAATTTCGGAAGGCCATGATGCCGCAGTTGGGTTCCATAAGGGACCGCCCACTTCGAAATCTAACTAAGGTTTGTCCTATAAAAAACTTGTCAATATAAAAGTTTTAGATAATAGTAAGAGGATTTATAATAAATTTAAGCGGATTTGATATCTTGTAAATTGACGAAGTTATGATTTTTTTCTTCTAAAACCCCCCTTCCCCCCCCCTCATTGGGGCCATTTTTAATGATATCAAAAATCCGTTATACATAATTTTTCGACCCTTTTCCTAGAAATAATAATAACATTAACCCTTTCAGGGGCAAGCAATTGTGTTCTTGTAACGGTGAATTCCCACCGGAATTTACTAAAGAATTTAGTTCAAAATATGGAAAGGCAATTTTTCAACTTTTTCTTATCAAAGCTAAAAAAGTAAAATTTAATTAAAAGTTTCTGATTTGAATCAGATTAAAATTTGGTGGTATATAATATATACCACCGCCCCTCAAGGGGTTAAACGGATTCAATACGTATCATAATTAAGACGTTATGGGGGTTTTCAGTTTTCACAAAAAGGCCATTTCCAATTACCCCCCCCCCCCCCCCCTTGGTTCGATTTTGCGCATTAACGAACTTGACCGAGATTTTAAGCCCCTTGATTTTATGTATGAGGTTGTAAGAGATTTGTAAAGAATTATTCGAGTTATCGTGTCCATAAAAAAGTGACATAGATAGATAAAGTTTTGAACTGAGGGTGGTTTTGGGTTCGCGGAGTCATAATCGGCGTGGATCTGCAAAAATTTTTCAAAAATTCCAATTTAGAAGAGAATGTAATAGGTAGTATTTCTTACGAAATCTACCTAAAAAAGGGGGGCTGGGGGCAGATTTTGATCGTTTAAACCCTCTAATTTTATTGGAGTTCGAAATCCTTATTTATAATGTATGAAATGACAGCAAATTACATAAAGGAACTATATAATTAAATGCCAAATCGTATAAATTCGTTAATTTTATTTTTTTAAGTACGTTCTATTTAAAAGTTCAGGCAGTTTTGTGAAAACAAATATTTTTTTAAGTATGCATTTCGTACTTTTATCTTTATTAAATTTCGTGGGCAGACATAGCATTATTAAATTATATTTAATAAGAAAATTCAATTTGATTTTATTGAAAATTCTGCAAGTGATTATTCACAGTTGTCATTGGTTATTTCTTTTTGTGTTTTTATTTAGTTATATGTAATATATAAAAATCTGATAATCGTAGCAATATCTATTGCTCAACTCTGTCGGGAAACATCTTTTGTTATTCTAATTTATTTGGAAGATATTTGAAATAAAAATACTCAAAATAAAATTTTCTACTATGAGGAACTTGTTTTCGTAACTAGTGTTTACTATATATTTAATATATAGTTACTCAAATTTTATGTAGTGTCAAGCGGGGATAAATCAAAACAGTTTCAGCAAATTTGTTTTTAATTATTAAACGTCGGCGTTTAAAGAAACATAGATTTTGTTTATTTTTATGAAAATATAATTCGATCTAATATAAATAACAAAAAAAGTAAAAAAGGTTAATTTCAATTTATATATTATCCTATGTATTGCTTTCGAGTGTCAGGAAACAAAACTACTATTTAAAAATATTTACACTGTAGCATATTATAAGTGTCATCACAGAAGTACTAGATGCTACTAATACACAATACTCCTAAAACTTAAAACATAAAATGGGATTTGGATTTTTAGCTCACAGGCTGTCAAAGCCTGAGAGCTTATGTGCCCGCCATTTTTGTATGTACGTACGTACGTATGTATGTATGTACGTAACGCGATAACTCTTGATAGAACTAAACGTTTTACTTTAAATTTTGTTTATAGGTTCTTTGTGATAAGGCGCTTACCTGATTAGTTTTGGATGTTCATTGGTTAAGCATAAAGGGGGGAAACGGGGGGGCTAACACCCCCTAATTTAGATAAATGGGTTTTTCATGCAGAATTATCCGATTTTCTTCAAATTTTGTATATAGGTTCATTGTGATAATGCGCTTCTCTGAATAGTTTTGGGGGTTCATTAGTTAAGTATAAAAGGGGAAAGGGGGGTTAATCCCCCCTTAATTTAGATAAGTGGGTTTTTCATGCAGAATTATCCGATTTTCTTCAAATTTTGTATATATATTCATTGTAATTAGAGACTTCCCTGACTAGTTTAAGGGGTTCATTAGTTAACTATGAGGGGGGTAACGGGGAGATGACCCCCCCCCCTTAATATATTGTTGATTTCTTTATTTTTCGAGGGGCATATTTCAAATTCTTTGAAATAAGAGTATAATATACAATTAGTGTGAATAGCCTGTGAGCTCAATGCCCTCAGTTTAACTGGGCCGTTTTCTTTTTATTTTTTTAATCTTGCAAAGAAGAACTTATAATTAAGATAATCGTAAATAATCCATGGTCGGAAATGCTCCAACTGACACCATTATATATGTTTCATCAGATGGGGTGAAGAGGAGTTACGCCACCAGCATCTTCCGTTTAACCCTTCACTAATGTTAACGGTCAAACATTTTTTTTTTAGCTCACAGGCTACCAAAGCCTGAGAGCTAATGTGCCCGCCGGTTCTGTATGTACGTATGTACGTAACGCGATAACTCTTGACAGAAATAATCGTTTTGCTTCAAATTTTGTTTTTAGGTTCATTGTGATAAGACGCTTCCCTGATTAGTTTTGGGGGTTCATTGGTTAAGTATAAATGGTGGAACGGGGGGCAAACCACCCCCTTAATTTAGATAAATGGGTTTCTTATGCAGAATTATCCGATTTTCTTCAAATTTGTATATAGGTTCATTGTGATAATGCGCTTCTCTGAATAGTTTTGGGGGTTCATTAGTTAAGTATAAAAGGGGAAAGGGGGGTTAATCCCCCCTTAATTTAGATAAGTGGGTTTTTTATGCAGAATTATCCAATTTTCTTCAAATGTTGTATATATGGTCATTGTAATAAAGCACTTCTCTGATTAGCTATGGGAGTTCATTGGTTAATTATAAGGGTGGGGAACGGGGGAGATTAGCCCCCCTTAATATATTGTCGATTTGTTTATTTTTCGAGGGGCTTATTTCAAATTCTTTGAAATAAAGTATAATATACAATTAGTGTGAATAGTCTGTGAGCTCAATGCCCTCAGTTTAACTGGGCAGTTTTCTTTTTATTTTCAACTTTCTCAGTTTAATTTGCAATTTTTAGTTTAACTATAGATACTCGTGAAATTGTGTTTCGTTTAGAGCCGTAAGTACTATCGCTGGATACTTCTGAATAGGTGATTTTAATTATGATGGTCCTGTACATAAAATGTAGTACAGAAACAGTATTCTATGCTACTCAAGCCTCTTATTCATCTTTCGGTCAAGCGGTTTCAGAGACCGCTCACAGTCGATATGCAACGATTTCTGCTGCCTACAAAAGTCATGCAAAGAAACGATCAAGCTTATGTCATGTGTATTGAAAGGCAATTTTCAAATTTCTCACTTGCATTTTAACATTTTTAAACATTTTTTTTTTTTTTTTTTGCAAAGGATAGTTGAGGTAGATCTCTAATGTTGTAAGTTTTTACTTTTTCGATTTTGGTTCCAGTTTTTTGTTTTATATAAGGATACTTTCACTTTCCGAACCGGTTCCAAAATTAAGAATGCCTGCTTATAAAAAAAACTTTGACCCAAATTTTAATCAATTAAAAACGCACAGCGTTAGAGATCGTCCTCAGCAATCCTAAGCAAAAACAAATCATTTAATAATATTAAAATGCGATCGAGAAATTTGAAAATAACCTTCCCATAGACCTAACATTAGCTTGCGCGTTTCTTCCCTTGACTAGTGTAGTCTCATAAGAGCCTACGCTAATCATCGAAGAAACTCGAACGCTAATGTTAAGTCTATAAGAAAGTTCTTGACAGACTTCTCGCTCGCATTTTAATGTTTTTAAATCATTTTTTTGGCATAGGATAGCTGAAGTCGACCTGTAACATTGTTAGTTTTTACAGTTTTTTTAAATTTGGGAACCAATTAAATTTAGTTTACCAATTTGGGAAACGGTTGGAACTGGTTATGAAAGTGAAAGTACCCTTATATAAAAAAAATGGAGCCAAAATCCAGAAAGTAAAAACTAACAACATTAGGTATCGGCCTAAGCTATCCTATGCAAAAAAGGTCATTTAAAAATAATAAATTGCAAGCGAGAAATCTGTCAAAAACCTTCCCATAGACTTAACATTAGTTTGGGTGTTTCTGCCCGTGACTAGTGTAATCTCTTAAGATAATTTTGTAACATAGCGAGTGAAGCTCACATTGACAAAAAATCCTTAGTTCTTTTTTCAGTTAGTGTTTAATGATTTTCAATGTTTTGAGAAGATTAAAACATTTATTATTTTTAAACCATGAGAGAAAATGAAATTTAATTACTAAAATGTAATTACTATTTTTTAATTATTTAATTAAAAAACAGGAAGGAGCAATTGCCCTCCCCTGCTTCTCCTCCTCTTGCGGGCGCTCACGGTGGCTTGTATAAAACAGTGATATTTGATCGCATAGTTTCTCCAAAAAATATTAAATTATTAAAAAAAAAAATCCAAACTTTATGAATTTGGACTAATTTTTTAAATTTTCCAACATTGTTGAAAATTTTTATGATTCTCGTAAATATACTCGAAATATCGTATAATTGACATATTTAATTGTAATGTACTATGGCATGCTTCCTATTTAAAATGGCGTGTTTAAGTTCGTTTGAGGATGAATGTGGACACTCAAAAAATACCGTTACATTATGGTCAATGAACAGAAATCGACTGCGGTGCATTTTAATGTATCGACACTATTTCAAACATAAAGCAATTTATATACATTTATGAAGTGCACTATGCTGTGCTTTCTGAAGAATATGGCTTGCAAAGTATTCATCATTCATTTACAGTGTCACTCAAAATAATTCGATTGCATAAGATCTACGGGAAAAAAATGTTTTGCAGCATATTTTTATAATGTTACACTATTTGAAACATGATATTTATGTATATTATTGAGTTGCACTAGAAGATGCTTAATGTAGAATTTGGCGTGCATAACACTTATCGTTCATTTTCAGATACACAAAAGACTGCGTTTAGAGTATTGTGTATGATATACAAATGTTGGAAATGCGTTTTCGCAAATGATGTGCGTTTTTCTGTTTAACTAAGTTTTTGCACACTACGCGTTGTATATAAATTCTTTAGATTGTATACAGGAGTACACAAAATAATTCGTAAGCATTTCTATGTATGATGAAATATATATGTATGTATGACTATCATATGATCGTGAATTGCTTAAGAGTGTTTTTAATTGAGTTTCCAGCTGAACTATATTTTGTATATGGAGATGATCTTGTGAGAATATAAATAAATTTATATACAGAGCTACTAAATGAACCGGATACATTGCCTTATATGAATGGTAATTTCTGAAAATATGTTTGAAGTTGTGCTGTGTGTTTTTTCCTAATTATATTTTAGTTAATTATGAGAAGTGTATAAAAATCTGTTGATAATATACTGTGCTGTACAAAAGTATTAGAGTTTAATTCCGTCCTATTGGTGAAAACTGCTGAGGATGAATTTTGACTGTGTTATGCTTTTTGAATAAAGCTAAATTTTAGTATAATATGTAACGTACAGGGTGTTCCATAAGGTACGCAGCTTCTAATATGTGCAGATTCGGATAGAGCACGTCAATATGATTATTTTGAATGGTAACATGTGGGGTCCCCGAAAATATCTAAAATTTTTCAATAAACATTGATTTCTCCTCATTTCTTGTGTTTTTCATATGACAAGCTTCACATCTTACTTTCACTATCCGTTATATTCGGGGGCCCCACATGTTACCATTCAAAATACTCATATTGACGTGCTCTATCTGAATCTGTACATATTTGACGCTGGGTACCTTGTGGGACACCCTGTATATATTACGGTCAATATAATTAATCGGGACATTATTAATAATAACCGGTTATTATTAATAATGACCGGATTAATCATATTGGCCGAAACATATATAAAGCTCTATAGATCACATACAAAGATGCACTAAAGCATTCGAGTACGTCTCCGGTATAGATGGTAATTTCGGTATTTTCGCCTTTTTAAACGCTGGAGTTACGTTGCGGAAATGTTGGAAAATGTTTCATAATCAGTACTTCCAACCTGATTTATTTTGTTAAATTTTCAATTAAAAACAAAATTTATTACAATAAAAATGATTATTTACGACCAGTTTGGCAAAACATATCTGAAAAATTAAAAATTTCAAAGTATCCATTAATCTGATATGGAAACACTTTCATGCGAGAACTATTGCGAATATTTTACTGAAGCTACTGTATATTTTATTTAATCCATATTTTACCATATTCTCTCTTTTTATTTTTTATTCCGATAGTAAAATAGATTTAATGAGTGTTGATTAAACCTTTAACTGCTATGATAAAAATTGCCATATAACTACTGAGAGCGATTTCTAGGGCTGCTTTATCAAAAAATGAATAAAAGGCTTAATTAACTCATATGATACGGTTACTGAACTAAAATTTATGTACAGGAGTATTCTAATTAAAATTCACCTACTCACATGAAAAGTAATAGGGTTAAAAAATTACTAGTATCTTCAGTTTAACTTAGTATTGCAAGTTTAACTGTGCAAATTGAAAAAAAGCACCTGTCCGTGAGACCACTAACAGCAGTTAAGGGCTAATAAAATAAGTAAACTTGATAAGTATTTACTTGCAAACTATTTAATTGCGACTAATTTTTTTTTTAAATTTGGATCAATTTTATTAATTTATATGGCATGGTATCTTCTGTAATTTAACCCGGAGACAGAATATCATGGGAACAGGCTGCAAAGGGTTTTTATTTTTCCACCAATAATTCCAAATAATTATCGTTCCGTTATTAAATCGCTGGCTATAGTTACAAATTCTGCGATAAATTAAGTCTAATATTTCTTTTCGTAAAATAGTTGAGAAAAATGTAATAACCGAACGCACCCGGGTATTTTATACCATGCACGTTTGCTATCCTGTTAAACAATTTCGTAAAACGGCAAAATTCTCTTCAAGTTTAAACATGACAAGTGATACTGATATATGATAACTGAGTAAAACTGGATGTTTCCCAGTAAATGTAATACTGATAGCCCTTAGCAGATATTAACGGACTCACGCAGTGCAAGGTTTCACAGTTTAACCATTAACTAAACTTAGAAGTCCCACAGATAGCTGCTTTTTCTCAACTTTCACAGTTTTACTAGTTATTTCAAGTTTAACTATAGATACAACTGATTTTTTTTTTCATTTAAAGCCCTATTACTATTGCTAGAGTCTTCTGAATTGGTTAATCTTTGCTATCATATTCCTGTACCATCATATTATCATACCATTATTGGTATCATATTCCTAACCTAAAGGTTTAGTCAAGTTAATTAACTCATAACATACTGTTTTTTTTTAAACTTTATGTACACGAGTATAATTACTAAAATGTACATAATCTGAAGTCTACAGTAATATTACTAAAGCTCCAAATGAAACAAACTTTTCCTTATATCGCTATTTAAACTAAAAATCACCATTTAAAAGTAGAAAAAATCAGCGGTCTGACAGATCGCCTACAGCAGATACGATTTATTTATATTAGTTTTGCCAAAATTATTTGGTTAAGAATTCTGATGGGTAATTTTAGATACAATATTTGCATTAGATACAACTTTTAACTGGCGGTCTCAGAGACCGCTATTTTATTTCATTTTCACAGATAACCTTGTTAGTTTCATCTTAACCTGTAACTACTGTCCCATTAATTGTCTCATGCCTTTTGTGAACGGTCACAGAGGCTGGTTTATCGAAAGATGAATGAATGGCTAGATTAAGAACCTACATCAGTCATGCGAAAAAACGCGCAAGCTAATGTTAAGTCTATGGAAAGGTTCTTGCGCGATTTCTCGCTCGCATTTTAATTTTTTTTTTTTTTTTTTTTTTTTTTGCATAGGATAGATGACGTCCATCTATAACGTTGTTAGTTTTTACTTTTTCAATTTTGGTTTCAATTTTTTTATATAAGGTTACTTTCACTTTCAGAACCTGTTCCAAAATTGAAAATGTTCACTTATAAAAAAACTGTAATCAAAATCAAAAAAGTAAAAACTAACAACGTTAGAAATTGACCTCAGCTATCCTAAGCAGAAAAAATCATTTAAAAATATTAAAATGCGAGCGAGAAATCGCGCAAGAACCTTCCCATAGACTTAACATTAGCTTGAGCGGTTCTTCGCGTGACTGGCGTAGGCTCTTAACTCACAAAATTCATTAACTCATACTAAGTACAGGATTTTTATAATCGAAATTAACTTATTCAGAAGTCTATAGTGGTAATTTTAACTAGTATCTGTAGATAAACTGAAAGTTATTATCTAAACTGTAAAAACCGGAATCAACAGCTGTCTGTCAGTTAACTATAGATGCTAGTGAAATTTTATTTCGTTTGTAGCCCTTGTCTTATCAGTGGAGTCTTCTTAATCGGTGAATTTTGATTATAAAAAGCATGTCTATAAATTAGAGTACAGAAGCAGTATCCTCAGTGTTAAGCGTTTTATTTATCTTTCGATCAAGCGCTCTCAGAGACTGCTCACACACAGTAGGTATGCAACAATTGTTGTTACAGTAAATAAAGGTTAAGCAAATTAATTTTAATTTCTTTCAATGATAAAATTAACAGCAATCATACAACCATTTACAATTTGCCAATGCAGGTATTTAGTCCTTCAAATAGCATCATGTGTGATAATTCCGACAACTTTCAGAAAATGTGTTTTAAATATTAAATACCGTAAAAATATAGAGAGTTTTGTTTTACTGAAGTATAATTTGATCTATTGTGAATAACAGAAAAATATAAACTAAGTTAACTGCAATTTTTAAGTATGTAATGGGCTGTTCAAAATTATCCAAAAAGTAAAAATGTAAAAAAATTGTGTGTAATTACAAAAAAATAACAAGGTAATTCTAGCAACTGTTCATTTTGTTGATGTAAAGTTATTAAAATCAGCAAGGTATTACAACTTTCTTCCAATTGCTAGTATCTGCCTTTGTATTTTTGTATAACTTATTGTCTAAACTGCACTTCTTATCTTTGACAATTTCAGCTGTTTCCGATATCTTCAAGACACTTTTTGTTTTTCGAACTTTGCCACATTTTTGTAAGTTAAGTCGTGCTTTTCTTAAGGGTTTTTCGAAGCCTTGTTCTAGTGCAGTGGTCACCAAATGGCGAACCGCGGTCCGCATCCGGACAGCAAGTAAATTTTGGACGGATCCTGACGAAATTGCGAATAACATCAAATAATAATGTTTCAGCGTACAAAGCGTAATATACTTTTTAAAACTTAATTATATTTACTAACAGAAGATTTAGCCATAAAATTGTGTACCATGTTTAACTCAACTTATGTGTGTGTTAACTCGGGAGAAGTCGCGCATACCCGGATTATGAATTATTTTTACATTGTCACCAATAAATACAATTAATAATCGTCACTTTATTTAGTCTGAAACAATTGTTACAAATCCTATGATAATGTAAATTATAGATTACTTTTCGAAAAATAGTGGTGGCTATTGTAAAAACCGTACGCCCTTGGGATATGTCATACCCCATGCGACTGCTTCCGGGTTAAAAAGCATTCTCAAAAATAAACTTCAATTAAAACCTGTACAGATCTCGACTCACCTTATCAACTTAATGAGAATCAGTTTCACCAACTTGACCCCAAATTACGGGCAGGTTCTGCAAAAAAAAAAAAAAAAAAAAAATGTCCCATTTTTCCCATTGAACATTAACCACAATAAATTTTAGTGAGCAATTGTTTTGAATTTATATGTACTTTGTATTGATTGTCTTGTATTCTAAAGAATCATAACAAAAATCTATTAATTTGGTATTTATGCACTTCATTTCACCAGTGTCCACTGTGTTTTGCACATAAGATAACAAATGATTTCAAAGAAAATTTTACTAAGCAAAGCAGGTTGCCTAGATTAGTGGAGTAGTTGGAAGGAATTGGGGGGGGGGGGGGTAAGTTTTCTGGACCGAGAAAGTTTGACTATGTTTTGAAACGGACCTACCAGAAAAATAATTGGTGACCACTGCTCTAGTGGATCAGTTACAGATTTCTCTATATTTCGGCAAATGTATCTGTCACATGTTTTTATGTTGGACTGTCAAAAGTGTGTTTTGAATTAGGCATCTTTAGACATTTAGCAGGTAAATTGTCCCCGTGTATAAAGTAGCTTAATTGTGACATAGTTTGAAGATTTGGTGTGGAGCACGATATGGCAGGATGAGAAATAATTGAAATATAAATAGATATTTTTAATGAGATCAAAGGAACATTTCATCATTTTATCTTTTTTACACACCTCACTTTCACATGATATGGCCAACAATTGCCCTTGTGAAATTGAATTACTTAAAACATAACAAATTTATGGCATGAGTCATTTTGATCAAACAATGATTGATTTGAAGCTAATATTCTCATTAGGTATTGTTCTAGATTATTTGAATTAAAGTCTTATTTTATAAATTGTGTTTTACCAAAAAAGTTTCAGTGTTTCCAAAGCCGGATATTATATGTTCCTTAGTGTTTATAGAATTCTATAAAAGAATAAACATTTTCTTAATAATATCATAAAATTATGAATGCCCTATGCCTTTCGACAGAACTTTGTCTTTCTTCGTCAGGCGCAAAGAAGACTTGCAACGACTTTGAAGGTAGGAGCAAGACATTACCTTATGTGTTTCTTTGCGTGACTAGTGTAGGCTCTTAAGTCGTGCCTTTTCTTTAATGTTTTTCAAAACATTGTTCAACTGGGTTAGTTACAGATTTTCTCTATATTTCGGCAAATGTATCTGTCAGATGTCAGATTGAGTCTTACTCCTGCCTTCAAAGTAGTTGCACGTCTTTGCGCGTTTCGAAAGACAAAGTTCTTTCAAAAGGTCTTTTCGAGTTTCTTATTTTATGTTGTTATTAAGAGTTTTTCATGCTTTTATTATATCACACCAGTTTATTAAATACTTTAATGTTAGAGAAGTAAAAGTTGAACGAATACAGATCTTGACATGGACTATACTTTTTAGACCAATAATGATTTTATCATAATCTATAAGTTTGATAAACCAGGTAGTTATTAGGGACCAAAGACACATTTACTTTCTAGTTATAGTTTATGAAGATTGCAGTTTACGCAGGTTTTAAGTTAAATGACTTAAAAATATAACAGAATTATGAAAAATGGTTATTGCAAATGAGCATTTTCTAATATTTATATGATTTAAATGAACATAAAAAAAATACCAGTCCTATATTTCATAAAAGTTTAGTGATCCTGGAATAAAATTTAATATCATTCAGACTTTATTTTTTTAGATGAATTTAACTACATATTCCAACGAAACGACTAACCTTAAATAAATTATTTGAGCAGATAGTTCAGTTTTAATTGCTGGGAAATATTTAAAATGCTTCGCACTACTAAAATTTATAAATGTTATCTAAGACCTTACATGATGTTGTCAATACTCTAAGAAATAAAATATGAAATGAGGATTCTAAAACATATTTTTTTCCTTTTATAATCGTCCAAATATTAGTCTATAATTAAAGATGGTTCTATATACCCCGACGGATCTTAGAGTCTTTGAAATGTGAATACATGTAAAACTTGAGGTATGAGAGGATGTCGATTACTAAAATAGATTTATCAAAATTGTTTTTTTAGTGATTTAGTTCCACCATACATACTTTAACAGCAAATAATTGTACCAGATATTGTCTATTGCAACCAATCTGCGTGGAGTCTCTCCCAAAATTGATTATACACAAACTGATCGTTTCTAAATTTGTGTGTAAAAAAAATATATACATTCATTGGAAAATATTTTAAAATATTATAGATAATAGTGTATCTAGTTCTCTATCAAGATATCAAGAAAAAATGTAAAATATTCAAACGGTTTTTATGAAAAAAAAATATACAGTAGAAAGCAAAAACAAGAGTCACAAAATTGAGTATACATATTTTTTAAATGTAATATAACAATGAATTAGTTCTTTGTAGCATGACCATTTGCTCGAATAACACCTTGTAAACGTGTAGGCATTCATTCTACAAGAAGTTTTGTAGTTTCCAGTGAAATTTTAGCCTACTTTTCTTTCAAAACACTTTTCAAGTGCTCCTTACTTGAAATGTGATACTTTTGAACTATTTTCTCCAATGAAGACCACAAATTTTCCATTACATTTAAATGTGGGGACTATGGTGGAGTATGCAGTTGCTGACGACAGTTATACAGAAGTGACAACTTCACAATTTTAGCCGTATGCTTGGGATCGCTACCCTGTTGGAAGATGAAGTTTGATTTTAAACCTTGCTTGTTGGAGCTAGTTTTAAGATTATTCTTAAGAATGTTTAGATATAACATCTTGTCCATAATACCAACCCCAGACAAGGACACAGATACACCACCATGTTTGACTGTATTCTTAGGATCCAGCTCAGTCTGAGGTTGCCTCCAAACTTTGCCACCGGATTTAAAAAGGTTAAATTTACTTTCATCACTAAAAATCACCGATTTCCAAAAGTCTTGAGACTTACATATGTGATTTTTTTGCAAATAAATGTCTCTTCTTATGATTAACTTCACTGATGAGTGGCTTTCGTCTAGGTACACGACCATTATAGCCTGTGTGTTGGAGAGTCTTGCGCACAGTTTCAGCAGAAACATTTCTCTGTATGACTGAACTTGCAGATGCAGCAAGTTTCGGGGCACTGTTCATTGGATTTGTCTTCACACTACGACTAATTTTTTGAAGACACCCATGACTTCTGTCAATCAAAGAAGCAATTTTGCGAAGCGATTTGTCTTCATTTGACCATTTAATAACCAAATTCCGCTCTTCTATTGAAGTCTCCTTTCGATTGCTCATTTCAAACTAATTTGACACGAAAAGACAGTGTATACTCAATTATGTGACACTCATTTCCACCTTAGATTATATGTGGAATTTTTTTATGCTGATTTCACTTCAATACTGTGGATACATCACAACCTTTTCTTTAGAATCTATACGCAGTACCATCTAAAAACTTCCAATTAGTTCATACAAAATTTCAACTTTTTACACGTAATCGTTTTCCGTGCATTCGTTCTTGAGATATAGTTATCGTGATAATAATGAAAAAAGTAGCATAGCAGCGTCACCTGTTTGACAATTTACACAAAAACGTAAGTAGCATATATTTTTGTCAAAGTCTAACAGAATCCGAAGTTTGATGAAATTCCGTGCATTATTTCATGAGATATAGCTGTCGTAAAAATCGAGAAAAAAGGGGTATGGCAGCGCCAGCTGTTGGGATATCTACACCAAAACGTAATCAGCGTCTATATATCTCAAGGTCTAACTGAATCTGAAGTTTTATGAAAATAAGTTCATTAGTTCTTGAGATAGAGCTATTGGGGAATACGTGAAAAACGCAGCATAGCAGCGCCACCTGTCGGGCGATTTCAACCAAAAACTAATCTGCACCAATTTATATCAGCGACTAACTAAATATAAAGTTTTATAAAATTTCGTACATTAGTTCTTGAGATAGAGCGCCCACAAAATTTGTGTCACATACAGACAGACTGAGTCACAGACAGACATTTTCTAAAAATGGTCAAATCGTGTTCAGGACCTTCTCAAATGTAGGAATGCGTCGAACACCAGAAGTCGCAAATTTTCATGAATACAATACTTTCTTCTTGTAAAGATAGAAGAAAGTAAAAATATACTATTTCACCCTTAAGAGCCTACGCTAGTCACGCGAAGAAACGCTCCAGCTAATGTTAAGTCTATGGGAAGGTTATCGCGCGATTTCTCTCTCGCATTTTAATATTTTTAAATGTTTTTTTTTTTTTGCATAGGATAGTTGAGGTCGATCTCTAACGTTGTTAGTTTTTACTTTTTCGATTTTGGTTACGTTTTTTTTTATAAGCGGACATTTTCAATTTTGGAACCGGTTGGAACCGGTTCTAAAAGTGTAATTACCCTTATATAAAAAAAACTGGAACCAAAATCGAAAAAGTAAAAACTAACAACGTTAGAGATCGACCTCAGCTATCCTATGCAAAACAAATCATTTAAAAATATTAAAATGCGAGCGAGAAATCGCGGGATAACCTTCCCATAGACTTAACATTAGCTGGAGCGTTTTTTCGCGTGACTGATGTAGGCTCTTAACTGCTGAGACATAAATTTACTCATAGCTAATGTGAGCGATCTCTAGCACTGCTTGATAAAAAAATAAATAAAAGACTTGATTAACCCAAAGGATACCATTTCTGCACTACATATACTTTATGTACTGTTATAATTAAAATTCACCTCTTCACAAATCCCTAGCGTTAGTACTAGAACTGAAAACGAAACAAAACTTTACTACTATCTGTAACTAAACTTAAAATAACAAATTAAACTGTAGAATTCGGAAAAAAGGAGCAGTCTGTGAGATCTCTAACAACAGTTAATGGTTAGTTTAACTTTATTGGTTCATTATTTGAGCCGGTTTAGTAACCTGTAATCACTTTTGGACAGCGTCAACTGCTGCTGTGGGAAAAAGACGTTTGAAAAATGTAATTTCTTTTAATCTCTGAATCAATATTTTTGGCTTTATCTATAAAGCTCTGTTAAAGGAGCTTACTCTTAACACATAAGAGACTACTTCACTCACGCGAAATTACACTCTTGCTAATGTTAATCCTATGGGGGAAATATTTTATGATACCAATATTAAGATCAATATTTTAATTTATTTTATTTTATTTATTTATTTATTTATTATTTTTTGCATTGGATAGCTGAGGTCGATCATTATTTAGACACTTTTGTACTTTTTCAAATTTGATTATTATTTTTTTTTCATTAAGATGCATTCATTTTCGGAACCGGTTTCGAAAGTGAAAGTATCCTCAATAGAAAAAAAACTGCAACCAAAATCGAAAAAGTAAATAAAGTCCTGCATAGAGATCGATCTCAACTATCTAATGTAAAAATATTCATTTAAAAATATTGAAATGCGAACAAGATATCTTAAAATATGTCCTCCGTAGGATTAACATTAGCGAGTGTGTGTTTTCATGTGAGTGAAGTAAGCCTCTTAACTGCTATTAGCGATGTCACAGCCCACTTACATTTCAAAATTTGCAGTTTAACATGTAACTTCCTGATTAATTATAAATTCTAGTGGATTTTTGTATCATGTGAAGATTGGGTAATATCGCAATATATTTTTTAACATGTTAATATTGATTATAACAATCTCGAAAAAAAAAATACAAAAATATTCTTACAGAAATAGTATTCAATAAGTTAATATTTCGTTTTATTCATCTTTCGACCAAGACGTTTTCACCTTACACGTAGACGTTTTTGCTTATATGTAACTATGGGATAATTTCTATAAAGTAGTTAAAGGTTAATTGTAAAAAATAAATAAGCAGGAAGTTCTATTTTAATCCGTTCTAAAAATATCAGAAAAATAGTTTGATCGATTGCATAACCTGTCAAAACTTGTTATTTCCCTTATCCTAACAAAATATTTCTCTAAAATAATATTTTCCCTATATATGGTAAAATAGGGTTTAATTACTTGTTAAAAGTTTTGTTTTTATATTGAAATCGCGGACTTGTTGAAAATTGAGAATTCTTGCTAGTTGAACGCTCTTCTTAATCCGTCACTCATTAAGCCTACACTATTCACGCGAAAAAACGCGCAAGCTAATGTTAAGTCTATGGGAAGGGTCCTGGCAGATTTCTCGCTTGCATTTTAATATTTTTAAATATATATATATATATATTTTTTTTTTACATAGGATAGTTGAGGTCGAACACTAACATTGTTAGTTTCTACTTTTTTTTTCTTTTTTTGGTTACAGTTTTTTTTTATAAGCGGACATTTTCAATTTTGGAACTGGTTGAGACCGGTTCTGAATGGGAAAGTACCCTTATATATAAAAAAAAAAACTGGATCTAAATTTAAAAATAAAACTAACAACGTTAGAGATCGACCTCACCTATCTTATGCAAAAAACATCATTTAAAAATAGTAAAATACGAGCGAGAAATTTCCAAGAACGTTCCCATAGACTTAACATTAGCTTGCGTGTTTTTTCGCATGACTAATGTAGGCTCTTAAACATACTGAAATATTCTGATGACGAACAAACACTATGTTTATAAAACACTTCTTAGGGAAAAATTTTTTTAATTCTATTATTTTGTCTCACATAAAATTTTTGTTAAAGTACATAATATATACAATTTTTAATAAAGGACATTTATTGGACAATAAGTAAATGCAAAATATGTGACCACGTGTGCGCTGTTATGTTTTACTTTTTAATTTTTCCAGTTACCGTTTAATAGAGTTGGTAGCCATTTTTAGGTGCGTTCGTAATTACATAAATACTTAGCATCTATAGTCGATGTCTGGTCCGCCCGCATATAACAGCACAAAAACTACCCAACCGAATGGTTTGAAATTGAATGTATACAATCGTTGAAGAATTGTATCGAGTCATTTCAAATTTTACGAAAATCGAATTAAAACTTAACAAGTTGGAAATTGTACGTCAAACGTGACAAATGAGATACGTTCGTGCTATAGCTAGTTATATAAATATTCAGATCTTCTTGATTTTTAATTCTGTGAAATGAATATCGTCTGCAGATTAATTTCTGTCATAAAATAAATATCTCGGTCGCTTGACGATTAAACCTCGGAAGCTCTCCTATAACAAAAAAGCACCGATTTTTTAAAAAATAATTCACATTTCTAAATAAATATTTTTATTAATATTTCCTAAAGTTTTGATTCGATTTTCATAAAATTTGAAATGTCTCGACAAATTTCTGCAAAGATAATATATCTAAAATTTCAAACCATTCGGTTGGGTAGTTTTTGCGTTGTTATATGCGGACGGACGAACGGACGGACAGACAGACGGACGGACCAAGCGACGACAATAGGTGCTACGTATTTATATAATTACGAACGCACCTAAAAAGATATTAATAAACATTTTCTTTATTCTATTAAATCCTATCATACGTAATCTATATAGTAAAAGCTTAAGTCATGTGTCTGAGGAAAACAAATACGGGATAACCACATCTTTTTCCATATGTCCAGCAGCCATTTTTATTCGAAATTATTTTTTCGAATAAAATTGCATAAAATTTACATTTTTAGAAAGATTGTTCAAAAAAAAATGTTTGCTTGGAAGATGAGTTACAATCAAAAATTTATAGACTCTGAGATAACTGCAGTGAAAATTAGGTTAACAGCCGAATATCTCAATCCATTAGAGTAAATAAACAAAAGATTCATTCATCGTGAGTCATAGAAATATTAAACCATGGAGGCAATAATTCGCAAAGAAAGATCACCATGGGGAATTTTACAGCGTTGTCTGGTGTAAAAAAATATTTCGCATCTGTAAACATGGCATACGTAATAGGGAAAATACGATATAATTTATTTCACTGAAATAATAAAAATGATTTTTTTTAACATTGTAAAACTAGTGATAGCAAGAAACAAACGCACCTCATTTGTCACGTCGAACGTACAATTTTCAACTTGTTTAATAAGGGGTAACACAACATTGAACCGTTCAATTTTTTTTTATTTATTTCTCACTTAAAGTACTCTTCATAAACAAGAAAATCATATTTTAAAAATTAGGAAACGATAATTAAAGTAAAACGTAATTTCCGATCTATAGTGGTAGTGTGCACCAAATTCAGAAGTAACGAAAACTTTAAACTCGTTTAATTTTCAGAAGAGCAATTTCAAAATTAGTGGATACTCTACCTCTAACAATTTTAATCAATCGACTTAATGGTTTAGAAAATTAATCTTCATATATATTTCCAGTTAAATACGCAGAATGTTTCAAAATGTCGAAATATATCTGTTTTGTGCAACGTTAAGCAACGAGATGTTTTGTTAAAAAGTTATAAGTTTCTTTCAATATTTCTCTAAACTGCAAACATTTTTTTAACGTCTATGTATTTCATTAGCTGTTGGACTGAAAAAAAGTGTCTTATTTATATGTTTAATTCATCACCTCGGAGTTTCCCGGACCTGTGATAATACCCTTAAATATACCTAAAATAAGTCTTGAATGATTAGAGATTTTTAAACAAAAAATCTAAGTAAAATGAGGTTGCTAGAAGCATTCTTCAAATATGTTTTCTTTATCGACCATCATCTCATACAAAATTTGAAGCAAATCGGCTAATTCTGCATGAAATACCCAATTATCTAAATTAAGGGGGGGGGGATGGGCTCCGTTTCCCCAAATAATACTTACCCAATGAACCAACAAAACTAATCAGGGAACCTCTTTATCACAATGAACCTGTATACAAAAATTGAAGCACATCAGATAATTCTGCATGAAAAACCCATTTATCTAAATCAAGGGGGAGGGGAGAATTAACCTCATACCCCCTTTATACTTAACCAATGAACCCCCAAAATTAATCAGGAAAGCTCTTTATCACAATGAACCTATAAACAAAATTTGAAGCACATAGGATAATTCTGTTTGAAAAGCCCATTTATCTAAATTAAGGGGGGGGGGGGATTACCTCTCGTTCTCCCCTCCTCCTTTAGACTTAACCAATGAACACTCAAAAGTAATCAGGGAAGCGCCTTATCACAATGACCCTATAAACAAAATTTTAAGCTAATAAGATAATTCTGCATGAAAAGCCCATTTATCTAAATTAAGGGGGAATTAGCCCCCCGTTCCCCCCTTTACACTTAACCAATGAACCCCAAAACTAATTAGGGAATCTTCTTATCACAATGAACCTATAAACAAAATCTGAAGCAAAACTGATATCTCTATCAAGAGTTATCGCGTTACGTACATACGTACATACATACATACATACAGAACGGGCGGGCACATTAGCTCTCAGGCTTTGATGGCCTGTGAGCTAAAAATCAGTATCTTTCTTTTCCCCTTTTTTTCTCATCGAAATCCTGTGGGAAAAAAACGAAATTCCCCAAAAGTGACTTTTGGAAATAAATTTTTTTCAAAATGTTCATATTCACAACTTTTGAAACCAATTGGACCTTTGGAAAGACAAATATATTCACATGTGGTTTGGTATTATTTTTTATTTCGTATTTGATTTCCCAAACCATTGAATAATTTTAAAATATGCCGAAAACAGGAAAATAGAAAGGTCGTCGGGTACATTAAATATTTAAAAAGAAATAGTCATTATGGATCAAACTCTTTGAACTTTTTACTAGCTAAAAATATTTTTCCGTTGTTTTTGTAAGAAATACGTAAAAAATATGAATATTTAGCGGTAAAATCACTTGTAAGAAGACTTTATTTCACATCATGTTATTTAATATTTAAAAAAAAAAAGTTCTTGTTGAATTTTTTTTCGTTATAAATAAAACGGTTTTGAAGCCTGTGTAAAAAAATTGTGAAAATATATTCATATTTATTTTCAAAAGAACTGTGCTTTATTCTTGCTGTTTTTGTCTAATCGGGTTCTTTAAGCTTTAACTATTGTGAAAATAATTGTCGCATAGTTACTGTAAGCGGTCTCTGAGACCGCTTGATCGAAAGGTGGAAAAAAGGCTATTTTAAATTACAGGATAATGCTTCTGTACTAAACTTTATGCATTGACTAGTACAATTAAAATTCACTTATTCAGAAGTTTCTAGCGATAGTAATAGAGCTGAAAATAAAATAAAATTTACTAGTATTTCCAGTTAAACTCAGCATTGCAAAATAACCTGTGGTGATTGAAAAAATCAGCTGCCTGTGACACCGCTCACAGCAGTTAAGGGCTAACGTTACAAAAAATAATTCTTATCTTCCGCACATTTTTAAAGTTTCATCAATTATACATATAATGGTTTTGAAGATTGTCTAAAACATTCATGCAAAAATATGGATAGTTAGTTATCCAAATACGAACTGAAGCCGCCCGAATCTTCACGCTCTGAGCAAAAATTTTTAGATTTATTTTTTTAAATACTTCGAGTCATTCAAATGTTTAGATATTTTTATATGGGTTATAATTCAAGTGTAGAAAAAACATGTACAACGATAGTCTTAAAATACCAAAATTTAGTTACTTTTTACATAAAAAAATCAAGTGTCTCTGGGAGGCGCAAAGTGATGTCCATTCGCGAATTTTTTCGAAAGAATTAATATTCCTGTCTTTGAAAATTAATTGCACCGTCGCGTCATAGAGACGAAGGTGCCAGCTTTAAGTGGGAAAATTTTGTTGATCCGTATCTCCGAAATTGAAACCGACGCGATCTTCGATATAAAAGAAAAATAAAACGTGAAAAAAAAAACATATTTATTATAAGTTCGCGATAATATTTTTTCGAACGGATTGCGGCGTTTTAAACAGAAACGTGCAATCTCTAATTTGGTGTGATCTGTTCTTCGATGTTTCCAACGGACATTTTCTACTTTCCTTGGATTATCCTCACTTAAATTTTCAGACTTATCGTTTAAGATTCTACTAAGATGGGATACCGTGTTCACAGCTTCACCCTTCTTTTTTCTAAGTGCTCCTACCTATAAACAGCCAAGCCTCCAAATATTAATATGTCAACTTAAAAATTATATAGTTTTCTACTTCAACACGAGTGAAATAATTTATTATAAATGAATATTTTAACTACTATTTTTTTTTAAATATTGCCTAAAGAGCGTCAAGTTTTAGGGTGACAAAGTAGTGTTACACCTTAAACCTCATTCTTTGCCGATAAAAATGTACCTATTTTTTAAACGATAATGTTGTTGATTCTTGATTTTAATAGCGTATTCTTAATTTACTGGTAATTTTGAAAATAATTTTTTATGGGATAAACAATAACACCACAATTATAAATTCTCTTTTAAATTATATTGGTTTATGATAATTAAATTCGTGTTTCAAGATTGTAATATCATCGAAAGCATGATCTTAATTCTTGATTCTGAGCATATTGAAAACAACGAATTTTCGATATCGAAGTGTATAACAAGAACGTTCAAAATCAGAGGCTTAAACCTTTACTGTTGTTAATGGTCTCACAGATCGCTGCGTTTTCCAATTTTCACAGTTTGCCTATAGGTACTAGTGAAATTTTGTTTCGTTTGAATCAGCAGTATTTTCTGAATAGTTAAATTTTAATTAGAATTTTCCTGTACATAAAGTTTAGTACTGTAACAGTACCATATGAGTTGATCGAGCTTTTTATTCATCTTTCGATTCAGCAGTCTCACAGATCTCCCCCAATAGATATGAAACAAGTTCAGTCACAGCATATAACGGTTAAACTGAATTTGAAATTTTAACATAGGATGAAACCCCCGGTTATTGACACCAAACCAGTAGCTGACATTTAAGCTAAAATCTAACTCAAATAATTATTTTGTTGTAAAATTTTATAAAGTAATGTCATTTAGGGAGAAATTAGATACTTCGTTTTATTTTGCAGTGAATTTTTTCATCATTAGAGTGTCAGGAACATATTCAATGAGGAACGAACTATTGAGAATACAAAAAGTGCCGTTTTGGAGCAACCATCATATTTCTAAAATTAAGGAGGTTTTTAAAAAATATAATTGTAATGCAACCATTCTAAACATTTTTCTTAAAGTTATAATTATGGAAATTAGTTTAAAGATACACATGATACATTAGGGCCATGATTTAGGGTTTATAGTTATTTAATTTAGCTTAATGGGGAGTGCCAGTTATTAGTTCCTGAAATTTCATTTCACAAGTCTCTGACAGAGGTGTCTGTTATTACTTATATTAAAGAACGTTGAAATCTATTATTTAAACTGTTTAAAAATGTTTAATAATAAATTAAATGTATCTTGTAGTAAACACCATTAACATTTAAGTTTTTTTTACCAGTATCTAACACCAAATGTCAGTTAATAGTTCATAAATGTCAGTTATTGGATATTTGCATTACTAATAATTTCAAACTTGAAAATAGACAAATGCATCTGTAGCATATCTATACTAATAAAAGAAAGTTTCGCTCTGTGTGTGTGTGTGTCTGTTGGCGATGGCTAGCAAAATCTAGCCCACCTAGAAGTCTGGAAATTTAGGTGTGGATAGTCCAAGGTCTGACCTGTCTGTCTGTCACCCGCCTTGAGGATCCGCTTTTGGCATATGATCGGGACAAGCCCCAAGCTCAAGGCAGGAAGGTCTCCACCGTCCAAACGACACTACCGTCTCCGGATTAACTAAAATTTCTTACACCATCAATCATAAGTGTCAGCCCTATTTATCAGGGCGTGCCATGGGAAAACATTTACAAATTGAAAAGTAAATTATAGTAAATTATACAAACTCTAATTCACAAATGGCAGCCCTATTTATTCAGGGCGTGCCTGATTTTATACAATGTTTGAATATTATAGATTATATACACAATATTTAAAGCTACAGTTTTTTACAGGTAAGTAGATTTAAAAAAAAAAAAAAAAAAAAAAAAAATGTATATACAATAATTATATAAGTTACATGTTTTACAAATTTCAATATTTACACATTATACATAATAGCTCTTTGCAAGATGATAACAGTAATTTTCTAAGTTTAACAACATTTTCCATTCTTTAAAAGACAACCCTAAGAAATGTCTGCCCTCATGATTAACCATGCAAGAAGTAGATGAATGAATATATGAATTGTAAAGTAACAATTATGTATTTACAGGTAGTACACTTGATATATTTACATTTTACTAGATAATCAATTATATTGATTATTTTAACTATTTAATTGTTAGCAAGATTTTCCGAACATTTATACACTTAATTATAATGAGTAATGCAATGAATACTACACTCGAATAATATACAAATATACACGATGAATAAAACAATGGAAAATTTATATTTGAATAATAATCACTTATATACAATGAATAAAACTAGAGTAATATACTTGATGAATAAACACTTATAAACAGAAAATATAGTTAAAGATACATAACACCGCAAATTAAGAGGACAACCGTCTCCATGAAGCGAAATAACCTTCACAGGACGAGCAATAGCAGGATTAAAAAATATTTTAGATTTAAAAATAAAATTTGTATTTTATAAAAGAATATTTCTCATTTAAGATATTGTAATTTTGATATAATTTGCCTAGTGATTCATTATTATTAATAATATCCATCATGTCCCCGAGGAGTGTTGGAAACTTCCTATGAAATTTATATTTCATAAATCTACACTTCCCGAAGACATAATGGATAGGATCACCTCTCTGGCCACAAACACATAGATCATTATCCATTTTACCGATTTTATTTAAGAATGTAGGAAAACTGCCGCAGCCCGTGAAAAAATATATTGAGACTTTATCTTTAGTTATTAATTTAGTGTTGACTTCTGGCACAAGCTGATACGTAAATCTGCCGCTCCCTGAGTTATCCCAGTTGTACTGCCACCTTTACAGTAATTGATCTTTGATACATTTATTTAAATATGAGCGTGGAAATTTTATTCCGAGCTCTACTGGAAGGTTGGAGTACTGAGCAGCATCATTAGCCAGCTTGTCCGCCAGTTCGTTGCCTATTGTACCCGCGTGTCCTTTAACCCATGTTAGATAAAATATTTTGTTTTTATTTTGATGTATTAGTTGCTGTATATCATAAATTGCTTTAAGTGTTGGAAATTGATTTGTTAATGAAAGGATTGTTGATTGACTATCTGATAAAATTTGAAATTTATTAAAGTTAGAATTTATTGCCCATTCTATTGCTGTTATGGCCGCGTGCAGCTCTGCTTGGTAGACTGTGTTTTCTGGTTGAATTTTAGTAGTTTTTTCGTCTATTTTTATGTTGTTCTGAAAAATCACCAATGAGAAAGCTGTATTAGAATCCACCTTAGAACCGTCTGTGTATATGTGTATAATATCTATGTTATTTAAGATTTTGTCTATTGTTATTAGATTATTTAAAAAGTTTTCTGGGTTAATTGTGTATTTGTAAAGCTTTTCTTCTATGTCATTTTTAGTTATCACCTTATTATCTTTTAATAATATCTCTGTGTTGTTTAATATTTTATATTTTAAGTTTTTATGTTCTAACGTTAGTAATAGTGGTGGAATACCCAGTAGTGTCTGTAATGTGTGAGTTGAAGTATTTTTATATGTTTTTGTTATTGATATTAAACATAATCTTTGTATGCTCTGGAGGTTACGTTTGTCAATAACTCTTAAATCGTCGAACCATACCTCCGAGCCGTAAACTATTATTTTCTCTAAGACTGTGATGTACCAGGTTCTAAGGCGTGATCTATCCACTCCCCATGTGGCTGAAAAAACGCGTTTTATTGAAGATGTTAATAATACTATTTTGTTTTTAATTTTTTGGATGTGTTTATCCCATTTAAGATTTGATTGGAATGTTATACCTAAGATATTTAAGTCGGTGACACCTTTTATATTGGATTGTTTTAATTTAAAGATTGGTGGACGACTCACCAAGGCATTTTTACCCAACAGAATGTACGATGTTTTATCTGATGATATTTTTAGCGAGAGTTCTTCACATATTTGGGAAAAAAGGGCAATTCTTTCATTCGCCTGCGATTCTAAATCTCTTCTATTGTTTGCGCGTATAATAAGATTGAAATCATCTGAGTCTCAGAATTTTAATATTTTGATAATTACTCTAGATATTAATTAGAATATCATTAAACATCGCTTCTAAAATGCCGTCTTTTAAATCAAAATGGCTAAAGAAAAGAACTGTTGTTGTGGATTTCCAAGCCGAAATAAACGCATTCGAAATTATTTTACTAATTAGCAAATTTTAAAAAAACTAATTGAGATATCAATTTGAAAATTTCTGAGCATATGTAAAAAAATATTCTGCATCCGTCTATGCGATTTTTCGGCAGGTAATTTTTCTTAATTTATGCAAAAAACTGCTAAAAATCTGCTGGCGCCAGTGAAAACGATCCGAGAAATTTTCAGACAGGGATCGGCTTTCATTAAAAACTGAATTACAAAGAGATCTGTTTCTCTGGCCGATCCCTCTCATTTAGTTTGCGAAAATGAAAGGAAATAATTGCCAAATTTTACTAATGAACAAATATTTAAATAACTAATTAAGATATAGATTTGAAATTGAGGTCGGGAAGGGGGTGTCATCTGCCGGCTATTTTAGCGTAGCGTCTTCGTTATGTTCTAATTATCAGAAAAATGTCATTCTTTTTTTAATGATTGCGTTAATGTACGTGACGGTTGGTCTCTTGAACAAATTATTCATTATATTTGCGAGTATGGGGTGGGAGGGGGTTAACGCCTTTATCTGAGATTGTAATTATCTCGGACCCGGGCAACGCCGGGCGGGTTAGCTAGTCATACATAAAATAGTATAAACAGAAAAAAGAAAGGAAAAAAGAACAAGGAAGAACATAAGCAGAAACAAAAACTTGATCATGAAAAAAAAAAAGAAGCAAGTAAAACTACACTCATGTCCAAAATTAAGGTCACAAACATAAAATCTGTTAAAACTGATGAACTATTCACTGTATTGCCACGAAATTTGGCACAGAGGTATATTACAATGGGAGAACGAATATAGCAACATAACAATATGGAAAGGATTTTAATTGTGAATTAAGATACAGGGTATATTAAAAAGTATTAAATCAGAAATCGGAGGTAAAGCATTTATCTCGGAAAAGTATGTCTGATATGGAGGGTGACCACTGTGCACTGCTATACAAGCCTCACAACGAGTTCTCATACTGTTTATGAGGGTGTCAATAAATGTTTGTGGCAACAAATCCCGTTATTCCAAAAGCTCGGCTTTTAACTCCTGGAGGGTCCTAGAATTGGGGTTACGCTGTGCAATGGCTCTTCCTACACCATCCCAAACATGTTCAATAGGATTGAGGTCCTACTATCTCGAGGGCCAATTCATACGGCGAATATCCTCCTCTTCAGGAAAATCATCAACAATGTGAGCACTGTGTAACCTCGCATTATCGTCCATAAAAATGAAGTCTGGGCCTACAGCACCCAGGAACAACCTCACATAGGCTTCAAGGACCTCACCCCTATAGCGATGTGCATTAACAGTACCCGCATCGAAGGCGTGTAGTGGTGTACAGCAGCCCAACATTAAGCAGTCTCAGACAAGGATTTCTTTGCCACCAAATCTGTCGATTTATTTTACGTAGGAGCGATGATAGGGAGCGTTCTCTCCAGATGAAGATTCGACTAGATTCACTTTCCGTGGTGAATCCGGACTCATACTGAAAAGAACACGCTCCTACTCTTGTTGTGTCCAAGACTAATGTCTTCGGCTCCACAACAACTGAGCTCTCCTGTTCGATGCAGTGAAAGGGATACACACGACTGGATGCCGGACGTAAAGTGCCCTCGCTGCTAGTCGTCTATATGCTGTTTGCCTGGAAATTCTTATTCCAGACGCAGCAATACGATCACCAGCAAGCTGAGGAGTCATTGTCAGTCTATGTCGTCGTGCGCTTAACGCCAAATAGCTATTCTGTGCAGGTGCCGTTGCTCTGTGACAGCCTTGGCTGGCCTTCCTGGTGACATTGGGATGGTCTAGGAAGAATCATTGCACAGCGTAACCCCCCTGCCATGACCTGCCAGGAGTTAAAAGCCACGCTTTTGGAAGAAATGGCTTTGTTGCCACAAACATTTATTGACACCCTGATAAACAGTATGAGAGCTCGTTGTGAGGCTTGTATGGCAGTGCACAGTGGTCACACTCGATATTAGATATACTTTTCCAGAGATAAATGCTTTATCTCTGATTCATGATTTAACACTTTTTAATATACCCTGTATTTTAATTCACAATTAAAATCTTTTCCATATTGTTATGTTGTTATATTCTTTCTCCCATTCTAATATACCTCTGTGCGAAATTTCGTAGTAGCACAGTGAATAGTCCATCAGTTTTCACAGATTTTATGTTTGTGACCTTAATTTTGGACATGCGTGTAGAAACCAGGGATCGGAAGTAACACACTACAAGCAGCGAAACAACAATGATAACTATTTTTTTACAGTAGTTTGTAGTGTAGAACGCTATATTTTTTAACAATGTAGTGTAGCGAGTAGCGCGTTAAAAAAATCAGTAGTTTGTAGTCAGAACCATGCTAACTTTTAATGCTATCTCAAGTAAAATTAAAAAAAAATGTATCAGACATCAGATCGCGTCGCCGAAATTTGCTTCTTCTGTGCAAAATTGGATTTTCTCAACAATTTGTGAATCCTCACTGCAGTGTAAAGTAACGAATCCCATGAAGTCCATATATTTTTCTCATTGACACTTTCTGGTAAAATCAAGTATTAACCAACCATAGGAATTAATTTACTTCCTGACAACTCTTGTCTACACATTATTAGGTCTTCATGTTTTAACACTTGGTTTATTATTATTCGGAATTATTTACTTTTTACATTTAGAGTTGTTTTTCTCTGATTTTTTAAATCATAATATAGCACTTAATTTTGCTACGAAATTAGCGATGTGTGTATAACTTAACAATTTGGAGACAAACATAAAATATTTTCTTGTACATTATCGCTCTTAATGTTTTTCATTCCTTCGGTTATGTCGTATTTATTTAATTATATTCTGGATGGTAAGATATAACAAAGAGTCGTTTTATTACTTAATCTGTGTCTTCAATTTCTAGTATAAATTGAGCATTTTGACAAAATCTTAAAGTAGTGCAGAAGTTTCTACTTTTAAAAAGTAGTTTGTAGTCGTTATTTTTTAAAACAAGTAGTTGTAGGTGCATTTAACTACATTTTTGATTAAAGTAGTTGTAGATAAGAAATTAAAAAAGTAGATACATAATAAAAAAGTATTTTTTCCGACCCTGGATAAGAATAAAAAAAAGGGGGTTATTAGCAAAACAAAAGAAAACATAAATCTCCTTTATGAGAATCCAGTGAGAGTCAGACTGAAGCAAATATTGTATATGAAGACTCTTCGAACTTGGATTCAAATCAAAATCTGGATGAAGACACAGAAATATCTTGGACTAAAATAAAATATAACATTCAATTGAAGAAAGATTGATTTTGTGCTGCGATGTATTACGATGAAAAGTTTAACATTGGATGTATTCTTGAAGTCAATAAGTAATATTGTATATTATAATTTCAACGAAAAGAAAAAAGGGAAAAGAACTAATTTTGATCATTGAAAGCAGCCAATGCTGTGGTAAAAAACTGTTAAATTTTTATAAACTTTGACTCTTATAGGTAATGATCTGTTTTTTTTTTTCAGATCTCTATAATTAGGAAGATAACGACAGTCTATCGCCAAATGCAAAGAACGATGATTCATATATTTTTCTAAATAACATTTCAATACATGCATTGTGCTTGCTTAAAAGAAAAAAAAGTTAATTTTTTAAGGCTACAGCGTTGTTAAAATAAAAACTATATTAAAAGATGTCAAATGTTTATTTCCGTTTTTGTTTAAATTTAAAGTAAAGCACTTAAAAATTATAACTGTTTGCCTCTTTTAAAATTTAAATCACACTTTTTGTAATAAATATTAATATATATTGTTTTTATAATAAGGAATAAATTATTTTAAGCATTTTAATTTTTTTGAAATAAAATTAAGTCAATGGTTCACTTTGTGTGTGTAAATTATCAAACTACTACTATTTAAGAATGGTAAAATGTGACTTATTTAATGCATAAACGTTGCGATTAAATAAGTCAAAGATTACCTTTCGGAATTTGTGCGGTGGCAAAGGACTCTCAGCAAAAAGATTTAAGCCCCCTATATTAAGGTATAGGCGTAACCGAGTTTGTGCTTATGTAAATGAATGGAAAATTAAATGTTTGTTTATCTAATGATTGCTACAAAATTTGAGCAAAAGCCAAATTTAACAACATATTAGATACACATTTATAGAGGATTTCCTATAAAGGCCTCGTTATTTTTAAAATTCAATAACTTGCAAACGGTGACAGCTATTAAAGAAATCCTTGCAGTAGAGTAATGTATGATTTCCAAGGATAATTTTACTGTGATTTTTGGTTTAGTTCCAGTTCTGGTTACTAGCAATACACAGCGCTGCAATCAATAGACGCTTAATCCGGGCAAAAGTAGAAATGAACCATCCATTGGGAAGGGGGGGGGACATGTATACAATCATTTTTGTAAGGCCCGATTCTGAACTCAGTCGATGTGATTTCGATATATTTGATGTCCGATGCAACAATAAACAGACGTATTGTTGCTAAGAAAACAACTTCTTCTTCAATATCGAAATGTATAACACCTTTAAGCATTAGAAATGGAATTCATAATATGTATTCGGCTACATAATTATATACGAATATCACTCATTATCATTAAACTAAAGATGTATACGCTTAACGTCATAAAACAAAACACTTAAAAGCTTGACACCAGACGCTTGACAGATTAAAAAAGCAATGCGAAAATATTAATTTCCACGCTTATAGTTTATTTTTAAGAACCTGCTTTCATTATACATATATTATCGTGGTTTATCACAGTCATAGTAAGCTTATGTTTATAATTTCATTTTCAAAACCTTTTGCGAGAATAGTTTACTTATCATTATCTATCACAAAAGGTGCTTTATCACTTAACCTGGGAGAAATCACTCATGTCCATGGTATGAACGTTTTTTACTTTGTTACCAATAAATACAAAGAATAACGTCACCTTATTTAGTCGGAGACGGTTATCGTATTTTCCGGCTTGTAATCCACAGATCAAACAATCATGTTTTGACCCAGATTTGTTTTTTTAAGTAACTTACTAGATCGCCGTAAATATTTGACTTCGATTATTGAATAAAATTTCTGAATTGAAACAGAATTGTTTGTTCAGTGGATTATACGCCGGAAATTGTGGTAATACAAATTATGCAATAAATTGAAGATTACTTTTCTGAAAATAATAGTGATAATAGTAAAATCCGTACGCTCCCTGGCTATGTCATACCCGGCGCGACTACTCACAGGTTAAAGCATATACATCTATAGTTTTATATATTTGGTTGTTTCAGTGATTTTATATTTGTGATATTTTATTTTCATGTATTATTTTATTCATTTTTGTACGATTTAAACTATTTTTGTACGTCGCATTTCAAACAACCTGTCGGAAAGATTCAGTAATTATTCTGCTAAAAATTTTGTGCCTTATTCTAAGAGCTGTAGGTACGATAAATGGTTGTCGTTGCAACAAGAAAGGAGTAAAATATTGTTGCCATGGAAACAAAAACTTCATCGATATCGAAAGTTCAGAATACCGTCCTTTATAAAATTTCCTATATTCCAATAAGTTTTACATTTTTAAAAACGGAGGGGCCTATTAACGTCTGTACGACTTTTTTGTACATAATTTTGTTTACCCTTTTAATGGATCTTTAATTTATCTTAATCAACAATGTATCATACCTTGAGAAAGCAGAAAGGTGTTGAATGCGATTTTGCGTTTATGGTATATGAAAGATGATTTTTTTCATTAGTTTTTTTTTACTTTTATTTTTGGTGGCTTACATAATTGGTACACACTACAATCCTCTTTAATAAAAAGGTATGTGTTGCTGACGACTGGGAAATTCGCTAATCGTTGCCACAGATTAATCTCGGAAAATGAAATATTTGAAATTGATGAAAAAATTAATAGTTCGAAAAGTATTTGTCAAAAAATTCTTAGACAAACTGCTTTAGAAAGGTAAAAAATTGTATTTTTCTTGATATAAATTTCAAATCTAATGATTATGCCGTTTTTCAAGTATTGAATTTCAAAAATTACCAAATTTCACAATGGAGCACCATAGCGAAATCATCACACGTGAAAAGATAATGATAACCGCCATGTGTTCTAACATATACTGGCTATAGCACGAGTCACAAATTATAGTAGTCTTACTATTCTGTTAAAATATAAAAGTGAATTATGATGCCACGAGTGCATGATTTTAATTTAATTTTAATATCATCATCTTAGAAACAAGGTGTTGGAATTTTTTTTCGAATGGGACTAATAAATTGGCCAATACTGTAATTTTTTTTTAGTTTAAAAGAGGAAAGGTGGGGGAGCGCTTTATATTATTTAGGTTTCCTCAAGAACTTTTGGTCAGAATAAAAAGTTTAATATATCAAAACATCAGAAATTAAATCGACATTAAATTGGCAATAACTATAACGACTATCCTTCGGTTCGTTTGGATAGATTTTCATTTAAAATATAAAATCATTCAACATTGATTTTAGGTATTTTTCAGGTTATTATCACGGGCCCGGGCAACGCCTGGCATGTCAGCTAGTTATTTAATAAAAACAGAGTTGTTTACTACGCTTGAGAGAAAGTAGATAGTTCTGCCTCAATTGGAATTTAAATTTTTAAATTTTATTTTTTAATTTCATATGTCTGACTTGATAATGTAAAATTATCCTTGCTTATCTCAATTAATCAACTCTACCAATGCATAGTTCGTGCTAAATGTAAGGCCTATTCATGAGTTTAGGTTATGAAAAAAAAAAGTAAAGAATGTTTTGTGTAAAATTTACATTTTGTAGTTAACGATAATTCATTGGTCAGAGCTCGTTATCTCACTCATCTATTGATAGGAATACACTAAGTTACTCCAAAAACATTTTATTTTCATTGCTGTTTGAAAATTTGTATTACATTAAATGCATTTTTATATAGTTCGGTATTGCGTGACAGATATTAAAACAAGCGGGTAAGTGTGATCGAAGATCGCACAAAGCGTTTCGTTTAATATTCCTTTCAAAACACTTTATCCTTTCTTTAATCAATCCAAATAAATTTAATTTTCAAAAAAAAAAAAAAAAAAAAAAAAAAAAAAAAAAAAAAGTCATGTTTTGTATAAAATAAAAACTTACCGGTCTATTTTTCTCGTTTTTTCGAAAATCTGAACCTTTCCAATAGCAGGCTAAGCCCGCTATTATACTTGGTCATAATAATATATGTCAAGTGGACTAAATGCGATATTAAAAAAATAGTTTCAAAATTAAACATGTTGTATAGAGACCTTGAAAATGTTAAAATATGCCAATATTTCCATATATTTTTTTTTTAATCATGATTCAATACATTCCTGAAACTCATATATTTACTATTATCTATTACGCATATTAATACTCTCTTTGTATTATACTCAAACATTAGAAAAATCTGTTAAACTACCAAGATCACGTCAGATTAATTTTCTTTTTAATTCTCTAATGACGTCATATTAAGCTGCTCTTTGTATTTATACATACTCCTACTCCTTGTTTTATTGAGAAATGTTTGAAAATTTCCGTTTTATTACCAATATGACGTCATATTAATCTTTTTTCAATTGGTGAAACTTTTTATTTCCTTTTCATTTTTCACATGGAGATCTTTCAATATAAAATTAATTTTTGTAGAAAGAAATTTCGGATTTTTAATTTTTAATGGATTTTTAATTGTTGGCAACTGCTATAACGGAAAATGTTTAAGGAATCAGTGTGCATAAGCCGTGTTTTTGACCCATGAAATAAGACCAAAATTCGCTTTAGTTATATTGACTTAATTATTTAACTTTTCAATATTAGAAGGTTTATCCTGTACGATTTCAACAATAGTTTTTGCATTTTGTATGGATTTAGATGACTTACACAAGCGCAAAATTCGTATTATTCGTAGTTTTTGATAAAAATACGCAATTTCTCCTAATTTTACCTCAAATTATTACATGAGCACAATCGTGCAATACTTTCTTCTTTACATATATTATAAAACACATCAAAATGTACAATATATGTAAAAATAAAAGTGTTGGAAAGCTGCGCTCATAGATTTATAGCTAACTGCAACTGTTAACTCTTATTCTTTATGATTCCTACTGAACACTTAAGTTCTGACCACCTGATTGGTCTCGTTGAACAGGTCTATGATTTAATTGGTCCTGGCCGCCAGGACAATTCCTGCAACGATCGCTATGATAAAAATGCAGTGGAAGATTGGTTGACGGAAGTGTTTGTAAACATGCCCACAAATATTAACCAAAGGCGTTCACAGTCGTTTTAATCCAACTTTACCCTGAGAAACTCATAAGACGCCATTCCCGAATTATACGAGTCACACGAGTTTCGGTCTCTGAACACGCTCAAGATGCTTTAAAATTCCAATGACAATGACATTTTGATCTCAAAAAGAAATACCATTTTGTTTTTGGTTCAAAATTACTCGTATCTGACCAAGAATTTCTATAAAATGCTTATTACTTTCTCATCGTTATTATACTCTTATTGTTGTACGTTACCTAAAAATGAGTATATTGAAGTACAAAAGAATTAAATATATGTATATTCCTTTATTATGTTAGTGAGCTTATAAATGAATGCCGTATTAAAAAAAACTGTTTAAGACTTACGAACTTATTTTGCATTAGCAATACAACGTTCTACTGTATGACTTGTACTACTTTCTATATTTCATTCTTGTTAAATTCTGATAACCTATTCTTTTCTCTAATTAACCCTTGGACTCCACACTTCGGTGCAGTAACCGCACACTCCACACTAGTGCGATTTGAGATTCCGTAATTTCGACTGTGCACAACACTGTTGTCAATATAGAAATGATGAAAAATAACACGATACATGCACTAAACTTGATGAGATACAAATATGTCATATACTTTTATCAAAAACTTCATTTTGTTAATTACAATGCAAATTAATGAAAACATATTTTTTTTTTAAATGCGGACGATTTGAAATTTTGGTCAGTGTGAATTAGCACTAGCGTGGAGTTCACGGGTTAAGATGAAAATTGCTCCATCAGGAAAGGTTTGGCTGGTTGTTATATCAATCGGTCACTTCAAAAACCACATAAGTCACAGAATCAGAACTTTTCAGAAATTAAATAAAAACTGTATTATCCACAAGTAAACGAATTTTTATGGGGGTTTTGGACTGATTATAGATTTTGGACTTCAAAGTTTGTAAATATCAAACAATGTTTATATTGTATGAATAATAAAAAGAAGAACAACAGAATACCTGTTCCCGACTTATGTTGTTTTACCAAGAAACACGGTTAGGTGGTATTTCATTTGAACAAAATAGTCTTATTAAACATATTTTTAATCAACATTAATTAAAGTAGCACTTATATAGGAACTTTTTTATTTTTTTTAAATATGATATTGCATGCAAATGGTAATATGGTAATGTAATCTGGTATCTGCATGCAAAAATCACTTAAGTCGCTGATTTATGTCATTTTAGTACTGATCGAAACTTGAATGCATTGTTTGAAGCGGAAGCAATACACTGACTTATGTGGTTAATGCCTAGATCATGGCTCTACCTTTAACCCCTTTGTGACGAGCGTCCTTTACAGAATTTTTAATCTTTTACCACCGGTTTTTCAAAACTGAAATTTTTGCCTAATTGAATAGCAGAAATGCTGTCAATAAGGAAAAGCTTACAATAAAAATTAACTGGTGGGAATAATCGAGGATTCTGAGCGTCTTATACGTCCCCAAGGGGTTAAGGAAGCAGTTGCGGTAAAATATTTATATTTCGAAAAAACTTGACTTATGTGGTTTTTGAAAAGACTGATTAATATTTCGATTTCCTTTTGTACTTTCTGATTATAGCAGCTATCAAGGATGGAATAAATTGCCAATTTATATACAATAACAATGACATCGATTGTATTTTAAAATGCTGGACACAGATATGTCCAAAAAGCTGAATTATTTTATTGAAAAAGGAAATCATTTTTTAAATAAGTCATATTCAATGTAGTTATTAAAAAATATGTATATTTAAAATTTTTTCAAGGTAAAGGTTATCTATCCTAAAGGACATATTGTATTTTTTTAAAGCAACATTTGTCTAATATTTTGTTAAAATGATGCACACATCCGGCATCAATGACTTAAATGAGAATACAGTGATAGTCATGTATAGTATAACCATATGTGTCGCCTATGTATACGACATATATGGCTTATATATATATATATATGTCAGCATAGAAATTGGTATATTTTTATACATATATTCTTCACGAAATAGCAAGTCTGGATCTGCTAATAGTAAGGAAGAATGTTTTTTTTTTCCTTTTTTACGTGAAATCCTAATGACAGGCTAGTTTTATACTTTATATATTTCTTATTTAACAATAAACCTTTTTAAACAATTACTGTGGTAATAATTACCAAGAGTTTTACTTTGTGGAAAAAATCAGGAAATCTTTAAAATCCCACAAAATATCTGAAGTTTTTTTTACTGCTTCAATGCAATGTGAAAAACTCCATTGTCAAATGGTGATAAAACATAATTAAAATCTGAGAAAATTTCATATATTAATCAGGGATATCAAAAGGTATCATCAGGTATATCACTGGATAGGGGTATCTACACCCTGGAATATCTAATGAGAAAGGCTCATATTAGAAAATTTTTATTTAATATTTCAATTGCACAACTGGCAGTCACCCTTTTATCGTAAAATTTGTAGCATTTTTCTTAAGAGTCATACGAAGTCATACATCAGTCATACGAAAAAATGCTCAAGCTAATGTTAAGTCTATTGGAAGGTTCTTGCGCGATTTCTCGCTCGCAGTTTTATATTTTTAAATGCTTTTTTTGCATAGAATAGTTGATGTCAATCTACAACGTTGTTAATTTTTACTTTTAAATTTTGGAATCTGTCAATTTTGGAACCTGTTCCAACCGGTTCCAAAATTGAAAATGGCCGCTTATAAAAAAACTGCAACAAAAATCGAAAAAGTAAAATCTAACAACGTTGCAGATTGACTTCAGCTATCCTATGCAAAAAAACATTTAAAAATATTAAAATGCAAGCGGGAAATCGCGCTAGAACCTTCCCATAGACTTAACATTAGCTTGAGCGTTTCTTCCCGTGTCTAGTGTACGCTCTTAAAGCAAAAAAATTCAAGGTTTAAAGTACGTATTCTACAAAATATTAAAGAACTTTTTTCCACACAGATCTGTTATCGCCATGATATATTTCTTTTTTACTGTTTAGAATTATTTTTTCTACTTTAATAATTTTCAAAGATTTTTCTTTAATTCCATATTATCCTATGGTAAAAATGTAAACTAAGATTGCATTTTAGCTCAGTTTTTCCAACATCAGAAACATAAAAAGTTTCGGAATCTATTTTTCTAAGCTAAAATAAATCAATTTAGGTAAAAATTTAACCATTGCGATAACTATGTAAAAAGTCAAAAAAATTTAAAAATATATATCTTCAGAAGACTATACAAATCTAACTCCTGTTAACTTTTGGAAAGCGAAACTGAAATTTTTAAAAAAAGGCTAATGATTTGTAAACAATTTGATCAAAATGTTTTACGTATCTTTAAATATTAAAATAAATACACTTTATTAATGGAAAACAAATAAAGGCAAGTGCGACTGTTAAACGAGGTCTTTCTAATCTTTTAAAAATCTAGTAAATTTTTGATAGAGCCATCATCCAGGATTTCAAGGATTTTTGTTACATAAATTTATCAATTATTACATTTGTCATTTATAGATAATTTTCAATAGTGTAGCAATTATGGATTTTCAAAAAATTATTTTAGCAATACAAATTAAAACATTTTTTATCACTGATGAGTTAACTTGACTTTTCATAGCTGCCTGTTTATCTTTGTTTCGAGACAGTTTGAAAAATTGAAAAATAATGTTTTCCTTGTTTAATTGAAGAAATCTGCAATTAAAAATGGTGACTTTTAAAAAATATATATTGGTAACAAACACATTCTAAAAAAGTGATTTCATATTAGACTTCTGGTCAATGAAGTATTATTTAGTCATTGTGCATGCACATGTAATTTTATTATTGCTAAGTCTTGCCAGTTAGACAAATTTATATTGCCGTTTATTCCTCATAGGCAGTTTTTTTAATTCAAATTGCTACTACTTTTTCGAATAGTAGCATCAACTTTTATTAAATGTCAGATTAATTAAAAAAAGTTTTCCATTCGACAATGGTGCAACAATCAGAATAGAAAAAATCTTGCTCAACTAAATATTGCGATCGATGTCCTTGTTTTTCCTCATGGAATGAACTCATAAAAAGTAGTGTTGCCTGTATCCATGTGATAGTCTGTCTAAGAGTGACCAGATCACCTGATATTAAGAGCCTACACTAGTCACAAGAAGAAACACTCAAGCTAACGTTAAGTCTCAGGAAAGGTTCTTGACAGATTTCTCGCTCGCATTTTAATATTTTAAAAAGATTTTTTGCATAGGATAGCTGAGACGAATCCCTAACATAGTTAGTTTTTACTTTTTTTTATTTTAGTTAGTTTTATATAAGAGGACATTTTCAATTTCAAAACCGATTGGAACCGGTTCTGAAAGTGAAAGTACCCTTATATAACAAATTTAGTACCAAAATCTCGAAAGTAAAAACTAACAACATTAGGTATCGGCCTAAGCTATCCTATGCCAAAAAAAAAAAAAAAAAAAAAAAAAAAAAAAAAAAAAAAAAAAACAGTTAAAAATATTAAAATGCGAGCGTGAAATCTGTCAAGAACCTTCCCATAGATTTAACTTCTGCGTTCGAGTTTCTTCGGATAAACTAACGTAGGCTCTTAAGATCTGGTGTGGACCCAATAATCACGCACTGGTGTTCCCTGTCATGCAGGGTTTCCTTGAGTTGATCCCATCCCTGCCCGACATTTATTCAAATATCTAAAAAAGGTTACAATCTAAAGTCCTAGGACTTGTGTTGCCAAAAGACGCGACAGTGGGCAACAAAGATGACAAAATGTTGAACAAACTATGGCCGAAGTCAGATATCTGAGAACGCGTGCAAATTGTAGATAAAGAAAAGTCACTGTATGAATATGAAAAATGGTTTTAAATACATTTCAAATATTTAAATACAAATTTACAATGAATATCACGATGACGAACTGCGATATCAGTTCTTTCAAGCTTAGATGTTCATTATGAATGAACATTGTGATAACCATGATATTATGATGAGTGGTCGAACAAGTGCATTCTATGAATACAATGATGCATTTGTAATAGATGAAGATAAGAATCTATAAGATGTTGTCCAAGCAAATATATGATATCAATATCATGAAGAGTTTCATAAAAATGGTTACGAAGACGTAATATTTACAGAAATATATAAGATAGCTGAATGTAATGCTGGTGGAGTCTGATTTATTTAATTAACAGAGCAAGGAAGATTGTAGATGCATTATAGTGGATTATTATAAACTATGAGAAACATGTTGTTTGAGAGCTGTGAGTAAACCACAATGATGAGGAGAAGATACGTTGAATGAAGGTACCATGTCGAGGAGAAGGATTTATTTCTTGGTTGAAATTTTAGAAATTTACTGATTGTTAAATTCTTTAAGTTCTTCCGTTGAGTTATGCAAGTTTGTAATAAGGGCAGTTACAGTCAGAGTACTTATGTGGCTAATTACAACTGGTTTTATATACGCTGCTCAAAACAATTAAAAAATATTTGAAGTTTTATATAAAATAAAGATATAAACGAAAATTTTTTTGCCGAAAATAGAAGATGAGAATCACAAATGCAAATTTTTCTGGTTTTCAAACTGTGGAGTATGCAAATTTTGAGTTCGACGTCAAAAACGTCGCTTCAGCGGCAGCGAATGAAATTTGACTTTCAACTGGATAAAAGAGAATGAAGACAAGGATGATCGGCATTCAGTGATTGCTTTGTTTCGATGAGTACGATGTCTCAGCGAAGTCATTTAACAGATTCAGAAGCTTGGAGAATTGTTGGTAGGTTAGAAGGGGGCCAAACTCAAGCCGAAGTAGCGCAAGCCATTGGAGTGTCACAAAGTGTCATTTCCAGGATCTGGAACCGTTTTTTGGAGAGTGGATGTGCAGGCCAAAGACCAGGGCAAGGTCGTAGACGGGCAACAACGCCCAATGAAGATCGGTATTTAGCGTTAACAGCTCGGAGACACCGAAACATGAACGCTACTCTTCTCCAACAACACCTTCGCTCGGCTACAGGCACCACGATTTCAACTCAGACTGTCCGAAACCGGCTCCATGCTATAGGTCTGTATGCTCGCCGACCGATGGTATGTGTTAGATTAACATCAAGGCATCGTCGCGACCGCAGGGAGTGGGCAACCAAGCATGTCAACTGGAGGAGAAATGAATGGAGCAATATTCTGTTTTCTGACGAGTCCCGTTTTTCTGTGCATCCGGATAATAGGCGTATTTTCATCTGGAGGGACCGTGGCAGTAGGAATAATCCTGCATTCGTGCACGAAAGTGTCAGATTTGGCGGTGGAGGAGTATTGGTGTATGGTGGCATCTCCATTGACGGGCGCACTGACCTCTACATCATTCGAGATGGAGCTCTGACTGGTCGCCGATATAGGGATGAGATCCTCAGACCTATTGTAGTCCCTTACGCTGCAGGAATCGGAGATAACTTCATTTTAATGGACGATAACTGCAGGCCACATCGTGCAAACCTGGTGGAGGATTTCCTTTTCGAGGAAGGAATCGTTCGAATGGAATGGCCAGCGTGTTCTCCAGACATGAATCCAATCGAGCACGTTTGGGACGCTCTAGGAAGACGAGTTTCTGGCCGCCAACAACCCCCACAAACTCTCCGAGAACTGGAAAGAGCTCTTCTGGAAGAGTGGGGCAGAATATCCCAACTCGTCATTAATACCCTCATTGAGTCCATGCCTCAGAGGTGTTCAACGTTGCTGGCCGCCCGTGGAAACCATACCCCCTACTGAAAATGATTTTCTTTGAAGAAAACACCTTTTCTTATTCTTTTTTTCTCATATGCACAAATTGTGTTTTTTTTCCTTTTGTACACAAATGCGCAATAAAATGCATTTTTTTCTGCCAAACATGTGTAATTTATTCTCATATAACCTACTATGTCTGTCGACTATGTATCAATCAGCTAAAAAGTTTCCCAGATACAAAATCCACCTAAAACTGCAATATCCTTTAATTGTTTTGAGCAGTGTATTTGTTAGTGGTGATTCAGTTAATATAGTTGGAAAGGATACTTATTTCAGCTAATATAGTTGGTTCGAGGAATAATTTCAGTGTGATCCTTAACAGAAGTTAGCAGAGTGAATGGAATATGAACAAATACATGTAAAGTGCACACGTTGCTGGAAATGAAAGTATCTTTAAACTGTGGCTTGATGCATAATTCCGTATAAAGATGATCCTCTTTTGAGACCTCCTGTGTTGATGAGCAATTTTATTATTGGTCTTGCTGTGAGAAGTAGAGCCAGTTATTATTTTCAGGTTTGGAATAGAAGGATCGAAAGTCGTTCGAAATATGTTGATTTTTAACTATTAAGATTCTGATGTCATGAGAAGATATTGAAGTTGATTCAGTGCAGTAGGATGGCAGTTTGACATTTAAAATACCTATTACAATGGAAAAATAAATTGTCGATATTATCTGACGAATTTGCAATCTCCTCTTGCAGATTTGAAAAAGGATTACTACTATTATCTTGAATTCCATTTAAGCGTTATTGATGACATTGTCAAAGAATCTTGGATTTCATCCGTGATTTGTAATTTTTTAGAATATTTTTTTCAATAATTGGATAGAATTATTTTTTAGAACTGCTTCTATGATAAATTTGAAATTTCACCATATGAGAAAAGTGATCTGCTGTTGCAGCTTCCGTATTTACAATTTCTTGAGAATTAAGAACGAGACTAATAAGCTTTTGTGAAGCAATAGTGATTAGAGGATCAATCGGAGAATCACTGTTCTTAATTGATGTTATCAACAAAGATTCCTGTAATTTATTAATGATATTTGTTAGAGTAGTACTAACTTCGTTCATTTTTTTTAACGTTTTCTTTAGGATAGATTGAAGGTTTTCTACTGGAGAAAAGTTATTTACAGAGGCAACATATATTCAACAATTTGTGATTATTGATAGTAATGAAACAAGCCTTTTCTGAAACATGTGTAATTAAATCATTGATGTTTTTATCTAGTTTTTTGGTGTATTTTAATAAAACTTCAGGGGTAGTACATTGTAAATCTTCCATGTTTAGTAAATTGTCAACTACAAAAGTTTCTACTACATCTCATTTAGTGAATCGATGTGGAAGCTCCGTAATGAGTGATTATAGGTTGTCATTCATTTGGAATCTATGAATACTTTTTAAAATCTCAGTTGCGATAAAGCACAGATTTTCTCAGGAAGGCATGCGATGCTCCAAAGTGGCTAGTATATTCTCTGATGCTGCTATAAGAGAATTTCGATTATATTTGATTTGAATTGTATAATATAGTAAGAGTTCATACAAGAGAGTATGGAAATCTTCTAAAGAAGGATCCATGCTTAAACCCATTTTATAAGGTATGATATACGTTAATGTAGCATTCACGCAATGATCCAAAGCAGTTGCTACCTTTTTTGAAATTGTAAGCTTATGTAATATATCAATGATGAAAGAAATCAAATTATCTTTGGTTTGAGTTGTAATATTAAGTAAAATTTTTGTCAGAATAGCACGTAAATCTTCCATTAGGGAAATATGATCCACAAATGAATTTCTGTTCCTCTTCCAATCCTGTGAGATTTTGTAAAATATCAGTAGTTTTTCCAATATCAGATTTTTAAAATATTTTATAGCAGGTCATTCATTAGAGAGTTAAATTCTTTCACAGAGAGACATGCCTTTGTAAGGTTCTGAATTTTACTGGTGATATTCTGTAACAGAGTAAATATTTCGTCAAATTGAGCAACGCGAACATATGTAATCTCAGGATAGGACGCCGTATTTGTCCAAGTTTCTTCTGATTTAGAACTTTTAGGAGAGTTTCCTGTACGCTGTCAGCTAAATTCAACGTTATTCAAAACTTATAGATTGATATTAGGCAGAGGTTTTTGAAAATCTTCACTCCTATTTAATGCTTGAGTACTTAGGTTAAATGTTTATGATTTATGATATTGCGTCATCTATGGAATAAAGTTTTATAGATGTTATTTGTCCCAACAAGACGAAAGTGGATCACGGTGACGAATAAATAGGACTACAATGTTTGTGCTACTGTTATGAAAGGCGAGTAGCAAGTTGAATATATAGATCACAGAAGATTAAATTGTGAGCTGGAATTACCATAGGATTAGAAATAAATGAATATAGTTAGGACAAGGAAATAAAAAAAGAATGTATTTTAAAATACAGAGCATAGTAATAAAAAGCCAATACAACTACAGAAGGGCCCCATGGTTTCAGTAGACGGGACTCACTAGGCAAAAGTTTAGCCAAACAGTGAGAGTAGGGGGGGGTGGAAGGGAGGGAGGTTGCAACCATAAAGGAGAAAAATACAAAAACGGGCAACAAGTGAGCTTCCAATTGGAAGAAGCCCCAAAAACTGAGTTAAAATTAAGCTGAAAACCAATAAAACAGGATCCAAAAAAGGAACCTGAATGGAAAAAAAAACTAGACAAGATATAGCCAAAATAGGAAAATTAGATAAGTAAATGTTAAACGGCACGGGCAAGAAAAAACTACAGAACACACGTTAAAATCACTTGGGTCAGTGTTAGGTGAGTATCTAAAATGTCAGTGGCAGCCGTAAAAGTTTAAACACGTCCAGTATCTCTTATGGGATACGATAGAGGCAACAAACGATTAGAAAAAGGGAATTTTGATTTTCCCTAGAGAAATTGTCAGTCAAAGCAATTGAAACGCTGCCGAAAAATGGAGAGTTTGTTATTTCCTATAGCTTAGCTATAACGTATTTTATGTGTTAAAGGAAGGCAGAGAATCAACTACAAGTGAAAAGACGCTGAGCCTCAGTTGTTACGGTTGTTACGCTTACGGAGGCCAAATTTAACACCGCCGCTGCTATTATCAGATAAAACCATCGCCCAGTCCACACGTTAGGAATAGAAAAGCTGAAAATGAGGTACGTATCTGCCTGGTAGACCCGGGACTCATCTTACCGAAACAAGAGGACCACTTTCGCGTGAATGTTTATTAGCACATAAGATAGAGAAAGATTAGATGAATTCTCTAAATGAAGAAAAGGAAAACATTTTGAATTGTGCGGGCGTGCGAGGCAACTATTAAAGACCCATAAAACAATGGCTTTCAGAATGTTTTTGAAGAATTTAACTAAAGGTGGGACAAGTATATTGCTTTGATTGCGGTATTTTTATTATACTTTTATAAATCTTATTTTTAATATTTTTATAATTTTAAACGAGTCTCGACATTACCTATGCATTAAATATATTTGGCCAATTTCAGAATAACCCGGAATTGGTACGTTGCATGGAATAATAAAGCTGCTTAGGTGTTTAAGAAAATATTTGAAGTTAAATTTGAATTGAATAAAGGTACACGTAGTCGAACATTCAGACGCAGATTTACCTAACAATATGTGTGGTATCACTTTAATGGGGGTCCGTTGTTAATTTTAGTTGCGATACCAATAATCCTTTAAGAAAAAAATTGTAAGTTTATCGACCATTGAGTCTAAATCCATTCGCCTGACAGAAGCTTCAGGAAAGCTTCTGTGGTATGTTAGGATAATGGACGAATGCATTGGTCGAAAGATAATTTGCGATAGCCAAAAAAAATATTTTCCTTGATAGTCAGGCCGCCATTAGTTTTGTCAAATTCGACTGTTGAATATCACAGATTGAAACATATCGATTTTTTTATTAGAGGTATGGTATATAGAAATATTTTGAAGTAAAGTATGCTAAAAGTGTGAAATCTTTTTTTTTATACCGCTAACCTGCCTAATTTCAGAATTTTTTTAGTTTGTCGAGTTAATACCTGGGAGAAGTGCGATAATCGCCTGATCGGATCATGTCTGTGATCCACCTGACAATAGCCTTTTTGGCATCACTGAAGTGCTCTCTAGTGGTTTGCTACAGTTTTCTTTATTTGGCGGTTCAAGGTTTCTATTTAACTTCATTGAATTGGCAGATTTAAGAAAAGCAAAAATTAAGGAAGAGAAAGGAATTGGTCTCGTAATTTAGAACCTTGATCAGGTGACGAGTACTTCAACTGACTAGGCACCACCAGAGTTACAATTTATAGGGAACCTGGAGGACTTTGCACCCTCGAAGGATTTAACATGCACTAGGCTCCTTTAGCGTACATAGATTTACACATTTACCATCTCTGGTGGATTGTCACGCTTATGGTGCGTTGTCGCTGTAGTGTTTATAGCCTTTTTTGGAGCTGATTTCACTTTGTTTAATTTGTGTCTGTCAGGGTTTGCCTTTTTTATGGGCTCACCCCTGTTGTGGGATGTTTCTCTCTTAACATTCGTTGGGTTTTTGTCTCTTTATTGATAAATTTATATGTCTATCTTCTGCTAGATCTGCTTTTCACATTTTGAAACTTGGTCTTCTTTCGAGAGTTTAACTGGTTATTATGTCACTATCGTGAGTTTTGTCACATTGTAACTTTCATTACTGGTGGTTGTCACATTTATGGATGTTGTACACTCATTTTTGTTAGATTTGTCACTTTAACTCTATTGCGGATTATAGCTAGTGGTTTTGATTTTTTTTCCTTCGTCAATACGCTTAATGTGATTACAGTCCATTGAATCTTAATGACTGTTATCACTGCTTTGAATTTTGTGCAACTTGTTGAGCTGTTATTTGAGAAACTTTAATTATTATTTGAGATTGATTGTTATTTGAGAAAAACGGACATCTTCATCATGCCACTTACCAAATTTGATACGAGTTTATTTTCTTGAATTGTTAAGTTTAGTGCAATGCAAAGTATTTAACCAGAAATCGAAGTATAAAATGTATTTATAGACTTTTGTGATAAAAAATTGTCCATCTCTTTTAAGTTCATTTTTCTTAAATTTTTAATTATAAGGTCAATTTTATGTATAAGGTCAGATTTAGTTAAACCCTGTGAACTAATTTAAAATCCAGCTAGAATGAAATAATTGTCCCTTGCCTTGCCTATTATTTGAGTCTCATTCCTTTCGTAACGTCCCATGAAAGTTTAAAATGTAATCGGCAAGAAAGTCTGAAATAAATTGTGCTGTACGTAGGTGTAAATGTTGCAGGAAGGCCCAATTCGCGGACATGTTAACGTTTAATTTAATGAGTCAGTTTAGTTACTTTTAATATTAAAAATGCCACTATAATGCTCCGATTCACTTGATGAAAATTAAGTTTAATAGATTGATTATATATGAAGTCGCCGTCATTGCGTTAACATTGTTAAAAGTCTGTTGAAATTGCTGCTTTATAGGTTTAATATTTTTATATTAAATGTGATTGTGATAAAAATTTAATCTTGTTCTAGTTAAGTATTGGAAAATAACTTGAATTGAAATACGTAATAGCAATTGATGATATGAAAATGTGCATAACTCTGATTGGAATTATTATATTTTGGATGCAGGAGGGTAAAATGTTTTAACATTTCAAAAGACTGTTTTAAAATCTATGTTAACCTGAGATCGTCCTGTTCATGAATAAAGATTCCCAATTACGGTCAGTTCCAATTATGATAAAAAAAATTAATTCCATTTAATAGAAGATTGTTGTAATTGATTATTTTATTCATGTTTTTTTATCTGAATCAAAACTAGTATGAATATATTTTAACAGTTTTTCAAATGAAGTTTCATTTATGTTTTGAATGAAATTTAATAAAGAAATGTGGTCACTAATAAACTAAATTTTTACTGACTTTGAAATCAACGTATAATTCTACATCGGGTACCTTAATTGGTACAATTTTTAGATACAAAGAATTTTTTTTTTCTTTTTACTTCAAAGTACTAAATTATTAAATTTAATTTGTAAAGAGGTTTATCATCATACATTCTAATACGAGCAAATCGTGTGTGTGTGTCTGGTTATATATATACACATATATATAAGCAGATTTTATCTTAAAAATGGTTTCAGTATTTTGACAAAATTTTGTATTCTATCGTTTTGGGGCACCAGAAAAACATTGGGCAAGGTCACATGTTCCAGAAAATTCAATTAGTGGGTCATTTTGAGCCACCATGGGTCAGGGTCAAGCTAATTGTATCCAAAAAGCGGTTCAAACGGTTTTGACTAAATTTTGTATCCTACCATTTTCGGACACGAGAAGACTATTGGGCTGGATCACATGCTCAAGAAATTTTGATTAGTGGGTCGTTTTGGTAATGGGTCATTATGCGTTAATCTATTTTATCTTAAAAACGGCTCAGACGATTTGAACTAAATTTTGTGTCCTATGGCTTTTGGCACGAGAAAATCATTGGGCTAAGTCACATTCTCGAGAAAATCAGATCAGTGGGTCATTTTTGGGTCACTGTGGATCAAGCTAATTTTATCTAAAAACGGCACAGACTATTGTGACTAAATTTTATATCATACGGGTTTCGAACATGAGAAGACAAATGGGCTTGGTCACATGTTCGAGAAAATTTTATTAGTGGGTCATTTTGGTTATGGATTGAACATGTTCAGATTTGAACTTAAAGCTAATTTTGACCCAGCACAGCTCGGTCTTTCCTGCTCGTATATTCTAATGCGAGCAAATCAGTGTGTGTGTGGTTATATATATATATATACAAATATTATTTTAAAAACGGCTGCAACGATTTTGACGAAATTTTATATCCTACCGTTTCGGGACACCAGAAAACCATTGGGCTAGATCACATGTTCGAGAAAGTCTATTAGTGGGTCATTTTGGGTTACCATGGGTCAGGGTCAAGCTAATTGTATCTAAAAACCGGTTCTAAAGATTTTTACAAAATTTTGTATCCTACCATTTTCAGGCACGAGAAGACTATTAGGTTGGGTCACATGTTCGAGAACTTTCGATTAGAGGGTCATTTTCGGGTCAACGCGGGTCATGTTAATTTTATCTAAAAAACGGCTCTAAGGATTTTGATTAAATTTTGTATCGTGGAAGAATGCCATTAAATATGTTTTAATCTTTCAGCCCCATATTAGTGAAAATTTCAATTATAGTTTATTGGGATTTCATTCTACTATGTTGGATTTTTGGCAATTTTTTCATACAGTTTTTATTTTTTTATCCAAGGATGGTTGCTGCCGAAAGCATTGACGTTTAGCACGCTTTGAGATTTGAAGGTCGTTAATGACATTAGTGATGTTTAGCACGCACGGTGTATGTTGAAGAAGGCAGTGGGACTTTCAGTGATACTTTCAACACTTTAAATCCAAAACATTAAAATTTGAATGATCTCAGAATCCCAATAAAACAGCCCAAAATTCTCGCTTTTTCCCCTCCCCATTTTTTGTTTGTGAAGTAGTGTAAAAGTCCCTGCTAATTTCTCCCTTTATTCAGATTTCGACAGGTGTTACACCCCGCTGTTTATCACTGTGAACATTGCTACAGTTAACGAAAAAAAAATCTTGTTTTTCTTTCTGTTCTGTCTTGAGATGCCAACACCTAAACCCATCCATCACTGAGAGACTTTAAAGCACACAAACTCACTTAAGGGGATAGGAAAAACCTTTCAACTATGGACAGCTATTACGAGTGTTAAAATAATGATGTTTATTGCTAAAGGACATGTTTGAAATGTTTTGGGAGATTTTGCTTTACATTTCTCACCGACTACAATCGAAAACATTTAACGTTTAAAAAATATAGTTTGTATTGTTCAAATCTTTGAAATCTTTTGGAGCTATAAATATGATTTTGAAGCTTGTATTTAATTTCCTTGCTAAATTATCGATATTGAAATGTAACAACATTGATGCTCGAATCGAAAATGCACACACTAACTAGTGAAACATCAAACTCCCAACAAAATTCAGTTGCATAATCACTATCTAAAAGAAATTTTTAAGTACTTATAACTGCCCTAATGTATTAAGATTTTTTATAGATAATATTAAATATGTATCCGTTGAATATGCAAAAATGCGATAATAAAACATTGATATTTAGGGGTAAACGGGCTTGTCAGACGAATTTATCTGCAATTTGTTTCACATAGTATCATTTCCTATTAGAAATTATAAATATATTTATTAATATATATATATAATTTTTACTGTCCATACTATTTGAAATTTTTATGAGTTTTAAATATGATTTTGAACCATGCGTATAATTTTTGCGCAGAAATATTGTTATTTAACTGTACAAACATCAGCAAAAGCAACGCGTGTCTTCAGTTTTTCAGCGAATATTGATTAGCCCTTAACTGCTGTTATCGGTCTCACAGACCACTGCACTTTTCACTTTTCTGGGTTTAACCCTTAATTTTCAGTCTAACTACAGATACAAGTGAAAATTTGCTTCGTTTAGATCCCTAGTACTATCGCTAGAAACTTCTGAAGGGGTGAATTTTGATTAGAAACAGCCTGTACATAAAGTTTAGTACAAAAACAGTATCTCATGCGTCAATCGAGCCTTTTATTAATCTTTCGATCTATCGGTCTGTGAGACTGATTCACAGTAGTTATGCAAATTTTTTGTCACAGTAGTTCAGGGTTAGAAGGGATGCTTTTTAAATACTTCAAAATCTTCTGAACGTTTAGAAATTTTTATATGCGATATACATTAAGTGTCCAAAGAATTTGTACAACTGTGCTAAAATACCGGTATCCAAATACCGTTTACCCAGGAATCCATAAATTCGACCATTTTAAAATCAAATTCGAAAGGGTTAAATACCTATTATGGTAAACAGATAAGGGCGCTCGAAAGTAAAAATTACGAAATTAACGACTCGTCGGTTTAGTCTTTCCAAATTTTGTAAGGTTTTGCCAATACGAGCTTCGACAGACGCTAGAAAATTTAAGAGCACTCTGAGAAAATAGATTCTTTATTTGCGGAACGGTTTCGGCAGCATCGCTGGGACTTTCTCTCCGTTTTCGGGTGTTCATTATGGTTCTAAATTGAAAAAAGTCCTTCCGAGGAAGAAGAGGTAGCTTTCCTATATCTTCGTTTAAAAATTTTAGCTAATGTTACACGAAAACAGCAAGTTAAAATGCAAAGAAACGTTTACAAATGATTCGTTAATACTGAATTTGAATAAGAAATTCGCCAAATTATTGAGCAACAGCCAAATTGGCTTCATTTATGAAGACTTATTTTGGTCGCCAAATTTGGTGATATTTCGCTAAATGTCGCCAATTTTGGCGAGAATTTGGCGCTAACGGATATGAATATATAGTTTTATGCGTATGATTGGGTTTTCAAACTGCTCTATCTCAGCCATTTTTTAAGATAGAGGTAAACCAAAAAATGCTCTGGAATCCTCGTATCAAGGCCTAACACTTAATTAAAAAATAAATTTGAATTTTTAACTTTTTGTATATTTATTTTAGTTTTAAATTTTTAAGTGGCCGCCATCTTGAAACAAAATGGCAGACCAAGCTGGCCAACGAACTCGGTCGAGACATTGGTAAGCTTAATACACACAAATGATTTATAAACACGAGCGTTATCGTATGACATAGGTCAGATATATATATATATATATATATATATATATGTGTGAGAACAGTAAGGTAGAGAGAAAAAGTAGTCCAATTAAATAAGACGTACTCTAATGCCTTTTCTAGTAATTTAAACATTTAATTACTTTCTGGTTTACAAGTGAAATGATGAATATTTACAAATGAATTACGTTAGAACATATAAAACCATGAAAATGGCTCTGATAGCTATCTTACTATTAAAAGTAGCCGATAGATAAAATGAGGGACAACGCCCTAAAATTTAATAAAAAGACGTAGGAACGTCTTCCGCAGAGATCCTCTCTGCATCAAAGCTGAGGGCCATCTGGCACTTTTTTGAAGATTTTGTCCGGGCTTCGCTCAGACCATCTGAAGATGAGTCATTTTCCCAGGACCTCAAAAGCAATCTGGTCTCAAGTGGGCATCTGGCTTGGCCATGTGCATCTTCGGCCGCCACATTCGGCCCTCCTGACAGGTCTGTGTCCTCACAGATGATCACCTGTAAGCTACTATAAAAATAAACAAAAACAAGCAACAAAATAATAGCAATGTGAAAACACTATAGCAACTAGAAAAACACTAGCAAAAATTAATATAAGGTTAATCAAATTCTTTCATCTAGTCCTTGAATAATAGTCTATGAAAAAAAAGTCAATTGTTGTTGTTTTGCATGGAAAATAAAGTTTCTTGATACTGTAGAACAGTCAGTAACTTTCCTATATAGTTTGTACACAAAGTTTTCTAGATACAAGTCATTTACGAAAAATTGTTAATAAAAACACAAATAAAACACAGATAAAGAAAAAAAAACACCACTGAATGCACACTTGTCATGTTAAGCCCATGGTTTCATGTGGTCTGCAGCAGTGGAGGTTATTCTTGGACCTTCTTGATAACCTACTTTCTCAACATCATATCTGTCATTATTTTTTACTTTAATTATCTTGTAAGGACCAAGGAATCTTGGACGCAACTTCGTTCCTACTCCAAATTGGGTTTTTTGAATCGCAACTAAGTCACCTACTTGATAGCATTTCGCTGTTTTTCGTTTGCGATTGAAACTTTTGCGATTTTCTTCCTGGATTTTTAGTATGTTCTGCTTCGCGATATCTCTGTTGCTCTCTCTTTCTTCTACAAACGCATTCTCATACTCTTCATCAATAATCTGCTTTATTTTTAAATCTGTCCTATCTAATTTTTACTCCCGTTAATAGTTCAAAAGGCGTATAATTGGTGCTTCGTGAACACGTACTATTTATGATTTTCTGAACTATTGGGATAAATTTGTACCATTTTGTTGGGTCATCGATGGAAAGTTTGCTTAGAATAGATATAAGGGTCTTCTGTACCCGCTCAACCTGACCATTACCCCTTGGTATTCCCGTTGTTATTAAGACATGTTCGATCTTTTCGCTTTCCAAATACTCTTTGAATTCATTCGAGGTAAACGCGGGGCCACGATCACTGATTATTCGCTCCGAATTTCCAAATGTAATTTGTTGTTTTTTTAACTTTTCTATCACCTCTTTAGCAGAAGTTGTCTTAACTGGATAAAACCACACAAATTTAGTAAACGCATCTACCACGAAGAAAATAAAGTTATAATTTTTGTTGGTCGACGGTATTGGGCCTAGATGATCTACATGATAAGTTTGAAGAGGAAAGTTTTGTTTAGGAATAGGATTTAGCAGTCCTTCACCTTTCCCTCTCTTTCGATTATACAAAATACATTCAACGCAATTTCCTATAACGCTTTCTATCTGTTTTCGAATATTGGGGATGTAAAAATTTTGTTTAATTATTGCTTCGGTTTTGGCTACACCGTAATGACCTTTGTTATGTACTTCACGAATTATTTCTTTTTGCATACTCTCTGGTACCATAATTAACTCTTTCTCATTTTCATACTTATACACAACGTTTTGCCTAATCAAATAATCTTTACTTACCTTTTTTCCGATTAATGTTTTAAGAGTTTGAATATAATCATCTTCGTTTTGCGCCTTGGCTATTTTCACCGTTACTTCATCCTGTGAACGCGTCATAATTAAAACCGTGTTACGACTTAGAGCATCAACGTGTTTCATTTGATTACCCGGTCGGTGAGTTATCTGGTAATCGAATTCTTGTAAAAACAATGCCCACCTTGCTACTTTTGGGGCAAGATCTTTTTTCTCTAATGTTTTCTGAAAAGCTGAACAGTCGGTTACTATTTTAAATTTATTACCTAACAGGTATGTTCGGAATTTCTTTAAAGCCTCAACGACTGCTAACGCTTCTAGTTCATAACTACTATATTTGGCTTGGGCAGGTGTTTTCCTACTCATGAAATAAACGGGGTGTAAATTTCCATAATCATCTTTCTGTAACAATACTGCTCCAAAACCCGAACTGCTTGCATCAGTGTGCAATTCCGTTTTAGCACCTCTTCTAAATATGTGTAAAACCGGTTTACTAGCCAATCTAGTTTTCAAAGTTTGAATTAGCTTCTCTTTGATCTGGTCCGAAATTAAATTCATTTTCCGCTTTTAGAAGATCACTCAAAGGTTTAGCGATTTTGGCATAACTGGCAATGTATTTTCTAAAATATCCAGTCAGTCCTAAGAAACTTTGGATCTCTTTCTTATTTCGCGGTTCAGGGAATTTCTTAACAGCTAAGGTTAATGTTTCTGAAGGGCGGATGGTTCCGTTCTCAACTATATATCCTAAAAATTCGATTTTTCTTTTCAAGAATCGGCACTTAGCAAAATTAAATTCGAGGCCATGCTCGGAAGCTACTTGAAACACACGTTTCAGTTTCAAAAGCGCATCTTCTTCAGACTGTGCAAGAACGATAATGTCGTCCATGTACACCAAAATAACTTTCTCCCTAATCAGATCTTTTAAACGTGCATATATGTATCGTTGAAAATGCTGAGGAGCTGTACTCAACCCGAAAGGCATAAAATTATATTCGTACTGAGAATAATTAGTAACGAACGAAGTGAATTTCTTACTGTCCTCATCAACCTCTACATGGAAAAATCCGTTTTTCAAATCTAGCGTACTAAACACTTTATTTTGCTCGATGTTATCCAAAATATCATCTATCACTGGAAGAGGATAATTATCCCTAATTATCTTTTTATTCAGCTTTCGATAATCGACGCATAACCTGAAGTTACCATTTTTCTTTTTAGCTATGACTATCGGGGCTGCATAACTAGAACAACTTTCTCGTATTATGCCTTGATTAAGCCATTCCTCTATTTGTTTATCAACAAATGCTTGTTCCGAAAATGCTAACCGCCTGTGTCTTTGTTTAACTGGTATGTCATCACTTAAAATTAAGTTAACTTTTAAATCAACGCTTTTAGTTTTCTTTGGTACGTAATGCTCAATTAAATTAATTAGTTCTTCTTTTACAGCACCGTTGGTTATATGGGTCAGATCGATTTCACCTACATTAACAGAGTTTGCTATTTCTGCTAAATAAACAGATTGAATTTCAGGAGTATCTGTTAAAGGGTTTTCGGTCGTAGACACATCTGGGTAATCAGCTAACGGGTCTGGGTCATTCGTGTTATTGTCCATTTGGCTAGACGAAATGTTGGACTGCGGGACAACAGTTACCAAGTTAACCATGTACTTTTTCTCATTACTTCTTTTACCCGTAACTTTTAGGCCGAAATCCGATATTTCCAAATTTAGTTTACTTAAACAATTATTTCCGAGTATCATATCGTACTGTAAGTCATTTAAAAGGTAAACATCGCAATTAACAACAATGCTATCAATTAAAATATCGGTATTGAAAAAACCTGAAGGCCTCACTCCATTTCCACTAATCCCTATTAATTTCACATCATCTTCATTTAATTCGGGACGCCCCAGCGCTCTATAGAAGCTATTATTGACCATTGTCACATCAGATCCCGAATCTACCACTGAATTTACTTTTTTTCCTTTAATTTCGATAGTTTTGAAAATCTTATCCGAAGGACGAGTATTGTTATCGGCAGTATTAACAGTTTTCACGTAGTTTAAAGAGCTCTGGTCAGTCTTATGTCCGATTTCTTTGTGTCCAAAATTTGTTTGTTGTTCTTTTCTGCGGGGACATTGATTTGATTTATGTGTAGCGTATTCGTTGCAGTAAAAGCACTTCGTTTTAAAAGGGTTAGGGTTATTTCTAGGATAATTGAAATGGTTCTTTTCATATCTGTTATTTTTCGGAATGTTATTATAGCGGTGGAAACTTATTTTCAGTGTTTTGAGCAAAACGCCTTTTTCCTTCGTTATTCGAATTTTTACTGTCCGCGCTCTTCCTAATATTGTTGCGTGCTGCTTCATAATCATCAAGCTTGGTTATGAAATCGGCAACGTCAGTAATTTTGGGCAATTCATCCACAAAATATTCCTTAATTTCAAGCGGCAATTTCTTTCGTATTTGGTCAATAACTAAAAAATTTTTAAATCCTCATAAGTCACAATTTTTAGTCCTAAAAGCCACTCTTCCAGGTAATTACTAAGCTCAAAAGAAAAATCCCTCCATGAAGCCGAATTCTCTTTTTTATGAGAAAAAAATTTCTGCCTGAACTGCTCGGGGCTGAGCTTAAATCTTTTAAGAAGTAATTTCTTGATATAATCGTAATCATTCGAAAATTCTTCTTTCTCGCGTCCTATTATGTTAACAATTTCCAGCGGCAACAAACCTAGGAGATAAGTAACCCAGTCCTCCTTTTCGACCCATAAACGCTTTATTTGGCGTTCAAACAGCATGAGATAAATACTAATCTCTTCCTGATTATTGTACTTAGTTATCAATTTTAATACGTCAGGGCTTTTAGCGATACTAGCAGATACTGGAAAATCATCTCGTTTACTTTTTGAAGCTGCTTCTAATTCTAATCTTTTTAGCTCATATTCACGATCTTCCGTTTCTTTTAAGAATAATTTCTTTTCTGCCTCTTCTCTTTCCGCAGTTATACCTAATAGTAAATTTTTTACTAATTCTTCCTCGTAGCCTGCAGACTTAACTATTAAATCGACTAATATTGGCTTCGTCGCATTTTCCGGTGCCTCTAATCCTAATTCGGACACAACAGTAATTAAATCAACTTTTTTCCATTTTAGTATACTTTAATTTTCAACTCTTTATTTGAATATAAATTCAAAATAATATTATACGTTCATATAAAAATATATGTTTATATAAAAAGGTACTTACTTCATAGTATAATCCTTTGGTATTAAAATACATAAATTTCAAATAATGAAAATTAATAAAATATGGTTAATAATATACCATACGCTTGAAGACAAACAAAATTATGCTTAGCACTCGCGACCCAATAGCTCGTAAAAAAAAACCACAACGAGCTTTCTTTCTGAAAAACACTGTTTCACTCGCGGAAAAAAATATAGCTCATGAAATAAAAATAACTATGAGCCTTTCTTGCTACACATCATTGGAATCACACGCGTTAGATGAAGCTCATGAAAAAAAAGCACTTATGAGCTGTCACCGTTCTCTTGAAGGAGATCAGGGTGTCATCCTTTGCGATAAAAGGTGAGGGGAGAGTCGATTCGAGCCTCCGTAGATTTCTACTCCTCCGATAGAATTTCTCTGTTGACGTAAAGCGAAGAAGAGAATAAACCACTGCTCACCGCTCCTGGATTTTCTTTCCGTCGTAGCAGAGTCCTTTTAAAGTCCTTTAATTCAAAAGTCCGGTAATTTAAATGTTCAGTAATTCAGATGTCCAGTAATTCAAATGTTCATTAATTCAAATCGCAGCCGGAGTTCACATCGCGGCTAGAGCCCCCAAAATACTTGTGAGAACAGTAAGGTAGAGAGAAAAAGTAGTCCAATTAAATAAGACGTACTCTAATGCCTTTTCTAGTAAATTAAACATTTAATTACTTTCTGGTTTACAAGTGAAATGATGAATATTTACAAATGAATTACGTTAGAACATATAAAACCATGAAAATGGCTCTGATAGCTATCTTACTATTAAAAGTAGCCGATAGATAAAATGAGGGACAACGCCCTAAAATTTAATAAAAAGACGTAGGAACGTCTTCCGCAGAGATCCTCTCTGCATCAAAGCTGAGGGCCATCTGGCACTTTTTTGAAGATTTTGTCCGGGCTTCGCTCAGACCATCTGAAGATGAGTCATTTTCCCAGGACCTCAAAAGCAATCTGGTCTCAAGTGGGCATCTGGCTTGGCCATGTGCATCTTCGGCCGTCACATATATATATATATATATATATGGATATATATTATATATATATGAATCAACATTTGAACGGAGGGTGGTTTTGGGGTCTGGGGGTCATTAACGGTGAAAATAAATCGAAATTTTCCGGAACTGCTTTCCTCCGAACGGCTGCAATAGGTAGCTTTATACTTTTTTGTATTGAAAGCTACCTAAAACTAAAAGATCAACAAATGGCTTTGAAGTGCATTATTTTAGACATACAGGTACATTCTTGCGAAATCTTATGGCTGTGCGTGCAGTTATCTCTTCAGAAAACAGCACACACGTTCAGATTTATCGCCTTATTACTATAAATTTGCTGACCTGCCCAGTGTCCCACAGACCCGTGGTAATAACTTTTTTTTAGACCACTGACCCGGCTCCTACCTGCAGGGCTTTTGCCCTGCTTAATGTGTTGATGCCTGGCAACGAGGCGAGGATCTCCTCATGGCAAAGATCTGTTTGATAAATCTCCAGGCCGACGTGGCTTCACCGCATCTTGTTGCCTAAATTGCTTTTTTTTATTTGCCGATTGCTAATTGATGTTGGATGAGAGGGTTCAGCACTGCACAAGTGTAGCTGAGTTACGCTGGACGTATGTGAGATGCTAGAATAGTTATTAAATTCTCGCTGCATCGACAACCATACATTGCTACTCGAGTTGGTCTTGCAATTTAGAACTTTAATCAGGTGACGAGACCTTCACCTGACTAGACACCTCCAGAGCTATAATTCACAGAAAATTTGGATGACTTTGCACCCACGATGCATTTTACACGCACCGGGCGTCATTAACGTACATGATAGCCGTACCTGAAAAGGAATGGGGTTAGACATTTTATAACGTTTTTAATACTAGAAAGTAGGTGCTACTGTTTGACTTTGAGTACTATTACTTTACTTGGTTTTTAGTTTCCTATAGATTACCTTATGATTGTTTTAAATAAAACTAAAGATTCTACAGAGTTGCTTATTCCTACAGGTGTGAGGGGGTGAGCATTACTTGCATGATTTACTAAAGAGATGGGATAGACCAACGGCTGTATATTATCTATAGATAATTTAATATATATAATTTGTCAAATGGCTATATACCAACTGAATATAATTCAATTATATACTGCTTATCACTAGTACTATCTTAACTGGAGAAGTGTTAAAAAGCTTCATTTAATTAACAATTGATACTAAAAACGGCTAATCTGTATTTCTATCCCCTAAATATATCTAAACTCACTGTTGAACAATTCTATATTTTTACACGAAAATCTGAAAATCTAGTGTTTGGGGTCCAACTATCTTCGACAACGTATACCAGATATATATAGATATGTATATATACATTTGTATATATATGCAAATTTTATCTTAAAAACGGCTTTAAGGATTTTGACGAAATTTTGTATCCTACCGTTTTGGGGCGTCAATAAACCATTGGGTAGATCACATGTCCGACAAAATTCCATTAGTGGGTCATATTTTGGGACACCATTGGTCAGGGTCAAGCTAATTGTATCTAAAAAACGGTTCAAACGATTTTGACTAAATTTTGTATCCTTCCATTTTCGGGCACGAGAAGACTATTGGGCTGGATCACATGTTCGAGAACTTTCGATTAGTGGGTAATTTTTGGTCAACGCCGGTCAAATGAATTTTATCTAAAAAAGGCTCTAACGATTTTTATTAAATTTTGCATCCTATAGTTCTCGGTCACAAGGCTGTTGTGCTAGGTTCGAGAAAATTCGATTAGTGGGTCATTTTGGACATGGGTCATTACTGGGTCAAGCTATTTTTATCTTAAAAATGGCTCAGAGGATTTGAACTAAATTTAGTATGCTACAGTTTTAGGACACGAGAAAATCATTGAACTAGGTCACATGCTCGAGAAAATCCAATTACTGTGTCATTTTTGGGTCACTGTGGGTCAAGGTAATTTTATTTAAAAAACGGCTCAGACTATTTTGACTAAATTTTATATCCTACTGTTTTCGGACATGAGAAGAGAATTGTGCTTGGTCACGTGCATGAAAATTTGATTATTGGTTCATTTTTGTCATGGGTCATGATATTTGAACTCAAAGCTAATTTTGACCGAGCATAGCTCGGTCTTCCCTGCTCATTTTAATTAAGTTGTATATTCCTTACAGGTTTATTTCGAATAGGTGGAGAAACCATGCAAATGTTTTCACGCCTGACGGAGATTAAAAATATCTGAAGAAAAGTGTTAAACAGAAAATGAAGTTGAAATATTTTAACTATCGAAAAGATGTAATTTGGTAAAGTTCTCACTGAAAAATATCTACAGACTTTAAATTTATTGTATGCAAATTTCAATGATATGTACATCTATCTAAATGAATAAATCTCGATTGGATGAGGAATTTTTTACGAGCGTCATCATTAATCCCTATAATGTAAGTGAGGTATTAAATCAATCTAATCATGAGTTCCAGGTGGTGCTGTCCGATAAATAAGGCCCAATACAGATAATTTTCTCATAAAACGTTGTTTCTTTTTTAGTCTTTGTTGGCATTACTTGTGGTTTTTTAATACATTGTGCCATTAAACCCTTTACAACCAACCAACAAACCGATAAATAAGGTCGTAAAAACATTTATCTACAGCATTAAACATTCTCTCCCTGAGTATACATACAATAAGAATGTCAAGCCAGTCACCACAAGTTCCAATGGAACCCAAAGAAACAAACGTAGGAAAACATCCAGTATATAAGTATAGAGACGCATTATCGTATATTTATTTACCGTATTTACCCGCGTATAAGTCGAGAAATTTTGGACAAGAAAAGACTTTAAAGTTGGGGGGGTCGACTTATGAGAGAGTCCTTAATTTTTTTTTTCAGAGTGGATTTCATCCGGTTGTCCAACATTAACAAAGGGCGGTAATATTAGAAAGCCCGACATTGCATTAATTGCCTAGTGGTTTAAAGATGCGTGAAATCAAATTCCTTCCGAAATGATTATAAAATCGTTCAAGAATTGCTGCATAAGCAACGAACTAGACGACACAGAAGATGATGCCATTTTCGAAAGTGATAACGACGAGGAAGAATGTAGCGATACAGAGATTGAAAACGAGTATCATGATGAGCCGATGACGACGAAGGATTTATGTGAATTGTTTGGCGAGTCCGATATTGAATCGGACCTTGAATCAGTTTAACTTTGTACATTATTATCTTCATTATTGTATATTTAGTACTTTTTCTTTCAGATGATTTCGAATAAATGTACAAACAAAAAAAAATTAAATTCCTTTATTATTGTATATTTAGTATACTTTCTTTTTTTCCCAAGTGATTTTGAATAATGTATTTAAAAAAAAATCAGTCTTATTGATCGAAAAAGTGGGGGGGGGGGTCGACTTATACGCGGAATTTAAAAAAATTCAAATTTCTTGATCGGGAAAGTGGGGGGTCGACTTATACGCGGGATCGACGTATACGCGGGGAAATACGGTAAGTTCTTGGTGACACGGCAGGCGTTGCCGGGACCTGTGTTATTAGACCTCAATATATCTAAATTAAGTGTTGAATGATTTTATATTTTTGATAAAATGATTTTATATTTTTGATCCCCCCTCCGGGAGGGGGGGGGGTGATTTCCGAAATCACTGAAATACATATTTAATCATGTTTTTAGTAGATTTGTTTTTCTGATTTTTGCGCTGTTAACTAAAATTGCTGCTAAGACATGGCAAAATGACCTAAAACATTCGACCCCCCTTAACCCTGTCCGGGAAGGGAATTTCTAAAATCGCTTAAATACATTTTTTAATCATTTTTTGGTACTTTTCGGTTAGCCGGGCGCCAGTGAAATGTATATATCTATATATACATATCTATGTATACATACACACATATATGTATGTGGATATATATATGTATATATACATACATGCACATATAAATGTGTGTATGTATAGATATATGTATATATATGTATACATAGATATATAAATTTCACTGGCGCCCGGCTAACCGAAAAGTACCCATTTTTTTAGTAGATTTGTTTTCCTGATTTTCGCCTACCTGTAACTGCAGCTGAGATATGGCGGAAAGACCTAAAACATTCGACCACTCCCCTGGCGCGTAGCCCCACTGAAGGGATGCCACGTAGCGGCTGGCCATTGCTGGCAGAACGGCTTTGTGGAGGACTTTGTCTTATTCCCATTTTTTTTTTTGCTGCTAATTGATGTTATTATTTTTGTATGGACCTGCGCTTCGCATCACACCCATACGTCATGCCATCGTTATGCGAGTTGGTCTCGTAATTTAGAGCCTTGATCAGGTGACGAGACCTTCACCTGATTAGGCACCTCCAGAGGTATAATTCACAGGGAACTTGGAGGACTTTACAGCCATGACGGATTTTACATGCACCGGGCGCCATTAGCGTACATGATTAAAAAAAAAAACCTGTAAGGGAAGGGGGTTAAAACATGTTTATTTAACTTTACATAAAAAATAGAAAAAGCTATTATTTTACCTGTGTTGGATTGTTTTTTTCCCCTTTGCGCTTTCTTTTTTCTACTGTACTTTCGGTTACCTGTACTTTCGGTTTTCTTTTGCTGCTTGATTTTTGTTTCATATTTAGGTTTATCTCGCTGCTTTTTGGTTTCTCATGTGTTGTTGTTTATCTTTTGTTGCATTTATTTTGGTCTCTCATTTGTCGCAGGTTTCTCCTTGTGATTTGGGTTTATCATATTTCGCTGTTGATTTTATACACTGTTGACCTAAATGACCTAAAACATTCGACCCCCTTTAACCCCCTCCAGGAGGGGGGAGGTAATTTCCAAAATCACTGAAATACATGTATAATCATGTTTTTAGTAAATTTGTTTTCCTGATTTTTGCGCTTTTTACTAAAATTGCTGCTGAGATATGGCAAAATGGCCTAAAGCATTTGACCCCCCTTAACCCCCTCCGGGAGGGGAATTTCTAAAATCGCTTAAATACATGTTTAATCTTTTTTTTAGTAGATTTGTTTTCCTGATTTCCGCGCTCCTTCCTGTAACTGCAGCTGAGATATGGCGGAATGACCTAAAACCTTCGACCACTCCCCCTTTTTTGTACCGACGACCAGGCAACTACCTTCAGATTATTAATGTTGTAGGTCTCGAAAAAAACGCCGAAACGGCTGTCTAGAAATATTTCTTGAAAGCCTTAACTCTAATATTTTATTCCAACAGATTGTGGCGATTTAAACGCAAAAGTTGTTTGATGCAATCGGCTTCTACGTATTTTGGTTAGTTAAGCACATGCGGCATCGAAAAATGAAATATAAAGACCCACGAATTAGAGTGTTTAGAGAGTTATTATTTTCAAATGAATTACCTTCTTAGAAATCTTAAATAACATAGATGTGGTTTGGTGTCTTCCATTTTCCTGTGCTTCAAACGGTTCGGCCGACGCACATTTAGAAAGATGAGGCAAGAAATCCGGCTTTGCTTTGTCAGATCTTATCTGCTTCCGCGCTTCGGAACGGGGTTCTGTCACACATCCCCGTGACGTTTCTTCGACAGATGATTTTTATTTGCGGGTTTTAAAAATTTTCATGACTAATTTTTAAAAAAAACGAAAATGCGAACCTCAGGTGCATTGGAATCTGATATATTTTCGCATTAAAATATCAAAATTTAGTTACAAAACGCTGTGTTTTTCTTCTCACTTTTATTTAAACATCAAAAAGTGTCAAAAGTGACATTCGGACAAAAAGAGCTAATATTCGCATTATTTCATACATATTGTTCTGTTATAAACAAAAATAAATGTACTAGAGTTTTCTATTTTTCTTTCTTGCATTCTGACCACATGTTTTATAAGATAACAGAGATGTATACTTAGAATGGACATTTTGCTGTGGTGAAAATGGAAGGTTGGTTGAATATTTTTTCAATGTAGGCCATTAAAAGGCTGCTGTAATTTCAAGAATTACATACAAAGGTAGACCTTTAAATATAGGTAAAAATGTTAATTTTGACATGGTTTAATCAGAAATGAAATATTTCACTGGATTTGTGATCAATTTCCTATCAAATGCCTAAAATATTTGGCTAGATTTAGGTACCAGTGCCACCACTATTGTAAGCTGAAATTTGTCCGGAATCAAAATCAATTTTTTTAGTTTTTCTTTTCTATTTAGAGTCCAAGGCATACGGCTGGCAATTAGAGATGTTTGATGGTGCTCTTGGCTGCTTGATTAAGTAATATACTTTGTAATTCCATACTAGCTATGACCCGCCCGGCGTTGCCCATGCTGCTATAACAACGTAAATTAATTTCAATTTTTTAGAATTTCATAGTTACACCAAAGTTTCTATAAATTTATATTTTAAATGAAAAAAATTTATATACATTTTTTATATAAACTGGTAAAAATATTCTTGTTGTCCGAACGCTTTGAATATTTTATAGGTTATATTTTCAAGAAATATATGAAAAAAAAAATATTGATATATTTTTATAAAAGAAATAATTTTTATCGTGCTTTTATATTTATTTATATTATTATTTTTTAAATCACGTCGGGTCACTTAACATAAAAAAAAAATCTCGTCCGAACTCAATGAAATTTTAATAGCTTATCCATAGAAATGTATAAAAACGCTCTTTAAAAATTCGGGGAAAATATGCCTATTTAGTAGAAAAGACATGAGCCGAAGACATGCCAAAACAGCCCACGTCATGCCGTTTTAGAAAATTATCTATTGTTCTTTACTTTGAGGGAAAAAATAATTAAACAGCAATAATAATGTACAAACTTTCGCAATAATTCAAGCGGTCTCTTTTATGGGAACTTAACCCTCCGCCAGGCAAATTTATTAGAAATTAATATTGGGTTATAAATTGTTCGTGGACTACGATCATAGGTGTACGACAATTAAATAATTTTTTCCTCACTATAATTTTAAAAAATATATATTCCACGTGCCTAACCTTGTTAGTTTTTTGTTAGTAATTTTTGTTTACCTTTTATGAAATAATTACTACACCTGTAGTCCACGCGCATGACGGAGGGTTTAGGGAAAGTTAGAAGAGTTGGAGAATAAAGATTTGATTTTATTGTTATCTAAATAATAACACTCGTTTTCCCACAAAAGAAACAGATGATTTTTATTTACGACCTGATTTTTATGTAAGGACCTGAAAATAATTATAGTTAAAAAAAAAGGAATTTGAAGTAAATTTTTAGCCCTATATTGTAAAATTTGACCTACAGTCTTTTTGCGGAATTGGTGCACACATTTTTGGACGGGCCGCGATCAACGCCGGGCAGATCAAGTTGTTCAAGTTATACGAACTCTAGCAGAAGGGTATCGTCGCAAAAGGTGACTGCTTGGACGGTGGATGTGCTTTGGTGCTGTGAACTATTCAGGGTAAGGTTTTACACATCTTGTCCCCGAACGTTTGGATCATACTACATACATATGATTCTTGCTGTCCATACTATTTGTAATTTTTATGAGTATATGATTTTGAACCATGCGTATAATTCTCGTGCAAAAATATTGTTATTTATCTGTCAAAACATAAGCAAAAGCCACCCGCGTCTTCAGTTTTTAAGCGATTATTGATTAGAATTGATTTTTTAAATACTCTAAAATCTTCTGAATGTTTAGGCATTTTTATATGCGATATACATTAAGTGTCCAAAGAATTTGTACAACATCTGTGTTAAAATACCAGTGTTTAGCTACTTTCATCCTTTGAAAAACTGCTTCATGGAGAAGGGTCTTTCTAGTCCCGAATTATTGAGAAAGAGCGAATATTCATATTTTTAAAAACGAATTGCACCGTTTTAGAGAATCACGTAACCTCATTAAGTGTGTATTAAGGGCTTTGGCTTTCGAAAATTAGGGGCAGGAGAAGAAAAATAAATTCGATCATTTAAAATCAAATTCGAAAGGGTTAAATACCTATTATTGTAAACAGATAAGGGCGCTCGAAATAAAAATTACGAAATTACAGACTGTCTGTTTAGTCTTTCCGTATTTTGTAATGGTTTTTCCTATACGAGCTTCGAAAGACGCTAGAAAATTTAAGCGCATTCTGAGAAATTAGATTCTTTATTTGCGGAACGGTTTCGGCGGCATCGCTTTCATGCAGTTTTGGGATGTTCCTTATGGTTCTGAATTGAAAAAACTAAAATAACTAAAAATGGCTTTGAAGTGTATTATTTCAGACATACAGGTACATTCTAAACATTAAAACAATGTGCATTACTATTAGAAACATTACAAATATGCAGTCATTAAACACTTTGCATACAATACTTTCAAAATATAAGAAATTTATGATAATACAACAACAAAATTGAATATAGTACAAAAAGCAAATATAAAAATACAATCACAAAATGCTAACACATATCGTTAATTTAGCTGAGTTCATAATATTTAATGAAAGAAAAAAACTAGACTAATAAATGAAATGGTTCTATATTATAATGCATAATAATTTTTATCCTCTATGGGCAAAGGGAAAACGTTTGGAATTGCTCTGGTAACAGTACCTAATTCTGTTTTAATTTCCAACACTCTGACCTTTTTATCAGCACCTGGTATTACTTTAATAACTCGGCCCAAAACCCATTTACCAGGGCGCAAATTCTCTTCTTTTACAATAACCATACATCCTTATTTAAGATTTGTCTTCTGAATTAACCATTTCCTATGTTGCTGTAAATGACTCAAATAATCAGTTTTCCATTTTTTCCAAATGACTTGAGTCATTTTCGGTATGGTCTGCGAATCAGATAAACTATTTTCATTAACTTTTGTTTAATTGTGCTCGGTTATTGAAGTGATTGGGCGACCTATCCAAAAATGGGCAGGGGTCAGGACTTCAATCTCATTCGGCTCGGACGATAAACGTAGTAAAGGGCGAGAATTTAAAATCCCTTCTATTTCTGCGGTTAGAGTCCAAAATTATTCGAGGGTTTCTCGTGAATTGCCTAAAGTTATTTTAAGATGATATTTAAATGATTTTACACCTGCTTCCCATAATCCACCAAAATTGGGTGAGCGAGGGTGTATGAATTTCCAATTAATATCTTCAGAGGCCAAATAATTATCAGATACGTTATCAGGTTTATATACCAGGGCATGTAATTTCTGTAATTCGGAATTGGCACCTTCAAAAGGTAGTTCCGTTGTCTGTCATGATAGTTGAGCTTTTCCCTCTTCGGGCAAAACACCGTTTAAGAGGTGCAATAAATGATTCAGATTTTTAATCTGTGACTGTATCTAGATGGATTGCTTTCGTGGAGAGACAAATAAACAGTGCTACATAAATTTTATTGTAAATTCCTTTCCTTTGGTTTTTATACTTAATGCTAAAAGGTCCACAGAAATCAATTGCATAATTTTGAAATGACAGGCTAGGATTGACCCTTTCTGAGGGCAAATTTCCCATAATTTGATTTGCCCCTGTTGGTTTGTTTCGAAAACAGGTGACACATTTATAAACTATCTTTCGGGGTAGAGATCTACCATGGATGACCCAATAATTTTGCCTAACATGATGTAATAACAATTGTGGCCCGAGATGAAAAAACTTTTGATGGAAATATTCAAAACTCATTTCACTCAACTTATGGTTGTTAGGCAACAATATAGAATGATTTTTGTTATAGGTCAGATTGGATTTCTCTAAACGAACTCCTACTCTAATAAGTCCTTCAAAATCTGAGTATGAGTTTAAAAATTTTAATTCGCTGTTACCTGACAGATTCCTCTGGTTGGTCAATTTTTTTATATCCTCGGCAAAGGCTATATACTGTACCTGTTGGAATAGATACTTCTCTCCCTTTTCTAATTCCGACGAAGACAATGGTCCAAATAATTTCTTGCCTTCATTTCTACAATTATGAAGAAACCTAAAAATAGAACTGCAAATTCTTATTAATTTAAGAAAATTTTTCGTTATGGAAAAAATTTTAAAGTCATTAGAATTTAGTGGATCTACTAATTTTAAAAGTCCAGAAATGTTTATAGTGTCTGCTATCTGTTTTTCAGCAGGAGCCTCTTTCATTTCTTTTAACATAAGACTCTGGTCCTTTGATGATAGCTGAGTAATTTCATGGTTAGGAACACAAAACTGCTGAGAGGAAAAGTTTGGTCCATACCACCACAGTTCATGGCTAGCTAATTTTCTTGCATCCAGACCTCGTGATATTGGATCAGCGAGAATGCTGCTCAATGGAATGTATTTCCAATGAAAGTTCTGTGTGTAATCATAAATCTTGTCAACCCGATTACTGACAAATGTTTTTAACTTCCATGGTGGGGTCTGAATCCATGCTAATGCTATTTGTGAATCTGTATACAAATAGATGTCGTGAATGTTTTAAGGCTTTTAAGATTCTGAAAACTAACTTTGATAGCAGGAGACAAGCAGAGAGCTCAAGGCGGGGTTTGGTAATAGTCTTCAGCGGGGCGATTTGAGATTTGCTACTAATTTAATTACAGGAAGTGTTAGTATGATTTGAACTTCGGATGTAAACAGCTGCTCTAAAGGCAATAGACAAAGCGTCGACAAAACCATGCATCTCTATATGTCGTGTACAAGGGAATATATCGACTAATTCAGAATATATCGACTAATTTCAAGCTTTTCCATATATTTTAAGGATTTGGTAAATAGAACCAAGGATTGAGCTATTGAATCAGGAAAAGTGTCATTCCAATCAAGTTTGATTTTCCATAATTCCTGTTTGAAAGCCTTAGCCCTTGTCATCACAGGTCCAATAAGACCAATGGGATCGAATATGCGAGCTATATCTGAAAGGAGACTCCTTTTTGTGAACTTCTTTGGCTGGTAAATTTTCACCTTGTATGTAAATACATCTAATCTAGGATTCCATATGACACCTAATGCTTTTGTTTCGGTTTCTAAAAATGAGAAACTTCTTGAATTTCTATTATTAATTTTTTCGCGCAAAATGGAGTGGTTGTCATTCCATTTGTGCAAGTGCATGCCAACAGACTTTAGAATCTGTATAAGTTGGGACTGGAGTTCAATCACCGCTTCAACACGATCTTCACCACTAATAATATCATCCATCTACCAATCATGAAGAACTTCCGATGCTTTTCTAAATTCTTCTACTTCCTCTATAGCTAGTTGCTTTAATGTCCTGATAGCTAAAAAGGGGGGCACAGGACGTGCCATAAGTCACGGTGTTTAACTCATACACTTCAACTGGTGCCTTAACTTGTAGTTTCCATAAGATTCTTAACAACTTTCTTTGTTCGGGATTTAACTCTATTTGTCTGTGCATCTTTTCAATGTCAGCGAGAAATACAAATCTGTGTCTTCTAAAGCGAATCTTTAATGTCATATAGATCTTCGTTAACTAATCCCTTCAAAAGAATATCATTCAAGGATTTGCCAATAGTTGTAGGGCTCGACGCATTAAAGACAACTCTGAGTTCTGTTGTTGAGCTGTCGGGACGATATACCCCATGGTGTGGAAGATAATAACTACCTCTTTCTTCTATATTTTCTGTAATTTTTGTCATGTGACCAAGAGTTTCGTATTCTTTCATAAAATCGCAATATATTTCTAGCATTAACAATACATTTCTAGCAGTGTTTTTTGTCAAAACGATCCCACAGTTGTTGTAACCTTTTCTCGGTGATAACCTTAGAATCTCTGAGGACAATCGGATTTCCCTTTAAAGGCATTGATACCAAAAATCTTCCCGTTTTATCACGACGATATGGCTCTAAAATATTAATGTCGCATAGCTGCTCTTCACCACTAAGAGGACACGATTTATCCTCAACAACTTCAATTTTTTAAAATTTTTGAAGATTTTCCTCTAACATATCTGTTTGCTGGATAAGGCCACAAAACTGCTCATTGCATTTGGTTTTTAATGTGCCCGAAACAATGTAACCAAAAACTGTTTTCTGAAACATTAATTGCGAGATTTTATATCTTTCCTCTTCCAAAATTTCATAAAAATATTCCGCCCCAATCAAAATTGGAATTCCAAACCAGAGATCAGCTAACTCTATGTTTTCTGGCAACTGAAAATCAGGCACATTCATCTTACTTGAAGGAACCCATTCCGTTATTTTTGGCGTTATTAAGAATTGAATTGATTTTTGAAAAGAACGTATTCGGTTGGAAATAGTTGTCTGCACTTTAGATTTTATGCTAGAAATCTTCCCTTTTATTCCAGAAACCAAAACATTAGCTTTATTTTTTCTTAATCCTAATTTTTAAGCTAATTTCAATGTCATTAGATTTACTGGCGATCCATTATCTAAAATTCCACGGGCTGGTATTTTTATACCACAAGAATTTTCTACATAAATAATGCACGTAGTTAATAAAACATTGCTTTCATTTTCTCCCGATAAATAAATTCTATTACAAAATGATTGAGAAAGTTCAGATAAATCAGCCTCACTTCCTTCTTTTAACTGACTATTTATTTCTGAGTGCTAATTTCTTTTTTATTTACTATTTGAGTGATATTTTTTCTTTCGACGTTGTTAAATTGGACGAACGTCTGCGACAAAGTCGGCTATTATGTTTATCCAAACAAAACTTGCAACGTGATTTGGATAAACAATTACAATTTTATGTTTTTCACACAAACAATTAAGGCAAATATTAAACTTTTTCGCTGTAGAATATCTGTCATATTCATTCAATTTTAAGAACATATTACATTTAAAAATAGAATGGCTAGTCCAGTGGCAAAGAGCACATTTATTTCCTGTTTTGGAATTACTTTTTACGATAAAATTATTTGCTTTTTGATTTCTTTCAATTGATGGTTGTTTATGCTTCATATTTAGATTACCCTGCAAATTTTCTAATACTAAACAGAGTTTCTGTTGAAAATCAATAAATTCGTGCCAATCGGGTATTTCCATTGTCGTTAATGACAGCTCAAATTGTTTTTTTGTTTCCGTGTCTAGTTTTTTAAGATCAATGTTTATTAACATAATTTCTGAAAACTTATTAAGTTCTAACCCTATTGTTTTAAGAGCTCGAATATGTTTCTGACATCCGCCAACTACCACTCTTAAACATTTTCAGCTTATTTCACTTTTTAAAATCGTTTTTAGCGAGGACTGAAATCTTAAAAATAGCCACCATGCCAAATTTCAACTTCCTATATCATCAGCATCAAGAAATCTCAATTTTGGAATATTTTTTGCCTCTGCAGCTTTTTTAAATTTCGAATTTTGTAAAAACTACTCTTTGGAAGCATTTGCGTATAAAAAAAAAACAGGCATGTTAAATTCTAAGTTTCTATTGCTAACAATTTAGAAAAGAAAACATAATTTATAACGTTTTCCGCTCTGTTTACAACTTTAAACTTCGCATTTTTAATAGACTGTGCATACCGATCGTCTGCATGGTAGTTTTAACTATACAAAATTTCCAGTTTCTAAGCCGAATGAATCCAATTAAATCATAAAATAGAACGTTTTTAGACCGTTTTCCACTGATTTCAGCCTGTTAAATTTTGATTTGTTTAGAAACCGATCTTAGAGACCATTTGCCTTTTAAGAGTCACCACCATGCTAAATACGAAGATTCTATACCAGCAGTATCACATAAATTGCAATTTTAATAAGTTTTTTTTTTTTTTTTTTTTTTTTTTTTTTTTGTTCCTGTTTTTTTACATTTCGCATTTTTAATAAACTGTTCTGGGTGATCATTTACGTGACTACCAACCAGGCGAAATTTTAAGTTTCTTGAATTAATAGTTCTAAACAAATCGTAATTTAGAATGTTTTTAGAACGCTTCTCGCACATTTCACTCTTTTAAATTTCGATTTTTTTCCATGTTGTACTGTGCGACCAAATCAGCAGCCATGTAAAATTTTAAGTTTCTACCCCCTAACAATTCCATAGCAATTGCAATTTATAACGCTTTTTAAATGCTTTCCGCTCTTTTCACCCTTTGAAATTTTGAATTTCTTTACAAACCATTGCTAGCCCAAATTTTAAGTCTCTAAAAAAAAAAAAAAAAAAAAAAAAAAAAAAAAACGTAATTTATAAATTTCTCTTTTACTCATTCAAATTTCGATTTATTTTAAACAAAATTTCTGTGTGTTTACTTGTGTCTTAAAAGTATCAGCCATAATAAATTTCAAATTTATGTCCTTAACAATGCTACACAAATCGTAATTTAGAATGTTTTAAAACAGTTTTCCCTCATATCACTCTTAAATTTCGAATTTTTAAAAAACTTTCCTTGGAAAGCATGTATATCTTATAAGTTAGTATCTTGCAATATTTCAAGTTTCTAATCTCTTCAGTATAATAAAATTTGCAATTTTAGAAAGTTCTTCGCTTTTGCAACCTTCTCAGGGTAGTGGCACACTCATAAAATATAGCCTGTGTTAGAGCATAGACTGACACCATAAATTTGAAAGCATTACGTTTAAAATCGGTTCGGTAGTTTAAAAGATTCCATAGAAATTGCAATTTAGAATGTTTTAACACGTTTAGCTCATTTCACTCTTTTAAATTTCGAACTTTTTAGAAACTGTTCATAGAAACCATTTACATCGTATAAGTAACTACAATGCCAAACTACAATGCACCTTCATTATAAAAAAATCGAAATTTTAGAACGTTTTTAGCTCTTTTGCACCACCATGGCGGTAATGGCAACGACATAAAATATAACCTATGTTGGAAAAGGGATTGTCAGCATCAATTTGCCATAATCATTTTTGAAATCGCTTCAGTAGTTCCAGAGATTCCATAAAAAATGTAATTTAGAATGTTTTTAGAACGCTTTTCGCTCATCTCGTCCTTTTAAATTTCGAATTTTTTTGAATTTTTTCTTAGAGAGCATTTACATCTTATAAATAATTATCATGCCAAATTTCCAGTTTCCAGTTCCTTCAGTATAAAAAATTGAAAATTTAGAACGTTTTTTGCTTTTGCATCCCCTTAGGTTTTTATTAAAGAGGCTGTTGGAGCAGGGATTGCCACCACCAATTTGCCACCATCAGTTTTGAAATCGGTTCCGTAGTTCCAGAGATTCCATAGAAATTGTAATTTAGATTGATTTTAGAACGCTTTTCGCTTATTTCACCTTTTTATATTTCGAATTTTTTTTAAAATTTGTCCTTAAGGAGCATTTACATTTTATAAGTAACTAAAATGCCAAATTTCAAATTTCTAGCTCATTCTGTATAAACAAAATCGCAATTTTAGAACGTTTTTCGCTCTTGCACCCCCTGGGGTTGGTGACACCGACATAAAATATAGCCTAGGTTGGAGCAGGGGTTGTCACCATCAATTTACCACCATCACTTTTGAAATCGGTTCCGTAGACTCAGAGATTCCATACAAAATTGTAATTTAGAATGTTTAGAGAATGCTTTTCGCTCATTTCACCCTTTTCAATTTTTATTTTTTTTTATTTTGTTCTTCGAGATCATTTACACCTTATAAGTAACTACAACGCCATATTTCAAATTTCTAGCTCCTTCAGTATAAAAAAAATCACAATTTTAGAACGTTTTTCGCTATTGTACCCCCCTAGAGTAAGTGGCACCGACATAAAATATAGCCTAGGCCACGGGTTGTCACTATCAATTTGCCACCATCACTTTTGAAATCTGTTCGGTAGTTCCAGAAACTCCATAGAAATTGTAATTTAGAATTTTTTTGGAACACTTTTCGCTTATTTCACCCTTTTAAATTTCGATTTTTTTTTAATTGTCCTTAAGGAGCATTTACATATTATAAGTAACTATAAAATGCCAAATTTCAAATTTCTAGCTCCTTCAGTATAAAAAAAAAATCGCAATTTTAGAACGTTTATCGCTTCTGCACCCCCTGAGGTTAGTAGCACCGACATAAAATATAGCCTAGGTTGGAGGAGGGGTTGTCAACATCAATTTACAACCATCACTTTTGAAATCGGTTCCAAAGTCCCAGAGATTCCATACAAAATTGTAATTTAGAATGTTTTTAGAACGCTTTTTGCTCATTTCAACCTTTTAAATTTTGATTTTTTTTTTGTTGTTGTTCTTCGAGAGCATTTACATCTTATAAGTATCTACAACGCCAAGTTTCAAATTTCTAGCGCCTTCAGTATAAAAAAGATCGCAATTTTAGAAAGTTTTTCGCTCAAGCACTCCCCTGGGGCTAGTGACACCGACATAAAATATAGCCTATGTTGGAGCAGGGGTTGTCACCATCAATTTGCAGCCATCACTTTTGAAATCGGTTCGGTAGTTCCAGAGATTCCATAGAAATTGTAATTTAGAATATTTTTAGAACGCTTTTCGCTGGTTTCACCCTTTTAACTTTCGATTTTTTTTTTTTTTTTTTTTTTTTTTTTTTTTGCTCTTAGAGAGCATTTACACCTTATAAGTAACTACATCGCCATATTTCAAATTTCTAGCTATTTCAGTATAAAAAAAAATCACAATTTTAGAACGTTTTTCGCTCCTGCACCCCCCTAGAGTAAGTGGCACCGACATAAAATATAGCCTAGGCTAGGGGTTGTCACTATCAATTTGCCACCATCACTTTTGAAATCGGTTCGGTAGTTCCAGAAACTCCATAGAAATTGCAATTTAAAATTTTTTTGGAACACTTTTCGCTTATTTCACCCTTTTAAATTTCGATTTTTTTTTAATTGTCCTTAAGGAGCATTTACATATTATAAGTAACTATAAAATGCCAAATTTCAAATTTCTAGCTCCTTCAGTATAAAAAAAATTGCAATTTTAGAACGGTTTTCGCCCCAGCACCCTCTGGGGGTTACTGGCACCGACAAAAAATATAGCCCAAGTTGGAGCAGGGGTTGTCACCATCAATTTGCTACAATCACTTTTGAAATCGGTTCGGTACAACCAGAGATTTAATTTCGATTTTTTTTTAATTTGCTCATAGAGAGCATTTACATCTTATAAGTAACTGCAACGCCATATTTCAAATTTCGAGCTCCTTCAGTATAGAAAAGATTTCAATTTTAGAACGTATTTTGCTGCAGCAACCCCCCCCCTCTGGGGTTAGTGACACCGACATAAAATATAGCCTATGTTGGAGCAGTTGTTGCTTCGAAAAATGAAATAAAGACCCACGAATTGGGGATTTTAGAGAGTTAACATTATTTTCAAATGAACTACCTTCTTAGAAATCTTAAATAACATAGATGTGGTTTGGTGTCTTCCATTTTTCCTTCCTTTAACAGTTCGGTCGATGCACATTTAGAAAGAGGGGGCAAAAAATCCGGCTTTGCATTGTCATATCTTATCTGCTTCCGCGTTTCTGTCACGCATCCCCGTGACGTTTTATTTTTATTAGACTATTTTTATTTGCGGGTTTTAAATATTTTCATGAATAATTACAAAAACCGAAAATGCGAACCTCAGGAATCATTGGAATCTGATATATTTTCGCATTAAAATTTTAAAATTTAGTTACAAAGCGCTGTGTTTTTCTTCTCACTTTTATTTAAACATCCAAATTACATGGGATAAAAACAAGATGTGTCAAAAGTGACATTTCGACAAAAAGAGCTAATATTCGCATTTTTTCATACAAATTGTTCTGTTATAAACAAAAATAAATGTACTAGAGTTTTCTATTTTTCTTTCTTGCATTCTGACCACATGTTTTATAAGATAGCAGAGATGTATACTTAGAATGGACATTTTGCTGTGGTGAAAATGGAATATTCGTTGAATATATTTTTTTCAATGTGTGCCATTAAAAGGCTGCTGTAATTTCAAGAATTACATGCAAATGTAGACCTTTAAATATAGGTAAAAATGTTAATTTTGACATGGTTTAATCAGAAATGAAATATTTCACTGGATTTGTGATCAATTTCCTATCAAGTGCCTAAAATATTTGGCCAAATTTAGGTACCAGTGCCACCACAATTGTACGCCAAAATTTGTGCGGTATCAAAATTAATTTTTTTAGTTTTTCTTTTCTATTTAGAGACCAAGGCATTCGGCTGGCACGCAGGGATGTTTGATGGTGCTGTTGGCTGCTTGATTAAGTAATATACTTTGTAATTCCATACTAGCTGACCCGCCCGGCGTTGCCCATGCTGCTATAATAACGTAAATTAACTTCAATTTTTTATGATTTCATAGTTAAACCAAAGTTTCTATAAATTTATATTTTAAATGAAAAAACCTATATACATTTTTTTATATAAACTGGTAAAAATATTCTTGTTGTCCGAACGCATTGAATATTTTATCTGTTATATTTTTAAGAAATATGAAAAAAATTTTGATATATTTTTATAAAAGAAATAATTTTTATCGTGCTTTTATATTTATTTATATTATTATTTTTTAATTCCCGTCAGGTCACTTAACATAAAAAAAAAAATCTCGTCCGAACTCGATGAAATTTTAATAGCTTATCCATAGAACTGTATACAAACGCTCTTTAAAAATTCGGGGAAAATATGCCTATTTAGTAGAAAAGACATGAGCCGAAGACATGGCAAAACAGCCCACTTCATGCCGTTTTAGAAAAATATCTATTGTTCTTTACTTTGAGGAAAAAAATAATTAAACAGCAATAATAATGTACAAACTTTCGCAATAATTCAAGCGGACTGTCTCTTTTATGGGAACTTAATCCTCCGCCAGGCAAATTTATTAGTAATTAATATTGGGTTATAAATTGTTCGTGGACTACGATCATAGGTGTACGACAATTAAATAAATTTTTCCTCACTATAATTTAAAAAAAAATATTCCACGTGCCTAATCTTGTTAGTTTTTTGTTAGTATTTTTTGATGACTTTTATGAAATAATTACAACACCTGTAGTCCACGCGCATGACGGAGGGTTTAGGGAAAGTTAGAAGAGTTGGAGAATAAAGATTTGATTTTATTGTTATCTAAATAATAACACTCGTTTTCCCACAAAAGAAACAGATGATTTTTATTTACGACCTGATTTTTATGTAAGGACCTGAAAATAATTATAGTTAAAAAGAAGGAATTCGAAGTAAATTTTTAGCCCTATATTGTAAAATTTGACCTACAGACTTTTTGCGGAATTGGTGCACACATTTTTGGACGGGCCGTAATCAACGCCGGGCAGATCAAGTTGTTGGCTTCCAGAAGTTATACGAACTCTGTAGAAGGGTATCGTCGCAGAAGGTGACTGCGTTGAAGGTGGATGTGCTTCGGTGCTGTGAACTATTCAGGGTAAGGTTTCATACATCTTGCCCCCAAACGTTTGGATCATACTACATATATATGATTCTTACTGTCCATACTATATGAAATTTTTATGAGTATATGATTTTGAACCATGCGTATAATTCTCGCGCAAAAATATTGTTATTTAACTGTCAAAACATAAGCAAAAGCCACCCGCGTCTTTGGTTTTTGAGCGAATATTGATTAGAACTGATTTTTTTTAATACTTCAAAATCGTCCGAATGTTTGGAGATTTTTATACGTTATATACATCCTCTATGGGCAGAGGACGAACTTTTGAAATTTTTCTGAAAGTTACCTAATTCTGTTTTAATTTCCCGCACTCTGACCTTTTTATCCGCAACTTGTATTACTTTAATAACTCGGCCCAAAACCCATTTACCAGGGAGTAAATTCTCTTCTTTTAGAATGACCATATATCCTTCCTTAAGATTTGCCTTCTCAATTAACCATTCCGTACGTTGCAGTAAATGACTCAAATAATCAGTTTTCCATTTTTCCAAATGAGTCATTTTCGTTTTGGTCTGCAAATTAGATAACCTATTTTCATTAACTTTTGTTAAATTGTGCTCGGTTATTGAAGTGATTGGGTGACCTTTTAAAAAAATGGGCAGTGGTCAGGACTTCAATCTCACTCGGATCAGACGATAAAGGTATCAAAAGGGCGAGAATTTAAAATCTCTTCTATTTCTGCGGTTAGAGTCCAAAATTCTTCGAGGGTTTCTCATGAATTCCTAAAGTTCTTTTAAGATGATATTTAAATGATTTTACACTTGCTTCCCATGATCCACCAAAATTGGGTGAGCGAGGGTTGTATGAATTTCCAATAAACTCTTCAGAGGCCAAATAATTAGCTAATACGTTATCAGGTTTACATACCAGGGCCTGTAATTTCTTTAATTCGGAATTGGCACCTACAAAGGTAGTTCCGTTGCCTGTCATGATAGCTGAGCTTTTCCCTCTTCGGGCAAAAAATCGTTTAAGAGTTGGAATAAATGATTCAGATTTTAAATCTGTGACTATATCTAGATGGATTGCTTTCGTGGTGAGAAAAATAAACAGTGCTACATAAATTTTATTGTAAATTCCTTTTCTTTGGTTTTTATACTTAATGCTAAAAGGTCCACAGAAATCAAATGCGTAATTTTGAAATGGCAGGCTAGGATTGACCCTTTCTGAGGGCAAATTTCCCATAATTTGATTTGCAACTATTGGTTTGTTTCGAAAACATGTGACACATTTATGAACTGTCTTTCGGGATAGAGATCTACCATAGATGACCCAATAATTTTGCCTAACATGATGTAATAACGATTGTGGTCCGAGATGAAAAAACTTTTGATGAAAATATTCAAGAATCATTTCACTCAACTTATGGTTGTTAGGCAACAATATAGGATGTTTTTTATTCCCCTATCATAAGATGCCAAAATTGACAAATTTTTGGACACTCCACCGACGGCTGCAAGGGGAGAATGACATGGGAGTATTGCATGGAAGGTCACTCTGAAAGCTGTCCACAGAAAAACAAACCACACAAACATAAATGCTACAACTGCACACACACAAAAGACAGAGACGGACACCCATATCCTAATACCCATAGTGCAAGATCACCGGAATGCCAGGTCTTTCTAGACCTCTTCCAGAACCGCCATCGCAAGCAAAACTCATCATCTGACAGCTTGAGATGGTAGAAACATCAACGCAACGGGCACCGTCCCTCAACATCGACCACAACAATCGCAGAAACACAGTAGTGTAATTAATTCCATTCCTTCATCAAAATTTCATTCCACCATCAGCAACAACTTCAAATAAACTCCAGGCAACAACCAGCAATAAACACTCATAAATCCTTCACACAACAGTCCCTCTACACCGTCTTCCACATTCAACTACAACAGTAAAATAGACAACAGTGGACACCATCAAATCCATCTCATAATCGAATTAGTTTTTCCTCACCGTCAAGTACAACAACCTCAAACAAACACTAAAAAGCCTCAACCATCCACTCATCCACCAAACAGTCTCTCATCATAGCAACAACTTCAAATAAACATTAATGTGCTCCAAACATCCACTCCTCCAACAAAGTCTATCTTCATAACCAGTAAAACAGTTCACCCTCAAAAACAACCGTAAATAGACAATAGTGTGCACCTTCAAATCCATCCTACAATCGAAAGATTCTTCCTCATAGTCCACAACAACAACCTCAAAGTCTCTCATCATAGCAGCAACTTCAAATAAACATTTAAGTGTTTCACACATCCAGTCCCCAACAAACAGTTTCTCCCCATACTTAATATATCATCCGACTACCACCATTCATTGTGACACTTTAAATCATAAACTCTGATGAACTTTCTTGTTCATGACAATCAAAAGTGTAAATAGGACTTAAACAATAATGTAACTAACACCATACAATGAGAACTCTAAACCATAAACTCTTATTAACTTACAAAAACTCAGCCAAATGTGAACCTTTTGTAATGTAATTATGGTAATTACCGAAACAGCCTAATGGCCTCATTTGTAATTTTTTTTTACATAAACTTGCTGAGCAGGGCTTGTAGAGCTTAAGCCATATGGTAGGCCTCCCTGCTTGGTTGAATTGAATTGAATTGAATTGATAAAATGGGCAGGGGTCAGGACTTCAATCTCATTCGGAACAGACGATAAAGGTAGTAAAGGGCGAGAATTTAAAATCCCTTCTATTTCTGCGGTTAGAGTCCAAAATTCTTCGAGGGTTTCTCATGAATTGCCTAATGTTTTTTTAAGATGATGTTTAAATGATTTTACACCTGCTTCCCATAATCCACCAAAATTCGGTGAGCGAGGATGTATGAATTTCCAATTAATAGCCTCAGAGGCCAAATAATTAGCTAATACGTCATCAGGTTTAGATACTAGGGCATGTAATTTCTTTAATTCAGAATTGGCACCTACAAAGGTAGTTCCGTTTTCTGTCATGATAGTTCAGCTTTTCCCTTTTCGGGCAAAAATTCGTTTAAATGTTGCAATAAAGGATTCAGATTTTAAATCTATGACTATACCTAGATGGATTGCTTTCGTGGTGAGACAAATAAACAGTGCTACATAAATTTTATTGTAATTTCCTTTTCTTTGGTTGGTTGGTTGGTTGTATAGGGTTTAATGGCGCAAGGTCCCATTAGGGACAAGCTGCGACAAAGAAAAAATTACATTAAAGAATCCGCAATTAATCCTTTTTTTTCGCTTTTTTACTTAATGACAAAAGGTCCACAGAAATCAATTGCGGAATTTTGAAATGGCAGGCTAGGATTGAACTTTTCTGAGGGAAAATTTCCCATAATATAATTTCCCCTATCGGTTTGTTTCTAAAACAGGTGACACATTTATGAACTATCTTTTGGGCTAGAGATCTACCATGGATGACCCAATAATTTTACATAACATGATGTAATAAGGATTGTGTTCCGAGATGAAAAAACGTTTGATGAAAATATTCAAGAATCATTTCACTCAACTTATGGTTGTTAGGCAACAATATAGGATGTTTTTTGTTATAGGTCATATTGGAATTCTCTAAACGACCTCCTACTCTAATAAGTCCTTCAGAATCTAAGTATGGGTTTAAAAATTTTAATTTGCTGATACCCGACAGATTCTTCTGGTTGACCAATTTTTTTATAACTTCATTAAAGGCTGTATACTGTACCTGTTGGATTAGTTACTACTGTACCTGTTGTTACTTCTCTCCCTTTTTTAATTCCGACGATGACAGTCGTCCAAATAATTTCTTGCCTTCATTTCTACAATTATGAAGAAACCTAAAAATAGAACTGAAAATTCTTATTAATTTAAGAAAATTGTTAGTTATGGAAAAAATTTTAAAGTCATTAGAATTTAGTGGATCTACTAATTTTAAAAGTCCAGAAATGTTTATATCTGTTTTTCAGCAGGAGCCTCTTTCATTTCTTTTAACATAAGACTCTGGTCCTTTGATGATAGCTGAGTAATTTCATGGTTAGCAACACAAAACTGCTGAGAGAAAAAGTTTGGTCCATGCCACCACAGTTCATGGCTAGCTAATTCTCTTGCATCCAGACCTGTGATATTGGATCAGCGAGAATGCTACTCAATGGAATGTATTTCCAATGAAAGTTCTGTGTGTAATCTTGAATCTTGGCAACCCGATTACTGACAAATGTTTTTAACTTCCATGGTGGGGTCTGAATCCATGCTAATGATATTTGTGAATCTGTATACAAATAGATGTCGTGAATGTCAAGTTTTAAGGCTAAGATACTGAAAACTAAATTTGATAGCAGGAGACAAGCAGAGAGCTCAAGTTGGGGTATGGTAATAGTCTTCAACGGAGCGATTTGGGATTTGTTACAAATTAAGTTACAGGAAGTGTTAGTATGAATTGAGCTTCGGATGTAAACAGCTGCTCTAAAGGCAATAGACGAAGCGCCGACAAAACAATGCATCTCTATATGTTGTGCACAAAGACTCAGAATATATCGACTAATTCAAGCTTTTCCATAGATTTTAAGGATTTGGGATATTGTACCCAGGATTGAACTATTGAATCAGGAAAAGGGTCATTCCAATCAAGTTTTATTATCCACAATTCCAGCATGAAAGCCTTAGCCCTTGTCATCACAGGTCCGATAAGACCAATGGGATCGAATAGGCGAGCTATATCTGAAAGGACACTCCTTTTTGTGAACTTCTTTTGCTGTTCAATTTTCACCTTGAATCTAATCTTGAATCACCTTGAACGTAAATACATCTAATCTAGGATTCCATATGACACCTAATGCTTTTGTTTCGGTTTCTAAAAATGAGTAAATTCCTGAAGTTATATTATTAACATTTTCGAGCAATATGGAGTGGTTGGCATACCATTTGTGTAAGTGTTTGCCAACAGACTTTAGAATCTGTATAAGTTGGGACTGGAGTTCAATCACCGCTTCAACACGATCTTCACCACTAATAATATCATCCATCTAGCAATCATAGAGAAGAACTTCCGATGCTTTTCTAAATCTTTCTACTTCCTCTATAGCTAGTTGCTTTAATGTCCTGATAGCTAAAAATGGGGCACAGGACGTGCCATAAGTCACGGTGTTTAACTCATACACTTCAACTGGTGCCTTAACTTGTAGTTTCCATAAGATTCTTAACAACTTTCTTTGTTCGGGATTTAACTCTATTTGTCTGTGCATCTTTTCAATGTCAGCGAGAAATACAAATCTGTGTCTTCTAAAGCGAATCTTTAATGTCATATAGATCTACGTTAACTAATCCCTTCAAAAGAATATCATTCAAGGATTTGCCAATAGTTGTAGGGCTCGACGCATTAAAGACAACTTTCGGGACGATATACCCCATGGTGTGGAAGATAATAACTACCTCTTTCTTCTATATTTATCGTAATTTTTGTCATGTGACCATGAGTTTCGTATTCTTTCATAAAATCGCAGTATATTTCTAGCATTAGCAGTACATTTCTAGCAGGGGTTTTTCTCAAAACGATTCCACAATTGGTTTAACATTTTCTCGGTGATAACCTTAGAATCTCCGAGGACAATCTGATTTTCCCTTAAAGGCATTGATACAAAAAATCTTTCCGTTTTATCACGACAATAGGCCTCTAAAAAATTATTTTCTCATAGCTGCTCTTCACCACTAAGAGGACACGATATATTCGGAATTACTTTTTACGAGTAAATTCCTTGCTTTTTGATTCCTTTCAATTGATGGTTGTTTATGTTTCATATTTAGATTACCCTGCAAATTTTCTAATACTAAACAGAGTTTCTGTTGAAAAGCAATAAATTCGTGCCAATCGGGTATTTCCATTGTCGTTAATGACAGCTCAAATTGTTTTTTTGTTTCCGTGTCTAGTTTCTTAAGATCAATGTTTATTAACATAATTTCTGAAAACTTATTAAGTTCTAACCCTATTGTTTTAAGAGCTCGAATATGTTTCTGACATCCGCCAACTACCACTCTTAAACATTTTCAGCTTATTTCACTTTTTAAAATCGTTTTTAGCGAGCACTGAAATCTTAAAAATAGCCATCATGCCAAATTTCAACTTCCTATATCATCAGCATCAATAAATCGCAATTTTGGAATGTTTTTTGCTTCTGCACCTTTATTAAATTTCGAATTTTGTAAAAACTACAATTTGGAAGCATTTATGTATAACAAATAACAGGGATGTTAAATTCTAAATTTTTATTACTAATAATTTAGAAAAAAAAACGTAATTTATAGCGTTTTCTGCTCAGTTTACAACTTTAAACTTCGAATTTTTAATAATTTGTTTAAAGCGAGTGTCTGCATCGTAAAAGTTTTAACTATACAAAATTTCCAGTTTCTAAGCCGAATGAATCCAATTAAATCATAAAATAGAACGTTTTAAAACCGTTTTCCTTTGATTTCAGCATGTTAAATTTTGATTTGTTTAGAAACCGGTCTTAGTGACCATTTGCCTTTTAAGAGTAACCACCATGCTAAATACGAAGATTCTATACCAGCAGTAACACATAAATTGCAATTTTAGTACTTTTTTTTTGTTCCTGTTTTTTAACATTTCGCATTTTTAATAAACTGTTCTGGGTGATCATTTACGTGACTACCAACCAGGCGAAATTTTAAGTTTCTTGCCTTAATAGTTCTAAACAAATCGTAATTTAGAATGTTTTTAGAACGCTCTCGCACATTTCACTCTTTTAAATTTCGATTTTTCTTTCAAATTGTTCTGTGCGACCAAATCAGCAGCCATGTACATTTTTAAGTTTCTACCCCTAACAATTCCATAGTAATTGTAATTTAGAACGCTTTTTAAATATTTTGCGCTCATTTCACCCTTTGAAATTTTTCATTTCTTTACAAACCATTGCTTACCCAAATTTTAAATTTCTAATCCTGTTAGTTTAAAAAAAAATCTTAATTTATAACTTTTTTTCCTCTTTCACCCATTTAAATTTCGATTTATTTTAAACAAAATTTCTGTGTGTGTACTTGTGTCTTAAAAAGTATCAGCCATATTAAATTTCAAGTTTATGTCCTTAACAATTCCATAGAAATCTTATTTTAGAACGTTTTAATTCAGTTTTCCCTCATATCACTCTTAAATTTTAAATTTTTTAGAAAGCATGTGTATCTTATAAGTTAGTATCTTGACATATTTCAAGTTTCTAATCTCTTCAGTATAATAAAATTTGCAATTTTAGAACGTTCTTCGTTCTTGCAACCTTCTCAGGGTAGTGACACACACATAAAATATAGCGTGTGTTAGAGCACAGACTGTCACCATAAATTTGAAAGCATTACGTTTAAAATCGGTTCGGTATAACAGATTCCATATAAATTGTAATTTAGAATGTTTTTAGAACGCTTTTCGCTTATTTCACCCTTTCAAATTTCGAATATTTTTTTTTAATTTATTCTTAGAGAGCATTTACATCTTATAAGTAAGTACAATGCCAAATTTCAAATTTCTAGCTCCTTCGGTATATAAAATCGTAATTTTAGAAAGTTTTTCGCTCCTGCACCCCTCTGGGGTTAGTGGCACCGACATAAAATATACCCTATGTTGGAGCAGGGGTTGTCACCATCAATTTGCCACCATCACTTTTGAAATCAGTTCTATAGTTCCTGAGATTCCACAGAAATTGTAATTTAGAATGATTTTAGAACGGTTTTCGCTCATTTCACCCTTTTAAATTTCATTTTTTTTTTATTTTAATTTGTTCTTAGAGAGCATTTACATCTTATAAGTAGCTACAATGCCAAATTTCAAATTTCTAGCTCCTTCCGTACACAAAAAATTGCAATTTGAGAACGTTTTTCGCTCCTGCACCCCCCTGGAGTTAGTGTCACCGATATAAAATATAGCCGATGTTGGAGAAGGAATTTAACCCTTTTAAATTTCGAACTTTTCTGAAACTGTTCATAGAGACCATTTGCATCGTATAAGTAACTACCATGCCAAATTTCAAGTTTCTAGTTCTTCAGTATACAAAAAATCAAAATTTTAGAACATTTTTCGCTCCTGCACCCCCATGGCGGTAATGGCAACTACTTGAATGTAGCCTATGTTGGAGAAGGAATTGTCACCATCAGTTTTGAAATTGCTTCGGTAGTTCCAGAGATTCCATAAAAATTGTAATTTAGAATGTTTTTAGAACGCTTTTCGCTCATCGCATCATTTTAAATTTCGAGTTATTTTAGAATTTTTTCTCAGAGAGCATTTACATCTTATAAATAATTACCATGCTAAATTTCAAGTTTCTAGTTCCCTCAGTATAAAAAAAAATCGAAATTTTAGATCGTTTTTCGCTCTTGCACCACCCAGGAGGTAGTGGTACCGGCATAAAATATAGCCTACGTTGGAGAAGGGATTGTCTCCATCAATTTGCCAACATCACTTTTGAAAACGATTCTGTAGTTCCAGAGATTTGTAATATGGAATGTTTTTAGAACGCCTTTCGCTCATCTCACTCTTTTAAATTTCGAATTTTATTCGAATTTGTTCTTAGAGAGCATTTACATCTTATAAGTAACTACCATGCCAAATCTCATGTTTCTAGCTCCTTCAGTATAAAAAAAATCGAAATTTTAGAACGTTTTTTGCTATTGCGCTCCCCTGGGGATAGTTTCACAGACATAAAAGTACAGCCTATGTTTGAGCAGGGATTGTCACAATCAATTTGCCTCCATCACTTTTGAAAACTGTTCTGCAGTTCCAGAGATTCCATAGAAATTGTAATTTAGAATGTTTGTAGAACGCATTTCGCTCATCTCACCCTTTTAAATTTCGAATTTTTTTTAGAATTTCTTCTTAGAGAGCATTTACATCATGTGAAGAACTACCATGCCAAATTTCATGTTTTTAGCACCTTAGCATAAAAAATCTAATATTTAGAACGTTTTTCGCTCCTGCACCCCCATGGCGGGAATTGCAACGACATGGAATATAGCCTATGTTGGAGAAGGAATTATCACCATCAGTTTGCCAATATAACTTTTGAAATTGCTTCGGTAGTTCGAGATATTCCATAAAAATTGTAGTTTAGAATGTTTTTAGAACGGTTTTCGCTCATCTCATCCTTTTAAATTTCGAATATTTTTAGAATTTGTTCTTAGTTTCGTTCTTAGGAGTATTTGTTTTTAGCTCCTGCACCACCTTGGGCGTAGTGGCACCGACATAAAATATAGCCTATGTTGGGGCAGGGATTGTCTCTATCAATTTTCCACCATCACTTTTGAAAATGTTTCTGTATTTCCAGGGATTTGTAATTTAGAATATTTTTAGAACGCTTTTCGCTCATTTCACACTTTTAAATTTCGAATTTCATTAGAATTTGTTCTTAGAGAGCATTTACATCTTGTATAAATAATTATCATGCTAAATCTCATGTTTCTAGCTCGTTCAGTATAAAAAAAATCGAAATTTTAGAACGATTTTTGCTATTGCAGCCCCCTGAGTGTAGTGGAACGCCTATGTCAGTTATGTCTGTGCGACTGTCACAGACATAAAATATACCCTGTTTTGGAGCAGGGATTGTCTTCACCAATTTGCCACCATCACTTTTGAAAACGGTTTTGTAATTCCAGAGATTCCATAGAAATTGTAATTTAGATGTGTTTTTAGAACGCTTTTCCCTCATCTCACCCTTTTAACCCTTTGGGGACGAGTGACACGTATACGTGACGCATAAGATGCTCGGAATCCTCGATTATTCCCACCAGTTATTTTTTATTGTAAGCGTTGCCTTATTAAATTTTAGCATTTCTGCGATTCAATTAGGCGAAAATTTCTGTTTTGAAAAACCGGTGGAAAAGATTAAAAACTCTGTAAAAGATGCTCGTCCCGAAGGGGTTAATTTTCAAATCTTTTTAGAATTTGTTCTTAGAGAGCATTTAAATCTTATAAATTATTACCATGCCAAATTTCATGTTTCTAGCTTCTTCAGTATAAAAAAATTGAAAGTTTTGACCGTTTTTTTCTCCTGCACCCCCTTGAGGGTAGTGGCACCGATATAAAATATAGCCTATGTTGAAGCAGCGATTGCCACCATAAATTTGCCTCCAACACTTTTGAAATCAGTTTTGTAGTTCCAGAAATTCCATAGAAATTGTAATTTAGAATGTTTTTAGAACGCGTTTCGCTCATCTCACTCTTTTAAATTTCGAATTTTTTTTAGAATTTGTTCTTAGAAAGCATTTATATTTTATAAGTAACTACCATGCCAAATGTCAAGTTTCTAGCACCTTCAGTATAAAAAAATTGCAATTTTAGAACGTTTTTTGCTCCTGCACCTCCCCCCTGGGGGTTGTGGTACCGACATAAAATATAGCCTATGTTGGAGCAGGGATTGTCTCCATTAATTTGCCTCCACCTCTTTTGAAATTGCTTTGGTAGTTCCAGAGATTATCCCCTACAAACAAACAAACAAAAAAACTAAAAAACAATCTTTACTTTTTTATAATATTAGTATAGGTTAAAATCTGTGCGCGTATCTATCTATGTAATCTCAAAATCTTGGAAACCACAGTGTGCAGGACTACGAAATTTGGCATACGGGTTGCTGGTAGAGAGCCCATGAACGATTGGGGTAAAAAATTCGAAAGTTTTAAATAGATTTTTTTTAATTTTATGTTTTTGTCGAATTTTTGCCTTTTTTATGTCAACCCGTAATCGCGCGAGTTCTAACCAGTTCTAATTGTTTACTGCAATGTGAGATACACATATTATGTACGCCACCCTGCAATACTAAGCAGCCGTAGCGGGTATTATCATAATATCTTTACCTCACATGCAAATAATTAGGGATTAATTAATTGCGCTTCATTATTTATTTTTTTAAATAAAGAAAAACATTTTATCACAAACATCAACAAAATTTTTATTCTATTTATTCCTTTATTCCAAAAAAATGTTTTGTCGTTTGCTGCCATAGCAACATAAATTAAGTTTCATAAAAAAAAATGCACAGTAGTAATTTTTTTTCTAAATAGTTATTGAACAACTCAACACTGTAACAGGGAAATTAAATTCATTTTACTCACATTTTGGAATTAAATTTATGAACTCCCGTGCGTAGAACGGATTAAACAGCTAGTTATTAAATTAAAAATGTTTTACTCATTTTCATTTTCTAGCATCATATCTCTATATTTGGAATAAGTATATTTTATTAATATGTCTCAATCGAATTAAAGTTCTGTTTTTCATTCACTATTTTATGCTGTTTATGTATATATATACATATATACATATACGTATGTGTGAAAAATCTAGATAGCCTCTTTAAAACACATATTAAATAACATTCTTTTGAAAGCGAGCTGTCGTAATATTTTTAAATATTTTTTAGCTATTTTACATTTGAGAGCTCTTAATTTGCAAGGCACTATCATTGCGTGTGATAGATTATTGAACAATTTACAGATTTGTTTGAAACATGTATACATTTCTTTGATCTACCTAATTATATATATTTATTTTTCAGCATAATACCAGAAATAAATTCAAGTCATTTAAAATGGCGTTTTACAGAAGGTATGTTGTAAATAAATTATTCCCCTTCTCGTTGTTTAATAGTGTTCGAAATTTGCTGAATACATAATTATTTGCCCTATAGTTATATAATTTACTAGCAAGCTACGCTCGCTACGCTGGTCAATTTCTTATAACGAACTTGTAATCAAACAAAATATTGACATTTCATAATTCACTTTTATATTTTAACAGAATAATAAGGCTACTATAATTTGTGACTCGTGTTATAGCCAATATACATGCAAGGACACGTCGCCCTTAGCTTTTTTACGCATGAAGGTTTTGCTATGTACTCCATTGTGAAATTTGGTCATTTTTCACATTCAATATTTGAAAAATGGCGTAATCATTAGATTTGAAATTTATATCAAGAAAAATACTATTTTTTACCTTTCAAACGCAGTTTGCCCAACAATTTTCTGACTAATACTTTTCGAACTATTATTATTTTTTCAGTAACTTCAGATGTTTCATTTTCCGATATTAATCTGTGGCAACAATTAGCGAAAAACCCAGTCGTCAGCAATGCATAGTTTTTTATTAAAGAGGCTGATGGAGCAGGGATTGTCACCACCAATTTGCCACCATCACTTTTGAAATCGGTTCTGTAGTTCCCGAGATTCGATAGAAATTGTAATTTAGAATTATTTTAGAACGCTTTTCGCTTATTTCACCCTTTTAAATTTCAATAATTTTTTTTAATTTGTTCTTAAAGAGCATTTACATCTTATAAGTAACCATAATGCCAAATATCAAATTTCTACCTCCTTCAGTATAAACAAAATTGCAATTTTAGAAAGTCTTTCGCTCCTGCACCCCCCTGGGGTTAGTGGCACCGACAAAAAATCTAGCCTATGTTGCAGCAGAGGTTGTCACCATCAATTTGCCACCATCACTTTTGAAATCGGTTCGGTAGTTCCAGAGATTCCATAGAAATTGTAATTTAGAATGTTTTTAGAACGCTTTTCGCTGATTTCGCCCTTTTAAATTTTGATTTTCTTTTTAATTCTTAGAGAGCATTTACATCTTATCAGTAACTACAATGCCAAATTTCAAATTTCTAGATCCTTCAATATGAAAAAAATTGAAATTTCAGAACGTTTTTCGCTCCTGCACCCCCCTGGGGTTAGTGACACCGACATAAAATATAGCCTATGTTGGAGCAGGGTTTGTCACCATAAATTTGACACCATCACTTTTGAAATCGGTTTGGTAGTTCCTGAGATTCCATAGAAATTGTAATTTAGAATGTTTTTAGAACGCTTTTCGCTCATTTCACCCTTTTAAATTTCGATTTTTTTTTTAATTTTGTTTTTAGAGAACATTTACATCTTATAAGAGTAACTACCATGCCAAATTTCAAATTTCTAGCTCCTTCAGTATAAAAAAGATCGCAATTTTAGAAGGTTTTCAGCTCCTGCACCCCTCTGGAATAAGTGACACCGACATAAAATGTAGCCTATGTTGGAGCAGGGGTTGTCAATATCAATTTGCCAACATCACTGTCGAAATCGGTTCGTTAGTTCTAGAAATTCCATAGAAATTGTAATTTATAATTTTTTAGAACGCTTTTCGCTTATTTCACCCTTTTAAATTTCGAATTTTTTTTTTATTTTGTTCTTAGAGAGCATTTACATCTTATAAGTGACTAAAATGCCAAATTTCAAATTTCTAGCTCCTTCAGTATGAAAAAAATTGAAATTTTAGAACAGCAGGGGTTGTCACCACCTACAATAACTTTTGAAATCGGTTCTGTAGTTCCATATATTCTATAGAAATTATAATTTACAATGTTTTTAGAACGCTTTTCCCTCATTTCACCCTTTTAAATTTCGATTTTCTTTTTAATTCTTACAGAGCATTTACATCTTATCAGTAACTACAATGCCAAATTTCAAATTTCTAGCTCCTTCAGTATGAAAAAAAATTAAATTTTAGAACGTTTTTCGCTCCTGCACCCCCCTTGGGTTGGTGATACCAACATAAAATATAGCCTATGTTGGAGCAGGGATTGTCACCATCAATTTGACACCATCACTTTTGAAATCGGTTCGGTAGTTCCAGAGATTCCATAGAAATTGTAATTTAGAATGTTTTTAGAACGCTTTTCGCTCATTTCACCCTTTTAAATTTCGATTTTTTTTTAATTTATTTTTTAGAGAACAGTTACATCTTATAAGAGTAACTACAATGTCAAATTTCAAATTTCTAGCTCCTTCAGTATAAAAAAGATCGCAATTTTAGAAGGTTTTCAGCTCCTGCACCCCCCTGGGGTTAGTGACACCCACATAAAATGTAGCCTATGTTGGAGCAGGGGTTGTCACTATCAATTTGCCAACATCACTGTTGAAATCGGTTCGTTAGTTCTAGAAATTCCATAGTAATTGTAATTTAGAATGTTTTTAGAACGTTTTTCGCTTATTTCACCCTTTTAAATTTCGATTTTTTTTATTTTGTTCTTAGAGAGCATTTACATCTTACAAGTAACTAAAATGCCAAATTTCAAATTTCTAGCTCCTTCTGTATAAAACAAATCGCAATTTTAGAACGTTTTTCGCTCCCGCACCCCCCTGGGTTTAGTCGCACCGACATAAAATATACCCTATGTTGGAGCAGGGGTTGTCACCACCACTTTTGAAATCGGTTCGGTAGTTCCAGAAATTACCCCCTACAAACAAATAAACAAACAAACAAAACAATCTTTACTCCTTTATAATATTAGTATAGACTACTAATTATATTTTCATCAGTATTATTTACATTGATATATTTACATTAATCTAACTTAAATATCGCCATTAGCTACATAAGTATTATTTACATGATTGTAATTTTTCCTTCATCTTCCACTATTGTCCTTCTTATCTCATTTATATCTATTGGCCCTAACACATTTCACCAGTTACATATGTTCGAGTTTCGCTGCTATCTTATTTATGAACACATAAATCTGACTTTTGAACAATTTCTGAAGCATTGAAACCCAGCACTAATAATCTTAGTCTGTGTTTGAATTCTGTCGGACATGGGTTATTATAAAGTTGTCCTAAACATTTAAGATGAGAAAAAACAATTCTATAGAATACTAATTCAACTGAAATGTGAGAACAAATATTTCTAATGTTTCCGTCATTCACTAAACATTTTAATAAATGATTATTAGGGAACCGTTTTGAAAAATGTATATATATTTTTATTTTTACCAAATCAATTTCAACAGAATTTTAGATGTCAAACTGTTTTTTTTTTTTAAGAAGAATACCAGAGCCCCTCAAAAAAGATTTTAAAATAAACTGGAATCCTATAGTTAAGCTTATCAGAAGAATTATTTATGCAGGCGAACAAAATTTTGCGCTTTTTTGCTTCTTTGTCTTTCGAAAAAAACATTCTCAGCAGAAGCTGTGCATACAGAAAAAAACTGTTCTGATATTTTCACATTTCATCGATCATGTTCCGCTATGCGATTATAATTTAGTAGATATACGAAAACAAATTTTAAATCTGCATTATATCTTGACTTAAATCAATATATTCCGCATCCGATTCCGTATAGAATCACGCAACTCAATACCGGCATTTAGGCAACTGAATCTATACGGATCCCACCAAACGTTTAGCCAATGTAAAAAAGGGATATTTTCGATTAATTCAGTGTTATTTAAAAAATAGCTTATACACAAATACTTAAACTTATCGAAACTATTTGTTTGAATAAAATAATTCATTTAAAGTTTAAAATCATGTGTACTTCGTCGATGTGTGTGACTAGTTTAAATACTTAAAATTATAGTATACTTAATTAAAGCATGGCTGTATTTTATCAGAAGTAAGTTTCAGTTATCGTAATTAATACAGTACAAAATGCAAATACCAAAATAAAACTAGTAACATGTATTCACAATACAAGAAATAAACGGCAATCTTTGATAAGTTTTTTAAAAATTGAATTTAATATAAAAGTACGGAAATAACGTTCTTGTATTTATCTTCTATGTGCGATTACTTAATTTTAAAGCAGCAACTAGTATTGGAACCAAAAATTTTCCTTTATTAAAGGGATTTCATTTTCAGATCTATAAGAACGATTTTGGTTGAAAAACCGGAATCTATCTGTATTTTGATATATTACTTTCATCGAGATAAAAATGTCGCAGTAGAGTGTTTTATCTTGTAATGATCATATGATACGAATTTAATTAGTGCAGAGACAGTGTTAAATAAAAAAGGGGACACTGTTTTCTTTTCACTGTAGTGATTATTGTATGTGATAAATCAATATAAAGTGTTGAAATATAAACAACTTGTAAAGTTGAGAAAAGATAAGTATATCATGTGAGCGTGGTTGGTAGCGGAGGCGACTGCCACGGTGAGGGTCCGGATTCGAAGCCTGGTAAGGCATGGATGTCATTGTGTGAGTTTCTTCAGTCATGTCTATCTCCTCGTGGCTATCCTGTCCTCAAGAAGAAGATTTATGTAATTTATTAAAGTCATGTATGTATTTCTATGAATAAAAAATATGAATCTTTCGAGACAACAGCCTTGTAGCTTATAGGTATCTCCTTCAAATGTCAAATATATCATGTGTAAAAAAAAATGGCTCGGGTGAAACGTGCATGTAACATATTCCATTTCTAATCCAGTGAGCGGCCGACTTACTGAATCAAAAATGCAATATATATTTCTGACATTAAGTTATTTCCGGAAATAACTCAATGAAAGAATAACATACACGAAACTGGTAAAACAAGCTAAAGTAACTACTATCGATTAAAATTTTTGCATTACTAAACCTGAAAATATAATGAGTGTGTACATATATTGTAAAAAGGATAAGATTAAGGGTGTATTCAAATCCAAACTGCTTATTTTGAGACACATTGGTAAATTCATTTTTGCTTTAAAATGCATCCAATTGGCAGGTTCTCTTATTCAGAAACTTTACAATATCCGTATTGTCTCGATTTTTTGATAAATGCAGAATATATTTCAAAAAATGCTGTCAAAGTGGACATTTTGAACCGAATTTTCCGAAGCGATAGCGCTGGAAACAAAAAAAATTAATCGTACTGTGAAAATAATTGTCTGTAAATACATTTCTAATTAATTGAACGAAAAATAAAAACATGGGGCCCTTATAAATGTCTTTATAAATCACGCCGCCAAGTTTCCTGTTGTTGCTTTCAAAAATGAATCTGAAAATGTGTATAAAATTTTGAGTTGTTGAGCGTGGAAAAATATTTTTTTGAATACCGCCTTAAACAAAAATTCAATAAGTTTAGTGTCATGATGATTATGTTTTGCACAAAATAAATTAAAAGTATTTGCACTACTTATAATTATGATGACTCGAGCTACGAGAACAATAATTATAGATTATTATTTAGACGAAGTATGTACAAATATACGTAAATTATATACAGGATTTTCTAAAAAATTAATGTACATCCTCTTTGACGACTATTGATGAAAGCGATTTAAATTGAGTTATACGTTTCTCACCTTCATTAAAATTTAGCATATTGTACGACATATTGTATAAGAAAGAAACATCTGACTGAGGGCAGTCGAAAAGACTGCTAAATGTGAGTGGTAATTGTTGATGGTGGTTTTAGCAATCTTATGTGTTTTCTGATTTACTTTAGATGTCTCCTTTCACTGGATAAAATTATATTTCCTAACAATATTGTGCTACTGTTAGAAAGTGTTCACAATCTGCGAGAGATATATAATTTTTGTTTACTACAGGATACAGTTTTCGACTTCAATAATAGAATAATACAGGGATTATATAGTAAATATGATTAGGTTAATTACATTTCAATATTTTTTACAGTTGTGTATTGTTTTATGCTATAATCTAAAATAAATTTGTTCCAACGTCTTTTGAAGTAAAAAATAAAAAATAAAATAAAAAAAAAAACTTTGGTTTCAATCTATTACTTTTTTTGAATATTTTTGCACACAGGGATCGCGTCTGCTTACTGATATTTTTAGAATTTAAAAAAAATTTCCATACAGAATTAATAAGATTTTTATAAGTGAAAATTATTTGTATTAGAGGTCGATATAAAAAATTACAGTCGCGTATTATTTAAATAGATTACCTTTTTAATAACTTTAATTATTTCCTAACATTTCAAGTGTTGTTAATTTCGAAATTACAGATTTTTTTTTTTTTTCAAAAAAAGAAAAAATATATATAAAATTTCGAACAGCTTAGCTATCTCTATTTCCGTATGAAATATGTAGTAGTTTCAGTGAAATTCGCAACAAAGCTAATTATTATTTTTAATTATTAACCGAATATCTGGTGGGATCCGAACAGATTCAGCAGGCTAAATACACGGCAGCAAATTACACGGCAGCAAATTAAAAAAAAAAAAAAACATGCGCGGATGAAAAAACATAATGCTATGGATTCCACTGCCGTCGGCAATGTACACCGGCCGTGATATGCACGTTGTTTTCATATTTTTAAACTGAAGAAAGGCGAAACCAGAGCACGATTATAACTTTAAATATACATAAAAATACTGTTGAATATTCGTCTTATCTTTATGTAAAAAACTAAAATTGAGTAGTTAAATGGCTTGGGAGAAATGGTTTTCTTCTGACATGTTTTAACATCGGGTACATTTAATATAAAAAAAAAATATTTCTAACTGCCCAAACATTTTTGAATTTTTATAAATTATACATTTACTAGTTTCCGAAGCCAGTGCATAATTTCGGTGCTAAAATATTGAAGTGTCGCTGTAAAAAGTTTTTTTTTCACTTCGAAATTCTATGGATTTTTTTTTTTTTTCTAAAGTAATTATCTCCTAAATCACATTACTTTATAAGACAAAATTTTACTCGAACAGCAACTAAAAGTTTAGTTTAAGTTAATAAAATTTAGAGCTTTAGCCCAAAAATGAGTTCTGTTATAATTTTAAATAAGAGTGCTCAATATTTACCCTACTGGATTTTTTTATCTAAATATTTTTCCAGTAAACCTCATACTTTCTGAAACAAAATTTTGCTGGATCATTATATCTAAAGGGTTAGTATATACGCATACTTTTAATTTCAGAATGATTGTATAAAATTAAGTTTTATTTTAAATTCGTGCCTAATGATAACCGTACGGACAATAGAAAAAAAAAAAAGCGAAAAATGTCGCCAAAATTATGTTTGAAAAAGTGTCTTTTTGAAAGAACCTATGTTAATATTCTTTAATGAATGCCATCGTTTCAGAGAATAACGAATGTAGATGTCGCCTTTCTTTTTGTTCATTTTCAGATTTTTGAGCTTAGCAGAAAAAACAATTCGTTTATATTAAAACAAATATTGAAGCTTGACCTTTTATTAAAAAAAAAAAAAACATTTATATAATTTTTTACTAAATACTATCAATATGCGGGCGTGGGAAATTTAATCAACACCAAATAATCAATCACTTTTTTTTATTTCCAAATTTTTTGAATATTTATTTATTTACTCTTACTGTACTACTAATATTGATTAATTTTTTTTTCACGCACTGTCATGTAAATTCATTCTAAATTTTTTTTATTAACGATATTTTCTTTAACAGTTTATTGTTCCTACTTAATGGGATGTTCGGAAATTTCCTTTCCGTTAGAAATCACCAATTCGTACCAGAAAATTCTGCCCGTCATTTATTAGACGTAAGATGTCAGAATTAATGTCCTTACAAACAAACTTTCCCAAATAATGGAAAGAACTTTCCGAATAAACCAATAGATTTAACTGCATTAATTTATTTATATACTAGCTAACCCGCCCGGCGTTGCCCTTGCCCGAGATAATTACAATCTCAGAGAAAGGCGTTAACCCCCTCCCTCCCCATACCCGCAAATATAATGAATAATTTTGCTCAAGAAAACCAGCGTCACGTACATTAACGCGATCATTAAAAAATAATTACATTTTTCTGATAATTAGAACATAACGAAGACGCTACGCTAAAATAGCCGGCAGATGACACCCCTTCCTGACCTCAATTTCAAATCTATATCTTAAATAGTTACCTAAATTTTGATTCATTAGTAAAAATTGGCAATTTTTTCCCTTCATTTTCGCAAACTAAATGGAGGGTTCGGCCAGAGAAACAGATCTCCTTGTAGTTCAGTTTTTAATGAAAGCAGATCCCTGTCTGAAACATTCTCGGATTGTTTTCACTGGCGCCAGCAGATTTTTTGCAGTTTTTTGCTTAAATTAAGAAAATTTACTGACCGAATTTTTCAAAAGTCATATAGTTAGATGTAGATTTTTTTTTTACATATGCTGAGAAATTTTAAAATTGATATTTCAATTAGTTTTCTTAAAATTCGTTAATTCGTAAAATAATTTCGAATTCGTTCATTTTCGCTTGCAAATCCAATGCGCCTGCTCGTTTCTTTAGCCATTTTGATTTTAAATATGTCATTTTAGAAGCGATGGTTAATGAGAATCTAATTAATATCTAGGCTAATTATCAAAATATTATAATTCTGATGCTCAGGTGCACATGGTCAAACCTTGGAATATCCACACCTAAATTTCCAGCCTTCTAGGTGGGCTAGATCTTCCTAGCCATCGCCAACAGACACACACACACACACACACACACACAGAGCGAAACTTTATTTTATTAGTATAGATATTATACAGTTTTTTTTAGTATTATTTTTAAAAAATTAGTGAAAAAAATACATACTATGTAAGTAAAATAATGGAATTTGTAGAATAATTTTATAATTAAATAAATTAAATGTAATTAAAACTAGTCGTTTTGGGCCACCGTAATTCTTACCCATCATGAATATGCATAATGTAAAATATTAAAATAAAAATGTGTAAACAACTTATAAAATGCATTGCAATTCAAAAAAAATCGTGGCTTGAGGACGTCATAAACTTTAAAGGCTCGATTATTGAATTGCTTGAAAGCTTTTTTATTTTCTTTTACATTCATTTCTTAAAATAAACAATTTCGAAAATTTTTATATACCTTTTATCAGAACGAATATTTCGAGAATCCGAAAAAATAGTTCCGGTTAATCGAGGTTATTGAAATTAAATAGGCTTCTTTCCCATTATTACATGCTAAGTACATACCAAATTGCAAGTCTATCTCAATTTGTTCGGGAGATCTTGCGTTTACAGACACACAGACATACAGACACACAGACGGACGGCAAAATTTTTTTTTCTAAAACTATGTTTTCCGGAATCTCCAGTGTCTGAAATGTGTAAATCCGTAAAAAATCGATTTTCAAAACGATTACAAGACTTACCCTGTACTACGTATGATGGGTAAGTAAAATAAAGAAAAATCTCTTGGACCTTTTACTATCTAGAGAAATATGTCGACCTGAAAATCGATGGGTGTGTAAAAGTGTAGCCGTGTGGATGTTGCATTAGGGAAATTCCTGATTTGACGAGTGAAAATTTCTTTATTTTATGATATGTGTAAGTATCGCATTAAATTATATTTAATTTAATAATTATATCTGTGGTTAACAGTAGAAGAATTATTTTTTATTATAATTATTTATTGATTTTAAATATGTATAAGCAATAACTTTATGCGTTACAAACACATTTTTTTTTTTTTACTTATAGTAAGAAAGAAAAGATATAAAATTAAAAAAAAAAAGCCGAAAAGAAGAAATATATTAGTTCAATTACCGAATTTATAACAATATCGGATTGCAGTGTTGGGTATGATACGTTTCGGATTACTGCGGCAGAACACCAATTCCACAGAACATTCCCTTCGGAAATGGCCTACCAGCTTAAAGGTGCAAGTATATGTGTGTTTGTTGTTTCAGACCACTTGTTGAAATAGTGTCAATTGCATCTATAGAAACCATTAGGGTTAGTTTGACATATTTTTGGTTTCATAAAAGGTAAGTTGCATAAGCATTATTAAGTAATTGGTGAGTGCTTGCTTACAGCATAGCAATAACAATCTCTATTAAGGAGGTTTTAGCGAAAAGGAAAGAGGCCAATTTTCACCCTGTTGCTTTGAAATCTTATGATTATAACTATTTAATAGTTTTAAAAATGGTTTTACAACTCCTTTCAATCAATGTAAAATTATTTTATAGATTTTATATTTAATACACATAATTTACGTATCTTTTCAGACAACTTGTAGCATGTGTATAAGAAAATATTTGTCTACAACAGACATTTATCTTATCGAGCAATATGTTGTGCCTTCGGAGAGACTTTAAAAGTTTATAATAGTTGACCCGACCGGCATTGCCCATGCCCTTTATAATAACGTTAAAAAAAGTTTAATTTTATATTATTTCATATCATTAACCGGGTTTTGTATGAATTTATATTTCGAAAAAATATCGTATTAACTGGTAAAAACGCTCATAAGAAAACATTTCTCTTGTTTTTTTCACGTAGGGTCGTTTCATAGAAAATTTCCAACATTATTTCTTCATCATAACTACAAAGAAATACATATGGAAATTTTTTATCAACATTTTCGCAACAATTCAATCCCCATTGGGGTTAGTGGCACCGACATAAAATATAGCCTATGTTGGAGCAGGGATTTTCACCATCAATTTGCCAACATTACTTTTGAAATCGGTTCCGTAGCTACAGAGATTCCATAAAAATTGTAATTTAGAATGTTTTTAGAACGCTTTTCGCTTATTTCACCCTTTTAAATTTCCATTTTTTTGTTTTGTTCTTAGAGAGCATTTATATCTTATAATTAACTACAATGCCAAATTTCACGTTTCTAGTTCCTTCAGTATAAAAAAAAATCGAAATTTTAGAACGTTTTTCGCTCCTGCACCGCCCAGGAGGTAGTGGTACCGGCATAAAATATAGCCTACGTTGGAGCAGGGATTGTCTCTATCAATTTGCCACCATCACTTTTGAAAACGATTCTGTAGTTCCAGACAGTGAACAAACTTTCGCAATAATTCAAGCGGACTGTCTCTTTTATGGGAACTTAACCCTCGGTCAGGAAAATTTATTAGTAATTAATGTTGGGTTAGAAGTTGTTCGTGGACTACGATCATAGGTGTACGACAAAAAAATATTTCTTTTCCTCACTATAATTTAAAAAAATATATATATTTGCCTAACCTTGTTAGTTTTTTGTTAGTAATTTTTGTAACCTTTTATGAAATAATTACGACACCTGTAGTCCACGCACCTGACGGAGGGTTTAGGGAAAGTTAGAAGAGTTGGAGAATAAAGATTTTATTTAATTGTTAGATAAATAATAACACGCGTTTTCCCCACAAAAGAAACAGATTATTTTTCTTTGCAAGTGCAAGGATTTAAAAAATATCAGACTTCTAAAAAAAATACGGAATTTGGTATAAACTTTTCGGCCGATATTTTAAATTTTGTCCTCCGCGATTCTTGAATTAAAAAAAATAGTTTAATTTTCAATGCGATTTTTAGCGTTTTTTAACGTTGCGCAGCGGATTTTTTTGAATACGTAAAAGAAAATAAGTTTTAAAATTTTAGCCTAATACAGTAAATTTTACCCTCGCGATTTTTACGTTTTTAATAATTTTTTGCACTTTTGAGTCATTATAAGCGTATCTTTTTTCGCGTTTCGCAGCGCTTGTTTGACATTAAAATAAGACTTCCAGTTACAATATTTTTGACCACTGAAGTAAATGTTTTCATCTATGATTTTTGAATTTTCACGATTGTTTATGCGGTTTTTAGCGGAGTATATGTATTTTATCTTATCAGAATAAATGTTTCATTCATCGATCTTGATATTTTTCTCTAGGTTTGCAGTTTTTCGCGTATGGTGCAAGATTTTGACAGTTCCGGGCAATGCCGACGTTCCCAGTGTGTCGATATTAAATGTGTTTTTAGTGCTGGTTTAAGTACAGCGTCCTGATTCATGTATAGCTCTCACCTCCGTTCTGTATATTTTTAATTGATTGAATAAAAATTTGAATTGACAATTGCTTTTGGAAAGAGATTTATTTGGTTTGGTATTAATCTTTTTCCAGAATTTTGATTTTTCACGTAGATGCGTGATTTTTATCATATTCTTTTTAAGGTATTATTTTAAATTTCAGGATTATTTTCTACTTTTGATCAATTTTTCCAAAAAATTTAAAAATGAAGTAATTTATTTTAATGAAAATTATGCGCGCCAAGCTGAATGTCCTGAAGGTAAGAAAGCAACCACGAGGAAATGTTCTGTATCAGCGGCACTAACTTTTTCGGTTGGTTGGTTGGTTGTATAGGGTTTAGTGGCTCAAGGTCCCATTGGGGACAAGCTGCGCCAAAGAAAAAATACTAACATTTTCGGCCCCTCTCGAAATTTTTTTAACAGCAAGTACTCCAGTTGAAATTAATTTTTAACAAACTCCAAACACAACATCAAGACAATATAATTTATATCTAATACAACGGCCTTTTGGTATATACCACATCTTATACAGTCATACAATTTAATGCTTCACCAAAAACAGCTCAATAAAGTATTCACGAAAGCAGGAATAAAGACAGCACCATACAAATTAAACGATAAAAAAACACCCGGTCCTAATTACATAGATTTCCAAATACTTAAACTAGCACAAAAATATTCAATCAAATCTTTACGCATTGGGCAAACTTTTGCATACAATACAAGTACTTCCCACAAGTATTGAGACAAGATGAATTAGTATATTTCCTAAAGCAAGGGATGTCACTCTCTGTACCGAAACCGTACCAGCCGATCTGCCTGCTAATCAATATAATGCAAATTGCTAGAGAAGCTCACGTTTATCAGCTCTCTCATTATCTGAAATCTGATAAACTTCTTCATGAAAGACAACTCGAGTTCAGATAGGGCAGATCATGTGAGAAAGCTTTGGACGCCATGATGACCTCCGCACCGAAAGCATAGCAAAAGGAAACTGCACTTCACTAGGCTCACTTGACATGTAAAAGACTTTCGACAACGTAGACTGGAGCAACATTTTCACACATCTACAAGCATTTAACTGCCCCGGTAATATATCTGAGGTCATCAATTCGGACCGGTCACAAAAGTGTGTTGTCCTTATTAACTTTTGAGCTGACACCGCATCCCACCGGCTGCAGAAGGGTTGCTCCCAGGGGATCTGGCACCTTATCTCACCGACTGCATAAGAGTTGCTCCCAGGGCTCCTTCCTCGGGTCAATGCTCTGACTTTTGGTAGCAAATGTAATTCTAAAATAAATGAATCCTTTAGGATATACACTTTATGCCTTTGTTGATGTTTTTAGTTTCATTTTCTCGCGTCGCACTCGCCGTCAACTGGAGGAAGCATTTACCGAATTCATTGGCGTCTTCTGCAAGGTTCTGGACGCATTACAACTCACACCATCTCCAAGGAAGTCCCATGCACTGGTCTTCAATAAGCCATGCAATCTGTATCTTGACAGACCACCAGTAATGAGGATTCACGGTGTAGCATACATCACTTACAACAATTCAAAAATCTAAGCATAACAATCGATTCCAACAATAACTGCATCCCATACATAAATTACTTAACACTTTACCGACCGGTATCGGTTCGAACATACAATGCCCTTTCACCGCCCGGTCAGCCGCAGATCATCCGAGACACCGGCTTGGTTTAGGCCTAGACTGACGCGCGGGAATATATGCGCTTTTCTTAAACTCTGGAAAAATTGTACGCTTCGTGTTATTCTAGGATAACGAAATTTAATAAAATCTTTTACTTTAACCCCTCGGGGACGAGCGACACGTATACGTGACGCATAAGATGCTCAGAATCCTCGATTATTCCCACCAGTTATTTTTTAATGTAAGATTTGCCTCATTCAATCTTAGCATTTCTGGGATTCAATTAGGTGAAATTTTCTGTTTTGAAAAACCGGTGGTAAAAGATTAAAAATTCTGTAAAGGACGCTCGTCGTGAAGGGGTTAATCATATTAGTGTTAAACAATATTTATTTAATCTATTACAATCGTTTTCAGTTTATTATTTACATAAAATATACCACAATCCATATAACAATATTTGTCGAAAAAAGAAGTTGTTTAATATTTTTTTTAACTATGATAGCGCTCTAAACAGTCACCTTTGTGTAATGGGACGTTGCAGTATTTACAAGCGAAACCTGTTCTAAAGGGCTAAAGCTTATAAAAAAGCACCGATTATCTGAATAAAGAATGATTGCTGCTTACTTGTCAATCTAACCTAACCAAATCTAACAGAAAGATCAAAAGTCGATTAATCGACGACCGGTCGGTAAGCGCTGGGGAGCAAACATCGATTAATCGACGGCCGGTCGGTAAAGTGTTAAAATAAACCGCAAATGATTTTTACCCGTAAACCGTAAGGTAATGGAATTCTTTTGAGTGTCCCTGTAAAAACACTATGTGCTACACACTTTATTTTCAGTACCGAACATGTAAATCTCAATAACATATGAGGGAGTTAGACTGATAGTGGAGTAAGTAAAAAAAAATTAAAATTCTAGATAACCATATTTTTACTGAACGTATATTAATTTATATTGAGTGCGACAGTCAAATAAGTCATAGTTCACTTAAGGGGTCGCTAGAGGATAAACCAAGTTCGACCACTCAATGCGATAAGTTTCACAAACCCCTTCGTTTCTCAAATTACTAAATATTGACTTACTCCACTGCCATTCTGAACCCCTCATATATAAATTCTGTTAGTCCATGCTTACTATGTAAAAGGGTGCATGGACCTATGCATGGCATGCATACATGCCATTCATAGGTTACTTCTCTATCAAAGATTATTTAAAAAGAAATATTTGGCTGTAGATAGATACCTACGAAAAAAAACAAGTTCTAAATTGTACGTCAAACGTGACAAATGAGGTGCGTTCATACTATATTCAGATCTTGATGATTTTTAATTCTGTGAAATGAATTATATCGTCTGCAGATTATTTTCTGTCATAAAATAAGTATCTCGATCGCTTGATCATTAAACCTCGGAAGCTCCTCTAACAAGAAAGCACCGATTTTTTTTTCTTTTAAAATTCAAATTTCTTAATAAATATTTTTATTAATATCTCCTAAAGTTTTGATTCGATTTTTAAAAAAAATTGAAATATCTCGACAAAATTCTGCAAAGATAATATATCTTACATTTCAAACCATTCGGTTGGGTAGTTTTTGCGTTGTTATATGCGGACGGACGGACAGACGGACGGACCAAGCGACGACAATAGGTGGTACGTATTTATATAATTACGAACGCACCTAAAAACAACCATTTCTGATGTTGCTTTTCCACTTCTTGACATCCGCCATTCTGCCAGAAATAATTATAAGTCGAAACTATAGGAAACCAATATATATGAGCTGCACTTATTAATACAATCCGTAATATTAGAGCGTGAGCATCTGCAATTATCTGGAAAAACCCGAAAACAAAACCTATTCATATTAAACGTAACTTATATTAATATTTGAACGAAGCATTGAGCAAAATGGCACTTTCTTTAAAATGGAAGTTTGAAATTTTGAAGGAAAAATATTTCCCTTCAGATAACTATTTTTTTAATGGAATTAGAAAACATGCCTTCGTCTAAGAACAAGATTTTCTAATACAGAATACACAAAATATTTGTATTCATCCGATATACTTTTTGCACACAGATGTAAAGCAGTTAGAAGTTTGAGTTATGATGCTGTAATACTTTTAAAACATTTCTTAAGTCGAATTGCATCATAACTTCATATTACTATCGTAAACATTGGGTTTTGTCACTTAAGGCACGATAAAGTACATCTTGTTTAAAACTAACATAATCATTTTTTAAAAAATCATGATTCAGACAAATTTTATTTTCATTAGACAATACTGAAAAAAATGACATGTTTAATAGGTAGCGATTCTTAAATTTAAGATAAGAAAATCAGTCTTTAAATGTCTTCCTAAAAAACATAATTTTCAGCATTATTACGTTTACGAATTACAAAGAAAATTTCGTGATTAAGTATACCTCAATACTTTCCACCAGGCTTAACTAATCAATTTGTTAGGCAATAAACGTTTTAAATTATTTCAGCTAAACGCTTCGCCGAGTGAGTCCGTAGATAAATTTAGAAAAAGATTTTTTTTTTTCGGTTTAAACATCTTTTTATTCTCCCTCTGTCGAAATAGTTCTAGTAAGAGCAATTTTTCACTTTCAAAACAAAACATTCAGAAGTACTGTAGAAATCGGGTGAAATTATAAGCATACACAAAACATGGTTTAAACCCGCCCCAAAAAATGTCCTTACACGTTTTAGTTTTCCACGATTCTGAAGCTTTTATATATTATTTTAAACTATTAGATAAAATGCCTGCGTGTAAGCCTATGTAGAAAATTTAATAAATCTAAATATAAGCTGCAAAATGAAACCCGCTGGCAGCAAAATTCAAATTCACAAGAATGACCTAGACTTTTATTTTATAGAATATCAGATCTACCTTTTCGCTTTCATTATAGATTTTTGATAGAATTAGGCTATGGATTGCATAAATGCTGCAATGAAATAAAAAAAAAACAGTAAAATATGATTCTTGTTGTTTTTACCTAGTGGATTTTTATTTCAATAGAAAAACAAATGTTAACAAGAGGGGCCATTTTTAATGTCAAACAAGGTCAAGATCAAACCGGGCGTGCAAGCCTACTTTTCGCTTAAGCTCAACTAGTCCCGCCCATTTAATATCAAACAATCCACCTTATAAGAAAAACATAACAATGTAAAATTAAATATATACAAAAATCAATTAGAAAATATATTTTTCTAGAACAAATAAGGCGATGCGAATAAATAAATGAGAATTGCTAAACAATTTTCGGGAATCACCAGTTTATATTATTGTCGACAGGCTGTTGGTTTCTTTTTTTTCCCCATATAACAAATAGAGCAGAAGGGGCAAACTAGACCTTGTAAGAGATTGTACCATTTAACTAGTGTTTAATTTTTTTTAATTATTATTACCTTTCAAGAGTTCGAACTTTAATTTTGGTAAAAAATTACTTTTACGTTAAAAAAAATATAAAGCAACAATCCAAATATCAAAATTTAAGATTTACTGAAATTTAACGAATATGTCATTTACATAAATCTAACGAATATGTTATTTACATAAATCTAACGAATATGTTATTTACAGAAATCTAACAAATATACTTATTTTGCGTACAATTAACATGACATTATACTAAGGAAGAATGTTTGAAGATGTTTAGAAATTGTGTTACAACAAGATCAACTCTCTAGTGCTTTTCATTTTTTCTAATAAATTATTAGTTTTAAAAAGTAGCCTATGTTTTAATATTTAAAAAGAAAACATGCGTTTGATTTTTTTTTAATTGCCAGCAGTGCAATTAGATTTAAGAAAATTATTTTTCTAGTAAATACGGAAAAATAAATGAAGTTTTAATAGTGAAATAGTATCTGTCAACTTATCTTTATATTACACTCTTATTTCACTCAACCTGGTTTTTGTATGTAAAGTTCGAACATTGTTACGTTCACAGATGTGTTTCCGATGATAATGCAACATTTTAATAGTTTTAGAATTTAATTAAATTAATTTTAAGACATTTCTCCGTTAGCCCGCCACAGATGATGAATCGCCAAATAGGCTCTGTAATTCGCACAGTTGTATAAGAGTTGGAACAACAATGGATTTTATGATGCGCCCATAAACGCTCGCCAAAATAGGCCAAATGGTTGTGTAACTAACACAATGAAACATTTTAAGAGTTAAAAAGTAGAAAATAACTTATAAATAAGTAACGAAGCGTAGTATTTAAAAGAAACACTTTCATCAATTAATAATTTAATAATTTAATAATAGTTGATTTAAAATTATACGTTGAGCATGCAATTTAGAAATCCTTAAAAGATAGTTTAAATAATGTTTCTTTCCTGTTACCCTATGTTTTTTTTATAAAAGAGAAAAAAATTACATAATTTTAATAATTTACTTGCTTGCGCTTTCTACGTCTTAAAAAAGCAGTGAATTTTTCCCAATCGAGTTTGATGCCTGCACCAAATTTATGTATTGTAACGGAAATTGTGAGGGAAGAACAGGATCAGTAAAAAAAGTCCTTCCGGCCTGTACCGGGAGGAAAAGGTAGCTTTCCAATATCTTCGTTTTAAAATTTTAACTAATGTTACTCGAAAACAGCAAGCTAAAATGCAAAGAAACTGTTTACAAAAGATTCGTTAATACTGAATTTGAATAAGAACTTCGTCAAATTATTGAGTCATAGCCAAATTGGCTTCATTTATGAAAACTTATTTTGGTCGCCAAATTTGGCGATATTTCGCCAAATGTCCGAAATTTGGCGCTAACGGATATGAATATATAGTTTTATGCGTATGATTGGGGAAATGATTACAACAATGAAAGAAAATTTGCGAGAAATCGCGTTCACCAAAACTAATAAATTAATCATTGTTTTTTTGTATTGTACTGTCTTGTTTCAAAATGTCAGCCACCCTAGAATTTCAAACTGCTCTATCTCAGCCATTTTTTAAGATAGAGGTAAAACAAAAAATGCTCTAGAATCCTTATATCAAGGCCTAACACTTAATTAAAAATAAATTTGAATTTTTAACTTTTTTGTATATTTATTTTAGTTTTAAAATTTTCAGTGGCCGCCATCTTGAAACAAGATGGCGGAACAAGCTGGCCAACGAACTCTGTCAAGGCATTGGTGAGCTTAATACACACAATTAGTTTCATCTAAATTGATTTATATATCTAAATCACCATTTGAACGGAGGGTGGTTTTGGGGTCTGGGGGTCATGATCGGTGAAAATATCGAAATTTTCCGGAATCGTTTTCTTCCGAACGGCTGCAATATACTTTTTTGTATTGAAAGCTACCTAAAATTAGGCCTGATTTTAGAGACGAACATTGTATGCTTATAAAAACTAGTTTACTTTTATATTTATTTTTAAATCGGATAAGAAAGTAACTTTTTTCTTTGAATAAAAGGCAAGTATAATTTACAATTTAAAGATTATTTTAAAGAATAACCTTAAAATATAAAAGTTTACAGTGAAAGAATGAAATCCTGGAATTATGAAATAATTCAAAATATTGCATATTTTTTTTTTATATATAATATTAGTACTTTGTTTTCTAAGTTAACGGTAAACTGTTTCTTGAATTTGGCTAAATATCCCCGATGAGTCTAGTTTATGGAAAAATTTCCAGTAAATAGACTACTTAAAAATAGTAAAATTATATTTATAAATACGAGCGACGACATGGAATATTGAAATTTGTGTAGTACAGAAAAGTCATATCAGAGAGCACTATAAAATGTTGTAGAAAATACACATACACGTATATATATCTATATCTAGCAGAAACATGTTTAAATATTTAATGTAACCACATAAAGTTTCAGATACTCATAATTGTGGAAGCGCATCTTTAGAATCAACAGTAGAGTAATACGCCAAAATGGCCCGAGGCACTTTGTGAAATAAACAGGCTACATTTTCCTCTCTAATAAAGAAAAAAAAGAAAAGAAAAAGAAAAGCGACGTAGCTTTTACAGTGCATACGAAACTTCGAAAATCATCATGAGCGATTTTTATTTTTGTAATAATCTTAGTACGGCAAGCAAATTGATCTATTTAATACGTTTACTCAACATTTTAAAGATTTACCCTAAAAGTCTAGTAAAATTTGACAGTTAGGTTAATTGCAATTTCTTTGAGAAATTTCTCTGCGATACAAGCTGTAATTTTTCCCTTGTAAGTTTTGATTGCATTAGCCTGGTTTGAGAGCAACTGCCGTACGTGAAAAATTGATACCTGCAGGAGGAAGATAGAGGACCGAATCTACTTTGTTCAAAACCATGGAATTAGAAATAGCCTGGAGGTAGTATGGGAAACTTGTTTCGTTCTCATTTCAGCCGGGAATCTTTGGAAACTAATCCAATAAACACAAAGCGATTGAAAAAAAAAAAAGTTCATTTTTTCTCTCCTCTCAGCAGCTTTCAAAAATTTCAATCTCTCTCCACATTTGTGTGACTGATGGCTTATTTTTGTACTTTTTTCCTGGCGCGTGGGTGCGGATCAGTACACAATACGCGTTTGTACTCGGAAACTTTTGCATTGTTGGTGGGAAAATATTTTTTGACATTCTATAAAATGATATTTTTACAATTCAAATTCTAACAGAACAATTTTGGTTTCCAAAAATCAGCGCTTTGAAATAATTTTTAGCAGTAACAAAACTTTTCTCAGGTTTTTAAGTGATTCAACATCTGCTTTAATACTTTGAATTTCCTTAAATTTTTAATTAAGGAAAAAAAAATTAAATGTTATTCAACACGAAATATTGATACTTTAATTGGGAAATTTTAGTTACTTTCATAGAATTTGGTGCCAAAGAAGTAAAAATTGCGGCAACGTCCAGGGCCCGATTAACCTCTAATCTAGGGGAAGCACGCTATCATTTTGGGGACCCTTTCATTTGGTAAATGTTTTCTTAATTTTTCATTCATGGAAACTCACCAATGATACTAATATAATTCCCGGCAGTAGTTTAGCCGAGGTCACATATATTTTAATAAACAGCTTTTTTATGTCCCCAGTACATACTTCAGATATATTTAATACATATAGCTGTATGCTCAATTTTCCAGGTGGCTTCTAACAGGCACACCAGAATGCTATAGGATTAATTAATATTATTTATGTCATTCATATTTTCCTGTTAAATAATTTCGTGGAGTAGTGCGTGGATTTACTCTTGGATTAAGTAACCTCTCTTTTCCGAAAGTATTAAAAATACAATGTAAAAAAATGAAAATAGGAATTAGAGGTCCCTCTGCACAGTTTTGGGGGCCCTTTTAAATTTTAATGAGGAAGCATGTGCCTTTTGGATAATAGGGTCCTAGCAACGACTAGGTACAAGGCAGCCTGTTTTATGGGATAGACGTTTACCACCTAGATGTGTATCACAAATAAACACATGTAACTAACGCAGGGTTAAACAAGACATACAAACTCTGAAAAATTAAAATATTGGATTTTGTTTGAATGTAGTTTAAAATATTAATTAAACTCCAATGAGCATTTAGACTCCTCATTATTCCTTTTGATGAAATTAGCATTGTAGTTAGATTCCCAGATACCCAGGACGAAATTTCTGTACTCCTAAGAAAATATTTATTAGTAGATATCCGATATGGGTTCTTTCATATCTGCAAGTTTACTTAAGCCCGTGGTTAGCTAATGCCGATTTTGGAGTAAGAGACGAATGAAACATTTCAAATGCATATGTGATTAAATATCTATTTACCGATCCGATTTCCCCATATATCATATATTTTTTTCTTTTTGTAGCATCGAAAAATTTATTATTTGTAGAATTCCAATTTCTTAAGGGAACAAAAATTACAACATTTAATACTAGTCAAAATAATTCACTAATTGTAATATGAGTATTGTGTGCAGAGTATATTAATAGTTTATTAAAGAAAAAATTGTACATACTCAAAACAAGCGTCGTGGAAAGAGATTTGAACGAAAGCAAATAACTTAGAGTACTTATTGTTAAAACAAAACATTAAGAAATATACATTTTTTTTACTTCTGAGTTAAACAAGCATATAAAACGCATCATAAATAATGAAATTGTTTACATCCCAATAGCAAGAAACAGGGAATTTGACATTTTCTATTAATCTTACTTTTCTTCGATACGTTATTTTTTTAAAATATTTTTTTAAAAAGAAACAAAAAGAGAAGCTTTGAAAGCAAATTTTGTCAAAATTTCAACATTTTCCAAAAATTTATTTAAATTCACCAAGCAGTTTGACCCTTCATTGTCCATTTCAATCAGTATTGTATACTGCAGGTCAAACATTAAGGGGCTACTTCACTCAGACGAAAACACCCGCTCGGTAATGTTAATCCTATGGAGGAATTTTTTGAAGATATCTCGTTCGCATTTCTATATTTTTAAATGATTTTTTTGCATTGGATAGCTGAGGTCAATCTCTATGCATGCTCCTTTTTACTTTTTCGATTTTTGCTGCAGTTTTTTTTATTGAGGATACTTTCACTTTCAAAACCGGTTTCGAAAGTGAAAGTATCTTAATAAAAAGTAATAAAAATCGAAAAAGTAGAAAGAAGCATGCATAGAGATTGACCTCAGCTATTCAATGCAAAAAAAAGCATTTAAAAATATTGAAATGCGAAGAAGATATCTTCAAAACTTTCCTCCATAGGATTAACATTAGCGAGCGGGTGTTTTCGTCTGGGTGAAGTTGCCTCTTAAGTGGCAGTGACCAGACGATTTCACTTTTTACACGGTTAGTCTAATATCTACTGGCATTCTTGACAAATTGTTCTTGTACTTCCAGGATGTAAAGCACATGTTTGACTTCAAGAACAGTAGAAACGGTATACTGAAACAAAAAATTTAATATATGGAATATTGGATGAGATATGGGCTTTTCTATAAAGTAATTTTTAACTGCGAACTATGCGAAATATATATTTTTTTTTCCATGATTTGGTAGTCAATTCTATAGCGTAACTCATATGAAAAGACCAGTCAAATATCATTAAAACTCAGAAAGATACCGACGATACAGAAAGCTAATTGATAAATTGAGGGGGGAAGGAGGGATACCGTATCATCCAATTGGATTTTTCAGTCCTCCGATTTGAATATGTTAGATGTGCTTAAAGAGAAATTTTAAGCACACTAAACAGAAAAAAAAAATTAAATAATAAATTTAACTTTACATTTTTAGCACAGTAGCACAAAACTTATTTGCATGAGTAATCTAACATAACATTACCATTTCAAAAAAAAAAAAAAAAAGCGCAGTGTATTTCCTCTTTTACGAAATCCGGTAAAAGCAAAATTTCCATTATAAAGCACATTTTAGCATTTCCTGACAAAATATCGCATAGGGTAGTCCGAACAGTAAATGAACACTTATGTCCTTAAAAAAAAAAAAAAAAAAAAACGATTGTTAATATTTTAGTAAACAGCACCTTTTGATGTCTGACAGTGCAATTACATGTGTTGGTAATGCAAATGATTATAAAATTATAAAAGGAAATTTATATTTCATTTGTTTGGGATGTTAAGGGTGTGTAAATAAAAAGCTGCACAAAAATCAAGTAAATTAACAGTTTTTACCAGTAAATGAAGGCGAAATTTTCCAGTGAATGAACAGGTAGAAATTTAACCCCGCCTTGCCTGTGGAATATATTTGAGAAAAATGTACCAAAAATGGATTTTTTTTTTCTCTTTAAAAACAATGCAAAGAAACTTAAGTTGAGAAAAATTTATATACCTGCCTGTCAAACATAATGTGATTTGAATGAAATTTGGGAAGAACTGCTAAATTACAAAAGGCGTGAAACTGCCAAACTTTTTGCGGGAAAGTATCGCCATCTATTGGTAAAGTGGTAAATTACATATTATACATTGGACGAGCTGAGTTCTGGCTTCACAAAATTAAAACACTAATTCTTCTCTTACCCGAACTCAGGTCGGGCATTCCAAAATTGGCGCACTTGCGTAGCCCGAAATGAATTCGAGCTTCACGGAATTAAAACACTGATTTTTCTCTTGCCCGAACTGAGGTAAGGCATTCCAAAATTGGCACTTTTGCGTTGCCAGAACAGAGTTCGGGTGTCACAGACAAGGGGTTAAAAATACTTCAGTTTTATACTATGTTATTTATTTTACAATTTGAAAAAAAAAAATTACTTAAAACACGTTTTTACTGAATTACAAGCTTTTTAAACCCAGCATGATAGTTAGCTAGTGTTGAGTTTTTCACACCTTATTCTATTAAAATATTTACTAATTGTTCATTCACTGGAGGCCCTTTCGCTCACTAGTCGGATTACCCTACATTAAATAAAATTCATTACATTTCATCATATTGAATAGGTTTTGGCGGTCTCTTAGATTTTGCTTAAACGAAACTCTACTATAATAAAATATATTCACATTTTGGCACTCACGAAAACACATCGTTTAGTTTTAACAGACATTTTCTTCAAAAACAATTGCTTATATATAAATATATAAATATATTGCTTCATAAAATTGAAAATTAAAAGCCCAAGTAAATATTTTTTCGGACTCTAAAAATTGCTTGAAAAAGACATGTAAAATATACTGTTAAAATCATTTAAAAATAAAAAGAAAAGTGCCCAGTTAAACTGATGGCACTGAGCTCACAGGCTATTCACACTAATCGTATATTATACTCTTATTTCAAAGAATAATGCCCCTCGAAAGATAAAAAAATCGACAATAAATTAAGGGGGGGATTAACCACCCTGTTCCCGTCTTTATACTTAACCAGTGAACCCCCAAAACTAACCAGGAAGCGCCTTATCACAATGAACCTATATATAAAATTTGAAGCAAATCAGATAATTCTGCATGAAAAACCAATTTATCTAAATTAAGGGGGAATTAGCCCCCCGTTCCCCCCTTAATACTTAACCAATGAAATCCCAAAACTAATCAGGGAAGCGCCTTATCACAATGAACTTGTATAAAAAATTTGAAGCAAATAGGATGATTCTGCATGAAAATCCCATTTATCTAAATTATGGGGGAATTAGCCCCCCGTTCCCCCCTTAATACTTAACCAATGAAATCCCAAAACTCATCAGGGAAGCGCCTTATCACAATGAACCTATAAACAAAATTTGAAACAAATCGGACATTTCTATCAAGAGTTATCGCGTTACGTACATACGTACACACGTACATACATACATACAGAACGGGCGGGCACATTAGCTCTCAGGCTTTGATAGCCTGTGAGCTAATAATCATATGCCAAAATATGTATTTCTTCTGCCTCATCACACTCAATAATCACACATATGATTCCTTGATTTTAATTATTGAAAACTTTACAACAAAAGCAGCACTAGTCCACAATTTTTTATAAAGAGGGAAAAAAAAAATCTCTACTCGACCATTATTTTTCTGTGGGACAACCAAACATTTCTTGCCTCATAACTATGATAGCGATCCATTTTTTGTTCCATTCAAACTGTTTAACCCTTAATTGCATAGTGATGTAAATTTCCATCACTGTTTATTTAACTTTTAATAAATAAATCAACTTCTTCGCCACCACTATATTTATATAGAAATATTAATCCAGTAAATTTCCCGTGAACTATGTTGCTGAACAAAGTTAAAAATCTATCTTAAAATTTCTGGTGTCTAATATTTAATATACAGTGTCTCACAAAAGTGATGGGACACTTGTGCTTTATAAAAAGAAACTGCAATAAAATAAATAAACAAACATGTGCAAAAATTTTTTGGGTGTGTTTCATATTTAAAGTTAGTAACAATTATTACATAACATACATTTTGTCAAAATATTAAAATATTAATTTAGTAAAAATACAATTGTTCAGAACGGAGCAAAAAATGGCTCACATAAGTGATGGGACACTTACTTTTCCATCAAATATTTATCCAAAAATTTTACTTTTTAAAAGGTTTTAATATTTTGTTGGATTTCCTTTTACTTTTAAAACATGATTTAATCTTTTTGGGATGGATTCGACTAATTTTTTTGTGATTTCTGGAGTGATTTTACCCCATTCTTCTTGAAGCACCGATTTTAGTTGTTGTTTTGAAGAAATGGTGTGTTTGCGAATTCTTGATTCCAATTCTTGCCAAATATTCTCTATGGGATTTAAGTCTGGAGATTGTGGTGGTGTTTTTATTATTTCAGGACAGTTATATAGCAGCCAGAGTCTAACGTTCAGAGCAGTGTGCTTGGGGTCATTGTCCTGGTAGAATTTAAAATCGTTATGAAGGTTCAATTTTCGTGCTGAAGATTTCAAATTTTGCTTTAAAATATCAATATACTTGTACTGATCCATTATACTGTCAATAAAAACAAGATTACCAACTCCAGCGGACGACATACACCCCCATACCATAACTCCTCCTCCACCATGTTTTACTGTTGGTACCAAGTTCTGTTTGCGAAATTCTTCCCTGGGTTTTCTCCACACCAAGATTCTACCGTCAGAACCAAATATATTAAATTTACTCTCATCAGCAAATATAACTTTATTCCAGTAATCAGAATTCTTATTTATGTTGGATTTTGCGAAAGCTAGTCTGAGTTTTCTATTCTTTTCACTTACGAAGAATTTTTTCCTGGCTACTCTACCGTGATATCCAGCAGATCGAATTACCCTTCTAATAGTCTCAGGATTAACAATTATTCCATATAATGCTTGTAAATCAGCAGCAACTTTTGAAGCACTAATTCTTGGATTTTTTTTAATATTTCGAACGATAATTAGCTTTATTCCATTGGATAGCTTTGATGGTCGGCCAGGTCTTCTTTTATCCTGAATCATATGATTCTTTTTATATCGTTTAATGATATTGAAAACTGTTGAACGACTCAAGTTAACTGTTTCAGCAGTTTTTCTAATAGATTTTCCACGTTCAATATGCAAATTAATAACTAATTTTCGAATTTCAGGCGAAGTTTCTTTTCGTTTAGCATTCATGGCTACACAGAGCTAAAAAACACAAAAATTCCAAAACAAACTGGAGAGAAATACTGCAGACGATTTTATAAATTATTGCCAATTGCTTTTAAGTAAAAATAAAACCCCCAAAAATATTTTTATTGCTTATTTCAGACGATTTTTGTTGCATATATAATGGTGTCCCATCACTTATGTGAGCTATTTTTTGCTCCGTTCTAAACATTTGTATTTTTATTAAATTAATATTTTAATATTTTGACAAAATGTATGTCATATAATAATCTTTACTAAATTTAAGTATGAAACACACCCACAAAAAAATGTGTACATGTTTTTTTAATTTATTTGATTAGTTTCCTTTTGTAAAGCACAAGTGTCCCATCACTTATGTGAGACACTGTATGTATAAAAAAAACACAATTGTAAAAGAAAAACTCATGCAAAGAAGGGTTAATAGTGTTTTGAGTATAGTTGAGAATAAAGATATTGACGCTTGTGTTACAATCGCGTTTTTGAAAAATTCTGTTAATATTGGAAAGGTTTAATTTGTAAACGCATATTTTTCTTTCACACATACACAAAATTGATATAGATAATGAATAGATTAATGTTAAAATAATTGTATTCTTAACATTAAGAGGTACTTTTATGCTAGCCGGGCGCATATCTTGCCAATAGCAGCTATAATTTTTCACGTGTGTAAATTATAAATAATAATAATATCGCTGGAGATATTATTTGACAGGTTCATTTAAATGCTTTGATGTTGAAATAAAATGTCTTTGTTTAATGTATATTTCGTATTATTTTCTTTCTGTTTTGTACTTTAAATGAAATGTGTGAAAGGCATGTATTTTAAATATGTGTTTTAACCCTTTCCGGCGCGGACTAAATCTGTTTGTAAAATGATGAAATAATGGACTGACACCAGAAATTACAAACGAATTCATTAGAAAATAAAAACTTGCTTATTATCCGGTACTTAACAAAAGGAAATTTTTAATTAAATATTCTTGGTGTCGTCTGTCAGTTTTGGAATTAAAATTAGGTGTCCTCTTTTGTGACCACCGCCCGTTAAAGGGTTAAAGGAAAGCTACGTATTTCAAATGAAATGAATGAGATATTTATATTTTAAATGAAATGAATGTAATACGAATGATGGCGATGGAAGCAATAGCTGTCAATTTATCCCCTGCGCTCGGATAACATAAATGTACCCATTAATGCATGTAGGAAATGAAACAGTTCGTTTAATTTTAATGACAATCCAGTAGCATCATTGTGCCATTCTAAAAATAAACAATACATCGAAATTTTTAATATACATAAAAAAACATATTTGCATCACTGTGAGCTATGAAAAATCATATATATGATGCATTGCATTTTAATAAATTTTACACGATATTCAACAGTTACTTAGAGTAGTTCTATCAAACTACAAGCAGATTTTTTTTAAAGTTTACACCGTTTATAATATTTGCATAAAAGTCAATATAAAGGATTGATGAATCACTGTTCAATGTCTTAACATCATTAGAATGCATATTTAACAGAATAAAATACCTGAAGACATTGTTTAATAAAAAAATTTTTTCAATATTCAAATATTAAAAATATGGTTATCAAGGTAAGATCATGATACATTTGAAATATTTTACAGTTTCACAATAATACATTTTAATCATTCGCATTTGAAAGCAGTTTTTTTTTTTTTTTTTTTTTTTTTTTTTTTTTTTTTTTTTAATTCTGCATCAGACAGTTTTGTCACAAATATATCAAAAACTATTTTCAATTTAATATTTTTAAACATACTTTTCCTTTAAGAATAATTATAAAAATTCTCTACTTATATATTAGTATAAGAGATGCAAGAAATTTTTGAAAAGTTTTTCATTTTACTAATTTTGCAACTACTCTATGAAATATTTTGATGGCTTTAAAAAAATAGCAAAATATATAATACACACATTAAATAATATTACATACATTATATCATATGCATGAGATGCATCAACATAAATTTATAATGCAAGTTTAATAACTATTTTTTCATTTCAAAATCATAATAAAATAAAATAAAAATGCATTCTTTTAAATTTTGCATTTTTTAGACATTTCAAACACTGCTGTAACGAATCATTGGAAAATTACATGCATCAAACATAAAAACTTTACATATTTGTTATGTAATGCATATTGCACACATGTAATATTTCATACATTTTAGATACGTAGACACGCATGAAATAATCCTTAAAATTTTAGTAATTTTACATGCGCTGCTCGGGACATTTTAGCATTAAGTCAAAATGTAAATTTAAAAACTTTTTTTTTTTAATTTCAAAATCACAATATAACAACAAGTATTTTTAAATATATATGTTTCAAATACACATATGTCACAAATCGTTGGAAAATGACATGCATTAAATATCCCTAATTACACTGCTCAAAACAATTAAAGGATATTTGAAGTTTTATATAAAATAAAGATATAAACGAAATTTTTTTGCCGAAAATAGAAGGAGAATCACAAATGCAAATTTTTCTGGTTTTCAAACTGTGGAGTATGCAAATTTTGAGTTCGACGTCAAAAACATCGTTTCAGTGGCAGCGAATGAAATTTGACTTTCAACTGGATAAAAGAGAATGAAGACAAGGATGATCGGCATTCAGGGCTTGCTTTGTTTCGATGAGTACGATGTCTCAGCGAAGTCATTTGACAGATTCAGAAGCTTGGAGAATTGTTGGTAGGTTAGAAGGGGGCCAAACTCAAGCCGAAGTAGCGCAAGCCATTGGAGTGTCACAAAGTGTCATTTCCAGGATCTGGAACCATTTTTTGGAGAGTGGATGTGCAGGCCGAAGACCAGGGCAAGGTCGTAGACGGGCAACAACGCCCAATGAAGATCGGTATTTAGCGTTAACAGCTCGGAGACACCGAAACATGAACGCTACTCTTCTCCAACAACACCTTCGCTCGGCTACAGGCACCACGATTTCAACTCAGACTGTCCGAAACCGGCTCCATGCTGTAGGTCTGTATGCTCGCCGACCGATGGTATGTGTTAGATTAACATCAAGGCATCGTCGCGACCGCAGGGAGTGGGCAACCGAGCATGTCAACTGGAGGAGAAATGAATGGAGCAATATTCTGTTTTCTGACGAGTCCCGTTTTTCTGTGCATCCGGATAATAGGCGTATTTTCATCTGGAGGGACCGTGGCAGTAGGAATAATCATGCGTTCGTGCACGAAAGTGTCAGATTTGGCGGTGGAGGAGTGTTGGTGTATGGTGGCATCTCCATTGACGGGCGCACTGACCTCTACATCATTCGAGATGGAGCTCTGACTGGTCGCCGATATAGGGATGAGATCCTCAGACCTATTGTAGTCCCTTACGCTGCAGCAATCGAAGATAACTTCATTTTAATGGACGATAACTGCAGGCCACATCGTGCAAACCTGGTGGAGGATTTCCTTTTCGAGGAAGGAATCGTTCGAATGGAATGGCCAGCGTGTTCTCCAGACATGAATCCAATCGAGCACGTTTGGGACGCTCTAGGAAGACGAGTTTCTGGCCGCCAACAACCCCCACAAACTCTCCAAGAACTGGAAAGAGCTCTTCTGGAAGAGTGGGGCAGAATACTCCAACTCGTCATTAATAGCCTCATTGAGTCCATGCCTCAAAGGTGTTCAACGTTGCTGGCCGCCCGTGGAAACCATACCCCCTACTGAAAATGATTTTCTTTGAAGTCTTATTCTTTTTTTCTCATATGCACAAATTGTGTTTTTTTCCTTTTGTACACAAATGCGCAATAAAATGCATTTTTTTCTGCCAAACATGTGTAATTTATTCTCATATAACCTACTATGTCTGTCGACCATGTATCAATCAGCTAAAAAGTTTCCCAGATACAAAATCCACCTAAAACTGCAATATCCTTTAATTGTTTTGAGCAGTGTATTTATGACAATAACAGACTGGAGATATTATTTGACAGGTTCATTTAAATATATATGTTTCAAATACACATATCTATACTTCTGTCACAAATCGTTGGAAAATGACATGCATTAAATATCCCTAATTATTTATGACAATAACAGACTGGAGATATTATTTGACAGGTTCATTTAAATATATATGTTTCAAATGCACATATCTATACTTCTGTCACAAATCGTTGGAAAATGACATGCATTAAATATCCCTAATTATTTATGACAATAACAGACTGAAGATATTATTTGACAGGTTCATTTAAATATATATGTTTCAAATGCACATATCTATACTTCTGTCACAAATCGTTGGAAAATGACATGCATTAAATATCCCTAATTATTTATGACAATAACAGACTGGAGATATTATTTGACAGGTTCATTTAAATATATATGTTTCAAATGCACATATCTATACTTCTGTCACAAATCGTTGGAAAATGACATGCATTAAATATCCCTAATTATTTATGACAATAACAGACTGGAGATATTATTTGACAGGTTCATTTAAATATATATGTTTCAAATACACATATCTATACTTCTGTCACAAATCGTTGGAAAATGACATGCATTAAATATCCCTAATTATTTATGACAATAACAGACTGGAGATATTATTTGACAGGTTCATTTAAATATATATGTTTCAAATACACATATCTATACTTCTGTCACAAATCGTTGGAAAATGACATGCATTAAATATCACTAATTATTTATGACAATAACAGATTGGAGATATTATTTGACAGGTTCATTTAAATATAGATTTTTCGTTGTTCTCTACGACATATTTTTATTATGTAAAACACAAATAGAACATTTATAACTTAACAACTACAAAAAGTAATTCATATTTTGTAAAATTGGAAAATGACATGCATTAAATATTAAATCTGCTATTTATGGAAAATGACATGCATTAAATATAAAAATGACATGTTGGAAAATGACATGCATTAAATATAAAATCAATATCTATGACAATAACAGACTGAAAAAATTATTTGACAAATTCATTTATTTATATTTATTGGATATTTATAATTAGATTTATATTGATTTATATGATGACATGTTGGAAAATGACATGCATTAAATATAAAATCTGAATATCTATGACAATAACAGACTGAAAAAATTATTTGACAAATTCATTTATTTATATTTATTGGATATTTATAATTAGATTTATATTGATTTATATGATGACATGTTGGAAAATGACATGCATTAAATACGATTAGTGGCTTCAAAATGAAATCAAAGTAAACATCTTTAGAAGGAGAAATATTTAAAAGATAGATAAATAATTTTAATGAAATTTAAAAAAAAAAAGAAGTTTCTGAATATTAGTTTTTTTTTTTTTTTTTTTTTTTTTTTTGTTATTTCAATGCTCTTAAATTATTACTTAAGGTCTGAGATGTGAATAATGTCTAAAATTTATACAGGAGAATTTATTGTTAAAAATATTATTAAAAAATTCGGTTAAGCATTATTTAAGTTAAGAAAAGTTAAGAAAACTTTTTAAGTTCTGTTAATATTTAATTATTCATTGTTCAGAAATCATTGGCGCAAATAAAAATATCAAAGTTAAAAAAAAAATAGCTTCAATACACCATTTCTATTATGTTAAATTTTGATTTCTGATTAAAAATGAAACTGCTTTCATTCCATTTTGAAGAATATTCGCAGTGTAAACAAAAATTCAATACTTACACCGAATAAAGAAAATTTTACCCTCTTACAATTTGGAAAAAATTTCACAGAATGACTTCAACTATCGATTTTTTTAAAAATAATATTTTAAATTCATTTGGGAAAATATATACGCTTTAATAATGAACCCTAACCGAACGATTTTTGCTCCCAGTAAGTACTGTATAAGAGTCCATACGATTAGTATGTTTCTGTGGCTTTAAAATGAAATGAAAGTAAATATCTTTAGAATGAGAAATATTTCTCTCTCCTAGATATTAAAATTTAGTTAAATAATATTTTAATAAAATAAAATTTAAAAAAAAACGTTTTTGAATATTAGTTCTGTTTCATTATTTAATGCTCTTAAATTGTTTACTTATAGACCCGAATATTGAATAAAGTCTGAAAAGATATGCTATATCTATTAGGGAAGTTAAACAAAAAATAAATCACGTAAAATACAAAAATCATTTATGTTTATTTTGATACCTTGCATATTGTAAACCTCTTATAATTCATTTAAAACATCCTTCTTTAGATATCCTATATGAAATAGAGAAACTACAAAAAATATAATATGATATTGCATTAAAATAGTAAAAATATTTAAATTTTCGCATAACTTAAGCTGCCTAATATATTTACAGGATAAATTTAACATTTATTTATTTGTATTCGCTTAAGTTTCTTACATAAGATCATACATGTTTTAAATTGTGCTATTTTTACATACGCTTCATTATAAATACAATAATAAAGAACCTAAGTAAAAATTATAAAAAAAAAATCCAATACATTTCTTATGTTTCTTTCATAATTCAATGAAAACATTCACATAGGCATACTTTATATATTGAGCATAATATTACCAAAACACATACAAAATTGAACAATTTTTTTTTTTTTTTACATTGTAGGGTATTTGCAAAAGCAGTTGTATATTTATTCAAATTTTTATCTTTAGATAGGATAAGCAACATATTTTGAATGAAACTGGATTTAAGAAAATGCAGAAATTTAATTTATATAATTTAGATATGTTGCAATGAGCACAAATGAAAATACAATTGTTTACATACTTCACATTGTAACACACAAAATCATTTAAATGCATCATTTAAATTTCTTAGATGAAACCATGAGAATTAATTTATTACAGAAGAATTTATGATTAAAAATATTATAAGAAAAATCGGTTAAGTAATATTTAAGTTAATTAGACTGAAAACGTTTCCAGTTCTGTCAATATTTAATCATTCAATGTTCAGATATCAATCTCTCAAATTAAAATATCAAAGTTTTCAAGGAAATAGCTTCAATGCATCATTTTTATTAAAGAAACTTTCATTCCATTTCGAAGAATATTCGGAGAGTAAAAAAAAAAACAAAATAAAATCAGTACTTACACCGAATAAAGAAAAATTTTCCCTCTTAGAATTTGGAAAAAAAATTCCAGAATGACTTCAACTATCGTGTTTTTTTTTTTTTTTTTTTTTTTTTCAAATAATACTTTCAACTCAATTGAAAAAATATATACGCTTTAATAATCAACCCTAACTGAACGCTATTTGCTCCCATGAAATGAATTTTGATTTCTGATTCAAAATGAAACTGCTTTCATTCCATTTTGAATATTCGGAGTGTAAACGAAAATTCCGTAATTACACCGAATAAAGAAAACTTTACCCTCTTACAATTTGGAAAAAAATTCCCAGAATGACTTCAACTATCGATTTTTTTAATAATATTTTAAATTCATTTGGGAAAATATATACGCTTTAATAATGAACCCTAACCGAACGATTTTTGCTCCCAGTAAGTACTGTATAAGAGTCCATACGATTAGTATGTTTCGATAGCTTCAAAATGAAATCAAATTAAATATCTTTAGAATGAGAAATATTTCTCTCCCCTAGATATTAAAAGTTAGATAAATACTATTTTAATAAAATAATAATAATAAAACGTTTTTGAATATTAGTATTTTTTTGTTATTTGAATGCTCTTAAATTATCTACTTATAGGCCTGAACATTGAATAATCTCTGAAAGAAAATGCAAAGTCTATTTTTAGAAAAGTTACAAAAACAAATCATGTAAAATACAAAAGTCGTTTCTGCTTATTGCAATACCTTGTATATTCTAAAACCTGTTAAAATTCATTTAAAATATCCTTCTTTAGATATTCTATAAGAAATAGAGAAACCACAAAATGTAATATTACATTACATTAAAATAAAAAAACATTTCAATTTTCACATAACTTAAGCTGCCTGAGATATTTGTAATATAAATATAAAAGAAAATTGACATTTATTTGCACTCACCGTAAGGTGTTTACAAGCTCCGACATGTTTTAAATTTTGCTACTTTTATATACGCTACATTATATAAAATAATAAAGAAACTAAGTAAAAATAAAAAAAAAATCAAATACATTCGTTATTTCTTTAATACAGTCATTTGGAGCATAATTACAGATAAAAATTATAATCTATATATTGGGTGTAGTAAAAAGTTTTATAGCGTTTTTTAGAGAAATGAATATTTAATTAAGAGCTGAGAATAATACCTTTATTCATCAAAATAATCTCCATCATTATCTGACACCTTCCGCCATCGGTCGGACAGTTGATGGATGCCAGCAGTATAGACCAATTCGTCTTTTGACGCGATGATGTCGTCAACCCAATTTCGCACTTCTTCCTCTGTCCGGAAGTGTACAGAGGCCAGGGCATTCTGCATCAACCGAAACAAATGATAGTCCGATATGAATGATAGTCCTATGTCGGGACTATATGCCAGGAGTTCCAAAACTTCCCAACCATGAGTTACTAACGTGTCCTTGATTGGTTTTGCAACATGAAGTCTTGTATTCTCTGGAGCAATTTCACGGGGCGCAAACCTTTGCCAGTAAATGGGCATTTTCGACAGATTTCCTGGTAAAATTGAAGTAACTATTGCTTGTAGCGTTCAGCAGTTACACTTACACCAGGCTCCAACAGTTCGTAATATATCACATTCATCATATCTCACCAGATAAAGAGAACTTTTTTGCAGTGAATGGCTCGTTTCGGCGTTGATGATGTTACTCCGTCGTGATTCAACAAATATTGTTTGCATTTCATTGTCATAACATATCCATTTTTCATCTCCTGTCACGATTTTCCCCAAGAAAGATGTTTTTCTGTTGCTTTTTTAGCAGTTTCATGCACGTCAAGAAATGCTAATCCTTGTTCCTCTGGCTGAATGTATCAGGCCCCCATCTTCCTGCCTTTTGAATCTTTCACGCTGCGTGTAAATGATTACAAATCGTGTTTTAGGATACTCCTAATTGGTCGGCAAGTTCTTTTAGATTATGCGATGCATCTTCATCACGCAAATCTTCATGACTAGCCTTCAGTGGAACGCCGCTACGTTCTTGATCGCTAACATCGAAATCGCCATCTTTAAAATGTCGAAACCAAAATTCGCATGTGCTTTTCAATACGATTTCCTTTCCAAGAACATAACAGATTGATTAATATGCTTTTGCAGCAGTTTTTCCTTGTTGAAATTCTTAACGAATACAGTGACGAATAAATGACTTATCGTATGGCATCTTTCACCTGCGAAATTTCAACTTTACTTTCACTTTAATTCCAGTTTCTGCGTCGATTTGAAAACGTGGAACTGATTCTTATCACATGACACAAAAGCAGTCTGCTGATCGGTGAGCAATTTCGCAATAAACGCAGACAAAATTCACTTTTACAACTTCTTACTACACCCAATATTTTTCACAGTGTACAATATAAAAACATAATTGAAATTTTTTATTGAAAGATTTGTTGTACGAATGTTTTATATCAGAACTACAATAAACGATATAGAGGACTTAAATATTATATGAAGCGTAAAATATTTAAGAAATTCTTGAAAATTTCATACTTTAAATATTCTCTATGAAAAAGCAAAAAAATAACAGAATTTGAAAATAGAAAAGAATGTTTAACGTTTTCACATTGTAAGACAAAATCGTATTTACAACCTTTACATATACATGAAATATATCATACAAAATTATAGCAAAGAAACAACACTTAACATTTTTACATTGCAAGACAGAAAATCATTCAAGTTTTGGTGCTTTACATATGCTACATGCAATATTTGGAGCATGAAATTAAAATATTTTTTTTTTTCGTTATTTTTTTTTTCTTTCTTTCTCTTTTTTTCTTTATTTTTTGTCTAATCTTTTATTTTATTTTACTTTTTTCCTCTTTTTATTTTTTTATAATTTTCTTTTTTTTTTCATTTATTTTTATTTTTTTTTCTCTTTTATTTTTTTTCTATTTTTTTTTTTATTTTTCTCTTTTATTATATATATTTTTTTTTCTTTTTTTTTTTTCTTTTTTTTTTCTTTTTTTTTTCTTTTTTTTTTTTTTTTCTTTTTTTTTTTTTTTCAATTTTCATGCTTTACATTTTTTTTTGCATGAGCCATTTTTAGCAAAATTACAGCACATGGAACGATTAGTTAGTTCTTTGAACTTACAAGATTTAGAAAAATTGGAGAAGATATGTTGAATATTGTAATAAAAAACTGGTAAAAGAACAAATATATATATTTGTTTTTTGTTTTTTTACTTTAAAATAACCTTCATAACAAACACTTAAAATCAATAAAATATGCATTAAATATTCACAAAATTTCATTTTTAACAATGTTGGATATTTCTGTTAGCTTTTAAATTTTTCGTTTAACAATAGCTATTACACACAAAATCATCAAAGCACATTGTTGTAAAAATTTTAAATATATGTATATTTTAATTTTTCAAAATTATAAGTAGAACAAAAAGAGATCTGTCAAATGAATTGCCCGACTCCTTTAATAGTTTACAATCGCTTCAAGGGGCATTTAGCAGGTTTTAATACATTTTTAAAATTTTGAACAAATGTCCTACCGGGTATTAAGGATTTTAAGCAAAAATGCAAAAAAAGAAAGTACATGTAAGCAATATTTACCTGTATAAGTAGCACAATTTAAAAGTGATTTAATTTTTGTTTAACTTTCCTAAAAATAGATAAAAATAGATTTTATATTTCTTTTCAGACATTATTCAATGATCAGGCCTTTAAGTATTAATTTAAGAGCATTCAAAACAAGGAGCATATAAAAGACAAATAAAATTCAAGAGCATATAAAAGATTTTAATGTATTAAAAGTTTCGATGTGTTTGTTTTCCTTTTAAAATGGTACAATGATGCTACTGGTTAATCATAAAATATTAAACGAACTGTTTCATTTCATGCATGTATTAATGGGTACTTTTATGTTAACTGGCGCAGGGGATAAATTGACGACTATTGCTTCCATCGCCATCATTCGTATTACATTCATTTTATTTAAAATATAAATATCTCACTCATTTCATTTGAAATATGTGTAGCTTTCCTTTAAAACACATACATTTAAAACACATGCCTTTCACTCATTTCATTTAAAATACAAAACAGAAAGAAAAATAATCAGAAATATTCCATAAACCAAGACATTTTATTTCAACATCAAAGCATTATTTCTAATTTACACACGCGAAAAATTACAGCTGCTATTGGCGAGATTTGCACCCGGCTAGCCTAAAAGTACCTCTTAATTTTAAGAAGATAATCCTTTCAGTACAATTCTATTCACTATCTACAGGGTGTTTTACAAAGGACCCCTAACTTTAAAAATCAATAACTCTGAAGCGGTGATAGATAGAAACCAGTGGTATGTTTATTAAAAAAATCGTAAGAATCTTATACGTAAATTTCAAAATTTAGTTTAAAATAGCACCGATAGATGACGCTGAGAGCGTTAAGAATCCTTCTAAAGAGAGTTCAGAAGCATAGAAAGACTAGCTCACGAATTGTTTTCCCATTTGGTCCTTTTGAGACTTGAAATCGCGTTTGAAAACTTCTCCTTGTGGCAGTAGGACTGATTTAATCGGCGGTACTCCAACACAATAAACATACGTTCCGCCACGGTATACACCACTTTTGGAAATATTTTCACTATAAGCTAATAGCGGCCAGATTTCAATGACGAAATCTTCAACGACTAGTCTTTCTATGCTTCTGAACTCTTTTTAGTGAGTCCTTTGTGAAACACCCTGTATATCAATTTTGTGTATATGTGATAGCAAAATAGGTGTTTACAAATTAAGCGTTCCCAATATTAACAGAATTTTTTAAAAATGCAAAAGTTACTCAAGCGCACAATATCTTTATTTTCAACTGTTCATAAAACACTATTAAACCGTTTAAGTGAAAAAAAATTGATCGTTATCATAGTTATGAGGCAAGAAAGCTTTGGTTGTCCCATAGAGAAATAATTGTCGAGTAAAGATTCTTTTTTACTCTAACAAAAAATCTGCGCTAATACTGCTTTTGTTGTAATGTCTTCAATAGCTAAAATCAAGCTAATCATATGTATGATTGAGTGTGGTGAGGCAGGAGAAATAAATATTTTGGCATATATTTCATTTATAAATGATTTTAACAACATATTTAACATATCAAATTATACTTTTAGTAAAACAAGACACTTCCGAAAGCATAGTGTGTTCTAAAAGTAGATGTTTTAGCAGCATTGTTGAAAACAACTGAAGACCACGTAAACTGATGACTTTTAAAGTAATATTGAAGACTTTGTAAGCAATAACTTTATATATTACACAAACTATATCAATGACACAGAGTGAATAATTTTAATGACATGAGGCAATACAAAATAATATGTTCATAAATTTAGTGAGTATAAGCACATGGAACGATTAGTTAGTTCTTTGAACTTACAAGATTTAGAAAAAATGGAGAAGATATTTTGAATATTGTAATAAAAACCGGTTTGTTTAATTAGTGTGGCTTAATTAGTAATTTCTAAATTATCTGTTGCAGTAAAATTTCCTCTAATGAAAATAGGTCAACGAATAATATGGTATTCCAAGTGGCGACTTGAAATTTTTCAAGAATTACGCGAGCAAAGCAGCGGGTCTTGCTAGTGCACTATAAATCTATTTGGCACAAAATACTCGTAATATTAAGTGCATTATTTTGAGCAATATAAAACTTTTCCTTTTACTATTTCCTCGAAATCAATTGAATTAGATTCATGTAATTAAAAAATCTAAGAAATGGGAAATAAAAATGAAAAAAGTTTTAATAAAATAATAAAGTATGGTAATGAAATTTTAGTCACTTAGCAACAATTGAAAATGTTTATTCTTCTCTTGTGGAGGGCACAGGGGTCAAAAGAAGACACAGATTTAAAAGAACACATTTCAGATCTCTACCACTAGAGTAGGGGAGATGGGGGATGTATGCGACATTTTCCCAAAAATATTTATTTTAAATATTTTAGTTAAGCTATTAACAATATTATATATTACATGTCATACATTAAGTGTTTGACTACATCTTTTGCACAATATTTGTTCAAGATTATTATTATACAGAAATATAAATGAAATTTAAAAAAAGGTTCTTCTATGTCCCAATCATCCCCTCAGCAGGGATGAATGGGACACAAACATTTACTTCCCCGTATTCAATGTTAAGGACTAAAAGCTGAACAAAAATGCGACCTTGGCAAAAGCTGAGAGATTATAAATTGTAATATGATCTCCAGGATTATTTGTTAGCCAATTATCTTGAACTCATCTCAGCTTTGCCTTAAAAGGCCCATAAACGGAAGCATTCAATGGCTGAAGACGATGGCTACAATGAGGATGAAATGTTAAAAAAATAATTACCACAAAGTATTAATTTATCCATCTATATAATATTATTTAGTTAATAAATATATTTTTCAGCATCCTCTAGGAATGAATCAGACAGTTCCATTCATCCCATTTGAAATGTCCCAATCATCCCCATGATGCATATATTCAATTATCAGCCACTTTGTCTCAAAAATTGTCACAATGGTTAATATGCATTTATTTTAATTATCAATATTGAGCCTTGATATAAAAAACTACAGCATATCTTAATTGCTTATATTGCATAAAATATTTAAGTAACTTCAAATGTAAAAAAAAAATACTTTTAAGCAGAGTTTTCAGGAAATGCAAATTTGAAGAAAACTGAAAACAGCTATGTGCTCTTGCTTCTGAAGCACACTATGGTAGTGAAATCTATGAGGATAGGAAGCAACTAAAAAAAATAAGTTTACTGTCTGAAATATTGAGAACGTCCCATCCATCCCTCTTCTCCCCTACTACAAAAGTTTCTTTAAAGATATCGTTGAAAGTAACTACAATGCTGGTCGAATGATGGGTCTATCTGCTCAGTGAATTTTAATAAAACTATTAGAAGTATAGAAATTTTAACAAGAAAAACAGTTCAATCGATCCAACTTCTCTCTTTGTTCCTTTTTCCAAAAATACTTAAATAGAAACAAGCGTATCGAAAATAAGGTCATAATTTATATTTCATCATGAAAAATTCATAAATAATATCAATTTACCTTATTTCTTGGTACTGGGATGTAAAAAGTTTCACAGTTTATGATGTGTTTCATATGTTTGCTTAAATTAGAAGTAAAGGAATTGCTTATATTAAAATCAGTAAAATTAGACATTACATTACAATTACATAAAACATTAAAAACATTACAATTGGACGTTTCGGGTGTACATGAAAATCCCTTATCAACAAACATTTTTCTTAACTTAAGTCACAGTTCTGTGACTTACGTTAGGAAAAGTGTTTGTTGATGAGGGATTTTCATGTACATCCGAAACGTCCAATTTTAATATGTTTTTAATGTTTTATGTAATTGTAATATAATGTCTGTAATTTTAATGATTTTACTATAAATATGTTAAGGCGTGATATTTTTGTTTACTTCAAAGGAATTGTTTCTCAATTTTTTGTTAAGTTTTTTGCTTGAGTGACTTTCGTTCAAATATCTTTCTACGACTCATGTTTTAAGTGTATAGAATTGTTTTTTCTTTAGTAAAAATCTACGCACACAATAATATCCGTTCTAATTCCGCTAATTTACCAGAATGATAGTTTAAAATTCCCGGCCTGGCTGAAGTTTCAGAGTTTGATTTCCAGTTAATTTTAAGAAAATTTAAGGATCCTCGTTTTAAATTTCCTCGCATCGCAGTCTTTCATTATAATATATGTTCTGATCGATCATTGCGGTTAATCAATCCCTCGATGTCATCGCACTAATCAACGCCATACATTCAATGGGCAAAAATAAATAGATCGCACATCAAACTTTCCTAAAAATCCAATATACTTGTACATAAACAAAACCAGGGTACCCGTACGAAGTTTTTGTACTGCAGTCTGATATTTTTTAGCAGTCTATACTAATAAAATAACGTTTCGCTCTGTGTGTGTGTGTCTGTTGGCAATGGCTAGGAAAATCTAGCCCACCTAGAAGCCTGAAAATTTAGACTTAGGTAGTCCAAACCCTCTCCTGATGCACCTGAACCTCATAATTTTAATATTTCAATTATTTATTGAAATATTAATTAATATCCACAAAGAAATCTCATCAAAAATACGCTTTTTTCTCTTGGGTTGGTTGGTTGCATCGATTATTCACAGAAGTAATTAAATAAACCAGAGTAGCGATGCATAGATAAGGATTTCTAACTAAATAGTGTCAATATGGATTGAAGTTATCAGCGTATAGCCATGCTATTGTCGCGCCACCTGCACATGACAAATTACACAGGTGTCCCCCTGTTTGAAATATTTTCCAAGCACGTTTTTCTTCATGACAATTAGCCGGGTTTATAAGTTTTTTTTTTTTTTTTTTTTTTACATGACATATATTATATAGATTATTAATACAGAAAACCTTATTTAACAGAATATTTTTTATGTTTGCGGGAATGGAGAGGGACAAGGTTCTCATTACATTTAACAATTTTAACATTTTTAGCTGCACCCGTAACATTTAGCGTTATTCTCTATATAAAACAGCAATTATTTTAAATTTCAGCTAATAGTGTTCCGAACTTCTCCAATCAGTTCCATTTTTACTAAAATATCGTAAAAATCAGCATTCATTGCTTCAAGGTGTATTTCTAAAAAGCAGTTACCAGAATTTCCGACTAATAGTCTAGGCCAAATTTCAAATTAAGTTACTAGCTTAACCAAATGAATCAATTTTTAAAGATGCATAGTGGTCCTCCTAATTAGTCATTTGCTGAAGGGCACTTGAACAACCCCCCCCCCCGGCCCTTCCTTCAAGGTTTTTTCTCTAACTATGCTCCGTTTCCATATCTCAGCAACTATCTTTTCGATTTCAACGCAAGGGATTCCTAACATTATAATTAACTCAATAGTGACTCTTTATAACATGAAACAATTTATGAGTAGCGGTTACCACTATTTCAGAGTAATAGTTTAAGCCAAATTTGTAATTAAGTTCTTAGCTTAAGCAAATGAACAAATTTTGAAAGATTCATAGTAGTCTTACTAATTAGTCATTTGCTGAAGGGCATTTGAACAACCCCTCACCCCCTCGTCTTTTCCTTCAAGGTTTTCCTCGAACTATGCCCCTTTTCCATATATCAGCAACTATCTTCCCGATTTCAACGCAAGTGATTCCAAACATTATATTTAACTTAATAGTCAATAATGCATAGTGGGCCTCCTAATTAGTCATTTTCTGAAGGTCACTTGAACATCCCCTTCCCCCAGGTACCTCACTCAAAGTTATTTTCTCCAACCGTGCCTTATTTCAATAACTGGGCTAACAATGTTCCCATCTTTTCAAAACCAGCTCAATTTTGTAGCACGCCTACTATACAGTAACAGGCAGCGGGGAACTGTCTCAGAAGTTCGTTTAGAAAGAGGTATGTTTAGAACAGAATGCTGCCCTGGCGGTGGTATGGGAGATTAAAATATTTTCCAGAGCGTACGAGCATGCCCGGTATACGGTGTCGAAGCCATGGTAGACCGTGGTCAGAGTTTCATTTTTTAAGAGATTTAAGTTTATTACAGAGCTCGGGCAACGTCGGGCGGATCACCTAATACCTAATATTTTTTAGATGCAGGTTTAATCTTCTAAAAAAAATAAGAACTAAAAATATCTGCAAACAACATTAGTCAACCAAGTTACATTAAAAACTGCGGAAGATTGCAAACGGGAAAAAAAATCTCATTTTAATTGCATTAGAGATTAGAGTGTGACATCTCTGTCAGAGAAAAAAAACATGACAGAAAAATAAATTGAGCATTTTAAATTAAATTTTGATTTTTAATTATAAATATAATATAATCCCGTGCAGAAACTACGTCCCACATTATCTTACTGAACATTTTTTAGCACTTTCCAACCTAGTTGAAAAGTGTTTATGACTTCGGTTTGTCTACCATATGGCCGTCTGCTAACTCCCGTAAATATGAACCGATTGCTCTTCAATTTTTATATGTTATTGTCGTTATCTACAGCATGTTCCCTATCTCAACTGAAGTGTGTAGCACTTAGTATTTTTTTACAGGGACACTCAAAAGAATTCCGTTACATTACGGTCTATGGGGAAAAATCATTTGCGGTTTATTTTAATGATGTTACACAATTTCAAATACATTGTAATTGATATATATCACTAAGGTGCATTACAAGAAGCTTAATATGGAATAGGGTGTGAATAGCACTTATTGTTAATTTACAGGGACAGTCAAATGAATTCCGTTACATTACGTCTATGGAGAAAAATCGTCTGCGGTTTAATTAAATAATGTTTCACTATTTTAAACGAATTGAAATTTATATATATCACTAAGGTGCATTACAAGAGGCTTACGGCAGAATATTGTGTGTATAGCAGTCATCGTTCATTTACAGGGACACACAAAAGATTTCTCTACCGTATGTTAACAATAATTCCTGGAAGTGCGTTTTAAGGTGCTGAACGCGATTTTAAATTTAACTCACTTTTTGTCTATTACTGGGAGTGTATAAATTCTGTATTTCATATACAGGGCAGCACAAAAGTTTTCGAACACATTTCCGTTTACTGAATGTCATTCCAGAAGGAGAATTTCAAACTGTGCTACGCGTTTCCTAGCTAAGCTAAAATTTATCATCTTATGTAGTCTATATACAAATCTATAGATCCTATACAGGGCTGAATAAAAGTATTCGGATACCGAATATTGTATATGTTGGAAATTCCTGAAATTACGTTTTTAAATATGCTATGCGTTTCCCAAATTGTTTACTTAGATGTTATCATTCAACTTATTAAACGGTAATGATTTGTAAAATTATTTTGGAAGCGTTGGAAAGTGTTACATAATCTATGCTTGACGCATGATTTTTCGTTCTTGTTAAAATCATTGATGCGGTATTTTATTTTTGTCGCAACACTGTTTGAGAAAAACCTCTCATTTCACTTATGAAAACAATGCTGATTTAATTATTAATTAACTGCAGTTTTAATGAAAATACATGTTTTAACAAAATGTGACTGTACTATGTCAGAAGCCTATTCAAAATCCTTTCATATTGTATCACATTTATCGTTCTGCGCTTTTTATTAACACTTTCCAACCTAGTTGAAAAGTGTTTATGACTTCGGTTTGTCTGGCCGTATGGCCGTCTGCCGGTGCTCTAACTCCCGTAAATATGCTCGGATTGCTCTGCAATTTTTATATGTTACTGTCGTTATCTATAGCATGTTCCCTATTTAAACGGAAGTGTGTAGCACTTATAGTTTTTTTACAGGGACACTCAAAAGAATTCCGTTACATTGCGGTCTATGGGGAAAAATCATTTGCGGTTCATTTAAATAATGTTTCACAATTTTAAACGCATTGAAATTTATATATATCACTAAGGTGCATTAAAAGAAGCTTAATATGGAATAGGGTGTGCATAGCACTTATAGTTACTTTACAGGGACAGTCAAAAGAATTCCGTTACATTACATCTATGGAGAAAAATCGTCTGCGGTTTATTTAAATAATGTTTCACTATTTTAAACGCATTGAAATTTATAAATATCACTAAGGTGCATTACAAGAGGCTTACAACAGAATATTGTGTGTATAGCAGTCATCGTTCATTTACAGGGACACTCAAAAGATTTCTCTACCGTATGTTAACAATAATTCCTGGAAGTGCGTTTTAAGTTACTGAACTCGATTTTAATTTTAACTCGCTTTTTGTCTATTACGTGATGTGTATAAATTCTGTAGATCCTATACAGGGAAGCACAAAAGTTCGCGAACACATTTCCGTATTATTTAACTCCAGACGGAGAATTTTAAACTGTGCTACGCGTTTCCTAACTGAACTAAAATTTAGCATCCTATGTAGTATATATACAGGTCTATAGATCCTATACAGGGCTGAATAAAAGTATTCGTATATTTTTCTGAATATTGTATATGTTGGAAATTCCTGAAATTATGTTTTTAAATATATTATGCGTTTTCCAAATTGTTTACTTAGATGTCATCTTTCAGCTTATTAAACGATATGATTTGTAAAATTATTTTGGAAGCGTTAGAAAGTGTTAAATAATCTATGCTTGACGCAAGATTTTTCGTTCTTGTTTGGTAAGAAAAAGGGTTGTTTGACAACAGAAGTAATTTATATGATAATGTACTGCGATATTGTTTTTACAGTGTTTTTAAAAATTACATTATACAGAGCTTGATTTGAAACATTTTACATAAAATTTACCTATGAATTTACATAACGTGTGAACTAGTTTAATAAGACACGAAGAAACATTAAAAAGTCGATTTTAACCCTTAACTACTATGATAAAAATTGTCTTATAGATATGGGACTGCTTGATCGAAAGATGGATAAACTCCTGTGTTACTGTTTCTATACTAAACTTTATGTACAAGACTATTATAATGAAAAGTCACCCATTCAGAAGTCTCTAGTGATACTACTGGAGTGCAGAAAGAAACAAAATTTTCATTAGTATCTATTGTTAAACAGAAACTTACAAGTTAAACTGCGAACCGTAAAACCGTTAACAGCAGTTAAGGGTTAGTTTAATTCTGCTAACACAGATCTTTATCAGATTGTCGTGCCATGGGTCACATTTCTTGTCGGATTTTTGTTTTATATTCATGATGATTCAGCGCCGTTCCCCTGGCGAAAATTTGATTAGGCCCATTCCGTGCTTTGTACAATAATCAAAATCCCCCCCCCCCTCCCCCACGTAAGACGAGTGAGCGTCTAAAAATGTTTTACGGAACTAACTGAAAATCGCGCTAAGGGAAAGTGGATATACCTGTATACAGGTCGGACATAAATAAGCAGGGCAAAAAGACTGGTTTGTTTTGCGTACAGTTATACATTCCAGTATAAGAATACACATTATTGTAAAATAGCGAAAACAAAGTTTACTTTTTTCACAAGTTTACTTATTTCTTTGCTATCCTTCTGAAAATCTCACTAAAATCTCTGAACAGTAAATACGTTTTTGCTATATATTTGTGAGCATCTTTGCGTTGATTAAACCAAGTGCAGTTTCGATTCGTTTATTTCAATTCAGGAATAAATATAGGAAGCGGTGGGCTGTAAACCTGATCATTAACAAATTTCCACAGACTGAAATTAAAACTCCAACCACTGTTTAATTTGAGACTGACATAAGTCAAACTAAAGAATGTCATATTTACGAGGGCTGTAAATTAAGTAATGGCTAAATAGGTATAAAACAATTTTTAATTAACTTACAATTGCATTACATTCCTTCTATGTAATCCGTAGCAAAGCTTATAACCTTTTGCCAAATGTCGGGAAGCCGTTGTAGACCAGTGGCAAGGTATTGATTGTTGATGTGAGTGACCGAGCGCCCTACTGCGTGGAGTACAGATCCGCCAGTCTCATTCCAGGTGAGGGTCTCGTCACCTGATCAAGGTTCTAAATTACGAGACCTATTAAATCTGTCAATTCAACAAAGTTAAACAGAAACCTTGAACCGGCAAACAAAGATAGCGGTAGCAAATCACAAGAGAGCAAGCACAGCAGCGATGTGAACAAATCAATAGTCAGGTGGATCACAGCCATGCTGTGATCAGGCGATTTCCGCCCCGCACCCAGGTACTAACCCGTTAAGCTAGGCATTCATGCCGGGCAGGTAGGGGCCTGGTTAGCGGTATAAAAAAAAAAAAAAAAAAAACCCGAACGAAATGCTTGAACCCATCGTGCTACTGTCCTATACGGTAAAGCATTTGTGCCACAGGCTTCCACTAATCCTCGAAAGCATTCTGTTGCATTTTTGCCACGGGCAACCTCGATTTTACGCCACGACCACTGATCATCTTTTGAAAACATGCTTTAGGGCGATAACGAATCTCCTCACTTTAACGCCATACAACAACTACCCTTCTAAGCAGATCGGCTGTTTTTTGCACTCTACACATCGACAACAGCGCCACCTCACCGCTCTCATATCCTATTTGCGCATGCCCGCCCTTCAGCGAGTTTCAAGGTTAAGTTGCTACTATTTAATTTACAACCCTCGTATATACCTATAAATAATTACAACTATTTAAAGAAAATAAGAAAAAAAACTCATCTGCTATATATATGTAATCCTTCACAAAATAAAACCTTACGCAATGACCACCTTTAGAACACGTTCATTTCACAGTAGAGCGCTGAAAGTTCGTTCTTGCATCTTTCTCGCTAACTGAAAATATAAGAGAGAGATTGCCGATTAGGTAAGCTTCTAACTAAAGTACAATCATTAAAACTAAAATTTAAATTAAAATAATTGGACGAAATGTAAGTATTCACCTTGTATTATTCATAAAATACTAATATGAAACACAAAAGAGCTCAATTTTTACTTAAAAGGTGACATTTATGTATAGAAAAATGTCAAAATCCTCCAAGTACTTTCGGTTGGCACCGTAACCATCTTCAGGGAGCAAAAAATTATTTCTACTAACGTCTTGCATATCCGAAATTAGAAACCGCATTCGTTTCGCCTCTAAGTGGGAAAGTGTATTATTTCCTGGGTGCCGTTTGAGTTGATTTCTAAGGACACCTGGACTTAAACGTTAAACAGTTTGAAAACGTATGCGAAAAATACAAAGGAAAAGGGGGGGGGGATTGCACATTTATTTTCTCATATAAACGATATTAAACCATATATTGGGTATATTGTATGACACTTGATTTTCTTTATATAAAATATCCATGGATTCTCTGATAATGGATGTATAGTAGTTTGATGTTGGATTAACTTTCGTTTGACTAAAATCTACTATATTCCGCTGACAATTTTTAAGTAAAAGGTGAGCTTTTTTGAGTTTCATATTAGTATTTTATGTACAATTATTCTTTACACAAAACACATGAGCAATCTGAATTAAAAAAATATTTAGATTACAATAAGGAATTAAGGTATGCGACTGCCGAAGAATGGGTCGAAAACTTAACCTAAATACAACTAATTTGCATTTGCACTGGTACATTTCAGTTAATATTTCGCATGTTATTCAGTTACGAAATTGTCTAATTAGTGTCTACCCTGCACGTTTTTTCACGATAAATTAATTTTCAACCCGATCGAATTTTTAAAGCAGTTTTAGCGTTACCACTTTTTAACACTTTCCAACCTAGTTGAAAAGTGTTTATGACTTCGGTTTGTCTGGCCGTATGGCCGTCTGCCGTCTGGCCGTGCTCTAACTCCCGTAAATATGCTCGGATTGCTCTGCAATTTTTATATGTTATAGTCGTTATCTATAGCATGTTCCCTATTTCAACGGAAGTGTGTAGCACTTATACTTTTTTTACAGGGACACTCAAAAGAATTCCGTTACATTGCGGTCTATGGGGAAAAATCATTGTCGGTTTATTTAAATAATGTTTCACTATTTTAAACGCATTGAAATTTATATATATCACTAAGGTGCATTAGAAGAAGCTTAATATGGAATAGGGTGTGCATAGCACTTATAGTTACTTTACAGGGACAGTCAAAAGAATTCTGTTACATTACGTCTATGGAGAAAAATCGTCTGCGGTTTATTTAAATAATGTTTCCCTATTTTAAACTCATTGAAATTTATATATATCACTAAGGTGTATTACAAGAGGCTTACTACAGAATAGTGTGTGTACAGCAGTCATCGTTCATTTACAGGGACACACAAAAGAATTCTCTACTGTAAGTTAACAATAATTCCTGGAAGTGCGTTTTAAGTTACTGATCGCGATTTTAATTTTAACTCGCTTTTTGTCTATTATGTGGTGTGTATAAATTCTGTATATCCTATACAGGGAAGCACAAAAGTTCGCGAACACATTTCCGTATTATTTAACTCCAGACGGAGAATTTTAAACTGTGCTACGCGTTTCCTAACTGAACTAAAATTTAACATCCTATGTAGTATATATACAAATCTATAGATCCTATACAGGGCTCAATAAAAGTATTCGGATTACTTAGATGTTATCTTTTAGCTTATTAAACAGTATGATTTGTAAAATTATTTTGGAAGCGTTGGAAAGTGTTACATAATCTATGCTTGACGCATGATTTTTCATTCTTGTTAAATTATCTTTCAGAACGACGAGATTATGGAATCCATGCGAGATCCATGCATAATTTCAAAATCAAATTCTTACACAAGAGAATTTAGTACCTCGCTGTTCTAAAAAAAAAAAAAAAAAGCAACAGTAGTAAGATTAGGAATTATTTGTTAAGTATCCAAAATACCTTTATACAAAGAAAATATCTAAGTGCATTCTCTAAAGAGGGATAAAGTCATTTTTAAAAACGTACTCTTATTCATAAAAAAAAATAAATCGGTAAAGTACGAGTGTAATTCGCACTCAAAGGGTTGGGTTGGGTTGATTATTGACGGCCAATTATCTACACTTGGGATATAGGCCCGGGGGGAGTGCCCTTCGTGGGTGTCTTTCTAAGGGAACCTAACCCGTATTTACGCATGGATAAATTCACGGCTCGAAGAAAACCACGAAAACTCCGAACGATTAGGCCGACGGGCGCGATTGGGATCGAACCCAGCACCTCCCGTCTACCAGCTTCGAGAGCAGAACCTCTCAGCCACTGGTGGGGCCCGCGCTCAAAGCGTTCTGTACATTACATTACATGCATTAATTACTATATATTAATGTAAAGTCCTACTATCCTAATTTTTTCATAATTTTTTTTAAATAGGAGGGGGGGGGTATTTTTCCAGTGTACTTTCTAAGTACTAAGTATACCTAAAACTTAAAAAAATATTTTTTTTGAGTTCGATATTACGAGATCCTCGCACGATACCCTACGCGATACATAAAAAGAAAGCTGTATTTTTTTTTTTTCAAGTAACTTAATATCTCGGTTAATTACCGACAGTTGTTCTCAAACATCCTTATCAAATATCTTTGGGTGATACCTCATCTATAGATACACCTCAAGCACCGGTCAACTCCTCTACTGACCGCCCGAAAAGTAAAGTTTGTGTCTAATGGAAAAATGCGTTTTCTCAAAAACTATGTTTCTTAGGAAAATCACTATAGTTTTCCTGCAAGGTTTAAATAAACTCCTACTATATTCCTAATTTTTTCATAACTGTAGTTTCAGTAGATTCGGAGATAGAGGAAGGAGACATATTTTTGCAGTTATTTTTCGACGATATCTCTGAAAATATAATACTTAAAATTTAAACTAATCTATTTTTGAGTTCTATATTACGAGATGTTTCAAACAATATCCCACACGATATACAAAAAGAAATTTTTTTTTTCAAGTAAATTAATTAGCCCCTTAAATTTTTCCTAAATATATTTGTGAATGTCTAATAATCTGAATATATGTGGGTAAAAAGGCTTTAGAGCTTTCCGAAGTTTTTTAATTTTAATATTTGTACGACAGTATTACTGAAATATAAGGTTTTCTACATTAATTCTAATAATCTGAAAATATGTGGGTACAATGGCTTTATAACTTTCCCAAGTTTGAGCTTTCCACGTTCCATAGTTTACGACAAAAAAGACTGACAGACAGACGGACAGACATAATAATGATCTTATAATGGTTCCGTTTTTACTTTAAGTACGGAACCGCTAAAAACCTACGTAAACGATATAATGCATCCGTTAAAGGTACAACAAAAACTTCATTACTTAACTTTTCCTTGCCGGTCAGAGACGTAAAGAATTTTTCAAAAATACGGTTACCCCTAACGATACTTCATTGACAATCGATGCAGAACCCTAGATCAGGACGTATAATTTTATGACAATCATGGGGTGGCAAAGGTGAAACTTTTAACAGTGTTTAATACACTTTATTTCATTTTTAGAGTGATGTAAACGTAGTGGGAAAAACAAATAATTTAAAACATATTAAAATTAATGTAGAAAACCTTATATTTCTCAGCAATACTGTCGTACAAATATTAAAATTAAAAAACTTGGGAAGTTCTAAAGCCTTTTTACCCACATATATTCAGATTATTAGCCATTCACAAATATGTTTAGGAAAAATTTAAGGGTCAAATTCATTTACTTAAAAAAAAAGTTTTCTTTCTGTATATCGTGTGGGGTATCGTTTGAAATATCTTGTAACATAGAACTCAAAAATATGTTTGTTTCAATTTTAGGTAGTTTTTTCAGAGATATCGTCGAAAGTGCACTGCAAAACTATGTCCCCCCCCCCCCTCTCCATCTCCTAATCTACTGAAACTAAAATTATGAAAAAATTAGGAATAGTAGGAGTTTATTGAAACTTTGCAGGAAAACTAACGATTTTCCTAGGTAAAATACTTTTTGAGAAAAACGCATTTTTCTGTTACACACAAACTTTACTTTTCGGGCGGTCAGCAAGGGAATTGACCGGCGCTCGAGGTATATATCGACGTAGAATCATCCAGGAGTATTTCATAATGATTTTCGAGAACAATTGTCGGTAATTAGCCGAGATATTAAGTTACTTGAAACAAAAATTTATGTATACCGCAATTTATACAAACAATTTATATAATACCGCAGATTCATGTAAATTTCTGACACGTTAAACCGAACAATCCAGCCTACCAAATATATATATAAATCAACATTTAAACGGCGGATGTTTTGGGACAACGAAGTCATGATTGGTTAAAATATACCAAACTTTTCTGGAATTGCGGACAGCTGCAATAGGTCGCTTTTTACTTTTTTGTATTGGAAGCTACCTAAAAATATAATATTGAGCGTCATTTACAATTATATATTTCATTTTAACGCTCTTTCATAAGCATTCAACGTTTATCTTAAAAACTACACCTAATTTCATGAATACAATTCAAAAATTTCTGGTACAATAGGCTCACTATTACTGAAAACTCGCCGCTTTGATTTACGTTTGATAGAAAGCGTGAACTTGTGAGTTTATTTAAAATATATATAATCTTTGCTGTGTTTCTTTTCAAGCTATAGCAATGGAAAGGGGGGGGAAAAACATTATTTAAACTATGAACTCAGGATTTATAATTTTTTTCCCAACGTATAATCATACTTTAGTTAATATTAAACTACTATTAAATGATAGAAGAATTGCTTAAATTACAACACGTTATTTTTATTTTGTACTTTTCAGTGTTTAAAATGTTTCGTTGTTGCAGATTATCAGCCAGTTGCCACATTTTGCTGCATCATTAACTACATTGCTTTTGTAATTCGTAAATTGTTGTACATCTTGTATCCCTGCTGATACGTAAACTACTATCTGCGAGCCACAAACAAGTGACTGGCCCCGGACGAAACCTCTTATATCAAAAACACCCTCCCCACTTCTCGACCAAAACTCACAAGCGAACCACTTAGTGAAGCTCGCACCAATCATTGAGACAAGGTACATTTTATAGCCCTACAGTTTTTTTCTTTTTTTTTTCGTATGCATTTAATTTTAAAGTAATATATTTTTAATTGTTAATTTCACGCCAAAAGCAAGTCGCCAAATAGGGTACTACAAATCCAAACTACTAATCACACACAGCAGACGAGCATAAAAATCGATCAGGGTTCCCAAAAATATAAACTAACGAATAAAGTCAACTGCGCGCCGCCAAAAACGCAATTGTAATGTTGTATTTTTTTTTTTTTTTTTTTTTTTCAAAATGAAATTCTTAGGTTTTTAAAGGAACTTTCAAAGTTTTTTTCAATAGTTTTTTCGTAACTAATTTACATTTTAAAAGTATGTTAATAGTCTGATATGTGGTCTGAAAAATTGCATTTTCAAAAAGTTGTGCTGCTGTTAAAATTAATAAATACGATTTTTGTACACAAATTTTATCGGTTCTCTAACTTCGGCCAACAGGGCTATTAACAAGGTGGTGCAAAATTTTAATTAGATTAACTATTGAATACTAACAATTAAAAGTTTAATCATGACTAAAGATTGACTATAAATTTTCAATCGTCAATCTTTAGTCATGATTAAACTTGTAATCGTTAGTTTTCAATAGTTAATCTAATTAAAATTTAACACCACCCTGGCTATTAAAATGCACCCGATATCAATACTACATGTGAACTTCACCAAAAGTGGTTCCCTCGTCAGTCCGGCTCCGCCAAGAGAAATTTCTGAACCAATTGAATCAGCTGGACTCGAACGCTTTAGCTCCCGTTTTGAAACTGGAGACATTAATGCTTAATTACATAGCAACAATAGTTATCACTTATTCTGATACAATTACCTGGTCATTGTCCCGGTAGAATAGATCTCAAAATGTTTGGAAAAACGGTTTAAAAATGGTTTAAGTATCTAATACGTCGATCGTTTTGTACGGAAATCTACACACTTCTTTTGACTGATCTATAGCCAATTGAGAGCTCAGTCGAAATAACTACTAGAAAGCTCATACACACATATGTACATCATGATTACAATACTATCAATCAAGATTCGTAAATATGATATTTTCGAAAATATAAAAAATATCCAATATTGTTTATATGTATCCAATATTATAATACTTTTAGATATATATACAAGCTAACCCACCCGGTCAGTAAAAATCCGTTAAACTTCCGATATGACGTCAGATTTTCTTTTTAATTCTCCAATGACGCGATATTAATTTGCTTTGTGTACAAGTTCTCATACTCCTTGTATTATTGAGAAATCTTCGAAATTTTCCGTTTTATTACCACTATGACGGCAATCAATTTTATTTCATACTATCTCAGCCGTCCGGCGTTTCCCGTGCCCTAAATATTAATAATCTGTTCTATACGAATATGGCTGAAATCTGTAAGGCTATCGAAATCAAGTCGAATGAGGCAAACCCCGTCGTAATCGGGCTCATAAAACCCAAGATCGGAAAGCGCATCCTGGCGGTCGAAAGTGCAACTAAAATATTTAAGGCTATAAGATATCAAGTCGAATGAGCCAAACCCCGTCGTAATCGGGTTCATAAAACCAGATATACACCTATAGTTCCATCTTCCACAGCCAGGGGGCGCAGTCTGTTCTGGAAGAGGCCTTTTCAGAACACTCGAACCAACCAAATTTCTTAGTAGAATTGAAATTTAACCACGGGTAAAGATTGCCAAAATAGCGGAATTCGCGAAAGTGGGTTACGTAATCGATGGGTTTCTAAAGGGTTAATATAGATATTTTTTTAAACCCAACCGTGCGTTTTTAAGAAAATGAACGTGTCTGTGATCTGGAGTCTACTGTGATGTCGCGTGAGTGAGTTTTGGAAAGGATTTCTTTTCGGAGGGTTAAAATTAAAATTTTTCAAAACGGATACCAGATTTAAAAAAAAAGGGGGGATATAGATTAGGCGCGGTATTTTTAGTTTTTCGTATCTTGTTGATAAACGCCAATTCGGATTTTTAAGATAGGAGAAATAGGCGAAATTGACTTGCGGTAAAAAAGGGTTAAAGGGATTTTTTTTAAACTAAAGGTTTCTGCCTAAACCCGATAGAACGCAGATGTCTTTAGGTGTGTTTGTTTTTTTGTTTGGTTATTTTAGAGAGCCGATGCCAGATTTTATATATCGCAGAAAATCGGAATTTGCAAAAACAAATACAGATGTAAAAAAAAAAAAAATGTAGATATTGTCTGGTATTTTTAGTTTTTCCTACCTTTCTCTGAATCGCCGATGCAAATTTTTAAAAATTGCCAAAATCGAAAATGGCATACAGAAAATGTACTTTTTTCGAAGGGTTAATTTTCATATTTAAAAAAAACAATAGTGGCTTTGAAAAGGGCAAACTTAGATCTTCAATTTGGTGACCTTCGTTTTTACGTATCTTTTGTATTTCGGTGGATGCAAGGTACGGAAAAAAGGAGAAAATAAACATGAATTCGATGCTTTTGGATTATTTTTTTTTGAAAGGGGTAAATGTAAAATTTTTTCAAACCAACCAGATCGTTCGAGACGTAAAAGTATATTCTTTCAGAATATGTAGACGGTTTTTCCGTATTTCTAGCCGTTCGCTCATGGCGAATTTAGAAAAACGTAAAAAGAAATGGAATGACACACGCTTTGTTTTATCTTTTAACGGAGGAACGAATAAATGCCTTCTGGGCATGCGCAAGCTGTTTTCGGAAGGCAGATTTTTTAATTTGCGATCTTTGATCAGTTTTTAATTAATACCTACTCTAATTTTCAAAATATTAAAAATCTAAGGTTCAGGTGCACCAGGAGCGGGTTTGAACTACTTAAATCTAAATTTAAAGGCTTCTAGGTGGGCTAGATTTTGCTAACCATCGCCAACAGACACACACATAGAGCGAAACTTCCTTTTATTATTATACTAGCTAACCCGCCCGGCGTTGCCTGGGCCCGAGATAATTACTATCTTAGAGAAAGGCGTTAACCCCCTCCCTCCCCATACCCGCAAATACAATGAATAATTTGTTCAAGAGTACCACCGTCACCTACATTAACGCGATCATTAAAAAAAGAATTACATTTTTCTGATAATTAGAACATAACGAAGACGCTACGCTAAAATAGCCGGCAGATGACACCACTTCCCGACCTCAATTTCAAATCTATATCTTAATTAGTTACCTAAATTTTTGTTCATTAGTAAAATTTGGCAATTATTTCCTTTCATTTTCGCAAACTAAATGAGAGGGATCGGCCAGAGAAACAAATATCTTTGTAGTTCAGTTTTTAATGAAAGCAGATCCCTGTCTGAAACTTTCTCGGATCGTTTTCAATGGCGCCGGCAGATTTTTGGCAGTTTTTTGCATAAATAAAAAAAATACCGACCGATTTTTCAAAAATCACATGGTCAGTTGCAGAATATTTTTTTACATATGCTCAGAAATTTTGAAATTGATATCTCAATTAGTTTTCTTAAAATTCGCTAATTAGTAAAATAATTTCGAATTTGTTCATTTCCGCTCGCAAATCCAACGCGCCTGTCCGTTTCATTCGCCACTTTGTTTTAAAAGATGACATTTTAGACGCGATGGTTAATGATAATCTAATTAATATGTAGGCTAATTATCAAAATATTAAAATTCTGAGGTTCAGGTGCACATGGCCAGACCTTGGACTATCCACACCTAAATTTCCAGACTTCTAGGTGGGCTAGATTTTGCTAGCCATCGCCAACAGACACACACACACACACACACACACACACACACACACACACACACACACACACACAGAGCGAAACTTTCTTTTATTAGTATAGATATATATATATACACACACGATGCTTTTGATATACACTATATTGCCAAAGGTGACCGGTCACTTGCGATTTTAGACGTTTTGTTAACTATCTAGAAAAACACATGAAGAATTAACCTGAAACTGCAGGTGTGTAAACAGTATAATATAGGTTATATATTTCCGCGAAGATTTTTTCACGAAACCTCATTGGGACTGTCAACAAATTGAAAAAGAACGAATTTCTTTTGGATAGCCCTGCAAAATCTAATGCAGCAAAGGCGTTCAAACTCGAGATTAGAATAAGTGGCTTATTGTAATATACTGTGTTCATTTTTATGGGGATAGCATGTATACTCGTAGAGAAAATAAGGTTTTTATAAAAACAATCCCAAATTTCGCCTAGTTTTTTGCTTATAATTTGCAGAGTTCTTAATATATAAAAAAAAGTTCTTTTCAGAAAATATGGCAAACAACATTGTACATAATACTCTGCAATCAGAATTAAAAAATAATAAAAATTGGTTGAAAAATGAGCAGGTTTACTAAAACATGTTTCACTGCTCATGCGCGAATGCAATCAAAATATAATATGCGTAATGTATTAGCTAAGTATATAGAGCAACTTTTGTGAAAGTCTCAAAATCATAACTTGAAAATTCTGAAAATTATCGTCGATAGAATAAGCTCGAAATCCGTTGTTCCCAAAAGGAAGCAAAAATATGAGGGGTTGTATCCAAATATAGGTACGTCCTATTGTGTACGCTATCTTGTGACTAATCAACAGATATTTGATACAACCTCTCATCTTTTTGCTTCTTTTTGGGAACAACGGGTTTCGAGCTTATTCTATCAACGATAATTTTCAGAATTTTCAAGCTATGATTTTGAGACTTTCACAAAAGTTGCTCTATATACTTGGCTAATACATTATGCATATTATATTTTGATTGCATCCGCGCATGCGCAGTGAAACATTGTTTTGTAAACCTGCTCATTTTTCATCCAATTTTTATTATTTTTTAATTCTGATTGCAGAGTATTGTGTACAATGTTGTTTGTCATATTTTCTGAAAAGAACTTTTTTTTTTATATTAAGAACTCTGCAAATTATAAGCAAAATACTAGGTGAAATTTGGGACTGTTTTTATAAAAACCTTAATTTCTCTACGAGTATACATGCTATCCTCATAAAAATTATCACAGTATATTATAATAAGCCACTTATTAATAATCTCGAGTTTGAACGCTTTTGCTACATTAGTTTTTACAGGGTTATCCAAAAGATATTCGTTATTTTTCAATTTGTTGACAGTCCCCTATGGGGTTTCGTGAAAAAATCTTCGCGGAAATATATAACCTATATTATACTGTTTACACACCTGCAGTTTCAGGTTAATTCTTCATGTGTTTTTCTAGATAGTTAACAAAACGTCTAAAATCGCAAGTGACCGGTCACCTTTGGCAATATAGTGTATATCCGATATTTTAAATATATATCAAATATTTTCAAACTTTATAACAATATCAATTTATAGCTGATTACAAATGTTTTCATACTTAATATAACACTTAACATCAAAAATGAATAAAACAATATTCTAAACGTCATTTATTTTTCTCCCCACTTGCAACAAAAACGGAAGATCAACCAATTGAAAGCAGAAACAATTTGTTTTTTACACTCGTCGAGAAACAGAATATTGGATTTAGTATGAAGTGTCACGTTAATAAAATAATTTTTTTATTAAAACTTTGAACATAAATGTACGTTCGTGTTTTTTTTTTTTCCTAACCATTATAGTTTAAAATGTGCTAAGCGAAAATCCGAAAAAAATTCTTTCTAATAAAGCAGTAAATAAATGTTTACTTAAATTACATTTTAATTTTCAATGGCTGTTCTAATTTATCGTCTTCCCTGATTATTGGTTCTGCATTTAAAAATTCAGCTTTAAACATAAATCTTAGAAGAAAAAAAATCGCGTTGGAGGGTTTAAAAAAGTAACTGACAGAGGCAAATGTTGTTTATTTTTAAAACGCAGTTGACACCACCTATTTCTTTTTTGTTGAATCTTCCCTTTCTTTTGTACCTGACCACAAATTGATTCGAGAAGAATAGGAAGGGATTTAACTTATGCCCATCTCAGGCTGACTTGCAAGTTTGCGTACTAAACTCAGTCTTAGTACAATTATTGGGGGGGGGGGGGACGCACATCTACCACCAGCGGAACCTCAACCAAAAGGTTAGGTACCGGAAACAAAGAAGGGAAGGAAAAACGACCTTGCCAGTCTCCAGAGAGACCTTGAAAGATAAGTGTTCGGGCTCCTAACCATCGTCGAACATTTATTTACGCTCTTAAAGAGAAATACATACATTGTTTGATACACACCTCCATTACAAATTGCACTCTTGTTTCTTAAGCGATTCTTGAAGCTAAAAAATTTTTAAATCGATTACTGTGTTACAGTCTACTGATAATATTTCAATAAAATATCAAAAGGTATTACAGATTTTTAAATCGATTAAATGTTACAATCGACTATATAAACTGTATATATCAAATATTTCCTACAGTAAGAATACAGACTAGAAGAACTGAAACAGTGATTAGATTGTATCGTGTACTTAAATGATTCGCAGACATACAAATTATTGCTTTAAATATTATAAACTGGCTTAAGCTGATATGCTTTATATACCACCAAGTATATATATAGACTAAGCGTTCATTGAATAACTTAATTAAACCATCTAACAAGAATATAAATGTTGAAAATGCAATACAAACCATGAAAACATGAACTTCAAAATTATATGGGTATTTTTATAATATTGAAAGTCACGTACCTCTATAATGATGGCTATATTAGTTGCTCATTCCCATTTAAATCCTTTCACGAAAAGCATTTTTACACCACCTAATTTAACACGATCCTTGTTGTTGTTGTTGTTGTTGTTGTGGGGTCTGAACGCCCCGATCATGGGATATAAGTCTACAGACTCTTTATCCCTAACAATCCTACCTCAAGGAGGCAATTTATAAACTAGCTGCAGAAACAACTTGTACAAGAGGAGACAGTGACAATGACTTCCGGTTTAAAAACGGTTGGTACTCAGAAGGAAAGACACTAAAGATCGAGCTTGCGAGACTCCAGTCACCGCCAAATCACATAGTTGACTAAAGGATATGGTGGGAGATCCAGAGATACCAAGCCTCTGGTACAAAATAGTACGCTCAGTAGCGTAACGTCCGCATGTCATAAGGTAGTGTTCACAGGTTTCTGGAAGAGAGCAGACTGAGCATAACGGAGAGTGGCAAAGGTTGAAACGGTAAAGTAATGCTCGGGTGGGGAGAGATTTTGTGCGAAGACGAGAAAGAAGAACCTCCCCTCTCCTGGGAAGGCGCAGCTTCCTGTGATCCCAACTCCTTTTGGTAAGGTGAGGAAAATCGGTGCTGTAGTTTCCGAGAAGCCAATTATTAATATCCTCCTCATAGAAGAGGCGCCGAAACTGGATGCAGATGTCCTCTGGGGAGATCCACCTTACTGGGTCCGTAGGCAGAAGGTGAGAGCGGGCCAGTTTGTCCGCAAGCTCATTGGCATAGATGCCAACATGACTGGGAACCCAGACTAGTTCAATCGACGAGAGTTGATGTAATGCATTAGTAAGTTTCTGGTACACCTGAGTCACCACTCGAGGAGATTTGTAGTTTGGTGATTGAAGGCTCGTCAGGACGGATCTGCTGTCGGATAGAAGGAGCAGCTTGCCAGACTGAGGAATAAAATCTAGTGCCAGTCCAATCGCTAGAGCCTCTGCCGTGTAAATGGAATTAATGTCATGAACTCTGCTGGAGTGCCCATAGTTCTGGCTTACATCCCAAAAGGCGATGCAGGTCTGTGAAAGAGTCTTTGAGGCGTCAGTAGCCATTATGTGGCAGTCCCCGCGAGTAGACAAAAATGCAGAAAAGAGCTGACAGATTAGATCAGGGTGGAGCTGCCTGTTCTGAAACTCAAAAGAATCGATATGGCACTGGAAGATATCTGTAAGAGGAGGACGGGGAAGCACCCACGACACGATATCGGTCGCGGAGATATGAAGCCTAGAGAGGGTATCGCTCAGGTGAGCAGCCAGAACACCATCCTTAAAAGTTAACGCAAGTCTTTTCACAACACAAAAAATGCAATATCACTCCGGATACATGCTAAATGCATATTTTTAATAAACTGAAGCAGAACAAATGGCAAAATTCTCAACATCGACGTTCGATCTCGATACCGAAGAAAGTCGTTAGTTGCCATGGCAGCAGCAAATTTCCTAAATCTTGAACCAGATTTTGAACTTTGCCGTTATAAATTTCGAGACCGAAAATATCGTTGTTCTCAGAGCAATAATATTATCTTCTAGAGCTATAAAAAGAATTTTCTCTATTTTTTACTCCGATACCAGCGATATCGAAATCGTAACGACAGCGCTCAGAATCAAAACTATTGTTGTCTCTAACAACCATGCAGCATTTCGACATTGAATTTGTACAAGGCTACACTAGATACCGGGCTTGCTCATTCAATATCATGACGTCACAAAAGGTGGCTGGCCGCGACCAGCGATTGGTGCAAAGCGGCGAGCCCGTCGTTTCGTGTCAATCGCTGTATGACTTTCATTTTGTCGTTTCGCTTTGTACCAATCGCTGGTAGCGGCCAGCCACCACGAGCCTAACGAAAAATACAGGCTACCGCGGTGCTTTACGCGTATCTTTTTTTACAGACCGCGGGAGTCACGTGGTGGTTGAATCCACAAATGCAGGTGTACGAAAAGAGCATCACGTCACTCTGGCGGTCTGTAAAAAAAGATAAGTGAAATGAACCGCGGTAGCCTGTCTTTTTCGTTAGCCTCGCAGCCACCATTTGTGACGTCATGATAATGAATGAGCAAGCCCAGTATCTAGTGTAGCCCTGATTTGTACCAATAGCGCTCAGAATCAGGACCAAGGGCTCGATTCTGAACCCTCTTATTACATTTCAAGGAGGTGTCTTTATGTGAGAGTGGCGACATACGCGCTCTCAGACTGTGCTTAGAAAAAGTGGAACAGATGCTTTACACTCACGCACGGATGTTTGGCGACTTTTTGGTTGGCGCGATTTTCATGCTCGCGCTAAACCAATAACTAAATACAATGGCTAGGTTACCATTGAAGAAAAAAATCCCCTAAATGTGGCGACTTTTTTCCTTTTTATAACCGATTAAAAAAAACTGTGCGTGAGTGTATGGCATCATACGCGAAAAAGTTTTTTTCCAAACTATGGCACACCGACATTAGACAACTTTGCGATATTCGACTGAATGAGCTCGATTTGACGAGTGAGACTACATAAGGGAGAGGTGACATACAGGGTATAAGCTTTAATTGGTTGAGATGATTCTAAACAAAAGTGAATTGCCTAGCACCTTGTTGATGCTACCATTATCACGAAGCTAATGCTTGTTAACTTGCCTCACTCGCATAATACAACCTATACAGGCGAGTATTGTCACGTTCTGGAAAAGAAAATACCTATGTTTGCCATAGTTTGGACAAATGCGACTGTGTAAGCACAGTCTGAGCATCATATGGCACTACTCTCATATCATAGAAAGGCACACTAAGTGAGACAAGTCAGTAAAAAATACCTTGGTGATAATGGCAAGATCGCCAAGAGGCTTAGTGATTCGTATTTGTCCAAAGTCGTCTTAACCAATCAAATTTTATTTCCAATATGTCGCCAATCTAATATATAGACACCCAACATTTTATTATCGAAGAAAGGTGTTTTTCATGGCAACAATACTTTTTAGGGTTTCGTTCATCTCACGAAACCCTATTACTCCGCTACCTCTGGGGGTGCCAATCCAGATGCAAATCTCTCATCTGGAATTGGTTCAAAATTAGGAGATTTAGGTGTCAGGATTATGGAATTAGCGTAGTGTATTATGACAGCTATATAGAAATAGAAAGCTGCAAAACTGGGCCCTTTGGGTCATTTCAACAACAACCTATTACTCCCGCTTCATTGTGTGGGGACCTCCGTGGCCGAGTGGTTAAGACACCATTCCGCTAATCGCTTGTGAGCGTAGGAGTCAGGTCGGCGGGTTCGACTTCCGCCAGCTCCATTGCACACACTTTGTGGAGCTCCCGGATGTAACTCTCTGGTGTTGTAAATTTCCTTGTGGCTATCTCGCCTCTGTATATTGACGATGACTTATAAGCGGGCACTTGATGTCAAGCACACAAGTCAGATGTATGTTCTCAATAAACAATAATTCATTGTGTGTCCGTCACAGAGCTAGTTCTCAGAAACAATGTAACTTAGTTATGAAATTTTGTGTACTTATAGCTAAATACCTATTATGAAGTTAAAAATCATAAAATTTGAAAAAATTGTATTATTTTAATATATAGAGATAAAAAACCAAAAATCTAACAGCCTTTTCCTATTAAATTTAAACATTTTTCGTTATAGCAGTTGCCAACAATTAAAAATCCACAATAAAATTATTTCTACAATAATTAATTTTCTATTGAAAAATTTCCCAATGAAAAATGAAAATGAAATAAAAAGTTTCACCAATTGAAAAAAAAGATTAATATGACGTCATATTGGTAATAAAACGGAAATTTTCAAACATATCTCAATAATACAGTATGACTATGTGAAAATACAGAAAGCAGCTTCGAGGCTAACGAAAAAGACAGGCTACCGTGGTGCATTCCACTTATCTTTTTTTAAAGACCGCTCGAGGCTAACGAAAAGAAAGGCTACCGCGGTGCCTTACGCGTATCTTTTTTTACAGACCGCGGGAGTCACGTGATGCTCGAATGCACCAATGCAGGTGTACGAAAAGAGCATTACGTCACTCTAGCGGTCTGTAAAAAAGATAAGTGGAATACACCGCGGTAGCCTGTCTTTTTCGATAGCCTCGCAGACGGCTAGAGTGACGTGATGCTCTTTTCGTGCACCTGCATTAGTGCATTCGAGCATCACGTGACTCCGGCGGTCTGTAAAAACGATACGCGTAAAGCACCGCGGTAGCCTTTCTTTTTCGTTAGCCTCGAAGCAGCTTAATATGACGTCATTAGAGAATTAAAAAGAAAATTAATCTGACGTCTGACATTTTGAAGGTCTCTATACAACATGTTTAATCTTGAAATTCATTTTTTTTAACATTGCATTTAGTCCACGTGACAGATATTATCATGACAGAGTATAATAGCAAGGCTTCACTAGATACCGGGCTTGCTCATTCATTATCATGACGTCACAAAAGGTGGCTAGCCGCGACCAGCGATTGGTGCAAAGCGACGAGCCCGTCATTTTGTGCCAATCGCTGTTGGTCTTTCATTTTGTCGTTTCGCTTTGTACCAATCGCTGGTAGCGGCCAGCCACCTTTTGTGACGTCATGATAATGAATGAGCAAGCCCGGTATCTAGTGTAGCCCTGATAATAGCGAGCTTCGCCCGCTATCGGACCAGTTCAGATTTTCGAAAAAAACGAGAAAAATAGACCAGTACATTTTTACTGGTTTTTTTTTTTGGCTGACTTTTTTCTTTTTTTTGGAAAATGAAATTTAAGAAAGGATAAAGTGTTTTGAAAGGAATATTAAACGAAACCCTTTGGGCGCGTTCACAGACCAAACCCAAGGCTACACTAGATACCGGGCTTGCTCATTCAATATCATGACGTCACAAAAGGTGGCTGGCCGCGACCAGCGATTGGTGCAAAGCGACGAGCCCGTCGTTTTGTGCCAATCGCTGTATGACTTTCATTTTGTCGTTTCGCTTTGTACCAATCGCTGGTAGCGGCCAGCCACCATTTGTGACGTCATGATAATGAATGAGCAAGCCCAGTATCTAGTGTAGCCCTGCCGAACCCCGAGTTACATTAGGGTAACATATGGGTAACCAGAAGTGTTCAGAGACCGATATCACGTGACTTTTTGCGGGTTTAGCGTAGCGTTCAGGGCCGGTCATTACCCAGACTTCGGGTAACCCACATTACCTGGAGACTTTTGTTGGATAAAGTGATCACGTGGTTGGGAAATCTGATTTGTTTGTTTACTTTATAGCTAACTGCAACTGTTAAATGTTGTTCTTTATGACTCCTACTGTACACTTGAGTCCTGACCATTTGATTGGTCTACCTTTAATAGGACTGCGATGTAATTGGCCAACGTTGGCTAGTATGGTTTCTCCAATGTTCGTACAATCAAAATGTAATGGTAGATTGGTTGACGAAAGTGCTTGATTGTAATCATACCCATAACTTTACTCAAAGTGTTCACAGCCGTTTTAACCCAACTTTTCCCTGAGAAAATCGAGGCTAACGAAAAAGACAGGCTACCACGGTGCATTCCACTTATCACTTTTTACAGACCGCCAGAGTGACGTGATGCTCTTTTCGTACACCTTCATTGGAGCATTCGAGCATCACGTGGCTCCCGCGGTCTGTAAAAAAAGATACGCGTAAAGCACCGTGGTAGCCTTTCTTTTTCGTTAGCCTCGTGAGAAAATCAGATGACGTCATTTCCCAATTATACGAGTAACCCGCGTTTCGGTCTCTGAACGCGCTCTTTGTGCGATCTTCGATCACACTTACCCATTTGTTTCAATTACTGTCTTTTTGGGTGCCTCGCTATGAGAGTGGTGACACATGGATATGAAATTTGATTGGTTGAGACGATTGTGGGCAAATGCGAATAGTCTAGCATCTTGGCAAGTCTGCCATTATCACCAAGCTAGTGCTTATTAACTTGTTTTACCATACGTATAATTTAATTCGTTCAGGCGATTATCGCCAAATTCTGGAAATGGGTTGCCATAGTTTGGAGAAACGCGTTCGTCTAAGCACCGTCTAGGCATCGTATGTCGCCACTGTCATATAGAGGAACTCTGCTATTTTTAACAAAGTTTTATGTTTGAAAGTTTATGAAAGTTTATGTTTGATATGTAGAAACTTTTAGTGTTTGCAAAGAATATAGCATTAAAAAGAGATACAGCTCAAAGTATGAATAAAAGTCATAAAAATCTGACCAAAAACATCGGAAAGTTAACTGTCAGATTTGAAACTGGTACTTCATAAAGAAGTACAATGTGTTTTCACCGAGCCTATTGAAGATAATACATTTCCTTGAAAAAATTTTGCCTTTATTACATTGAAATGCATGCAAGTCTAAATGATTCACCATGCAATGGAAGAAAGGATGTCCAGAGCAGTTAAAGAAATTTAAAAATACTGTAAGCATAAATACCATTACTAGAAATATTTATATGTACCTGGATGATTTTTCAGAGAGCCTCGCGTTTTTAGCAACTTGGCGCGAGTACAACGTTTGGCGTGGTGCTGAATTCAACAGCGACCTACTTTATACACGGCCGGTGCATGACGTTTAAAACGGCAAATGGAGTGGATCCCAGGCAAACGGAAAAAAAAGGCTACCGCGGTGCTTTACGCGTATCTTTTTTCATAGACCGCGGGAGTCACGTGATGCTCGAATCCACCAATGCAGGTGTACGAAAAGAGTGGGGCCTCCGTGGCCGAGTGGTTAAGACACCATTCCGCTAATCGCTTGTGAGCGTAGGAGTCAGGTCGGCGGGTTCGACTTCCGCCAGCTCCATTGCACACACTTTGTGGAGCTCCCGGATGTAACTCTCTGGTGTTGTAAATTTCCTTGTGGCTATCTCGCCTCTGTATATTGACGATGACTTATAAGCGGGCACTTGATGTCAAGGACACAAGTCAGATGTATGTTCTCACGAAAAGAGTATCACGTCACTCTAGCGGTCTGTAAAAAAAGATAAGTGGAATGCGACGCGGTAGCCTGTCTTTTTCGTTAGCCTCGGAGTGGATCATTTTTACACGGTGATTGGCACACCGTTTTGCACCAATCTCTGGGTAAAAATGATCACTCCATGTAACGTTTTAAACGTCATGCATCGGACGTGTATAACCGCGACCTACATTATACACGGCCGGTGCATGACGTTTTAAACGTCACATGAAGTGGATCATTTTTATACGGTGATTGGTGCAAAGCAACGCGCCCCCCGTTTTGCACCAATCGCCGTGAAAAAATTATCCAATACATGTGACGTTTTAAACGTCATGCATCGGCCGTGTATAACGTAGGCCGTGGTATAACGTAGGTCGCGATTGAACGCTACGTACAGAATTTGTAATCCGTCCTCTTTGTAACGGCATACGTATAGCAAACAGCCGACTTACTCTTTTGCTGCTGTGAAAATCAAAGTGAAAGAGAGTGTTTTTTTTCCCCGAAATGTTGTAAAGTTGAGAATATAATATGCGGAAATGTTGTTTTACCGCGGTTAAATGCTTTTAATTTAAGTATACGTATTATTCAAGCATTTTTTTCCCTCCAGTTTAGTAATATACTTTTACACACAAATATACACAAACAGGGGTTATTTTGTTGAATTTCATATTTGAAATCAGATACGAAGATTATTTTCCTAATTCAACTTTATCGTCCTTTTCCTCTTTCAGGGGGGGGGGGGGTTGGAAGGGGGCGGGTATAAAACGTATCTCATGATCTATGATGGTTTTAGAAATGAAATTTTTAAAGGTGGTGAATCAGAGAACATAGAAACTAGACATGAGGAATATTCTTTGGGAATTAGGCGCCCGTGCCCCTTGCCTTGTGTGTGCGTGTATAGAAAAAGGGGGGGGGGATTGCAAACAAAAAAACGCATCTTTGAATCTCTCGGGGATTTCGTGATAATTTTTTCCAAGATGATCAGTGTAACAATATAAAAATAAGATACGGATTTTTTTCTAACTCAGTCCTTTCCCTTCCCCTAGCGAGGGCGGTCGCAAAATTAAAAAGTATCATGGTGTTACAGATTAAATTTTGAAAGAGGATGAATCACATAATGTAAACATCTGAAGCGAAGAATTTTTTCTCTCTTCATCTCCCAAACTCACCGAAGGTGAGCGGGGCAAAAATAATAAATCATAGGTTTTGTGATGAAATGTCACGACATACTGTCGGAATATCAACGTAAGATTCGGATGATCTTGTTTTAATTCAGCCCCATTTTTTTACAAAATTTTCTGCTAGGAAAAAAGGAGGGGGCATAAAAACGTATCTCTGTATTTATCATGGTTTTAGAGATTAAATTTGGGAAGCGGGTGATTTTTGCAAAATATAAACAAGAAATACGAAGAATTTTTCGTAAAGGGTCAACCCTTTTGTTATTTTTATTTTAATTATTCCCAGTTTTTTATCCTGTATTTGAATACATCCACTACATTATTTTCATACATAAATGCAGATATTTTATTTAGTAGATCAAACAGCGTTTTTAATTTTTCTATAAAAGCAATGCATCTTAAAATAAATTCAATAAAATTAAAATTAAAAGACAGCGTCCAATTGATGTTTAAACCTAATTTTCTGGTAACGACAATCACAACAAAGTGGCACAAAAAAAATAATCGACAAAAATTAAAACTATATATTACACTTATTAGAAAACAAAATATATTATTAGAATGTTTATTGATGCACTGAGAAGAGAATATTTGCAATTTTATCTCATGTGGTAAAGAAATTCATGTCGTAAACGTGTCAGATAAATCCGCAATGACGATCAGAGGTTTTTTTTTTTTCTTTCTTTTTCAACACATTTTAGTTCAGTTTATGGAATGTTACACGAGTCCTTCCTATCAAGCTTTATTTGCAAATCACTGTTTTAAAAGCACATGATCTATGAGTTGTAATTGTGTTAAAATTAATCTAGTTACATGATCTATATTGGATTTATTTATGTTAAATGTGAGAAAATCTGTTGCTGATTAAAAAGTGTATATTTACTATTAATTATTAATATGAATTTCTTTCCAACCAAGCAACCAACTAACCGTACTTCATCAGGTGAGTCGAGAGTCCCCTCACTATGTCGACTCCTCAAAATGAGTCGAAATGCCCATCCCTAGTTGGCCATGGCAGAGATTTGCTGAATCCGTCTGTCGCGGAATCGTAAACATGTTTATTACTTTATGAGATATGCAAGACTTGTGAAGTGCTTAGTTTAATTTAAAAACATTTCTTTAAATTTTTTCTGACTCGAGAAGATTTTTTTTAAACCTTCAAACCTGTTCATTGCAATCTGTTGCAGATGTGAATAACAGTTACTTTTGGTTAACAGACAGACAGACAGCGCCCACCCTAGGGACTAGCTTTTGGCTAATGGCCAGGACGAACCCCTAAGCCTAGGGAGGGAAAAATATTACTATCCGGCGCTAACTACAATAATTACAGGTTAAACTACAATTTTACAAAGTATAAACGTTATCCAATTTTGCCACAAGGCTGGGCGAACGTTAAAATTATTACAATTATTGATATTTTACATAAACTTTAGTTATAGTTATTTATATAGCATTTTGAGATTTACATTATAATGACAATTATTTACAGTCGTACATTTTGAATGCATTAATACGTATTCCATAACCTTCAGAGTTAACAAACAGGATACATCTTTCGACAGTAGTATTAATAACAGATTCTAATATCCTGTTATTTTTGTAACGTATCACCAATCGCTATGTATGCTGCCAACAGACGTTTTAATTTTAAGAAGCATTTAAACAGAATATTTGAAATAATTTTGGGAAGTATAGACATTGGTGTCTGTTAACACCACGCCGTTAATTTGTTTACACAATAAAAATTCAATTTTTTCACGACAAAAACATACCTAGTTATGATATTTTGAATTTCATGAATTTTCAGCGTTTTCGGGCACTAAAAACCCGTTTTTCCGTTTATGGTGACATAGAACGCCGTAAATTCATAAAAATCTAAATTTTATAGTGCGATACGTTTTGCTCATATAAGAATGTATTTTTATTGTGTTACGTGTAGAAAAAGTGATAATGGATGTTTCAACTGCAATCAACGAAAGGGAAAGTGTAAATGATGAATAAAACACGGCATTTTATCCAAATTATTAATTTTGTCTGTTTCTGATGGGTTTTTTTTCAATGTACAGCGCCACATTTCCCCCTATCGGCGGTGATTGGAACTAATTTTTTTTGTTGGAATCTTTTTTCCCATGGTTTTCTTAGTCCATTCACAAAATTTTGTGAATGGAGAATTTTGTGAACATGGAGAATTTTTTTCTAAATAAAACATATAGGACTTAATCGTATAATTTTTTTTTAAATTTAGAAACTATTTTGACTTAAATCGATTTTCATATGACAAAGAACAACACTTGAGACATTTTTGCATTCTGAACTATATCTCTAAAACTAAAGGTTTAGGAAATCGTTATTGCTCAACGATATGAATTAGGGATGGACATTATTTAAGGTAGGATAAATAACACTGTTACAACACTAAAACATATAGGACTAAATCGTATATATATATTTAAATTTGAAAACTATTTAAAAATAAACTATTAGCGGATTCTCATATGACGAAGAACAACAATTTACATTTTAGCATTCTGAACTATATCTCTAAAACTAACGGTTTAAGAAATCGTTATTGCTCAACGATAAGAATTAGGGATGGGCATTATTTAACGTATTAGGATAAATAGCACTGATGCAACGCTGGAACCTAATATTGCATTAATAGGCTACCGAAAAGTTCCTGTTAATTAAATAACTTATGGCGTTTATTAACTATTAAGTAAAATATTTATTACCTATTAACTATTACGTAAAATTACGTAAATAACGAGGCTAACGAAAAAGAAAGGCTACCGCGGTGCTTTACGCGTATCTTTTTTTACAGACCGCTGGAGTCACGTGATGCTCGAATGCTCCAATGAAGGTGTACGAAAAGAGCATCACGTCACTCTGGCGGTCTGTAAAAAAAGATAAGTGGAATGCACCGCGGTAGCCTGTCTTTTTCGTTAGCCTCGGTAAATAACGTATGGCGTATAACGTATAGCGAAGACAGCGTCTTGGTGACTCCTTTGGCAAGACTTCAAATATGTGCCCGTAAAAAAGAAAAACGTTCACTAAAAGTGTCCTTAATTTCTCTTTTTGAGACCTGCGTCTCTAATTTACCTCTATTCTTATCTAGTTATGGTGCTGTGCATTGCGGCAACTCTTTTTGGCGTATGATGCTAAAAATGTATTTTGTATTTCCATCAATCGCTAAAAAGTAGTTACAACATACAGTGCTAATTAAATGCTTTATCGGCTTGGCGCCTAGTGCTAAGACACCACCATTAGCACACTTCTCTGTGTTTCAGATGGCACTACATAGAGCAAAAACGGAAGATTGAAACAAATAGAAAATTAGGGAAAATTGCCAAAAAAAACTGCATTAGAAATATAAAGAATATAAATAAGAGTACAGGAATTGCATGCATTTAAGCAATAGATATGTTATTGCTTAGAATGTAAGGAATTTTTTTTCGATTTTTTGAATTATTAATGCATTTTGCCATAAATTATATTCATTATTACCATTTTAACGCGGATGAAGTGGCAACATCCATTTTATTTATTTTATTTATTTTTAGATTCTTTGCACTCATATCGAATGGGCGAAATGGGAAACATTTTAGCATCATCAAGTTATAATTATAATTTTTAATTAATAATCCCTGAACAAGCCGCATGATTTTAAATACGTGGAAGAATGAGATCTTCATAAAAGTTAAAATAAAAAATTAATCGTTTAGAAGTCGACGAATTATTTGATACTAGCTGTTACCCGTGACTTCGTCCACGTAACATTGAAAGAAGAATAAATTCCTTAATTAAGCAAAATATTTCATTCTTGATAATTAATAACGTAAATAATTAAATAACTCTTTATCACATTTTATAGGAGACAATACGGTAATTTTTTGTTATAGAGGACTTGACACAACTCAGTTTTAAAAAAAGTTAAATTTAAAAGTTAAAAGTGAATTAACCTATATTATTCACAACTAAAAGAAATCTCACATCTAATATTTGTCGAAAATTAGATAAAAATCATGCACTCGTGACATCATAATTCACTTTTAAATTTTAACAGAATAATAAGGCTAACTATAACTTGTGACTCGTGCTATAGTCACAGAATACACATCAGGAGACATTGCCGTTATCATTATCTCTTTAAGTGTGAAGGTTTCGCCATGGTACTCCTTGTGAAATTTAGTAATTTTTGAAAGTCAATATTTGAAAAACGGCATAATCATTAGATTTGAAATTTATATCAAGAAAAATACAATTTTTTACTATTCTAACACAGTTTGTCTAACAATTTTGTGACAAATACTTTTCGAAACATCATTTTTTTCAGTAACTTCACATGTTTCATTTTCCGAGATTAACCTGTGGCAACGATTAGCGAAAATACCAGTCGTCAGCAACGCATAGCTTTTTATTAAAGAGTATTTTCCGAGATTAATCTGTGGCAACGATTAGCGAAAATCCCAGTCGTCAGCAACGCATAGCTTTTTATTAAAGAGGATTGTAGGAATTCTTTATTTGATAAACTATTAATCACGCTGAAAGTGTAGTGATTTACGCTTATGGAGCAATATATACAAGAAATTTGTAAATAAACTTAGAATGCTGCGATTCAGTTTTAATAGTACTAGATAAGTACTTACAGAAAAATTATCTGTATATGATCAACCGAATTTATATGCACCACGTAATATAAAAAAAAATCCCTGACGGCTCGGTCTGCAGGCACAGGTAGATTTCGAAGACGCACACCGTGGGGCGCCTGTTTGTTGGGAATTGCGGAAGGAATTACCTTTTTGCAATGATGCGACAGTTGAAACCGCCCACTTCGAAACCTAACTTGCTTGTAGGAGGAGCCGTAAGGGATTTCTTTTTGTTTTTATTTTTTTTTTTGCTATAAGGGTTGGTTCTATAAAAAACTTGTCAATATAAAAGTTTTAGATAATATTAATAGGATTTATAATAAATTCAAGCGGATTTAATATCTTTTTAATTGACGAAGTTATGAAATTTTTTCTTCTAAACCATGCTTTTCCCCGCGCCCCTTCGGGCCATTTTTAATGATATCAAAAATCTGTCGATCATAAATTTTCGGCCCTTTTCCTAGAAGTAATAATAACTTTAAACCGATTCAATACGTCTCACAATTTCCACAGTTCAGGCTCTACTCAATGTTATGTTTTTCAAGACCTCTACTCCTACAGAAATCGTTCATTAAATAATAGTTTTCCGTCTTCCCGTCAATAAACGTTTCTTCGCAAATCGATAAAAATTATCCTCCAATTCCAGCTACTCAAACCTCACCATCTTCTGACATGAAAGAAATGAAAATAGCCAACTAAACCTTAACAACTACAAAGCTGCCAATACAGAATTATTAACCTATATCCGAGACAATGAAATAAATATTGCATTAATCCAAGACTATCACAAAACTAAAAACGTTTTTACAGACCTTCCTTTGGGATGGGCATTCTACCATTCCCTCAAAAACACAGCAGGCATATTAATAACCATAACCAATCCACATTCAGACTCTGAAAACAGATAACAGTATATTCATAAACTTAAAAACATCATCTCACTATTTAAAGTTTGGCTCTCAGTATTCATCCCCATCAGAAAATCTAGAAGAAGATTTTTTATCATGGTCCCAACAGATTATAAATTGCAATAATCTGATACTTGGCGGTGATTTTAGCGCACACTTACAAGCATGGGGATATAAGAAAAATAATATGAGGGGCGAGATACTATTGGACTACATTTCACAAAAAGATCTATATATAGTCAACGATCCAAATACTGAATTCACTTATCATCAAAACAACAAATAGGGAACACCCGATCTAACACTCTGCGGACTTTCTTCAAGAAATCTATTAGATTCATGGCAGGTGGATGACAGATACAATTCCTTGATTGATCATCTATATATAACATAGAAAATCAATACTGAACCTACTCTGCGAAATCAGTATCGTTATAAGTCGAAATATATACAAATATAAAAAAAATCAACAGCATATTAAAAAACTACGCCAACAATCTGCAACTTGCTATGGATGAAATTACAACTCCACAGGATTTAAACAACTGGGTGAAAGATTTTCAAGAAATAATAACTTTCATAATAGACTTAACACTAAAAAAGAAAAAAACAATCTTATAACTTAAACATCAACTGCTACACAGACAAACTAAGAGTTCAGCGTAACAGGCTAAACGCGTTGTATAAAAGAAGTAGACACCAACCAGACAACATTATATGTAGAACAGAATATAATAAGGCAATAGCATTATATAAACAAGATATTAAAAAGGCCAAATTATCATCATGGCAAACATTTTGCTCGACAACAAATAGTATATACGGCAAAGCATTTAAACTTCTAAAACAAAAATACCTGAAAAACACGGACTTAATCCACTCAGTACTGGAAACTTCAACACAATCAGAAACATTTCATGCAATTCACTTAAGCTTAGTAGACCACCACTTTAGAACACATATTCCGAATAACATCCATACATTCACCAATGACCAGTTTTTAACATCACAGGATAAATCAATACATCAGATTTCTCTAAGAGAACTCAAATACTGCTCGCAAAAGCAAGATAATAATAAAGCACCAGGTTACGATCTAATTGACACAAGAGTAGTAAAGAACCTAATAAAAAATTTTCCTTATCTGATGCTGAATTTATATAATAAATGCTTTCAGCTAGCTCATTTTCCAGATGTATAGAAAAAAGGTATGGTTATATTCTTTAGAAAAAAGAATAAAGATCCCCAACTTGAAAAATCCTATTGCCCAATAACTTTACTACCAATGTTGGGAAAACTTCTCGAAAGACTAATAAAAACAAGAGTAATGACATTATCATACCTAGATAATGTTCGATTCGGCTTCCGAGAAGGAAGAAGTACTGTCGCCGAAGTAAACTTTTTAAAATCTAAAATTCGGCAAATTGTCTCGGTTAATAAATTACAAAATTTGTCAATCAATTGGAGAAAAAAATTAATTTTGTCAAACAGTCGGGAAAAAATTCAAGAAATTCGTCAAATAGGTTCAGGGAAAAAAATCACAAAGTTCGTCAAATGATCTCGGGAGAAAAATTGTGAAATTCGTCTAACAATCGCAGAACACAATTACAAAATTCGTGGAACGGCAGCGGAAATAAAGTACGAAATTTGTCAAACATCAGTGGAAAGAAAGTGCGCAATTTGTTCGTTCATGGACAAAATCGTGAAATTCGTTAATTGATAGTTGATAAATCACGAAATTCGTCAATCGTTAGCGGAAAAATGGCAAAAGTCATTAACTGGTTTCGGTGGAAAAAATTTTGATTATCGTCAAATGGCCTCGAGCAAAAAAGAAAATCCCAATCCCGTCAAATATTTTTGGGAATAAAATCGTGAAATTCGCCAAGTGGTTTCGAAATTTCATGATTTTTAAGCATTTAATCGACAAAATTCATGCCTTTTTATGTGCTCGGTCGGTAAAATTCATGATTTGTACGTGTTCGATCAACGAAATTCATATTTTTTACACTCCCGAATAACGAAATTTGATTTTTACGTAGCCGATCGACAAAATTAATTATTTTTCTGCGGCGATCGATAAAATTAATGATTTTTAAGCGTTTGATCGACGAAATTCATGAGTTTTAAGCGCTCGGTCGATAAAATTCATGGTTTTTACACGCCTGATTGACGAAATTGATGATTTTTACGCGTTTGATTGATAAAATTCATGATTTTAAAGCGTTTGATCGACGAAATTCATGACTTTTTACGTGCTCGGTCGATAAAATTCATGATTTTTACACGCCGATCGATGAAATTAATGATTTTCAGGTTGGGTTGACTTCTACTTTTTTGTGTAGGTCGGGTTTGGGTTGGATGGCATGTTCGGGTTGACCCGCTTTTCCAAAAGATTGTACAGAATATTTTTGCAGGTTAAAAATATGTATACAATAAGACCTCCATAACGGACACTCTCGAAAATCGACCTTTTACGCTACTTGGAAAGGAGAAAAAAATGCCATTCTTCTAAACACTTGATCATAACTCCTTTTTTTTTTACAAAATGTGTTCTGTGCAACAATTTAAGAATGTCAGCGACAAATCTCAGTTACATTGTGATAGACTTTTCCATTGACTCGTGCTGATAAAACAAAACAAAGTGCTAACTCACGAAAATAATAAATTTTTCTTGTGTTTAACTATCTGCTAACGCATTATTATATCTAATGTTTTAATACTGGGTATCTTTTTGTGGACTACTTTTTCATAATTGTATTGAAATATGGATTAATTTTCTGTTCCTTTGGTTTCAGTTCGGATATAAATATTTTGGGGTTTGGGTCAGTTTCGAGTTGACTTTAAGCAGAATTTTCAAGTTTGGGTCAGATACACAACCCAACCCGTGAACCCAACCCTAATTCCTTGTTCTCAATTTTGAGTGTAAATTGAATCTTTCGACAAAATCTAAAATCAGTGAAATAGTGACTTTGTAGTAGTTTGTAGTCACTACTTTTTCAAACAAGTTCACTACTAAAAAATGTAGTTTTTCAGACGACTGACTTATTCACATTCAAATACTTATTTTCACAGTTCTGTTCAAACTTTTTGTGAAAATTCCAACAATCGGACATGCTAAAACCTAAATATGAGCCGGAAGAATTAATCAAAATTGAACCAGACTCCCAGAAAGAAAATAAGTCATCCCAACTCAAAAAAATAAGTAGAAGCAACCCGACCCGCTGCAAGAATTCTATTGATTGATTTCGAGGTATCCGCTATTCCGAGGTTTCACAATATTTGAATATTAATGAATATAGAGTTGTCCATTTTTGTATATAAAATTGTTATTAGAGATATAATTGTACATTATTTTTTATTATAGCATTAAAACGTGATTTATTGTTCTTTCATTGCGGGTTGAGGTATTGCAAGTTCGAGTCAGGTTGCAGTTCGCCAAAAATTATTTTTACAGGTTCGGGTCCCCGAAAGAAAATAAGTCATCCCGATCCCAAAAAATAAATAAAAGCAACCCAACCCACTGCAGGCAGATCAAAAAAAGCCGGCCGACTTTTTTAGTTTTAACCATTTAAAAAAGCCGGCTTTAATTGAAAAAGGGCGGCTTTTATTTTAAAAAAAAAGTGGTTCACAGCTAATTCACATTAAATATGTATTAAATTTGTATTAAATTTATTTTTAATGCACTAATAAATATTTCCTTCTGAACAATTTATAAACTTCTATTTAACTTTATCTAATAAACAAGTCTTTGTGACTGCTAGAAGGCAACTATGAGGCTATATGTCTAAAAGAAAATTATATACACATTGAAAAGAATATATAAAATTAGACTGCAAGGTGGTGTTTTGAAATTCTGTATTACATAGCTCGACATATAGGGGAGACCGGTACACAGTGGACCACTTTTTCAGTTAACATTTTTTTTCTCTTTAACAGACTGACCGATCTGTATGAAAATATTTTTGAATATACCTTAAACCTTCTTACATCCATCATAATTTTCTCACAAAATAGTTTTCAATACATTTTTCAAAAAATAAATAAATCATATACACTTGTAAAGTGGACCAGTGTACCCCGCGCGGGGTAAACTGGTCCACCCACCGGGGTACAGTGGACCACTATTAGGTATTATCCAAAATACAATATAAGTCTATCTTTCATTAATCTAATTATTTTTTGTTGCCCCTTCACCCGCAAAATAACATAGTAATATAAATTTTGAAACAAAAACAAAAAATTAATTATATTTTGAAAATAATAACAGATAATACAGGAACAATTGCAATTTAGTTGAAGTTATTACTTAAGTACAAAAAAAAATCAGCGCACATTAAAATTTGAAAATGAAATTCCAAAGTACTTATGAGTAAGATTGAACCTGGAATTTTCAAGAAATAATTTTGGGCCTGAGAGCAACATTATGAAATCATTGACATCAACAGCAGATTCATCTACAGTTTCGGGAGAAATAAACTGATTTCCATTCAATTTGCGTCTCATGAATCTTACTTGAATAGAATCATCAACAATTAGACTACAGTTATATTTATCAAAGGCAGTAAATACAAAACAAAATATTTCTTACTATGTTAAATAGTTATTTTTATTTGTTTACTTTATTTTACAGTTAAATCTCCTTTAAAACAATCTTTCTTTATAGAAAATAAGCAATTATTAAATATTTTGAACATTCTGCATTACAGGAGCAGAGTGGATTGTGGGCCACTGTGCCCCAAGAGTGGGTGATCCACTGTGACCCATGTTGAAGTTCAATAAATAATCGTATTAATATTGTTTATAGCTTTCTTTTAAACATATTAACTTTAAAGTAAAATAAACACAAGTATCTTAGCTTTGCAAAAAAGCTGTTTTATTTCATTTATCTACAACCTTTAATTACTAAAAAAATAAAAATATTATGATGAAAAATGTTACTTTTAGAAGCTCAAAACAACAAATCAGGATAAAATAGTTCAATCTGAGCTAAACATATTTTTTGAAGGCTATAAATAATCAGTGCAGTGCTGTTGTCTATTAGGATGGAAGAGAAGCTTAAATTTTTTTTAAATAAATAAAATATTAGGGGGTGGTCCACTGTGTCCATAGGTCCAGTGTGTACCGGTCTCCCCTACTATATATTTTAAAGATTATATTTAATTAAACAATAACAAAACATCACCATCAAAAATAAAAAATTCTTACATACTGCTTTTTACTTTTAAAATTGATTAAAACTTAATAATTTATATATTTAATAAATGAAATTAACATATATAATACTTAAGAACAGCCATATTTAGTTAGTAATCAGTATTCTAATGTCTTATAAAAATATATTTTAATAAGTTTTTTTTTCTACTAAGCAATTACATAACTCATTCTAGATAAGTCCATATGATGAGATTAAATTATAGAATGATCAACACTGAAAGAGGAATTAAGAAGAGGAAGAATATATAATATTTGAGGAGATTTTAGTAGATGTAACATGTAAGTGTATAAAAAATACACAACAATTAAGAAAATCTCAAAATAAAACTTGTTGAAATAAAAGTTTGAAAAGCATATCTTAAGTTATTCATATTACTGTTTTTAACAGTGAAAAATTGTGTTTTCATTAAATGGGTTTAAAAATTTTAAATATTTATGAGAAGAAAATAAATTTGCATATCAATAGACCCAGTAACTGATTTTTTTTTTTTTTTGTGTGTGTGTGTGTGTTAGTGTTAAACAAACACACGATTAACAATTTCAAATCAAAGTTGAAATTTCATATTTAATATTTTCGAAACTGGAAAATTAAAAATGCAAAAGCTTAATATAACATGTGGTCACAAAGTCTCTCAATGATTATAACAATTTATTGCAGCGAAACTAATATAATTAAGCATATGCTTGTTTCAATATATTGTAAAGACATTTATGACGTTTTTAATACAAGTACTTACGTCTGTAAATTTCTATGTGAGCACCCTTGGTTGCTCGAAGAATGTCAAGGAGGTATTTGATTTCTCGCCACGCAATCCCCAAAATTTGGGCTGTCACATTTTACACCAGTATAGGTGCATCCCTTCCGATCGCGACTTACGTTATATACGGCCGGTTTATGACTTTTAAAACGTCACAGCGAGTGGAGAATTTTTACACGGCGATTGGCACAAAACCATTGGCCAATCGCGGTTTTGTACCAATCGCCGTGTAAAGATGATCCACTCCCTGTGACGTCTTAAACGTCATGAACCGGCCCTTTATAGCGTAGGTCGCGGTCAGATCCATCTTGTAGGATATTTGCCATCAAGGAACTCACGAACGACGGTAGGGACTGAACTAAAAAAACTTAAGAACATGGCTTTATATATATAAACTCGGTTTATATATGCGTCAGGTGCCGCCATCCGAAAAATCTGCAAGAGACCACTGCATTTCTTCCGGTCAAGGGTCCATTCCTCCTCCCGAACCTTAACCCTCATGTCTTTTTTATACCGTCCATCCAGGTCTTTTGTAGTCTTCCTTGTTTCCTTTTTTGGTTTTTCTATAATTAGACCCGATTTTGGTTAGTCTCTTATAACTCATTCTTTTAACATGACCATATTAGATTAAATGCTTTTTTTGGAGATCGTCTAATATGGTTCCCTTTATTTTCATCATTTCTTTGATTCTTTCATTTCTTATTCTTTCTATTCTTGATATCCTGTATGATCTTCTTAGGGCATCCATTTCCACTGTTGCTAATTTCTTTCTTTATGTCTCCATAAATCTACATCCCTCTGCTCTATATAACAATATCCTCTTTACAGTAGAATTGTATGTATTATATTTCCTTTTTTTGGAGATCTCCTCACTCCACCGAAAAGAATTTAATAGTTTTGCAGCCTTTCTTCCTTAACAGATTCTCTATTTAATTTATTAATAAAAATTTTACAATAATATATTCAATGGTTATTTCAAATTCATTGTTTGTAAACAGAGAAATAATTAATGACTACCCTGAATAAATACTCAGAAATGATAATGCGAGTAATCGATGTGAGAATTGACATGCTTGAAATAATATTCAATTGTTATTCTAGGTTGTGCAAAGTATCTTTTATTCCGGATATTTAAGTCTGCAAATTGATATAAATTTTACATTATCATAAAAAAAAAATGTCAGGATGGTTGTCTAAGCAACTTACTAAATAACTATTATGAAAAATAAATTGAGAATTTTCAACTAACGCAGCACTAAAAATATAACACGCATATACACTAGAATGGCATAAATGATGGGAACTTTCAGTTTTAGACAATTTTTCAAATATTTAAAAATATACATATCAGATTATTTTGGAATTTTATGATTAAAAAGAACAGGTTTGACTTCATATTTTTCAACGTCGATTTGATAAGAGGACAATTAGGGGACCAACCAAAAATTAAAGAAAAAAATAATACTTGGGATCACCCTGTAAAATAAAATGCACGAAATGATCTGTCGCTGCAGAATATACATAGGCAGACATTGTATAATATGTGCATTCATTTGTGTAAGAATAGCATGTATATTAATAGAGATATAGCGATTTTTTTAAAAAATTTAAAAATTCTTGCGTATTTTTTGCTTATAACACACAGGGTTTTTAACCAAATTTAACGCCAATTTCAGAAAAATTGACAAAATGTAGTAGCAATAACATAGTGCTATTGGAATATAAATATATTAAATATTTAAGAAAATATGGGCGGTTGTATGAAATAATTTTTATCTGCGCATGCGCGAACGATATCAAGGAACTTTTTGCATAATTTAGTAGTCAACTCACTGGAGCAACTTAATAAAATAAATCAGTCAAATATCGTAAAAATTCAGAGAGATATCGGCGTTAGAGTGAGCTGTTTTTCAGTTTCTGACTAAAACTCGATGAATGATAAGGGATTGTCCACAAATTGTTAATTTTAAGTTATCTGAAAGCATTCTGAAAAAGTTTTTTGAAAAAGCTATTTAATAATAGTTTACGGTTATGTTTAGGAAAATTTTGATTCTAAACTACGATGAAAAGGAAAATATAGTCCATACATTGATTACATTTAAGTAAATTGAGGTGTTGATAATAAAATTTTGTGAAATTTTGTCCAATACGCAAAACACTCTACAGTAAATTCTTTCGCATATATACGTATGTATTTTGTGTATAACGTATATTTATACATTTATATTATACATTTTATTATACAGATATATTTATATTATACAGATATATTATACATTTTTCATAGTCAATAACTTGCAATTTGATTTTTATAGTGATATTTCAATAGCTTTTTGAGAAATTATGTTTTGCGTATGGAATTTTCACAGAAAAGTGCATTTTCCATAAAATACATTTATTTAACAGAGATATTTACTTAACTATTTTAAACTTTATTTAACATTTACTTAACAGTTATGTGAATTGGAATTTTACTGTAGTTATCGATCAAGGTCTTTTTTTTTAACGTTTGGCACTTCCGGTTTCATTCACTATCAAGTAGTTTTTAAATTCTGATAACTTAGGTTTTATTTATAGTACAATAAATGTAAGCGCAGATTTGGAAAGGTAAAAATGCGGGGTTTAATAAAATGTAATACAAAGAAAACGAAAATTTTAGACAAAAATCGCATTTTAAATGTAGTCAGATATCTTAATTTGTATGCTATTTTTCATTGTTTATTGACACTTTAGTTTTTCTTGCAAAACCAGCATGTACATGGCGATTTGTCACAAGACACCTTATTACAGAGCTGACACTGGCGACTACTTTTTAATTTTTTCTCGTACCACTTTTTCAAAATAAAAATTTTTCACATGCGCTTTAACAACATGTGTAAGAGAAATAATAATACAAAATTTATTTTTTGAAAAGAATAGTGAAAATAGAATATAAAAATAATCGCTATTGGTAGTCCTGTCATTAGGACCGTAGGAAATAGGGGGGGGGGGGATTTTCTTCCAAAATCCATAGCATTGTATTTGTTAGACATTTGTGCTGCTCAAGGGTATGAGGGGGGAGGGAGGGAGTAGATGCTGAATCCATTTTCAACGCAACTTTAGCGAAGCGCACTTACAATAAAATGATGCCAAAATTTTTAAGTGTATTTTCATTTGTTATTAGTTTTTTCTTATTTTTTCAGTATTATTAATGAAATATATGTTTTGTACCCTGATGTAATATTTCAAAACATCTTAAAACTGAATTTAATTCTTAATTAAATGAAAAAAAATGAAATAATGCTTTGAAATAATGCGCAAACACATTTTGAATTTTCAATAAAATTAATTATTAATTAATCTACATATTTGCTTATTAATGAGAAGGTCTATTATTAATTGATTTTCTTAGTTTCGCAGTTATTTTGAAAAAAACTGAGTTAGAAACTTATTTAGCCACCCCTCCCCCTCTTAATTTTTAAACTGCGATGTTATTGCCCCTCATACTATGAATTTAAAGGGGACTCAGCATAACTTTAGTATCCTGTAGGGCCACCCTTCGCCGCAATAACTGCTGCAACTCTTTGAGGTAAAACTTTCTACCAGTTTTCGATACGTTTCTGGAGGAATCTTGCTCCATTCATCCTGTAGAGTAGCAAACATTTCTGTGGTGTTTTTGGCCGAGTTGGACTGGCTCTAAATCGGCGCTCTAACTCATCCCAAAGGTGTTGCAAAGTTTTGAGGTCTGGACTTTGAGCTAGCCAGGGAAGGTTTTCCACACCAATTTCTTCAAACCACGTCTTAACAACACCTGCTGTATGACATGGAGCATTGTTATGCTGAAACAGGTATGGAACAAGACCAAAGTGTTGCCATAATATCGGTAGCGCTGAATTGTCCAGAATTGTTTTGTAGGCTTAGGCATTCATATTCCCAGAAATTAAAACAACAGGATCCCACCTCCACCAAATTTCACTCTGGGTACGAAACAGTCCTGTAAATATCGTTCGCCAAGCACTCGCCGCACACAAACACGTCCTTTGGACTGCCAAAACTGCTAGCGTGATTCATCGCTCCATAGGATGTTTTTCCATTTTTCTACTGACCAGTGCCGTCGTTCTTTGAACCACTTTAATCGACGGGTCTTATTCAGATGCGTGATATTTGGCTTGTAAACTGCAGCTCGGCCATGAAAACCAAGTGCCACGATCCTCCACCGGACAGTACGATCACTTGCATCATTAGTCGTAGACGATCAAAATTCCCCTGAAATCGCCTCTAAAGGAAACTTTTCGGTTTGATTTCACAACACGTTTTAGGCATAGACGGTTCCGATCTGTTACGTAATTTCCCAAAAAGCTATTGAAGTATAACTGTAAAAATCAAATTACAAGTTATTGACTCATAACTTATGAAAAATGTATAATATATCTTAGATTTTAGTTTATCATCTTCACTACTGGCATACAAATTACGTATGTACAGAAAATACATATATGTGCGATAGAATTTACTCTAGAGTGTTTTGCGTATTAGGCTAAATTTCACAAAATTTTATTATGAACACCTCAATTTACCTAAATTTAATCAATGTATGGACTATATTTGCCTTTTCATCGTAGTTTAGAGTCAAAATCTTCCTAAACATAACCGTAAACTATAATTAAATAGCTTTTTCAAAAAACTTTTTCCGAACGCTTTCCGATAACTTAAAAATAACAATTTGTGGACAATCCCTTATCATTCAGCGAGTTTTAGTCAGAAACTGAAAAACAGCTCACTCTAACGCCGATATCTCTCTGAATTTTTGCGATATTTGACTGATTTTTTTTTATTAAGTTGCTCCAGAGAGTTGACTACTAAATTATGCAAAAAGTTCCTTGATATCGTTAACGCATGCGCAGATAAAAAATATTTCATACAACTGCCCATATTTCCTTAAATATTTAATATATTTATATTCCAATAGCACTATGTTATTGCTACTACATTTTGTCAATTTTTCTGAAATTGGCGCTAAATTTGGTTAAAAACCCTGTGTGTTATAAGCAAAAAACATGCAAGAATTTTTTTAATTAAAAAAAAAAATCGCTATATCTCTATTAATATACATGCTATTCTTACACAAATGAATGCACATATTATACAATGTCTGCCTATGTATATTCTGCAGCGACAAATCATTTCGTGCATTTTATTTTACAGAGTGATCCCAAGTATTATTTTTTTTCTTTAATTTTTGGTTGGTCCCGTAATTGTCCTCCTTATCAAATCGACGTTGAAAAATATGAAGTCAAACCTATTTTTTTTAATCCTAAAATTCCAAAATAATCTTGTATGTATATTTTTAAATATTTGAAAAAATGTCTAAAACTGAAAGTTCCCATCATTTATGGCATTCTAGTGTATATCTCATAATACAATAAAAATATAATATAATAAATATAATATAATAAATATAACATAATAAATATATTTTTCATAATATAGCTCTAGAGTAAACTGATTAAAAATATATAAATATTTAACTCTCATAGAATTTGATAAAAGGTAAAGTTATTACTGTTTCCTATTACATTGTGTATCTGCGTCACAGATGCATATATAAACAAATCATTAACATTGAGATTATAGCTGTAGATAAATAACTTGTAGAAAATTAATGAATTTTTTCGTATCAGTTTTTATCTTATCATTGCAAGAATGAAATAAAACACTTGCTTTGGATTTTATTTAAGTGGAACAAATCTTTTCAAGGATGAAGATTCAGAAGTTGTTTTGGAACATATATATGAACAAGAAAAGAAAAATAAGTACTTAAAGTATCTTCAACTTACTTACTTAAAAGTATTATCAACTTAAAACTATCTTCAACTAAGAATTCAGAAATAGAAACGTTTTAATGATAGCGGACTTTATATGACAATATTTTTAGGAGCTCTCCTTGTCATAAAGTAATGAATCCTGATTGCAGACAATAAGAAGTCCAATTCTCTTAATAGTTCGCTTTTAAGTTCTTTTACAAACTATTAAAGTTATAAAATTGTATTAAAGAGCGTAATATGATACAATAATATCTGTAATTCTATTTCACTACATAAAAATCTATGTCATCTGAGAAATTCATTTGAGAATACTTAAGTTGAAGACTATATTTTATTGTTAAATATTTTATTGAAAGCTACACGGAAATGAAATAATTGTAAATGTCATATGAATGACTTTCATATAAGATACTCGAAAGTAAAATACATCTCATTTTAATATCTTTTTTTAGCTACAACATAGAGTTTAAGAGTGAAACATTTTAACAGTGTTATCAATAATTGTAAATAATTTGAATGTTTCATCCGTAAGCATGAAGATTTGTTTTATTAGACGATAAGGAATATTTTTTTACTTTCTTCTATTTTTACAAGAAGAAAGTATTTGGAATCATGAAAATATCCGACTTCCGGTTTTCGACGGATTTATAGGTCCTGCACAGGATTTGAATGTTTTTAGAAAATGTCTGTCTGTGAGTCTGTGAATCTGTCTGTATGTGACAAAAATTTTGTGAGCGCTCTGTCTCAATAACTAATGCACGGTATTTAATGAAACTTTAGATTCAATTTGTCGCTGATATAAATTGGTGCTGATTAGTTTTTGGTGCCCATAGATGGTGCTGCTATGCTACATTTTTAGGATTATCACGATAGCTATATCTCAAGAACTAACGCACAGATTTTCATTAAACTTCAGACTCTGTTAGGCCTTGACATATATTGATGTTGATTACGTGTTGGTGTAAATAGACTAACAGGTGGAGCTGGTATGCGACTTTATTCATGATTTTCATGATAGCTATATCTCAAGAACTAATGCGCATATTTCCATAAAACTTCAGATTCAGTTAGACGTTGACATAAGTTGTTGTTGATACGGTTTTGGTGTAAATCTCCCAACAGGTGACGTTTCTCTGCTGCATTTTTCAGGATTTACACGATTTTAGCGATATTTATATCTCAAGAACTAATGCAAGGAATTTAATAATACTTTAGATTCAGTTAGGCCTTGATATAAATTGGTGCGTGTTCGTTTTTGGTCTATGTGAAACCTGCATGAGACAGAATAAAGTTTTGGATTGGCACATCCGACTAGTTGTTGTCGTTATTGTTTTTGTTACTATTAACAGTGGCTATTTCTTTTATAATAGACTAGTTCCCTTTTTTACTCTATATAATATAATTACATTTTAAGCGGACTGCCTACGTTGAAATGACATTATTCGTGTAACTTAAAAACAAACATTATTCGTTCAGCTGACATTTGTCTTTTCAAAAATCCTACATTGTTATCTTTAAATCGATTATTCCCAAATATAAAGCTTAGTTAAAAAACCCAGAAATGAACTCTTAATAGCCGAAAGTTAGAGATAAAAAGACGGAAAAATTGTAAACATTTCAGATTTATTTGTACTTTTTATATTTATTTATATCCAAATAATAGAGAAAAAAACTTTTCATAAAGTTTTATTGTTAAAAGTACTGATTGTTCGGCAATAACTTAAGAGTTTCCTTTTAAAAAAAACTTCAAATGCGTTTTTTTTTTTTTTTTTTTTTTTTTGTAAAACGTACTTTTTAGTAAGTTTGGTTTACGTTAATCCTTACGCGGCACACCTCACTTTTTGATCAGCAAGAGCGTATCGGGTCAATTTGAACTGAGCTATATCTCCTACAATTTACATTAAAAGTTTAAATTTTTTTATAGTTTTTTTAGAGAGTTTGAACTGTTTTTTAAGATCTTTTTATGAATTTGAAACTAGGAATAAATTAAGTTTCATTTATACGAGTTCATGTTTTCGAAAATGTGAATTTTATTTAAAAGTTGCAATATAAACAATTAGGAGAAAAATTAAAATCTTAAACGGAGTTTAAAGTTCAATTATGGTACGAAAGAACTGCTGCAAAAAGGTGAATGGTAAATTATAACTATTAAAATTATAAAATTATATTAAACATGGTAATATGATACATTAATGTCTGCAATTTTATTTTACTACATGGAAATTTATGTCATCTGAAAAATTCATTTCAGAAGTATTTGAGGTGAAGAAGATATTTTATTAAAAGGCAGAAAACCAAGGTTAAAAATGCACAAATAATACACAAAAAACCAGTAAAAAACTGTTTCGAATCCACAAGCGAGATTCTTCTTCAGTGCGACAAAGAGCAAAACACTTCGTGCTAGAAAAATCAAAACTTGGCAAAACAAGCGGATTCTTAGAGATTCTCCCAATGAGTGTAGAGAACGCCAAAAAGCAGCCAATGAGAAGAAAGTAGTATGAAACAACTGAGTGGACAAGTTGAGACATCTACCGGAGAACAAAAGAACCAAAAGAAAACCAAAAAAGGGAAATTAAATTAATACTTTCCAAATACTTGGAAAATCAGGAGTACTAGATAAGTCATTGACTAAGGAGTGAGGATTTTTAATGATGTGATGAGCTTCCCAAAAATCAAGGTCATGGTTAAAAGAACATTTTTGGATAATGGTAGCTGAAGAAAAGTTGAACCTATGTTTAAAAATCATTAAAAAATCTTACTGAAGAAGTATCTCGCTTGTGATTTCAAACTTTGTCGAAAATCCTTGCCGTAGTCATTAGATTTCTTATATTCCCATCACATCTTTGCCAAAACCCCAATATTATAATTTTTTCCTCCTTCAGAAACTAATTTTAAAATAAAGTCTACACTGAGTGGCGAATATATTATGACCACTTCTCACTTGTGTCTTCTTTGATGACAGTGCAAATTTCTTAAGATCGGTTTTAAGATCCATCTAGAATAAACATAAATTCATTGGTCTGCCTCAGACCAATGAACAGAGTAGACTGGACAACAAGCCAAAATGTTGAAGTTTCAACTGTAACCAAGCGGCCATATTGGAAGGATTAAATCTACGACTACTGCCATATGTTTGTGGTAAAAGAAATGAAAATTAGTAAAACAGTTTATTTATTGTATCTAAAATGTAAGCGTATATATTTTTCTTTTTGTAAATACAATATACTGTCTCAGTTGATTAATTATGAGAAATATTTTCAATGAATTGCAATAATATTGCATTACTTTTATAAAACTTATTCTTTTATTTATTGGTTTTTTTTTTTTTTTTTTTTTTTGTAATGCTAAAGTTTAAATTCAAATTTTATAAAGAAAATAAAGAATGTAGGTTTTATTAAAATTATTACAAGGTTTTTAAAGGATTTACATTATTTTTATAAAAATCATTACATTGTAGGATATGTAAAGCTGAAAACCATTCAAATGACCATGCAGTATTAAAAATTGTTTTGAAAATATATGTTCTTATTAACAAAATAAAGACGATATTTTAAATTATTATTATTACTGTTAAACTTTTATTGCATCTCAATAGTTTGTGAATCATAATAGAATAATATTTAATACATTTTTTTATTTATCTATTTGGAAAAGAAGATAAATAATTAAAAATTCCTTTGTGGTTAATTTACTGCTTTATTATTTGAAGACCATCATTTAAGACATTTACTTTAATAAATATTTTTATAGACCAAATTTAACGAATTTAGAATCGTAAATTTTGTTTTGGTGTGAATTCAAATTAATAACAACAATGAAAGATTTTTTGAGAAGAGTGGGGGGATAATAATTATCTTTAAAAAAATAATAAGAAGAATACTTAAATATATTTTTAAGTTTCTGAAATTAATACAATAAAGAGCTAAGTTAAAATGTTGAATTTTAATTTTGAATTAAATGCTAAAGATAAATAGCTTATTATTGATGTAGGCTTATATTTCCTACAATCACAAAAAAAAAAAAAAAAAAATAAAATAATAATAATAATAATAATAATTAATAAAAAAATAAGCATATATATATATATATATATATATATGCTGCAGTTTATATATATATATATAGAGAGAGAGAGAGAGAGTACTTCAATATCCTTTATTAACATATAATCTAACAGATAACACATTTTTACTGTTTTAATTTATCATAATTTTTTTTCAAAAGAGAGTATTTTTTACATCAACAAGATTGTTTATTCTTATAGCAACAGATGGCAGCAGGAGCAATCTAAAGTTGATACTTTTATGCTATCTGAGTTTCGTGCGAGTGAAATTCGTTGAGAATTCATTTGAAATTAACGAAATTACTTACAATTAAAATCAGGAATCATCTCAAACGCTTTGGATTACTTACATGTTATTTTGGTTTTAATAATTGCTAGGTTGAATGTGACTGCTCTCACACTGACCGCCATATTGGAAGGTGCAGAAAAGCACGCTCGCAGTTACTTCAATCGTTCTCATAGGCAGAGTTGATGTATCTCAGTCTAGTCTGTTCATTGCTCTGCGAGTAGAGCATACAGATATGCTTTACGATGACTATGACTTGTATTACTCGACAATTAGATTTGTTGTAGCTTTTCAGTTGCTGCAAACAATGTATGTCAGTCGCCTGGAAACTGTATTTTTGCCCAAGAAATTTTCTCTTGCAATTATACTTTTGGGTAGAAGTTTTTTGGCTTAGATGCAATTCTTTGAAGACTCGAGATATTCTTGTACGAGAAAAGCCAAGCAAGTTGGCGATGTTTGAGATACTGGAAATGGTTTTTCTGGCGCCCACAACACTCTATAAACGACATTTTCAAAACTGAGCAAAAAATACCTAAACCTGAGCATGTCGCATAGTCAAAATGGTTCAAAATCAAATTTACTCAAGTTTGAAACATGTATATACTCATTTCTGTAAACATGCACATACTCAAGAATAAAACATTAAAACATCATGCGCTCATATTTGAGTATGTCCATGTTTCAAAAATGAGTATGAAGTTACTTCTATGCGCTCATTTTTGAGTATTTCCAGCTTTCAAAAATGAGTTTGCACTGATTCTAATAATGTTTTAGTATGTTCATGTTTCAAAAATGAGTATGAACTAACCTCTATGTGCTCAGTTTTGAGTATGTCCATGTTTCAAAAATGAGTTTGAACTGACCCTAATCATTTTTAATAATGTTCGTGTTTCAAAAATGAGTATGAACTGACCTCTATGTGCTCAGTTTTCAGTATGTCCCTGTTTCAATATTCTGAGTATTTCTGGTATTTCATAATTGAATGCATTGGGTCGTCCTATTTGAAGCAAAAAGTTTCATAACAAAATGAAAACATCTGTTTACTTAGATTGAAAATTCTCATCTTTCTCAGTGAATCTTGTGTATTTGAAATTCACTCAAATCTCGTATTTTTCCCATTAATAGACAAAATGCAAAGTTCACTTTAAGCTTCTGAACAAGGTCAAATTTATCAGAAAAATCCAGTTTATTAGATCAGCGCACATGCTGCACTAACGAGTTGAAATTTCCTTGAGTAGTCGTCATAATATTTTGGCCACTCGGCGTTAGTTGTATCTATAAATAATGTTGGACTATTGACCACCTGCATCTGGCTAAGGGAAAATAGCTTAACTTTAATTTATTAATATATAATTATCTTATAAAAATATAAAAATACTAGTATGAGCTTGACCTAGAACGGTGGGTAGAAATCATGGATTTCATATAAAATTTTAAACAATTGAAAAAAAAATATTCATATACTATTCATAGACAATAACGTTTCGTGTCAGTTTTCCTTAAGTTCAGGACCTGATTAATGCTTGCACCTCTGGGATTTTAACAAAAAAATTGCTATCTGATGTAAACAAGATGACAAAATACAGGAGAAATTACATATCTATCTTAATTAATAAAGGGAAACAGATATGGATTGAAGGCAATATCAGTACAAATAGCTTTTACTGACTTGTATTGCAAGAATTATAAACATGTGATTTAGTTTTTTAAATCTGAAATCGTTATTTCAGTTATTCACTAAGAATGAGGTCTGGGGATCTGAACATTTGTGGAAATTCTAATATACAACTATACACACACCTATATACGTACGTGCAATATATTTAAAAATAGCAAAAATAGATTCAGAGAACCTCAATATGTTAAAATATGCCAATATTTCCGTAATAAAAAATATCAGGTAATAATAATCAGGTTTTTATCACGATTCAATACATTTCAAAAACTCATATGGCGTTATATATTCACCTGCTGAGTTCATACTCACCTGTTTTCTGTACTTACTCAAATATGTGCTCCTTGTATTATTGAGAACTCTTTGAAGATCCATTATACTTCCAATATGACGTCATGTTCATATTCTTTTCATTCTTGAAACTTTTTATTTCATTTTCATTTTTCATGTGGAAATCTTACAAAAGAAAATTAATTGCTGTGGAAATAATTTTATTGTGGATTTTTAATTGTTGGCAGCTTTTATAACGAATTTTTTTTTTATTTGATAGGAAATTGCTGTTAGATGGATGGGTTCTGCCTTGAATCGTCACCTCACTTGCTTATCATATAAATAGATTGTATTGTGACTGAAAACATACCTGTGCACATATTTTTTTTAGAATTCTAGCCTATCAGAAAGTGAGTGAAAAAATCTATTACGAAATTCCATCTTTAGATGCATGAACCAAGCTCAGCTTAAAAAAAGTCAAAGTAGTTTGTGTTATAAGTTATTATAACACAGTCATTAATTGAGGGGGTCGAGGCAAGAGAGTACTAAGCCACATTTTTGAACTTCTGACATATATCAATTTGAAAGTTAGATCGAATACTCAAAATCAAAATACATAACATAAAGTTTTTTTGCCGATTTCTGAGTAACATTTCAGATATTCTGAATAACAATATGGCATTACTTTAATGATATATACTTTCTTTCTAAACTAAACCTAGGACATATGCTGCCATCTAATGACATTAGAAAAAATAATATATAGTACGATATGATAATCTTATATTATTCTTCCCCCTTCCCCTTTTATTGAATAAACTAAAATTCTCCCTTTTCATAATGTCTGATCATATGATATTTAACTTAAAAATAATAACATTCCTTTTCATTAAATTATTCTTAAGCCCTTTGTTCGTTTTTCTTTCGGAACTACTTTCCACCTTTTAAAAGAATACAAAATTCATAAATACTCTACTTTGTTAAATCAACATAGCAACGAATTTTTAATATAAATTCATTTAGCTGCGCAATATTCATTTTTTAATAAAAGCCATCTGGCAAGCAATACAATGAAGTAACTCCCAACATGGTAGCATTAATGAGTATCTACTTTTCGTTTGTCTAAAAATAGCACAACGGTAGCTGAAATATCCGATTTCGCCGGTCAAAAAAATATTGAAATCATCCCATGACCAGAGCTGTTCAAATGTCCTTGGAAGACATTATTTTGAAGTATGTAGAAGTGTTATGCCAAAATGGTATCCTTTCTCAAAGGTTCTCATTGATGTTATGCTCCCTCTGAAAGAATCCTCGCCAAATGCAACCCTCACTGGCAAGCTCTATAATCAGTCGTTTTCAATTCTCCTAGAAGCAAGAACTCGCTTCTGCTCTTGACTTCCTGCTTCTAACACTGGAAAAAGGCCTCTTCATGTCCTAAGGCCCTCTCTTCTGCGTACGGCCATAAGATATTGCTACAAAATAAATGTTTCACTTCAATCTATGATGGAGTTTTTCTTGCATCGTTGAACTGTGGTCTATTATTTAATTTATTGCATACTAACCAACTACTTTACATGTAGGATATTATAACTTATACAATAAAAAGAAACAGATTAAAGTGTCAGATTTATTTTACCAAAAATGTGGCTTGGCACTTTCTTGCCCCGACCCTCCCAATTGTACAAATTAACAAGTCAAATTCATATGTAATAAACGGGAGTGTTCCTTAAATATTCATTACCTTTTTATAAGTTTCCAATTTAAGTACTATAATGTTTTTCACAATTTATTTTTATCTTGATTGTTAATTTATAAATTACTCTGGCATTTAAGAAGACCGATAAAGCAGATTTAATTTTACAAGAAAAATTTAAATAATATTAATTGGTTATCTATGTTTTTCCAGTCTTATTTATAATTGCAAAATGCAAATGAAATCTTTTTTTTAATTAAACGAGATGTACATTATAAATAGCAATATGTTATTTTAATTTTTTACATTAAGCAGATTAAAAATCCTTTTCACGTATTTTCTCCATAAAAAGGCATTAAATAATCACTTTAAAAGTGCTGGTATATTCTATATAATTGAAATTTGTGATAATTAAATATTACAAAACATCTCCATCCGTATATTTTGAAATTGAAAATACCGATTTACTACACTTGCATCAGTGTTTTCTTCTTAATATTTTCAAATCATTTATCTAAATGATAAAACATAATAAAAAAATATATACAAATGGCAAATCTCCAATATCTGAATCCGTTGTTTGCAGAGCTAATGATGATTTGTTTTATATGTTATATGTCATTTACTTTTTTCAATAGAAAGCATGAGTTTAGACAGATTAACCTGAATTGCATATTTAAATGTGTACGAAATGGATAAAAATTAAAAACAAAATCTATTATTGCTTCTCATACATCTTAAGTGTAAATTTCACTGCTTACATTTGAAACGATGTGTGGCTTTAAATCTAATTTTTATTTTAAGGTCGCGGATATCTTAAAGTTTACTGTATACATATATTTATACATAGTGGTTTTTTTTTGTTGTTGTTGTTGTTTTTACATTATGTATATATATTTTTTAATTATGTATTTTGTATGTTTTTTTTAAACTTTATTTTATTAATATATATTACAAATGACTGATAGCACAGTCATGCCTGTTGTCAGGCACCATTTTTTAACCCGCCTAAATCGAAGACGTTTGTTTTAGGGGTGCTTTATGCATAGTATTTTGCACACTAAAACACTTGCCATTGATTTAGTCCAGTCCCAAGCCTGGAGAAAAGAGTGAGGGAAAAATGGTAAAAATATCCGGTACTTCTTTTCTTCCCCAGGTTTCAGTTTCACATCTCTTTGTAAAAAAAGACAAAACGACAAAAATCAAGCGACATTCTGCTTTATATTTGGTATTTGTGACTGATTGCGGTGTGTTATTGAAGTGTTTTGTAATAAAGCATTTTCATGTCATATTGTGTTTGTTTGATTTGCAATCTACTCCATAAACACAAGTCATCAGAAGGTGGAAATAAAAACGAAATAAATGAAAACGTAAAGGACACAAATAATGTACATACCTGCAATTTCCAGTAATTATCGCAAAGAAAATTACACATATAATTAGAAAAAAAAAATCTAGTGTACAGTATAAAAAAGTTGTAAATTGTACGTTAAACATGACAAATGAGGTGCGTTCGTTTCTTGCTATAACTTGTTTTATAATGCAAAAAAATCATCGTTATTATTTCAGTGAAATAAATTATGTCGTCTGCTATGAGCGAAAAGAGGATCCTTTTTATTTTCTTATCACGTACGCCATGTTTACAGATTTTTTTTTTTTTTTTTTTTTTTTTTTTTTTTTTTTTTTTTTTTTTTTTTTTTTTTTGTGGACCCCCGACAGCACTGTGAAATTCACCTTAGAAATTTTGATTTGCGAATGATTATCTCCATGGTTTAATATTTCTATGACTCACGATGAATGAATCTTTTGTTTATTTACTTTAATGGATTGAGATATTCGGCTGTCAACATAATTTTCACTGAAGTTATCTCAGAATCTATGCTGTTTTTAGTGTAACTCATCTCTCAAGCAAACAAATTTTTTGAACGATCTTTCTGAAAATGTAATTTTTATGCAATTTTATTCGAAAAAATAATTTTTAATAAAAATGGCCGCTTGGCTTATGGAAAAATATGTGGTTAGCCGTATTTATTTTCCTCAGTCACATGACTTGTGCTTTTACTATATACATGACGTACGATAGGATTTAATAGAATAAAGAAAATTTTTATTAATATCTTTTTAAGTTTTGATTTCATAAAATTTGTAATGACACGACAAAATTCTGCAACGATTATATATATTAAATTTCAAGCCATTCGGTTGGTCAGTTTCTGCGCTGTTATATGAGGACGGATGGACAGTCCGAACGACGACTATAGATGCTATATAATATATAATTATGAATGCACTTAATAAAAACGAAAGAAATGAAAATATAAAGGATAGAAATAATGTACATACATTCAATTTCCAGTAATTATTGCAAAAAAATTACACACATAATTAGAAAAAAACATGCAGTGTACGGTATAGAAAATGAACCATTCTGGACACAAGCCATTATTGTATTTCTAAAAATCGTAAAAATAAATTGTTTGGAATGAATGATAAAATGTTTCAAGTAGAAAATAACCTCGATAACTTGTTGACATTTTCTTTCAAAACTACAAAACAGTAAGTAATGTAAATAAAAACCATTTATAAATACTCTAACTTTAGTAAAAATATCCTTAAATAAAAATGGTACAATTTTGTGGTTGAGGATGACTTACAGTTCTACCTCAGCCACAATAACACCAATTAGACAAGAACTATCCAAGGATTAAAAATGCGTCACGTAGAAAATTTGCTACCTCTAAAGCTTACAATAACTGTAGACTCAAAGTTATATTTATTTGCATCCTATCGTTGATTTTTTTCTTTCCATTTTAATTTTTGTGATTCTTACAAATTAGAAAATCCCCACTCCAGTATTGGAATACTAGTGCACGTGTCCAGAAAGTGTATAGAAGGGATTTTTTTTTTTTTTCAATTTTCTGAAACAAAATCACGAAATCCCCCTCTCGTGAAGATCCAGCCGTTAAGCATAAGAACTTTCCTCCACGAGGTAAATGTTTATTAAAATTCCTATTTTAAAGTACAGATGTTGAATATTACAGTAGAGATTAAAATAAAATTGGTACAAAGTTACTTATTACAATGCTGGTTGAAATCACAACATTCTTAATACTTAATATATATATATATATATATATATATATTATATAAGAAAAAGTATAAATGAAAGTAAATAATGCTATGTGATACAGCAATAATACTACCATAATACAGAATAATACTGAACTGAAGTAGATAATAATATTGGATAGAAGTAAGTACTGAATGAACAATAATGAATGTATAATAAAACTAGAGTGAACAAGCATAAAATATCAGCAAATTAAAATGTACAAGAAATTTCAAATAAGCTGGGACCAGACTTAATACGTAAGAGACATTCAATATTAATACGTGAACAGAATTAAAACAAATTGGTGAAGATGCTAACTTAATATAACAATTAAAGTAAAATGTTGTAAAGAAAATTACCTATGCTATTGAAGGGACCAGCTGAAAAGGTAGATAATTTCAGAATAACAAAAGGAAATACTTAAAAGCAAACAAAATAGTTTCAATACAAAAAAAAATTACAGAAGAATAAACTTATATAATAAAAAATTATCAAATTGTATAAGAACTTTTACACTTGTTACAGATTTTAAATTTCAATTTAGTCCTACTAAATCTTTCTGAATTCCTTATTCTTACAAATTTTTATAGTCGGTTTAAGTTACAACCAACTTTAGTAAATTTTAGTAACTTGTTTTTGAAGAATTACTCCTCACTTTGAAGATTTCATATTGAAATACTTCACAATTATTGCTGGATGCTGCATGACAAGTTGAAATTGGTGTAAAGTATTTTTCATTTGAATGGGAACTATTGTATCGTACACAATTTATACATTTATGGCAATCAGAGTTGTGTTGAAGTTGACATTGTCTGGAGTCATGGGAAGATGCACAGTATGCACATTTTATAGGATTACTTTCAGAGCATTTATTTGCTACATGACCGTAGCGCTGGCATCGGAAGCAATTCTGTAAGCTAATATATTTCTTTACAATGCTAAATTTTAAATCATAATTAATTTTACCCAATTTAAGTAAAATATTTGCTGAAGAAATATCTGTTTCAATTATCTGGTTGTAATATTCACCCTTGTTGATTTTCTTAGCTAAATTAAGTTCTATATTATCTTTTAAGAGCTTTTTAAGGATGGATTTAAGAACTTCTTCTGTTATCGAATGTGGAATTTTAAAGATTAATAATTTCCTTTGTTGAATTTTTAGTACGAATTGTCCATTTATCTCTGAGTTAAGTAATTTTGTTCTAAGGTTATTAAAATCTTCAATGGTGTTTAATTGAAGTTGTCATTTTCCATTCGTCAGTTTTCTGCCAGTGCAATACTTTAGTTCTTCCAATTCCAATGATTTCAATTTATTTATTGCTTCTTCCATTGGGAGAATTGTTTCTTTTTCTTTTAGAAAGAAATTACATAAAATTTTTGAGGGATTTTTACTATCATTTTGTCTTAGATCCTTCATTTCTTGCTTCAAGTTATCCAATTTTTCACTCATTTTGTCAAATTTATTCCAGATTCCATGTTCTGCTGACTGTTGAGTTAACAAAGTATTAATAACTATTTGTTTTGATAAATTTTCTTCTTCCAATTTCCTTGATTTCTGTTCCATAAATTCAATTATTTTTTCTTTTTCTTTCAGTGATTCAGTCAGTTCCATTACTGCTACTATTTTTTCATCTCTTAAGTCAGCCATTTCTTCATACTTTTCGTCCAGTGCACTTTGTGTACAACGCAACTCAAACTCAAAATTTTTATACAGTCCGCTTTTTGCTTCCTTAGACGCTCACAATAGTGCACTAATTCATCATGACTGTTTTTTTCTAAGTCTATAGCATCATCTTCTTCTATTTGTTCCGCTCTTTCATTCATTCTAATTCTAATTTTTCATTTTCTCGTGTTAATTGCGTTATTTGAAGTTGGAGTTCATCTATTAATTCACTTTGTTTCTTTAAATCATTTTTCTGATCTTGAGCTATTATTAATTCATATTTTAGTTCCTTTATAACTTGGTCTTTTTCTGCTATTACTTTCTTCATCTTTTGAACAATAACTGCCCTTTCTTCTTCTAATTGAACAATACATTTGTCTCTGTCATATTCCATTATTTCTACCATTGATTCATTATATTTGTTCGATTTATCTAATTCCAAACCCTTTATTCGTTTACAATATTTTAGTAAATCAACATTATCATTATTGGTGTCATCTAGGTCTAGTGAAACCACTTCGTCAGGGTCTAATGTCTAATGATACCACCTCAACCACTTCAAATTCTTCTGGAAATATGTCCTCTTCTGTAACCATGTGCGTACTGGTAGGGGCTCCAATTACATTATCTTTTGAGTTTGTCATAACATCATTTATTTTTCAGAAAAGTTTTTGCTTGTTATTATTAACTTATTTTGTTTTTCTTCTGTGTTATTTTTCATTGGAGTTGATTTCCAGACCCAATTTTTGCGTCGAAACTCTAGTTTCATCTATAGAGACCGTTGATGATAAAGAGTTATATTTTGTAAATTTTGACTGGATCTTCTGTTCGTATCGAGTTGGATCATTTATATCCATTCTTACATTTATTGATTTATTTCCGTTAGCTAGAAGGGCGATTGCTAAATTGTCTCTCAGTTTTTCTTTAAGTAATTTTATAATTTGGTGTTTGTATTTTTCTGCAACTTTATTGTTGCCTTTTGTTCGTTGTCTGAGGTGTTGAGTTAATTGATGCAGTAAATGGATGACATTTGTTTTTTCCTTTGTAGATTCAAAATCCTGTAATTTTTGTGATCCATTCATCACCTTTGTCATTTTTTCAACGGCTTTCTCCCTGTTGTGCTCGTTTAATAAGTATCTTGAAAATATGCTGAATTTTTTCCCATTATTAATTAATATTCTTAGTAACAGTAGTAAATAATCGCCTGATTGTTGAGGGTGTTTTTTATTGTGTTTCTTGACGTGTTCTGCATATTAATTTACTACTTTAATTATTGTTAGGGGCTTTGAAATAGCCTCATCATATGGTTCTAATGGTGTCATTGACTGTATAGGAATTGATGTGTGATGAAGCTGCGCCATTGCCACTATCTATGCATATATCTAGTCTATAATACGATGGTCTATAATACTTAGTATAGTTATAGTTCCACAATATGGAATAATTAGTTTGTTTACGATGTATTATATTGTTATTAGATACTAGTAGCAAATAAAATAGAAAAACTCAATTAAATATTGATATTTAAAACTTAACCCGTCAGCACACGCGCCCCTTTCCATTACGTTACTACACGCGCGGGATAAATTTTACCCCAGTTGGTTTTCTTGTGTCAATTTCCCGACGGTTTGATTATAAACAAAAATTTATATTTTGAAATAAACTGGAAATCAATAAAGGACATAATTTAACTTAAAATAAGACGTTCTTGCTTGAAAAAAAGTATAAAGCTCAGAATGATAAGGAACGAGTTTCTCACATTTTAAGTAATGATTCTGAGCTGGGGTAGATTTTATCCCAGCGCGTGTGCTGACGGGTTAATTTAGATTCAGAATAAAAGAAAGGAGCATCGCTAGAGCTGTCGATATGTCTTGAAGAAAAGGGGATAAAGTAAGATTATAGCAAAAACCAGTAGCCGTTTCTGAAACGGTGAAATCGGCTGAACTTGAACGCTGGATCTTTCGTTTTGAAACTTGAGGCGTTACCTCTGCGCTACTGATGCTTGATGATATCGCCGCAACATTTTTTACTTATGCTGTCACATTTCCATACTGATTTTTTTATATAGAATCTGGTCGCAAAATGGTTTGAAAATGGCCTAAAAATGAATTCCGGCCGATTTGTGCAAAAATCTATGCAGTTCTTTCGGCTAGCATATTTAACCAATAGGAGCGCAAGCGGAAGTTCCGTTTGAGAATTATCGTGTTCACTCACACACAAATACACACATACAAATCAGGGTTATATTATTTTACTTACACTTTGTATGCGAAAAGTAACAAGTTGGAAATTGTACGTTAAACGTGTCAAATGAGGTGGGTTCGTTTTACTAGTTTCACAATGTAAAAAAATCATCTTTATTATTTCAGTAAAATGAATTTTATCGTCTGCTATGAGCGAAAAGAAAATGCCTTTTTTTTCCTATTACGTATGCCACGTTTACAAATGCGAATTTTTATTTCTACACAAGACAGCGCTGCAAAATCCCCTCTAGAGATCTGGCTTTGCGAATGATTACCTCCATGGTTTAATATTTTTATGATTCATAATGAACGAATCTCCTGTGTTCATTTACTTTAATGGATTGAGATATTCGGCTGTTAACCTAATTTCCAATGAAGTTATCTCAGCATCTATACATTTTTGAATGAAACTCATCTCTCAAGCAAGCAATTTTTGTGTAGGATCTTTCTAAAAACGTAAATTTTATGCAATTTTATTCGAAAAAATAGTTTTGAATAAAAATGGCCTATGAGCAGATGAGAAACCTGGCATATGAGAAAAAAAGTGGTTTGCCCGTATTTGTTTTCGTCAGTCACATGACTTGCGCTTTTATTATGTAGATTACGATAATAGGATTTAATAGAATGAAGAAAACTTTTATTGATATCTTTTTAAGTTTTGATTCGATTTTCATAAAATTTGTATTGATTCGAAAAAATTCCGCAACGATTATATATTATATTAGTTTCAAACCATTCGGTTGGGTAGTTTTCAAGCTGTTATATGCGGGCGGACGGACAGACAGACGGACGGACTAGACAACGACTATAAGTGCTACGTATTTATATAATTACGAACGCGAAGCGCGCCCATTTTTTCCAAGGAATACATAAGGCATGAAAGTTTACGAGTCACTGGTCTAGACAAATCTAACGTGCTATTTCTTGGAATTAATTTAATATTTACACACACCAGAGTACACTTGTTCTCAAAGTAATATAGTGTAATGCAAACATACATACCTAACAGCATCAGACATGTTACTCACAAGGAAGTTCTCCTTAAAGCGCATACTCAGAATATTTTCAAAAAAATGCTAATGCAAGTGTACTCATGTACGTTATTAAGGATCAATCAAATTTTACTGCGGAATCCCAATAGAAAATCTGCAAAAAAAAAAAAAAAAAAAAAAAAAAAAAAAAAAAAAAAAAAACTTTTTACGAACATTTGACGCAAAAAGACGTGGTTTGGAGAACAAATTTCCTCGCCAAATGCAAGCGATTTTAATGCATTTAGAAATTGCTTATTTAAGTGAGTGTTTAAATGCGTAATACTTTATGAATTTAAACCTAAACGAATAAATAGTGGATTATTTTTACTATGAGCTTATATAATATACAAGTTGCGTATTGCTAATTTTATTTATTTTTACACGGTTTCGCAGGCTGGATAAATTTTATGTGTATTTTAACAGTTACTGGCTTTTTTAAGAACGCTCCCGTGATACATTTCGTTATTGAATAAGTCGTTGTTTCCATGGAGACAATGCTTTTCTCTTGTTGTCTCCGACACTAACACTATCGAAGCCAAATTGACAATGCTCAGAATCGGACATTAATTTTGAGTTTGAAGCATTTTCAATCAATTCAAATTTTGTTCTAAACCGTTAGAGAACGATTGAAATTTTCTCTATATATCCATATATCTACACACATACATATATGTACACACATACATATATGATAAAACTGTAGTTATAAAAGTGTATTCATTTAAGTTAAACTTAATTAAACTAGTTTAGTATGAAGAGTTTCAAAAGTTTTTCCTAAAAAAGCATTTATCATTAAATCACAATTTTTCTTTCATTCTGTCGCTAACCTAGGATAAATCACCAAAAACACGCAAATTTCATATTTTTTACAGACGTTATATCAAGGTTCCGCAGCAATTTTTTCTATAAACGTATACATCTTCCTGAGAAGAATATTCTGTATTCTTTTCAAAAATTTCTGAGTATGTGCTTATGGAGACCTTCTTTGTAAGTTACCAATTTACCAATAATAAAATAAAATCACTTTTTAAGTCTAATTATTGCTTACAGTGATAAAAACATAACACAAAACGTTTAAGAAGTGCATTTTAATATAGATTGCTTATGTTTCCTTCGCTCTAACGGCGATATCTTCAGATCAAAATGATAAATAAAATATTCTCGTTATTCTCGCAAGTTTTTGAAAATGGTAAACATTAATCACGAGATCACATGTCCAATGCAAGCAGGTGCTTAAATTAGTCAAATTGGAAAAAGTGAAAATTATTTATTTATATTTTTATTGCTTTTTCAATCTGTAAAGCAGCGCGTGCCAATATTTAGGTAATTCAAAAGAGGCTGATTCGTTGCAAATGTTATCGTTTCGCAAATATATTTCTATTGATTCACGGATAATGGATGGGAATTAAACGCTTGGTTGAAAAATTATTTTACTATTCTTGAAATTAATCTGCAACGGCTCTATTCTATGCTGTCTAGCTACGGCAATATCTCTTCTGTTATATTTGATATCTGCATTTTGTTCTTTTATTCTCGTTTTAAATTTTCTAATTGTCATTCCTATGTAGAATTTTACTGTTCCATCTGCCTTTGTGGATGGGATTTCTTAAACACCGGAAACTTGATCACGTTCTATTGGACGCGGTATAACGGATACAAAGACAGCAATATTAATAAATTAATTACGAGCATAGATAATAAAAATAAGAACATTTTTAATGAACGAAACTCAAAGCTATCAAGTTTACAATATTTTCCTGGATTCTTTGAAAGATTAAAATATAAACATAGAAAATTTAAAATCTGCCTCATCGTGTACAAAATTAAAAAAACATAATATGTAGAAAAATATATACGATAGAACCTGATCAACTTTCCTGTGTTTATAAAATCCCATTCACCAAGGCAGTGGAACAGTACGATACACCTGCTTGCATTGAACATGTGATCTCGTGATTTATGTTTATCATTTTCAAAAACTTTATGAGAATATTGTATTTATCATTTTAATCTGAAGATTTTATAAATAAGTCTTTAAATCTCGAAAATACATTGGTTTCTGAGGTTTCTAATGTATAAGGACGCTTTCCGGAATCATGAGTAAGACGAAAGAGGTTGTTGTGTATTTTTGTTCCTAGTTATTACATTTTCGTAGATTAAGAAATAATTGTCTTTTTTTGCAGTGTGCGTTTTATTACTTTTAATGATCTTAAATGTATTCTTAAAACTACTTAAAGATCGCTTATTGCTGATTTTGACCACTTAAACACATTTCGAAAGATTGAGCATGTTGTACAAAAATTACTTGTATTCAATGTAAGGTTAGAAGTACATTTGTTCCTTACAAATATGGGAAATCACCGAATAACACATTTGACTGAAATACATAAATTAACTAATTCAAACAGAACCTGCAATTAAAAATACCTACCTGGGTTTTCAAATGCATTTTTCTCCGCTTCCCAAGTTTCACCCTTACACGTACTGTACGTCATTGAAATTAAAAATATTGTGATTATACGAGGGGTATTTTAAAAGTAAGTACCGTTTTGAAATAAAAAAGAAACAAGCATAATTTGCTTACCAATTTTATTTTTATATGAAAAACTGTACCTCAATCTGTTGTTCTATATAATTTCTACCAATATTAAGGCACTTATCATATCGTACAACCAGTTTTGAATCCCCTCTTCATCGAAGTCTTCCACCTGATTTGACACAGACTGCAACACGGTCGTTTTCAAACCCGATGAAATTCATCACATAATGAAGAAATCGTAAAGCGTCTGTCCTGTTTCACTCGTTCGTCAACTTTCTGGACCAAATCTTCAGTAATGACAGAAGCTCGCCCACTTCGTCGCTCATCATGAACATTGGTGCTGCCATCTTTAAAAGCTCTAACCCATCTCCGTACCATTCCACCGGTCATAAAGTGTGTCCGTAAACTTCACTAATCTGACGATGACTTTCAGCCACTTTTAGAGCTCCACTTAGACTGTCTAGGGCAACGGGGCAAGAAGCATCCTTTCTAACTATCCATAGAAACTGTTCAATTACACTGAAGTGACTAGTACTAAACTTCATACCTGTTGAATGTATACATAAATTTCGTACCTGGTACTATTCACATCTGTATACAGGGTATTACACGAAAGATGGAAAAAACGATTCCTACTAGTACTTTAAGAAAAAGTACTAGTAGGAAATTAGTAGGAAACTAGTAAAATAGATTATGGATTGGTTGATGGTAGTATTTGTTTGCAATGTTTCCTTTAATTACCTGTGTTAGTCATATGACGTCTGAAAGAAAAATGCTGAACGCTTTTAGGAAAATACCAATAATGAATTTTTTTTAAAACAATCGACTACTAAATTGTTACAGTGGTGGACATAATTATAAGACACCTGCCTAATTTGACATACAGTGAATGAAACGATTCAGAGCTTAAAAATTCTTTATCGAATACGACAAAAACATAAATTTATTCTGTTATCACACGTAATTGTTTTACAGAAATGATATTTTCATAGAGTTTAATAAAAAAAATTTAAAATACCATGGACAAAATTATGAGACACCCTAACATTTTAATTAAAACACCTGCTTTTTTTATGCAAATCTTTTGCATGCTGTTATGACGTCAGCAGTTAACTAAAGCAGACGATAACCGACTTCACGCATTTACAAACATGCCACGAGGTACAGAATTAAAAGAAAGTTAAAGTCGCAAAATTTGGAGATTAAATGGAACTGGTGCTTCAGTTAATAATATTTCAAAAGTTATTAAACGCTCTAGATGTACAATTTCAAATGTTTTGAAAAGAGGAAGTAATGGATCACTGATTACAAGATATGGACGTACTCTACTCTTTGCTTGTCCTCAAGAGACAGACGCCATGTGCTTTTGCTCGCTACACAGAATAAGATGACCACTACAGGCATTAAAAATGCTTTGAAACTGAATTGTTCAAGGAGAACCATTTGCAGGGTGTTGCATAATGCTTCCTATGTGAAATTTAAAAAATTGAAGAAAAAAACACCGCTTCTAAGGCGGCACAAAATGGATCGTTTTAACTTCGCTAAACAAAATATGGCCTGGACCTCCAAATGGTACTCTGTGTTATTTTCTGATAAAAAAAAGTTTAACCTGGATGGTCCTGACGGGATTCACTATTATTTGCATGATTTACGGAAGTCTCCTGGTGTACAAATGAGTCGCCAAATGGGTGGAGGTTCAGTAATGGTTTGGGCTGGTTTTTCGGCTCAAGGAAAAACCGATATCGTTTCTGTGCATTCAAGAATGAATTCCGAAAAGTATAAGAATCTTCTTAAAGATCAACTAGCCATATACGGTGAACTTCTTTGGGGCGAAAACTACACTTTCCAGCACGACAACGCGTCGATTCATACATCACACGTAACAAAATAGTGGCTTTCAGAGAAAAGTATCAATGTTCTTCCGTGGCCTTCTCGCTCCCCAGACTTAAATCTCATTGAAAACTTGTGGGGGATCTTAGCTCGAGAGGTTTACCGAAATGGGCGGCAGTTTACATGCGTCAAAGAGCTAAAGAATGCTATAAAATGTGCTGGGGCATTCTGTACCTCGTGGCATGTTTGTAAATGCATGAAGTCGGTTATCGTATGCTTTAATTAACTGCTGACGTCATAACAGCATGCAGAAAATTTGCATATAAAAAAAGCAGGTGTTTTAATTAAAATGTTAGGGTGTCTTATAATTTTGTCCATGGTATTTTAAATTTTTTTTATTAAACTCTATGAAAATATAATTTCTGTAAAACAATTACGTGTGATAACAGAATAAATTTATGCTTGTTGTCGTATTTGATAAAGCATTTTGAAGGTCTGAATCTTTTCTTTCACTGTATGTCAAATTAAATAGGTGTCTTATTTTTATGTCCACCACTGTGTAATAAAACATTAATCATTAGTATCGTAATAATAATAATTCGTTCTTTTTTGTGGAGAGGCATATGGGAAGCAAAAAAGGGAAAGGGAAGACCGCACTACCTTCCTAAATATTTTAATATGTAAGAATATTGGTCACTTTTGACCAATTATAACCCTTTGGCACCCTCTTAATGAAATACTGATTACTTCCATGGAGGGCCCGGGGCAGCTGCCCCGCAAGCCCCTGCATTAGGCCGGTCCTGGCAGCTTTCCCGTCTTCAGCACTAAGAAAATGAATAACCGGTCGTATTTTACAAGCGGCGGTGGAGCTATTTTAAATACTCAAAAATAAACGTTGACACGGTCGAATGTTTCGTAATGGAGCCAGTGTCTTGCCAACATATGTAGGTAAACAGTGCACAAGCGCGGAATGCTGATCGCAGCGCCGCCATTCCGAAATTTCAAAACGGTACTTACTTTTAAAATACTTCTCGTAATTGGTCGATATGTACAATTCAGTATCTGGGAAAACTTATTACATTAAATTAAACCGATATTGTATGTATTATTAATTTGTGGTAATGTATTTCTTTAAAAAAAATTTACTTTCACAAAAATCAAAACTAAATAACGAAAAAAATGAATATTAATCCTTATAAAATGTTTTAATTTGAAATTTCAATTGAATATGTAACACTTTTTTATACAAGTATTCTAAGTATATGTTTAGCAGTGATATGTAGTCGCAATCACTGTGCACAAAAAGTGCAAGTCATCTCCCTGTTTTAGCCAAATTTATTCATATTCATTATATTGTGTATTTCATTTGATGAAATCTAAACTAATCATTCTGTATTCCCCAAAAGTTTAATTATCATTAGTAACAAAACTTTTACTGTAGTGCAAATTGTAAATAAAAAGAGATGAATTAACAAACAACGTAAAAAATTAGAGTCAAACACTGTTAAAATTTACAGCAAACTGTCCAGTCATTGGCCGTTTTTGTAGAAAACGCTTACATAACCATAATTTAACTATATCCTGACCGTATTATTTCTCATTTTAAGGTCAGAATATAATTAAATTATGGTTGTGTAACCGTTTTCTACAAAAACGGTCAAATGACTGGACAGTTTGCTGCAAAATTTTAACAGCGTACCGAATCAAGAAAACTTTCTAGATCCCTTAACACTCTGATTACGGGACAGGACGGACCACGATTTTTTATTCAATCCTACCACAATTTTAAAATTTTATTTTACGAATAGATTACAAAAATAATCCACTGGGATTTATATGTCCCGCCGATAATCAAAGGGTTATCTTTAAAATCCTAATGCCGAAAAAAAATAATTTTGATTTATTTATGTTTCAAGTTCACCGAATAGCTAAATTTAAAATAGCTGTATTAATTGCTCTCTAGAAAAATTTTAACAAGTTTATTTTGTAAAGGTGGAAAAAAGGATAATTACTACTGAAAGGCAACTAATTTACTGAAATTTTTAGTTTCCTCATCCTAAATTTGTTTTTGAGAAGTACTGAAGTCATTTATTAAAGTATGAGTGAGTACTAGGGAAACCTGGCAGGTAGGGGCCTGGTCGCCGGTCTAAAAAAAAAAAAGTATGAGTGAGTTTATCTTTTACGATGACAGTTTAATTCATTCATATGATTATACTTGGACAGAAATAATGATTTATCTTTGAAGTTACAAAAGTTTTAACAACATGAATTCTTACATTAATAAATTAACTACGTGATAGATGTCCGTATGTAAAATTAATGTAAGTATATAAATGAGAAAAGGATTTCGTATGTATGCAGATAATTAATTCACCATGGTATTCTGCATGAAAACGGTTTAAAATTTAACGATATTACAGTGCGTACATTTCTACCTGAATTTTCGAACAGAAAGTTTCGCTTCATTTAACGACATAAACTTTTTCAAATTCTGTGATTAATTAATGATAGTTTTTTCATCTGATGAAAAACATTTTAGGGAAAACTTTCTAATCTTAAGTAAAAGTGCAGTACACCTTGGAAATTCTAAAGAGTGTGCATACCTCGATTTTTTAATAACTTTAATAATCTATACTTATAAAAGAGTAGCTTGATTTTCTCATAATCAACGCCGAGCCTCAACCGTTTGTCCTAGAACAATGAAATTAGGAAAACTTTATCCTTACACAATGTAGGCACTCACTAAGAAATGATTTTTGAAAATTCACACTCTAAGGGGGTTAAATGGGGGGGTCGAAAGTTTTAGATAATTTCGTCTTTTCAACATATCTCCTCAGGAGATTTAAGTAGGAGCGGGAATTTGGGGATAATAATTCTACTAAAGAATAGTTAAACATGTATTTCAGGCGATTTTAGAAATTCAACCACTAAGTGGGTTAAATGGGGGGGTCGAAAATTTTCGGTGATTTCACATTTTCACCATATCTCATCAGCAGTTTTAGGTAAGAGCCTGAATTTCAAGATAACAAATCTACTAAAAAAATAATTAAATACGTATTTCAGCGATTTTAGAAATTCAACACTAAGGGGTATAAATGGGGGGGGGGTTCTAAAATTTTAGATCATTTTGCCTGTTCGCCATATCTCAACAACAGTTTTGGTTAAAAGCACGAAATGCAAGATAACAAATGTAGTATAAGTTAGTTAATCACACATTTCAGCGATTTTAAAAATCCAGCCACTAAGGGGGTTAAATGGGGGTCGAAAATTTTTAGTCATTTCGCGTTTTCGCCATATCTTAGCAGTAATTTTAGATAGGAACATGAAATTCAGGATAATAAATCTACTAAAAAAATAATTAAACATATATTTCAGCGATTTTAGAAATTCATCCATTAAAGGAGTTAAACGGGGGATTGAAAGTTTTAGGTCATTTTGCCTGTTCGCTATATCTCAGCAGCATTTTTAGTTAGGAGCTCGGAATTCGGGATAACAAATTTGGAGAAAATATAGATAAACATATATTTGAGCAATTTCAGAAATTTAGCAACTTAAGGGGGTTAAATAGGAGGTCAAATATTTTAGGTCATTTTGCCATATCTCAGTAGAAATTATAGGTAGAATCATGAAACTCAGGATAACAAATGTACTAAAAAAATAGTTAAACACGTATTTCAGTGATTTTCAATATTAATGATAGAAATTCAGTTACTAGGGGGGGGGGGGTGTTAAATGGTGGTCGAATGTTTTACGCCATTTTGCCATATCCTAGTAGAAGTTATAGTTAGGAGCGTGAATTTTGGGATAACACATCCACTAAAGAATAGTTCATGTATTTTCGGCGATTTTAGAAATTCAACTACTAAGGAGGTTAAATGGGGGGGTCGATAATTTTCGAGGATTTCACCTTTTCACCATATCTCATCAGAAGTTTTGGATAAGAGCGGGAAATTCAAGATAATAAATCTGCTATAAAAATAACTAAACACATATTTCAGCGATTTTAGAAATTCACCCATTAAGGGGGCTAAAATTTTATGTCATTTTGAATGTTTGCCATATCTCAGCAGCCTTTTTAGTTATGAGCTTGAAATCTCAGATTCAGGATAAAAAATCTACTAAAAAATAGTTAAACATGTATTTCCTTGATTTTTGAAATTCAGCAACTAAAGAGGGTTAAATGGGGGTCGATTTTCTTATGTTATTTTGCGATATCTCAGTAACAGGTTGGAGCGTGAAATTTAGGATAACAAATTTACTAGAAAATAATTAAATATGTATTTCAGAAATTTTAGATAATAATCCACCAAGGGGGTCACACTGTGTGTCGAAAGTTTTAGGTAATTGTGCCATATCTAGCAGCAGTTTTTTGTAAGAATGTGAAACTCCGCTTTACAAATCTACAAAAAAGGTAGTTAATCATGTATTTTAGCGATTTTTGAGCTAGCGAGTTTGTGGGCAACATCGGATGTGAACCTGATTGCGGAAGATTAGACGAAAAAGAGAACTATTGATGATTTTTTATTATATACTAGCCGGTCGCTTCCGAGTGGGGCCCAGATACAAAGTACTACTTGGGCCCCGACACTAGATAATCACGGGTAGGGCCCATTAGTATTTTGTCAGGGGGCTCATGAAAAAAATATTTATGTCGCGAAATCTCTATTTAAGTGCTTTTTTTTATATTCTTATTAGCTATTTTCGTATACTTTTATTTTAAAGTATTTTATTTATATTTTTCTGGTTGCATGTAAAATGCACTTTGTGGGCCCCAAGCGAAGTCAGGGCGGTATGCTGCACTATGTATCTGGGCCCCACTTGGAAACGACCGGCTAGACGGGCGAAGACCGGCTAGTCTGATCTATATATAAAATCTGCAAATGAAGCAATTTCTTTATTAAAAAAGAAGTAAAGACAAACTTATTAAACTTAAAAGTTTTTTTTTTTTTTACTCAGTACTTTAAATAAAATGAAATAAAGTAGATACATATAAGTACATTTCACAGAATTATAATTTTAGTAAATAATACCTAAGCCAGCAATCGATTCACAATCAATATAAAACTATTCTAACTCTCAACAATTCTAAAACTCCTCTAAAATTAATTTTTGTAGGATAATTTTATTTTTAAAGAGTAGATATGCATCCAAAAGATACAAAATATATGTTTGAGTTTGCTGAAAGTAATTATTCTTGCGTATTATTTAAAACTGATACCGTGTAAAAGGATACTTGAAATGTTTTTCTGAATGTTTATATATGTTATAATGTTATAATTGCTTAATTATGCTTAATGTTATAATTGAAATATTTTTCAATTATAATTTTTCGTAGAAGAAGAATGATATGAAATGAAAACCAAACATTACATCATAGCGTGTCAAATATTTCTTAGACTGTTTAACTTCTAGGTTTTTAATTAAAATTTTAATTTAAGATACGAAATTGAAATTCTTCTATTTTACATGGATTAGTTTTCTTTATTTTTAAATTAGTACTTTCTGAAAACTTTTTCGCAATTTAAATAGTTGCGATGAAGCATTTTTAATAAGTTTCTCTGTTGTACATAATTATCGAATGTACGTCGATATATCTTGGTCCCAGAATTTTTTCATATAAAGCAATGTAAAGTATTTCTCTATTATGTTGATTTTTCAGTTGCTTTTCTTTTATACGTTGCTGTGAAAATGAATGGTGTGTCCATGATCAGCTACTTCTCGTTTCATTACCAGTATCTGTGAAACTGTTTTAATAACACAGTTAAAACAACAAAACCTGTTGTTTTGCAAATACTTGACGTAACCGTAGTTGCACGACATGGTTTGTAATAAAGGAACAGTATTTACTACTATTGTGTCACTTTTAATCCTCGAAAAGATATTTGTTTACCCACAAATTATTTGTAACACTTTCCAACATAGTTAAAAATTTCGTATGAATTCGGTTTGTCTACTCGTCTGTATGTTTTCTTTTCCGTGCTCTAACTTGCGTAAATATACTCCTTTTACCATATATTTAAATTGCTATTGATATTTTCCATGTCATGTGCGGTATTTGAATCGTATAGCGTTTATAGTTTGTTTATAAAGGCACTCAACAGAAACGACGTTGCATTATGGTCTACGTGGGAAAAATTGTTTGCATTGTAATATATTAATGTTACACTAATTCAAACACATTAAAATTGATATATATGACTGAGCTGATCTGAAATAGGCTGCATGGTGTGCATAACATTTATCACTCACTGAGAAAAATGGCACTTTCAAATCTGAGTAAATCGATGTTTTCATTTTGTTATGAAACTTTTTGTTTCAAATAGGACGATCCAATGCTTTCAATTCTGAAATACCAGAAATACTCAGAATATTGAAACAAGGACATACTCAAAACTGAGCACATAGAGGTCAGTTCATACTCACTTTTGAAAGATAGACATACTCAAAAATGATTAGGGTCGGTTTATACTCATTTTTGAAACATGGAAGTAATAAAAAATCACTAGGATTAGTTCAAACTCATTTTTAAAACATGGTCATACTCAAAACTGAGCACAGAGGTCAGTTCATCCGCATTTTTATAACAGGTACATCATAAAAAATTATTAAAATCAGCTTATACTCATTTTTGAAACATGAACATACTCAACAGTAGGATCAGTTCAAACTTATTTTTGAAATATGGACATACTCAAAAATGAGCACATGGAAGTCAGTTCATATTCATTTTTGAAAGACGGACATACTCAAATGTGAGCACATAATGTTTTATTCTTGAGTGCGGGCATGTTTTCATAAATGAGTATACGCATGTTTCAAACTTGAGTCATTTTGATTCGGAGCCATTTTGACTATGTAGTACTGAGTAGTTGACTGAGAAGTATTTTTCCTCCAAGTTTCGTGTTTGTAGGTTCAGTAGTTTGAGCTGCGCGTTGATCATCTACCCAGTCACGACTTTCATTTATATATATAGATTTATTTTCGTATGCATTTATTGTGGGGTGTTTCTTTATTTTTTAATTTACAAAATGTTTCTAAAATGTATACTTAATTTTATACTTTAAGCGTTAAAAACTAAGTGAAGCAGGTGAACTGTAAATAAGATTTTAACACTCGAAATAAAATCGTGTATTTTAGAAATATCTTATCAAATAAAAGAGAAAGAAAGATCCTTCAAAAAGAGTATACGGAAAAAAGAATGTACACATTTTAATTTTCCGAGGAGAAATTTGAAAAATACGGATGCATTCCAATCCCGAAAGTTTTGACATTAGAGAGGGCAGTTTGCGGTCTGACTGATGAAGCCCTAGAAAAAGAGCTTTTCTAGGGCTTTTTACTTTTGAGAAAAAAAGATCGTAGGAGGACCCAAGTGGACTTTTGCCCCGAGACCCTACGCCGGGCGGGGCAGCTAGTGAAAGAAAATTTAGCGAAACCATGTTCTCTAAAACTCATAAATTAAACGCGTTTATAGAGGTATCCTGAAGTATTGTTTCAAAATATCAGCAATTCTATAATTCCCAACTGCTATATCTCAGCCATTTTTTAAGATAGAAGAAAAACAAAAAATTCTTTGGAATCCTTGGATCAAGGCCGAACATTTAACGCAAAAAGTTTCTAACATTTCTAATTTTGTTGAACAACTTTTTGAAATTGAAATATTTAAATGGCCATCACAACGCCCCCTCCACGGGCAATATCCCCAAATTCAACTGGGACCTGCAGGCTATTGTCAAAAACATATACAAAAAATTTGGTTCAATTATCTGCATAACTTCATACACTTTTCGATGATACAATAGTGAAAATGGAACAAAAATCGTCATCGCAGCGCCCACTTTCGTCGAAACATCTCCTAATTCAACTGGGACCTGCAGGCTATAGTCAAAAACATAGAAAAAAAAATTGGTTCAAAAATCTGCATAACTTGATACACTTTTCGATGATACAATCAAGAAAATGGAACAAAAATCGTGATCACAGCGCCCCTTTCGTCGAAATATCCCCAAATTCAAGTGGGGCCTGCCTGCTGGCAATAGCTAAAAATGTAGAAAAATAAAATTGGTTCAATTATCTTCATAATTTCATATACTTTTCGATGATACAATAGTGAAAATGGAACAAAAATCGCGATCGCTGCGCCCCCTTTCGTCGAAATATCCCCAACTTCAACTGGGACTGGAAGGCTATAGTCAAAACCATATACAAAAAAATTGGTTCAATTATCTTTATAACTTCATACACTTTTCGATGATACAATAGTGAAAATGGAACAAAAATCACGATCGCAGCGCCCCCTTTTGTCGAAATATCACCATATTCAAGTAGGACCTGCTTGCCGTAGCCAAAAATATAGAAAAAAAATTATGGTTCAGTTTGAACCATAACTTCATACACTTTTCGTTGATACAATGAGGATCGACAAACGGACAGAGAGACATTTTGTAAAAACATGTTTTTTCGAATCTCTGACCCCTAAAACGTGTAAATCCGTCAAAAACCGGAAGTCGAAAAAAATTTGATCAAAATACTTTTTTCTATTATAGGTAGAAGAAAGTAAATATATATAACTATTTTGATGTAAATGGCTTTTAATAAAATGAAGACCAACGTTTTTGATATTGGAACATTTACTTCTTAAGGAAATTAACCATTGAACATCGTTAAGAAAAAACTTTTTCAAAATTTCAAGGGTTTTTTTTCCCTCATAATTTGAAAACTCATTGATGGAAAAGAGAGAAGGGGGAAAATCTGAAAATAGGAAAAAAATATTTTGAATACTTAATTTTCTGAAGAATGCAATCAATAAAAATTATTTTTAAATTGCTAACTCCTGAAACATAGTAGAAGATAACTAGTGCTACCATTTTTTCCATCCTGATAAAAAAAAGTGTGAAATTCAGGATATAAGTTCCAAACAAGTTTCGTGTGACCATGAGGCGATAATTAATTAATTAGAATCAATAATTTAGGAAGTCTGCTTTGACACTTAATTTTTTTCTGTTTTTGAAAGAAAATGTCCATCTATTCTGCATTTGAAAATTGCCATATTTTCAAAATCTCAAAAACAATAGATTCTAAATGTCATCTCTCCCCCCCCCCCTTGCCCCTGCTCTCGATTTTTTTTCGCCTTGGGTTCATGAGGCACGTGCCTGGAAAAGGGACCTCCTGGCACGCGCGCGCCCCGCCTTCTCTGCGAATTCACAGCCCACTCACCCCTGACCACTAGAGATGAGTTCGGGCTCTCTTTTCGGAGCCCGGGCCCGCCCGAGCCCGTCTGAGCCCGATACCGAAAAAAATTGCATAATATTTAAAAATTCTTTTAAAAGTAGTATCTCATTTTAAAAAAACTTCGTACATGAAAATAACTATTAATCTCGTGTATATAATTAATTTTATGCAAATTTACATTCAATCTTATCAAAAGAGAAGTTTGGTATCAAATAAAAATATACTTCCTTAAAAGGATTTTCATATATATTTTTCTCTCCCAACAAGCAAATCTGATGGACAAGTTAACATAGTGTGTTTTATGAATAAATACATGAAAATTTGTAGAAATTACTATTTCTATGCCGAAGAATTGAACAACGTTTTCTATTCCGTATAAAAGGCGTATGTCGTAAATTTTAATTCATTCCTTAATTAAAACAATATTTCGTGTTCCTAAAAATCAGCTTAAATTAAAAATTCTCTTCTCCTATTTGTGCCGTATCACCCAGTCGTCAGTCGCGTCACAAATATCGTAAATATTCTTTTAAAGTAGCATTCTAATGCTAGAAAAGAAAAAGCAAATTTATTTTTCTCCTTCTATTCATTCTGATCAAAATAACATTAAAATGACTTGAAATGAAATAGGTAATTTTTTAGGGGAAAAAAAAAAAATCAGGTATGTTGAAACAGTGCTGAAGAAATTACTTGAGACTGCGGTATGGCAGAAATTTGAGTACAAACTTCGCGAATAGAAGCGATTTCTTTCAATTGAGTATAAAAGCAGTTTTAAGTCGAAGTTGTTGATGATGGAAACAAGGTAAAATATCATAGGAATATAGTGATTATTGAAACAGTCCCGATTCATCTACTTTGCTCTTTCTTATTTTGTGCCCATAGGATTCGTGGTCCTGTATCAATTTGCTCCAACAGTTCCACCGAATCTACGCCCCTAATTAGCGCCATAAATAACGAATAAATAAATTTAAATTTGTGTTACTCATAGAACAAATTTTTGTTGAAGGCTTTCAAGCACAAACTCTACGTATAATAAGTATCGTGATTGAATATGATGAACATAATTCATAAGGTTTGCCGTTCTTGGAGGGAAGGAGGACTGTCGGCATAATAAAAAGAGGCGACAGATAAAGATTACGTAACAATTATAAATTGTTGAAAAAGAACTATAAAAACAATAATGCCAATTTTTGCATTATTCATATGCCAAGTTTTCGTGGGAGGAATATACTTCCAAGCAGAAATGTTTACGTATAACGAATAAGGCTTGAAGTTCTTGTGGGGGAGAGGGGAAGGGACAAGTTTGTATAATAAAAACAGGTGACAGCTAAAGATTATGTAACAATTGTAAACTGTTAAAAATAACTACAAAGTAACAATAAAAACAATAATGAAAATTTTTTAATTGTTAAAAATGTACAACGCAGTAAAAATCCCAACAATGTTTGAAAGAGTCAACAATGTTGATGATTTCTTTACTTTGATAAAAACAACAATGAATTCTTTGTAATCATAAAAGGGATTTCGATTAAGTTGCGGGATTTCTGATTATCTCTCGATTAAATCTAATTTTTTCGAGTATTTATAGCTTAAAAAGCGATTAAAGTGTTCTTTAAAATGGATTATTATCGACAAAAATATCGTGAGGGTGTTATAGACACCAAAACTTATGAAAAACTGATTGAGATCATCTTCTATCTAGAAGAAAAGAGTTACGCCTTCGTGGAAGAGCTAGGATGCGGCTCATTTGGTTCTGTGCTGAAAATGAATCACTCGAGTAGGAAAGAAGATCATGCCGTTAAGATCGTTGCAAAACATCATGTGTCTGAAGGGGAAACAGAATTGTGGTCCACACTGGATCATGACCATATTCTTCCACTCTTGTCATCGGAATATGTGTACTTTGCCGACTCATATATATTTATCACACCCGTACATCCAATCAATCTAGAACAAGCTGTGCTGAAGTCGTCTTTTTTGGCCGAAAATGGTGCCTTCGATCAAGCTATCCACTTTAATAAAGATATCTTGGATGCAGTTGAATATTTGCACAAGAAAAATCTGTGTCATCTCGACTTGAAGTGTAATAATATATTGCTTACTGAAGACAAGCGGGCCATAATTGCGGATTTCGGTTTCCTATCATCAACTGAGAAACCCATTCAGAGGTTAGTAGGATTTTTGATTTGTAATTTTTTTTTTCATAAACGAGTAGAACTTTCAAACTCAATGCCTAACGCCAGTTTAAAATTATATCAAGAAAATTTTGACAAGTATTTGAGACAATCTTGGGTAAAGTAGAATCTTTGTAGAATGAACACTCCGACTGTACTTCAGAACTATGTGAGGTACTGTTGAGAGTTCAAGACACATTGAGCTTAGTGCCTGATTGTCCGCTTCCAGGAGTTAAAATTATTAACTATCTTAGTCTTTACGTATTATTACACTGCACACGATCATAGATAAATCTAAAAATCTTGACGTAAGTCATAAAAGGGGTTCACCTGTAACCGGACTGTGTCTGTCCGTGTCCATATTGCTGTGGTATTTGAGGACATCTTGAAAGTTGCTTTCCAGTGGCTTTTAAGTGGCTCAACAACTCGAAACTTTCTGACACATTTTCTGGATCATTTTTAATCGAAAAGGCATACAATCGGCAGGTCTGACTTTGGAAGCTATTTGGAATCGAAATGAGTTTTTCATTTGTTGATCAATAGAATACCTATCGAGTGATAAGCGATTGGTGTCCGCGACGACACGTTTGTCACCTTTTACATGCTGCCGTGACCGGAATTCGGTTCAAAACGCCGACTTTGACAGTATGAAAGATTTTCTGTCATTGCCAAAAAATGAAAGACGTTTCTCGATTACAAAGTTTCTAAAAAAGACCACATGCCAGTTTCATGCTTTTCCGAACATAAATGAATTTAAAAAAAAATATTGTTATAAAGTTGGGATTTGAGAACAGCCTCAAGTTAGAACGTTCAATCTACAAAATTTCAAAATACCGTAGTCTATATATGCTCTAATGGTCTGCTGAAAATCTAATTAGAGTTGGGAGTAAGAATATATTAACATTTGTACTGTTCTACAATACTGCCAATTTGACAAGAAAATGTAATGAAAACGCTGGTATGTTTTTTTTTTCGGTTTTTAACGGGCGATTTTTTATAATTCCAGATATGGCTGTCCATTCATCTATCGATGTCCACAAGTTAGAGTAACAGAATCCGGCCTTACTGAAGTGAACGGGAAGAGTTTTGATATCTTCGCCATAGGCACCATGGCATTTGAAATATTCTCGGGTATGGCTCTTTTGCGGGTAGCATCGAAGTGGAGTTCTTTGGGGAACTGGCATGAGCAAGTGTATCCCGTGCTACAAGACTGTTTACAGGTACGTAACATTATTGTATTAGGACATTGTGGGAACATTATTGTATTAGAATATGAACAAACAACAGGCACGGGCGTCTTTTAAATAACAACATGTGCTCCTTTACTGGAAATAATACTGAAAATGACTGCATATTTCCATCTAGTGGAAATATGAAGAAGTTCATACACCGGGTCATCAGTGATAAAAAAAAAGTGAGGGACACAACTTTAAACCCAACAAAAACAAATACCACACATTTCCCTCGTATAAAAATTATATTACTAGGCTTCATGTGATTCATATTTATAATAAATGGATTGATTAATTTTTTTAAACCCTCTGACTGTCCAGCAAAAGGGCTAAATTGCAATGTGGTTTTCTCTGTATTTTATTTTAAATGCTAAAAGAATGTGATTATTCTAAAATTATATTAAAATCTTAATTATATATGTTAATGTAAACCTTGGAGATATTAATCATTACTCAATGCATTAAAACTGCATTATATATTTGTAGAATTATATTAATTTTAAAAAATGCTTGTATTGAAGTGAAACCCTTGGAGCTTAGTGAACGTATTAACACAGGCTTGTCAGCGAGAGGGTTAAAAAAATTATTATTATTATTGTTTATTGATTGCTTTAGTGATCAAGTTACGGGTTGAGGACATGACTTTTGATATATTTAAATTCCATTTTACAAATTAAAAAAAAAAATCGTGGAACAATCACAGAGAAACATTTAACTATTAAATGAGATTTTACATTGTAAAGAAATGCCGAAAGATATACAGGGGACAGACAAACCCCACTTATGAGATTTTGGCCCACCTACGCATTCCCAGTTCTTGGCAGCTTACATTGATACCTATTCTGTACTATATATATATGTTGACGGTTCGCCATTACAACGTTATCTGGTCCATAACAAATACAATTTCTAAATCAGTCTCCGAGATATTTTATAATGTGTAAAACTTACCTGTTTTAAAAATGTTAAGTTGCATAAAACATATACATTAGCTGAAAATGTGTGAAAATAAATCAAGCACTTTTAACTGTATGTATAATTTCTTAAATTTTTTTGGATTACAAAACTTTAATTATTTTTTTATTAATTACACTGGTTAACAAAATTTAAGTTTTATCGTGCAATACCAAATTTGTTAGTGTATTTCTACAATATAGCCATCAGTAAAAATAAGCAGTCTTGAATGTTTGATCACCGATGAATTTCACATGTTATAGAAAAATGATTTTTAAAGGAAAAATAAGGTTTCTCCAGAAACATGTATAAAAATGTACATTAGAAACTTGTGATCTGTGATTTTATGGAATATTTGGTGTCCGGTTCGTGCCTTTTGATCGTCCAGCCGAAGTGGGCCGACAACCTTGGGCTTCACCTACCCTGATAACTTTTTTCCGTCTTTGAAATGTCTTGATGGAACGTTTCTCTATGCTCATTGTTCACAGCGCCAAGGTTCTCCGGAAAAAAATCGAGATGCAAGACAAAAAAAATTATTTTACGCAACTTAATTGCAACCCAAAGCTTTATATGCTATTAGAGGCGCGTTAACTAAATCTTCTCCACAGCTGTCACTCTTATGGTTACGCAGAAAATTCGCAACCACGCAAATAATAGTTAAGAAGCCAGAATTGGCTAATATTTTAGTTTCGTGAGGAAGTTGCAGCAGTTCCAGGCACCTGATAACATCCTCCACACCTCACGCACTCTTTCTTCGAGACCGTTGCATTTATCGAGGTAGTACCAAAAATGAACTTGACGTTATCACAAGAAAACTGGGGGTGATTGAAAGAGAATAAGTTCAGTTTCGTAATGTGGGTATGCAGTCAAAACAAGACTACTTACCATTGATTGTGTGACATGACTCTGTTGATCAATCTTACTACTAATATTATTGTTACAATAATTTTCTGATTAAGTATTGGAAAGAGAGATATATCCACCTAAGTAAACTTATTCGTTCAATTTTTTTTTCCCGCAGAAACAAAGATTTACAGAGTTGATGTGTAAGACTTTTCCATCGTCCAAAAACATTAAAGATAAAGCAGACGACGTCATTAGTTTCATCACTTCCTGCATGACCATTGTTACAGAGAAACGCCCGAACGCCCAACAACTGCTGAATCATCCCCTTTTTGGAGGCACTTTCCAAAATGTCTTGCTGGAGCCACAGGAAGATATATGGACCAAAAGAGGTGAGATTTGGAATAGTATTCCATAATCCATTTGCATCATGAACGCATGTAATGCGTGCATTTTAGAAATTTCTTTTTTACTCAGAAATTACTCAGAAGATTTACTCAGAGAATTACTAAATCATATCAGAAATTCTGAATAGTGATTTTTGTTTGATTTAATGACAGGCGTATTCTGATTAAATAAATTATAAATTCTTCTATCGGAATTTCTGAATAAAAAAGAAATTCATAAAATGCATACGCTAATAATATAAATTGCCTAATATTGTTAACTGCAAGTATCTTTCGAGAAAACAGATGTCCTTGCAAACTGTTTGCTAAAGCGTATACTTAACTTGTTATTTACTTTATTAAGATGAAACTAAGCTGAATTTCATTTAAATAGGAACAGACATAATCCATTGTACGATGGCCACTATGCGATGTTCATTAAGGCTTTTAATTAATGTCTTGACTAATTATCAAAACATTAAAATCTGAGCCTCAGTTTTATCTGGACGTGTCATCGTCTATCTTTTCAAAAATTTCCAGACCTCTATGTCCGCTAGGTTTCTCTAGCCGTTGGCAACATCCACACACACAATCATTTGTCTTTTGTTAATATAGAATTTAAAATGGCAGTTGCATAAAAAATAATCTCAAAAAAGATTTATTTCGAGTAAATTTTGAAAATTAACGCCAGCAACGCAATTTAAAAAGGCGGTACTTATTTATCTTTTTAAGTCTTTTCCACAGCATGGCTGAAAAGTATTTATGAATTCGGTTTGTTTATCCGTCTGACAGCCCAGCTCTAACTCGTGGAAATATACTCGGATTGCCATGTAATTGATATATGTTATTGAGTTTTAAGATGGCACGTTCGATATTTAAAATGAAGTATGTAGCCTTTATAGTTCATTTACAGGAACACTTAAAAGAATTCCATTACACTATGATCTTCAAGGAAAAATCGTTTGCAATGCATTTTAAAGATGTTATTCTATTTAAAACCTATTGAAATGGATGTACATCACTGAAGTGTACATCAAGAGGCTTACTATAGACTAAGATGTGCAATGACATTTCATTGAACACAGAAAAGAAATCGGTTACACTATTGTCTATGAGCGGTCATTGCTAGAAGTGCGTTTTCAGTTGTAGTATGTGTTTTTAAAGTTAACTAATTTGTTTCACATTACTTGGTGTTTAAAAATTATAAAGATACTACACAGGGCCGAACAATAGAATTAGAGTCCATATCCGTATTTTAACGGAAATACGGAAGTGGAATGTGCAGTGTATATACACATCTATAGATCATATAAAGGACTTTACAAAAGAATTTGAATATTTTTGAACGGTAATTGCTAAAATTGGGTTTTCAAATGTCTTTTAGATATCATTTTTCACTTTTTTAAATGAATAAAGTTTTGTAACAGTATTGTGAATATGTTGAAAAGTTTCCATAATCTGTGCTTGGCACATCATTTTTCTTTCTTGTTTATTATTATGATCAGTACTTCGTAATGTTACGTGTGAAAGAAAGAAAATGCTATTTTTGTAATGGATGTAAAAGAGAAAGTAAACTAACTCTTAAAATTGCGTTTTGGCCTGTCGCTCTACTATACATTCATTTCACCAAAATCGTTACATAGATGATATTTTTTAAGCAATTAAAATAACTTTTGAAGATTTCAATTTCTCAAGATTTCGCAGTGTGTGTCGTAGTGGCACTGTAACAGTATTGTGAATATGTTGAAAAGTTTCCATAATCTGTGCTTGGCACATCATTTTTCTTTCTTGTTTATTATTATGATCAGTACTTCGTAATGTTACGTGTGAAAGAAAGAAAATGCTATTTTTGTAATGGATGTAAAAGAGAAAGTAAACTAACTCTTAAAATTGCGTTTTGGCCTGTCGCTCTACTATACATTCATTTCACCAAAATCGTTACATAGATGATATTTTTTAAGCAATTAAAATAACTTTTGCAGATTTCAATTTCTCAAGATTTCGCAGTGTGTGTCGTAGTGGCACTGTAACAGTATTGTGAATATGTTGAAAAGTTTCCATAATCTGTGCTTGGCACATCATTTTTCTTTCTTGTTTATTATTATGATCAGTACTTCGTAATGTTACGTGTGAAAGAAAGAAAATGCTATTTTTGTAATGGATGTAAAAGAGAAAGTAAACTAACTCTTAAAATTGCGTTTTGGCCTGTCGCTCTACTATACATTCATTTCGCCAAAATCGTTACATACATGATATTTTTTAAGCAATTAAAATGACTTTTGCAGATTTCAATTTCTCAAGATTTCGCAGTGTGTGTCGTAGTGGCACATATGAATAGCTGTTACTCTATTTTTACTTACCCATCATAAGTAGTATAGGGTAAGTCTTGTAATCGTTTTAAAAATTAAAAAACGATAATATTTTTATCACAAAAATCTCAATTTCTTCGTCTTTATCTCCCGAACAAATTGAGATAGACTTTAAATTTGGTATGTACCTAGTATGCAATAATAAGAAGAAGCTTATTGAATTTCAGTCACCTCGATTATCCGAAACTATTTTTTTCGGACTCTCGAAATATTTGTTCTGATAAAAGGTATATAACAATTTTCAAAATCGTTTATTTTAAGGAGTGAATATAAAAGCTAATAAAAAACATAAACTTTGCATAAAGAATGAAGTCGATTGGATAATGAGTTGCCGAGATATTTGTAATCCTATTTTCCACATTCTTCGATTTTTCATGACCCTGTATTTCATTCAAATTTCAATTCAAATATATATTTTAATTGGAAATGAGACGCTTAATCCGACGCAGTAAATTCTTAGTTAGGGATGCAAAATAACGTTACATGACATGTTTTCTTGATTGTGTGAATATTATGTTGGCACAAGATTGTTTTCTTGTTATTAGAATATAAGACATGCTAAAAACGTTAAATGTTTAATTTAAATTGAGAGATATAAAATGCTTCTCTTTTTTAATTCCAGTGAATGTCCATGAGTTCAAGTCTATTTTTGAGAAAAAGGCATTAAGACATATTGAACCGGAGGGAATTACAGAAGAAGGTGACACTATTCAAAACAAAAGAACCGAATCAGTCAATCCTAATGAAAAAATAGAGGATTTAAAAGAAACCGATTCTAGCCTTCAGAATTGTGCAACAGGTGAAACACCCAATACAGATGAAGATCCTTCTATTCGTCTTAATAATGCAATAGCAACAAGTCTCCATAAAAGCTCACAATCATGTGAATGTACATCTGAAAAACCTAATACCAATGTCAATCCTTGCCTCAATCAAAGCAGCCAAATTGTAACAGTGTCTCCAGTTAATATGACACCATTACAGGATTCGAATAAAGAAACAAGTTACAATGACATAGATACAGAATTCAGTCTCTCTGAACTAGATATTGCGAAAAGTGATAACATTGTTCAATCCCTGAAACTATCAGATAAAAAATACAATCAGGATGCTGTGCCTCAACAGAGTTCAGCAGAAATAAATCAATTTGAAACTCCTACTTCTGATGCTAACAGTTCCACAAAAGCTCCCAGTCCGGACACCCCTCAAAAGCAAACCCGCGGCCAAAACATCCGGTCGTGGTGGAAAAAGCGTAAAACTCGCCTCGTCAGATTTTTCAACGCTTGTGTATGCTGTGCAGGACCACCTCCAGCAGATAAGGAATAGTCACCATCATCATAATCACCATCAGTAAGCAGAAAAAAAAGTCCCCCGACCTTCGCCTCGACCAACATCCGGGGCGCAAGACAGGGCGGAGATATGAACCATCTGAGAGTGAAATAGTCATCATCTAAGGCGGGAGATTGAGGGCGGTGGGTAGGAGGGAACCCTCTAAAATCAGAAAAATTTAATAGATTAAGTCATTTTAAATGTAGTGTTATCAAACGTATTCTGACTTGTTGGCATAAGCCAATATATATTGATGGAAAAATAGCAGGAACTTTATGAAACCCTTTTAATTTTTATATTTAGCACACTTATGTTCCAGCTAATATTTACATATATGAAGCCTAACAGGAAGATCTAATACAAAGCTATTGGTAATGCGATATAATTCAAAAATTAACAAAAAATGTAAGATGCTGCCACTTCTAAAAAGTTCATTATCCAGCAAAGTTTCAAAACAACTTAGATGTTAAATAAAATATTTCAAAGAACATAATAAAACGCCATTTACAACAGTTTTTAAAAATTTAAATCTGGGTACGTTAAGTTAAACACTTTCTTCAGTGAAATAAATACATATTAAGAACCAAAAGTCTTCTATTTCGAGTTAAAGGCAGATACCATTCAAAAATTCTGCACTACAAGTCATGCTGGGCGGAACGGAGACCGCAACAACATTCTGGCCTCCAATTTATTTCAAGATCACTGTAAGAGTGCATGTTTTACCGGAGACTTATATAGTGGACCCCTGTTATAATCTCCCTAATACTCGCATAGATCCCTACATGCCTGTAAATTTCATGATACAGAAACAGTGCTTATTACCGCTCGCCACCAGCAACATTCTTATATCTATTATTTTTATTTTTATTTTTTTATATATTTATCTATTATGATTCCAAATTTTAAATTTTAAACATGCGGCGAATAAGCTAAATATGATTGAATGCAATCTAAATTTATATTTATAGTAATTAATCAAGATTTATATTTATTTAAATATGTATGCAGTAATCTTTCAAGATAATGTGAATTTTTTTACCTGATACACCACTTAGAGCAGGTAAGCATATAACATGTGCTAGCCTTTCTCTTTGAGGTTTTATTTTATTTATTTTGTTTTCACCTCCTCTTTATAAGGGATACACTGGTTAAAGGCTGCAATTTTTTAACAAATCCAATGTATGCATGTAAGGAAGTATAGATATTTTTAAAGATATAAATGTGTTAGAATTCAGTTTGAAGGTTCTATAAAATTCTCAAAACATTGCAAATGTTAATTAACCACTATATACAGTTTATGTTGTGATATTTAAACCCAGCATTAGTAATTCATGAAAGTGGTTTGAGACGCGAGACACAGAATATTGCTTGGGTTGAGCTTGTGCACCAAATATTTCTTTGGTGAAACTTGCACTGCAAGTCTTGTGGCCATGGCATTTTCATCGGCAATGTGCACCAAATATTCCTTTGGTGACACTTGCGCTACAATAATATATGCCATAGCTTCATCGGCAATGCTCACCGAATATTCCTTCGGTAGAGCTTGCGCTACAAGAATATGTGACAGAGCTTCTACATCGCAATTCTCACCGATCGGTAGATCTTGCGGTCCTCCGATCGGTAGAGCTTGCGTTCAATGACTAAATGACATGGATTTTTTTATCGGCAATGTGGAACAAACATTCCTTTGGAGACACTTAAGCTACAAGTATAAAAGCTTGGCATTCTCATCGGCAATGTGCACCGAATATTCCTTCGGTGGCACTTGCGCTTTACGAATCTATGCCATGGTTTCTACATCGTGCAATGCTCCCCAAAAAACTCACGTCTTGCATCACTTTCATGAATGTCTATACTTGTCTAAAATATTACAGCATAAACTGTAGATTGTGTTTAATTTCTACATAATACATAGATATATTTGCAAAGAAACGTTTCACTGTTTATATTAGCAACGACTAATGATGATTTGTTTATATATTATATGTCATTTACTTTTTTCAATAGAGAGCATGAGTTTTGACAGATTGACCTGAATTGCATATTCAAATGTGTACGAAATGGATAAAAATTAAAAACAAAATCTATTATTGCTTCTCATACATCTTAAGTGTAAATTTCACTGCTTACATTTGAAACGATGTGTGGCTTTAAATCTTATTTTTATTTTAAGGTCGCAGATATCTTAGAGTTTACTGTATACATATATTTATATACATATATACATAGTGTTATGGGTTTTTTTTTTTTTTTTACATTATGTATATATTTTTTTTATTTATGTATTTTGTACGTTTTTTTTAAAACTTTATTTTATTAATATATATTACAAATGACTGATAGCACAGTCATGCCTGTTGTCAGGCACCATTTTTTAACCCGCCTAAATCGAAGACGTTTGTTTTAGGGGTGCTTTATGCATAGTATTTTGCACACTAAAACACTTGCCATTGATTTAGTCCAGTCCCAAGCCTGGACAAAAGAGTGAGGGAAAAATGCTAAAAATTTTCCGGTACTTCTTTTCTTCCCCAGGTTTCAGTTTCACATCTCTTTGTAAAAAAAGACAAAACGACAACAATCAAGCGACATCAGACAAGCGACATTCTGCTTTATATTTGGTATTTGTGACTGATTGCGGTGTGTTATTGAAGTGTTTTGTAATAAAGCATTTTCATGTCATATTGTGTTTGTTTAATTTGCAATCTACTCCATAAACACAAGTCATCAGAAGGTGGAAATAAAAACGAAATAAATGAAAACATAAATGACACAAATAATGTACATACCTGCAATTTCCAGTAATTAATGCAAAGAAAATTACACATATAATTAGAAAAAAAATCTAGTGTACAGTATAAAAAAGTTGTAAATTGTACGTTAAACATGACAAGTGAGGTGCGTTCGTTTCTTGCTATAACTTGTTTTATAATGCAAAAAAATCATCGTTATTATTTCAGTGAAATAAATTATATCGTCTGCTATGAGCGAAAAGAGGATCCCTTTTATTTCCTTATTACGTACGCCATGTTTACAGATGTGGTTTTTTTTTTTTTTTTTTTTTTTTTTTTTTTTTTTTTTTTTTTTTTTGGACACGCGACAGCATTGTGAAATTCACCATCGAGATTTTGCTTTGGAAACGATTATCTCCATGGTTTAATATTTCTATGGCTCACGATGAATGAATCTTTTGTTTATTTACTTTAATAGATTGAGATATTCGGATATCAACATAATTTTCACTGAAGTTATCTCAGAATCTATGCTGTTTTTAGTGTAACTCATCTCTCAAGCAAACAAATTTTTTGAACGATCTTTCTCAAACTGTAATTTTAATGCAATTTTATTCGAAAAAATAATTTTGAATAAAAATGGCCGCTTTGGAAATATACGTAGTTAGCCGTATTTATTTTCCTCTGTCACATGACTTGCGCTTTTACTATATACATGACGTACGATAGGATTTAATAGAATAAATAAAATTTTTATTAATACCTCTTTTAAGTTTTGATTTCGTAAAATTTGTAATGACACGACAAAATTCTGCAACGATTATATATATTAAATTTCAAGCCATTCGGTTGGGCAGTTTCTTCAGTTACATGCAGACGGACGGATAGACCAGACGAGGACTATAGATGCTACGTATATATATAATTGCGAATGCACCTAAAAAAAACGAAAGAAATTAAAATGTAAATGATAGAAATAATGTAAATAATGTACATACATTCAATTTCTAGTAATTATTGCAAAAAAATTACACACATAATTAGAAAAAAACATGCAGTGTACGGTATAGAAAATGAACCATTCTGGACACAAGCCATTATTGTATTTCTAAAAATCGTAAAAATAAATTGTTTGGAATGAATGATAAAATGTTTCAAGTAGAAAATAACCTCGATAACTTGTTGACATTTTCTTTCAAAACTACAAAACAGTAAGTAATGTAAATAAAAACCATTTATAAATACTCTAACTTTAGTAAAAATATCCTTAAATAAAAATGGTACAATTTTGTGGTTGAGGATGACTTACAGTTCTACCTCAGCCACAATAACACCAATTAGACAAGAACTATCCAAGGGTTAAAAATGCGTCACGTAGAAAATTTGCTACCTCTAAAGCTTACAATAACTGTAGACTCAAAGTTATATTTATTTGCATCCTATCTTTGATTTCTTTCTTTCCGTTTCCTTTTTTGGGATTTTTACAAATTAGAAAATCTCCACTCCAGTATTGGAATATTAGTGCACGCGTCCATAAAGTGTAAAAAGGGGATTTTTTTTTTTTTTTCAATTTTCTGAAACAGTGGAATCGGCTGGATTTGAACGCTGGATCGTCCGTTTTGAAACGTGAGGCGCTACTCATGCTTGATGATATCACCGCAACATTTTTTACTTATGCTGGCCTAAAAATGAATTCAATACTTAATCCACCGGCCGATTTGTGCAAAAATCTATATACAGTTCTTGCGGCTAGCATATTCAACCAGTAGGAGAGCAAGCGGAAGTACCGTTTGGGATTTATCGTGTTCACTAACACACAAATACACACATACAAATCATGATTATATTACATATAAGAAAAAAAGATTTTACTAAAGAAATGAAATGGAAATTTATGTGTTAACTTTGTTAAAGAAAAATGACAGTATAACTTCTTTAAAAAAAATCAAAAGCAATACAGAGGATGTTCGCACATTTTTTAGACAAATTTACGTTTAAAATATGAATATTGCTTTCTGAAATAATCTATATTATATTCTTGTTTCTTGATTCTAATCCTGCGTAATTCTTTCGATGGTAGAAAGTTTTTTGTAAAATGTACAGGGTTATTGCTTCCCATGCCTCTTTAAAAACTTTCCAGATTCGATCAATCGTGGTGGTTTTGCGCTTTGAAAGAGCTCTTTTCAGCAGACCAAATGCACAATAAACCATAAGAGAAACGTCAGGTGACTTCTTAGGAATATGTTGAAAGTTATAAATGCTGTGTGAGTTTTTAATGTTTTCAACGAATACAGCGGTAGTTTTTGAAGTATGAGCGGTAGCTTTGCTTTGATGCAGTTTCACCCTTTAAAAGTCGTTGAAATAAAGAAAATAGCATTTTTTCTGTAAATATCGGATTTAACACATTCTCTTAATAATATAATGAATTGATTGTAACATTTTTGTCCAATATTCTTATTTTTATTTTCCCATTGTAAGATAAATTTGCGACAGTCCTAAATCCTTACCTGAAACTTCGTTTTCAGCCTTGAAATGGGCTCTTTTTTTAATGAATTTTTTTTCATTTTGAGTCTTTTTACTGAGAATAAGTACTGATTTTCGGGATAACTTTTTCCAATTAATACTGATGTTTATTTTGCACTTAGAAATTTTTATACTATGGGCTTTACATTCATTGTAAACTTCCGAATAAGAATATTTCTTTTCGGAAAGTATCCTCTGATTCACAGCTTGTTTGAATGCGCCATCTTGATAGAAGAATAAATTTGAAAGCGAACAAATTTGACAATAATAATATGAATTACAAATAATAAGTTGTTGAAAGAAAGTTTTCCTCTAAAATAATTCCATTTTTTAAAATCATTTATCAAATTTGTCAAAAAAAAATAGCCTCTGTACAATTTTGAAAAATGTACTAAAATATACTAATACTGTCCCTTTTTGGTGAGAAATGTATTGTAATTCTCATACACTTGAAATTAATTATTGCCAGTGTTGCTCTTGTTTGACCCCAATTTTGTCTGAGATTCCGATAACGTAAGATTAGCTTTACCATTGAAATATTGTAGGAGAAAAAATTGCATATGTTTCGTTACATATTTTATCAGTTACTTTTGGATTACGTTATCTGAATGCAGATTATTCTATAAAAATTTCTGAAAGGAGTAAAATCTCTCCAGATTTTAAAAAACTATTAAGTTAGGTATTAATATTTTTATGTCTTTTTGTAGATTATCTTTGGATGTGCCAATTTGTAGGTTTATATGGACTTACAAAACAATGTACTTATTTCTACATATTGATGTTAATATACCGGATGATCCAAAAGTCAGGACGAACTTTAAAAATGAATAATTCGAAAACGAATCAAGATACAAAGATACGGTTTGCACCAAACGGATGGAAAAGAAACCGGGTTTTGTGTTGCAACGAAATGAAAAATAGTTCTGTTGGCGACCAACAGATAGCGCTGTCGGATTTCTGCAAGATAACGCAAGAATAACGCAAGAAACGCTACTAAATGCTGTGAACGGTGTGGTGCCTCGTCTCACAGCTGTACTTCTGATTGATGGAACAGCACATTGAACATTTACTGTAGTACTAATTAACTATAATTAAGCTGACTTCAAAGTTGTCAACATTTTTTCATTTGTAAATCATCTTTTGGTGCAATAAAACACTATAGCGCCATGTATTGGTCGCCAACAGAACTATTTTTTTTCGTTGCCACACAAAACCCGTTTTTTTTTCCATCCGTTTTGTGTAAACCGTATCTTTGTATCTTGATTCGTTTTCGAATTATTCATTTTTAAAGTTCGTCCTGACTTTTGGATCACGCGGTATATTATTTTAGAGTATTACTTTAGAGCAGCGGTTCCCTATCTGGAGTACGCATACCCCTGGTGGTATGTGACAACTACATTGGTAATGGCGGAAAACGCAAAAAAATAAGTTAAAGTGAAAACAGAAATTAATCGTTGGGGGCCACCGTAATACTTACCCATCATGGATATGCATAAAATAAAATATGAAAATAAAACATGTGTAAACTTTTTTTAAATGTACAGCAATTCGAATAAAATCGTGGTTTGATGACGTCATCAACTTTAAATGATCTATTACTGAATTGCGTAAAAGAAACATCCTTATAACTCCAAAATTGATAATCCTATTAACTAAAAGTTTACTGCGTCAGATTAAGCGTCTCATTTCTAATAAAAATACATCTTTGAATTGAAATTTGAATGACATACAGGGTCATGAAAAAGTGTGTGTGGTAAATGGGATTATAAATATCTTGGCACCTCATTATCCAATGAATTTCATCCTTTATGCAAAATTTATGTTTTTTGTTATTGTCTTTTATATTCACTCCTTAAAATAAACAATTTCGAAAATTTTTATATGCCTTTTATCAGAACGAATATTTCGAGAGTCCGAAAAATATAGTTCCGGATCATCGAGGTTATTGAAATTCCATAAGCTTCTTCTCCTTATTACATATTAAGTACACACCACATTTTAAGTCTCTATCTCAACTTGTTCGGGTGATAGAGCGTTTACTGACACACAGACTGACGGACGGAAAAATATGCTTTTTTGGAATCTCCAGTGTCTGAAATGTGTAAATCCGTAAAATCTTTATTTTAAATTTTCAAAACGATTACAAGACTTGTACTACCTGTACTACGTATGATGGGTAAGTAAAACGGAACTCAAAACTTTGCGTTTACAAACAAAGATATTTATGTAAAAGTAAAATAGGCTAATCTCATAAAATGAATTAAAATGCCTAAATTTAGTAATCGGTTCATAATTTACTGCGATTATCGCAGTCTTATCTTGCGATTTCGAATGTGTCCGTACTTTTCTTTTATTGTTCTTTTCTTCCTGGTATTTCTAGAGATATCTAGGTGAAACATTAATCGTATCGAAGCTTCTGGTTTATACGGTTTCATTCAAACCCTATTTGCAAGTAAGTTCTCATTTTAGTTTTCAACTTGGCACCATTAGCATAAACTCAATAACGTGTATTAATGAGCGTAGCTTCATCTTTCTTTGTGAGTGGTTAGTTGGAAATCTTTGGCTAATATTTAGTGTATTAAGTGACTTTTTTCGTTTTGTGGCTCATAATGGATAAGTTGTTATAAACAGGCTTTCTAAAGAGTGTACAAAAACAGCCTAACTGACAATGTATGTCGTCTAACATTGTTAAGTAGCATAAGGAAATTACTAACGAAAGAAAACAAACATATTTGGGATGGGTTTCTGCGAGAAGGGGTACGCATAAATGAAAAGTCTAAACAAGGGGTACGTGTGAGAAAACAGTTTGGGAACCTCTGCTTTAGTGTATAAAGAGTTTTATTTCAAAAAATTGAAGTGAATGCAAGTTAACTGAAGAACTACCTAAAGAATAAAGGAATTATTTAGAAGAATATACAAAGTAAACTTTATCTTTTTTTTTTTTCAAAGATGACTGAATTAAAATCAGGTAACTAAATTTTATTTTTTTATTTGGACTAGACTTCTGCGCGAGTCGGGTAGCTGAACCAAACACGTTAATTCTGATTAAAGTCAACCCGAATTCCGACAAAAACATTTTTCTGAATCGTGAGTAACGATACCACCATGCCACTGATTTTCGGAAACGTTTCCCATATTCTTTTATTGTGTATTAATCACTTTTCTCATCCCGTAATATAGGTTTTTCGGATACTATCAGTTCTGAAGTGAACAATTCAATGTTCCACAAACCTAATTTACTGACACAAATGATGAATTAACAGCATTTGCATTAATGTTAAAATTAATACTATTTTTTATATTCTTGCATGTGTATAAATTCAATTACGCATCTGAAAATGTTTAATTGCGAATTAATAGAATCCAAAAAACCGACATTCTGGGTGGAGGATATTGATGAACACACTACAAAAACTACTTCAAAACGTTTCCGAAAATCAGTGGCAGCAAAAGAAACTTTGTTTTTATAGATGATTTTAAAAATTTCACAAATATATTAGTTTCTGAGGTTTCTACTGATAAAAGACGCTTTCAGGAATCATGAGTAACTCGGAAGAGGTTATTATGTATTTTTGCTCCTAGTTATTACATTTTAGTAGATTCAGAAATATTTGTCCTTCTTTACAGTTTACTTTTAATGATCGTAAATGCATTCTTAAAACTATTTAAAGATCGCTTATTGCTGATTTTTACAACTTAAACACATTTAAAAAAATTGAGCATGTTGCACAAAATTTACTTGTATTCTAATGCAGAAAAAAATTAACTTTGACTTATTTATCTTTCAAGTTCACCGAATAGCTAAATTTAAAATACATGTATTAATTGCTCTCTAGCAAAATTTTAGCAAGTTCATTTTCTAAAGATGAAAAAAGGATAATTACAACTAAAAGGCAATTAATTTACTGCAATTTTAAGTTTCCTCATCCTAAATTTAATTTTGACAAATACTGAAGTCATTTATTAAAGTATGAGTGAGTTTATCTTTTACGGTGACAGTTTAATTCATTCATATGATTATACTTGGACAGAAAGAATGATTTACCTTTGAAGTTACAAATGTTTGAAGAACATGATTTCTTACATTAACAAATTAACTACGTGATAGATGTTTGCAGTGGCGCAGCCAGAATTCGGTTCTAGGGGGGGGGTTGAGTTTATAATAAAGATGGTCGCCGGTAATATGAATCATCGGCTAATGGAATCAGTCTTTTAAATGAATGAAATCATAATGCTTTTCTCCGCAATTAAGTTGGTTATGATTCATTTAAACAGCGTTTACAATATTAGAGTTACAAACTATAAAATGCACCAATGAAATAATACAAATTAGATTTATAAAGTGTTTAAAAATGATGAGGGGAAAACTGGAAGAACACTCTACAGCAAAGAATTTTTACATAGAAAATAACAGAGTTGGAATCCATTTGTTCAATCAAAAATACACAAGGTTTCATTACAAGAGAATCACGAATTCTTATTCCTAACTTTAATAATAATGAAGCAATTTTAACCAAATTTTCAATAGACTTACTTACCTTGCTTTTGGCCAAATGTAACAAGTCATTTAGAACTTTTAGGGCTATAGTCTTGAAATTTTATATGGATGTTACTTAAAAGACGTAAATGCTCCCCAGAATTTATTTTTTCAATTCGAAATTTAAAAGAATGCAAGAATAAGAAGCAATGGCGGATCTAAGGGAGGGGCGATGGGGCGATCGCCCCCCCCCCTTGGGCTAAAAAAGGGTCGGCAAACCGACATTAGAGGCCTCCACGGGAAAAGGCCTCTGGCGAAGCCCGGCCCGACCCATATGGGTCGGGCCGGGACAGATCTTCACTTTTTAAGGGTCGGGTTGGGACCGGGCCTAATTTTTTTAAAGACTTGGGCCTGGACTGGGCCTTGCTACTTCTGGAGACTGGGTCTGGGCCAGACTTCTGTTTTTTTCGGATCGAGCCTGGCTTAGATTTCATTCTTTCTAGAGGTCTGCACGGGCCGAGATTTTCAGGCCTGGGCCCTGCATAAAAGCTAAAAATTCGGCCCGGTTGCGACCAGTGGCGGATCGATCGCCCCCCCCCCTCCTTGTTCTAATAAAAGGTCTGCAAACCGACGAGATCTGTGCGGGAAAGGGTTTGGCCCGAAGAAAACTCTCGAGTCAATTTTCATTCACGAAACTCGAACTTTGCCTGTTCTCCACTCTTTCCTGGCCGGGTATCCCTTTTTCTGTAGACTTGAGCCAGGCCGGGCTAGACTTCTTTTCTCCGGGACGAGTTTGGCATGGAATTCATTCCTCCTTTCATAGAGCACGAGCCGAAATTTCCGGACCCGGTATAAAAGCTAAGAGTTCGGCCCCTGTCTGACTCAAGCAGTATGAAAACCATTATTGGCTTGTGTATACCTCTAAATTCTTCCCCCCGAGCCTATGTTCGGGTGGCATTTTTTACTTTCTTCTATCTTAACAAGAACAAAGTATTGGATTTGTAAAAATTTTCGACGTATTTCTAAATTTTAGGAGGTGCTGAGCACGAATTGACTGTTCTTAGAAAATGTCTGTCTATATATATATGATACAAATATTGTGGGCGCTCTATTTCAAGAACTAATGCGCGGAATTTAATGAAAATTCGTATTCAGTTAGACCTTGACATAAATTGGTGCTTATGAGGTTTTGTTTTAAATTTCTCAAGTGGTGGTGCTGTTATGCAGCATTTTTCGCGATTTCCGTGATAGCTGAATCTCAAGAATTAGCGAACGGAATTTCATTAAACTTTAGATTATGTTTGACCTTGGCATAAATAGATCTTTATTAGAATTGGGTATATACCGTCCAACAGATGTCGCCACTATGATCTGTTTTTCACGATTTCCGCGTTAGCTATACATCTCAAGAACGAATAGATTGTCATATAATTTTTATTGCAGACGATTTGATTTATATAGAAGAAAGTTTTATGATAGCCACAACATACCAGTATTAATTTGTTTTCGTATAAATTGTAGTGATGTTGTGCATTTTTTTAGCATAATTTTTAGAAATTTAATTTGGTGTAATAAATCAAAGAGATATATTTTTAACTAGTCGGGTGTGCCAATCCAAAACTTTCTTCTATCTCACACATGTTAATACTTCAAAATTCGCTATCACAAAATTCTGTTTTACGTCAGCTGCTTGCGAAGCGTCGGGTTACCTTCGCTGCATGAACAGCCGATATTAAACTACGAAATATTGCACAAAAATCGTATCCGGCGGAATATCCCCAAATTTAAGTACGACCTGCTAGCCGTAGTCAAAAACCTATAAATGAAATTTGGTTTAAATCTATGCATAACTTCATGCATTTTCGATGATACAAAGAGGACACACACACGAACAGACAGACATTTTGTAAAAACATGTTTTTCGGGTTCTTTTTCGGTGTAAATCCTTCGAAAACCGGAATTCGAAAAAAATGTCAATCACAATAATTTCTTCTGTTATATATAGAAGAAAGTAAAAATGTACTTTTTTTCTTTGTATATCTTTAAAATTCTGACATTTGTTTCTTCTAAACTACGTTAATATTAATGAATTTCATCTGAATGTAATTGTATAATTCAAATATTTAATGAGTGTTTATATACACAATTATCTAACTGTCCTTAATATTGTTGTCATTCTGTATTCCAAGAATTTCGAACATAATCTGAAAAAAAAATCTGCGCATAAGTAAGTGGTCTTTATGGATTAATTTTAATTGTAGAATAATGTTGCTTCAGAAATATCGGCATGTTTTGTAGAAATTAAGTCTGGCGGTGAAGTACCAATTAAGTTTCTATACGGACAGATCCGGGCTTGAGGCAAACTTTTAGCTTTTATACTGGAGCGGGCCGAGCCGAGCTCGGGCTTTTATACTGGCCGGGGCCAATATTTTTGTACGGGTCGGTCCTGGCCCGAGACTGGAAATTTCGGCAAGTGTAGACCTCTAACCGAGATATCTAAGCTAGTTTTAATGTTTTTTCTAAATGCATCTTTCAGCCAGCGTCCCATAGCTACTGAATATATATTTCGTTACTAAGTTTCAAAACAGTCTTTACTGAATTAGAACTGATCTTTGATGTAAAGAAACAAGCAGTCTTATACCCAGTTAGTATTTTTTTTACAGAATTTTGAAATGTGGCGTTCAATCAAAGCTTAAAATTGTCTTTATGATTATATTAGCCTTAAAAAAATTGAGCCTTTATGCGACTTCTGGAAGGTATCTCCCCAAGTGCCCAGAGATACACATTGCCTCAAAAAAAAATTGCATGAATGCTTTGTATATTTTTCGTCCAACCGCTGTATAATTCTAATAAAAATCTGGACAACCTTTTTATTCGTACTGTAATTTTATGTCGTTCTTCCCTATAGTTCTACTTCCGAAGTGTTCGTTGTTTCTTTGGGCGTTTTATTACAAGGTCCAGAATGTCAATTGCGTTACAGGGAGAAGAGCTCGCCCAGTCTCACTGTACCCATCCCTACAGGTGACAACTTTCAAGTTAGCATAACTACGATAATCTTCGCTCCCTCCAGTCCTTCACTCCCCGTAATTTACTAGCAGTGAGAATAAAAAGAATCAAATGACACAGCAATTGCTTACATGTGCAAAGTGGTAGAGATTCGCATTCAAAATTTGATATGTTTGTTGCGAAAAGCGAGAGAAACTGGCTAAACATATGTAAATCAAGGGGAAAATGAAAAAAAAGAAAAAGAAACAAACATTTTATTTAAAACAGAATCAGAACAAGGAACGAAATTTCGAAGTAAATTGGGCTTCTTCCATTATAAAAAAATACGCTTAAAAAAGGTGATAAATATTAAAAAGGTAAGGGCATTTACAACATTTGTTTATTGTTTTTGTTAATACTCTCAACAACAGTAAGCCTAGTAGTGTAATGGACAGCTTTTTTCGCTACCACGCTACAGGTCCCCAGTTAGACTGCGGACTGATCAAGGCTAACTCTGGCCTTCATCCATTCGGGGTCTATAAATTGAGTACCAATCTTGCTTGGGGACTAAACATTAATAGTTCTGCGTTAAGCTGAAAACTTGACAGGGGCATTATAGCACCCCAGGGCCCATAGTAAAAAAACAGGGCTCGGTACTATAGGCCATAAGCCTTAATGAATTGTAAGTTTAGTTCTCAAAAACAAACTCACTTTTTTCTGATACATTTACAAAATCATTGCTATTCATACACATATAAGAATACAAGATCAGTAGCAAAGGCTGTGTTTTAAGCGCCCGTAGCAATTCAAAAATTTGCTCTCGCTCCCTAGAGACTACTGTAGTTTCTTATACCGCAATTTTTAATACAGCGAGGTTTTGGAGTTCCTAAAAAATTTAGCACACTGGGCAAGTTTTAAAATACTACAAAAATCCCATTTGAAATAACTCCACCCTTTTGAACATACAACGTAAAATTCCACCTAGAGACCTGCGCGGATCGTGTTGTCTCAAACCGAACCCCAGAAAAAATTCTTCGTCCTCCCGAAACCGAAATGAAAGAAAATTAATCTATATTTTAATAGAATTAAAAAATGTAGTATGCAATGATATCTCTAATTTCAATTTTCTTTTATATAGAAATATAAACATATAGTAACTATATACTCATTAATTTTCAAATACTGTAAAACATTTAAATAACGGACACCTCAGTGCCATCGAATTTCTCTTACTCGGAGGAGTGCACAAAAATATGCAAATATTTGTATTGGGGACTGTCTCTGCTCTTCGGGAGTGACTGTACGGATGTCTTACTGTACATGTTATTACTTCTGAATTTGGGGATAAACTCCAAGGTGTCCGTAATTCGGAGGTTTTACTAAATAAAAGATTTAAAAAGTATTCCTTGCATAAAGCTTTCCGCTATTTGGAACTGTCCGTTATGAAATTTTTACTGCATATAGATTTTATAGGAAAAAATATTTTAGACATTCTTTTAAAAAATCGGGCCAACCCTAACACGACACGCAAGAGTGAAGAAACCCAATCCGATAATGTAAGTCAACCCGACCCAAAGGAAAAAATGTAGAATTCAACCCAACCCGCAGCAAAAAAAGTAAAAATTAAGCCAACCCGAACCCATTTCGTACCAAAAAATAAATTAACCCGACCCAAACCCCGACCCGAAGTAAACAAGTAGGAGTCAACCCGCCCCAAACCCGACCCGTAGCAAAAAAAGTAGAAGTAAACCTGACCCGCAATTTAAAAAAAATTAGGCCCGACCCGACCAAGATTGCAGATCGGATATTAACTTCCAAATTTCTGATATCGCCCCCCCCTTGAAGACTCTCTAGATCCGCCCTTGATAAGAAGCATTCTAAAATTGCGATTTATGTGACACAATTGGTATGAAAACTTGGAATTTGGCATGATGATTACTTTTATGTAGTAAATGCTTCCTTATAACATTTTTAAAAACATTTAAAAATTTAAAAGGACGAAATGAGCTGAAAACTTTCTAAAAGTGTTCTAAATTATGATTTAGTTGAAACTGTTAGTGTTAGAAACTTGAAATTTAGTATAGAGATTACTTTTAAGATGGAAATGCTTGGCATAAAGAATTTATTATAAATGGTAAATTTAAAGGTGTGAAACAGCTGAAAGCATTCTAAATTACGATTTATTTAGAACCTCACGTCATATCGGGCCTTTCGAAGACGATCTTTTTTCTATGCTAAAAGTAACTAAGCGTCTGTATTTCGACACAATCCATTAAAAGCATCTTGGAAGATCAAAATTACAGCACCTACAAAAATTTGGAAACACTCTGATGAATAAAAGTATTTAAAAAAATCTGAGAATTTTTCGATGACAATGCAAAAAGAAAGTTGGGTATTTTGGCGTGGGTTTGCTCGGCGTCGGCTCATGTTTTCAGTATTAAATGTGACTTATTCTTTTTTGACGTGACTCTGTGACTCTGTTCTCTTCGACTTTAGTCAAAGACTTAGACTTTTTTCACGGAATTTTAAAGAGGGGTTGGATACAGTTATATTTGCAATCGAATAAAATTTCAGAGAGTTCGGACAGTAACTTTTTTGTGTTGTTATTTTAAAGGACACGTCCCCCCCCCCCCCCCCACAAAAAAAAAAAAAAAAAAAAAAAAAAAAAAAAAAAAAAAAAAAAAAGACGTGAGAAGAAAGCATTTTTTTTTACAGCTAGATATCAATATTTTTCCACGGTCTGTAAAACCATTATATTTATAACCATGGCTTTGCAAATTTGATAAAATCTGGTAGCCAGTAAAAAATTCTAGTTACTAGTAACAAAATATAACCTGCTCCCCTCCGAAGTCACTAATTTTCAAAAGCACAAAAGTTTTTTATCAATTAATTGAAAAAAATAATAAGCCTATTGTAGGATTATTAGTTACATAGTTTAGAACAGTTACATCATTTAAAAAGCTGGTATAAACAAAGTTTTCTAATGAAATTTATCAAAATTATTTATCTATGAAAAAAAATGTAAAGGCTGCATTAACCGGTATGTTCAGGAAATGCTGATTGCCGAAGGTTCCAAATGTCTGGATAAGTGAGTGCTGCAAAATCTATATCTGATGAGGGGGGCATGGATGAAACAGTGAAGCAGGAAAACAATTTCTGCCTATTTTCGTGTCGAAGTCAGTCATATAATTATTTTTTATTAATTTAAAATTTGCATTTGTTAAACTTATTTTTACCTAATTAAAAATGCCGAAAATGAGAAAAAATGTCATTTATGGTCCTTTCTTAGGTTAATTTTTGTACAAAAAATTATAATAATAATTTTAAAAAATGGGGTTAATAACTTCGTGGCTAGATAGAAAAACTAAGTCGCCAGTGGCGACCTGCCGACTGCATTTGTCAAGACCTGTTTATAACTGATGAAAAATTTATAGAATTCAGACAACTGGGGTTATTTTTTTTTAAACTATGAAACGAGACCCTTACGAGGGAAAAAAAAAACAAAAAAAAAAAAAACAAGAATGTGTCTTTTAAAAATGCTTTCCTGTCTAATAATCAATATTTTTTAGTGAAAATTTCATTTAAAAATATAAAATTGATATAAGATATATAATCATACAAATTTGAGGTAATTATCATGCGCCCAGGCACCGCCGGACGGGTCAGCTAGTATAATTTTAATGACATGCAGATAGCATTCGTTAAAATGTAATAAGTGTAAATCAATGCATAACTAATACATTGCTGATCAATTTAAATTAATGCATGGTTAGCGTAAAATTGTGTGTAATTATAGATAGTATTTTTCTAAAAAAACGCATTTAACGCCTTTTTTTTTCAAAATCCATACTCACAGGCAGGTCTTAAATTTTAGGAAAAAAGAGTACCGGAGCTCATACATATACGCTATAAGCAAGAACCCGAAGGCTCTCATCCCCTGAAGAAACATATCGGAGACTTGAGGCTTCCATGAAAAAAAATATTTTATTTGAAGAAAGATAATTGAAAAAATGAGGCGGTCCCCCAGCACTCAGAACGTCTATATCTTCACATCATGAAAACTCAAAATCGAATGCCTTTTTTTGAGATGCCACAAATTTATCGCGTAGACCCATAGGGTACAGAAGAAAATTCGTTAGGGAGAAGCACATTCTAATTTTTTTGAACGCAAACCGCCAAACCAGATTACCATATATCAGCATCTTTATAACAACAGAAAACTAACTTTCCGAACTGAACTACGCTTCCGAAATTTATGTTTTTTTATCTGATTGTAAAAAAAATTTCGCAATTTAAATTGATGCAATGAAGTATTTTTAATAAGTTTCTTTATTGTATATAATTATCGAATATACGTCGATATAGCTTGGTCCCAGAATTTTTTCATATAAAACAATGTTAAAGTATCTAAATTTCGAATTAAATTTTCAGCAGGACTGACACTACGCCATAAATCTTTAAATGACACTACAAAGGATGCGAATTACTTATCATTTTTCTAAACAGAGTACAATCAACAGACTGAAAAATGTGTTCAGACTGGGGATCCAACCCAGTGTTTATGAGTTCGATCCCCAGTCTGAACACATTTTTCACTCTGTTGGTTGTACGATGTTTAGCAAAGTGAAAAGTAATTCACATCCTTTTTACTGTCAATATTTTGTGTCAATATATTTTAGTGTCAATATAGTGTCAATATATTTTAGTGTCAATATAGTGTCAATATATTTTAGTGTCAATATAGTGTCAATTTTAATTTAAGGTACGAAATTGAAATTCTTCTATTTTACATGGATTAGTTTCCTTTATTTTTAAAATGGTACTTTCTGAAACATTTTTCACAATTTAAAAAGATGCCATGAAGCACTTTTAATAAGTTTTCCTGTTTTACATAATTATCAAATGTACGTCGATATATCTTGGTCCCAGAATTTTTTCATATAAAGTAGGGGTGCGCAACCTTTTTAAGCGAAGGTCCATTTACAAAAATGACTGGGTTGTCGAGGGCCACGATCAGTAGAATTTTGTTTCGAGGAGGTGTGACAGGGGGGGGGGGATCTAAGTCTACAATCAGATAAAAAAACATAAATTTCGGAAGCGTAGTTTTAGCCCCCTAGGTTCTTTCCTTCCCAGTCAACGTATTCAGTTCTGTTGAAGAATTAAATTCAAACAGTGAAAATACTCCTTGACTTTATTTGAAGGAGTAAATTTTGCTTTAAAGATTGCCAGTGATGAAAAAAAATTCTGTTTTCATGAATGAAGATGGAGAGGAGGCGAAACATATTATTCTAAATTGTATTTCTTAACATATTCTGTCATAAAATGTGGATATCAAGTAGGGGTGCACAACCTTCATAATCACCCCCATGGTTCCTTCAGCAGTAGGAAGTGGCGCAGCCAAGAGGGGGGGAGGTCGGGGGTTAAAACCCCTCCCAAATCTAAAAAAATTACTATAATTGCCGCCTATATGAATCAGAGCTACTAAAGTTAAAATTAAGTTTTTTGGCCTTTCCGCTTTGGCAGAATCCACCGCTTTCTTAAATCAAATTATATTCAACAATGTGATTCAATTAAACGGATGTGATTCAATTCAATGTGATTAAATTAAATGTGATTCAATTAAATGTGATTCAAATTAAAATTCTACTTAAAACAGTGAAAGCGCATATTACAAGCATAGGTTAAGTCAAAACTTGATTTTTGGACTGCGTCACTTTGTCGAGACGTCTTATAGTAAAAGATGGGTCATATACTCTCACACAGACGCTTTGAGTTATATAGTATACAGTGGTCTGTTTCTTAATTGCATTTCTGTCTTTGTTCCACGTTCGAAACAATAACAGATCATCGAATTCCACAGAAAAAAAAAAAAACATACACTTTGTAAGTCTCTCTCAGTTCCAAGCGGTCTTTTTTGCATTTTTTGCTCTCAGTTATATCTAAGACCAAGCTATGTGCGTACCCAGGAAAAAAATATTTGCAAAAGTAAGAATTTAAAAAAAGTACTTAAAGTTATAAAAAGCTTCTTTTCGATTATGAGCAGATTTTTGCAATCGGTGTTTCTTTCGAATCATTTGTTTCGTAGGGGGTCTGTATCTGTACACAAATTTAAAGACTATATTTCATTTGCTGGTAATGTAGCAACGACGTCTTGCTTATGATGGAAATTCATATATTTATCGTTAAAATTTTATAAATTAGTTGTGGTTCCTTTATTAGCTATTTTTAATTCTATCGCGCTTCTGTGAAAAGAAAATCTCTTTCCTTTCTATTTAAAATTCAATAATTCTTAAACTCTTTTATCGCAGCTTGAAGTAATCCTTTTTCAGTACATGTCTAAATTCTTTCTTTCGTGTGTGCTTGCGATTTTCATATGAGAAATGAAATCATTTTCAGTTTGGCATCTGCGTGCCTTCCTAGTGCATACATTTTGGATCACACAATAAATAAAGAAAGATAAAATGCAACGTCTATTTCTCGATACATCTGCGTGCTGAAATTCCTGCAGATGTTAAGTTCGGACAATTAGTTTTCTGTTGTTATAAAGATGCTGATATGGTAATTTGGTTTGGCGGTTTGCGTTCAAAAAAATTAGAATGCTTTTCTCTCTAACAAATTTTCTTCTGTACCCTATGGGACGACGCGGGTAAATTTGTGGCATCTCAAAAAAAGGCATTCGATTTTGAGTTTTCATGATGTGATTTATATAGAAGTTTTGAGTGCTGGGGGACCGCTTCATTTTTTCAATTATCTTTCTTCAAATAAAATATTTTTTTCCATGGAGTCCTCAAGTCTCCGATATGTTTCTTCACAGGATGAGAGCCTTCAGGTTCTTGCTTATAGCGTATATGTATGAGCTCCGGTACTCTTTTTTTCCTAGACGTTAAGCCCTGCCTGTGAGTATGGATTTTGAAAAAAAAGGCGTTAAATGCGTTTTTTTTTTTTTTTTTTTAGAAAAATACTATCTATAATTACACACAATTTTACGCTAACCATGCATTAATTTAAATTGATCAGCAATGTATTAGTTATGCATTGATTTACACTTATTACATTTTAACGAATGCTATCTGCATGTCATTAAAATTATACTAGCTGACCCGTCAGGCGCTGCCTGGGCTCATGATCATTACCTCAAATTTGTATGATTATATATCTTATATCAATTTTATATTTTTAAATGAAATTTTCACTAAGAAATATTGATTATTAGACAGGAAAGCATTTTTAAAAGACACCTTCTTGTTTTTTTTTTTTTTGTTGTTGTTGTTTTTTTTTTCCTCGTAAGGGTCTCTCGTTTCATAGTTTTAAAAAAAATAACCCCAGTTGTCTGAATTCTATAAATTTTTCATCAGTTATAAACAGGTCTTGACAAATGCAGTCGGCAGGTCGCCACTGGCGACTTAGTTTTTCTATCTAGCCACGAAGTTATTTAACCCGATTTTTTTATTATTATTATTATAATTTTTTGTACAAAAATTGACCTAAGAAAGGACCATAAATGGCATTTTTTCTCATTTTCGGCATTTTTAATTAGGTAAAAATAAGTTTAACAAATGCAAATTTTAAATTAATAAAAAATAATTATATGACTGACTTCGACACGAAAATAGGCAGAAATTGTATTCCTGCTTCACTGTTTCATCCATGCCCCCCTCATCAGATATAGATTTTGCAGCACTCACTTATCCAGACATTTGAAACCTTCGGCAATCAGCATTTCCTGAACATACCGGTTAACCCTTTCAGGGGCAAGCATTTGTGCACCTGTAACGTTGAATTCCCACCGGAATTAAGGAAAGAATTTAGTTCAAAATAAGTATAAGCAATTTTTCAATTTTTTCTTGGCAAAGTTAAAAAGGTAAAATTTAATTAAAAGTTTCTGGTTTGAATCGGATTAAAATTAGGTGGTATATAATATATACCACCGCCCTTCAAAGGGTTAATGCAGCCTTTACATTTTTTTTCATAGATAAATAATTTTGATAAATTTCATTAGAAAACTTTGTTTATACCATCTTTTTAAATGATGTAACTGTTCTAAACTATGTAACTAATAATCCTACAATAGGCTTATTATTTTTCTCAATTACTTGATAAAAAACTTTTGTGCTTTTGAAAATTAGTGACTTCGGAGGGGAGCAGGTTATATTTTGTTACTAGTAACTAGAATTTTTTACTGGCTACCAGTTTTATCAAATTTGTAAAGCCATGATTATAAATATAATGGTTTTACAGATCGTGGAAAAATATTGATATCTAGCTGTAAAAAGTGCTTTCTTCTTGCGTCTTTTTTTTTTTTTTTTTTTTTTTTGCGACGTGTCTTTTAAAATAACAACACAAAAAAGTTACTGTCCGAACTCTCTGAAATTTTATTCGATTGTAAATATAACTGTATCCAACCCCTCTTTAAAATTCCGTGAAAAAAGTCTAAGTCTTTGACTAAAGTCGAAGAGAACAGAGTTACAGAAACACAGAATCACGTCAAAAAAGACTAAATCACATTTAATACTGAAAACAAGAGCCGACGCCGAGCAAACCCACGCCAAAATACCCAACTTTCTTTTTGCATTGTCATCGAAAAATTCTCAGATTTTTGAAAATACTTTTATTCATCAGAGCGTTTCCAAATTTTTGTAGGCGCTGTAATTTTGATCTTCCAAGATGCTTTTAATGGATTGTGTCGAAATACAGACGTTTAGTTACTCTTAGTATTGAAAAAAGATCGTCTTCGAAACGCCCAATATGACGTGAGGTTCTAAATAAATTGTAATTTAGAATGCTTTTAGCTGTTTCACACCTTTAAATTTCCCATTTATAATAAATTCTTTATGCCAAGCATTTCCATCTTAAAAGTAATCTCTATACTAAATTTCAAGTTTCTAACACTAACAGTTTCAACTAAATCATAATTTAGAACACTTTTAGAAAGTTTTCAGCTCATTTCGTCCTTTTAAATTTTTAAATGTTTTTAAAAATGTTATAAGGAATAGCATTTACTACATAAAAGTAATCATCATGCCAAATTCCAAGTTTTCATACCAATTGTGTCACATAAATCGCAATTTTAGAATGCTTCTTACTCTTGCATTCTTTTAAATTTCAAATTGAAAAAATAAATTCTGGGGAGCATTTACGTCTTTTAAGTAACATCCATATAAAATTTCAAGACTATAGCCCTAAAAGTTCTAAATGACTTGTTACATTTGGCAAAAAGCAAGGTAAGTAAGTCTATTGAAAATTTTGTTAAAATTGCTTCATTATTATTAAAGTTAGGAATAAGAATTCGTGATTCTCTTGTAATGAAACCTTGTGTATTTTTGATTGAACAAATGGTTTCCAACTCTGTTATTTTCTATGTAAAAATTATTTGCTGTACTGTGCTCTTCCATCTTTAAGTTTTCCCCTCATCATTTTTAAACACTTTATAAATCTAACCTAGTTTTGTGTTATTTCATTGGTGCATTTTATAGTTTGTAACTCTAATATTGTAAACGCTGTTTAAATGAATCATAACCAACGTAATTGCGGAGAAAAGCATTATGATTTCATTCATTTAAAAGACGGATTCCATTAACCGATGATTCATATAAACGGTGACCATCTTTATTATAAACTCAACCCCCCCCTAACCCTAGAACCGAATTCTGGCTGCGCCACTGGCAGTAGGTCATCATCTGATGAATAGCATTTGGAAAACGATGCTGCATATGACAAAGACACTATCACTTAACACCTTGTTACTATTTAGGAACAAACCTTACAATAGAAGCAAATAAACTAGCAATCTTACAATAGATGCAAATTAACTAGCAATTTTCAAATTCTTTGAGAACTTATCAATATTTTTTCATGTAACCAGTGCCTGATGAAAGCATGAGCCAACTGGACTATGGCTATTGGGCCCAAAAATATATATATATATATAAAACTTTAAGTAAAATTTAACCATTGTAACATAAGAAACTGACCATATACATTGAAATCACGATACCAAAGAACCGTGTCAAACTACAAATTAAAAATGTAGTCCTAATAAATGTAACATTATTAATTCAAATAAAGAAGAAGAAAAAAAAAAGGTATGTAATAAAAACCACACGAGTATAAACACAAATGAAAGCTTATAATGTAATTCACTTTTTCAAAGGCAAGGAAATCGCATTTATAAGCAAAGAACGATTGTTTTCTGTATATGACACCAGCTTTTTCCAAACATCATGTCATATCTTGCCCGAACAATCGTTGAAAGGATATTGAATAACAAGACCTTTTAAAATGGAATATTATAAATCATACATACAATTTGAATAAAAGTGGGAAAAAGAAGAAGAAAAAAAAGTCATAACATTTACATTAATTATATACCCAAATTCATTAGTATAATTTTAGCACATGTACAAAAGTATATCCAACGGAAGAGGTTAATTTCACAATATTTTTTGTGACAATGTAGAAACTGTGAGCCTTGAAGGAATACCTTGGGACTCTCTAAGTAAGCCCCCCCCCCCCCTCTAAAGTAAGCCCCACTTCCACTTTTAATCAATTTTGATTTTCTTTTCCATTCCCAAATATAAGCCCCCCCCCCCCTCACATACAAAAAAAAATTATGCACAAAAAATTGATTTTAAAATTCTAAGGGAGGCAATTTTCATTCTTTTGATATTTTTGATAGATTTCCACTTATGTTTTTATATGATGTTAATGAAATCCTTCCTCTCACATGAAATGTGTGTTTCCCTTCTATGCCCTCTTTAACATAAAAAGTTTTAAAAACTTGAGAATCTTAAATCCTTCTGTGCTTCTTTCTGCTCACTAGTAACGTAACAATTAGTAAAAAAATCAATCCCATAAAGCAATGTTATACTCAGAAAAAGGAATTGATCAAAACTACAAAAATGTTTTGTTGAGTACATTTAGGTTGTTTTAGCAAAATTCAAACAAAATTGAACCATTTTACTTCAATTAACAAAACATTTTTGCTGGCGATATTTTTTTTGGAATTGCAAAAAAAAAAAAAAAAAAAAAAAAAATGGTTTTCAACAAAAAAATTTTTTTTGTTTCCATTGACATATATTTAAACAAAATTTTTGTTTAAATATAGGTCAATAAAAATTTTGTTTGAATCAACAAAAAAAATTTTTTTTTTGCAATTCCAAAAAAAAAAAAAAATTATATCGTCAGCAAAAATGTTTTGGTAATTGAAGTAAAATGGTTCATTTTTACTTGAATTTTGCTAAAACAACCAAAATGTACTCAAAAAGCATGTTTTTGTAGTTTTAATCAATTTCTTTTTCTGAGTGTAAAGTATTTCACTATTATGTTGACTTTTCAGTTGCTTTTCTTTTATAAGTTGCTGTGAAAATGTATGGTGCATCCGTGATCAGCTACTTCCCGTTTCACAACCAAAATATGTGAAATGTTTTTGATCTAGCAGTTACAATTGTTTTAATAACGCATTCAAAACAATAAAACCTGTTTTTTGCAAGTACTGGGCGTAACCGTAAGTTACACGACATGGATTGTAATAAAGGAGAAGAATTTACTACTATTGTATCAAAGCTCTACTTTTAAAAGTTACTTGCTTACCCTTAAAAGTTATTTGCTTAACAACAACTCATTTGTAACATATTTTTAAAAAAAAATTATGAATCCGGTTTGTCTGTTTGTCTGTCTGTTTTCTTTTTCAAGCTGTAACTTGCGTAAATATACTTGGCTTCCTATATACTTAAAATATGTTATTGCTATTTTCCATGTCTTGTTCGATATTAAAATTGAGTAGCATTTATAGTTTGTTTACAAGGGTACTCAAAAGAACAATGTTGCATTATGGTCTGCCGGAAAAATTTGTTTGCATTGTATATTAATAATATTACACTATTTCAAATACAGTGAAACTTCCATTTAACGAAGTCTCATCGTTGCACTCAAATACTTCGTTATGAAGAAAATTCGTTAAATAGAATTCAACTTAAATTTATGAAACCTGTATACACATAACCCACATAAAATGAAAAGTACACATAAAATGGAAATATTTGAAAAATGTATTTTAATTCGGGCAGTCATTTTTTCATGTAATGTAGATATGAGAATAATTTAATTAGAGTAATGTAAAAAAAAAAAAAAAAAATCATAACAAAGAGAAGTAAACAAAAACCAAAGCGCACCTTTTTTTTTATTAAAATGTGATTAAATGTGTGTGTTTTGATTAAATGGTTCAAATGTGTTCATTTTTATACAATCCGCTGAAATAAATCCATACATCCATATACATCCCAACAGCAACCTCTCCGTTTGAATACGCGCATGAAAGTGTAGTAAACTTCGTTACATAGAATACGTTTTTCGTAATATGGAGATTAATTTACATGTTAATGTTGTTCAAAGTGAAGGCTATGCAGAAAATTTCGTTAAGTAGAAAACTTCGTTAAATAGGGATTTCGTTAAAGGGAAGTTCCACTGTACATTAAATTGATAGATAAGGGTTGCCCAAATGAAAGTGGCACTACAGTCGGTTTGAGAAATGGTTTAATGGTCACTTCCTTTGCGCATAGATACTACTGTTTCTCGAGTGGTGATTCGCCGATTGATTCTCACGAGACGGTCCACATCTTCAATTGCTTCCCTGGTGATAAACAGATGTGCTTGATCAGGTCGTGAAATGTCGTCAGTACTGCTTCTTCCACTACGAAAATCCCTACACTATCGGGATACCGACCTGCGTGACATACACTTCGTGCCATACACATTTTGCATTCGATAGATTTCACTAGCACTCACATTTTCCGCTGCTAAAAATTTCACGACCGCGCGTTGACAACGTTTGGAGGCACCTATGATGCGAACGATGCCTTTTCACGTGCTCTCACGCTATCACACACGCATCTGGCGGGATCTGACGAAATCGCAGGTATTCCCAGCACTCTGTGCCCTCTATAGGAGCATGCGCAGTCATCTTTCACTTCAAATGGCGGAGTTATTACAGCAATGCCACTTTCATTTGGGCCACCCTTATGTATGACTCAGCTGAACAAAAATATGCTGCTGAAAATTATGATGTGCATAGCATTTATCGTTCATATACAAAAACACATAAAAGAATTCGGTTACAGTTACTGTGTATGAGCAATAACTGGAACTTTCTGGAACATTTTCAATTTTGGTATGGGTTTTTAAACTAAGATAATTTTGTGTACATTACTTGGTGTATATAAATTTTAAAGATCACATACAAGGCTGATCAAAGAATTCGAGTGCATATCCACTTATTGACGGAAATTGCTGAAGGGCATTTTTAAACTGTTTTCTAATTGAACTAAATTTTTGCATACTATGTAAAGTATATACAAATCTGTGGAATACATGGCTCAGCAAAATAATTTAAATAGTTATCCAACTGTAGATCATAGTTGTTGAAATTGGGATTTTAAATGTGTTAAGCGTTTTTCAAAATTTTTTAATGAAGTAGGAAAACGATCCACCCCAACATGCATATCTCAAAAAAGCTCAGGAATGGTTCTACAGTACATATATGTTAATTGTCTTCTAATGAGAAATATTTTGAATTTCAATAAAAATGTCACAGTGAGAAAAAATCTTAATATAGTTCTGTTTGATCCTTTAAATTAGGATAAAAGATACTTACAACATTCTGAATAAACATTTCTCTTTCTCCTACATTTGTAAAATACTTTCAAATAGAATATATTTTGTTTTTGAGATTTGTATATTATAGTTGACATACTGATCACATTTTTGTACTCATGCTGTTCCTATTTCAGCTTAATGTTAGAGCCATGCAAAATTGCTCGTGGTTTTACGATTAAGTATTCTTTTTATAAATTTTCTATTTACTTTGTTTTATACATTTTCTTATATAATTTTTTTATATATATTAGGAAATGTTGTGATCTGAACCAGTATTGTAAAAACTAACTTTGTACTAACTTAATTTTAATCTCTAATGTAATATTCAACATCTGTATTCTAAAATATGAATTTTCAATAAACATTTCCCCTCGTGGAGAAAAGTTCCTATGATTAACGGCTGGGTCTCCACGAGAGGGGAATTTCGTTTGATTTTGTTTACATAGACATCACATTTCAACTTATTAAACGGTGAAGTTTTGTCATATTATTATGAATGTTTTGGAAAATGTTTCATAATCTATGGTTGTTGCTTTGTTTTTCTGCATCATTCTTTTATAAATCGTTTACTACCGTTTCCTTCAGTGACAATAAATATGTGCTTTACAGTACTCGAATAACGCTCGAATAACTCGAGAAATATATACATCGTATTGAAAAACGGAAAATGCATGTTCAATAGTTTTGAAAAATCTATTTAGGGATATCAAAGTTGCCATTTTTCTAAACTATTGAACACGGATTTTTCCATTTTTCACTCTGATATATATTTCTAGAGTTATTGGAGCGTTTCCAGACTTTTCGGACACCCTGTATAAAATATTTATATATTATACTGATTGTATATTTTTTAATTAATACACAGGTTATAATTCACTTTCATAAATTATTGCTTTTTGAAGTGTTTTTTATACATCGTAATTATGATGCAATCTTTAACCTTTTTGTGCAAAAGTGCATAGAAATCCAAATAACAGAAATTAATTAACTGATTAAAGAGATAAAAAGAGCTTTTACAAAAAGTTTGTTTCTTTTTTTAAATGAGTCATCTAACTGGTTAGTTACACTAATTAGAAAAATAGTTAACTGGGTAAAAGAGATAAGGTAAAATAGCTTTTATAAATAGTGTATTCCTTTTTTTTACACTGTATAATATAACTGATTGAAAAAGGATATTTCATTTTAGTGTTTAACAAAAGATTCATGTTTCACAATGTAAACCGTAAACGAAATGTTTTTTTCTTGAAGATTTATGAACTCATTTGTTATTGTTTCTTCTAACAAAAACATTTTAAGAGGCAATAAAAAAGGGAAATTACTATTGTTAGATAAATTCAAAATGCTTCTATGCATACTTTTGTTAAAGGATAAGACATTAAATAAATGGGAGGTTGTTTAAATGAATATTTCGAATGCAATATCAATTTAGTATGTAATTAATTATAATGTAATAAAATTTTAATTTTGAACATTAATTTTAAACTTCGATGTGATTTCTATTCTAAATAAGCTATACATCACACAGTATAGGTCTGCATAGACTGAAATTTTCAGGCCCGATCACGGCCTGACACAGCCCGATATAAAATGTAATATTTCGACCTGAAACCGTTCCGGTCCTTTATGCAGTCTAGAAGTACCTGACCCGGGTATGCCTGACTAAATTTCTCTCGAACAGGTAGATATTTCGGAAACAATAATATTCTACAATAAAAATGATCCTAAACCCCCACTTATTTATGCATAGGTGGTATTTTTACACTATATGTCCACAATTCATGGAATACGTAATAACAATAATATTAATTATCACGTAAAAATATTATGTAAATGTACTCATTATTATGTACTCATAAAAATGAGCTTGGACAGTTGCATTCAAGTGACCTTTCTTTAACGAAACCATCGTAATTTAGAATGAAAGAAAAAGAAGGTAAAAGAATATCACAATTCAAAACTCTAAAAAGAGGAAAAGTAAGTTTAAAATATATTTCTCTGTAATTTATTAAACCTAATTTAATTTCTAAAGAATTCGTTAAACTAATGTACGTACAACATCACTTTATTTTTGCAAACAAAAAAATTTAAAATGCTAGCGCAGCACGAGCTCAGGGATCAAGAAAAAAGGCCATGCCGGTTTCGGCCCTGAAAACAGTCTGGCCCTGCTCGGCCCGGCCCGAGTTTGCAGAAAAAGTAAGGCCTGGTCCTGACACAGACTGAAAGTATAGAAGATTAGTCACGACCCGAGTCCCATGAAGGAAAATTGGCTTAAGAATATTGGGTTTCCTGACAGTCCCAGGCCTGTACAGACCTCTGTCCCACAGCTTCCAACGCCATTTTATCACCAAATTATCCCACAGAAAAGCAGTATTCAGCATAAAGTATTAATTTATCAACCTATATAATATTATTTAGTTAATAAAAAAAATTCAGTATCCTCTAGGGACGAATGAAGCAGTCCCATTCATCCCCATTTGAAATGTCCCAATCATCCCCATGATGCATATATTCAATTGTCAGCTATTTTGTCACAATGGTTAATATGCATTCATTTTAATTACCAATATTGAGCCTTTAAATTAAAAACTACAACATATCTTAATTGTTTATATCGCATAAGATATTTAAGTAACTTCAAATAAAAAAAAAAAATTACTTTTAAGCAGAGTTTTCAGAAAATTCAAATTTGAAAAAAACTGAAAACAGCCATGTGCTCTTGCTTTTGGTTCTGAAGCACACTATGATAGTGAAATCTATGAGGATAGGAAGCAACTAAAGAAAATGTTTATTGCCTGAAATATTGAGAGCGTCCCATCCATACCTTGTCCCATTCATCCCCCATCTCCCCTACTTATAAAATAAGATTATAGTGGGTTGGCCTGTCTTTCATATTCACACATAATTAAACGTTAAACTTTATATTTAGTGAAGCTAACAGCCAGTTTTGATTGAAGAAATATAATCTAGACGTAAACATGGTACTAGAAATCCTATTCAAAGCATCGAAATATTTTTAAAAATTTCCCATTTACATTTTTAAAAAATCTTTCTTATACAACACTTATATTTTTTCACTTGCGTAGTACAAGTATAATTTCTCTAACACTCGCGTTAGGAATTGTATGCTTAAATACAACATTACACAAACAAACAAGTTTGTTTTTTTCTTTTAATCTCATTCCTTGTCTTTTGTTTTCCTTTTCTATAAACCGCAACTATCGTAACCGTCTTACCGTCACGAACTTTAGATATGGTACAATATACACAGCAGATTACTGCTTTAAGATTTTAAAATAGTCATTGTCCTTTCGTGTATAGGTATTTAGGCAGATGCACATGAAAAATTGTAACATAAGATTATATAATGTGTATCAAAATGAGCGATAATCGTAATAATGGGATTAAAAGTGAATGTGGTTAATTAAAAAAAAGGTTTTCATAAAACCACTCAAATGTACCAAGCCATTATCACACAAATGCGCCCAAGATAAAATAGGATAAAGTACGAAATAACCTCTTAAAGTCGGTTTTATCTTTGAAAATTACGTTTTCCAATATATTAGAGTAATGCATAAACACTCGCATTAGAAATTCCATGCGCAAATACAATATTATGTAAATAAACGAGACAATTTATTTTACACTAGACAAAGTCCGAAATCATAGATATTACAAGATACAATTTGTATTCATGAATTCGTAAATTCAATTTGTATTCGAGAATTCAAAATCCATTTTATCATGAAAAGCGCCGTTTTGCTGAACGAGGTAAATTCTTATTTACTTCCCATGGATTTACCTCCCACACGAATACTTTCAAAACTCTTAAATTTTCCACACTCCAAGAACTTAAAACGCAATGCCGTTTAAGATGCTTTTGTTAGTTCTTTTTATTATATTATTATTATCGAAAGCAATTTCAAAAGAACAAAATTTGAGAAAATATTACGTCAGCTTGGTAATGTATGTTCTCATTAGGAATTAGCGTCTTAGAACAGAATACAGAGGTATTTTATATTTTTTCTAATATATATACTTTTAAAATGTTTCTTTTATACTTATATATTGGTCAATGAACTATATTATTTAAATATTTTTTTTAACTATTTGAATATATCATATTCACTAAATTGAAAAAAAAAAAAAAAGGTATAACAGTTTATCTATGAAAATACAATTTGACCAAAGACGAAAATATATAATAACCTCTTCCGTGGTACCCACGACTCCGAAAACCGTTTTTTAACTTTAGAAACCTTTGAAACCAACATATTTACGAGATTTAAAGAAGCGTTAATAAAACAAACTTCCTTTTCCTGGCACTGTTTTTCGAAAACATTTCCGAGTAGATTTTATAGTATATTAATCAGTTTTCCTAAACCAAATATAGATTTTCAAGATTCTATCAATTCTCAATTGTGTAATTAATTTATGCATGTGAGAGTAACAGAAATATATTAATTTTATTATTAATATTAATGCTGTTAATTTATCACGTTTGAAAGTAAAATAAGTTTGTTAAGCATAAAATTTTTTACTTGAGAATTTATGCCATTTTCCGGGTTGAGAAAATTGTTTAATACATTATAAAAATAACTCGGAAACATTTTCGAAAAACAGTGGCAGCCAAAGCAACTTTGTTTTTGTAAATGCTTCTTAAAATTTCAAAAATATCTTTATTTCTGAGGTTTCTGAAGATAAAAAACGCTTGTCGGAATCTTGGATAACTCGAAAGCGGTTATTGCAGATTTTCGTATATGGTTATAGTACATTTTTATACATTAAGAGATATTTTTCTTTTATTACAGTATAGTTTAATAACCAAAGTTTGAGCGATGTTCACAAGACGTGCACTTTCATGTTTAAAACACCATTTATCGCTTCATTAATCTCTATATTTTTGTCTCATGTTACCGTCTCCAATAAATTTAATTTTGTCAACTTTATCAAAAAATAAAGATATCAACATTTTTTCTTACAAAATTTAAAATCTATTATAATACAAATTTTCATATCTCTGTGCCCGCTAGATTTTCCTAGACTTTTACAACAGGCACACACACACACATAGTGAAACTTTCTTCTATTAGTATAGATTGCATGTAAATAAATTAAGACAATAAAAATATTCTGCTGAAAATATGTATGGAAAATAAATGCAAGAAGAATTAAAACAAACATTATTATTTATTATACTCAACTAAAGAATTTTGCTTCCTCCAAGCAAAATCTGAAATGACGTTTCTTAGCGCAAATACAACATTACTCAAATAAGCAAGAAGACAATTTATTTTGCGCTAGAATAAAAACCGAAATCAATTGATTTTCAAAGATTCAATTTGTATTCATAAATCCGCAAATTCTATTTGTATTGGAGAATTAAAAATCCATTTTTTTTTTCATGAAAAGCGCCGTTCTGGTAAGATACGTAAATTTATATTTATCTAATCTCACTGGCATTTATATTCCACATAAATTCCTTCGAAACTTTTAATTTTCCACACCACAAGACCATAAAATGGAATATCATTTAACATTTAACTGCTGTTAGCGATCTCACAGACTACTGCTTTTATCGGTTTCCTCAGTTTGAAACTTGTAACTTTCAGTTTAACTGCAGATACAGATAAATTTGGTTTCGTTTGGAGCCTTAGGAGTTCTGAATAGGTGAATTTTAATTATAAAAAGCCTGTATATAAATATTAGTGCGGAAGAAAACATTCTAAGAGTTAATCGAGCCTGTACTCATCTTTCGATACAGTGCTCTCCGTGACCGCTTATAGCAGCTGTACGGTAACTTCAAATTACCGCTTAGCTACTGTGAGGCTCTTTGAGATCGCTTGATCCAAAGATGAAGAAAAGGCTCAATTAACTCCCAGGGCATTGTTTTTGTACTAAACTTTGTACATAGATTTTTTTCATTGTAAATTGAAAGTTACAAGTAAACTGTTAGGAAAAAGAAGGAAAATAGGAAAAAGAAGCGGTCTATGAGACCGGTAGCAGCAGTTAAGTGTTAAGTTCTTCTTTGTTTTCATTATCGAAGCAAAATATGCCAAAATTTGAGAAAAAATCCCATCAACCTGTCTATTGGATGATTTATCTGTGACTTGTATTACAGGTAAATTCTTATTTACCTCACATGCATTTAATACTTTCAGGGGCAAAATATTTAGATATAGAAGAATACACAAGAAATTGTCCAGAAAATGTATATCACTTACTTTCCACGTTTTAAAATATTTTAAATATATTAGAAATAGGCCTCTATGGTATCAATTGATTGCCTAAGGGAGACAGATTCACCAAAGTTCTAAGACTAGATGTTGACCAAATTTGTCTCCATTCCAGACGCGTTGGGACAGAGTATCAAAGGGAGGCTCATAACCATTCCCTCTAGTCACGTACGAACTCAGACGTTTATTACAAACTAGCACCAGTGGTTACAAGCTATAGGTCTTCAAGAGTCAGCTGGATGGAGAGGCCTACCAAATGGCTTAATCACTCACAAGCCCCGTCCAGAAGAGCTGGACTCTTAATTCTGAACCAATTCCAGATAAGAGACCTACAACTCGATTGGCACCCCCAGAGGTAACGCTTATTCTAAATTTGGAGGACATTAGAGCCACGAATTGATTTTACGTGCACCAGTTCCCATTAACGTACACGGTCCCACAGCAGCCGCAGCCGAGAGAGGTTGTCACCCTTCCAAGCACTGAACATGATCGATGCTGCTTCACTTTCGGTGATCTTATGGGAACCGAGCTTATTCGTCCGCGCCACAGCGGCACTAGCTATAGTTCTTCAAGAACTAAACCACCGAAAAACCGGCTAAGGGCCGTAAACAGGAAAGTTAAGATCGCGTTAAAAAAAAATAATATACAAGAGTGCTGACAACAACGCGGATATTGGCAGTAATAAATTTAACACTAGAACTACCACGAGCAGTCATTTTGATGATTACGAAATTAATATACTCCGATTCGAACCAGAAATTTCATTTTAAAATAAATTAAATATATAAATCACAGAAATACGTTAAATGAATAAATTAAGTAGTTTAAAATTAAATTTCTGGTGTGAATTAGTTTTAAAAAACTTCCGGTAGTTCTAGTGTTAAAACAGAAATCTCAAACGATCTTTATTGTTGTTAACAGACTGGTACGCAGAAGGAAACATACATATAGGAACGTGTTATATAGCGTATTATTTATAAGTTCACGCCAGGGACCGATTTAGAAATTTGGGGGCCCTGGGCACAGATGCGTATGGGGGGCCCCTCGCACAGATTCTTTGAATAAAAAAATATAATACTAAAAGCAGTACTTATTAAGATAACCACTATTGACTTTGATAATTTCTTTAAAATATTAATTAAAAAATTTAAATTTGATAATCATTAATTTACTTTTAAATAATTATTTCATAATTATGAATTTTTAATTGAATTTTATAATAAACTGAGTGGTGCTGATTACCTTTCTCTATGCAAATTCATATATCTGGAATGATAAACTATGCAACAACTAATAATAAATTTACCAAGCCATAAAAATACCAAGCTATAATTATTTAAAATATTAGCATAATCAAACAACTTTTTCTTTCAAATACAAGCTTTATATGAAAAAAAAAACTAAATTTACACAATTAACTAGCAGAACCACGTGGCTTTCTCCATGTTAACCATGAAGGCCTTACATGTAAAATAAATAAAAATGAAATAACATGGCGATCCCAAAAATGGAGTTCTGCACATTACTGCACATAAATTGTTAAAAGACAATCAGCAAAAAATGAAGTTACTTTGACATATCATAGACAATCTCTGATAAACAGATTTTTCCATTTTAATTTTGTTTTTTGACAGTTAAAACTGTTTTGGCCAATAATTGAAAAATGTTTAGTAGAATTTGGGGGCCCCTAAAATTCGGGGGCCCTGGGCCCGTGCCCCGAATGCCCTGCCGTAAATCAGGCACTGAGTTCACCGCCTCTCAATAGACAGCAGCAGTAGACAGTTTCTGCGTAAGTTCAAACACGTAAATCCGCAGTTACGGTAAAGATGTTTTTCGAAAATGCTCCGGTAGCGAAATGGTAACAGACTGAAGAGACGATGTTTCGAACGGGGCAGTATAAGACGTATTTTGACGGTTCTAAGTTATATTAAAGAATATTAAAAACGTAACTCCTTCCTTTTGGTAAATATTCAAAAGCCATGTATATATTATGTAATATAATTCTTTTTTCGTTAAACAGTAAATAGTTTCGACTATTTATTTAGTTCTGGTGCCAAGTTAATTTTATGATTTATATACATACGTACGCACACACGCACAAACACATATATATGTACATATATATCAATATGTAAAACCATAAGAACTTTCTTTGTCATCATTTATAATCCTCCTAAGAGGCCAATTGAGAAGGTAACCGAAGGAATTCCCCAACATCCTATAAAAAGGAACATCTGCGGTTCCCGAAAATCTCTTGCTGTAGTTATTCTCTACGATACTTGGGAAATGATAAGATTGTAATCTTATTCCTCATATTCAGGCTGTTCTGGGCAAGATTACTATATCTAAAGGTTGAGCTACACATTTCACCCAGTAGCCAATAGGGAGCGACTCGTTGTTTGACGTCAACAAGCGTGCTCGCTATATTTTTATATTTTTATATTGATTTGGATTAGAAATGCGCTACTTTTAATTGAAAAATATCGATAGAAATTTTGTGTCAGAAGAAGATTAACTGCTAAAAAATTCTTTTTATATAGGTTCTTGAGAGGAATTTGTGGTATACAAAGGGTCGACTATATTTGAGGGTTTTATAATGACAGTGGAGTAAGTCAAAATTTTGAAAATTCTAGATAACCATAATTTCTTTGAACGTATATTAATTTATATTAAGTGTGACAGTCAAATAAGTCATAGTTCACTTAGGGAGTCGCTGGAAGGTAAAAGAAGTTAGACCACTTAATGCAAGGGCAATACGACAAGTTTCACAAAAGCCTTCACTTCTCAAATTACCAAATACAGTGGAACCCCACTAATTTGGACGTTTGAGAAGCGATCCGCAAATTTCCATAACATTTCATACATAATATTTCATCTCGTACTCTGAATAAAAAAGTCTTTTCTGAAATCTTTTCGGAAGAATGCCTTAAACTTTCTTATTTATATTCAAAAACTAAAAAATTTTAAAAATCTAGATAACCATATTTTCTTTGAACGTATATTAATTTCTATTCAGTGACAGTCAGATAAGTCGTAGTTCACTTAGGGAGTCCCTAGAAGGTAAAACAAAATGAACCACTCAATGCAGCGGCAATTCGAAAAGTTTCACAAACCCCTCCACTTCTCAAATTACTAAATATTGACTTACTCTACTGTCATTCTAACCCCTCATTTATATGTGTAACACGCTGTGATTTCCTGCCGCCTGAACACGACATGTAGAAAACACAAACTTTCATCACTTCCAAGATTAAAAACAATAAGCGTGGTGGAACTTTTAATTTGAAAAGCGTAAATATTTTTGCTCAGTTTTTAAAGAATTTCCGAAATCGTTTTTAAAAGAATCCTTCACAAAAAATTCCCGGTTGCTCTTATCGATTTTATTACATGGGATTGAACGGTAGCAAGATACGGTCCATTTAGACGTTCGAAAGTTTAGCTTTATCTTGAAATCAATGATTGGAATCAACTGTAAGCTTACACACCCCTGTTTTTCATAATGCATATTTTGTTTAATTAAATACTGATGTAGGTCATTAATAATTTTTAATATGAATTTATTACTAATTTTCATAATGTTTATATCAATATTTAATATGAATTTATTAATAATTTTCATTACGTTTACATCAATATTTAATGTGATTTTATTAATAATTTTCATAATTATGCTTCTCAGAAAAAAAAAATCTTAGAATATTTTTGTGTTCATTCAATGTATTTCATTGAAATCGGAGTAATTTTGGGTAAGATACAAATTAAAGTTTGTCCCGCTAATTTAACATTAGTGTCCTCAAACTTTGACCTCTTCTACTTCTATTAAACTTTAAGAAAAATACATAAACTGTACACATTTCCAAAACGGATTTAATTTAAGGAACTCAAATAAAGTGTCAAACGTGGGTGTTACCATTTAAAAATTTTAAATTCATGAAATTTTAAATATGTATAGATGACACTTATTTTAAAAAATGCTTTCATATTCTGAAAGAAGACACTATATCGAGTTTAAAGACACATTTGAAACATTTGGTTTCATATTGTAGTAAATGGTCTGCAAATAAAGGCTGGAGTAACCTTTTTTTTTTCTTATACAGGCAATGAAAAATTCAATGCTATATAAAAAAAAAAACGTAATTTTCCTTTTATGAAATATGAATTTTAAATTTGAAGCATTTTTAATTTTAACTATACTTATAAAAGCCGGTTATTTTCAAATATGTTGGAAATTCTTTTTGTGATTTTTAATTTTATATTGTTGCAGTTTACAGACAAATGTTATTACATCATCATTTTAAACAATGGTAACACTTCTGAAGATTTTCTGCGTGACAATAAACACTTGACTTCTCTTTTGTACCATTGTTGGGTCCATTGTTATTGCAAAATAAAATCCCATTCTAACAATGTTTGTATACATCAACAATGCAAACAAGCACTTTTGACTTAAAAGAAATTCCAACAATGTCTTTGTAATCAAAAACCAGATTGCAGATAAGTTGTAATTTGTGATTACTGCGTAAAAAAAAAAAAAAAAAAATTAATTTTACGATATATTTTGTTAAAAAGCTGTTTAAGTATGGAGTATTTTAGAGAAAAACGTCGCGCGGGTTTGATTGATACCAAAACCTGCGATAGAATGATGGAAATTGTTAATCATCTTGAAGAAAAGGGATACAGATTTATTAGTGTTATTGGCCAGGGTACATATGGCTCTGTCCTGAAAGTGAAACATCTTGAAACGGATAACGAAATGGCCGCGAAGGTCGTCCTAAAGATATATGCAACAGATGGTGAATTGGATTTGTGGAAAGAATTAAATCATCCTAATATCCTGAAGCTGAAAGATGTCCAGTTTGTGTATTACGCAGATTCATATGTATTTCTTTCACCAGCCCATCCACAAAATTTGGAGCAGGCAGTTACAGAATCTTCGTTCGTAAAAAATAAAAATGCGTTGTCACAAATAACTGAATGGTTGAAACAGACCATAGAAGCTATAGCCTGTCTTCACAGTGAAAACCTATCGCATAATGATATCAAGACTAACAACGTTCTTATAACCAGTAACAATACTGCGGTTTTATCCGATTTTGGATTTTTGAGCTCTGCAGAAACACCCATTAAAAAGTAAGTAAATTGATTTGTGACGTATTATTTTTATACTAGATGAATAGAAATTTTCCAACTGACTTAAAAATGAAAAAGGCAGGAGTTGAACTTGGCACATTTAGCTTCATATGTAATTTCGCGTTCTACCATCTGAGCATTTCTCGAAAACTACAGATGACATCGTCGCTCAGTTGAAAAATTTCTATTCGGGTTTGTTTTTTTTATCAATCAGTACAATTGAGCTTAAAATTGTAAAGTGTAATTTAATATTCAGGTTTTATTTACCTGAGATTTATTCGGTTGAGCTACATATAGCATTCTTAAATATCCTCAGTGAAACACCAATATGTGTTACATATTGACTTTAGATTCTAAATATTTCCAACATACAATATTGTAGAAATATTATATTTTTAATGAAAATATTCGCAATGAAATGGCAAAATATATGAGCGATTTTGACTTTTAAGTCCCTTAATAATAATTTTTATTTTAGTACATATTGTTGGTTCTCTTTTTATTTCTTATATTATAAAACATACCATTATATGATTGTACAGAAATTTACAGAAATCACCCACTCGTGGACAGCCAACGGAGGTATAGGCTCAAAAAGTCCACGAGAGGGGAAAAAAATGTCTGCAACTTACCGGACCACAACCAGAAGACCGGACCCAAGAAGTAACAGGGAAAGGAAGACCACCAGACTCCCGAGAGAGTCTGGCATGATGGTACAGCAGTATTAACCAGATAAATAAGTGTTTAACGATTTTGGAGTTCAAAATGTATCAAAAAATTCAAAACCGTCCCTTTTTCAAGATGCTGATTTTTAAGTTTTCAGTCTGGATAGAATTGTTTCAAGAAAAGCAGTTCTACTGAATTTTCTTACCGAAACTGGAACTATTATTTTACATAAATATATAAAAGAAAAATTAGGCTGTGCACATTTTTTGTTATTATTATTTTTTAAACTCTGACCCAGTATTTTACATTCCTTACCGTCCCACTTGCTAAACTTATCCAGAAAATCATTACAGATGCAGTCACAGCGTTTTTTTTTTTTTTTTTTTTTTTTTTTTTTTTTTTTTAAATTTGTTTCATACAGAATTATGCTAGAGTAAAAATGGCTGTAGTTCTTTGACAGGAAAATTTCTGCAAAATTTAAATCAACATTTAAATGTTAATTTCATATTAGTAGTCTTACCTTTCCCAAGATTTATTCGTGATCGTTTAGAAATATATTAAAGTTTTTTTGCGTTATTTATGAAATTAAAACACACCAAACATTGCCAATATTGCTCTGGCCAAGATATAACAAATGCAAAGAATTGGCTCAATCAAAGTTATTTTTAATGTCCCTACAAACATATTGTGCGCCTATTAAAAATATAAAATACGCCTAAGCACTCGATTACTATAATTTTATCTGAAAGATAAAAGGTTTAGAATTAAGGTTACGATTCGTTTATTTCATGTTTTGTTAGTCAATTTTTCATATTTATGTTCAGAATTTGTTTATATTTTTATTTTCAGGCGAAGAACATACATTTGTAGTTTATTACTAATTTCCCCCCGAAATATCACTGCATAAATTCTGTAAATACTGAAATTGCATCATGATTCTCACAGATACAATAGAAGCAATAACGTAAGTTTTTTGAGAATAGCAATCGAGTTTTTAAAATAAAAATCATACACATTTTCATGTTTTGTAAATGAACAGGAAATAGCTAATTTTCTGCATAAAAAATGTGTATAGTTATTCATCATGGCAAAAATTGTTAATAATGTGTAAAGATGTGAAAAATTAAAATATAGAAATGTAAGGTTTCTTCCCCCACCCCCTCATCTGTGTCTAAAAGTTCACTTTAAAATTTCTTTGCGCTGTCCCTTTGATAGTTTTATGGGAGGGAGAAAGGGATAACTACCCCTCTCATACTTTGGAATATTTATTTAATTTCCACTTTTTAAACTAAACAATATTATAAAATCATTCTTAATGCTGCCGGTGAATAACACAATTTACCCCTAAAAGAGAACTTACACTTTAAAAACGATTCTTGATCACTTTCATGCTTACCTTTTATTTTATTTTTTTTGTCGTACTTTTATAATGCTAAATTCAAGGCAAATCAATAAGATAAGAAGTATTGTAGTAACCATTGAAAAATATCACTATGCCGTGCACTATGCCTGTGCTTAATATTGTTTTGTGTACTTTCGTGTTCTAGCGGCTCCTACAGTTACGATTATGCCAGGATTGCAGTTACAATTTCACTAAGATCATAGCAAAGCTTATATGTGCCTCATACATACGCACGAGCAGGGAAGACCGATCTATGCTCGGTCAAAATTAAATTTGAGTTCAAATATCATGACCCATGACCAAAATGACCCACTAATTGAATTTTTTCGAACATGTGAATTAGCCCAACAGTCTTCTCGTGCCCGAAAACCATAGGATGCAAAATTTAGTGCAAATAGTCTGAACCGTTTTTAAGACAAAATAGCTTGACCCATAATGACCCATGACCAAAATGACCAACTAATCGAAATTTCTCGAACGTGTGACCTAGCCTAATAGTCTTCTTGTTCCCTAAACCTGTAGGGTGCTAAATTTATTTCAAATCCTCTGAACCGTTTTTAAGATAAAATAGCTTGAACCATAATGACCCATGACCAAAATGACCCACTAATTGAATTTTTTCGAACATGTGACCTAGCCCAACAGTCTTCTCGTGCTCGAAAACCATTGGATGCAAAATTTAGTGTAAATTGAGCCGCTTTTTAGTTCTTGACCCACAATGACCCAGAAATGACCCACTAATCGAATTTTCTTGAACATGTGACCTAGCCCAATGATTTTCGCGTGCCCGAAACTCGTAGGATACAAAATTTAATCAAAATCGTTAGAGCCGTTTGTTAGATAAAATTAATTTGACCCGCTTTGACCCAAAAATGACCCACTAATCGAAAGTTCTCGAACATGTGACCCAGCCCAATAGTCTTCTCGTGCCCGAAAATAGTCGGATACAAAATTTCGTCAAAATCGTTTGAGCCGTTTTTTAGATACAATTAGCTTGACCATGACTCAAAATGACCCAAAATGACCCACTAATTGAATTTTCTCGAACATGTGACCTAGCCTAATAGTCTTCTTGTTCCCTAAACCTGTAGGGTGCTAAATTTATTTCAAATCCTCTGAACCGTTTTTAAGATAAAATAGCTTGAACCATACTGACCCATGACCAAAATGACCCACTAATTGATTTTTTTCGAACATGTGACCTAGCCCAACAGTCTTCTCGTGCTCGAAAACCATTGGATGCAAAATTTAGTGTAAATTGAGCCGCTTTTTAGATCTTGACCCACAATGACCCAGAAATGACCCACTAATCGAATTTTCTCGAACATGTGACCTAGCCCAATGATTTTCGCGTGCCCGAAACTCGTAGGATACAAAATTTAATCAAAATCGTTAGAGCCGTTTGTTAGATAAAATTAATTTGATCCGCTTTGACCCAAAAATGACCCACTAATCGAAAGTTCTCGAACATATGACTCAGCCCAATAGTTTTCTCGTGCCCGAAAATGGTCGGATACAAAATTTCGTTAAAATTGTTTGAACCGTTTTTTAGATACAATTAGCTAGACCATGACCCAAAATGACCCAAAATGACCCACTAATCGAATTTTCTCGAACATGTGACCTAGCCCAATGGTTTTCTGGTGCCCCAAGACGGTAGGATACGAAATTTCGTCAAAATCGTTAGAGCCGTTTTTAAGATAAAATTTACATATAATATATATATATATATATATATATATATATATATATATATATATATATATATAACCACACACAAGATTTGCTCGTATTAGAATATATGATATATATATACTTCTAATGCTCATATATGTGCTTTATGAGTATTGTATACATATTATTTACGTCTTATATTCCATATATATATCATATACATTTTACATACATGTCGTATATACGCCTTATATGACTATAACTGACTTATATGACTATGAAAGCTTGTTTTCCTGCTTCTCTATTTCGTCGATGTGCTCCTCAGCAGATATAGATTTTGTTGCATTCAACTATCCGGCCATTTGAAGCATTCGGCAATCAGCATTTTCCGAACATGCCGGTTAATTAACTCTTTACAGTATTTATTTTTTATTTTTTATTTTTTGAAAGATATATGACTTTGATAACTTTCATTAGAAAACTTAGTTTATATTATATTTCTAAACTATGTAACTAATAATTTTAAACAATGTTTATAATTATTTTTCCTCAATTAATTCATAAAAACTTTTGTGCTTTTTGAAAATTAATGACGAGGAAGGAGGGAGTGATAAATATTTTTTACTAGAATTTTTTTTTGGCTGCCAGATTTGATCAAATTCAGCCCTGCTCGGAGGCCACTATAATTCGAAAGTACCTTGTTTTGTTACAAGGTATGTTAACTTCTTAAAAAATCTAGAAGTTAAAATTCAACAGAGCTGAATCTTTTTTTGTTTCGTTTTTTAAATTCCCAGTTCAATTTAGATGTTTCTTGTTTCTTCTAAGGTATGGAGCTCCGTTTATCTACCGCTGTCCCGAAGGTCGCCTGACCGAGTCCGGCCTCACAGAACTGGACGGTAAGAAGCTGGATATATGGACTGTCGGCACGATGGCTTTCGAATTGTTCACCGGGATGGCTCTACTGAAAACATTCTCGTACTGGAATGGTCCTTTGTCATGTTGGTTCACTGAAGTGTATCCCGTTATACAAAACAATCTTCAGGTACGAATTTTTATCGCTTTTTTTAACGCATATTTTGCTATATTATTTATGTTTAATTAAGGAACTCTCGTTCTTTTAACTGTTAATGTATAATTTAAAAATGTACAAGGTAAAAGAAAAAAAAATTTCAACTTTTGTATCATTGTTGTTGGAAATAATTTTCATTTTGAAGACTTGTTTCTGAGAGTTATAAGGATCTATTATTAAAAAGTGGCATAAAAATGTTGCTAAAAATTCTTGTTCTGTGATTCTGCCAATTGTAATGCCCTTGTCAAAAGAAAAAGAAAGAAAAAAAAACACCTTATTAATTTTAAACACCAAATTATCGAAGATAAAAAACAAAATTAGATAATCGATCAAAAAATGTGTATTTTTCACTCTTTACAACGTAGTGGAAAATTGTTTATGAATTCAGTGTGTCTCTCTGCAATCTCTATCTGTCTACCGTCTGTCTGTCTGTATGCCTATACCTGCTCTAAATCACGTAAATATACTCAGAATGCCATGCAATTCATATATGTTATTCAGGTTTACTATGGCCTGTTTGGTATTGAAAATGAATCGTGTAGCATTTATTTCATTTACAGGGTCACTCAAAAAAATTCCGTTAACTTAGGGTCTTGGGAAAATATGGTTTGCGGTGTATTTTAATGATGTTACAATATTTCAAACATATTAAAATTGATATATATCCTTGAAGTGCACTACAAGAAGCTTACAATAGAATATAGCAGATATAGCGTCCATCGTTCATTTAAAGGGACTCATAAAATAATTCGGTTACATCACAGTCTATGAACAATAAATCATGGAAGTGAGTTTTCATTTGTGGTACGCGTTTTTAAATTTAACTATTTTTTACATGTTATTTGGTGTGTATAAATATACAGAGCAGCACACAAATTATCAAATAGATGGTTTTTTTTGGCTTAATGACAGAAATTGCTGAATAGAAAATTATATCTGTGCTAATTGAATTAAATTTTAGCATAATATGTAGTATGTCTATATACAAATCTATATATAATAAAAAGAGAATTCAGATGAATTCAGATATTTTTACGATTATTGATAGCAATGGATGAAATTGGATTTTCAAATTTGTGATGCGTTTTCCAAAACGTTTATTCAGACTTCAACTTAAAGTTTTGTGGATGTATAGGAAAGTATTTCATAATATATGCTTGACTCATGATTTTTCGTTCTTGTTTTAATTTTTGTTAAAAAATATAAGCTAAGGAGAATTCTCCATGCTGAAACTGAAACAAACTTTGATCATTTTCTTTAGGAGCACACAAGTTTGGCATCGTGTTTGCATTCTGCAATAAACTTTACACTCGGATCCATCCCAAACGAGAAGAAGACCCCCACGGAGGGCACTCCCCCCCCCCTTAGTGCCTATATCCCTCGTGTAGATAATCGGCCGTCCTAAATCAACCAACGCAAATGAGAAGTCAGTCGGTGAAGTACTTTAGGAATTATGCAGATGTAACTTTTGAAATTCCTAATATTAATTTTCTTTTTAACAGTTACAAAAAAAAAATCAATGTAAGTAGTTTTTTCTAATAAAATATGAAATTAATATTCGAAAAACAATATGCATTGTAAACTATAAAATTTTTAGCAGAATATTTTTTCAAAACGCTTTAAATATGCGCATCCAAAATTTCTAGAAAAAAAAGATTCCGCCGTGTAGTTTTTGAGTTACGCTTAGAAATCTGAAAGCACTGCACCTTGCTTGGGACTATTCAAATTTAATTCGACATTAGAAGTTCCAAACATTACATCTGCGTAATGCATAAGCTCTTTTGCCGAAAATGGCTTACCGTTTGGCATCTAATAGTAAAATTTAGCGAAGAATCCAAAAAAATCGTAAAAATTTGGTGTTTTTATTAAGATTTTTAAAATTTGTTACAATTTAATAAGTAGACTCAATCTTACTTTTCTATGATAATTTAAAATAAGACTCCATTCCCAATCGAATTTTCGTTTTTTCTCTGAAACAATTTGGCGATTAAAACATATGGAGCATTTCAAAAATTCCTGTTTTATTTGTTTCATCCTGTACCTCTTTTAAAATTTATAAATTTAAAAAAAAATTATTTTTACCTGATTGTACTGGTTTCTCTATATATATTTCTTTTGCCATGTTGGCAAATGTTTAGTTGACAAACGTAAGTTTTCAGATAATCTTAAGTTTAATAAACTAAGAGCAGAGTAATGTAGTTTTCCTTAAAACTTGTACAACTTCGATCACACTTATTTTTAGTAAGGTTGATTATTTTAAGTACAATTCAGGACAAATGTATTCGAAGAATAAAGATACATACCCGTTTAGGGGTGGGACTCGTTTATGGAATGTCTACAACATGACGATTAAAAAATATAATTCCTAGATTCTACATCATATCATGACCGTTTCTTTTCAAAACTTCCCCACAATAGTTTCACAATTCTTTTTTTCTGTATTTCTCTCAGAATTAACTGACAATTTAAATAAACATAAGCATTGCCATTTTATGCTATGGAGATTCGGTTTTACGCTCTTTTGGTTATATGGCGATTTTATAAAATAAATTTAATGAATATTTTTTCTTAAAACACACTCGTAAATATTTGTCGAGAAATATTTTATTTTTTCATATTTAACTAAGCAAAATAATTTGTATTTAGTTGATACATTAATTAAACAAATTACGTTCTTTTTTCTTGCTTTTTTCTGTTATTTTTGAATAGATATAAACATACACAACACTGTTACCATGAGGCAACTACTTTTAAATAACCATTGATTGAAATATTATACATTAAATTGTGACTATTTGTTTGCATTTCACACCTGTTCTTCTGAGAATAAGACAAACTGTAGATTAAATCTAGTGTTACTAACTCTACTGTACAGAATGCGGAGCCGTTCCTAAATCGAAAAACAAAAATACAGTAAAACATAAGAGAATACCTGTCTATAACAAACACCTGTCTTAAACAGAGAAAATGCATGGTCTCTACGTGTGGAATACGATAAATTACATCTGCTAAAACGAAAACTTGTCTAAAACAGAATTTTTCTCGCGTAATGGAGATTCGATCTTAGTAAGTTTTTCTGTTTCCGGTAAACACAATAATCTCATAATCCGTATATGAAAGCGGAATCGGTAGGGTCCGAAACAAAATTCCATTTTAGAGTGGTTTCCGATTGAGCAGTTATAATTTTATGGGACTCCCTCGGTAGGAAGTATGGTTTTTTTTTTACCTTTAAGATAAGATTCCGTTAGAAACAGGTTCCGGTTCCCTAGGTTGTTTTGAAAAAAGTACGGTGAAACCTATAAAAGCAGAATTTTAAGTGACCGTGAAAAAATGTTCGGTTTTAAAATCGCTTATGTTATAGCATATAGTACGCTATAGATTTCGCAGGACCTTAAAAGTTTTCCGACATAAATAGGTTTTATTGTCAAAGGTTTTACTGGTTTAATTTCCACTAATAAATAGCAAGGACTGAACAGTTTTTTAAATAATTTGAATCATGAGAAATTGGGACTTTTGGCATACCGTACTACGGTCCCGCAAATATGGGGGATTAGTTATTGTTTTGATATATTGATATAAATTATAATATATATTATAAATTAATTCTATAATTATTGAATTATTCCCTCAAAATCGGGACACCAGTCAATACAAGTTAAACGATTGCACTCTAACAATTTAACTTTATTTTCAGAAAAATAATTTTGTAAAGTTGATGGAAGACACCTTTTCAGTTTGTGATAAAAATCATCCAATAGCAGAAGATATCCTGAATTTCATAACTGGTTGTCTAAATATAGTTCCAGAAAACCGACCCACCGTCCAACAATTAAATGATCACAAGCTCTTCGGCGGTACATGGCAATATATAGAGGGTCAAGATGACATTTGGAAAAAAAAAAGTAAGGTTCTTTTTTTTTTTTTCCTTTTTTAATGTATCTAAACAATTCACATAAAAAGGCTAAATCACATAGATTGAATCTGTCACCATGATAGTGTGTGGGTTAATGTTCGATTTCGTCGTCTTGAGAAAAAGTATTGAGAATATAAGTTTCTCGATAACAAAACTATTTAAAATAATGATTTTTTAGACTATTAGGAAAGGAAAATGGGGAATTTACACAGATTAAAGGAAATAAAAGATATTTAAATACGGGAATAAATAGAAAATATCTAATATAATAAAGAATTTAAGAAAATGGGTTTTTTAAGAAGAAAAACTCTTATGAAATGAGATTTTTACATCTTATTTGTCCGGAAATAAAAAATGAATTTAAGTAAATTCGGATAAAAAATGTTTTAAATATGGACAGTAATGGAATATTTTTATGAAAGGGGATATTTTAATAAACTAGGATTGTAAATGGAATATACAATAAATTTAATAAGGTATGGAATTTGAAATTTTGCAATATATATATATATATATTATATATGAAATAAAACTTTTGTATATAATAACCATTAATATGTATATTATTTTAAAATGGTGTAAAAATATGCAAATTATGTGTAACAGCCGCAAGCTGGCGTTGCCTTGCGAAACCTGATTGGCTTAAAATATTATTTGATATTTTTGCTCCTCCCACCTTCCTAAGATCTAGGCGCTGTTGAATTTTTTTAATTGTGGTTTATGGTTCATGTTTTTTTTTTTTAATATTTAAAGTTTCTAATATTGTTATTGTATTAGCAGTTCATTAAAATTCATAATCTATCATCTTCTATTAGTGTATATACGAGCACGGAAGACCGAGCTATGCTCGGTCAAAAATAGCTTTGAGTTCAAATATCATGACCCATGACCAAAATGACCCACTAATCAAATTGTCGCGAACATGTAACCAAGCCCAATTGTCTTCTCGTGCCCGAAACCCGTAGGATATAAAATTTAGTCAAGATAGTGCGAGCCGTTTTTTATATAAAATTAACTTGACCCACAATGACCTATAAATTACCCACTAATCGAATTTTCTCGAGCATGTGACCTAGCTCAATAGTCTCCTCGTTCCCAAAAACCGTAGGATACAAAATTTAGTTCAAATCGTTGGAGTCATTTTTAAGATAAAAATAGCTTGACCCATAATAACCCATGACCAAAATGACCCACTGATTGAAATTTCTCGAACATGTGACCTAGCCCAATAGTCTTCTTGTTCCCTAAAACTGTAGGATACCAAATTCAGTTCAAATACTCTGAGCCGTTTTTAAGATAAAAATAGCTTGACCCATAATGACCCATGACCAAAATGACCCACTAATCGAATTTTCTCGAGCATATGACCCAGCCCAACAGTCTTCTCGTGCCTTTTAAATTGCTAAAAGATGTAAAGTAAAAACTTTATAAACAGTCAAATCAGTTTTAGTAGACTGTTGGCATGTTTCGGTTCCATGGGATCCATTATCAAAAGTCTGTACAATAGCAGAATATAGAATACGATAAGTAAGACTAAGAATATCCTTATTTGTTATCATTTTGGCTTCATAACAGTGTAATAAAACTTATTTTATTGTACATAAAGTTTTTGTTTTATGCCTTTTCGCAATTAAAATAAGTATATTATTACAAATTGATATGATTAATTATATTTTTATGAAGTATATTTTTTCCTAAGCCACTTTTATTACACTTTGATATTATATGAAAATGACGTGCTACAGAAGTGCCAAAGAACTTGGCGCCCACGGAGTACCACTAATGTTTAATAGAAATATTTAACTCGTTTTATCTCAGAATTTCGGCAATTTAATAAAATGTGGATTTCATTTAAAAGCTAATGGTACTCCGAGTATACAAAGTTGGACAGCAGTCCGACATTGTCTGTGCAAAATTGCAGAATTAAAATGTGTGCAGCGCTGCCTCATGAGCGACGGCCAACAACAACAAATACAAATGTTACACAGATATAAGAATTTTTTTAATGACTATTATAAGTTAAGTGCGCGTGCGTGTAAGACGTGTATGACTATCAAAGAACTTTTTCTCCATATAGTTGTTTCTAGACGCTTCCACAATGTTCTGAAATAAAAGATGTTTAATAGAATCCTACGAAACAAAAATCAATAATTACCTTGTCCCTTCGGTTTGGAAGAGAGACTTTAACACAGAACAACACTGCGGTTTGAACTAGAATCTAAATTTTTTCATAAGCTTTATCAGAAGGAGTATTGGTAATGACTGAAGTAACAGTGTTTTAACCGAATTCCAGGCGACATCAACATTTGATTAGTTCTAAACTTTTTGATGCGGGTCGAGACTGGTTCAAATGCAATATTTCTTTTGTGGGAGGTTTTATAACATAATATATTCTTTATAAGAAAAAGCACAGAATATTTTTTCATATGAAAATAGCTATGAATAAGTAAATATATATCATAACAGATAAAATTGATATTGTAGATATGAATGCAGGTAATGTTTCCAACATTAAAATGAAATACGTTGTTCTTTTCTTTCATTTCGCTTTCAGGTGGGTACCAAAATTGTTTGTTCTTGAGTTTCACGTCGAGTTTTGAGATGAGTTGAAATCAAATTTTCATTTACTTATCAGCACCTTACTCTAATCGGCATGATCTATATACCGATTAGTCCTGTGCGCACAGCAACAGTGTACGAAACATCCACAATAATTCACTTTAGAATTTATAAGTTTTAATAATTTTTTTTCATTTAAAGCAAAAAAATTAAATGATCATCACCTTATGTTGACGTATTTTCTATCTGTTTCTTTTCAGTGAGCATCCGGGAGTTTAATGCCATCTTGCAGCAAAATGAATTGGATTTAGTTCCAGCGAGTGTATTAGTAGATTCGTACATAAGCGAATGTGGAGATGATGAGATTCTGAAAGCATGTGGAGAAACATATACCGTAGAACCTGTTGTGAAACCTCAAATGGATGTTAGGCCTGAAGAAAATGTTAATAGCCAAGTTGCAATACCTTTATCTCATCCCGATGCTATCTTTGAAGATAAAATGACACATTCCTCATCAATAGCTCAAAACCCTGATTTTGATATAAAACAGATTCAAACGAAAAGCAAAGAATTCTTAACTTCCGTGCCACACCATCACATATCAAAGCAAGAAGTATCTCCAAATCTTGGTTACATATTCGATTCACCAGTTAGTAGTCCAACATTCGTATCTTCACAATCTGCCAGTGTCTCCAAATTAGAAAACTTTGCAGAAATCACTACCAATAATTCACCACCTAGTCGCCGACAGAAATTCAGAAAATGGTGGCAAAAAAAGACAGATGCTTTCCTTGGATTCGTAACAACATGTTGTTGCTGTGCACGAATGGATTCTCGTCCTGGTGATTTAACTAATAGTAAGTAGTTTAGAACATCATCCCATTTAATTGTAATTTATTTTCAAGATTCATATAAAATGTATAATATTTATTTGAATTTCACTTTAATTTGAAGCTTTATGGATGCTTCCTTTTTACAAACAATAAATTTTCAATTTCACTTTTCTTTCTTTCTAGAAATTTGAAGTTTTCTGTGCTAGCAGTTCGCCACAGCTGATATTCTCTAAATTATTTTTAATAATTTATTTTTAAATACCTAAAAAAATGCTCTCATCGGAACTGATATAATAAATATCAAATTTAATAACCCGTTTTAGTGCAATTCCAAACTAGCTTAAGAGCGTACACAAGTCAATAGAGTTGGACGATACCAGAAATTTAATATCGCAATAATCAACGAATTAATATTAATATTGGTGATATATCGCGGTAATTACCTTAAAGTGTGAGGGAATAGAAAAATTGTTAATTTCCAAAGATAAATGGTATGGTAGCAGCCATTTAAGTACAAACAGGTGTAGCAAGCAACTTATCCATTCTCTATATCTATTTGCTCACACAGCATCCTTTAAATATTATAGTATCATATTTATAAGACACAGAAATATTTTAGGAAAAGGACACATTGTTCGATATCTATTCGGGCTTATACCATTGCTTGGATAGTGGTTTTCTTTCAAAATAGTATATTCCCTATTCTTCCTATTTTTTACACTATTTTAACTATTAAATATCCTCGTGTATAACTGAAAATATTATAAAAAAGAAATTAAAATATAACGTTCTTAAATTTAGGTCGCTGCTGATTTTAACATGATTAAAGTAAGTAAAAAGCAACAGCAAAAACTGAAATTGGTTGTAATGCCACATATCATGCTAATATACTTGTAATTCAATAGCTTTCGTTGGATAACAGATATTGGAGAAATGTTTTTTTTTTTTTTTTCAATCTTTATCTATGCTATCAATGCATTCTTAACAGAAAAAAATAAAATAAAATTTCGCTTTATTTATACTTTTCTCTTTATTCACTATACATAAATACAACATTGGAATCTTTTTTCAAACATAAATATTCAAAGCAGATTTCAGAATAGTTTCATACTAATTAACATGTACTTTTTAGGTGCGTTCGTAATTATATAAATACGTAGCACCTATAGTCGTCATTTGGTCCGTCCGTCTGTCCGTCCGTCTGTCCGTCTGTCTGTCCGTCCGTCTGTCTGTCTGTCCGCATATAACAACGCAAAAACTACCCAACCAAATGGTTTGCAATTTAAAATATATTATCTTTGCAGAATTTTGTCGAGACATTTCAAATTTTATTAAAATCGAATCAAAACTTTAGGAGATATTAATAAAAATATTTATTAAGAAATTTGATTTTTTTTAAAAAAATCGGTGCTTTTTTGTTATAGGAGCTTCCGATGGATGTTAAATCGTCAAGCGACCGAGATACTTATTTTATTACAGAAATTAATCTGCAGACGATATAATTCATTTCACAGAATTAAAAATCATCAAGATCTGAATATTTATATAACTAGCTGATACATATATATCTGAATATTTATATAACTAGTTAAGATATTTGTATGAACAGTGTCATAAAATATATACTTAACTAGCTGTTTAACCCGTTCTACGCACGGGATATCATGAATTTAATTCTAAAACGTGCGTACGAACGCACCTCGTTTGTAACGTTTGACGTACAATTTCCAACTTTTTTTACTTAATTTTAAGCTGACATATCAAAGCAGCATATATTAAATTTGGTCGTATTCACGATCTCTACTGACAAAACGACAGAGAGGATAACAATAAAAAACATCGCTCGCAATATTAGACGTTACTATAGCTAGGAAACTCCGCTCAAAAGAAACCAATCACAATGAAATAATGAGGAAGCTTCGCTTCCCCAACATGGCGAAAGGCGAAATGTTACCATCAGTGCACTCTGATTGGTTGCTCGCGAACAGAGTTTTCCAGCTGCTAAGCTATGGTATTATTATCAACTCCACAATAACTCATACATATTTTACCGCTTCTTTATTGGTTTAAACATATCAATATGTGTGATATATTGCAATATGTCTAGACCAATAGCAGCGAAGGTACTGAAACACAGACGATAATAGTATTGTTCAGTAACAAACGGACAGTGGAATATGCGGTTTGTTTGAATAAAAAGTGAAGCATAGAATATATAGGATGTATTGAAAACACGACGAAAGAGAGATAATCATTAGAAGGGATACTCAGATTTGGATGAAGCGGGCAGCGAATAAATGCAGCAAAGGATTATTCCGATATTAATACTGAATATTCGGAGTTTTTCTAGTATTATGAAGCCGCTCTAAGGGGAAAAAATATGTTACTGGGATATATCGGTAGAGTCTGAGCTTAGCTATCGTTATTGGGATATATCGTCAGAATCAGAGTTTAGATATCGATATTGCGTTTATTAAAAAATATCAATATTTGACCGATATATTGATAAATAATCCAGCCCTACTAGTCAACATAAAAATTCGCAAGTTAATGTTAAACCAATGAAGGCGTTCTCTGTAAATGTCTCATTAGAATAATTTCAATAGTTTTATATCATTATTTTTTGCATAGGATACCTGGGGCCAAAGTCTACCGTTATATGTTCCTACTTTTTTTTTTCTTAATTTGGTGCATTTTTAATTTGAGAACACTTTTAAAGTAAAAACAATCAACGTTAGACGTCAACCTCAGAAATCGTATGCAAAGGAAACATTTAAACAGATTGAAATGCAAACGAGAAATCTAGAATTTGGAATCCCTATTCGTTTAATATTAGTTTGTGAATACCATCGCTTGAATACCTGTAGGTTAAGAATTGATGAAAATCACTGCCATCAGGTTTTAGAAAAATACAAAACAGCATTTTGAACATTTACTGACAATGAAAATTTTCACCAAATATACCTTTACAACTAAAATATAGAAATAAAAATTGCGTTTGTTCCTTATATGAGAATACAATTTATTGATGGATTTAGACTCAGGAAATGAGGACTTTCTTTTACGACTTTTTTTTTATGAATATTTTAACTAGTATAATCACGTAATCATTCATTTACTTTTAAAAGAAATGAAATTTCTTTTTAGCTTTTCAGCTGTTTCAGAAAGTGCGGTGCAAGATTTTTATGTTTTATAGAGATTTCATCTGGTTTAATCATTTTTCAAATCAAAATTGTCTCTCCGTCTGTTTAATCGAAAATTTCGATAATGCTATTACATAGAAGTTGAAAATTCCCAACGTAGTAAAAAAATGTCCTTAAAGTATAAACTCCTAGAAATAAAAGCTCGTGCTCTTGAGACTGCCTGGGGTTTAATCTGTTTAGCATCGTAATATTGCATCCCGATGTTATTGCCAAAAAAAAAAAAAAAAAAATCTAAGTTACCAGTGTCGTCAGAGTCGTCCAGGTGTTAGCTTAGAGCATTGGCACGTTAAGCAGATGTTCCAGCATAAACTCTTGCCCTGGACATTTTTTCAATTAATTGGATATTTTCAGCTCATATTATTTCGTTTCATCGATTGTGTTTGTGATAAAATAATTTAATATAATGCTGTACTAATTTGCCATATTTTTCCTTCACAGAACATGACTCTCCCTGACTTACCGAATTTGTCTACTCATGTGCCAAGGGCATTCTTTAATGGATTTGTGCTGATTTCCTTTACTATGTTGATGTCTGTCTACATCCGTGTGGTGCCCGGATCAGAATAGCACCAATGTAAGCCCATGCATGTCGTAGGAGGCGACTAAAATCGGCAACCCCCTAATTCTAAGGTGTCTGGGACCGTGCCGAGAGATTTGAGGCACGTGGGGCAAACAGTGTCGCTAACGGTCCCCTTGTGTTACTCCCAACTTCTTGTGTCTTCGTTTTGTGAATGAACGTGAAATATGAACCATCTGAGAGTGAAATAGTCATCATCTAAGGCGGGAGATTGAGGGCGGTGGGTAGGAGGGAACCCTCTAAAATCAGAAAAATTTAATAGATTAAGTCATTTTAAATGTAGTGTTATCAAACGTATTCTGACTTGTTGGCATAAGCCAATGTATATTGATGGAAAAATAGCAGGAACTTTATGAAACCCTTTTAATTTTTATATTTAGCACACATATTTTCCAGCTAATATTTACATATATGCAGCCTAAACAGAAAGATCTAATACAAGGCTATTGATACTGCGATATAATTCAAAAATTCACTAAAAATATCAGATGCCGCCACTTCTAGAAAGTTCATTATCCAGCAAAGTTTCAAAACAACGTAGATGTTGAATAAAATATTTCAAAGAACATAATAAAACGCCAAATACAAAAGTTTTTTAAAAAATTCAAATCTGGATATGTTAAGTTAAACACATTGTTCAGTGAAATAAATACATATTAAGAACCAAAAGTCTTCTATTTCGAGTTAAAGGCGGATACCAATCAAAAATTCTGCACTACAAGTCATGCTGGGTGGAACGGAGGCCGCAACAACACTCCGGCCTCCAATTTATTCCAAGATCACTGTAAGAGTGCATATTTTACCGGAGACTTATATAATGGACCCCTGTTATAATCTCCCTAATACTCGCATAGATCCCTACATGCCTGTAAATTTCATGATACAAAAACAATGCTTATTAGGCTCGCCACCAGCAACATTCTTATATCTATTATTTTTATTTTTATTTTTTTATATATTTATCTATTATGATTCCAGATTTTAAACTTTAAACATGTGGCGAATAAACTAAATATGATTGAATTCAATCTACATTTATATTTATAGTAATTAATCAAGATTTATATTTATTTAAATATGTATGCAGTAATCTTTCAAGATAATGTGAATTTTTTTACCTGATACACCACTTAGAGCAGGTAAGCATATAACATGTGCTAGCCTTTCTTTTTAAGGTTTTATTTTTATATATTTTGGTTTCACCTCCTCTTTATAAGGGGCACATTGGTTAAAGGCTGCAATTTTTTAACAAATCCAGTGTAAGCATGTAAGGAAATATAGATATTTTTAAAGATATAAATGTGTTATAATTCAGTTTGAAGGTTCTATAAAATTCTCTAAATATTGCAAATGTTAATTAACCACAATCTACAGTTTATGTTGTAATATTTAAACCCAACATTAGTAATTCATGAAAGTGGTTTGAGACGCGAGACACAGAATATTGCTTGGGTAGAGCTTGTGCACCAAATATTCCTTTGGTGAAACTTGCACTGCAAGTCTTATGGCCATGGCATTTTCATCGGCAATGTGCACCAAATATTCCTTTGGTGAGACTTGCGCTACAAGAATTAAAGCTTGTCATTCTCATCGGCAATGCTCACCGAATATTCCTTCGGTAGAGCTTGCGCTACAAGAATATATGCCATAGCTTCATCGGCAATGTTCACCGAATATTCCTTCGGTAGAGCTTGCGCTACAAGAATATTTGACAGAGCTTCTACATCGCAATTCTCGCCGAATATTCCTTCGGTAGAGTTTGCGTTCAATGACTAAATGACATGGATTTTTTTTTATCGGCAATGTGAACCAAACATTCCTTTGGAGACACTTACGCTACAAGAATAAAAGCTTGGCATTCTCATCGGCAATGTGCACCAAATATTCCTTTGGTGACACTTGCGCTACAAGAATTTATGACATGGCTTTCTCATCGTGTATGCCATGGTTTCTACATCGCGCAATGCTCCCCAAAAAAACTCACGTCTTGCATCACTTTCATGAATGTCTATATTTACTTAAAATATTACAGCATAAACTGTAGATTGTGTTTAATTTCTATAGAAAACATAGAATATTTGCAAGAAAAATACATAGAATATTTGCAAAGACATGTTTCACTGTTTATTAGCAACGACCAATGATGATTTGTTTATATGTTATATGTCATTTCCTTTTTTCAATAGAAAGCATGAGTTTAGTCAGATTAACCTGAATTGCATCTTCAAATGTGTACGAAATGGATAATAATTGAAATTAAAATTTATTATTGCTTCAAATACATCTTAACTGTAAATTTCACTGTTTACATTTGGAACAATGTGTGCTTTTAAGCTTTTTTAATAAATACAGTCAGTGGCGAAGCGTGTAGATCGCTGGAAAAAATTTCTATTTGACCTAAGTAGGATTTGACTTTAAAAAAAAAAAGTTTTTATATTACTTGTTTTTATTTTAAGGTCACGGACATCTGAGAGTTTACTGTATACATATATTTATACATAGTGTTATGTTTTCTTTAATGTATTTTTTACATTATGTATTTTTTTTATTTATAAATTTTGTACGTTTTTTTTTATTTTTAACTTTATTTTATTAATATAAATTACAAATGACTGATAGCTCAGTCATGCCTGTTGTCAGGCACCATTTTTTAACCCGCCTAAATCGAAGACGTTTGTTTTAGTGTTGATTTATACGTAGTATTTTGCACCTAAAACACTTGTCATTGATTTAGTCCAGTCCCAAGCCTGGACAAAAGAGTGAGGGAAAAATGGTAAAAATATACGCTGCTCATTTTTTCCCCAGGTTTCAGTTTCACAGATCTTTGAAAAAAAGACAAAGCAACATCAGGACGGGATTCCTACTTAGAGGCATACACCACTCACGGATAATAGTCTTGGCTATACATCTGTCTAATGATCGGAGATGTGAGTTTTCAGAAAATGAAAACGTCTGTCTATAAGACCTTTGACTTTCTGTAAGTTTGAAACTGTTTTACATTAATATTTACTGCATTAATATTTACTGCATGACATTTTTTAGACCACCGAAAACAAAAACATCTGTTTTATGAGTACCATATTCATAAAATCTTCCACCTGAAACACTTGCCTTTTATTTTGAGCAATCCCAAGCCTGGACGAAATTGTGAAGGGGAAATGTCCGTTGCTTCTTTTTTTTTTCAGATTTTAGTTTGAGCTCTTTGTAGTGTTGGCAATGAAGGAACACACTAACGAAGACAACGAAGTTAAATAAAAGAGGTAGTTTCTATGTATATGATTTTTTACTCAAAAATTTTCGAATTTTCAGATTTCTGCCGTTGGTTGGGTGAGAATTTCAGCGTAAGTTCAAAATTTTAATAGTATATAAGATAGGGATTTGAAAATTGATACCGGTCCTTTCCGCACTGTAAAAAATTTGGTGTAAAGTTCCTGAAAATACCTGTGGCATCTTACTGCCACAGGTTTTCCCAGCAATTTCACCAAAGAAATGCCAAGAAACTTGCACAAGTCAGTTACACACAAAATATATGGAACTTTACACAGATCACCGATCACTCTTTCACAATAATTCCGAAAAGTTACGCAAAAGTTCAAAATTATACCTGAGAAAAGTAAGGAATATTACACACAAAACATATGGAACGTTTCACAGTTGATTAGTAAATTCCTCTTTCTCAAGTATTCCGAAAAGTTATACACCATTGTGGAAGATGTTACACCAAATTTCGCGGTATTCTCGGATCAGCAGAAATAATCCGAGAAAACCCAGGAATGTTACACAGAAAACGTCAGGAACATTGCGCAGATTTTTTACAGTGCGTATTGCCACATGCGAATTATTAATAACTATGGAGGGGTAAGGGCAGAATCTACTTTTTATTGAATACCGCATTTAGTGCACATGACAGCTGTTATTATGATAAAGCAGAAAAGCAGGCTTAGCCTGCTATCAGGCCCCTAATTAACATCAGGGTTTTCTTTAACAGATTATTCGTTATATTTGCGAGAAGGGGGAGGGAAGAGGATAAATACTTTTTATTAAATATTGCATTTATTGTACTTCAACGTGCGGTTTTTTCCTTATTTGACACCTTGTTTCACAATAAGCAGTCTCATATCCCTTTTATCTTCTCGGCCTTTCAAGGTTTTTTTCTCTAACTTTCTCTAACTAAGCCTTATTTCCATAACTCAGGAACTATCTTTCCAATTTCAACGCAAATGCTTCCAAACTTTAAAATTAACTTAATAATCACCCTCTATAATATTAAAGTGAACTTATGAGTTGTATCTACCACTTTTTTCGAATAATAACTTAACTCTCTAGGTATGGCTTATATCTATAACTCAGTTAATAATGTTCCAAGCTTCTCCAATCCAGTTCTATTTTGCTAAATTTGAATAACAAGCATCACTTACAGCTTCAGAGTGTATTTCTAGAAAAGTGCTGCCAGATTTTTTGAATAATAATCTAACAGACATATTTGAAAATAAATTCCTAGCTTAACGAAATGAATCAATCTTTAAAGATGCACACTAGTGTGTATCATAAGAATTAACGAAAACATAGCTAAATAAAGGGTCACACAATATTAAAACGAACTCTCAGTAATGTAATTTCGACGTTTGATTTCCCCGGGTATGACGCCCTCTGACAGATGATATGTAAACTATTTTCTTGGCCCATTTTCGTTTAGAAAAATCGTCCAAAATTAAAGGCTTTACAGCGACGCGCATCATCGTAGGCTACGCTAATGGAAAACTTTAATAAAAAAGGAACCGCTACATTGCGAGGGTGTAAAGTAAATTTGTCAGCTGAAGTACCCTTTCACCTAGTATTTAACTGAAAATATGCATTGCTTAAATATGCAATTTTTTAAAATACTTTATTCAATTCGTATTAGCAGTAAATTGTTAGTACATAACAATCGCAGTGTGATCAACGCAAATAAAAAAAAATATTTCCGTCTGAAACAATCTGATTATTTGTGCACTTAACACTAAAAAAAAGGCCATTATATATTTCTTGATTGATTAACAGGGAGATTCGTGTTATTCCTTTTTTCTTTCTTTCTATCACCAGCTAATTTTTGATATATCATAACACAATACTATCAGACAGCGAAGGAAAGGAAAATAACTGTCGACTTGAAACAACAATCGGTTTTAACTCGAGGTGTAATTCATTTATCGAAAAAAAAAAACTGTTCGATTACGAATCACTTAAACTTACAAACTTGCAAGTGTTTCGTTTTAAAATGCGTCCGTAAATCTCGCAGAAAGTTTTGCGTCGTTCTGCTGGGGAGAAGAGAATGCCAGTCAAAGACTATCATTATAATGAATAAATGTGTTCAGAAATAGTGTTTATAATTTAAATTCTCAGTCTATTTCTGGAGTTTTCAAATATTTCCTAGTGTAACTTCCCTAAGATACCAAAATTTGCTCGCGTTTCTTCCGAGGACTGGAATCCATTTGTGGCAATTTTCCTGCCGAACAATAAAGGAACATAAATTAATTTTTCTACATATTTGTAACTCTCTGTTATTCTATTTAAGTCTTAAAATAATGAATATGATAGAATGAATTCTGCATAATGTCTAATGACTAATGATTGATTTCTGCCCCACGAACTTTCATGCCATTTGACTGTGTCGTTTCCCACAGACACTTGGGGAGGATGGGTGTTATTTAACAAAAGTAGGTTCTATTTTTAGAAATAAGATAAATTCGATGTATGCAATACAAAATATATATTCACAAAATATTTCATGACTTGCAACGGAAAAAATATGCATCTTAAAGGACGAATCACATTTTTTATGTATCTTTTCTCTAACATTTTGTTTAAAACCCTTTCCGGCACAATGGTCCCACTCCGGGCACACCTAATTTTAATTCCAAACTTGCATTCGACACCAAGAATATTTAATTAAAAAAAATTCTACAATGAAAGCTTAAAATAAGGAGTTCTTATTTTCTATAAAAGTCGTTTGTAAATTCCGGTGTCAGTCAGTAATTTCTCAATTTACGAACAGACTTTATCTGTGTCAGAAAGGGTTAAATGATTTTCTATAGCGCATTCCTGGCATCATTGACTTCCACCAACCAAAATGTTTTAGAATTTGTCTTTATTATGGCAGCTTTATTTAAAATAATAAATAGCATAAAAAATAATAATACAAAAATATAACCCACATCTCCTTTCATAATCCATCCTCGCCTAAACACATATTTTTTTACAATAACAGATGAACTATGAAGACAAAGTATTTTGAAAATCTTGGTCGCCATTCGAAATCTTAACACCTCGAATAGGCAGTGGCATATTTTATATATAATTTTTCATTTATACTGTACGTGAAGAAATGCTTTTACTTACTTACAAAGAAATTTGTTCGTAAATTCTTATGTAGGGGAGATGGAGGATGAATGGGACATTTTCACAAAAATGTTTATTTTAAATATTTTATTTAAGTTATTATCAATATTATATATCACATTTCATACATTAAGTGTTTGACTACATCTTATGCACAATATTTATTCAAAATTATTATTATACAGAAATATATTATGAAATTAAAAAAAAGTTCCTCTCTGTCCCAATCATCCCCACAGCAGGGATGAATGGGACACAAATATTTTCCTCCACAAAAATGACTCCTTGGCAAAAGTTGAGAGATTGTAAATTGTAATATGATCTCCAGGATTATTTGTTAGCCAATCATCTTGGACTCATCTCAGCTTTGCCGTAAAAGGCCCATAAACGGAAGCATTCAATGGCTGAAGACGATGGCTACAATGAGGATAAAACGTTAAAAGAATAATTACCATAAATTATTAATATATCAAAACGTCAGAAATTAAATCGACATTAAATCGGCAATAACTATAACGACGGTCCTTTAGTTCGTTTGGATAGATTTTCATTAAAAAAAAATAAAATCATTCAACATTTTTTAAAAATATTTTCAAGGTTATTATCATGGGCCTGGGCAACGCCGGGCATGTCAACTAGTGGTTAATATTGATTCATTTTAATTACCAATATTGAGCCTTGAAATAAAAAACTACAATCTATCTTAATTGTTTATATTGCATAAGATATTTAAGTAACTTCAAATGTAAAAAATTACTTCAGGAAATGATAATTTGAAGAAAACTGAAAACAGCCATGTGGTCTTGCTTTTGGTTCTGAAGCACACTATGGTAGTGAAGTCTATGAGGATAGGAAGCAACTAAAAAAAAAAAAAGTTAATTGCCTGAAATATTGAGAACGTCCCATCCATCCCCCATCTCCCCTAATTTAATCATTTTAACATTTTAGCAACAGAAATGCTTTGATCCTGAAAGGATTAACATAGGAAAAAAAGTCATAAAATCCGATTTAAATAAAAAATGCGATTATTTTAATTTTTTTCGTACCCTGTTTATATTATTATAGAATATTATTCTACTAATTTTCTGAAAAAAATAATTTAATAGTTAAGTAGCTTTTAAATAGTCTAAAAATATCGTTTTATATATATTTTTTTTTTACATTATGAAGAGTGCAAAAGAAGGGGGAAAAAATCATGAGTTATTCTGTATTATATTTTGAAATGCTGTTTTACCTTACTAAATTAATAATTTGTTATCAGTTGTTATATTTATTCTATATAATTTTTTCTCTTTATTTTTTCGTAGTAGAACTAATGTTTACATGTTTTCGCTTATTATTATTTTTTTTTAATTTTTATTTGTATGCTGCGGTGTGTTTATTTATCTCTTTACCAGCATTCTAAATGTTTTACACCCCCCCCCCCCTCTCCCTAATTCTCTGTAAAATGATTTTCCCATCGATATATTATTTAATAACTTAAGATTAGATTTTTTTTTTTTAAAATATTGTTAGCTGTTTAAAATACATGCTCAAAATAATGCATCAAGTTTACCTCTGTTATTGACCTGATAAAAGAAATACCCCCCCCCCCCTCCCACTTGGAATATTCTAGCCTGATTCTGTATTTGTTAGTAATAAGTTACCATAAATAATTAATTTGATGAAATAAATCAAATCAAACCTATGTCATTTCTCTATCATACAGATAAATTGAATATCAAAACTCGAAATGAATAAAAATATGGTTTAGCTTCCCAATATTTACGGTAGACCGAAGGAAAAACTAGTTTTGCAGGTAATCAGAAAGGGAAAAAAAGGAAATGTAGTAATCAATACAAATTGTATACTTCTTCAGGGTTTTTTCCATTTCTTTTACAACATGTTGCAAAAGTTCGGCATGAATAAAGTCAATGTTGAAAATGTTTTCACAGGGAATTTGTTTTTTATTTACTTTTTATCAGTCAGTCAGGAGTTCTCTTTTTATTATATTAGCATGGATAATTTTTTCTCTTCATTTTCTCATAGTAGAACTCATTTTTACATATTTCATATTATTAAAATTTATTCATTTATTTATTTATTTTTGTTTAATGTTTATTTGTATCCTGTAGTATTGCACCAGTATGTCTGTTTATTTCTTTACCAGCATTCTAAATATATTATGCCCCCCTCTCCCTAATTTTTTGTAAAACGATCTTCTTAATCGATATATTATTTAATAACTTAAGCTTGGAATTTTTTTTTTTTTTTTTATGTCGTTAGATGCTTAAAATACATACTTAAAAACCATACATCAAGTGCTTTCTGTTATTGACCAGGTGAAAGAAATACTTTTCCCTCTTTGAATATTCTATCCTGATTCTGTATTTGTTAATAACAAATTACCATAAATAATAAATTTGATAAAATAAATAAGAATAATCAAGATCAATTCAAAAACCTATGACTTTTCTCTATCATACACATAAATAGAATATCAAAACTCGAATTCAAGAAAACTACGGTTTAGCTTCCTAACATTTAAAGTACATTGAAGGACGTTTTACAGTCAATCAGAAGAGAACAAAAAAAAAAAAAGTAAGCAATAAGAATTGCATACTTCTTCGGGGTTTTTAGCACTTTCCAACCTAGTTGAAAAGTGCTTATGACTTCGGTTTGTCTGGCCGTCTGGCCGTGCTCTAACTTCCGTAAATATGCTCGGATTGCTCTGCAATTTTTATATGTTATTGTCGTTATCTATAGCATGTTCCCCATTTCAACGGAAGTGTGTAGCACTTATAGTTTTTTTACAGGGGCACTCAAAAGAATTCCGTTACATTGCGGTCTATGGGGAAAAATCATTTGCGGTTTATTTAAATAATGTTTCCCTATTTTAAACGCATTGAAATTTATATATATCACTAAGGTGCATTAGAAAAAGCTTAACATGGAATAGGGTGTGCATAGAACTTATAGTTAATTTACAGGGACAGTCAAAAGAATTCCGTTACATTACGTCTATGGAGAAAAATCGTCTGCGGTTTATTTAAATAATGTTTCACTATTTTAAACGCATTGAAATTTATATATATCACTAAGGTGCATTACAAGAGGCTTACTACAGAATAGTGTGTGTATAGCAGTCATCGTTCATTTACAGGTACACACAAAAGTATTCTCTACTGTCTGTTAACAATAATTCCTGGAAGTGCGTTTTAAGTTGCTGAACGCGATTTTAAATTTAACTCGCTTTTTGTCTGTTACTTGGTGTGTATAAATTCTGTAGATAATATACAGGGCAGCACAAAAGTTCGCGAACACATTTCCGTTTATTGACAGAAACTCCAGAAGGAGAATTTTAAACTGTGCTACGCGCTTCCTAACTAAACTAAAATTTAGCATCCTATATAGTATATATACAAAACTATAGATCATATACAGGGCTGAATAAAAGTATTCTGATATTTTTCCGAATATTGTATCTGTTGGAAATTCCTGAAATTATGTTTTTAAATATGTTATGCGTTTTCCAAATTGTTTACTTAGATGTTATCTTTTAGCTTATTAAACGGTATGTTTTGTAAAATTATTTTGGAAACGTTGGAAAGTGCTACATAATCTATGCTTCACGCATGATTTTTCGTTCTTGTTTTCTTTTCTTTTACAGCATGTTGCAAAAGTTCGGCATGAATAAAGTCGATATAGATAAATATTTCCACAAGGGGATTATTTTTTTAATTTTTTTCTTGGAAGGACCCAGGAAAAATAGGTCTCTTCCTGGAATGTTCATGTCTTCATGTGCCTGTGGTTCTCGTTCAACATAGAGCTACTTAAAATATCGGGAAACTGCTTCAATTTCTATATGTTATTGATATTTATTATAGAATCTTCGATATTAAAAATAAAGTGTGTAGCGTTTATAAATCATTTACAGGGACGCCCAAAATAATTCCGTTGCATTAGGGTCTATGAAGAAGAATCGCTTTCGATGCATTTAAATGATGTTACAATACTTCCAACATAATGAAATTCATATCCATCACTGAGTTGGGCTAAGCTCAGGGGTCGATGCAGGTTTTTTTTTTCTTGGGGCCCGTTTTGTGAAAAGTAAAGGTTATTTTTGTGAAATTTATTATATTTTTGTGAAAAATAACATTTTGTAACGAAAGTTTAAATTCAGTTAATAAAATTCGAACCAAGCATTTACAAACAAAAACTTTTTAAAATCCTTTTGCTGAAGTTTTCCTCTCTGGTGAACTTGTTTGTTTACAACAATTTAAAACATCACAAAATAATAAATAAATTATAAATAGTAAGTTTTTATGGAATAGAATTTTGTGAAGGTGCCCATTTTATCAAATTGATTTTTGTGAAGGGTCCCATTTTATCAAATTGCTTTTTGTGAAGGGACCTATTTTATGAAATAGATTTTTGTGAAGGGACCCATTTCATTAAATAGATTTTTGTGAAAGGGCCCTAAATAGGCCCCAAATTTTTCCTGGATCAACCCCTGAAGCTATACATTCTAAGGAGTGTAGAATAAGTAGCATTTATAGTTCGTGTACAGGGACGCACAAAAGAACTCCATAACATTATGAACTACGCGGGAAATCGTTTGCGATACATTTTAATGATGTTGTGATACGTCAAACATAATGTAATTAAAAAGGATCACTGGAGTGCACTACAACATGTTTTGTATAGATTAAGGAGTGCGGAGCATTTATCTTCATTTACAGAGACGCACAAATGATTTCTGTTACAGGATGGATTACGATCGATTTCATTGTATAGAGAAAAGAATTTTTTTAATAACATTCTGTTAGTGTTGCAAAGCGCTTCATAATCTATGCCTAATGCATGATTTTTAGTTCTTGTTATTCATTGCCCGACAGTGTTGAATTCAGACCACTTCTCACCGGAAGGGATTTCTGTGGTTCGGGGGGGGGGGGGAATTGCAGTTATTAACCATTAAAAGCATAAAATCTCAAATCTTCCGGGGGAGGGAGATGCGCCCCCCGGGCCTTGCCCGACTTTTTTAGTCCAAGAATGAAAGACTAACAAATAATAATTTTTTTATACTTCCGACAATCTTCAATAATCGTCGGAGTATATATTTATCTCTCCATAAGGAAAGTTTAAAGGAAATGTGTATCAGCAAAATTTAGCCCCTTTTTTCCTTACAAATTCTTCAGTGTTTCGGTGAAACCAAACTGCCACTCTACTTCAATCCTACACATTACTTTTTGAAATTTTCTTTAAGGCTGCATTTTTCGATAGTAACTATTAAGAACTTCGAACTCCGACGTAATACAATTTTTTTATTCATTTTCAGAAACAACACATTCATGGTTGTCTAAAGGAAATGGCACTCTGTCGCATATAAATTCGATTTAAACTAAGGAATTTTCTATAATCGGAAACTTAAAATGTTGACATAGCGGTCAGTCGCCTTTAATTTTTAGCAACAACGCCTTGTGACAACTCAAAGAAATACACTACAATGAATAGAACTTCAGTTCTCGAATGCTTCAGTTGTCGAACAATCCGGTTCTCGACAAAGGAATTCGAGTAGAATTTGATTCGATATACACAAACACGACGTAACAAAAGCAGTCTAATTGATTTTTACTTTCTTCTATCTTATTGTCGAACATCTTCTATCTTTACAAGAAGAAAGTATTGGATTCATGAAAATTTTCGACGAATTTATACGTTTTAGGTCCTGAACACGAATTGACCATTTTTAGAAAATGTCTGTCTGTATGTATGTGACAAAAAATTTGTGGGCGCTCTATCTCAAGAACTAATGCACGAAATTTAATAAAACTTTATATTCAGTTAGTCCCTGATATGAATGGGTGCTGATTAGTTTTTGATGGAAATCGCCTAACAGATGGCGCTGCTATGCTCCATTTTTCGCGATTTCCGCAATAGCTCTATCTCAAGAACTAATGCGCTTATTTTCATCAAACTTCAGGTTCAGTTAGACCTTGACAAAAATAGACGCTGATTAAAGTTTGGTGTAGATATCCCAACAGGTGGCGCTCTATACCACATTTTTCTCGATTTTTACGATAGCTATATCTCAAGAACTAATGCACGGAATTTCATCAAACTTCAGATTCTGTTAGACCTTGACATAAATAGATGCTGCTTATGTGTTTGTGTAAAATGCCCAACAGGTGGAGCTGCTATGCTACTTTTTCCATTATTATCACAATAACTATATCTCAAGAACTAATGCACGGATTTTAATCAAACTTCAGATTCAGTTAGACGTTGACATAAGTGGTTGTTGATTAGGTTTTGGTCTAAATCTTCTAACAGGTGGCGCTGCTATGCTGCATTCTGCAGGATTTACACGATTTTTGCAATAGTCATATCTCAAGAACTAATGCACAGAATTTAATAAAACTTTAGAATCAGTTAGACCTTGATATAAATTGGTGCTGATTCTTTTTAGTGTATGCGAAATCTGTTTGAGATAGAAGAAAATTTTGGGATTGGCACATCCGACTAGTTTTTAATGGAAATTGCTGAATTTGTTAATTTTAATTTGAAAATTCTTGGTTAAATGAGTGTTTAAATGCTTAGCATACTTCATGAATTTAAACTTTAACGATTAAATAGTTTATTATTCTTTCTATAACCTTATATAATATATATACAAGTGACTGTTGATTTACATGGTTTCGCAGACAGGATAAGATAAGGTTTAAGTGTATTTTAACGGTAACTGCCCGATTAAGAACGCTCTCATTTAATACATTTCTATATTAAATAAGTCGTTGTTCCCATGGCAACAATACTTTTCTCTTGTTGTCTTCTACACTAGGAATATCGTAGTCAAATTGACAGTGCTCAGAATCGGACATTAATTTTGAGTTGGAAGCTTTTTTAATCAATTGAAATTTTGTTCTAAACCGTAGAATACGATCGTTAATTCTCTTTATATATACATATAAATATATATGGCAAAACAGTAGTTATAAAGTGTATTTATTTAAGTTATTTTAGTGTACTTATATAGTGCACTTAGTGTGTTATTATTTAAGTGTACTTACTTAAACTAGTTCAGTATAAAGACTAGAAAAAGTTTTTCCTATAAGAGTATTTATCATAACATTCTTTATTATTATTATTATTGCATCGCCAACCAGCAATAAATCACCAAAATTACAAAACTTTCATAATTTTCTTACGGACGTTATATCGAGGGTCCGCAACAATTTTTTTAATGAACTTCATGAGAAGAATATTATGTAATTTTTTCAAAATTTTCTGACTATGTGCTTATGGAGACCTTCCTTGTTAGTGGTCCTAATGATCTTCAAAAAAATAATAAGAATAAAAACCAAAGTCTTTTCACTAATCTCAAATCACCAAAAATTTCACAAATGGGTATAGTTTTTGTAATATTTTGATCAAAGTGTTGTAAAACTATCATTGTCTCGTGTACTAGACAGACGTTTTTATATCATATAAGACAGACGATTTTATATCGTTTATGGAAATATAAATTTTCTGCCAAATAAGTCATTTTTATATATTTTTAAAGTATCTTAAATTGTTACTTCCCCAGTAATTTAAGTTTAGTTTTGGTCAATCAAAATAATCTTGAAAATCCTGTCCCCCCCCCCCCCCCCAAAAAAAAAAAAAAAAAAAAAAAAAAAAAAAAAAAAAAAAGATTGAAATGTGCTTTAATTTTTATGTGTTGGAGATACAGTAGAAAATGTACATTGCAAAAGTGTTTAAAATAAGATAGGAATAAAGATATTATGCAGATGAAATAGTACTATCATTGCTATGTAAAGAGTTGCACTTTTTAAATTTTATAGGGTCCCTAAACTTCAGACCTTTCTGGCACTAAAAATGGGCAGATGATTTTTCAGTTTCGGCAAGCACCGAAATTTTATAAAATTCAAAGTATAACTCAGCATATTTCGGTCATAGAAAGAAAGAATTTTTACTGTTGTACTTATCAGAGCATGCAGAAAAGTTTTCTAAATATAATTTATAGGACCCAAGGACCATGTAAAATTTAAAAAGTGTAACTTTTTGAATGTTAATGGTAGGACTATTTTATCAAAAAAGTTATTTCTACCTTATTTTGAATACTTTTGTAATTTACACTGCCAACATATCTGCAACAAGTAAAAAAAATTAAGCGCGATTCAATATTTTTGAGACAAACCGTATAGTAATCAATAAAATGCAATTCAACACAACTGAATGTCAGTTTTCTAAAAAAAAGTCTGCTGGACAGTGGTCAGCTCTTCCATGTTAGGGACTCCATCTAGGAGGCTTCACTTTAACGTAGTGATGGAGTTTGACAGACACACTCAGAGATTCTTTTTCTAAAAAGTATGTTTTGAAAAAGCATTTAATGTTTTGTAATATTGCAAGTATCGTCTAGAGAAAATTTATTCTAAAATGTGATTCTTTTTTTTTCTTTTGTGTATCGATCAATATTTCAGCAGAATTAAGAGTGTGACTGAACCAAGAAAGCCTCAAAGATTCCTTCATTTGACATATTTCACAGTTACATAAACTAACACTATGTATGTATCATTTATTTTTATTATTTACTTTTTTAGCCATTTGAAAGAGTGGACATACAATGGTAAAAAACATGACAGATGTATGCTTACAGCCTCTCTCATTAATTTTTTGCTTAAAATTGTTTAAATATGTCACACAAGATCAGAAATATAGGTTTATTTAGCAACTTTAATGTATTTCAATTATAGTTTTGACCCCCAATACGTTCACAACACCGTCCTAACTTTTATGCATGTTAATACCTTATTCATCCTATCTTATATTTTATGTTGCTGTATGGAGAAGGAATTGGTTGAAAAAAAAAATCTATATACATAAATGAAAGTCCTGATTGGAGAGAACATCAATGCACGGCCCAAACTATTGAACCTAGAAACATGAAACTTGGAAGAAAAATACTTCTTAAGATGTAGAGGCACACTAAAAAAGGATATTCTAAAATTCCACCCCTAAAAGAGAAAAAAAGAGGAACAAACTTTTAAAAAATTCCTTAAAAATCAGTTGTTATAGTTGGGTGTCAATAACATGTTTTAATGTATTTTTGTATGCTGAATCAAATGGTACCATATAAATATTCTAAGTGCAATAATTCGTGAGATATTGCACATTTTTTAATTTGGCGATGTCTTTGGCAACAGAACCTCAGAATTTCCAACAATACAAGTGATAATTTTTAAAATACATCTGTCATTATTATTATAGATCAAACAATACTTGGCGATTTATTATTTGTGATTGAATACGAAAAAATGTACCTGATATTTTGATTAGATAAAAGGTGAATAATGTCAGTTTTCAGGCATTTTTTTTAAAATTATTATTAATTAATTGTGCATTATTATTATTTTCATAAATGCCATGATTTTGAAATAATGTGCTTGCTGAAATAAAGTTTTGATGGTTTGTATGGTTTCGATATTGCACACTCTTGGCGATGTTTTTAGAACCAAAACATCAATATTTGTAACATTACAAGTGATAATTTCTAAAAATACATCCGTTACTATAGCAACAGAATAATTTCAAATCTATGTATACTAATACAGTAGAAGATCTTTATAACGCAAACTTAAAAACGTGAGGTTGTGCATTATATAGAATTTTGCGTTATATAGATCCCATTTCATACATCCTTAAATTTACCTTGTAAACAAGGACAAATATGTCTGAAACAATCAAAATACAGTATAGTAGAGTATCTTTATACTGCATTCCTTGGGACCAGGAGTTGTGCAGATTATAATTTTTGCATAATATAGATTATCTCACACATTGTTAAATCTACTTAATAAACATGGTTCAAGTATGCCTAGACCAAATCAATCATTATATTACTCATCTTCAAAAAATTTTACTGTAATAGTAGCAATTTTTTCATTAGCTCTTAATTAAGAAGATAAAGTTGAACTAATGTATCAAATTTTGTGCTATAGAGAGTAAAATTTTTTTACAATGTGGGAATGCAGGTGCTTCCTAACTGCAAAATTCATTGTTTACATCTGAAAAGCTGTGCGTTATATAGAGAATTGCATTATATAGAATTGCGTTATAAAGATCTTCTACTGTATTATAAAGAAGTAACTTTTTGGGGTGTTTTCTGTTTTTTTTAATTTGTAGGTATAATCGCTGAAACTACCAAACCGATTTCAAAAGTAATGATAGCAAATTGATGGTGACAGTCCCTACTCCAACATAGGCTATATTTTATGTTGGTGCCACTACCCACAGGGGGTGCATGAGGAGGGAAAAATGTTCTAAAATAACAATTTTCGTGATACTGAAGGGCCTAGAAACTTGAAATTTGGCATGGTATCTCTGGAACTACTGAACCGATTTCAAACATAATGGTGGCAAATTGATGGTGACAATCCCTGCTCTAACATAGGCTATATTTTATGTTGTTGTCACTACCCCCAGGGGATTGGCGGTAGCGAAAAACATTCTAAAATTGCAATTTTCTGATACTGGGGCTAGAAATTTGTGATCTGGAATAGTAGGTAGTTACATATAAAATGTAAGTGCTCTCTAAGAAAAGTTTCTAAAAAATTCGAAATTTAAAAGGGTGAAATGAACGAAAAGCGTTCTAAAAACATTCTAAATTACAATTTCAATGGATCTGTGGGACTACCGAACTGATTTCAAACGTAATGGGGGCAACTTTATGGTGACAGTTTCTGCTCTAACATTATGTCGGTGTCACTACCCCAGGGGTGTGCAGTAGTGAAAAATGTTCCAAAATTGTAATTTTTGTGGTACTGAAGGGGATAGAAACTTGAAATTTGGCAAAATAAGAACAGTTTCTGAAAATTTTGAAATTTAAAAGAGTGAAATGAGAGAAAAGGTTTAAATTTTAATGTGTGCAGGAACAAAAAAGTTCTAAAATGGCGATTTCTGTGATATATTTGTTATAGAAGTTTGCTTAACTAGAAGCTTGGAATTTGGCATGGTGCTTATTCTTAAAATGTAAATACTCACTTAGAATGGTTTCTAAATTTCAAATAAAAAATGAAATTAGCGAAAAATCTTCAAATTACATTCTAAATTGTCATTAATTTGAAATGAATTTTAGCTCTTCTCATTCACTTAAGTCTCATGTATGATAAGAATGAAGCTTACTCAAAATATGGCTTAGTTTATAATGTCCTCTAAAAAAGTACGCCGAAGAGTACAACTTGGCATATTTCAACAATTACATGAGCAAAGCCACAAGTTTTGTGTATATATATAAAAGAAAATTCTGACTGAGGGGATAATCAATGCATAGCCCAAACTACTGAAATCAGAAATGTGAAAATTGAGAGGGGATAATTCTTAGGATACAGAGACACAATAAGAAAGGATTTTCAAAAACCCCACCCCTAAAAAAGGTAAAAAGAGTAACAAACTTTAAAAAAAATCCTTAAAATCAGCTACTATAGTTATGTGACAAATGATAACATATTTTAATATATTTTTGTATGCTGAATCGAATGATACAAGTACATTCTTTTAAGCCAAATAGGTCGTGAGATATTGCAAATTTTGTCTAATTTGGCAATGTCTTTGTCGCCAAAACCTCAAAATTCTAATATTACAAATGATAATTTCTAAAAATACATGCATTGTTATAGCAACAAAAGAAATTCCAACTGTCGAAAAAACATGGGAGACTTCTTTTCATCGTGCCAAATAGAATTATAGGTGAAATTTCTATAATAAGGAGAAACCTGATTATGAAAGATACCCATTTTTAAACATTCCGCTGAATGGATTTTGATGGGAATTGGACTGTTAGTTAGATAATTTTTAAGGGAATGTTTTGGTACATAAAATCATTACATGCTGTTTAGTTATAGAATTATGTGTCAGATGAATCAGTTTATGAAAGTTTAGACCTTTTAAAATGATTCTGTTAAATAGATTTTGATGTGGATGAATGGATTCATTGTTACATAGATTATTGTTCAGGGAAGGTTCAAATATATAATGTATCGTTCTACGTTGCTTAGTTCTAGAATTATGAGGGAAATTTCTATAATCAGGTGACCAGGTTATAAAAAACAAGTCTTTAAAAAAAGTAAGGCTTGCATTTGTTAGTTAAAAATTGTTCAGGGATGGTTTTAGTATATTGCATATCATTCTTTACCAAATCCTACTATAAATATTCAACTAAAGTCCTTATCAGCCCAAATTTTTTCTGACAAATTAGAAAATATACTGGCATAAAGACGTTTGTATTGTTTTCAGTAATGCGAAAGGATATTCTAGGTAAATGTCCACATTGGTTTAAAATACAAGATCAAATTCATCTATGTATTTCATTTGATTCAAGATTGGTTTGGAAAAACCAACCAGCATAGCAGGCGAAGCCTGCGAGTATATATATGTGTGAAATATCTTTTCCAACGTCGAGCTTGTCAAGCTAGTTAAAAATAACAAAGTCAACTGAAAAAAATTACGTATGATATTACAAAAATTACTTCAAGTTGAACAAAAACAAAAGCACAAAGATTCCATTTTTATAATATAATAAAAAAAATTTCAATATTTAGAAACATACGATTTCATGTAGCATTACCGTATTTTCCGGAAATAACGCTGAGGCGTTAAACTAGATTTTGCTGGTTTGAAAACAAAAATGTGTCTAATAATTAGGTGCGGCTTGTAAATAGCACCTAATGTACTACCAATCTTTATTTAAAAATTTAGAAATCTGCTTAGAAAAAAAAATTAATCCTTTATCTTATTTCGTATCTGCGAATAGAAAAAAAGTATATACTCCTCACATCATGAAGATAAAGTATTAGATACTCTAACACTCTATCTTCATGTTAACATGAAGATATGAAAATAATCTTTTCATCCCTCACACGTTGCCATTCTCAGAAACAAAAACCATATACAAAACACCATTGGCTCATTAGCGATGACATCAAATATATGAGCAACTGCCATGAACAACGACTAACAGGTGACACAGCTCTGAAATGTTACTGGATCAGGTGTTTACCGAAAAATGACATGAAGCAATGGTGCCTTGGCATTGAACCTTACTTGGGGAGGCTAAAAATAAAATACACAACATGTAGAGGAAATGAACTTGAGACTTATTTTAAACTAAAACTTATTAATTAATTATCATAATATAACACATTTAATAATTGTAATTAATTACTCTAAGCTTGGTATTGCATATCATTTATAATGGATGTGGCATTATCTTATACCTGGTGTGACGATATACCCGATGCAGTGTTAAACTAGTTTTCTAGTTATTAAAAAAAAGGCTACTGTGGCGTTATACTTGGTGCAGCATTATTCCTGGAAAATATGGTATTCTAATTTTTTTCCTTAATTTGTTTCATCATCAAAATTATTATTTATTTATTAACATTTTTCATTGAATGGCAAAGAATAGTTGTTACATTTGCATAATTTCAATAAATACTTTTAATAGAACAACCATTTACAAGCATTTTGTAGATATCTGGTTATTCTAGGAAACATGGGCTATATAAATATAATAGCCGTGACACCTAGAGAATAAAGACAATCATTGTGATACCCTATTTATTAAAATCCACCCACTCATTCGTATTTTATCAGGGAATAAAGAATCTTACGGCTGTCCAAGATCAAAAACATTATCCTCTTTTTCTGCGAGCAATTGGGTAAAAATTCAGAATACAGAAATTAACTAATACAGAAAAAGGATATATAATATAACTAAAATGTCATTGCAGAAATTGTTTAAGTAAGATTCTTGTTTTCCTAACACGTACTCATTTTCTAGTTAAAATCTTTCACGAAAATAATCATTGTTCAAACTATTCACAATCTGAACTGTTTGTTGACTGATCCTACATTGTTCCCCAATTTCAAACATTAACCAATAAATTTATATACAACAGTTAAATAAAAACAATTAATTAATAATTTGATATGTTTCCTATTTTGAAATGTTAACATGAATGTGATAACTTGATATATATCATGTATTTTTAATGTATGCACAGTAATATCACTAGGATAGAATGTTCCACTTTTTTTTATGCAGGCCATATGCATGTATTTTTATGCATGTCCTTTTTCTTCTTTTAAATTTACCCAAATGCCATATTAGTGCCATTATATTGCTAAATTTTGTAGAAAATATACTATTTGCTATTACATTATTATGGTTGTATCCAATTCTTTCTGACATATTCGCAAAATCATTGTTAATCTTAGAACAGATGAAATTAGAAGATGATCTTATTCAGAAACCATGACATTAAATGTATTTTCCATTTTTTGGCAAAGCATCTTTCAAAAGATACCCTTAAAGTTGGCATTTTGAACCGAATCTTCAGACATGACAGTACGAGAAATGTCATTATGAGACAACAATCACTTATAACTGAAGAAATAATACATATATCGAAAAATGAAAAACGATAATAGATTCCAAACCACTTCAATAGTCATGCCTGCTAATTTCTTGCTTTTATGCTTAAAAATAAGCCTGTAAACATGTCAGAAAATTTGATATTGTTGAGTAAGGTAAAATATTTTTAGAACTGCCTTAATTCAGAAAAATAAGGTCAGTAAAGCACACTAACTGTGTTCAGTACTTTAAATACTTTAATTACATAATCTAATTAACAAGCTGTATGATAATATTGAATCATGCTGACTTATCAAGATATAAATCACAATTATGAGATACAATGAATGACAGAGACAAGTTAAAACAGTTAAACAAGAAAGATCGTAGGAAAACCACAAGCATTTTATGTACAAGTGTGAATATTTACATAAAGCAGTTTTAAGATTTAAAAATACACACATTAAACAAGAGAAAATAATACAATAAATAATCAATCGCAAAACTTAATTCAATTGATTCATTAAGCATGCAAAATCGATAAATAATTTTTTTAAAGTATGTACACTTTTCTCGATTACAAAAAATAATAGCATTACAACATCAAAACACTTGTCTTACATGCATAAAATTAATTTCTTAGTTCTTCAAATCAACAACAGCATATATAAAAGAAAGATTTTATTTGTAGTTCAATATTTACACAAGAAACATTCAAAATAAATAAAAAATTACAGCCACAATTCAATACATTCACTGTTTTTCAGAAGAGCAAACACAATCAATCGCTATTTATCACACATTAAACATAAATGCATTCTTAATTTACAAAATACTCTATTCAAACTCAGTCTTAAGAACTGCAAACAAATTGCTGAAAAATGTATAGTTACTGAGCTGGTATTTCTTGTACCTAACTTTCACCCATTATTATTATTTTTTTTTATTTTTTTTTTTGTAAGTTAAAAAAATAGGTACTTCTATTTTATAGAGGCCTTAGTGAGATAAATAAATTGGTGTTGGCATAAGATGGAAAATTTTAGCAACTTAGACACTGTTTCCTACATACAAGCAATTTGTTCAACAGATAGATAATTTATTTAATATCAGAAGCATGTATCATTTATATTGTTTTTGTTATTTTATTTTATTATTTATTCATATTTACTATATTTAATATTATATCATTTATATTTATTTGTTATTATTTATCATTCATTCATATATATATATTATCATCTATAATTTTATAATCATAAGCATTTGTCAAATATACACAAAAATAAACAATATTTGAACAGTTTTATTTAGATCGCTTTTTGCATCAGTTGGGAACATGTTACACTTTCTTAAGCCAAATTGTGTCAATACTATTTTAAAAGTGCCAATGCCATAAAATGGAAGTACAAAAAAATACCTGTCACCACCTTAATATTCAAAGAAACAGTCCAACTCCTCCTTTTTTCAATTTTTGTACTTATATTTTTAGTTACAGGGGTGAAAACAACAAAACTTCAAAATAGAGGAAAACTATTATTTCCTACCTCCCACAAAAACATCTAGAAATCCTCTCTTTTTGATGGGGAGCAAAGGAGGAGTGAGTATTAGATTAAATAAATTATTATTTATTACTTGTCATTGCACAGTGACAAACAGACAAATTACAAAAAAAACTTTTTTTTTTTTTTTTAAATTGGGATGGGGCAGACCAAAGGAAGAAGCATTAATTTCAGAAAGGATTTATATTTTTATTTATTTATTTATTCATTGTACAAAAAAATAGCATATAAGGCAGTTTAAAAGAGTTTTAAACTTTATATACAGAGAGAGAATTTATATGAAAATATTAAACAAGTTTAAATCTGCCAAAATGCAGAAGATTATCACCCTTGTTTTTATATAAAAACGAAATAGTTTATCTCAGACAACCTACAATAAATACTCAAAGATAAGTCATGCACACATTATTAAAATCATCAATTTAAATTGAAGCATAATTTATGACGAAAAAAAGGTCAATATATGTATTAAGATTAATTTTTTTATAAGGTGATCTGACTGGTAGTTAAATTCATTAAGGCATTCACATTATTTTAAATTTAAAAAAAATCTACATGGCAAATATTAATAAGAGAAGAGGGCAGGAACAGTAAAGAATGGCAGTGATTTCAAACAAACAACACAAACATATTATAAAAACACTTTGGGGTCACCTATTAATTACAATGCACAAATTTTGTGCCTTTTTGACCCCTAAAAGATAAAAGAAAAAAAAATCCTTATTTGCTGCAAACAACCATAGCTTGTATACTAACAAAGGCTTCTATAACTCGTAGTAATAAATAAATAAGAAATAAATCACAGATTATACGACTAAATACAATATTTATTTTCCATAATGATGGAAAAGACTCAAATTATTTTCAAAGTACAAAAAATAAATACATCACTAACACAGTTAAGAAAAGAATTATTTAAAATAATTCCTACAAAAGGAAAGAACTCCTGTCAAAGTGGCAGCAAGTCTATTTGCGCCTGATGAAGAAAGACTAAGTTCTTCAAAAACATGTTGTGCTTAAGTTGATTTTTTCCCCCAGAAGTTCTTTCATTCGCATTGAGTTTTACACCAGTATTTATAAGTTTTCGTGCTAAAATAACTGATCAACATTTATGCAAAACATAAAACAAAAAGTATCCAGTGATGATTTAGACAAAACGTTTAATTAACACAAACATAAATACATATCTGCAACAGAAATATAACTATAGAAATCTATAATACTCAAGCAGCAACAGAATCGTTATGTTTCCACAAAATGAATTTGCTGTCCTCAGAAATTATAATTGCTATTTCTTAAGTAGTAGTATAAAAATGAAAATTACATATCATAAATTCATTCCATAAAGAAACTCATTATAGCAGAAATAATTTAAATATAACATCAGACCAAATAATAATTATTAAGAGACCAAATAATGATTATTAGTGATGAACAGGAGTTGATGAAGCAATTCTCAACTATCATCGGTTCTTCCGTAAAATGACAAATTCCATCTTTTCAATTCCAGTTGTTTTACTACAAATCATTAGATTCTCAATTTCTGCCTCTTACTTTTTCTCATAAATAAAATGTGTCACTAATTCGTCATTTTCATTTGTTTCTTTTTATTTCATTGAATTTATTTATTTGTAATCTCTTTCTTTAACAGTTTACATACCTGCCAATGTGGATTCTCCAAGCGATATTTTCTAGGATAATGTTCAACACACATGTTTGGATAGCACTGTATATAATTCAAGCTAAGTATTTGCCAACACTTGTAAGCAACTTAACGGATTAATGTTACAAATAATTAAAATTTCTATTATTTTTTAATGAACTAAGTCAGTTTTGGGATTACCAAATTTATGGAGCTCAAAGCCGGTCTAGATAGAAGTCAGGCTCTGGTTTTATCACATCTGATAATGCACCTTAAGGCAACAAAAGAAGGGGAAGGGAGCATTACAATATTAATTAAAAAAATGAAATATGCCCAACCTTTAAGGAAAAAGTTACTTTATAAAGTGAATATTAAAACCAGAGCAGGTTCAGCTATGCATAGATCAGTGAATGAACAAATAATAGATATTCTTTCTTCCCATTAGATATGCAAACAACAGTACCTATAAATGTAATACAAATATTGGGTGCTGCCTGTACACATTATTATAGATATTTCTTTATTCAGAGACAATTTGATTTTTTTTTTATCAGACAAAGATACATTTTTGAAAAAATATGAACAACATTTGGAAGTAGCAATTTACAAATAATTATTAAGCATTTTAAAATTCTAAACGATGTCAAAAGCAGGCTAAATGAAAAAAATAAAATTTTGGACTAGATGTACAGTGGCCCATAGCCTAGGTTTGGACTTTACATAATTTTTTAAAACCATGTCGAAATGATGTGACTGAAATTGATTGCAAAGCTCAAAGTCCAAAGAAACACCAGTTGTCAAAATGGCAATCACTTACAAAACTATTTTAAACCTGATTTTTTTTAAATGAAGAAAAAAAACATAAAAGCCTAGAATTTTTTATCAGAACCTTCAGAGTAAAAAAAAAAAAGTATAAAAAACAACACAGAAGATCAACAAGTAAGAATTATTAATCCTCAAATGAATTGTACAGTATGTGTTTTTGGATAGTAATGTATGTATTAAAACTAAATATTTGCCAACATTTGTAAGCAAGCAATTTAGAAGATTAATGTACACTTTCCCTTTCACTGACTTAATACTGACTTCTGCCTAAGCCCGAACCTTGAGCTCCATAATTTTGGGAACCCCAAAACTGACTTAGTTCATTAAAAAATAATAAAAATTTGAATTACTTGTAACATTAATCCTCTAAATTGCTTTAAAAAGTTGGCAAATACTGAGCTTTAACTACTTACAGTACTATCCAAAAATGCATATTGTACTATCCAGAAGTACATCTTTTATTCATCAGAGAAGGGGAGGAAAGTTAAATCTCCAATTTAAAAAAAAAAAAAAAAAAAAAAAAAAAAAAACATAAAAGATTTAGGAAAAAAAAAAGAAGAAAAAAAGAAACAAACAAAACCTGTGTTACACAGTTTTCTTCCCCTGACAAAAAAAAAAAAAATTCTTTTTCTCTTAGTTGTTAATTATTTTCAACTATTTCAGAAGAATAAATTTTGCTATTTAATTCATCAAAGATAAAGAAAATTCAACTAATTAAATTTCAAACTCCAGGGAAGAACAATGGCCCTCCCCCCTCTTTTTAGCACCGATGTTGTCTCCTGATATGAACAATTGAAGGGTTATTGTAGTTAGAAAGAATATCTCTTATTTTATTTATATAATGTTCAATTAATAACTATATTATTCAAATATAATTATTGTAATTAAAGAAAATAACTATAGTAAAAAAGGTAATTCAGTATAGCTTTCTAACTTTTCAGTTCGATTATAGCTAGCTGTTTTACTACAATTTTACCGTCTATAGGGAATTGATTATTTTACCCACAGATTATCCGGCAGCTGAAGAACTGCTTTTTATCCTTTAAAAATATGCATGTGGATTATACACTATTATATGGCAGAAATTACAGCATATTTTCTAAAATAACAAAAAGGTGCTTTGAATATTTTGTTTTCATCTCTTACTTGAGATGCGGTTTTAAAAACAAAAGCAAATACTTAAAAACTCTGAAAAAAAAAAGTTCTAGATCTGCAAGCACCCTTGATTTTATTAGAGTTCCTTCAACTTTAGGAATCAAATAGTATTTTAACAAATTTATTTTGAAATTCAAAAATAACATTCTAAGAAGAAAATTTTAAAGGAACAAAACTGAAAGAGATACATCACATTAATTTACAGTTAAAAATGGCAACTTGCATAGTATTTGTTGGTATCTTAAGAGGGAGAGACAGTCAATTAAAACTGATTAAAATAATTACAAATTTTAAAAAACAATAGATACATGAATCTGCATAGAGAGTTTATATGGCACTTGTGAATACAAAATTAAAAAATACAAAGCAAAGATGAGCATTAGCTGAGGACAAATGCATGGGACATTATAAATCAATTCACTAAAAATAAAATCTTACACCAACTTGTCACTTTGAGTCAAAGTACTTGAGTGTAAAATATAAAAAATATTGTAAACATTAAAGATCCACCAGGTAGTGTCCAAAAACATTAAAAAAAACCTCACTGAACATAATTTGACCTGAAAAAGAAAAAAAAAAAAGATGAACATTTTCACTCAGTTTTAACATAAAACATACAGATTTATTTTTACAATGAAGAAAATATACACAGTCGAACGACATTAACACGAAATCACTTAATGTAAAATTTTGCTTAATACGAAATAATTCTGAGGTCCCTTCAGGTAAGTTGGAAAATCAATGTTAATTAATTCATTCAACATAAAATAGAATTTCCGAAAATAAGTCGAAAATTTTTTTTTGATCCAAAGTCAAAATGGGATTGATTCCTTACGCAAAGTTTTCGATATTTCAAACTTACATGTCACAGCCTCCTTTTAAAAATGGAATTTTTCTCATGGTTTGAAAAAGACCTAAAGTGGAAAAGGGTTTCAGAAAATGGTGAAATACTGAATTTCTGACTAATCCCGGTGTTTCTTTGTCCCCTGATATGCGGAAGCATACTAACCAGAGGAGTTATACATCTGTCACAATGAATGTTTGGGTGAAAGAATTTTTTTTAAGTGTTTGTTCTATTATTTGCTTCACTGTACTGACAGTGATATAAACCATAAACCAGGTTTCCGAAACTCCTATCTTCGAGTGAAAGAAGTGACAATCCCTACTTCACTACTTGACAAACGTAATTGAAACTCTGTTTGCAGTTGCTCTGTGAAATTCTATGAAATAGATGAGTCGAAAGCAGCAAGCTGTATCTTTAGAAACCAAGCAAACAATTTTAAATGAAGTCAGTAATAAAGTTCTGAAAAAATCAGAAATTGTGGCAAAGTATGGGATACCCAATAGCACACTCTCTATGATTTTAAAGAATTGTGAAAATATTGAAGTAGCTCATGCTGTGAGTCAATTCAAGCCAGAAAGAAAACGAATGTGTACAGGAAAGAATGAAGAAATTGAAATTGATCTCTTGCTGTTGATAAAAGAAGCAAGAAGCCAGAACATTGTTTTGACTGGTGCAGTTTAGCAAGAGAAAGGAAAGGCTTTTGCTGATGTCTCAGTGAGAGCTATTTCACATGTTCTAATGGATGACTGAAAAATTCAAAGAGCAGCATAGAATTGTCTGCAAAGAGATATGTGGCCGAAAAACGGGGAATTCTTTCTCAGACTTTATTTTTCCGAGTACATTTGCATAGATGAAGGTGTGCTGACTTCAGATGTGACGACAGACGAAGAATCAAGCGATGCATTGGCTGAAAAAGATGACAATATCGAAATGTCAGGCGAGGATGAAGAAATCAACACTGAATGAAAACGTTTAGTGTCATTAAATGAATCTACTGCACTATTGAAAACTGTACAATGTTTCCTTATGGAATAAGAGGATGTTTCCTAAGCTTTGGAGGAATTAGATGAGGTCCATATATTCCTAAAAAAAGTCAATATCTGACTTCTTAAAAAAAATGATTAGTGAGTAATTAAATTGTCTATTTCTTATTAATTTATGATTTTAAGAGCAGGGACATATTTATAAGTTTATTTAGTTTTTATATGTAACCTAGATGACACCACTATTTTGACAGAAGGAATGATTTATGCCTTCAAACAAACTAACAGCTGAAACGTAAAGTGGCCGCATGCTCGTGATCTATTATTTGCTGGATTTGCAGATAAAACCGCAAAGTACTCACTCATCAAAAAAATTAATTTTCTTGCTGGGAAACCTTTGTCTTCTTACTCATTATTAGATCTTGTGTTTTAATGTGGGGATGCTTCTTTTGAGATTAATGTAATAGAATGACAGACAAAAATAGTATAGAACTGTTCTGGTCGGCATATAATGAATATTTTGACGTTATAGAACAACAAGAAAGTGGTAATTATTCTGTAACATGTAAACTTTGTCCAATTGATAAGAAGTTATCGGTATCAAAATCATCTGCTTACAACTTGAAGTTGAACATAGATGTGAGTTGGCATTTTCTTTATTAATAATAATTACTGGATCGCATCTCGCACCGAATATCTAAATCGTTATTCACTAAAATTCATAAATCATTCAAAAAAGTATTTTCGACTTAAGATCCCTGATTCAGAAAGTATTCTTGTCAAACTGTTTATTATCGCAAAAAAATATTTTATTAATACGTCTTTTGATCGTTGTGAAATATTTGTCCAATGTATGCATACAAATTAATTCACTGCACATTTCCTTTTGAAGATTCCAATAGATAAAACAAAGGTGGTTGGAAATAAAAATATATTATTTTAAAAAATGCCTAAGAATGCTTAATTCGATTTTTATGGCTATTTATTTTTACTTTACCTGCACAGGTTTTTTATCGCTAAAATAATTGATTTATAATGTTTTATATTTGATTTGATATTGGTTAGCTTAGTGTTTTAATGAAATATCTCTATCTTTGTCTCCAGAATGAATCTAAAGCCCAGTATCTTGAAATTCGGGTTTTTAAAGAGAAACAAACAAAAAGAGATAGAAAAGAAAAGAAAAGCAGGTTTCAACAACATCTCCGCAAAAATTTACCTCCGAAAGTGGTTTCTGTAAAATTTGCAAGAAAAAATCTGACTTCTATAAGCTCATTTTTGAGTATTTCCATGTTTCAAAAAATTAGATCATTTTTGAGTATGTCAATGTTTTAAACATGAGTATGAACTGACCTCTGTGTGTTCATTTTTGAGTATTTCCATGTTTCAAAAAATGAAATCATTTTTGAGTATGTCCATGTTTTAAAAATGAGTATGAACTGACTTCTATGTGCTCATTTTTGAGTTTTTCCATGTTTCAAAAATGATATCATTTTTGAGTATGTCCATGTTTTAAAAAAGGAGTATGAACTGACATCTATGTGAACAGTTTTGAGTTTTTCCATGTATCAATATTTTGAGTAGTTCTGGTATTTCAGAACTAGAAGCATTGGGTCGTCCTATTTGAAACAAAAAGTTTCATAAAAAAAAATGAAAACATCGATTTACTCAGATTTGAAAATGTCATTTTTCTCAGTGTGAATTAAAAATGGATAGCATTCAGAAAAACCTCGGTTTGAGAAACGTATTACTACCTTATAAAAACGACTCGGAAACGTTTCCGAAAATCAGTGGCAGCAAACGAAAGTTTGTTTTTATAAATGCTTCTTTAAGTCATAAAAATAAAATTGTTTTTGGGGTTTCTAAAGATAAAGAACTCTTTTTTCAGAATCGTGGTGTAACTTGGAAGAGGCTATAGCATATTTTCGTACTTGGTTATATTATATTTACAATTTTAAAAAAAAATCTTTTTTTTTTTTTTTTTTTTTTTTTTTTTTAATTTTAACAGTGTATTATTAGTTATATTTACTATATGGTTTTGCATAAATTAATTTTCAGATGCAATTGATTTTTATATCTTTTTTGTAAGCGTACAGATATATGTGAGTAAATTTACATTTATGCGATTGCAATAATTTTACTACTGGAAGTTGTTTGATTTGTTTCACTATCTGGTAAAAAATATCCAGACGCTTCCGATTTTAGATGATTTGCTAGAGAAATTTAAACACATACTTGATGACTTATTTGTTTTTGAGCTTAGGGGATGTATAAAGAACATGTTTGACCTCATATTTTTCAGTGAAGATTTACACTGTAAAAACTTTTTTTCATTGATTGCTAGAACAATTTTCGTATTTTTAGGGATTTTTTTTTTCTCCCCATAATTCATGAATGTGCCAAAAAATATGGAATTGGGAATATCTTTGCCAAATAAAGCTGAATTTTCATTTTCGCTGAAGCTGAGGGATTTATTTTTTTTATTACACTACAAGAGAAAAAAAATCAGTAAAAATACGGATGTTTTACCGTTAAAATGCGGAGATTCTTTTTAGGATGCAAAAAATACAAAAGCCTTAGTGAAAATGAAAATATAACTAGATTTCTTGCGCAATTATCTGTCAAATATATTTCTAAATATACTTATTTGCTAATTACTGACATTTAACAAAATCGTTTCATCGAAGAAGCAAAAATTCCGTAAAAATACTGAAATTGTCTGGTAATCAACGTAATTGTTTTTACACTCACTTGCGCAATTACGGGACCGAGAACAAATTTAATAAAAATAATAATAATAATAATAATCGCGATCACCCTGTATCAGAAAAAAAAAACTCGAAATTCTAAGTAGCTGTTAGCACATGACTATGAGTGTCCTGTTCAAAATCCGTGTACATTTGTTAGGAATAACACATCTATTCACATAACAATTGTGTACATATAAAGGTTTCTTTAAAATATACAAGAAATTTCCGCAAGTTTTTTGTTTGTAGCATGCAGAATTATGAGTAGTGTAGCCAGGTGTCCCAATTTACCCGGAGTGTTCCAATTTTCAGGGGTTCCAAGACCCGCCCGCTGAGCCACTGCACGGGACGGCAAATGTCCCGATTTTTTCACAACGCAAAAAATCCCTTAAATTTTTTTTAGTGTCATGCTATTCGTTAGTCTACATCAAATATAAATACAATAAAGCCTGCTATACGTTAGTCTACATTAATTAGAACTGAATACCATAAAACATATAAAGACAGAACCTAGATTTATTTTAGTGTCATGCTGTCCGTTAGTATCAATTAGTTAGTATATCCTGTATCAATTGTTTGAATTAGAATTGAATAGAATAAAACGTAAAAACATAACATGTCTATAACGGAAATTTTTATGACTAAGCAGAAAGGAATACCGTCTAAATCTACCTTTTAAGAAGGAAATACTAATTTTTTTTTTCTGTCCCTAACAAATGCGTTTTTACAGGTTTTACTGTACTTTGGTTATAAAACCTGTGAAAACGAAACCTGATTATATCCTCTCTTATAAAATTTTTAATGGTCCCTAACGGAAGGAATACAATAGAATTATAATTGCTCAGTCTGAAACCTCTCCTAAACGGAATTTTATTTCTGTCCGAAATGATTTTGCTTTCACATTATTTTACTGTATTTTTAAACCCTACTAAGATGGAATCTCAAGTAATGAAAGAAAGATTCCGTCTTAACAGGTATAATCGTAAGTTTTTCTTTTCGCCAACAACACGGAGATTTCCAATTGAAGCACGATTTCGTTATACACAGGTCCCTATTCTATAGGATATAGTGTATTTGTATGTACCGATTCAGAAGCCGCTGTTCCACTTTTTAGTAACAGTGTACATGGAAAAACTAGTTATCATCCAAATATAATGTCACTTTCAGAAAACTTGACAAAGTACAGTAGAAAAAACGTAGTACAGTTAGAATATAAATGTAGTAAATATTTGATGAAATATGAGCATTAGTAGTGGGAAAAGGAGAGTTCGATTCCGGTGGTGGCGGTGGTGGAAGAGGGATCATACTATAGTATGATGTGAAATTAATACTTTTAAATGTAGAATGGGTCGTAAGGGTGTACTATAGGAGGAGGGTCTAAAAGTGAGGGGCTTATTTTCTAAGGGGGGCTTAATTTTTGGGGGCTTAATTTTTTTTAGGATCAAATTTAAATGTTAGATTGAAGTCTGCTATAGGAGGGGGTATAAAATGGAGGGGCTTATTTTTGAAGAGGCGGCTAACTTTTTTGAAGGGGGGCTTATTTTTAAGGGGGGCTTATTTTTGAGAGGAGCTTAATTTTTTTTTTAATTTTAGAATTCACTTTCAGTTTGAAGGTGAAACGGAGATCATTTTTTTTTGGTGGCGCCCTCTATCGGAAGGGAATGCAATAACAGATATTTAAAATAGGTTTTCTTGAAAAGATTTCACTGAGGTTTGAACCTGCAAAATAGCTTCTTGACTTGATAATTTGTGGTAGGTTTAACTGATCAAGCCAAGAAGTTATACATGAATGTCGAGATTTTAAGTGTTTAAAGAGAGCTATCGCGAGAGTGACGTATCATTTGTTAAAATGACTTCGAGAGAGGAAGTGATTAGCGTCGTGTGTCTGTATATAACGGTCTGCATTGTGTTTTCGCTCATTTATGTATTTACCGGAAGTGAAATTTTTAAGGTTGATTTTATACTGAATTTAAATGAAAGCGGAAATTTATATTTTTCGATATGATGCCATTGAATATTAACATATTTTTTCTAAAATGTATAGTGGAAGCAATGGTAAAAAGAAGACATCTTTAGGGGTAAGTACTGTTTTTATTGTGTTTGGTGTGGAAAATATAGGAAAGAGATTTAGTTTAAAAAACAAATAAATTTTATTAATAATTTTCCCAATGCAATACATGTGAACCCACTTTTCGTTTTTTAGCGGGTTTTGACAAATCTATTGCAGAATCTTGTTTAATGTTTGTTGACAAATATTTATTTTTAATAAAATTTCGCGGGACAGTAATTTCGTTTAATGTTTCTAATAATTCGTTCTGTGCCTTGATCGGTTTTCTTTTATTCACAGAAAACAAAAGATTAAATAAATCTGCCAAGTTCGATTCGGGGATAGGTTTTCCTTCGAAACTTACAGTCAAATTTTTATCTTATCGAAATTTTCTTGGACGTGCCGTGACAAACTGAACTAATGCTTTGATAATTTAGGATAGCTTTATTTGTTCATGTTATGATATCATAATGGTTAGATTACAGATATTTGTGTTTGGAATAACGTGATTTTTAATTTTGCCTGTTCAGTTTTAATTATATTCTGGAATGAGAGGTTTATTTTTGAAAGATAATGTTAACTTTTTGCGATTATCTTGTAACAGACTGCTTTCATTAAAAGTGTATTTTAAAATTGTAAACTACAATTTTGAAATTTTCGTCTGTTTGGAAAAAAAGCACAGAAAAAAAATAAAAGTATTAAAAAAATAATAAGAACAACTGTTCAAAAATATAATAACAACTAAACAAATGATCAAAAATAATAAAAACTCTTCAAATAATAATAACAACTGTTCAAAAATAATAAAAACTGTTTAAAAAATAATAACAAATGTTAAACGATTGACTTTATACAACCAACATTTAAAAAAAAGGTAATCGAATCTAGTTTTTTCTAACATGACTTATTTGAAATAATCACTTTTTCTAGTTAGATTTATAACACATAAGTGATTTATAACACATAAGTTACACATAAGTAAAATATTATTTATAAAAGCACTAAATACGAGATTAATAAGAATTTTTAACTTACAAACATATGAACTTCTGTTACACAAGTGATTCGACCAGTAAAATATTATTTATAAAAGCATTTTTGACTTACAATTGTACGAACTTCAGATACGTAACCCTTTCTGAATCAATGTGTAAGAATTAACTGACTATTGAACTTATAACAGAGTATGATAAAATAATCACGTGACTTTTTAACCAATAAAATGTTAATTTTTTAAACAAGCGCCCTCTATCATTTTATGAACTTCCAAGAAACGAGTTAATATGATTATATTGTTTTCTGTTACCGCTGTGAAAGGTTGTGTTTTTCGTTTTAAGTTAGTTTACATTTAAGTGATTATGAAGCGAATCATGGATTCTACTTTGTTAAGTGTTAATGATATGTCTAACGTGAAGAATGAACCCTCATCATCAGGATTAAATGATCATGACATGGAATTTTTAATACAGTCTAAAGAAGAACCCATTTCGAATTGTGAAGTGAAACCCACCTCATCAGGATTAAAGAAACAGAAGTTACCCTTTATGTGTTCTACTTGCTACAAAGCTTTTCCCCGAAAGGTTAACTTAACGTTTCACATGAAATGTCATCTGGAGAAAATACCTCTTGTATGTGTAATCTGTGAAAAAACATTTGCTAGAAAGTATCATTTATTAAATCATATGAAGATTCATTCAAAGACGCCTGTGATTCATAATTGTAATCTATGTGGCGAAGTATTTTCACAAAAGAGTGATTTATTAAAGCATGGGAAAATTCATAACACTTTCAAGCCAAAACAAAGGAAAAGTAGTCAGTCACCCAGTCACTGTAAATGTGAAGATTGTTTTGAAACATTTAATAATAGATCTGACTTAGTGAAACATAGAAAAATTCATCTTTCACCTAAAGAACTTAACCCATCTGATCCACTTTCCTTGGGAAACGGTTCGAAATATGAAATTTCAGACATCACTCAGTTTAGTAAAATATTTAATTTTTTCGATGTTTTTACTCCTGCTCATTGGAATTTAGGTGAAGAAATGATTGTTGAAGTACAAATGAATAAGAACTATGAGCTTTATGTTCACATACAGAAATATGAAGAATTTGAAAAGAACGGTCGTGAACTTACCCCCACAAATGAAGGTATACATTATCATGTGCAACATTCGACAAATTTGAATCGAGATTGGATAAATTTAATTTTGTTTCTGAAAAGATACATTCGTATGTAATAATGACTTACTAATTGCTTATGTAAATAAGGAATCATGCATACTGCAAAAAGTATTCAAATCGAAAAAGTTTGGGTTTTGTTTGAAGTCTGATTTTTTACTGCTTACAAAAGATCAATATTTGAAACTAGTGAAAAATCGCTTTAAAATTACTGAATGTCTCATTGAGACGCTTTCGAACAGACTTTGAACTATTTCTTAACATGTTTCGATGACGAGTTAAAGTCATCCGTTTCTCGCGTGTTTGATTGCTATCAATGTTCAATCGGAGAACCAATTAATATGAAACACGAGTGTGATAGTTATAATTTGCGCAGAAAATATAATTGGTGTAATGAGAGTGCATTGCTAAATTTCAACGTGACTGAATTTCTAAAAAACCTGTTCAAGCAATGTTCATGTAATTATACTCATTTATTTTTTGAAACTATGAATATAGACTTTTATAATAACCATTTGAACAATCTATTTATAAATTAACATAGAAATGTATTTATTTAATAAATATTTGTTTTTATATCACATATCTGTTTTTATTTCACATGTCTATTTATCTATTTATGAAATTAATGTTTGAAGTTTTATTTTCTAGAAAAAAAGTAAACATATATTTATGAGTAGGCAATTTTTTTTTAATTGTAGTCTTTAAAGTTAACCCTTTTTGGTTAAATGAAATCTCTTATTAAGAAAAATTGATTATTTTTATTTGAATACGTATTAAACTTATTTATTGATAAGAAAGTTTAATTTTTCTCTGCGTTTAAACAATGACATTGCATGTTTTGATAATTTCAATCCCACAGTTAACATTACAGTATTTAACCTTGTTAAGAAAATGTTTAACTTAAACCGTCACTGTAATTATTATAGATAAGTAAACATTTTATCTTTAACCTATATGTAATTCAAATTATTAACTATAACTGTGACTGCTTTAACCTAGATAAGTAAATGTTTTCATGAAAGACAATCAGTTTACTGTTGAGTTTTATCGAGATTACACCAGTTAGTGGAATTCTGATCAAAAATATTTTATGACATTAATATGCAGAAAAGATCTCACGAAGAAGTACTTTCACCTTCAAAACGTCTACGTTTAGAAAAACCTATGGAAAATTCAAATACCTATGAGAAGGAGTTAAAAGACCCCAGTTTAAAACTTTCTAAAATGCGTAATAACTGTGTAACTACTGAGGACTTACAAGATGTGAAACCCGAGATAGCTATGAATTTTTCAAACTTTGCCTATGGGAATGATACATCTTTCGAGAATCCCGGTCGAATGCCAAATTTTGCCACGGAATATTTGAATACATTTTTCGAAGACATAAATTTTGAAAATTGATTGTTCTACTACCGTAGCGTTTCAAGAAACTACAACTAATATTTTACAGACTACTGTTAAACGCGAGGTCATCGAGCTACAAGCAAGCAACCTTTCGCAAACAAGTGGTGAATTACAAACAACCATCTCACCTGCAAATGACATTAAAAGTTATAAATTATACAATTCATATGTGTTTCAAAAAGAACTAAGTGACTGTTTCTATTTAACTTTGAAGTTAAGAACTAAACAATATTATATACTTATACGAGAATTTAAACGCAATGTATCTACTAATGAAGAAATCCCGACAAACCGCGTGGTTAATATGGATATTCCTAGCTGGTTTGAGTTTCAATATAAACTTATTGCATTTAATTTAAGATACAAAAGTACGTCCTTTGTTTCTAATAACATGATTTTAGTGTTAAATCAATTCTACAATGCGAATTAAAAATTTAAAGCATTATTCTTATATTGACTTAAACGAACATCAACTGGAAAAATTAAAAGAAAGTACCTCTCATTTAAATAGTACACTTTTACAACATATGTATACAAAACTTTTAGCATCTCCTATTAAAAAGAAATGTATGGTGAGTAATATATCTACAGAAAATGTTGAGGTGTTAAAGTCTAAACTTAACACGTGTATCGAGAATAATATGTTATCAATACTTAACCGATTGTATGAATGTCATGCATGTGCACTACGACATTCGAGCAAAAGCCTTCACTCCTGTTTCGCATTTAATAATAGGGAAAAATTTAATCAATTAGGGGAAGCTTTGTTAATGCTCGTAGATTTTGATTATGTAACTTCAACGTTTCTAAACGGAGTTTATAATGTTAGTGAGCACTTTTTATGTAAGATTAATGAACAAACTATTTGTAATGAATTGTTTAAGACCTGAAAATAAAAAGTTTTTGATTAAGGTCTGTGTGTTTATTTTTGCAAAGTGTCTATGACTGAATTTATTAGTTTATAATTTAGTAGAACTTTTAAGTGAAGTGATATAATTTAATTTTAAAAAAAACATCTATTACAAAAAAAAATAATTGAAATGAAATATTCACGTTTGAAAAAAAAACGGGTTAATGAAATTAAAACTTATCAAAATTAAAAGTTAATGAAGTTAAAAGATAACAAAACAAAAATAAATAAATAAATAAATAAATAAATAAATAAATAAAGATTAACAAAAATATAGTTTTAAAATAAAAGTAAACAAAAAAAAGTTATAAAGTAAAAGTTATAAAGTAAAAGTTAACAAAAAGTTAAAAGTTAATAAAATATTTAAAACACCAAAAGAAGGTATGTGTTATAAAGAGAGGGGTTTCCGTGTGGAAGTAACTTACAAAATGTATGTGTGTGTATTGATTAGTTTATCATTTAGTAGAACTTTTAAGTGAACAGTTAGAATTTGTTTTTGTATAACTTAACACAAAATAAAAATTTTAACTATTGCAAAAAGATTTAACTATTGAATGGAAATGTGCATATTAGTAAAAAAATCACAATAAATAGTACGTAGAAACGTAAAAGTTAATAAAATGAAAGATTTTAAATTTCATACAATTTAACAAATATATATACGAAACACATTACAGATTTAAATATTATAAGAAATGTTTGATGGAAATTTTTAAGACAGATTTAATTCTTGGTCCTGCCATATATAGTTCGAACTTTTTTTAGAAGTTAGTTTTTAATAGTCTTGTGGTTTGAACTTGACAAAATGCAATCAAGACACAAAGATTTGTATGTTATTTTCATCATTATGTCATAATTTCATACCTCTGAAAGTGTATTTAAATTACAGAAAACTAGTAAAGTAGACAAGAAAACTTACCGAACCACAGTGTGCGAAGACAGAAGTTAAAATGACCAACACGCTGTTTTTAGCTGTTATCGAGCTGAACATGCAACTGATAAAGTCTTGATCACGTGAGTGATAAGGAAGTAAACTGATAGTTTAACCTAATTCTGTTATAGCCCAGACACTTGCTTTTAGCAGCTGAAATGTATGGACTCCTTTTTAAGTTATCCTGTTTTTGTAAGTATATAAATTACATTTATTTATTAATGTTTTAAGATAAATAGGGATGAATAGTTAAAAATTATAAATTTTCTAAGTATGGAAGATATTCGACTTGTATAATATACCTAATCTAGCAAAGGTTTAAAGTAAAACACAAGTTAGTGTTTTTTTTCTGCGCATGTGTAGATACAAAGTATATGGTTGGCTAGGCAACCAGTTGGTTGGTTGGAAGATGGGTAAACAAATGATTATGAGGATAAACAGTTAGCTCGATAATTAAAAACATTGAAACGTACATTAACATACAACTAAAAGTCAATTTTGATTAATTCGAAGATTTTTAAACATAACTTATTTTTTTTTAACTTTTAATTTTTATAAACTTTACTTTTGATAATTTTTATTTAAAAAATTTTTTTGTTTTGTTTTGTTAACTTATAATTTTTATAAAGTTTTAATTTTGAAACTTTAATTTTATAAACTTTTATTTATTTATAATGAACAGAGGAATTATTTATTTATTTTGTTAACTTTAAATTTTTATTATTTTAAATTTAAAATAAGTAATATTCTAAAAGGTTTTATTTTTATTATTTATAATAATTGAATAAAACATTCGTAGCGCAATTGGTAGAAGGCGATCTGTTTTTTTTTTTTTTTTCATTAATTTTCGGTTTTACAAACACTTAATAACACTGAATAAACCTAGACAAACCTTTAAATACACTTTCAGAGGTATGAAATTATGACATAATGATGAAAGTAACATACAAATCATTGTGTCTTGATTGCATTTTGTCAAGTTCAAACCACAAGACTATTAAAAACTAACTTTTAAAATAAGTTCGAACTATATATGGCAGGACCAAGAATTAAATCTGTCTTAAAAATTTCCATCAAACATTTCTTATAATATTTAAATCTGTAATGTGTTTCGTATATATATTTGTTAAATTGTATGAAATTTAAAGTCTTTCATTTTATTAACTTTTACGTTTCTACGTACTATTTCTTGTGATTTTTTTACTAATATGCACATTTCCATTCAATAGTTAAATCTTTTTGCAATAGTTAAAATTTTTATTTTGTGTTAAGTTATACAAAAACAAATTCTAACTGTTCACTTAAAAGTTCTACTAATTGATAAACTAATCAATACACACACATACATTTTGTAAGTTACTTCCACACGGAAACCCCTCTCTTTATAACACATACCTTCTTTTGGTTTTTAAAATATTTTATTTGATAATTTAATTATTTTATTATTTTATTAACTTTTTGTTAACTTTTACTTTATAACTTTTTTTTGTTTACTTTTATTTTAAAACTATATTTTTGTTAATCTTTATTTATTTATTTATTTATTTTTGTTTTGTTATCTTTTAACTTCATTAACTTTTAATTTCATTAACCCGTTTTTTTTTTCAAACGTGAATATTTCATTTCAATTAATTTTTTGTAATAGATGTTTTTTTTAATTAAATTATATCACTTCACCTAAAAGTTCTACTAAATTATAAACTAATAAATTCAGTCATAGACACTTTGCAAAAATAAACACACAAAACTTAATCAAAAACTTTTTATTTTCAGGTCTTAAACAATTCATTAAAAATAGTTTGTTCATTAATCTTACATAAAAAGTGCTCACTAACATTATAAACTCCGTTTAGAAACGTTGAAGTTACATAATCAAAATCTACGAGCATTAACAAAGCTTCCCATAATTGATTAAATTTTCCCTATTATTAAATGCGAAACAGGAGTGAAGGCTTTTGCTCGAATGTCGCAGTGCACATGCATGACATTCATACAATCGGTTAAGTATTGATAACATATTATTCTCGATACACGTGTTAAGTTTATACTTTAACACCTCATCATTTTCTGTAGATATCACCATACATTTCTTTTTAATAAGAGATGCCAAAAGTTTTGTATACATATGTTGTAAAAGTGCACTATTTAAATGAGAGGTACTTTCTTTTAATTTTTCCAGTTGATGTTCGTTTAAGTCAATATAAGAATAATTCTTTAAATTTTTAATTCGCATTGTAGAATTTTGATTTAACACTAAAATCATGTTATTAGAAACAAAGGACGTACTTTTGTATCTTAAATTAAATGCAATAAGTTTATATTGAAACTCAAACCAGCTAGGAACATCCATATTAACCACGCGGTTTGTCGGGATTTCTTCATTAGTAGATACATTGCGTTTAAATTTTCGTATAAGTATATAATATTGTTTAGTTCTTAACTTTAAAGTTAAATAGAAACATTCACTTAGTTCTTTTTGAAACACATATGAATTGTATAATTTATTACTTTTAATGTCATTTGCAGGTGAGATGGTTGTTTGTAATTCACCACTTGTTTGCGAAAGGTTGCTTGCTTGTAGCTCGATGACCTCGCGTTTAACAGTAGTCTGTAAAATATTATTTGTAGGTTCTTGAAACGCTAAGGTAGTAGAACAATCTAAATTTTCAAAATTTATGTCTTCGAAAAATGTATTCAAATAGTCCGTGGCAAAATTTGGCATTCGACCGGGATTTTCGAAAGATGTTGTATCATTCCCATAGGCAAAGTTTGAAAAATTCATAGCTATCTCGGGTTTCACATCTTGTAAGTCCTCAGTAGTTACACAGTTATTAACCATTTTAGAAAGTTTTAATCTTGGGTCTTTTAACTGCTTCTCATAGGTATTTGAATTTTCCATAGGTTTTTCTAAACGTAGACGTTTTGAAGGTGAAAGTACTTCTTCGTGAGATTTTTTCTGCATATTAATGTCATAAAATATTTTTGATCAGAATTCCACTAACTGGTGTAATCTCGATAAAACTCAACAGTAAACTGATTGTGTTTCATGAAAACATTTACTTATCTAGGTTAAAGCAGTCACAGTTATAGTTAATCATTTGAATTACATATAGGTTAAAGATAAAATGTTTACTTATCTATAATAATTACAGTGACGGTTTAAGTTAAACATTTTCTTAACAAGGTTAAATACTGTAATTTTAACTGTGGGATTGAAATTATCAAAACATGCAATGTCATTGTTTAAACGGAGAGAAAAATTAAACTTTCTTATCAATAAATAAGTTTAATACGTATTCAAATAAAAATAATCAATTTTTCTTAATAAGAGATTTCATTTAACCAAAAAGGGTTAACTTTAAAGACTACAGTTAAAAAAAAATTGCCTACTCATAAATATATGTTTACTTTTTTTCTAGAAAATAAAACTTCAAACATTAATTTCATAAATAAATAAATAGACATGTGAAATAAAAACAGATATGTGATATAAAAACAAATATTTATTAAATAAATACATTTCTATGTTAATTTATAAATAGATTGTTTAAATGGTTATTATAAAAGTCTATATTCATAGTTTCAAAAAATAAATGAGTATAATTACATGAACATTGCTTGAACAGGTTTTTTAGAAATTCAGTCACGTTGAAATTTAGCAATGCACTCTCATTACACCAATTATATTTTCTTCGCAAATTATAACTATCACACTCGTGTTTCATATTAATTGGTTCTCCGATTGAACATTGATAGCAATCAAACACGCGAGAAACGGATGACTTTAACTCGTCATCGAAACATGTTAAGAAATAGTTCAAAGTCTGTACGATTGTGAGGTGGGTACATTTACATTTGTTTAAGTTTTCTAAAACCGAAACAGAAATAAGCTTAGTTAAAAGCGTCTCAATGAGACATTCAGTAATTTTAAAGCGATTTTTCACTAGTTTCAAATATTGATCTTTTGTAAGCAGTAAAAAATCAGACTTCAAACAAAACCCAAACTTTTTCGATTTGAATACTTTTTGCAGTATGCATGATTCCTTATTTACATAAGCAATTAGTAAGTCATTATTACATACGAATGTATCTTTTCAGAAACAAAATTAAATTTATCCAATCTCGATTCAAATTTGTCGAATGTTGCACATGATAATGTATACCTTCATTTGTGGGGGTAAGTTCACGACCGTTCTTTTCAAATTCTTCATATTTCTGTATGTGAACATAAAGCTCATAGTTCTTATTCATTTGTACTTCAACAATTATTTCTTCACCTAAATTCCAATGAGCAGGAGTAAAAACATCGAAAAACTTAAATATTTTACTAAACTGAGTGATGTCTGAAATTTCATATTTCGAACCGTTTCCCAAGGAAAGTTGATCAGATGGGTTAAGTTCTTTAGGTGAAAGATGAATTTTTCTATGTTTCACTAAGTCAGATCTATTATTAAATGTTTCAAAACAATCTTCACATTTACAGTGACTGGGTGACTGACTACTTTTCCTTTGTTTTGGCTTGAAAGTGTTATGAATTTTCCCATGCTTTAATAAATCACTCTTTTGTGAAAATACTTCGCCACATAGATTACAATTATGAATCACAGGCGTCTTTGAATGAATCTTCATATGATTTAATAAATGATACTTTCTAGCAAATGTTTTTTCACAGATTACACATACAAGAGGTATTTTCTCCAGATGACATTTCATGTGAAACGTTAAGTTAACCTTTCGGGGAAAAGCTTTGTAGCAAGTAGAACACATAAAGGGTAACTTCTGTTTCTTTAATCCTGATGAGGTGGGTTTCACTTCACAATTCGAAATGGGTTCTTCTTTAGACTGTATTAAAAATTCCATGTCATGATCATTTAATCCTGATGATGAGGGTTCATTCTTCACGTTAGACATATCATTAACACTTAACAAATTAGAATCCATGATTCGCTTCATAATCACTTAAATGTAAACTAACTTAAAACGAAAAACACAACCTTTCACAGCGGTAACAGAAAACAATATAATCATATTAACTCGTTTCTTGGAAGTTCATAAAATGATAGAGGGCGCTTGTTTAAAAAATTAACATTTTATTGGTTAAAAAGTCACGTGATTATTTTATCATACTCTGTTATAAGTTCAATAGTCAGTTAATTCTTACACATTGATTCAGAAAGGGTTACGTATCTGAAGTTCGTACAATTGTAAGTCAAAAATGCTTTTATAAATAATATTTTACTGGTCGAATCACTTGTGTAACAGAAGTTCATATGTTTGTAAGTTAAAAATTCTTATTAATCTCGTATTTAGTGCTTTTATAAATAATATTTTACTTATGTGTAACTTATGTGTTATAAATCACTTATGTGTTATAAATCTAACTAGAAAAAGTGATTATTTCAAATAAGTCATGTTAGAAAAAACTAGATTCGATTACCTTTTTTTTAAATGTTGGTTGTATAAAGTCAATCGTTTAACATTTGTTATTATTTTTTAAACAGTTTTTATTATTTTTGAACAGTTGTTATTATTATTTGAAGAGTTTTTATTATTTTTGATCATTTGTTTAGTTGTTATTATATTTTTGAACAGTTGTTCTTATTATTTTTTTAATACTTTTATTTTTTTTCTGTGCTTTTTTTCCAAACAGACGAAAATTTCAAAATTGTAGTTTACAATTCTAAAATACACTTTTAATGAAAGCAGTCTGTTACAAGATAATCGCAAAAAGTTAACATTATCTTTCAAAAATAAACCCTCATTCCACAATATAATTGAAACTGAACAGGCAAAATTAAAAATCACGTTATTCCAAACACAAATATCTGTAATCTAACCATTATGATATCATAACTTGAACAGATAAAGCTATCCTAAATTATCAAAGCATTAGTTCAGTTTGTCACGGCACGTCCAAGAAAATTTCGATAAGATAAAAATTTGACTGTAAGTTTCGAAGGAAAACCTATCCCCGAATCGAACTTGGCAGATTTATTTAATCTTTTGTTTTCTGTGAATAAAAGAAAACCGATCAAGGCACAGAACGAATTATTAGAAACATTAAACGAAATTAATGTCCCGCTAAATTTTATTAAAAATAAATATTTGTCAACAAACATTAAACAAGATTCTGCAATAGATTTGTCAAAACCCGCTAAAATACGAAAAGTGGGTTCACATGTATTGCATTGGGAAAATTATTAATAAAATTTAATTATTTGTTTTTTAAACTAAATCTCTTTCCTATGTTTTCTACACCAAACACAATAAAAACAGTACTTACCCCTAAAGATGTCTTCTTTTTACCATTGCTTCCACTATACATTTTAGAAAAAATATGTTAATATTCAATCGCATCATATCGAAAAAGATAAATTTCCGGTTTCATTTAAATTCAGTATAAAATCAACCTTAAAAATTTCACTTCCGGTAAATACATAAATGAGCGAAAACACAATACAGACCGTTATATACAGACACACGACGCTAATCACTTCCTCTCTCGAAGTCATTTTAACAAATGATACGTCACTCTCGCGATAGCTCTCTTTAAACACTTAAAATCTCGACATTCATGTATAACTTCTTGGCTTGATCAGTTAAACCTACCACAAATTATCAAGTCAAGAAGCTATTTTGCAGGTTCAAACCTCAGTGAAATCTTTTCAAGAAAACCTATTTTAAATATCTGTTATTGCATTCCCTTCCGATAGAGGGCGCCACCAAAAAAAAATGATCTCCGTTTCACCTTCAAACTGAAAGTGAATTCTAAAATTAAAAAAAAAATTAAGCTCCTCTCAAAAATAAGCCCCCCTTAAAAATAAGCCCCCCTTCAAAAAAGTTAGCCGCCTCTTCAAAAATAAGCCCCTCCATTTTATACCCCCTCCTATAGCAGACTTCAATCTAACATTTAAATTTGATCCTAAAAAAAATTAAGCCCCCAAAAATTAAGCCCCCCTTAGAAAATAAGCCCCTCACTTTTAGACCCTCCTCCTATAGTACACCCTTACGACCCATTCTACATTTAAAAGTATTAATTTCACATCATACTATAGTATGATCCCTCTTCCACCACCGCCACCACCGGAATCGAACTCTCCTTTTCCCACTACTAATGCTCATATTTCATCAAATATTTACTACATTTATATTCTAACTGTACTACGTTTTTTCTACTGTACTTTGTCAAGTTTTCTGAAAGTGACATTATATTTGGATGATAACTAGTTTTTCCATGTACACTGTTACTAAAAAGTGGAACAGCGGCTTCTGAATCGGTACATACAAATACACTAAATCCTATAGAATAGGGACCTGTGTATAACGAAATCGTGCTTCAATTGGAAATCTCCGTGTTGTTGGCGAAAAGAAAAACTAACGATTATACCTGTTAAGACGGAATCTTTCTTTCATTACTTGAGATTCCATCGTAGTAGGGTTTAAAAATACAGTAAAATAATGTGAAAGCAAAATCATTTCGGACAGAAATAAAATTCCGTTTAGGAGAGGTTTCAGACTGAGCAATTATAATTCTATTGTATTCCTTCCGTTAGGGACCATTAAAAATTTTATAAGAGAGGATATAATCAGGTTTCGTTTTCACAGGTTTTATAACCAAAGTACAGTAAAACCTGTAAAAACGCATTTGCTAGGGACCGAAAAAAAAAATTAGTATTTCCTTCTTAAAAGGTAGATTTAGACGGTATTCCTTTCTGCTTAGTCATAAAAAATTTCCGTTATAGACAGGTTATGTTTTTACGTTTTATTCTTTTCAATTCTAATTCATACAATTGATACAGGCTATACTAACTAATTGATACTAACGGACAGCATGACACTAAAATAAATCTAGGTTCTGTTTTTACATGTTTTATGGTATTCAGTTCTAATTAATGTAGACTAACGTATAGCAGGCTTTATTGTATTTATATTTGATGTAGACTAACGAATAGCATGACACTAAAAGAAATTTAAGGGATTTTTTGCGTCGTGAAAAAATCGGGACATTTGCCGTCCCGTGCAGTGGCTCAGCGGCGGGTCTTGGAACCCCTGAAAATCGGAACACTCCGGGTAAATTGGGACACCTGGCTACACTACTCATAATTCTGCATGCTACAAACAAAAAACTTGCGGAAATTTCTTGTATATTTTAAAGAAACCTTTATATGTACACAATTGTTATGTGGATAGATGTGTTATTCCTAACAAATGCACACGGATTTTGAACAGGACACTCATAGTCATGTGCTAACAGCTACTTAGAATTTCGAGTTTTTTTTTCTGATACAGGGTGATCGCGAATATTATTATTATTATTATTTTTATTAAATTTGTTCTCGGTCCCGTAATTGCGCAAGTGAGTGTAAAAACAATTACGTTGATTACCAGTACAATTTCCGTATTTTTACGGAATTTTTGCTTCTTCGATGAAACGATTTTGTTAAATGTCAGTAATTAGCAAATAAGTATATTTAGGAATATATTTGACAGATAATAGCGCAAGAAATCTAGTTATATTTTCATTTTCGCTAAGGCTTTTGTATTTTTTGCATCCTAAAAAGAATCTCTGCATTTTAACGGTAAAACATCCGGATTTTTACTGATTTTTTTTCTCTTGCAGTGTAATAATAAAAATAAATCCCTCAGCTTCAGCGAAAATGAAAATTCAGCATTATTTGGCAAAGATATTCCCAAATCCATATTTTTGGCACATTCATGAATTATGGGGAGAAAAAAAAATCCCTAAAAATACGAAAATTGTTCTAGCAATCAATGACAAAAAGTTTTTACAGTGTAAATCTTCACTGAAAAATATGAGGTCAAACATGTTCTTTATACATCCCCTAAGTTCAAAAACAAATAAGTCATCAAGTATGTGTTTAAATTTCTCTAACAAATCATCTAAAATCGGAAGCATCTGGATATTTTTTACCAGATAGTGAAACAAATCAAACAACTTGCAGTAGTAAAATTATTGCAATCGCATAAATCTAAATTTACTCACATATATCTGTACGCTTACAAAAAAAAAATATAAAAATCAATTGCATCTGAAAATTAATTTATGCAAAACCATATAGTAAATATAACTAATAATACACTGTTAAAATTAAAAAAAAAAAAAAAAAAAAAAAAAAAAAAGATTTTTTTTTTAAATTGTAAATATAATATAACCAAGTACGAAAATATGCTATAGCCTCTTCCAAGTTACACCACGATTCTGAGAAAAGAGTTCTTTATCTTTAGAAACCCCAAAAACAATTTTATTTTTATGACTTAAAGAAGCATTTATAAAAACAAACTTTCTTTTGCTGCCACTGATTTTCGGAAACGTTTCCGAGTCGTTTTTATAAGGTAGTAATACGTTTCTCAAACCGAGGTTTTTCTGAATGCTATCCATTTTTAATTCACACTGAGAAAAATGACATTTTCAAATCTGAGTAAATCGATGTTTTCATTTTTTTTTATGAAACTTTTTGTTTCAAATAGGACGACCCAATGCTTCTAGTTCTGAAATACCAGAACTACTCAAAATATTGATACATGGAAAAACTCAAAACTGTTCACATAGATGTCAGTTCATACTCCTTTTTTAAAACATGGACATACTCAAAAATGATATCATTTTTGAAACATGGAAAAACTCAAAAATGAGCACATAGAAGTCAGTTCATACTCATTTTTAAAACATGGACATACTCAAAAATGATTTCATTTTTGAAACATGGAAATACTCAAAAATGAACACATAGAAGTCAGTTCATACTCATGTTTAAAACATTGACATACTCAAAAATGATCTAATTTTTTGAAACATGGAAATACTCAAAAATGAGCTTATAGAAGTCAGATTTTTTCTTGCAAATTTTACAGAAACCACTTTCGGAGGTAAATTTTTGCGGAGATGTTGTTGAAACCTGCTTTTCTTTTCTTTTCTATCTCTTTTTGTTTCTTTCTCTTTAAAAACCCGAATTTCAAGATACTGGGCTTTAGATTCATTCTGGAGACAAAGATAGAGATATTTCATTAAAACACTAAGCTAACCAATATCAAATCAAATATAAAACATTATAAATCAATTATTTTAGCGATAAAAAACCTGTGCAGGTAAAGCAAAAATAAATAGCCATAAAAATCGAATTAAGCATTCTTAGGCATTTTTTAAAATAATATATTTTTATTTCCAACCACCTTTGTTTTATCTATTGGAATCTTCAAAAGGAAATGTGCAGTAAATTAATTTGTATGCATACATTGGACAAATATTTCACAACAATCAAAAGACGTATTAATAAAATATTTTTTTGCGATAATAAACAGTTTGACAAGAATACTTTCTGAATCAGGGATCTTAAGTCGAAAATACTTTTTTGAATGATTTATGAATTTTAGTGAATAACGATTTAGATATTCGGTGCGAGATGCGATCCAGTAATTATTATTAATAATGAAAATGCCAACTCACATCTATGTTCAACTTCAAGTTGTAAGCAGATGATTTTGATACCGATAACTTCTTATCAATTGGACAAAGTTTACATGTTACAGAATAATTACCACTTTCTTGTTGTTCTATAACGTCAAAATATTCATTATATGCCGACCAGAACAGTTCTATACTATTTTTGTCTGTCATTCTATTACATTAATCTCAAAAGAAGCATCCCCACATTAAAACACAAGATCTAATAATGAGTAAGAAGACAAAGGGTTCCCAGCAAGAAAATTAATTTTTTTGATGAGTGAGTACTTTGCGGTTTTATCTGCAAATCCAGCAAATAATAGATCAGGAGCATGCGGCCACTTTACGTTTCAGCTGTTAGTTTGTTTGAAGGCATAAATCATTCCTTCCTAGTGCACTTTTATATATATATATATATATATATATATATATATATATATATATATATATATATATATATTTTTTTTTTTTTTTTTTTTTTTTTTTTTTTTTTTTAATTAGAGTTCTAACGATTCTAAACTGGCAGGAAGCGAGCAGAAATTTTGTTCGAAAGGGAGTATTTTAGATGATCGATTATTTATTTAATGTTACCAGTCAGCAAATAATGCGGATCTTTTAAAAAAGAAGAAGAGTTTTAAATTTTGTATATGGGGAGGTGGGGGAGATTTTAGGGGAAGGGGGATAATTTATAGTACTGATTATTTATCGTAACTAAAGATTTTTGTATAAAAATAAAAATCACTTAAAGATTTTAGATTTATTTGTTTGCTGGGGTGGAGTAAATTATGGGAGGTTAGGGGGCAATTTAGATGATTACTTAAATATTATTATTAGGTAGAAACGAATGTGGCCATTTTTTTAAAAATAAAGAGTTTTAAATGTTTGAAACTGTATGCTCGAGGAGGGGCAAAAAGGAAAGCGTAAATTTTGGGGACAAGGAAATAATTTTAATTTATTGTCATTAGAGAGCAACAAATGGAATGAAAGATTTTATTTTTGTATAAAAATGAAGATTTAAAAATATTTTAAACTCCTTTGTATGCTACTAGGGTGAAGCGTGAATTTGAGAGGTTAGGAATAATTTAAATGATTTATGTTTAGATAAATCCGTTCTTTTTCTTTCTTTTCTTTTTCTTTTTTTTTAATAAAGATTTTACATTTTTTTGCTTGCTAGGGATGGGAGGCAAAAGGGAGAAGAAATTAGTCAGATAAAGACTTAACATAGCCAGTTGACTATATTGAGCTGATTTCTATAGATTTAAATAACGATACACGCAGTTTCTGACAAACTGTGAAAATGACAGTTAATTTGTGACCGTGCCCGTCGTCTATGGAGAAATACAGGACACTGACACTGAGATTTGCCGCTGACGTTCGCAAAATTTTTGCAGATACTCATTTCGCACAAAAGAAACGAGTTATGATCATGTGATTTGAAGATGGGCACTTTTTTCCTCCCTCTTAAAGTAGCGTCAAAAGTAGCGTCGATGCTCGCTACAAACTACTGTTATTTTGTATCGCGCTACTCGCTACACTACACTTTTTTAATGTAGCGCGCTACACTACAAACTACTGGAAAAAGTAGCGGCTACTCAAAAGGACACTCAAAAGAATTCCGTTACATTACGGTTTATGGGGGAAAATCGTTTGCGGTGAATTTTAACTATGTTATACTATTTTAAACATATTCAGATTGATACATATCACTGAGGTGCGATAAAAGGCACTTTTTCTAGAATATGGTGAGCATAGAATGTTTCGTTAATTTACAGGGACGCTCAAAATAATTCCGTTACATTACGGTTTATGGGGAAAATACATTTCCAGCGTATTTTAAGGATGTTTCACTATTTTAAACGTTTTGAAATTGATACACATCCCTGAGATGTACTACAAGGTGCTTACTGTAAAATAGGGTATTCATAGAATGTATCGTTCATTTACAGGGGCACTCAAAATTATTTGGGTATAGTAGTGTGTATGAACAATAAATGTTGTTAGGTCGTTTTCAGTTGTGCTACGCGTTTTTAAATTGAACTATTTTTTTGTATATTATATGGTTCATATAAATCCTATCGATCCTATACAGGGCTGCTCAAAAGATCTTACGCGCATTTCTGTTTATTGACGGAAATTGCGGACCGGGAATTTTTAATTACGCTACGTATTTCCTAACCGTCTGTCTGTGTGTGTCTGTAAATGCTCTATCTAACGAACAAATTGAGATAGAGACTTGAAATTTGGTATGTACTTAGTATGTAATAATGGGAAGAAGTTTATTGAATTTCAGTAACTTCGATTATCCGGAACTATTTTTTCGGACTCTCGAAATATTTGTTCTGATAAAAGATATGAAAAAATTTGCGAAATTGTTTATTTTAAGGAGTGAAATAAAAGACAATTACAAAAACATAAATTTTGCTTAAAGAATGAAGTCGATTGGATAATGGGTTGCCGAGATATTTGTAATCCTATTTTCGACGACCCTGTATTTCATTCAAATTTCCATTCAAAGATATATTTTAATTGGAAATGAGACGCTTAATCCGACGCAGTAAACCGTTAGTTAATAAGATTATAATTTTTGGAGTTATAAGGATGTTTTTCTTACGCAATTCAGTAATATAGCATTTAAAGTTTATGACGTCATCAAGCCGGGATGTTATTCGAATTGCAATGCATTTTATAAATAGTTTACACATGTTCTATTTTCATATTTTATATAATGCATATTCATGATGGGTAAGTATTACGAGGGCCCCCAAAGACTAGTTTTTCATTATAACAGATTTTAGTCTCTTGTTGTTTCGCTATATCGATCTGTGCAACGTTTCAGATTTTTAGTCTCTTATTCCAGTCTATGATTAAATCGTGCATATTTGTATTTTGCATTAATTATATATCTAGATCAATACATAAATTTGCAGGACAAATTGACATATAAAGAAATTTTGTAGTGTAATACAAGATTTCTACTTTTAATTTTTCTGTAACATGTTCCAGAATAAAAATTATTTTTTTAAAAATCTGAGAAGTTAGGCTGAAAGAATCCTTTAATTTTTTCTTCTATAACCCCATTCAGTTTAAGGTCTTTATATGAACGTTGGTCCAATTACTTATTATAAAAACCACATAAATAATAATAAGTTATTATTATTATTGAAGAGCCGAGCTAACTCAATAACATTTCAGAAAAAAAAGCAAAAATTTATATTGCTTGCGATTTTGATTTGCCAACAAGAGACATCTGTATCTCATTAATAATACATTTGCAATTCATGGTTATTTTCACATGTTTCGAAAATCCTTTAAAAGTTCAAATTTTATAAAAGGCGCTATATTTTTAGATAAAAATGAAAAATTACTACAATTTTAGAATCTTAATACAAATATCTGAAAGCCAGTAGGTTTTTCCTCACTTCAAAGTTTGATATTTTTTGTCGATGCGTTTTTTACACTCATTTTTTATTAACTTAAATTTTTGATTAAACAACATGTTTTAAAGAAATGTGAATGTACTCATTAAAGCCTGTTCAATAACCTTTCAAATAATATCTTAACCATCGTGTATGTTTTGTATATGCGTAGAAAAAGGGATATTGACATCTGAAATAATATACATAATTGTATTCATGTACAGTTTACAAATCACGAATGCGTCAGAAAGTAGCAAGATGAGATGAGCCTGTTTTCAAATCTAAAGTAGCTAATTTCTGAGATATTCCTAAATCCATTTTTTCCTATAAACGCCTGAGACTAGTAGGTGTTCTTATTCAGAAGCTATGAAATCGAATAGTTTTTCCATTTTTCCATAAAGGCTGGAGGTCTTTAATAAAACGCTATCAAAGCTAACGTTTGGTGCGACAGTCTGATTAAGATCTTTATAAGACAAAATTTGCTTATCACTCAAAATATAAGTTATTTATCGAAAAATGAAAAATCTATTTGATTCGAAATCACTCCAATATTCTTGCCTGCCAGAGCCAAATAGTTTCGCGGCGCGATTTTTTTTTATAACGTTTAGAAAGCATTTATCCTTTACTCAACATTTTGAAACATTATTAAACGCAAGTTGGAACACGTCGAAACGCGAAGAAATAAAATATTTTAAAAATGTCCTATTCAATAAACTTTCGTTTCAAACTCATATCGTCTGTAACGGAGCCATTCTTTTCAGCTAATGAATGTTTATGTAAAACTGTATTTTTTTAAACAATAATAATAATAATAAACCAGTCCGTGCGAAGATTTCGCACTGCAGTCTGATATATTTTAGCAATATCTAATATTTTTTAGATGCAGATTCAAATTTCTAAAGAAAAATTAAAGATAAAAATATCTGCAAACAACATTTGTGAAGCCAGAATATCATACCATTTATTCCACTAAAGTTACAGTTAAAACTGATCGAAGATTTCTACAGCAAAAGACATGCGCGAGAAAAAAAAAAAATAACAATCGTATTTTAATTGCATTAGAGGATGACATCATCCGCGTTGGAAAAACATGGGGAAAAAATAAATTGAATACATATTATATACAATGTAATCTAATATAACAAAGCATACCTTTTAGACTACACGTGAAATACCACTGCTTCGACCAATCAATAGTGTATGTTTCTTCTAAACATTTCCATTTCAATTTTGCTTTTCAAATCACAACTGATTTGAGAAACCTATCATTTCCTTTATGAAAACAATGCCAATTTCATTTTTAATGAACTACAATTTTTAACCAACAAACATATTTTAACGAAATGTGAGTGTAAGTATGTCAGAAGCCGGTTCAAAAACCTTTCGAATGTTACCTCATTCATTGTTGTGCGTTTTGTAAATGCATAGAAAAAGGGATGTTGACAACAGAAATAATATATATGATCTGCAGATGAGGATGATTTTTAATGTTTTTATTCTTTGTATGGGTTCTTCATTCCATTTCTATAATCGGGATAGTTGTCCGTTTTTCCGATCTGGAATCATTTTCCTCTTACAACTTGACATACACAATGGAACTTTCTTCCTTTCTTTTCTTTTTTCTTTTTTTTTTTTTTTTTTTTAAATAAACGTGCAATTCCGAGCATATTCTGATGCAACATATATTTCAACCAATTCAATTTAATTTAGTAATCATTTTATGTTCAACATAAAATGAAAATTTGCATTTTCGTGACAAATTTCAGTTTAGCGCCAAAGTGCTGTATCAAAAAAGTAATCTGATCTTATGATTTTTTTTTTTCGTCTGAGCAATCAATTGTCAACTGTGGTAACTTTGACAGCAGCTACTTAACATTATTGAAGCATACCGATGCTCAGTGTTGAGTTAAAATTAAAAAATATTCCATGCTTGGAAACTATTAAAATCACTAAATTGACCTGCAATTTTCAAATGAATTTAATTCAAAAGCACATTATATTTTCCTTTTTCGATGATGATGTTGAAATTGAAATTGTGCTATATTTAGAAGTTGCGTCTAACTTTGCTGCTATATTTAGAAGTTGTGCGATAAAATGTGTCTAACAATAACAACTGAGTATTTTCGGGTGAGAAAAAGTGGGCTACGATTTTCGTCGACAGAAAAGTCCATAGTGAAAAATTCCTGATAAATTATCCTAATCTCAATATAGGATGAATGAAGAGCCGATTCAAATTGCTTCATCTAGACATAAATGTAGAAAAACATGTCAGTTTCCTTAATTAAAATATATGTTTTCAATTGAATGCCTATTTAAAATTATGGCATTTATACAGGTGAAGGCGTTGTCTTCTTGAAAATTTACCCTCTAATTTCAGATCTGGTGGATTGAAAAATCTTTGAAAATTATGTATAATTTTGACGCAGTTATGGGAAATATAGCAGTTTCGTGTTTTTTAGTAATGAATTCTTTCTTTTGAAAATGATATCAGTTATAATTATTAGGTACCTGGAAACTCTTTGATGGTCTTAAACACAACCTATTATATTAGAACATTTTTTTCTTTATAATGAAACTAGTCGGATGTGCCAATCCCAAAACTTTCTTCTATCTCACAAACATTTCGCATACACTAAAAAGAATCAGCACCCATTTATATCAAGGTCTAACTGAATCTAAAGTTTTATTAAATTCCGTGCATTAGTTCTTGAGATATGGCTATTGCTAAAATCGTGTAAATCCTGCAAAATGCAGCATAGCAGCGCCACCTGTTGGGAGATTTAGACCAAAACCTAATCAACAACAACTTATGTTAACGTCTAACTGAATCTGAAGTTTGGTGAAAATCTGTGCATTAGTTCTTGAGATATAGTTATCGTGATAATAATGAAAAAAGTAGCATAGCAGCACCACCTGTCGGGCAATTTATACCAAAACGTTAGCAGCATCTATTTATGTTAAGGTCTAATAGAATCTAAAGTTTGATGAAATTCCGTGTATTAGTTGTTGAGCTATAGCTATCGTAAAAATCGAGAAAAAAGTGGTATAGCAGCGCCACATGTTGGGATATCTACACCAAAACGTAATCAGCGTCTATTTATGTCAAGATCTAACTAAACCTGAAGTTTGATGAAAATAAGTGCATTAGATCTTGAGATACAGCTATTGCAGAAATCGTAAAAAATCAGCATAGCAGCGCCACCTGCTGGGTGATTTTCACCAAAAACTAATCAGCACCAATTTATATCAGGAACTCACTGAATATAAAGTTTTATTAAATTTAATGAATTAGTTCTTGAGATAGAGCGCCCACAAAATTTTTGTCACATACAGACAGACAGACAAACAGACTCACAGACAGACATTATCTAAAAATGGTCAAATCGTGTTCAGGAGCTTCTAAAACGTATAAATTCGTCGAAAACCGGTAGTCGAAAATTTTCATGAATCCAATACTTTCTTCTTGTAAAGATAGAAGAAAGTAAAAAAGGAATGATAAAGATAAAATAATGATGTAAAACAATATTCTCGCGACAAAACAGTAAATACAAACATATTTTTTTTATCCGCTTATAAAAATAAAGTACACGTGTTTAAATATTTTTACCGAAACTTTACGTGTAAATTTAAAAAAAAAACATCCAAAAAGCCATGTGTTTGAATATTTTCCATTATTTCTTTTGTCTGTGAAAAATGAAAGTAAAAGGATTGCCACCATTTTGAAGAAATTGCCTTATAAACATTTAAAATTAAAATATAAAAATAGAAGTAGTATCAAAAATAACTAGCGGGGGCTTTTGTGTGATTTACATAAATAATATTATATTGAGAAAGTCAATAGTAAGTCACACGTATTATTATATTCTTTTTGCATGAATCAACACATTTTTGTTTAAGAACGGACTCCGTCATAGACAGGTTCTTTTTCAATGGTTTATAGGTTTTTTCTAGAAATATTATTTTTTAAGTATATGTTATCTTATGTTTTAAATTTGTTCTTTAAAATGAATTAATTTTAATTGTAGAATAATGGCGATTTTAAATATATGCATTTTTCGCAAAAATTGTTGGGCCGGGCCAAATTTTACCCATTTGTGGATACCTCTAGGTCCACACATTTATGCATAAAGATGTGAGTGTAACATCTTGAAAAAGTAGAAAATTTCTTTGTTCACTCTCACTCCGATTCTACATTATAAGTAATGCACGTGTATCTCTATTCCCTACCCTTATATTGAAAGATAATGAGAAATACCTCCATAACATAACGGACATATCTAATGTAGTGGTGAATAATTTCTATATATATATATATATATATTATATGTATTATAACATATGTATTAAATCATGTTTTTCTCAAATCTAAACTTTATCTTTCCTGACACATTCATTCATTCAGTCATTTTGATACTTCTTATTTATATACTAAAAAATCGAATAGCATTTCTCTGTTTTCGTTAAAGGCTAAGAAAGTTTTAGAAAATGGTGTCAAAGTTGGAGATTAAGAAAGGTGTTATAAACACATCTATTAGAATCAATTGATTATAGATAAAAATATATTTATAGTCAAATAAAAAATAACATTAAATTCTAAAGCATTTGGATATCAATTTCTGCAAATTTCATAAACTAAATGACTTTGTTAATGTACCAAGAAGATTCGCAATGTTCAGTAGTATTATTATTTCTTTCAAGAACATGCTTAAATACATTAAATTCAAAATATTGCCGAATAATAATACAACATTAAAAAAAAAAAAAAAAAAAAAAAAAAAAAAAAAAAAAAAAAAACCTTATAATACTATTTTTCAGTTTTAAATTGTTCAAAAATCTTATTGTTTGTTTGTTTAAGTTTAAAATAAGTGCAAGCAATGACGTGATATAAATAAAAATATTTTTCTTGCTGCAGTTTTGCATTCTTTATTTAAAGAAGCATTGTAACTAAGAGCTTTTTTTAATACAAGTGCGAAGAAGTATGTGAACATCTGTCTCACAGGTGTAACAGTGAAAACAGAATGGAAGAGTCCTAGAAGGGGCTGTACATTTAATAAAAAAGGTAAAAATCAAGAGAAATTTCCTGCTTTTCGAAAGGAGATCAATCATTCGCTAATGACCAGCAACACCGGAAGTTATAGAGAAAGTAATTACGCATCAAAATGGCGTCGTTTCTGCTTTTTTCAATTTCTGAAAGGATACCTGTCACTTGACACTAATGGTCATTTAACGGTCTTCCTTTTGGATCAAACCGGAATACTTGATTCTTATCTGTTTTGCGACAGCCAGCTTCAACGTATTTAAAAGCCAAGCCAAAGATATTTAATAATTTTTTTATTTTCTTAATCACAGTTTAAATGGAAAACAATCAAGTGAATATGGATTGTCAACCTTCGTATTGTTTAATTAATCATTTTTGGAAATAAAACAACTGACAATTATGTATCAGTAACCAATTATTTTAACTGAATATGCTTTTTATATAGTATTCCTAAGAATAAACAATTACTTTATAATGCATTGTGCAAAAAAATACTTTATTGAAAAGGTCTTTAGAATATTTTAATTATTTGATATAAAATAATCTTACGCTCTATTTAAAATGATATATTGAACAGTTTAACAATTTAATAAAACTGAGCTGAAATCTTTATTTAACTTCTCAAACATACTTCATATAAATATTATATAATATTAATAGCACTAGAATACAAAACTATAAAGAAAATTAAAAGGGAGATTGAGTTAGTGCAAAAAGGAAAATACTTGTTTTTAAAATAGGAAAATGAAAGTTTATTTTCCTTGTAATATTGTACTCGAGAAAAATTGATGTTTAATTTTATGTTACATTTCATTTTTAAATTTGCTCAATAAGAAAAACCATTTATTATTAACATAAAATATTTAAATTAAAGGTGAAAAGTTTTCTAAAAGCCTTTTGCTACTTCGGTATTGATATGCTGACTTCACATAAGTAAATTTACTATTTCATGAGATTCTAAGCTGTTAATGAAAATACTTAATCACTATTTTCTATAATTTTGCTTATGACATTAACTGTATGTGAACAAAGAATAAAAAATTACATTAACAGTGGATATGTGCAGCTGACTGTTATAAAGAGAGCACAAGAAAGGTAAATAGCACTGAAAAATATAGCAATAGTAAACAAATTATATAAATATCCATTACAAAACCACATTAAAGCTTGATAATTTTAAAAATCATAAATTTGCTCTATAATGAAACAAAAATATACAGTTGATAACATTTGTGTTTTATTCCATTTTAAGCTTTACTAATCAATTTTATAGTAATACTCTCATCTTTTATTTCCAAGGTTTATAAGAAGATAATTTTTCAAACAGCCATTACATTTTTTACAATTTATAAATAAAAAGAAAATATTCTAAAATTATACTTTGTTTTCTTATTCATTTATTGAAAAAATAAAAGGAATTTCTTTTTTAATTAGGATATTTTTATTGACTTTCAAAAATTGCAATGAAAAACAATTTGATTAAACAATAACTGTATATGTCTTAAAAGAAAAAAATATTTTTTTCAGTTTATTGCTTAACATTTACAAGAAGATAATCTTTCAAACAATCCATTCCATTTTTTACAACTTGTAAATAAAAAAAAAAAAAATCTAAAATTATACTTTAATTTCTCATTCATTTATTTGAAAAAAAAAAAGAAAAAAAAGAGGAATTTCTTTTTTTTTATTATGGTATATTTATTGACTTTCAAAAATTGCATTGATAAGCAGTTTGATGAAACAATAACACTGGCTCTTGTGGTATAAATTTTCTTTAATATTTAAAACAGAAAAAAAAATCTCATAAAATATTATTCTGAGTGAATGAGCAACTAATCCATTGAAAGGCATAGTATTTTATTTGAATCTAAAAAAATAAATAAATAAATAAAAAATACGATAAAACATCAATTTTTAACTTTTTTTTTTTTTCTTAAAAGTAATGATTCACAGAGATACAGCTGTCAATTAATTGAAAATGCAGTTTCGATTGCCCATTAAAAAGAAAACACATGAAGTTGAAATATCTTGTGTTTTGTTTCTGTTTTTAGCAGAATAAAACAAAAAGAATTTATTTCATACCATCTGCAAAAGAGACAAAAAAAAAAAAAAATTCTTAAAAGAAAAAATATATATTTGTTCAATTTATTGCTTAACAATTTTGTTTATTGTTTTTTCTTTTAAGCTATAATGCAAGTCAAACTTTTTCATATAGATATTTATTTTTAATGGAAATAGAAATAAAATAATATTGATATTTAAAAAGAAAATATGGCTTTCATTATATATAAAATCGAAGTGGGGAGCGGGACAAGAGCATTATCTCCTTAAGTCGTGTGTTTACAACAGAAAACAGCTGAAGCTTATAGCGGATATGTCACAGTATGAATGATGGAAAAAAGCGCAGACATTTTATTCTGGTTTCGAGTCAAGTGCGCGCGCATGCATCGCTGCGCTTCATCCCTGTAAAGTTTGTTTTGCAGCAACACTTTACCCGTCATGAGCCACAGCCAACTTCAGTAACTGAAGTTGGCTGTGCATGAGCGTACGGGTCCCAGTTTTACATTAGCCCTATGGAAGCTGTCATTCTTCATGTTCTATTTCTTTGTTTACAGGGATGAAGCGCAGCGATGCATGCGCGCGTCCTCTAGTAGAAAAAAAAAAGCCCGCGTTTTTCAATTATTTATATTTATCATATCTATTCTACTTTCTTTGCAGTAACCATATCTGGACGTTTACTTACAGAAACAAATAAAATTGCGGATCTCCCGGTTATAACTCTCTCTCACTCTCTGTGTTGTAAATTTCCTTGTGGCTATTTCGTCCCTGCATATTGACGATGACTTATAAGCGGGCACTTGATGTCAAACACAGAAGTCAGATGTATGTTCTCAACAAACAAATAAATTTTAAACGTATCGAAAACGTATACTTGTGGTAGATTCGATAAAAGTTGTTAGCAACTGAAACTGCACTTTCGTCCGGCGATGCGACATCTGTAATTGCGACCTGTCATGTAACCAAAATATGTGACAGATACGTGAGAAGTAGTGCCGCACGTACATTTTCGTATACGGGATGTTCCATAAATACGTCTCAAATTCAATGAATCGTAGGGTTTTTTGTGGAAAAAGCCTTTTTTTTTTTTTTTTTAGGCCACAAAAATTTGATTATTTAACGAAAGACTTTAGAAATGACTTACAGAATTCAAAAGTCACATTTCATAATCTTTTTGGTAATTTATTTCTAAAATATAGATTTATTGAAATTACTTTTGGAAAACAATATGAAATGAAAGCTATATTTTTTAAACAGAAATCGATTTCTAGAAGTTTTAAATATGCGAATCGACAATTACAACTCATTTCACCCAGTAGTTTTTGAATTATGCTTAAAAAAATTACCGGCAAGGCAATCTGTTTTGCAACGATTTCAAACGAATTTAACATTGGGGTTTCAAATTTTAAATCTTCTTAATTTTTAATAATACTTGACCGAGTGATTTCCTGTTAGGTATTCTAATACAAAATTTCCGAAAAAGTCAAATATGATGTCAAAATAAAAAAAATCGTATTGAATATTTCATATATTTCATGTATGAAGACTATCACTTAAGTTTATTATTTTTTTAACATAAATAAAAAAAATACATAATTTCTAGTCGAATGGCTATTTTTGTGTGTGTCAATTTGGAGATTAGAATGTATGTAAAATGTATAACGTTTACCTTTTTTTTTTTTTTTTAACCCGACTGTACATATGAATACACCACTCAAATAAATGTGTGTATGTGCATTTTATTTTATTTTATTTTTTGTAAAAGTACAAAATATTGATAAAAGTCACTAGAGGTCTATGATGTCGCATCATATATTATTCAATTTTAGTAATTATTTCCCTCTCATTTAATTCCCTTTTCCAAATTTGTTCCCCTTTTTCATTATTTTAACGCTCACTGTTCTACAAAAATACTTTTTCATTTTCCTTTCCCACCCTTTTGTTAAATTCAGTGCAACAAATTTAATTCCGTTTATTCTAATATCCTTTTAATTCAGTTACACTAAAAATATTTCTATTCTGTGCTATGTAAAGGAAAACCGCTACATCTACCCTTTCAAATAGCTAGCATAAGATTTACCATCTGCCATCTCCTTATTTGGTCACAAAGTTCTGTTGCTAACTGATTTCTTCATACACACCCTTTTTAATTACAATGATTCCCAAGCGCATCTGAATAACTCTGGTCCAAAAATATCCAACGTACATGTCGAAGTCATAACAATCTCTAAGGTTCGCGGGTTCAAGAATGCGAAAACTTTTCCGAGCCCCATTTGTGTGGTTTTGCATTCCCATGCATGTTGGCTACCGCCAATATATTCGTTAGGATAATTTATGCCAAAAATGGCTCTGTTCTCTAAATTTTTAATTGTCTTTATGCTCTGTTTGGAGAAACGATCGCCATATTGTAACCTTTTGGCGAAATGTAATTTTCATTCGACTTCATGTCATGATACAAGAAACAATCACTTCTCTCGTTAATCATCTTGCTTTCAACATGTAGCTCTTTCACGGATTGTGTTGCGGGCCCGGGTGCCCTGCGCTGCCGTGGGCGGCCAACGTTTGCCTGTACATGTGCATTATCTATAGAACCTGGAATTATTAAAATACCTTCATCTACTCATGTCTGCTTATTATTCCAAAAGTGCCTATTCTCATTTCTCATGAATTTATAGATTTCTTGGAAGATAATGATGATTTTAGTTATCAAAATATTCATCGTATCAAATCCACTTTACCACGACCAAGAACTTCATATTACATAAATTTTGGTGCCAGTCACCAGAGCACTTGTACAGGAATTTTTTTTACGACATGGTACCCGGGAATGTTCAAACTTTGTGTTAAAAGGATAAGAATAAATTAAAGGCACGGCAGACAAAAACTTTTTAGTAAATAATATTCATGGAGAAACTGTTCACCTCTTTATCGTGACGTCTGCGCTCATAATATATGAATATATTTTTTCCAAATCTACCCCAGCCTATGTGTCGAAACATTCTAATAATATCGGAAGTTCAACTTCATATGCGCGATATATAGGAAAATAGAAATCAAGAATTTGTCAAATCCAGAAATCTTTTTTCGTATTTATCATCTGTGACTCGTAATATATAAGTTCAAGGTTTCGCGGAAGTCGTCGATTTCCAAATTCATTATAGTGGTATTCAGAATTCACGAAACAAAACATGCAATTTAAAATTGACTGTTAGTCCAGTCAAATTGTGCTCAAAAAGTGCTTGAAGTGGAAAATTCTGGTGTAATTGTTTTTAGTGGCTTATTTTATGTTTTTGGGGGTGCTGAATACGAATCTGAAGTTTTCCAACAAAATTTCGTTCGGCAAATTTGTTTTTTTTACAGAAAACCTGTAAAAACACGGACTTTTTTCGTTTTTTTCAAAATAACTCCAAAATTGTGCATTTTGCGTGAAAGTCGGCAATATATGAGTTAAAGAGAATAAAATTTCCTACATTTTATGCATTGAAAGATTTTTTCTATGATCAATGGTTTAGCCATGAGAGTGCCGCAAAAATGGGTATTAAAAACAAAAACTGTAAAAAAAAAACGGGAATTACGGCACTGTATGTCGATGTAACATGGAAACAAACCATTTAACGCAAATATTAACCATCATTTATATTAAAGATTATATGATTGACTATATTTTATGCATTTAAAGTAGGGGGAAAGTGCGGTTCCGGCACCAGTGAAAGTTGGGAGCAGTGGAGCAGCTCCACCTACTTTCATGAGTCAAAGTTGCTCCTCCTCCGGGGAGTTCTTACTGTAAGAGGTGATAAAATTTTCTAAAAAAAGGTAAAATTAGGTAAAGGAAGTAAAACTAGGCAAAATCGTCGAAAAACAGTACTTTTCGGAAAATAGCAAAAAACACATTTTTTTACAGCTTTTCTGTTCATAAGGCCTAAAAATAAACATTTCACTGTGTACAATATACTATGCTTTAAAAAAATAGATAAAATTCTCTACAATTTATGTGCAAGTAATTTTCTTGGACCTTGAATAATTATGATAAAAGCAATGACGAATGCACGAAGTAGTCATCCACCTTCTTATTAAAGGCATATAACTTATATGCATCATTATACATGTGTGCAGATATGTAAAACGTTGATGTTAGGTTATATAGGTACAAAAAATGATAAATGATTCACAATTGATTAGTATGTAAACTGTTTAATGTTAAATAATATAGTAAAATAGGTAGTTATGTATTTATACAATATTAATTAATAATTATTATGGACATTGAAAGGAACTTGTCAGTCAAACCGAGTCCTATTGGCAAATGGTTTCATGTTTCCTGAGGGTATGCCTTCTAGGTCTTCTACACCTATAAAAAAGAAATTAATTATATAATAGCTATTTACGCATACGGGCGCGAAAAGCCGTTTTTGTCCCGAGGATCGAAACTTATGCTCCGGAGAAGAACTGGTGTGTATAATATTTTTTTAAACGGTGGAATTAATTATAACTAAGTTAAGATTCATACAGCATTTTATCATAACATTATTTTTACCTCTTTTTAATATCAGCCCTCTTTTACAGCTCATTTCAGGAATCGGTCACTTTTGGACCCCAAATCAGGGAGCAAAAAAGCTATTATACTACGTATCAGGGTTTTTAAAAATAATTAATGACGTAGTTTTAATTGTCTAAAAACTAAATAGTTATGCACAGTGTATTGGGATACATATTTTGACCACACCAAATTAAAAATGAATGAAAAAATAAATGTGAAATGGAATGATTTATGTATAATTACCTTCAAGTAATTCAGGGTATTACGGGTCATCGTCGTTTTCTTCTATTTCAATATTAGGCATGTTATTACAACTGCTCTCGCAGTTTAGACACGTATTAGAGCAGCTGAGGCCTGCTTTTTTACATCCACAGTTTTTACGGCATGTCTTCTTGCATTTGCAAGAAATGAGTTTTAGAACGGCTTGAGCTGCTGGAGGCTCTAGCGTGGTTATTGGCTCTAGACCATCTTTGGTGCTTTTCCAACCCCATTGTTCAGGATTTTTTTCATTCCCAAGCCATTGCTGAACTTCAAAATACACCCTTAAAGAAGGTTGTTTAGCTGCAGCCTCCGTAGGAGGTAGGGACGCCAAATGGGTTGATGGCTTATATGCAGACTTAAAGTAGCATAGATACCTCAATTTGTTTAATGACGTGGTTTCCTTGTCAGATAATTTGTACAAGGAAGTCAAAAAACGATTGCCAGCATCAGTAATTGCATCAGCATCTGCCATAGGGTCTTTAAAAATTTCAATGGCTTTAATTAATGCCGGGTTTCTTTTGAGAGTCTGAAGAAACCTCATTTTTCCTACTTTGAAAAAGGCTGAAGTAGTATCACAACCACTCATGGCATGTAAAAATAATATGTTGTCAGCAACCGATTGTTCAAGTTTGCAGTCAGGAGAAAAAATGAGTGGTGAAACTGTCCCTTTGCCTGGCTTTAAAAAATATACATTTGAATGTATGCCCCTACACAGACCAATCATGATCACCAGCAAATCTACGTCTTCACCCACGATAACTACAGAGTTATGTTGTTGCGCAAGGTCCCTTGCTGTGGTGATAATCAGCGTATCCGCATCTTCTCGTGCCTGTTTTGTGTGAATGTCAGCTGCTGCAAATTTATCTTTCAACATTAAAATCAAACTCTCTTTATTTTTTATATTGCCTAGGAATTTATCTTGTGGTACTGTAGGCACCATTGTTTCGTCGAACATCAAATCTACTGAAGTTCGTTTGCGTGATCTTCTTGCTCGCTCAATACAGTTAGTACCTCTGCAACTTTCTTCAGGGTAACCATCGAACACAACTACAGCACTATCCTTGTATTTGTACTTAACAAATGACACATAACTTTCGCAAATTGAGGAACATAATTGACCCCTGTTCCACACGACTTTATGCAGTAAATATTCAATGGATTTTTTTTAAGTGTTTATTGCTATTTTCCAAAAATTACTGTTTTTCGACGATTTTAGATAGTTTTATCTGTTGTACCAAATTTTACCCCCTTTTTCAAAATTTTATATTCTCTTAGAGTAAGTAGCTCTCCGGAGGAGGAGCACCTTTGACTCTTGAGAGGAGGTGGAGATACTCCACTGCTCAATACTTCCACTGGTGCCAGATCCACACTTTTCCCCTACCTTAAATGCATAAAATATAGTCAATAATATAATCTTTAGTATCACTGATGGTTAATATTTGCGTTAAATGGTTTGTTTCCATGTTACGTCGACATACAATGCCGTAATTCCCGTTTTTTTACAGTTTTTGTTTTTAATACCCATTTTTGAGGCACTCTCACGGCTAAACCATTGATCATAAAAAAAAACATTCAATACATAAAATGTAGGAAATTTTATTCTCTTTAACTCCATATATTGCCGACTTTCACGCAAAATGCACAATTTCGGAGTTATTTTGAAAAAAAACGAAAAAAGTCCGTGTTTTTACAGGTTTTTTGTAAAAAAAAAAAAATTGCCGAACGAAATTTTGTTGGAAAACTTCAGATTCGTATTCAGCACCCTAAAAAACATAAAATAAGCCACTAAAAACAATTACACCAGAATTTTCCACCTCAAACTACAATTTGACTGGGCTATGTGTATCCAAGTTGCATCGACATTCGAAAGAAAAGAAAAAAGAAAGAAAGATAAAATATTCTCTCTCTGTGATGTGTGGATCACTAACTGAGGTCAGAGTCCTTCAAATCTGATGCTTTTTGTTTCCAAAGGATATTTTCCATATGCGGTTTAAATTAATTTTCTTCTTTCGGAGACTCCACGGTGATGCAATCTACACTTTCATAACTGGATTAATGAAGTAACCCACTAATTTAAACTTTTAAAAGGAGACTGTGTCTATGTCTACTATTCTGCAGTTAGATTTTTGTTTTATAAAGGAATTAGGTTTTTCTGGACATGTGAATTACTATAATAAAAAAAAAGTAAGAAAGAAACATACAGAAACATGCCGAATGTGACTCCAGGATAATGTAATTAATAAGTGTATTTAATTCGGCGTTGCGAGTTCTCCTTAGTAAGTTAAATTGTGTGTGTTTTATTTATATTTTTCCATGATTTGGATCTCAAATGGTAAGTCAGAATTTTTTTTTACTATTAAATGACGAATACATATTTATCAAGTCATAAGGATATGATTAGTACCTTCAGACTTTACTCAATGGAACAGTTACGTCATGCCACCATGACATATTATGGTTTTGATAACTTCAGTTCATAAAATGACTTGTCAAATTCATTAATGGTGATAAATATATCCTTATGAATTATAAAGGTGTATTTAATATTAAGTAATTAATTAAATAATTAATATAAATTTGATATTAAATTATAAAGGTGTATTTAAATACTACTCAGAATAATTTAATAAAGATCACGTAGTTAGTAGTGTTTCAACATTGTCATGCCTTAATTTGATAATAATATTTTAACAATCTAAAGAACAATAAAGAAAAGGCATAATATTCATTCATAAGTATTTTTTAATAGGTATTTAACTTTTGTTTATGCTGTGTATTATTCTTCTATAATTCTTTATTTTAGTATCAGTTTGCTATGCAGTATTTCAACATTTTTTAAATATGCTACCGCTCATGCAAATTTTATCTAAAAGATTTTTTTAAATGAAATTTTGAATTTTTCTCATTATAAGAAAAAGTATAGGTGTATAATTTTTGCAAATTTTTGGTTTTGTTCACACTTGTGTATATTGGATGCATACAATGTACTGATGTTATATTTGATGTTTCCTTGTGAAAGTTCTCGGCTGGTCCAAGTTTGTTTCATCAAGGGAATGGCAGATATGGCAATCTTGTTGTGAACATTATCTTTTATATTTATGGGGTATTTACATATATATATATACACAATGTTTCTCTCATCACATTAAAAAAATAATAAGAAGAATAAAGCCTAAATCTTCTCAATTTTTCATTCAAATATTTACAATAATTGATAATAATAATTGTCACATTAATTTAATTCTAAATTATATATTATATTTATTAATTAACGGCAGTTAAGTATTTTTATAGATCTATGTCCGCATCTCAAGACTTGTTACACTTACCGATTTTGACATACCGTCTCTCATTACTCTAGGATTGACTCTTATTTAACATGTATATTATATGTATGTACATTTTTTTAATTTTTCTAATTATTCCCTTTCGGAGTGGTGATCTGTTCAAAATTATAGCCCTTAGGATCTTCCACCCCATTGTAATGGGAGACATCTTCGAATTGGAAATCCAATTCATTTTCTGATTCCCTGTGGAAATGAGTATACGAGACTGTTCCTCAGTTTGTCAACTGCCTTGCTGCAAGAGCAAGGAGGCTTATATTGTGTCTAAAGACAACAACATAGATCTCTCCCTAAATATTCCCTATTCAAAAAGGAAATTATCTTAAACTTGCGACAATACACTTGTCCTTTGACAAGAATTAGGGCAGATATTTTTTTTTGGATTGTGGGTCACTTTCCTTTCCTGTCCTGTGCGATTGCACAAATTTTTTAATTATATGCAATTAAAACTTCAGTAATTTTACATCACCTTTTCATATTTTTATGCTTTTTATACACATGTAAACCTGTATTTTTTTACATTTTATACTTACATTTATATCTGATTTTTTTTTTTGCCATTATATATTATACTATATCAGTGTTTTTATTTTATTCGACTAAGCATCATATATTCATGAGGTAATTACATCATCAAAATATTAATTGTCTTTAATAACATTTTAAAGTATAATAATCTTGTGTTTATGTATTGGATCAGTTAGTGCACAAATTTTTGATTTTGCAATAGGATACATGTTGCCATATATAATATTTTTATTTATAACAAATTGTCCTTTCTTTTTAGCACTTTCCAACCTAGTTGAAAAGTGCTTATGACTTCGGTTTGTCTGGCCGGATGGCCGGATGGCCGTCTGGCCGTATGGCCGTCTGGCCGTCTGTCCGTGCTCTAACTCCCGTAAATATGCTCGGATTGCTCTGCAATTTTTATATTTTATTGTCGTTATCTATGGCACGTTCCCTATTTCAACTGAAGTGTGTAGCACTTATAGTTTTCTTACAGGGACACTCAAAATAATTCCGTTACATTGCGGTCTATGGGGAAAAATCATTTGCGGTTTATTTTTAAAATGTTTCACTATTGTAAACGCATTGAAATTTATATAGATCACTAAGATGCATTAGAAGAAGCTTAATATGAAATAGTAGGTGTATAGCACTTAGAGTTACTTTACAGGGACAGTCAAAATAATTCCGTTACATTACGTCTATGGAGAAAAATCGTCTGCGGCTTATTTAAATAATGTTCCACTATTTTAAACGCATTGAAGTTTATATATATTACTAAGGTGCATTACAAGAGGCTTACTACAGAATAGTGTGTGTATAGCAGTCATCGTTCATTTACAGGGACACACAAAAGAATTCTCTACTGTCTGTTAACAATAATTCCTGGAAGTGCATTTTAAGTTACTAAACGCGATTTCAATCTTAACTAGCTTTTTGTCTATTACGTGGTGTGTATAAATTCTGTAGATCCTATACAGGGCAGCACAAAAGTTCGCGAACACATTTCCGTTTATTGACAGAAACTCCAGAAGGAGAATTTAAACGGACTAACGGACTAACGGAAACGCGTAGCAACGCGTTTCCTAACTAAACTAAAATTTAGCATCCTATGTATATATACAAATCTATAGATCATATACAGGGCTACATAAAAGTATTCGGATATTTTTCCGAATATTGTATATATTGAAAATTCCTGAAATTACGTTTTTAAATATGTTATGCGTTTTCCAAATTGTTTACTTAGATGTCATCTTTCAGCTTATTAAACGGTAATGATTTGTAAAATTATTTTAGAAGCGTTGGAAAGTGCTACATAATCTATGCTTGACGCATGATTTTTCGTTCTTGTTAATATATGCTTTGGATGCATAGTTACAGTGATTCAAAAATTGAGTGTTGACATTAGGGGTGCTCGCACAAAATAAACTGGTAATGAGAAATGGCAATGTTTGCATACAAACATATTATACACTTACAGTTTCTTAATAGGAATTCCATATTCGTAGGACGTTATCAAATTTTTTTTATCTTAACTTTATTCTAAATTTATATTGTGTTGAGGTGATATTTCCTTGCATCTTTTCAAGGACCCAGAAAATGGTGCAGATTTTTGTCATTTTGTGTTGATTTGAATTTTTTAGCCCTAATTTTCCATCAATTCATTCGGATCAATCTTTGATGGTAAACTTGGTGTCACTTCTTCACAATACACTTTTTAGTTTTTAATTCATTGATTCTTTTTGCTGTTAAATTTAAATATTATTATAATATTGCGGGTATATTTTGGTAAGGAAACCTAATTATTACACAATCTAGACATGATACACTCTGTTTATTACAAAATTTATACACTTTATATTTTTTTTCAAAATTTCTTCTTTAAACTTTATTTGGTACATAGATAACACTTAAGATAACACATTTCTTTGTATTATTGATCGAAGTTTTGATCTACACACATGAATAAAGATAACTTTGCTTAAATTAACATCTTCTTTACACTTTAAGGTCCCTTTTGTCATGTTAAAACAAATTGCAGTACTTTTGTGTCAGATATTTCTGGCAATGTATAAAATTACTTTTTAAGTTTTTTTTTTTTTTTCCCAGTGCTGATCCATGTTTTAATAAATATATAAGGTTTTGTGTACAACATTTTTGCACATATTTACTTATATTAAAGGTGACTTTTCCTTCTCAATTTCTTTACACATATTTATTTATGCCATACTTATTGCCATAATTTCTAAGAAGTTTAAATATTTCAGGTTTGTATGTATTTAGTAGTTTAATACATAATTGACATTTTTGTTGTATATTAATGTTTTGAGCATTAACCCTCAAATATATATTTTTTTCTGTTTCAAAAGAAGATAGGATATATTTTAAGGTGTTTTTCATTATTAGATACAGCCATGTTAAAAAATTTTTAACGAATCATTAAAGTAATATTTTTCTTCGTTTATAAATATATGGCACTGCTTACCGATATTGCAACTAATTAATTAAAGACATTTTCACTATTTTATTTATACATACCATATTTTATTTTATTTAGATAAATTTTATTTGTATGATGGCAAGTGTTTTTGTGTATATTTTTATTAAGTTGATATATTTTAATTCACGTGTATTGTTTTAGTAGCATTATTCAAGAACTTTTTAAACAACCTAAGTAGACTTTGAGCTCTTCTGCAGTCTTGCGTTATTTTACGCTACTTTTCTATATCCAATAACCAGTTTTATAATCTGCAATGGTTCCTCTTTTAATTAATTACACGTCATTCACTCTCCGTGTCAAGGTTACCAGTCACTATTCAGTACCGGTTAGTACTAATCATTGTTATACTTTTACCATTCATTTTTATAAAAAAAAAAAAAAAAAAAAAAAAAATCTGCTCCTTTTCATATTCTTTTTCCCTGGCACATATCCTGCATTTGATAATTTCATGGTTTAGATATAAGTTAGTTACACCAAACTATATCAATTAGGTATATAACATCTGTTATACATACCATTGTTGGTAAACAACTAGACTTATTTACCAGTTGCATTCTCAATAATGCTGATATTTTCATTGTAGGTTAATGGTGATAGTTATTTTTTAAATTTAAAATGCATACAACAATCAATATTCTTCTTCATCTTTTACATATATATTTTACTTCTAACTCCAGTTACATAAACAAACACAATTTTCATTAAATTAAATATGTTTACTGATGCAAAATAAATGGTGCATTACCGAATCAGGCCTTAATGTTAATTATATTATATTTAATATTACGATTCTTAGAAATCTATCAGATTTCTGTACAATGCACTCATTTCAGGAAACTTTCATGATTAATGCATCAAGTATTTCATCCTGTAAATTTACACAAACATCTTACACATAATTCTATCATCTATACTTAATGTATTCTGTTTTATCATTCAAAGAATTTTTATTAGTCAAGGTTACACTACCAATCAATGTTTTAAGTATTACCAGTAAATCAACGTACACATTTTACCAATCTAGGATATAAATACATAAAAATATAATACTACTCAAAGTATTTGCTCCACCACTCAATGTACAACTTTGCTTTTCACATTCATTCCTTTTAAAAAAAAAAAAATTAACATATGTTTCTTTGACATTATATACCTTACTTGTAGGTTCTAATTACACTGCTTGTAATATTCAACATAACTCGTTAACACAATTTCTGCACATATATCATCTCATCATGTTTTCCATATAACTTTAAATTAGGTACTAGTTATACCATATATTTATTGGAGGAGTTCATTGAATTCGCTATATGCACCAATTATGGTAAACAACAATGTACTTAGTTACCTACTGCAATCGCAACAATTTTGGTAATGTTAGTTATCATGGTAACGTACTTTTTCATTATTCATTTCATCAGTTACTTTACTTAAACATTTTCAGTCATATTTACATTATCACATATTCTTTTTAATAAAAATAAGTTAAATAACCTTTTTCTTGCTAAATTTTGTCTACAGTTGAAAAATAAAAAAAAAATGTACACTACTGAATCACGCCAGTATGGCAATATTATTATTTTCATAATAATAAGATTTTATAGGAATTTACTTCCTTTTCATGTAGTGCACGTCGCTTTCATAAAATTATTGAAATGGAAGCATCATTTTTCATTCTGTAGACATACACATTTTTTTACACATTTCTTTTCTACATGTATAACACTGCATTTCATCAGCCTTTTTCTTATTTAATTTTCAACATGACATATTTTTTCAAAATTTTTATTCATTTTTCTTCTAGTGTTTAGAAGTATTTATTCAGTTCTAATGTAATTGCAATTTTATTGGTATTAAACCAGTTAAATCTTCTGTCGAAGATACATTTATGGTTGCAATCGAACAGTACATACATACTTTCTAATGCACTTCTCAATTATATTTTCTTTTACGTTTTTTTTCTGTTATAATTAATATGTTTCTATTTCTTTTAATTTATAGCTCCTATTTCATATACTCACACTTTCATGTACATATCATTACTTAATTAGTTGTGTTCACATTTTTTCAAATTTTTTTACATAAATGTTGTGTTTCCACACTTTAATCGACATTTTTATTCAAAATTTATTATTTTTTCTTTTCATTATTTAAAGGATGTAAACAAACATTGCAGGGTTTTTCACGTTGCTCATACTTTAGCATACCACTTTTCTCTACATAAACAATCATAATATCACACACTTTTTTAATTTAAATTTAAATTAATTTTCTTAAAACAACAGAGGTCAACTTTTATTTCTTTTTCAAAATATCGTAGATTTTTCTAACATTATTATCAAATATCGAGTTATTTAAATTTGTCCCGTATCTTACCATTAGTGCAGAACAACATATGTTGTTATCTTCATGTGTCATTTTGACAACATGTTTGTAGATGGTAGGTTGTGATGAGCATTCCTAGATATCATCCGTTATGGGACAATTTTTTTCCACTTTACACATTTCACTCTTTCCCAATATTAAATAAAATAAATAAATAAATAATTAAGATATGCAGATATGCAGTATGATCTACAAAGTGATACCGAATTTTTGAATATGCTACATTATTCTACATTTTTCTTCAATACACTTTATATAAAAGATATACCCACTATTTTATTTATATGTAACTTGTATTTTCAGTTATTGTTTATACAGCACAGCAAGTGCTAATTAAAAAAAAAAGTCTCATATTTTATGGCCTTTTTAACTAATGAAACAGTTTTTCATGCTTGGCCAAATGACCTATGAACAAAGTCTCAATTGCATATAGTACATGCAGTATAGGTCAAAAATAGTCTAAAAGGACTATATTAAATATAAATGTGCACTGTTATATCTATATTCTTATAATAATGCTGCAGCTGATTTTTGTATGAGACATACATTATTATTGAAATATTTCACATATTGAGGTACCTCATCAAAAGAAGAACGTTCACATTTATGTTTCATGTCATATTATTCAATTATATGCTTTTTTTTTTGTATTTTATACCAGGTTTGCACGCATTTTTATTGCTTATAAAGTACATGTTGGTATTATTTTAAATGTGAAAATATTATGTAATCTCTGAACAGAGCATACATACCATGTGACCAAATTTTTTTTCAATTCTACACAAGGAGGAGAAATATATGATGTCGCATCATATATTATTCAATTTTAGTAATTATTTCCCTCTCATTTAATTCCCTTTTCCAAATTTGTTCCCCTTTTTCATTATTTTAACGCTCACTGTTCTACAAAAATACTTTTTCATTTTCCTTTCCCACCCTTTTGTTAAATTCAGTGCAACAAATTTAATTCCGTTTATTCTAATATCCTTTTAATTCAGTTACACTAAAAATATTTCTATTCTGTGCTATGTAAAGGAAAACCGCTACATCTACCCTTTCAAATAGCTAGCATAAGATTTACCATCTGCCATCTCCTTATTTGGTCACAAAGTTCTGTTGCTAACTGATTTCTTCATACACACCCTTTTTAATTACAATGATTCCCAAGCGCATCTGAATAACTCTGGTCCAAAAATATCCAACGTACATGTCGAAGTCATAACAATCTCTAAGGTTCGCGGGTTCAAGAATGCGAAAACTTTTCCGAGCCCCATTTGTGTGGTTTTGCATTCCCATGCATGTTGGCTACCGCCAATATATTCGTTAGGATAATTTATGCCAAAAATGGCTCTGTTCTCTAAATTTTTAATTGTCTTTATGCTCTGTTTGGAGAAACGATCGCCATATTGTAACCTTTTGGCGAAATGTAATTTTCATTCGACTTCATGTCATGATACAAGAAACAATCACTTCTCTCGTTAATCATCTTGCTTTCAACATGTAGCTCTTTCACGGATTGTGTTGCGGGCCCGGGTGCCCTGCGCTGCCGTGGGCGGCCAACGTTTGCCTGTACATGTGCATTATCTATAGAGAATGTGCATGTGACGTCACGAAGCCGTAAAGAACGAACGGTAGGCAAAACATACGCATGCCTACTGTATAGTTAGCTGTGTTATATGCTTATTATTCATATTTTTTAAATTAATTATTCATTAATTTTGCCTTTCTTAATTGCAGTGGATAACCCAAGGTAGGTCCTGATGCACCTGAGGCTCGGATTTTTTATTTTTTGAGACCCCGGCCCCCTGGGGCCCCTTTAAGATTTTTGCCCTAAATTGTTAATAATTTACCCAATTTTTATCCGATCCTCATCGTTTTTGGGGCCTTTTTTCCGTTTAGCTTTCACCCCCATTTCTACGTTCTAGTTATGACCCTGGCCCCCTAGGGCCTGGTACGGGGCCCGTTGAAGTTTTTGTTTCCTAAACTGATAATTACTTGTCCGCTTTTAATCCGATTTTTTTTAGTTTTTGGGGCCTTTTCTTCATTTAGTTATTTCCCCATTGCTACTTTCTAATTAGGACCCTTCATCTTAGGGCCCTGCTCAAAACTATCGGCTGGCCCCTTATTGGGCCCCCTACTATAGTTCCCCTAAAAATCGTCCGATTCACTAACTTTTTTTTTTCTAACAACTTAGAACTTCCAGCTACTACATGAACAATAAAAACAAACAAAAAAAAATTCGATGAAGATCCGGGCCCCCTGGGCCCCTTGAAGTTTTTGCTCCCTATATTGTTAATACCTTGTCCCCTTTTAATCCGATTTTCGTTTTTGGGGCCATTTCTCCATTTAACTTTCCTCCCATTCCAGTTAGGAGCGTTCATCTTAGGGCCCTGCTCAAAACTATCAGCTGGCCCCTCTTTGGGCCCCCTACTATATTTCTCCTAAAAATCGTCCGATTCACTAACTTTTTTTTTCTAACAACTTAGAACTTCTAGCTACTACATAAGCGACAAATAAAAAAAAAAAAAAAAAAAAAAAAAAAAAAAAAAAAAAAAAAAGGACAAGATCCGGGCCCCTCGAAGTTATTGTTCCCTAAATTGTTAATACCTTGTCTCCTTTTAATTCGATCTTCGTTTTTGGGGGCGTTTTCTCCATTTAGTTATTTCCCCATTTCTACATTCCAGGTAGGACCGTTCATCTTAGGGCCCTGCTCAAAACTATCAGCGGCCCCTTTTGGGCCCCCTACTATAGCTCCCTTAAAAATCGTCCAATTCGCTAGCTTTTTTTTCTAATAACTTCTTAGGATTTCCAGCTACTACATGAATGACCAAAAATTTCTCGGACAAGATCCGGGCCCCTGGACCCCTTACGTTACCCATAACTTCTTAATTATGATACGTATCGAATCCGTTTAAAGTTATTATTATTTCTAGGAAAAGGGCCGAAAATTTATATATGACAGATTTTTGATATAATTAAAAATGGGCTCAAGTGAGGGCTGGGGGGGGGGGGAGAGAATAGGAGTTTAAGAAGAAAAAAAATCATAACTTTGTCAATTCACAAGTTTTCAAATCCGCTAATTTATTACAAATCCTCTTAATATTATCTACAACTTTTATATTGACAAGTTTTTTTTTATAAAACCAACCCTTACAGAAAATTTTTTTTTGTGTGCTCCGCCTACAGACACAGGTAGATTTCGAAGTGAGCGGTCCCAACTGCCTCATCATGGCAAAAAGGTCATTTTTCTGCAATTGCATCTTCGAAATTTACCTGTGCCTGTAGGCCAAGCTGTCAAGGATATTTTTTTTTAAATATTAATCTTCTTTTTCGGCATCAACTTACGTTTACTCACCACAGTCGTAAATTAGAAATCGCGTTACTGTTAAAGATAAGGGGTTAAGTTTAGAAAGTGGGGGGGGGGGGAGATGCATCTGTAAATTAAATATCGCATTAATGTTAAAGGAAATTCGTTAAATTTACAGGGGTGCATATTCCACCGCCTGGGGACTCATTTTTTTATTGGGTTCTAAGGGCTCGATTTCAACAGGGTTTGGTTCATTCGACTCAATATTGAAAACTTGTTTTTTTTTTTTTTAATTTATTATCACGGGCGCTAGTCAGTTCGTTATTAATAAATGTTTGGTTCGATTTTGAGTAACTGGATATCATATTTTGTTACAAAATGTTATTTTTCACAAAAATATAACAAATTTCCGAAAAATAAATTTTATTTTTCACAAAATGCCCCCCCCCCCCTCCCCCTCCAAGAAAAAAAAACTGCATCGACACCTGATTAAATGCTTTTTAAATGGTAAGGTTTTTTCAAAAACATGGCATCTATTTTTTTTTAGATTAAATTATATAATTCGCTTTTACAAAAAAAAAAAAAAAAGAGTAAAATGTTCCTTAAAAAAATATCACCCTTAGTACTTCATTAAATGTTTCATATAAGTATATTTTTTGTTTTGTCCTGTTTTTATACATATTATTAGAATAGTAAAAATATTTTTTTTAAACCTAAGGAATGTTTATTTAGTATAAAAATTATTTCAGCTAATAAAACAGAATTCTGACAAAACTTATGCTTCAGTTTCATAGATTTCTTTGTCATAATACAACATGTTAAAATTATATAAAAGTGTTTCAGAAAATAAGCAGTTTTGATTTGAGAACACTCATAGGTATCATTTTAATCGATCATTTAATCTGAATATCATGAGATTTGTAAACATTTTCCGATTAGCTCAAGCAATAAAAAGTTACCATACGAACAAGAACAACTTGAACAACAAGTAGAAAAAAAGTAAATAAAACGTTAACTTTACGACATAATTTAAAAAAAAAAAAAAAAAAAAAAAAAAAAAACTAAAATCTTTCTCCTACCAGCTACAACAAGTTGAAACACTTCTTGAGCACTTGAATTCTTCCCTGGAAACTTTTTTAAATAAGTTTCAATATCTGATGAAGCAACTGATGGCCAAAAAGCCATATCTGCTTTCCAATCTGCATCCACAATAATATACGGATCATCTAAAATAATAACAATTTTATTCGGTTTGACAAATCTAAGCTTTGTTAAATAATCTTGATTAGCAACAGAATCTAAGTTCTGTGCATAATCTGATAAAAGAAAATTTGTTTTTGCATAAATATGATCCATAAATTGAATGCAAAAATTTCGCTTTCTCATAGGAAACCGTAGGAAATAGCGCATTGAGCGGAAATGTTTTGCCTACCGAAGAGGCGTGGTCTAGTGAGGAACCAGTTTGTTGACAAACATGCACATTCTCTATAGAACCTGGAATTATTAAAATACCTTCATCTACTCATGTCTGCTTATTATTCCAAAAGTGCCTATTCTCATTTCTCATGAATTTATAGATTTCTTGGAAGATAATGATGATTTTAGTTATCAAAATATTCATCGTATCAAATCCACTTTACCACGACCAAGAACTTCATATTACAAGGTCAAATGTCCTTTTAAGTGCAGATGCTAAATGAAGGCCCGTGTGCAAAATTATTTGATATCCGAATTAACGTAAAAATAGTTGAAAAATAGGTATTTCAACCATGCTAACGGACCCTATAAGCGTGAGGCTTGGGTGAATAATACCCCAGAACTTGTCCTTCACTTGTGGTCAATCGTGTTTATGACCATGAGTATATATTTATATGATTGTGTTTTTTCTGCAATGAGTGTGCTTTTACTTACTGTAAAAACACAAAATATTGATTATAATAAGTATATTGGTCTGTTGGTTGAAAACTTTTGAGATCCAAATTAATAAAATAGAGGTTGAAGAGAAAAGTTTTAATCTCATCCCGGACCTCTATAACCACGGGATACGAGACCGAGTGCATTGCACATTTCCCATTTCTCCCATTTCCCTATTACAGCTCTGCATATGACTATACAATGATATATGCGTGTGTACTCGACTGCTGCTGGATTGTGGGAGAGGATCCTCGGACTGAAGAAATATCTATTTAAAAGAATATTAGGTCATGTCTATTTGAACTAGGAAGAGATATTAACTGTGTTGGCTGACTGAGAAAGTATTACAAATTCTCAACCACTAACTTAGTACGTCAGAGAAAGAATCTATCAAATCCATATCTCCGGACATGATTTTGAAGTTATTCATGAGTGTTGTTTACTAGACGTTGATGCAGTCGAGGAAAACTCTCTCACTAGAAGACTTACATATAGGCAAGAACTGCAAAAGGATGTAAGAAATCGATTTAGATCAGAATATTTGAGACTTCTTATCCAGCGACCGATTAGGAGATGATTTCCAACGTTCATTTGCTGTGGGAGATATAGTCTCGGTGGAAGCAGATAACAAGAAAAGGATTATCTTTGGATATATGTGAAATCTCTAGGAAATTAATGCTGTCTTCTTTCATTTATCTTTTCTTTTCCCTTTCTTTCGTAACAATCTTCTTTTATTTTCTTGTTAAATTTCTAATTCATAATTAGCAGCTAAATGTTAAAACTGGTCATACACAAGAAATTCTTCTTAAATGTGTATCTGAAATTATTTCTCCATTTTAACATAAATAAATAAAACGCAGTATATAAAACCGAAAGATAATATATTATCTTTCTATTATAATAGAAGAAAGAATGATTGTACATCTGAATTTCAAATCTCTAACGAACTGTATCTCCTCCTCTTATCACTAATGGGCGTTCCTGAAATTTCCAAACCATTTTACTGCGTGCCTCTGGTAAGAAAGTCCACGTAAGGTTGCTGATTTAAAAGGTTCCAAAACTTGTAGAAAATCAAAGCTAAGTGGGATTATGATCTATCCATTGAATGGCAGAAATTGACGAGCAAAGATAGAGACGAACTTCGTTTAAAATTAAGTTGAACCGACTGGCGGCGAAAAACTCGGTTCCAATAATTTTTTTTTTTTTTTTTTTTTTTTTTTTTGTAACAAAACAAAGTAAAAATTAAAAAATGTGTAAATACGAATAAAGTGAAATGAAATAAATTATAAAAGACATGGAATCACATCACACGGAGAAAGAACCTGGAGGGGAAACTAGAATAGGCGAGGATATCGAAAATGCAAGTCATATTTTTTTAACGAAAGAGGGCGCTGTAAAATTTGGCGGCTGCCTTTAAACAGAATGTCATTAGATTACATGTTAAATTCCGAAAGTATTTTACTCGATTATTTTTAATTATAGCAATTATATGTCATAAATATAAGATGGGATATAAATGTTTTATTCCGGGATGTAGATCGGGCTATGATGATGAGATAAACAAAAGAAAAATCGAAGAATTTTTTTAAAAGTATGTTTAGAGCTCCAAAGATGAGTGCTTTTTATTATACTTTAATTTAAAGTTATATGCATGTAATCATTTTTAAACTAAGAAATTTTTATTCTAGTATATCGATTTTAGTGTATATGTTTTTAAAATGTTATACTTAATGAATGCTAATGTCTGTGACTAATTGACATGGCCATTTAAATTGTCTTATAGAGTGCTATTTGTTTGACTGTAATCTGAAGCTGTTTTTATTTGAATAATACTTTTAATCTCTAAAAATTATACGTCCATTCCGTATTTCTTCGCAGTACAATATCCGTGATATTTATTTTTAAATGATGATTTTTAAATTATTTTTAAAATAATGTCTATTCAGATGCTTCTGTCAGGATGAACTCTTATTTAAAGAGTTATAAAAAGCAATCGAAACGCCAAATATCTATTAAAATATATGCATGGTGTGAAGAAAACTTTATTTAATGAAATTTCTACTTGTTTGACTTTTTTAAAGTTCAAATTTTCAATCAAAAACATTTAAAAAATGAATGCTTTTCGCATTGAAAAGCATTGCAGAAGCAGGTTAGGATAGCCTTCAGTTTACCGTGGCGCCATCTATAAGGAGAAAAACTGTATTGTAAAATTTCAACGTTACTTTCCCCTCCATCTATCTTCCTCCGTGTCACATCATTTCGTTCATACATTTTAACATTCTTTAAGTAAACACTTTACAATAGTTAATATTTCGCAATCGTCTGCACGCGATAGAGAAATAGATTTTTTAAAAAAAGAGAGAGTTTGAAAATTATTTTGAAAACTGTAATCAGTAACTGTTCAGTAAATTGTGATACAGTTTTCAAACAAATATATTTCAAATTGCATTTGTTTTCTAATTTGACAGTGTAAAAATTGAAAATGTGTGATGGTTAGAAATTTATATTTAAAAAAGAATTGCAGTGAAATGCGAAATTTAAACGTCAAGTGTTGTCAATGTCAAAATGACGTCAAGGTTACGCACATTTGTCTTTTATTATTTAGATTTTATATTCTTGTTTTAAATGAAAACATTGGGAAGTGTTTCAAAATAGACATAGTGTAAAGAAAACTATCCATATTTTCAGAACTGTAAAAACTTATTAAAATTGTTAATATTAAAATTTGGTAACATGATAAACATTCATTGTAAATTATTAAATTGCACCTTTGTTAATATCTTATAAATAATACATAGGTATGTAAAATCTATGTATTTTTTTTAAATGCTGAAACCCCTAAGTTTTTGTTCTTGAATTGTTTAAATAATTTAAACAAAAATTTATCTCCAAGAAATACAAGTTATTTGTATCTTGTAAAAAATGCTTAAATTTAGTAAGTTCTTAGTAAGATTAAAAAAAAAAAAAAAATTAAGACTTATTATTTTTATCAGCCTTAATGCACGCATGAATTAGTGTATAAAACTTTTAATAAAAGCTGACAGAAAGTCAACTGTAGAGTTAAACAGTAGTTTTAAACAGAGATAGTACTGCACCATCTTTTTAGGAATTGCACTTTCAATTACTTTCGAATAAATCACTTCCACGCGGAAAAAATACCTAACAAATATTAATAGTAAAAAGTACTTAATTCATAAAATATAATTATAAATGAAAAAATTTTGTAAATAATAAATACGTTTGTTCTTTTTAAGTGCTATTTTTGTTAAAGCTTAGCTTTGCCTGCCTTTTCCACCTGGCATTTATGCAGGGGGGAGCCATTTCCCTTTAGTTCTGTATCAAGTTTTCGATTTTTCTGACGTCACTGAGCGTGCTAAGAACGATTCTTTCAACGGGAAAGCACGCATTTTTTCATTTAAAAAAGTCGTTTCTTTGGTCATATGAAAGCATACTTCTTCAAACTAAAACATTTTTCATTAGCGAAAGTATTTTTTTTCTAGGAGTAAAGCGATTTAAAGGGATTTTTTTTCCCTTCAAATGAAATAGTCGTGTATCTTTTTTGCTAAGATATGGAGCTTTTATTGCTTGTTATCTTTGAAAGAAACGGGATTATGAAGTAAACATTTATTGTCATTTTCTTTGACAGTCAGGGCAGTTTTCCCTCACACGAAGCTTTAATTGCTTCTCAGAAAGAGAGACTTCCGGTCAGTTTTGCTAAATACGAAATTTGAAAGCAGAACATATGGGTTACGCTCCTGCTAAAAGAATATTGCATGAAAATGCTGTGCCAACTTTAAAATTGCCAGAAACATGTGCTGTGAATTTTAAAAAATAAACTTCACTCGGAATTGATTTTTCTTGTAGCAGTTCCTCTCCAAGCATAAAAGAAACACCTAGACATATTAGGTTATATAAGGTTGTATTTTAATGAGATTCACGACAGCTCACTTTCGAAAGAATTTAATTTTATCGAAAATGCATGCAAAAAAAATCCAACTGTTTTTTCCATAAATGCACAAAAATATAATAAAAACATTTGTGAAAACAAGAACTTCCATTCGATTGAGACATAGTACTCATATATTCATCAGAAATAAAAAGGGATACGCTGCCAGAAAATTAAAAATGTGGAGTCAATCAACTTTGATTGCACGATAAAACGAAAAATAGCAAATAATGGAGCGCACATCTAAAATGAGTCTTCAAAATGCACCCTGTGATGAAATAAAATTCTTGAAATAAAAGCCTATTCTGAGGGTAAAAACCTAAAATATATTTATATAATTTTTTCATCCTACAGCATTAAAATATAATTTTATATAACCCTTTTGGAAGTTTTTATAAAAGTACATTATTCTGAATTTCAAATATAATTTTTCTATATCTCATAAATCTGTCAGCTTTAAAAAAAATAGGTAATTTAAAAATTAAAGTTTCTATTTTTATTTGTGTTTTAGATCTTCCTTATAAATACTGCTGTCTTCCTTTTTATTCTAATATATATATCTATATCAATTTGATATTCAATCACATCAACTATCTGAATGGAATTTGAAGAAACAACATTAAATTTTAAAATTAAGTTTTAAAACGCTAAAAAGAGATGTAGTTTTAAAATTTTAAATAATATTTGGAGATAAAAAAAAAAGTTGCTTAAACTTTAAACGCTCTTTCACGTATTAATTTACCTTATTATTTTTTTTTATTATTTTATGTTTATTATGTGCATTTATGTTTATTATATGGCATTAAAATAGCATTTTAAATAAACTTTTCGGAATGTGTTTATAAAATATATTACTTCGAATTTCAAATTTTATTTCCACTAAATCATATAATTATACCGCATGAATATTTTAGTTTAAAAATATTAAATATTCAGCTGTTTACTTATTAAAATTTCTATTTTATTTGTCTTTTAAATCTAATCATGCAAAACTCAATATTGTGTATCTGTGGTGTGAGGTTGAAATCTGAATGATTATTATTTTTTTTAACTTTTTTATACTTTTTTTTGTGAAAGACATGTCGAAATTACAATAATATTAGAATTATTATAGATTTCAAATTGAATACCGATCAAATATTATAAATATACTATATTAAAAATTATTAACTGCATTCATACAAACATTAAATTTGATACTCTTGTAGGTCTTTAAGATTTTATTTATAAAAATTACTATTTTGCATTTTTAGGTTTTTGAAAATGAACTTTTCATACTGAGGCGCAAACGAAATGCAATGATAAAGATAGCCAATTTAATAGCCAAATTTCGGCAAATTGAAAAGAGATAATACTTTAAATTTTAGATGTGATGCAAGTCCTATGTATGAAGAATATATTTTAATTTTTAAATTTCCTTTCAAATGAAAATTTCGACTGATACTTTTCAATTAAAACTAGCGCGTTTCTAATTCAAATCAATTGGAAAAGTGGACAGAGCACGCCGAGTGACGTCAAACAGCGAGTGGCTCCCCATTGGCTGCAGAGGGAAATGGCTCAACCTTACGATATAGTAACCTTGGGCAGCGGGTACAGAGAACGGAAATGCTCCCCGAAATCACACAATTTCATTTGAAGAGGAGTGAGATAAAGGTAAGAAATGAACAACTAATTACTAAGTTTAGGCATTTTCGAAATCGTTGTTTATATTTGCCTCTTCGAACTTACCTCTTCGAAGTTGGTTGGCTATTCGCTACATTCTACGGCGGTGCGTTAGTGATGGTAGTGATGACAATTGACCTTGCAATTGACAAAACAGAAATGAATAGATAACAATGTAAATTGTAAATATTGGGAAAAAGTCTTAAGTCATGTTAGAATTTTGTGAAAGGATTAATATGGCATTAAATTTTAAACAAATCCTTTTCTTTTTGCAATTGTTTAGAAAAAATATCGACTTGGACGCAGCAACCTTATTCGATTAAACATTCGATATCGGTTGTTGTGTTTTTCATAGAGTAATGGATGTTTTTATTTGCGTTCTTTTGCCTGTCGACAGAAAAATAGCTTTTATAAGATTTCTATAAATAGAGATTTTTTTTTTAAAGAAACAGATATTTAAATTTACAGCTAAATTATTTTATAATAACTGTTATACATATGATTTCATATTTCATTATGTAAACTTTATGTACGTTCTTTGGAATAGCAACAAGAGACAAGCCAAACTCCATGATGAACACAGGAGATATATATAACATATATATATATATATATATATATATATATATATATATATGAAGTCTGGATATACATGAAGAATCGCCTCTAAAGTCCTGTATGGGAAAGCATGTTTTTTGGGAGTCCATCAATGACAGAACTCCTGTATACCGGAATAAATATGATGCAAATGGATACTGGACTGCCAATTCAAGATTTTTGATACTGAGTTATGAAACAGATTCAGACTGATGTGTTCCAGCAGTTGATGGATGATATGTTGAGTCTAGTCGAGCTATTACCATATGTATCCTTTAATAAGTCTTTTCAGGTCAAGGTGGGGACATGGCGGGCGGGGCTTGCATTTTCCTTTATATATATTTTTTCATTACAGTATATTTTTCAATAAAATTTGGTTCAGTTCTTGTTGCAACATTAGTTATCTATTTTAACTGTGAAATTATTTTTTGTGTATACATTTTACATATTTAAATATAATTCAGATAAAAAAAATTATTTGCTTATTGTTGCATTTTTAGAGTATGCAAGCTAGCTGTGCCTTGCGAAACCTGATAGGCTACAAATATTGTATACTTTTTTGCCCCTCCTACCTTCCGAAGAGCTAGGAGCTAATTTTTCTTAATTGTTGCTGTTTGTTGTTCTTAGATTCTATGCCTCTTTCATCACAGCATCACAAAACTGTAAATGCTTATAAAATCTATAATTTTTGCTTAAAATGTACCGAATTTTGTTTTAGGCATATTTATATGTATATACCAACTTGTATTTATTTTTTATATACGGGTACACTGGGGGAAGGGGGGCGGGTAATCTTATATTTATAACTAAAGTTCAAAGTTTGTTCGACTCAAGATGCACTGCTATTTTCATAATGTAATTTAAATACAAGTCAGTGTAGTATTAAAAAAAAAACTTTGTTGGGAGTGTCACATGTACAGAGCTAGCAAGAAGTGGCAGAATCCTCGAATAAGCGAGCTTCCCGATTTGGCGATTTTTTTGACGCAAGCCAAGGAACGACGCGCGCCAACCGAGAAATCAGCAACCTCCAAACTCTACATAATCAGAACACGTGCTTTTCTGCAGACGACTTGTTACTTACACACTTCGTCAAGCAAATTCTTTCACAAAGTAAACTGCGAACATTGCATGAATACCGGAATAATCTTTCCCAGGAGACTGGGAAGTCTTATGCAACATGTCAGAGAGCTGCAAAAAGAGCAAACTTGCATGTGTATTGGTGTCACTGCCATTCAGGAGCTCAAAGCGTGTGATTTGGAGAACATGGAGAGATGCATCTCTAAATGTGTCTGACAGAATACTGAGCTCACTTTCAGCATCGCATGTAATGCCCTTGATTACATATACTTCCAGGTATGTAGCATATATTTTTGGTTCATATTGCTTCGTCCTAGTGAGAGTTATTCAAGAATATTCGGGGCCTATTACGAATGAATCACTTTGTATTTTCTCTCAAATGCAGTACATAACTCAGTTCTTCTAATAATGCTTCTGTAAATATTTTGCCATTAATGCTGTAAGCATCAGTTACTTTTCATTTCAGGGCAACTACATATGTATTATCATCTGTGTTTCCTCTTATGTAATCTCACAAATTTATATTAATTTGATATATGGTCCCCATTAACAATGATCAATTTTTAATTAAGCTTTTAGTTTTCATTCAACTTTTAAGATTTAGATAATGCAGTCTTTTTTTCTAATAATCTTGTTATCGTAAAATAGGGGTGCACAACCTGTGCCCCGTGGGCCAAAAGTGGCCCGCGGATCAATTTTGCCGATCGGACGCGAAAAAAATCATGAATTTCGCCGATCAGGTGCATAGAAATCGTGAATTTTGCCAAATTTCGCCCATCGGGTGCGTAAAAATTGCAAATTTTGCCGAGCAAGTGCATATAAATTGCGAATTTTACCGATCGGGTGCGTATAAATTGTAAATTTCGCCGGTCGCCTGCATAAAAATTGTGAATTTTACCAATCGCCTGCGTAAAAATCGTGAATTTTGCCGATCGCCTGCGTAAAAATCAGGAATTTTGTCGATCGGGCCCGTAAAAATTGCGAATTCTGCCGATAGGGTGCGTATAAATCGAGAATTTTGCCGATCAGGTGCGTATAAATCGTAAATTTCGTCGATGGTATGCGTAAAAATCACGAATTTTGCCGATCGGGCCCGTAAAATCGTGAATTTTGCCGATTGGGCCCGTTAAAATCGCGAGTTCTGCCGATAGGGTGTGTATAAATTGCGAATTTTGCCGATCAGGTGCGTATAAATCATAAATTTCGTCGATCGTATGCGTAAAAATCACGAATTTTGCCGATCAGGCCCATAAAATCGTGAATTTTGCCGATTGGGTCCGTTAAAATCGAGAATTTTGCCGATCGGGCCCGTTAAAATCTCAAATTTTGCCGATTGGGCCCGTTAAAATCGCGAATTTTGTCGATCGGGTGCATATAAATCGCGAATTTTGTCGATTGGGTGCGTATAAATCGGGAATTTTTTCGATCGGGTGCATGTAAATTGTAAATTTTGCTGATCAGACGCGTACAAGTCGCAGATTTTGACAATTAGGCGCGGAAAAATCGCGAATTTTGCCGATCGGGCCCGTAAAAATCGTGAATTTTGCCGATCGGGCCCGTAGAAATCACGAATTCTGCCGATATGGTGCATATAAATCGCAAATTTTGCCGATCAGGTGCATATAAATCGTAAATTTTGTCGATCGTATGCGTAAAAATCACAAATTTTGCCGATCGGGCCCGTAAAAACACGAATTTTGACGATCGGGTGCGTGTAATTTGTAAATTTCGCTGATCATCTGTGTAAAAATCATGAATTTTGCCGATCATCTGTGTAAAAATCATGAATTTTGCCGATCGGACGCATAAAAATCGCGAATTTTGCCGATCAGGTGCGTATAAATCGTAAATTTTGTCGATCATATGCGTAAAAATCACGAATTTTGCCGATCGGGCCCGTAAAATCATGAATTTTGCCTATTGGGCCCGTTAAAATCGAGAATTTTGCCGATCGGGCCCGTTAAAATCGCGAATTTTGCCGATTGGGCCCGTTAAAATCGCGAATTTTGTCGATCGGGTGCATATAAATCGCGAATTTTGTCGATCGGGTGCATATAAATCGGGAATTTTTTCGATCGGGTGCATGTAAATTGTAAATTTTGCTGATCAGACGCGTACAAGTCGCAGATTTTGACGATTAGGCGCGGAAAAATCGCAAATTTTGCCGATCGGGCCCGTAAAAATCGTGAATTTTGCCGATCGGGCCCGTAGAAATCATGAATTCTGCCGATATGGTGCATATAAATCGCGAATTTTGCCGATCAGGTGCATATAAATCGTAAATTTTGTCGATTGTATGCGTAAAAATCACAAATTTTTCCGATCGGGCCCATAAAAACGCGAATTTTGCCGATCGGGTGCATGTAATTTGTAAATTTCGCCAATCGTCTGTATAAAAATCGCGAATTTTGCCGATCGGGCCCGTAAAAATCGCGAATTTTGTCGATCGAGCTTGTAAAAATCACGAATTTTGCCGATCGGGCCCGTAAAAATGTCGAATTTTGCCGATCGGGTCCGTGTAAATTCTAAATTTTACCGATCAGACGCTTAAAAATCACGAATTTTGCCGATCGAGCCCGTAAAAAATGCGAATTTTGCCGATCGGGCCCGTAAAAATCTCGAATTTTGTCGATCGGGTGCGTATAAATCGCAAACTTCGCCGAACGTGTGCATAATAATCTTGAATTTCGTCAATCACTAGGAAAAAACTATGAATATTGTCAATCGTGCATGAAAAAAAATGCAAGTTTTTTTCCATCCTTTCCAATTGAATTGGGTTATGCTGACTAAGGAGGTGGTTGAGTATAGGGAGCCAACCCTCCTTTTAAAATTAGCATTTTTATGAACTTTTAGGCCGCCCCCCCCCCCCCACTTGCCCGAAACAAAATTTTGTTCATCCTATGGATGTTGGCTCTCGACAATCCAGTCATTTTTGTGACTGCGCCTCCTCTTATAAAGGTTGTGCACCCCTTTGATATCCACATTTTATAACTGAATATGTTAAGAAGTGCAATTTAGAATAATATATGTTTCTCCTCCTCTCCACCTTCATTCATGAAAGCAGAATTTTTTTTCCGGCACTGGCAATCTTTAAAGCTAAATTTATTCCTTCAAATAAAGTCAAGGAGTATTTTCACTCTTTGAAAATAATCTTAGCTATATTTCTTGTATAAATACAAACGTAAACTGTTGATATATCATTGCCAACAGAACTGAATACGTTGACTGGAAGGAAGGAACCTGGGGGGGGGGGAAGAGGGGGGCTAAATCTACCCTTTCGAAATTTGTTTTTTTAATCTGATCCCCCCCCCCCCCCCCCCAAAAAAAAAAAAAAATTATGATGGGTGCCCTCGACAACCCGGTCATTTTTGTAAGTGGCCCTTCGCTTAAAAAGGTTGTGCACCCCTACGCGTAAAAGGAGAAAAATTATAATTGACCAATTTTGTCTAAGGTGGTCATATAATAATTTAAAAAGCATAACTTTTTGAAAATTAATTGTAGGACTATATTAGCATAATCTTATTTTCTACCTTATTTTAAACACTTTTGCAATTTACATGGCCAACTTATTTTAAACAGACAAAGAATTAATTTTCGACCTTTTTGGGACACTGTATATATATCACACACTGGTTAATACATAATTTAAAGCTAGCAATCTTATCTCATAATTTTTCTTTTTTATCTCTAACAGGTTGTTCCGACTTGTCTAGAAAAAGGCGTTGCTGCAGGTTATGCTGCTGAATGCGAGGCATTTGGTTCATTAGCCATGACAACTCACTCAAAAGCATTAATTGGTTTGTACAATGGCCAGACGCTCTGTAAAAAGAATCGTTTTGGAGCTCCATCCAAAGAACCTAAGTAAGAAGTGTTATTTGTAACCTTATATTCATAATTTCCATGTTAAAAATACTGTCCTGTATGCAATGTTATATTTGATATACAAAGGTGTCTCTTATCATTGACCAAAACAGTTTAGTTTTAGAAGTATAGTTCCAATTGCAAAAATGTTTCGAATGTTCTCCTTCAGCATAGAGAAATCAATTTATATCAGAATAGTTATTATTTTAAAAGTTATTTTGTATTTTATGGATTTTCAGCAGTTTACCAAAGTATCTTGAATTTTATGAATTTTCAACGTTTTCTAGCTCTAAAAACATATTTTTCCATTTTTAATGCCAAAAAATGCTGAAAATTCATAAAGTTCAAAGTATCATAACTTGGTACGTTTTGATATACAAAAATATAATTTTTATTGTTTTACTTGTTAGGGTATTGAGAAAGTTCTTCTAAATATAGCTTATATGTTGCAAAGACTGTATAAAAGTTAAAAATTTGTAACTTAACAAAAAAAAAAAAACTATTTTGCTCCGAATGTTTTTCAGTGTGATGAACAACATTTGAAACTTTTTTGCAATTGAAACTATACCTCTAAAATTAATGGTTTGGAAAGTAGCTATTAATCAATAATAAGAAGGAGACACATAAAATGATAAACAAGTAATAAAATTTATTACAAATATTAGTAACAACCAGTACCTTTTAAATATCCATGTCTGTTTCTGGCGAAATGCCATCCATGTTACAGTTTATCTGTTTGATAGTTGACATTTTAAATTTTTTTTTTTCATAATCTGCAGGCTCTGAAAGAAAAACAAAAGCCTGCTACAAGTAAAAAATAAAGTTTATTTTATTGATAGGTGTAGATTGTTGTTTTCTATAATTATTTTTAAAATGCAGTTTTGGTACTATATGCTTAGATGAACAAAGCAAAATGGATCCTCTTTCTTGCTCCCATACTGTAGACTTTTCAAATAAGCAGCCATCACATTAACTTTAAGTGATAGCTTTTATATGTAACTAGAAATGTTATTGTATTCTGATATCTTTCAATATTTATTTCAATAATATTTTAATTAACCCATTAATGTCCAAATTAATAAAAACTGAACTATATTATTCAGGCATGTGATTTTTCAGCGAATTTTTTTTTTCCTAATTCGCTGAATTCAGCGAATTTTCTTTTTTCCTAATTCGCGGAATTCTGTGAATTGTAATTCTATTAATCTGGTATTTACATTATATCTGAAGTCCATGAAAATGTATAAAAACAGTTACAAACACGTGATCACCAGACGTGATGGGCAGGTATCTTTGTCCAACAATTTTGATCCAAACAATCATAAATAATCGTCAATCTGTAGCCAGTATTTTGAGCCAGCCAATCACAAGCCACCACATCTTTCAACTTCGGGAATATGCTTCATGCCTCCTTCCACGCCACGGGATAAGAAACGAAGGGAAAGGCGACATATAGGTGAAAACTGGGAAATTTAGTTAGTAGCCAGTGGCCGGTAGACTTAGTTTGATTAGTGGCCACTTTTTAAAGTTAGTGGCCACTATTATGTTTCAAACTTTCTTGACATCTAGATAAATTATAATCGTTGTATATAAACATATTTTTCTATAAGAGTTTTATATCTTCTATTGTATGAGTATGAGTGTATTTCGCATGATTAAACAGTATCTCTTGAAGAAAAAAAATCTAACTGGTGAGCATGTGGCAGGAGTCGAAATATTGAAGATACTGAAATGGCCTTAAAATATGCTTGTATCCGGTGGGAAAAAAGGAATAAATTACTTGAAATGCATGTGGAATCAAAGCTGATTAATATGTTTTGCAGAATAAAACTGTATTTCTTGAAAAAATAATCCAACTAAAGAGCAATCGTAACATGCAGGTAAGAGCACATGAGAAAAAGCCGAAATATTGAAAATACAGCTAAGTCATTGAAATCTGTTTGCATCTGGTAAGAAAAAGAATTAACCAGTTCTATAATTAGATGTAATCAATGTACAGATGCATATTTCCATGAAAAATGGTGTATTTCACTTGGCAATCGATAACAGATTTTTTAATCGCTACTTGGCGAGTGGCGATCAATGGCTGATTTTTTAATCGCCACTTTTTAAACTTTAATCGCCACGTGGCGAGTGGCGACCGCTAATTTTCACCTATAAGGCGACACGTTTTGTCATTCGCTAGTTTCAGTATTTGTGATTGCGAGTGAGAGCTATCGGTCGAAACAAACGATCGCTCGCTCACAATTGCAATTCCGTAAGTGAATAAGGGTTTTGAGTTATGTTGTTATCTTGGAATGGCAACAAAACGCTACTCATGTTATGTTTATCTGTAAATGAAACAACAGCGTGCACGAAAATAATCTAAATTGATCGTTCTTTCTTGCCGAAAAATATATGTGTGCATTGTTTTAAGTCGTTTTTGTATATATTTTTTTAACAGCATTTAGCTGGTGGCAGATAATTTTAGATATTTTATTTTTGATTTAATTTGAAAGTAAATGTATTAAGATTTGATTGCACGTGCTGTGCTTTTATGAACTATGCTTGTTCTACAGAAATCGGATGACCAACCAACCAACCAACCAACTATAAAAGGGAAAACAATTTTCAGCTAATTTCAAATTTTAGCAATCACATGTCTGATTATTACTTGTCATATATTTTAGTATATAAACGATTCTGAGTAAGTTATGCGAGAAATTTAAAAAATCCATCCTTTAGTTTTAAATTTGCAGCCCAACCGGAATTAGTTGATTCTAAAGGGAAAAACTGTGCTAGAAATATGATTTTACATCTGTCCACAAATGAGCACACTGAGCATTAACTGGTAAGGCATCTCTCTCTAAAATCAACTCGTGTAAAAATAATTCCAGAAAATTGATAATGTTTTAAGATAGTTAAAAATCATAGAATAAATTTTAACGTTTACATGAAAATTCTAAAAAAAACTTCACATGCTTTCACACATGCATGTTAACAGCAGTAGGCTAGGTTTTATATGTTATTGGACAACTATGTATCAATTGCAAGGCTATATCTAGTTCTTCTCAAAGTTATTAAGTGTTATTTTAAAATTATGTTGGTTATTTATTTATTTTTCATTTTTGCAGGACTGTTGCTGTTCTTGGAGCAGGATTGATGGGTTCTGGAATAGCTCAAGTGAGTGTAGATAAATCTTACGATGTTATACTGAAAGATATCACCCTTGAGAATTTAGCAAAGGGCCAAAATCAAATACAAAAAGGTTTGGATTCGGCTGTCAAGAAGAAGAAAATTACTCAGTGAGTTTTTTTTTCCCCCTCTCATTCCTCTTTTCTTTTCTTTTTCTTTTTTTTTTTTTTCCTTAAACCATGTTTATAGAAAAATTGTGTATCACTAGTTTTGCAAAAAATACCTTTCATATTTGGCCAAGAAGGGAAAAACATGTGATTAAAAAAATTACATATAAATTTGCTTTTCAACAGAATCGTATTATAATAATATAGTGCAATCATGAAGTCACAGAATTTTTTTTTTTTTTTTTAAATCAATCATTTGTAAAGTATATGCTGGCATAATGCGGATCCATTTGTCACCTGCAGTTAGCATTGTAGTGGTCTGAAACTTGCTGCTTGTCACTGTTTAAGCTATCGTGTGACAGGAATTGCAACAGAAATCCTTTTTTTAAATAACATTTCCTATTACGTGTACATGCATATTTGTTGATAAACATTGCCAAGTATTAAGTAATAATCATCTGAAAATTTAAATAATTATAGTCAGTTGTAGAAAATTTACAATTTAAACATCATTTGTAACCGCTGTGTCTTATGTTTGAAGAATAAATTGCTGTACACAGCTAAACCTTGTGGTGGTGATGATTACCTTGATATCATGAATCTCTTTTATCAATAATTCCTTGAAAACTAAAATAAAAAAAAATAAATAAAAAAAGAATAAAAGAATAAAATTTATATTACTACAGCTATTCAAAACATTATTTCTTGAAATCCTTGCCATCTGTAATGTCTCTCTTTTTCTGTCTAAGATACTAAATGAGCACTAATAAGATACTAAATTATCTTTTCTGATTAAATTCAAAAAAGCCTTTCATAAGGAATTCTTAGAATGATTTGGCACTTAACAGTTGAATCTTTTACACCTTCTTAGAGAAGTATTGTAACTTGACACTTATCTGAAACTGCCAAGTTACTAAATAAAAGTGACATTAAAAGAAGCAAAAAAAAACATTCACCAGCTTTTAGACTCTACTGAAAGTATTGATCTTGTGAAATACACAGTAGTTTTGCAAAAAGTTGTCTTGCTCTAACAGATTTAAACAGCCATCAGACTTAATTAACATGCTTTTATTCTAAGCTATGTTATAGTACATATTTCTTTTGGATGATTAAATTAAGCATTGATAAAATTGTATATTTTTAAACATTATTTTTTTTTTTTTATAAATAACTTGTCTCAAGCAAACCTTATCTTGCCTTTTCTTTTCCTCGGAGGTTTAAGATATTGGGGCTTGACTGTTGCAGAGCATTTAAGCATATATTGTTATACAGAGTGTTTCTACGATCATGGGACAAACTTGGAGGGGTGGTACAGGACACTGTAATAAACAATTTTTGTATAAGAAAGCAGGGTCGGAAATCCATATATATAGTAAAAAATACAAGGCATCTTACTCCAATCTGAAGTCGCATTTCTGTTCATAAATTTAACAGTAGTGAAGATATTTTAACGAAATCCTTACAATATGCTTACGATTCATACAAAGATGAGTCTGTTGTGAATTTCGTTAAAGTATCTTCACTCCTGTTAAAGTTATGAATGAAAATGCAACTTTGGATTGGAGTGAGATGCCCTGTACTTTTGACTATATAAATGTATTTCCGACACTGCTTTCCTATAAAAAAAATTGTTTGTTACAATGTCCTGTACCACCCGTCCAAGTTTATCCCATGATCATAGAAACACCCTGTATATTTTAGTTAAAAGTAACACATGCTTATTCAACAAAATTGAACTTTTTTCTCTTTTTTGAATATCTAATCTCAATTCTTGTGTGATGTTGATTATAGAAACCCACACTAGTAAAAGATTTTTTTTTTTTTTACCTTGGCTATAACTTTTTGCTGTGAAAATTAGTGCACTGAACATTTTATTCTTTTCTTCTTGACCTAACCATTCTTCTCAGTATTAAACGAATTCATCATAAAAATAATACTTCCAAAATGGTTAACTTTTTTATATAAATCTCACTATCTAAGATTGCTAAAGTACTTTTTTTTTCATTCAAAAAATTTTTGGGATTTTATTTTTTCAGTAATAGCTCCAAATTAACATTTTTGTCCATTAGATCCAGCAAGTAAGAGAAAAGATAGACTGGTATTATTGAAATACTCTGACTGGCACCAAATGTTTGAATGTCTATTTGTGTAAATTCATATCTTACATATCCTTTATCAAATTCTTAAAGGATAATTTTGAGAAAATTTTCTTTTATACCTTTACCAAAATTTTTATGATAATCTTATGTTATAAATTGCTGTAAATAATCTGCATTTTTTTTAAATGAAAATATTTTAGGCTAAATATTGAATATATTTATGTATTTCAGCTTTGTTTATTTCACATGTTTATGTGTGTTGACCATGGTTTAAGATAACTTTTTAGAGCATCGGATATGGTCATCAGCACATGCTACTTCTCATCCTGCACTCACTATGTTTTGCATTGATTGCTGGTATAAAGTATTAAAAGTAAAATAATTTTATATCCAATAATTTAATGCTTAAATTACCAGAATGAGAAAATATTACATTCCAGTTGTTCTAAAGGAAACCAACTGGTTCTTTTGAAGAAAAAAAAACAGTTCGTCTAAACCATGTTTGAATCTGCTTGGTTTAAACCTTGCCAATCTTGTCATTGACATCTGTCCAATAGAACATTTGTAACCCTAATTGCATTGTAAACTGTGCTGTGTGGCTGTACATAATACTGATAGTATTAAAATGCCAGTTTTTGGTAGCAAGTGTAATTATTTTGGCAATAAAATTATTATTAAAAAGAATCTTATGTCTTCCTGTATGTTTCTGTGAAATCATATCATGCTACTGCGTATAATTTTCTTCTTCTGTGACTATTGTATGACCCAATATATTTTGGAAGATTAATCATTTAAATATTTGCCACACACATAATTATATAAAGCAGGGGTTCCCAAACTTTTAGACCGATGTACCACTAAATCGAAGTTCAAACTTCCGCGTACCACCAGGCATCAAACGTAATGCTATTATAATAAAAACTGTGAAAGCGGAACATCCCATATTTTGTTCGATTTTAAATAATTTTACTGTATTAAAAACTGATTTCCATAAAATAGAAAGAAATTTACACATTTGGTACAGAAGATAAAAAATTCAATTGGCAGACTTAAATAAATAATAAATTATGTTTCAAATAAAACTGCAACACTGAAATAACCAGTACAATTAAAAAAAAAAAATAAATAAATATAAAAATAGTTTTAACTTTTCTTATTTGAACAAGCTCCTCCTACTTTCACAGATTTAGACTTTACCATCAGCTAATACATTTTAAAAAACATGTTTAAAACAGTTTTTCTGCTAATTAAAACTCTTTCATTGATTAATTTATTAACACTTTCCAACCAAGTTGAAAATTGTTTATGACTTCGGTTTGTCTGTCCGTCTGTCCGTGCTCTAACTCCCGTAAAAATGCTCGGATTGTCCTGCAATTTTTATATGTTATTGTTGTTATCTATAGCATGTTCCCTATTTCAACTGCAGTGTGTAGCACTTATAGTTTTTTTACAGGGACACACAAAAGAATTCCGTTACATTACGGTCTATGGGGGAAAAATCATTTGCGGTTTATTTTAATGATGTTACACAATTTAAAACACATTGTAATTGATATATGACACTAAGGTGTATAACAAGAAGCTTAATATGGAATAGGGTGTGCATAGCACTTATAGTTACTTTACAGGGACAGTCAAAAGAATTCCGTTACATTACGTCTATGGAGAAAAATCGTTTGCGGTTTAATTAAATAATTTTTCACTATTTTAAACGCATTGAAATTTATATATATCACTAAGGTGCATTACAAGAGGCTTACTACAGAATATTGTGTGTATAGTAGTCATCGTTCATTTACAGGGACACACAAAAGAATTCTCTAATAATTTCTGTAATCTTCTAATTTTCTAACAATAATTCCTTCAAGTGCGTTTTAAGTTGTTGAACGCGATTTTAAATTGAACTCACTTTTTGTCTATTACTTGGTGTGTATAAATTCTGTAGATCATATACAGGGCAGCACAAATGTCCGCGAACACATTTTCGTTTGTTGACAGAAACTCCAGAAGGAGAATTTTAAACTGTGCTACGCGTTTCCTAACTGAACTAAAATTTAACATCCTATGTAGTATAAATACAAATCTATAGATCATATACAGGGCTGAATAAAAGTATTTTTATTCGGATATTTTTCCGAATATTGTATATGTTGGAAATTCCTGAAATTACATTTTTAAATATGTTAGGCGCTTTCCAAATTGTTTACTTAGATGATATCTTTCAGCTTATTAAACGGTAATGATTTGTAAAATTATTTTGGAAGCGTTGGAAAGTGTTACACAATCTATGCTTGACGCATGATTTATCGTTCTTCTTTTTAAATTAAATCTTTATTTATTGTAATGACAGATCGGCGTGAGAGAAAGAGCAAACAGAAATTCTTAAAAATGCTTAATTATTGATATATCAATCGCTTATGGGATCGGAATTTATCAAAATAAGCCAGAAAATCGAATAAATATTTACTCTAAATCCTACCCCAGCTCGTCAGTACAGGACGTACTCGTATAGTGGTAAGCATCAAAATGCGATGTAGAACTTAGTACTGAAAAATTATCTTATTAAATCTTTAGAAGTTAAATTTAATTTGAATACTGATAAATTAGAACATTATTTAATTGTTAATTACATCAATATAAATTATGATTAACATTTAATAATGAAAAGATACTTAAATTCATATTACTTTAACTTTACGACGAGATGAAAATTATCAGTTAGAATGATAAATATCTGAAAAAGAAATAACAAATAAACGCACCCAGGATTAGAAATGATGACAGAAGGAATTGTTGACGGTTGAACAAAAAATCTTTTATTAACACATAGCACACTATTTCATATATCATTGAAGCTTCATTATATAAAATAGTTATATTAATTCATATTATTTATTTGGTGACAAGAAATATTACTTATTGTCTTATTTTCAGTTCGTTCTTATTATTTAGCTAGGAATTAAGGAAATAGAATTATAAAGTTGTAACCACTATTGATGAAATCAATTTAAACATAATTCACAGTTAATCAATGATGAAACCTTAATATTAAAGTTCGATTGATCTTTTATGTTTGAACTTTCAGAAATTGAATCGCCTTGAAGAACAGTTTGATATTAGAAGATGATTGAGAGTTTTTAGAGAGTTCAGATTAGTTCTGCTAATGTAAAATAGAAGAAAGTCTGTATAGAAGATTCCGTTCGAAGCGTGGAAAATAAAATAAGAATTTACTGGAAGATCTCTTCGCTGAAGCAGCATTCATTCAGCAGAGTCAGCACAGTATTTGTTACTTCAAGTTGAGACCTATTAGGACATTGTCAACCTCTGCTTCCGACCCTGAAGAAAAATTCGAAGTTCGGTGCCAGTCAATACTTTGTACATACTGCAAATTAGTTTGAAGAATTTTTATGTAGATATTTAAGTTGCAAAATTTATTTCTTATGTTAATTATACTGCATCTCTAACTTGAAAAATGTTCAGAATTGGTTTCATCTACAAGCATATACGAGTTCCACGTTACTTATTCAAACATCTCTCGCCGAATTACGATGAAAAAAAAATCTTTACGAAAGATATCTTTGGAAACATTTACCCATCATAGCGTAGCATCGATGAAGAATTTTCAAACCGCCAAAATTCAGGAACTCGACTTTGCTGAAAATTTATTCAAATTGTGTCCGGCCTTACGGCCTGACACGGTTTTTATACCTTTTCACACTACATGCACGAGTAAAAGGTTACAGACTGAATTTTGAATTCAAACTCAATAACTTTCTAACTGACTCCGGAAGCTAAGTGAACCAAATCAGAAAAGGCGAAAATTCCTCTTCTTCATAATTAACCACCTCACTCTCAATCACTGCCGAGAAAAAATACTCCAGCGACAACTCAACTCTACACGTATATGGCACGGATCGAACTGACGACAACTCAGCCCTGACAACAAGTGGTAGAAATTAAGTTTGTTCGCCTTTGAATGTTCTAGAAAGAATTTCAAATCCCCTTTTCTCCACTGAAAAATGCATCCCTTAACCTTGAATGCCTATGTGAATAACCCCTAAACCAAAATGGGTGACGATCGCATGCTAAGTTGTTGTTTCTTCTACGCACGAAGCTTTCATTCAAAATGTCGAGGCGTCTTTCCGAAAATGATTGAAGTAAACATTACATTTAAGAAAAATGTTTAAAAATGTATATCTGCCAAGATTTAAGTTGAATTTTGCTAGAATTTTGGCAGACTATATAAAGAATTTTGTTTAATCTTTTGAATAAGGTTTAAAACAAAAATTATTAATATTTAAAAAGTGAAAAATATATTTTTTAACTTAGATTCTAATAGGATCGTGAATTTTCTTCTATGTCAACAAACAACGGAAATTTTTTTATTCTTTTATCTAGAGACTTAAATGAATGATTACAATTTAATTTACGAATGATTATTGATTTTAAAAAGTGATTTAATTATAGAAGGTAATTTTAATTGATAATAAAATATCTTGGAAAAAAAGTTAAAAAGATAGGAAATATTGACTGTTTAAATAATAACTGTTAAATAATTAATTTAAATGTTGATAAATATTATGAAAACTTTTAAATAATGATTAATTATGATTATATATTTAATTTAAATAAATAAATTATTGAAAAATATTAAATTTAAAAGCAGAAATGGTATGCATCATAACATTTACAAATTTTAATTTTTTCCCTGTTAAATGTAATAATTACTTGTGTTTAATTCTGGAAAGCTGGTTGTATCATAAGCAGCGTGTGCTGATTTCAGACAGTTTGCTATAACAAACATTTCTAGTAACAACAACAAAAAAGTGTTTACAGTCTCCAATTTTCATTCAAAAATTTCCAAAGTGATAAATTCATGCCGTTTTTGGTTTTATAATATTATGCTATGCTGGTATTTCATTTTACGTGCCAGCATCGCAGTTTCACGTACCAGTAGCCATAGCTTTGCATTCCAGTACTGGTATGCGTACCATAGTTTGGGAACCCATGATATAAAGAGTAAAAAACTAGCTTTTTATTTAAAAAAAAAAAAAATTCATTTTAGCTCTGTTTGCATTGTGTGATGACACAGTATAGGATCTGTTATCCAGAATGCTTGTGACCTGGGGTATTCTGGATAAGGGGTTTTTCTGTAATTTGGAACACTTTACTTATAGGTATTAAGAAATGTACAAAATAACTAATTTCACAAATAGTGATTAATATGAATATATATGTTAAATACATACTCACAACTTTGTTAATTTAATAACTTATTTACACATAATAAAAATTATTCTAAATTACAATTCAAATTATAAAAATATTAAATTAACAATTAAAAATCAGTTTTGGAACTTGGGAGCAGAATCTTTTGAGTTGGATTGTTTGGAACATTTCTATTAAAGGTGATTGCTTACAGTATGTCCTCTTGCGCTAATTGTTCTTTCATCCTGTATACTGACATGATTTGCTGTTCTGTGGAAAGTAGCTTCTCTGCTACTTTCTATAGATGTTTCTCTGTAGATGCTTGCAAAAATGCTTGACCCGAATGCATCTAACAAATCAGTTGTTCAGTGAAAAATATCAGCTGTCTGTTTTTAATGCTTTTTAATCATGTTTATTTTGCACAATATTTTTTTATATTTACTTATTGTTATTGAATTTGTAAATTAATGAATGCAAGCAATATCATTTATTTATTTTTTTCTTTGTGTTGACTCTAGAACAAAATACCAGACTAGCGAGAATTCTTAAAAAAAGGGCATACTGTTCTCAAAAAAAGGCACTCTTTTGCACCCTGTTCCAAAAACATATTTTGAACTAGATTGTTTAGAGTCCTTTTATCAGTAGAATTTCAAGTTTTTTTTTTTTGCGACCGATTGATGAATTTTGAAATATCTGAGATTTTTCATTTGATTGACAAACTAATTTCTCCATTTTTTTTTTCTCGCGACTAAGTGAGGAATTTCGCGATTTATTCTGGCGATGAATTAACAAATTACAATTTTTTTCCCCACAATCGATTGATGAATTTCACGATATTTTGTTCCAATCGATTGACGAATTTTGCAGCTTTTTGTTGTGACCAATTGGCAAATTGCAGGATTTTTCCCACAAGACAGAGGAATTTCACTATTTTTTCTGATGACTAAATGACAAAATTTGGAACTGTTTTTCCTCACATCCTATTGATGAATTTCGCGATACTTTCCTTCTACCAATGGACGAATTTTGTGTTTTTTCCCGAAACCAATCGATGAATTCACGATTTTTTTTTTCTTTTTTCAAATGATTGACTGCCGAATTTCAGGTTTTTCCCACGACTGCTTGACAGTGATATTTTCCTGTGAACAATTGGTGAATTTCCAGTTTTTTTTCCACGACTTGCTAGTGAAACTTGTGGGGTTTTCTTCATGCGATCAATAGATTAATTTTACGATTTTTTGTTTTAGCGACTGACCGAAAAATTTTGCCATTATGTTTTTTAAATGAAACAAACTAAGCCTTGGTTATCAATTTGTATTCTGGTTTTCTGAGCATTCTGGATACGGGGATGCCGGATAATGGATCCCATACTGTACAGACATGTTACTTTTCCGCAGAAACGCGGAATTCCACTTTTTCGTCACTGAATTTTATCATTCCTGAGATCAATGCAAATATGCATTAAAATTTGACCTTTTTTTTGGGGAGGGGGGGGGGGGGGGGCAAGTGGACGAAATACATCCAAAATGTGAGAACGAGCGCCGTATTCGTACGCCGCCAAATTGAATTTGTTTTCTCTTTCACGTTGTTGGAAAAACTGGATAGTTTTCCCTCTGCTAATTCTGTTTAGTTCTTATCACTCATTTAAATCTTAACTTAAGTGACCTAATTCATCAATTCATGACTTATTATATTTATTCTATTTATTTAATATTTAACAGTTTATTAATTTATATTCAGTAATTAGTTCAGTCTCATTGGAGTAATTAATCCTTCAGTTCATTAACTTCAGTTGACAATATGAAAGTATATTTTTATTTAAAGTAATTTCATATAGTTTTAAAGTAAAAATATCTTTATTTAGTTACTTACTTTTTGGCCATATTAGTTATCCCAACTCTCCAGGCGTTTTCCATTTACTTTCATTTCGTTTTTGTTTACATCACGTTTTAGCTTCCTCTATACATCGTTCACGTATGTTTACTTTGATCGTCTCCTCATTTCTCGCGGTTTTCGGCAGATCGATTACGTCACGATACAAGTGAGTACAGCAGCTGATGACAGATGGCTCTGATAATCTGTCTTTACCTGTGTGTCTACCTGTGACCGTAATCGATCGTCACGTAACCTTCGGGAAGCCGGAAGTGACCTGTTTGCTGCAGGATGAGGAGATGATGTCATCGACTCGGACACGAGGCGGTAAAGTATTTAAGGATAGAGGCGGTTGTGTGTCTATTCTTCTAGCTGGCTGGAAGCCGTCTCGATTGTTGTTTTAGTGTTTGTGTCGTCTGGAGATGTTTAGTCTAGTGATGTTTGTTTTTAATGAGGAAGTGCTTTTAACTCCTGTAGTGATGTGTCATAGTTATTGAAATAGAAGATGAATGTTATTTGGTTGGATCTGCAAATGAAGAAACATTTTCTTTTAAAGAACGCCACGTATTTTGTTTTTCGGAAGTGAACTTTTGGATTTCATCATGTATTAAAACAACCTGTTTTAAAGAAATAGTTGGATAATAGAACGACAGCTTTTCTGGTGTTATTTTGTACAGCTAATTTAATATACATTGGTTTAGTTTCTCGGTGGATAAAAATGCTTTTTATTTGAAGTTAATAATGCTTTTCTTTTTATCCTGTTTTTCATGGTTTCTAGACTCTTGTGATATTAGCTTTCGTTTTCATCAAAAGACTTCTGGTATTTTTAATAGTTCAGAACGTGATTCCATTTTTAGTATGTTGATACCGTTCTGTCTATTATTCTCGCATCGGTAATTTCGGTAGCCGAAATTACTTGTCACCGTCTAGTTATTTGAAACACCAAATACGGTTATTCGATTTGGGCTTCAAGGGATAGTACTTTATATCAGAAGATCGTTTGCCATTGGGACTATTACTAAATGTATAGTTAGTACCCTGGAGTGGCATGTTTTGTTCGGCGGTTCAACGTATGATTGTTTCGTGGTCGAGCAAATACAGTTGGCCGTTACTAACAAGTTGATGAACGGAGGTTGTATTTGAGGGGATGAGGTCATTGGATCGGGAATTGAGGAAAGATATTGTTTTATGGTTAATTAAAGATTGGTTTTACATTAATGGATTTTATTAAATGTTAATACTTATTTTTATATAATTGAGTTTATTTATTGAGAATATCATTAAAGTAAATTAAATGTTTCTTTTGATTTTTACTTAAAACATTTAATTAGAAGTAATTTTGTTTTCCATTTTAAGTTAATCTGGTAATGAACTTAATTCAATTAAAGTAAATTTGTTAAATGAATTTTTCCATCGGTGCTCCAGTTTTCACATCTTATTTATGAGATGTAAATTTAAGAGTCTCAATATATATTGTGTAAGTTTTATGACTTCTGTCTTTGACAAATGAAGATAAAAAGTAAATATTAATTTGACATCGTTTTTGACTCTGGAATATTGGATATATGTATTTTATTTTGAACTTGGTAATTTGAATAAATCCTGATTAAGTTTAATTCCTTTTGTCTGTTATTATTTCATTTATATTTTAGAGACTTTCAGTTATCTTTATTTTTGTTTTTGAATACTTTAGAACCTTGGTCAATTACAGCATAAACGCATCACTTGTGCCTATGCTCTGCTTACTTCATTTAATTACCTAATGGTTTAAATATATCACACATTTCCTCCCTTCCACTTACTTCCTGTTTCCCCTGCCTGATCGCGCGCACCAAAGCAAACAGCGTCAGAATGGGGCGGGGTCATGTGAGATCTACGGGAGCAACGCCGCAAGTCGACTTTTTCCTGCAGCTTCGATCGTTGCGAGTTTCATCTGGCCTGTCTGGCTGATTCAGCGCGTATCAGCGAATTGCAGGAGAAAAAGAAATTGAAGCTGCGTGAAGCTTTGGTCTTTGGTGAATGGAAAATTCCCTTTTGCGAATTCGCAACACTGCTAAGCGCGATCGGCGATCTTTCAAAATCAAAACATGGAAATTTTTTGTGGATTGTTGCTTGCATAGTGTTGATTTCTGCTTAGTTTTTTTTTAATGTTTTATTTTAATTTTTGTGTAGTCTAGTGAATAGAATGGCGAATGTTATTACTGATATTACAAAATCTCGCGATATTGATAAGGAGGAAAGAAACAAATTTCAATGTGAATGGCTTACAAAAACAGTCACGGTAAAACTTGAAGAAAGAGTTTCTGACGTGATAGTTGGAGATACCATACAAAAAGTTGATGTGAGTGGCAAAACAATTTGTAATCTCTGTTGTGATCTCCAGTATTACGGTAAAAGAGGATTTTCTGCAATATCCGACCACTTAAAAATCAAAAAAGCATGCGGAGAAAGTTTTTTTTAAAGATGACAACTATTCTTTGCCAAGTACTTTTTTCCCTTGTAATCCATCAACATCTTCAGGTTCATCATCATCAGTCACAAACTAAAGTTAATGTCCCCATCTGTGACAGAATATCAAATTCAGAGGCTTTAATTTTAGGTGTTCTTGCAGAACATAATTTACCATTTACCATGGCTTCTGTTCTAGTTGAAGTTGACAAAACGCTTGCAGAAGACAGGAAAACACTAAATCACCTCTCATTAAAAACAAATTGTGCAGCCTACAAAATGAGATATGGTGTTGCAAAAACATTTTTTCAACTAAAAAAAAATATTTTTTCTATTATATATTAATTGACTAGATCTACTTGTATGCAGTAACCTGGTAAAATGTCTAGTAACCTGGTAAAATCATTAAAATTTACCATTTCTGAGAAAAAGTTAGAAAACTTTGTAACTTTCAAGGAAAAAAAAATAATGTTTCTTATAAAACTAAGGATTTGAAATTGCAGCACTACTAAAATCAAACTTTGCTCTTCATAAGTACTGTAATGAGTATTTCAACCTCTTGTGCAAATTATTTTGTCTACCTCCTTTCAGTCCTTCCTTGTAAATCGGAGATTTTCAGTTCTAGCTTCACTGAAACTTTCTACTGTGTTTCACTCTGCTTACTTATCTTTGTTTCAGAACTGAACTTTTGTTAGCTTAATTTATTGAATATTTATTATTTGTATTAAAATATGTCAAAGCAATCTGTATTTAATTGTGACTGATGTGATAAAGAATTTCATCCTGATTAGACAAAATGGATAGAACCTGATGCTAAAATTGTGTATCTGCAAAATGTTTAGCATGTAAAATTGTTTAACAAATCAGTAGCTTGTGCTTCAGAAATCAGTTGTGAAAGTTCCACTCTCAAATTCACAACTTTTCAGTTATTTTGTGTATACCTCAGGTATTTTGTGTGTACCTCATAAAATCTCAATACCTGGATTTATTATTATTGGTATGGAAAACCTGGAAATGTCAGAGAAATTCATTGCTGATCTGGAATAGACACCTTAAAAATGTCAAAGAAAAATATTTAGCAGCTGTTTCCAAGTGAGTGTAATAATTTACTCTTATGAAGTGCTTTGAAACAATTTTTTTAAATTTTGATTTGTTTTTTTGTTTACTTTATGCAATTAACATTTCTCTAATTGGACATGCAAATTTAAATGTGTAAATTATAAAAAAAATTACATATTTAAATTTGCAGGACCAATTATATTATAACTTTATTGGTTGGAAAGAGGGGGGGGGGCGGTTGCGTGAGGGCGTAAAAGTTCAGCTTTTTTCTTGGTGGGCTTGTACCATGTCCGACTGTAGTACTATTGTTGTCTATTGCATAAATTATATCTGTATGGTTTATATGTCAAATTTCTCATGTAAATTACTTACAATTAAGGAGTTTTCAGTTTTAAAATGTTTTTGTTTCACAATGCTTGCAGTATTTTATATCTCATGAAAAGAATCATTAAGGTGAATATAGCTCTAAATACTGTAATAAATATTCAGGAATTGAATATCTGTAAGTTTCAGTTCACAATTTTAACGGCTTTTGTTCTTTCTTAAGTATTTGAACATCGGTTTTAAGTTGTCTATTGATTGGAAAAGTGATTTATTTTCTTTCTCATTTCAGATATACTTATAAACAAATAATTATTAAATGTGTGATTGAAGATCTTTTTCTAAACATGAATAAATAAATAGCAGTCTAATGTATGTACATATACAGTGCATTCTTAATAAATTGAAGTCAGATAAGTTGAATATTTGTTTAAATCTGTTTTCTTCACGAAGTCCCCAGTCCCATTTATTACAGTTTCTCGTTCTGTCGAAGTCTATATCTTTTAAATTCTTAACATGTTTTTTCAGAAAATTTGAGTTTGTAAGTACCTTTCTTGAATTATTCAATTATATTTTTCTTCAGTGCACACTATGCCAGACTCAGTAATTACAATATAATTGCAATTCCTATCTATATATGATTGAATGATTCTCCATATTTTTTCTGTATGTATTAAATAATTTTCGATGAGTCAAATTTACGACAATTCTTAATATTTTTTAATTTCCCTTCAAATTCGACTTATCAAGAATTCACTGTGTGTGTGTAAATATATATATATATATATATATATATATATATACTAACATATCAAAACATAATTTTATATATAAAAAAAAATAACATTTCTGACACTCTTGTTGGTTTTTTTTATGTTTATGTTATGTTGTATTTATAGGCATGAAAGGAGCCTCTTCATGTCCAAATTGGATTCCACAACAACCTATGAAAATTTCAAGAATGTTGACATAGTTAGAGAAGCTGTCTTCGAAGATCTGAAAATTAAGCATAAGATTATAAAAGAAGTTGAAGAGCATGTACCTGAACACTGTATTATAGCATCTAATACTTCTGCTTTACCCATTCACAAAATTGCTGAAGCAAGTAAAAGACCTGATAAGGTAAACACAAAATATCATTCACTTATTTCTTTCACAGCACTGAGTCTGTTTTCGACATCTGAATAAAATAATAAATTGTTTATAAATAAATCATTTTAATTCCACTGGATGCACCATAAAAATAATTCATTGTCAAAAACATGAGTATTTAAAAAAATATATACTTTATACCAGTAGACCTATGCGAGGCTTTTGCACAGCAATATGAGATTTGCTGCTAGGTTTTTTCATTCATTTTTAATTGCACTTTTTTATGATACGTGTTTTAACCAAATATGAGCATAATATCTCTAAAGCTTGTTCAAAAACCTTTCGAATGATACCTCATTCCTTGCTGTGCATTTGGTACGTTGTTATATTATTTATTGTTGGATATTATTATGAACTGGGTATGTTTTTCTTGGGCACATGCTCAAGTTACTAGACAGCGTTAGAATTCTTAAAAAAAGCCACTGGTCGGGAGACATCATCAATGGTCTGCTACATAAAATTCTATTAAGTCCCTTTAACTCTTTGAGTGACCCCTCCTAGAATATAAACCAAACTTACTTTGCAGATATCCAAAATTTCCAGCATACCAACATTTACAGCATGTTATATCGATATAAATTATTTCATTATTAAATCATACATAAACGTGAAATTATATCTTGGATGGCATATTATTATCATTAAAATCGTTACTCTTTTTAACAAATTATATCATTCACAAACGTTGTACATGATTATGAGAAAATATTATGAAGTTAATTCAAAATTATACTAATTCAGTTCAGTGCACAACTTGCAATACAAAAAAGTGGATTTGTCATAATGATGATCTCGATATATTAGTTCTATTGTTCATTGCGTGTTAAATGTAGAGCTTTAGAAATTAAAGTTTAAGATTTACTAGTTGAAGATTTCTTGGCCACCAGTTTGTGAATAACGATGATGACGATAAATTATTTCAGCACTCTTATAAAGATGCTTCAACAGTATGTTGAGATTCTAAATTGCAGACGGAATGAAAATCATTATGAAGTAGAAATATTCCAGCACTCTTTTATAGATGCTTCAACTGTATGTCGAGATTTTAAATTGCAGACGGAATGAAAATCATTATGAAGTAGAAATCGTCTGTTAGAAAGTTATAGAATATCAGGATCACTCAGCTCTGCGAAAGAATCCAAGTTTCTTGAATTAACTGTGACACCCAAAGTAAGTTGTTATAAATTAGAGGGAGTACACATTCCTCGAAAAATTGCCAATGACAACAAGGGCAGTATTCATCTTATTAGGTGGTTGAACTTGAATAAAAGGAAGAATTAATTATGAGAAGCAATATATTTAGATGTATGACTTTCATCACTCTCACCGCATACCAAAATTAGCTTACGCTCCGAAGAGCAAGATCTAGCCCACGCTACATCTTTGAGAATTTGTCAGGAACTGATGTCTCTTCTCAATCTCCCACTCAGGTTAAAAATTCCGGCGGTTACGGAATAACCAATGAAAAAAATAGGAACCGGATGAATATCACAGAACAAACCCAACACATCGTAGACAAAGTTACAGTTAGAAGTTTTACCTACGCATCCACCCCTAGCAACAGCATCTAAATCGCTTTTCGAACATTCGAAAATCACCTTGGAGTGCTGCCAATACGACCTTGCGCAAAATGCGCGGGAAAAAGGTTCTTGTTTACACTAAGACATCTGAAAATCTGTCAATGGCCGTTCCTAGCGAAAATGTATCAACTTCAAAACAAAACTTACTAAAGTAATGAAAAATCCATAACTCAGAAACTTATGGATGAAAATAAATGAAATTTCAGCAATCGTAATAAAATAAAAAGTTCTTTCCAATAGATATGTTTTGAAAGTAAAAATATTTAATTTAAGGAATTTTGAAAAAGTGATTATTGGACTTAGAAAATGAAAACATCGCAATGCTGAAAGAGACCTTTTGTATATATTGAAATATACAAATGTGAATTTTGCAAAAGGAATTAAATTAGAGAGTAATTATTTTTAACAATAATTATAAAAAAGTAAATACGCTGTATTTTAGAATAATTATTTATTTTAGACTGTTTATTATTAAGATGGATATTATTTAAAAGTTATAAAAAGTAAGTTAGAAATATTTTTCTTTTAGATAATTTGAAGTGAAGTTTATTTAAAGGAAAGAATTTAAAGTAAATATTGTAAATGAAATTTGAAATGAATATCCTAAAACATATGTAATGGAAAGATTCTGAAATTAATTTATACTCTTACCAAAAGTAAACAATTTAAAAAGGAATGTTTGATTTAAAATGAAATAAAGAAATTTAGCTTAATAAATTTAAATGAATTTAATGATTTTATTTAAATGGATGAATAAATTAAAGTTAAATATTAAAATACTGAATAAAATTTTAAATCATAACAGAATGCAATACATCAATTACAGCCAAAATATTTTTGTGCCCAATATGGAATTCAGACTTTATAGTTTCTCATGTCTGTTTCTTGGGTTCCTTTGTACTAGTATAAACAGCTTTCTCTAAAGATGCCCATTCAAATGTCAAGTTCTCTGTTTCAATATTAAAATTTTTTAATACTATCTCATATTCTGTAACAAAAGCTTCAAGTTCCTTCCTTCCCAAAATTATAAGAACATGTGCTGGGCCATTCGTCAAAGGATAATTTTAGTGATGCTTCTTAAACCTTTGTCAATGTCGGGAAATCTCCTTTTCAATTGTTCAATGATATCATCTATCAAGTACTTTGTCAATTTACTTTCATCTTCGGAAATGCATTTCCTACTGCTTACTGGTTTTAGGTTTAGTTTTTCAAATTTTCATTTAATGATTTCATCATTTTGTTTTAAATCCTCTAATAAATCTATTGCTGTGCATACTGTATTATAGGCATGAAATAGTGTAATGTCTCTGTTCTGCAAAGTTAGCAAAACTTTCTCAAGATATGAAACAACTTCCGAAAGTTTTATAGCCGACTGCATAAATGTATCTGACTTCATTAATTTCGGAAGTCCTTTAGAAATAGATGCTGATTCTGTTTTAGAGGAGATACTACAGTTTTCGAGTTGCAGTAAAATAGAATTGTACAGCAGAAAGAAGTTTTTGAATGCTCTGTGGAGATGTGGTAACCAATGAGTACCACCAACTCGAGTTGGAACTAATTCTTTCAACTTTAAGGCAATTAACGCTTCTTTCAGCTGTGCCCAATTTGTGAGGCTATTATGGTAAAATTTGAAGAGTTTTAAAAGAAATGCTTGAATACTTTCAAATGCTGGAAAATCGTTAAATGTGTCTTTGAAGGCCAGTTCTAATCTGTGTGCCCTGCAGTGCATTTTTATTAAATTTGGTTGATTTTCTGACAATCTCTGGCTTGCACCTTTTCTTACTCCTTGTATTGTTGGTGCACCATCAGCTGAAAAAGAGAGAAGTTTGTCAAAAGGATTATTTTCATTAAGTTGCAAAACATTAGAAGAAGTGTCTCTTATTGCTGCATACATTGCTTCTTTAATTAGGAATTTTTTTTTAATGTCTTAAGAAATTATTATCCCTCTCATAGTTCTTTTGCATAAATTTTGTAGCTGTGAACTTGATTGCTACATTAAATAGCTTAGAGACCCACAATTTGTTTTTTTCATTACTGTAAAATTTCTTTAAATGTTTTTTGTTTCATTAGTGTTAGTTAATTAATCTCATTTCTTTTTTGGCAGGTTATTGGGATGCATTATTTTTCACCTGTAGACAAAATGATGCTTCTAGAAATCATAACAACAGACAAAACATCTCCTGATACCGCTGCATCTGCCGTCAGTGTTGAGTTGAAGCAAGGAAAAGTTGTTATTGTTGTAAAAGATGGTCCTGGTTTCTACACAACTCGTATTTTGTCCCCCATGTTGTTTGAAGTTATTGCCATGATGCAGGTTATTTTGTTTTCTTTTGTTTTTTAATCTGTTATATATTTTGTCTGTAGTTATTAAAATGTTTCTGATCATGTGTGTTATGTAATACGTACATTTCCTTTTAAAACAATTTCTAATATCTCGATTAAATATAAATCATATCCTATTAATCACTCTTTATTAATAAACAATCTCATAATGTAGTATATTTCCCTTTTAGATTATTTCTTAAAATCGGTTAATTGCTATTTCATTATCTATTATTAACTTAAAGTATTTCCTTTTTCAAATCTTTCAAAAATCTGCAAATTGCTCAAAATTCTTAAGTCTTCAAATTAAATTCTTATTTTCCAAAATGTTTAATTTTTCCCATCTAATCTTTATTTAATAGATTAAGTTATTTCTCCTCTCTTCCCTGTTAAAATTTCATTAAATTCAGTTAAAAAATAAGGCATTTAAGCTTAAAAAAAATAGTTTTTACTTTCTATTTTTAAGCATCACGCCATGAATATTTAATCTGAGCCATTGCCATTTTAACATTCCCTTCTCCTGCGCTTAAACAACTTTCGTGTGCTGTGTTATTAATTCTCCTCCATCTTGTATTCAGAACATTGACCCCCGCTGATGTTCCCGGTTGCCACTTACGGTAATGTCCTTTTTTAAAACTCCGTTTTGCATGCTGACTTCAACTGTAGCTTGGTAATGCAGGGAGTAAACAACAACTCTTGTGTGCTTGAAGCACATTCATTGGCTGCTAAGAAAGTGTTTACATGGTAGCACGAATGAAGATTCGAGAAAATGCAGTTAGTTTTTCAAAAATAGTCGTTGCTACATTTTTTAATTTTCGAGGACTCTGGCCTTCGGTTTGCGAGTTTCTTCAGTGTCTAAGGAGATGATTCTTAACCAGAAAAGAAGAAAGATTATTCAATTGGAGCAGAGTATTTTTTCTTTAAGGAGGATCCTCTAAATAATAACAATTTTTGCCAGAACTATTTAAGATTCCTGTAAAAAGATATGTTGTTATTGCAGTCCATGACTTTCAAGAAAATAAATATTCTTCTCATCTATATTTAACAAAATTGTTCCTGTTAACAATTGCTCCAAGATTCTTGCCTTTCTAACAATAATTTCTGCACCTGTGCCGATGTATTGTTTAATCTGTCATTAATCACATTATTTGTGTTTTCTTCATTTTATGAACGAAATAATCAACACTTTATTGATCTTTTATATTTCATCAAAGAAAATGTGATTAAGATGTCTATTCAACTAATATATTATTCAACATTTTATCAAGACATAGCAATTCTCGGCAGATGTTTTGTTAGATGTCTGCCAATACTTATACTCTCTCCACAGATATGTTAACTTTCCATGTGTAAAAAAAATTGTAATTTAGAGACTTTGAAAGCTAATGATTATAATAACAATTGCCACTTTAAAAGACTTTTATTCTTGCCAATAACTTCAACTCAAACACATTAAAGAACCACTGTAAAAGAATTCTTCAATTTATATTTAGATATCAAATAAATTTCATCCAAATAAGTGCAATGTTGCTGTGTACATGAAATCCTATTTTCTAATATGTATACATGGTAAATTTATAAATTATAAATATTGAGTTTGCAATTTTTCCATGGAAAATGTTTATTGATAAAATGATGCATCCACATAATAAAATAACGTGCACTAATTCTGGATTATTTATTGAAATATATTCACACTATCCACAAAGTGAGTGAAGGTTTTTTTATCTCATATTTTTGGAATTTTTTTTTTTAAATATTTCTTTATTAATTAAAATATATTATTTTATTTAATATAACATTTAGTATATTCTACTATACTTTTAATTTTGGCCTATAATGAGTTGTTGGAGTAACAATTTTGAGATTTGTTTATAAATTTTAGAGTTGAATTCTCAAATTTATTTTTGACCGATCTTGATTTTATTACTCCAATATTTCATTATAATGTGATTTTCAAAGATGTCGCTAGTTATTTTGTAACATTTTCGCTGTTAAAAGAAAAACAGTTCATCTTAAATTGATCTGATCATAAAAAAAATACACTACCATTTTTGTTCTGGTTAAAAACATCAATGATAGATGATTTTGCTTCAAATCAAATACAGGTGTTCCCACTTCACGCGATTAATTTATTGCCGGAAATAATCTCATAAATTGAAAGCTCATAAAGCGAATTTATGTCAACATGCATAACATAAGAATATGTATGTATTTTTTTAAAGGAAGAAAAAGTAACTAGAATTTCAGTATTTGCAATAAAATATTATTTTATTAACTGTAAAATTAAAGAAATATATACAATAAGTACATTAAAAGCTGGCAGGTTTCAATCACATACGAGAACTGGTTCTGGCAAGTCAGGATCATATTCTTGCTCTTTTATAGAAGGCCTTGTGATGGGAAGTTGGTGATTTTCGGCTTTATCAGAAAAAAATCCTAGACTCATTTGATGGGCAACATTGCCATAAAATTTTTTCATGTCATTGTTTTGGTTTCAACTAATCATGCTATAGCGAAAATGCATCTATAGATATTCAGAAAGGAGGCAGTGTGTGATAGTCTTTAAAGCAAGGATAAACACAAAGTCCCACATTGCATAGTTCATAAAAGTAATAAGTTTGTCTTACTTTTCGTTGACTTACAGTCTGTGAGCAAACTATGCACCTTCTTCTTTTTTCATGTCTTTCATTGACATTTAGTAAAGGAAAGTGCCTTCCAGAAAGCTTTAAAGGTGTGGATGTTGATTTAGCTGTAAATTGTCTTTGTATCCTAAAATCTCTATAATTTTCAAAAATTTTGTTCTACAACTTTCATTTTGTATTAAAGAAATGGAGTTTTAGTCCCACGTACTTTTTATCGCTGAGAACATTGGCATTCAACAAAGCTATATCCATTAGACCAAAGAATAATTTCTTATACCATTTAATGGACTTTCTGAAAGATGGATCATTATTGCATCCCCGATACCAACACCACCCATATTTTTATTATTGTCTAAGATACATTTCGGTTTTAAAATGTTCTCTCCTGTTTGTCTGTCTTTTCACCCTCTATAAACTGTATCTGGACTATGAATAGTAGACAGCATGAAAACATCTTTCTTTTTTTTCTTTGAATATAGTTATGTTCATATTCTCTCTTTGCATTGCATCCTGTTCTCCTTTTTTCAACTTTGTTTGTGGAAAATCTTTTGGCATTCCTTTCTTTGTCTTCAAAACTGTTCCACATACATTTGTTTTTACTGAATTTAAATATGTAGTAAGGGTTGGCGAATTAAACGATCTAAATACAAATTATAGCCTTGGCCAGATAAATTTGTCATAAGCGTTTTGACAATTCCTTCACCATATGAACCATCGTTAGCCATCATGTCTGTCTTTCCCACAATAAACTAAAAAATTCCAAACATATCCGGAATTTGATTCACAAAGTTTGTATATTTTTATCCCATAACGGAACCTTTTAGATGGAGCATACTTGCAGAATCCAAGGCGTCCTTTCCAGGCAAAAAGAGATTCGTCTATGCATATGTTGTTTTCTGGTAAGTAAATTGTTTTAAACTTGTTCTGCAAGTTCCCACTGAGAGATCTCAATTTGGCTAATTTTGTAGCATCACTGTCAGAAGTGAAATGCAGAAATCGCAATATTGTAAGAAACTCATCTTGAGAGATCACTCTATTGAAGAACGGCATCGTTAGCATTTCATTTGTCGTGAAATACATTTTTAGATTGGGCTTTTTAATGGATTAATTATTCCCATTAGAATAATTAATCTTAAGAATCCTCTTATTTTTGGCACATCTACAGGTGTAAACTTTCCCGATTTTGAGGAAGATGGCTTTTCTCTCTGGGTATTTTCATAGAAATTATTAGTTTCTTCAACTATTATATTTAGAAAGTCATCATCGAAAAAAATGATAAAAAAATCAATTTCGTTCACATAATTTCCAGTTAAATTTATCGCCGTAGTTCCTGTAAATTCATATGGCTTCACTTCATTAATAGTTAAGAGTCCAAGATGAAGCATCCCTGTTGTGTAGGATCATGAGGTGGAAGGCATACAATCTTCTAATTCAGTCTCTGATAAAATGTCAGTATCCGAATTGCTACTTTCGATTAAAACTAGAGAGTCTTCGCTATTAGAATAATCACTCATAGGCTCATTTACCATTCGAGTGTACTCCTCTTCTGTTAAAAATTTCTTTCTCTTAGCCATCGCAAGCTTAGCTAAATCCTCTTAACCAGCGCAAAAAACTTTCGTCTACTAGCTAAGGAAGAGACAAACTAAATAAAAACTTTTCTAAGGCGATCACAACCCGTATCTACCCCAAAGAAAAAAAAAAAAACACACTTCAAATCATCTGAAACCCTGTAACGTTTACATCATGTGGCGACACAGCTGACCGTCATCTGAGTTTTGTTTACATTACATTTCCTACTCTTGCATCGGAACAAACTACAGGAATGGGAAAGCATTCTACAGACACAAGGTCAGCAACCTAAAGGTTCAATTAAGTTAGCTGTAGTGGACAATGAAGCACCATCTTCTTGAGTTAAAAAAATACTAATTTAATGTGTATAATTGAAAATGCAAATGTGGTACACCCACTAGTAGATCAATATAAACAGCGATTCAGCAGTGTATCACCCGTCTATTAGTGACTTTTACAGCTGCTGCATGTAAGACACACCCGTCATATAAAGACATTCCGTTAAGCAGCATTCCATCGCAAAAAGATTAATATTATATTCCATCCAATAAAGGCTTGTAGATGCGTTTTTTACTGCTTCCTCAACACAGTGTAGACAAATGTGCCGTATACAGTTTTATTCAGCATAAAAAAACAACAGGTACTTTCCCGTTATACCAGCACCATGTCAAAATATATGCTAATACAGTAGAATCTCATGATAACGAATGTCACTTTAATGAATATTATTTGGATTAGAAAAAAAATCCTATACTTTGCCATTATAAATTTATTCACTTTAACAAATTTCAGATTAACGAAATTTTTAAAGTCGTAAAAAAATACTCATTTCAGTTTAACGAACGCTGAGTTCACAAAAAAAAACAATCTTTATCGGAAAAATTAAATTCCGAAAGAACTTTTTTATTAGTAATTGTATTACCCCACGATCTTCGCATTTTCAGTATATGGCGAAGCTGTTTTTAGATAGACACTGTGAAATTGCTCCCATATGCACATCTTTAAAATTAAAAAAAATTCTTCCTTTACATTTACGTCTAATCTCTTTTCTTCTTAGTTTCTTCGGTTTTTCTTATACTCGTTTCAAAAAAGGAAGTCCAAAGAACTTATATTTGCAATAGTTCCCTTCGAATTTGTTGATAAATAGCTGTACATTATTATCGAATTTCTAATCTGCAACAATTCATATCTGGAGTTATTTTTTTTAATAGAGAATAGGAAAAGAAAGCAATTATCATTGAAGATAAAAAAAAAAAAAAAAATTATATTATACAAGCGGTAAGTGCTGGCAGAAGGAGATAGATGGCATGAAATAAATTACTGAAATGAATAAATCAAAATGGCTACTAAAAATAGCTTGGAAAAATGTTCGACACTATAATAATACATCATACACGCATCATTCACACACACATCATACATAATACATTCATACACTATAATAATATAATGTATATTTATTCTTTATTGATGTTTCCAAAAAAAATAGTATAACTTTTGTAATATAATTTTATTCAATGTGTATCAAAATTTAATTTTTTTTTAACTCGCCATATTGGAGTTTCACTTTAATGAATTTTTCTGAATAATGAACATAATCGATGTTCCCTAGAAATTCACTATAACGAGATTTTACTGTTTACCATTTATTTCAACCCTGACTGTACGAAAGTTTTTTATTTCAAAAACAGTATCAAACATTGTGACTCACTACTTATTGAATGCGAATTTTTTTTATTATTATTATTTAATCGTAACCATACAAAACATCTTAATTATCTATTTTTCAAATGGAAAATAAATTTTGTTAAGTTATAACTTTCATTTTTTGCTGATGCCGAGATGGATTTTACAACTTTGATGATGGTGAAGGTGCAGTAAAATTGTTTCAGGGTTATAGAATTATACAAAGTTTTTTGCGAGATGCTAGCTACAAGTATTTCTGACCAACTAATTTATGATTATTAAAAAAAAAAACTGGAAAGTTACATATATTTAATCCTGTTATTAATACTACATACTACATTTTCTGAATGTCTTCAAAAAATCTTCCATAGCCTATCGTCATATTAATAATCAAATGTGTAAAATAGTTATATTAGTTATATTTCAATAAATGATATATTTATTAAATGTGAGTAAATCTTTTATAATTTTTTTTTAAACCTAAAAGTAATTTTTCTCCAAATTTAGAGAAAATTTCAGACTTGAAAGTATTAAAACTGGGAAACATTAAGGTAATCAAATGAAAACGGAACAGGAGCCACAGAATGAAATGACATGGTTTATTTCAAACACAATCTCCAAATGTACACAAGCACTTGCCCCATTGTTTCACCAAATGGTTCTTTGGCTGAAATCGAAACCAGTTTCGAACATTGTCCATGATTTCGGTGTCCGAGCAGAAACGGCGACCCTTCCCTTGCAGAAGGGCTTGTGTCCATCTTGCACACGAGTCAATGACAGTGCATGTTCTCCGTACACTACCTTCATTTGCCGATGCACTTTGCAAAATCCAACTTCTTCTATCACTAAATAACGAATAACACTCGGTTGCTCTTTTTTACTCCCAAACATGCAGATGAATAAAAACAACCGATTACCTGACGGACAAAACTGTTGGCAGATCGCCAGAGCATATCACGTGCTTCTGCCTGACTACCTAGGACAAGTTCATTTCCTCAGTAGGAGTTGCCTTCCTTTCATACCCACTCTACCCTGTACACAAAGTTCACCACACTCATACAAAAATAAACCAAATTATAACCACTGTGCCTTTTTCATTTGATCCACCCTTATAGTATTTTATTTAGTAAAAATAGTGATTGAATTGAATGAAAGGTGTTATTTGTATTGATGGTATTTGACTTGCCTTTTAGGAAGGAGTCTGTCCAAAAGATCTAGACAAGATTACAAAAGATTTTGGATTCCCTGTTGGAGCTGCTACATTAGCAGATGAAGTTGGACTGGATGTGGCTGTCCATATTTCTGAATATCTGTGTGGCGTCTTTGGAGAAAGATTTAGCCATGGTGTAAATTTAAATATTCTTAAAGAGATGGTGGCATCTGGATTTTTAGGTAATTTATCTTATTACAATCATTGTTCTTTCTACATTAGGAAATAAATGATTTTGTGAAATTTGTCCTCTGCTAATAATATCTGGTGAAATTTAAGGTAAATCAATTTTCTTTCAAAAATTAATTAAATTGCATAACTTATGCAAAATTATTCCTCCCAAAAATGAAAAATCCAAATCTGGTACTCTGAGGATTTACTTTGTATGATTACAGGCTTGTAACAATAACAAAAGTAAACAAATAATACATGTTCAAATTAAATTCGACAAGTGTTATTCTACATGCCAAAATCATTGCTATATTGACTGATATGGTAATTCTACTAACGCCAAGCAAAAGGCTCTCTCTAGCCTTTACCTCTGTTAACAAGTAAGGTTTGTCGCAAGAGAAGTGCCTAAGTAATGGGGGAAAATATTTTTATGATTTATGATAAGGTATGTTCTAAATATGTATTTGCTCATAATTTATACTTTATAATTTTTACCAAGTTAAATTTTATTATTTACTTTTTATTAATTTTGAAAATATTAGAAAAATATTTATCTGGATTTGAAAAATTATCTGTTTATTCATCCTATCTAGCCAAAAACTTACGGCAGATGTTTATCTTTACTATGGAAAACTAGTACTTGAATTTAAAATATCATCATATAAGCATTTTGATTGTGAATACAGCCGTGAGGTATGGAAGATGTTTGTTGGTTTACGGTTCCATGTGTCATCTTTTGCCCATGAGGCCTATCAAATATTGGCAACAAAGGAATGACATAGAGAAGAATGTGAGATGAAAGACAGCACAAATAAAAAGTTGTTTAATCTGTGAAAAAAATAAAGGGGGGGGGGGGAGAAAATAATCTGCAGACTGCAAAACTAAATCTGTTATGTATGTGTCCCATTTCACATTTTCTGCTAACTTTACTGCTTGATGGAAAATCGCAATTTCTCTTTATTTTCAAAACCATCCTTCAAAGTTTTCATTCTTGGCAATTATAGTTGCTGAATTATAGATTTTCCCCATTCTATTCATTGGTAGATATTTTGTTTTGCTGGGCCTTGTAATGTCAATAAATGAGTATATTCTTAATAACTTTTAAAGTAAAAAAAAAAAAAAAAAAAAAAAAAACTCTTTTTTCATGTGTGTGAGAACTTTGTTGCTTGATGGAAGATCTCATATGTCTATTTCTCTTTATTTTCAAAACCATCTTTCTAAGTTTTCATAGTCTTGGCAATTATAGTTGCTGAAGGTTTTCAATAATCTAACATGTAAAATTAACACACATACACACCAATAATTTTTCATGTAATACATTAATAATTTGTTTGTTTTATTTCTTAATTTCTGTGCAAATCTTGTTTTTAATTCAATGCACATAGCATAGCCTGCATTAGAGTCAAAACTATAGTGCATATGACTCATCTTACAGACTTCTACTGCACTGACACATGTGATATGAGTCCCACAAATTAAATATGGCATAAGCCACCACTATTTATACCTGCTTTAGGGATTTTATATTGATTTTAAGGTTTTTAACCCTTTAAGCACCACAACATACCTGTGTATGTCATCAACTCTTCTATTTGAAACACCATGACATACATGCATACGTCTTTATTTTAATTCCAGCCAGCAATTTTCTAAGCATTTGTTTTTTATTATTTGCGTTGCAAATTGTTATGTGATTGGTTTTGTACAAGCTTTATAGCAGTGATTGTTTTCGCACCCAATCGATAGATAGTGCAGGGTTCCTACGTGATTGGAAAATATGGAAAACAGGGAATTGTCAGGGAAAATGACAAGTGCTCAAAAAGTCATGGAAAAGTCAGGAAAAATCGCATTTTTTCCCTAAAACCTGGAAAAGTCTGGGATTTTTAAAAAAGAAAAATATTATGTGGTATCATGTGTCAAGATTCTTCTGAGTTTCGAATTCATTCTGCAAAAAATTCAGATTTTTTTACTAGCAAGTAGTATTTTTGCTACATTCATATTTTTAACATAATGATGTTTTAGCCATACAAATTTGTTGCTAAATAGGTGATACTTCTATGAAAGAAATATTGAGCCATGTTAAGGTGGCTAGGATGAGATATCATGAATATTTAAATAAGAAAAAGAAAGAAAATTATAAAGCAAGCAAAAAAGAAAAGCTGCAGCTAAAATTAAATTGTTAAAAGACAAAAAATTAAAAGTTACATAACAAACTGTTTCTGAAACAGTACAAACAATGACAAGGTAGTAGAAATGTCAAAAAATATTTGAATGGTTGATATGTAAAATCTAATTATATCAATAAAATATTACTTTGAATCCATGCAAATTGTATTTTTTAATTGTTTTTCATTTTTTTTATATTTTAAATATCAAATAATAGAATTTTAGTTTCAATTTTAAATATAGATTACTTTTATTTTCAGAAGTATATTTAATCATTGAGATCTAGAATTGCTATTTGTATTTCTAAAAATGTTGTGAATTGTTGTGGGCATGGAATTGTAGGAAAAATGGTCTGGAAAAGTCAGGGAATTTTGTTATTCAAATAGAGTATGAACCCTGATAGTGTTACAGGTCCAAAATGCATAATTAGTTTTCCTGTTGTTTTGTTTCTCTGTTCGTCGTTCATTTGTTTATGCATTGGTTATTCTGTTCACTTGTCTTTTGTAAATTGTAGTGTTTTGCCTTTTGGTTTTGTGTTTGTTTGTATCTCTCATAGATAGTGATTTTGTAGAATAATTATGTCAGACACTGACAATGATTAAGTTACTAATTTTGATGGTGACATAGACTATAGTGATAACTTTGAATCAAGCGATGAAGATTGGAACTTCGGAGCTTATTTCTATTTGTATAATATAAATAAACCAATATTTCATCGCCTTACATTATATGTAATTAAATATTTCATGTGTATTTAAAAATAATGACATAAACTACTTTTGACGAAATTTAATAAATCTGGTATTCAGATACTATCACTAAATCGAATATGGTGCTTAAGAGGTTAATAATGTTTGCAAGTTACATAAATTATAAGGTTAATGACATTCTTATTAATTGAAACTTATTTGGAAAATTCAATATAAATGTTTTTCCAAAATCTGAGAGAGGGAGGCAAAAAAAAATGTTTGGGAAAGGGACTGATAATTTATTGTATTTGGTAGACATAAGTTATTCGATTTGGTAAGTTTGTAATTAAAATATCTTTGTTATAGTATTAATTTTTTCATTTGCTTTATTTTCATTTATATACAGGCTGCAAGTCAGGTAAAGGATGTTTTGTTTATACGCCTGGTGTTAGAAGTAAATATTGAAGTTGAAAATATTATGAAGAAATACAGTGTAACGCCTGCTAGGCAGTAAGTTTCTATGAAACTCTATAGATAATTTATTTTTTAAAATTTAATGAACAATTTATTATCATCAATTAATAATAAAGTACACAAAATTTTGAAAGCATGTTGTTCAAAAAGTTCAGATACTAAGTACTGCAGCAAATAAATTTGTTTGAAAAGCAATATAAGAAATGAAATTCTTTTCATAGTAGCTTGACCTCACTGCTAACTGTTAAAAGGAAAATAATACTAACAGTACTAATAATTTCCCTATCTTGTAATATATATGCATCACTGATCTAATGGTAATATTCTAGATCTTATCTAGAAATCTGCTCCCATGAATTTTGATATTGGTTGTAGATGGGTTTCAAATTTTCAAAGTGTAAATTTAAAAAATAAATTTATTTTAAATGGCTTCCACTGTATGTAAATGATCCTTTACATAAATTATTTGATGTGCCTTGTTACTTTAGTTGATGTCAATTGCACTGTTCAGTTTAATTTTGGCACTAGGAAATTGTTTTTACAGACTTGCAGTTGCAGTGCATAATATTTAATCATTTTTAAAAATTCATGTAGTAATATCACATATCGTATAAAATTTAATAGTGCTGATAATTGCTCATTTGTAACTAGAATTATATATATGTATTGCATACAATGTAAAATTTGGTTTATTACTAAGAATTATAAAAAATAAAAAAAATTAATTTTTGATGAAACATTGCAAGAACTTATCTGCTTTTTCAAAGACAGGTAAAAAAAAAATTTCCTAGTTCCTAAATTGTCGTTTTTGGGTTGAGATTGGGAAATAGTGCAGACTAAGTAAGTCGAGGGGTCTATTCAGATTTTGCTTCGACTTTTTCTTTGGACATAATAAATTTCCATTAATTTTTCATAGATATATTCAAAGGATCATTTTTACTGTTATAATTTATTCACATGCAATTATAATTGTATTGGTAAGAAAGTAAAAACATTCAACTGGTAATCAAGAACTAAAGAAACAGATAATCGTTAAAAAAATTAAAAATCTGATACTTGGAAGGGGGCCCTTCCTATATGGTGGCTGTGAATTAAATATAAGAAAACATTGGAAATTTGAAGCACATAATGTTTAATTTAAAAGTAAAAAAAAAAAAAAAAATGCTTATATCATAATTTTTAGTGTTAATTTTCTTATGTGCATAAAAGAAATTGAAAGAAAATATTAAAGGTCATGTAAAATTTTTAACAAAAAGAAAAGGGGTCATTTAAAAAGCTGCTTCAATTCTTAATTACATTCATCAGTCCAGATGCAATATAGTCAAACAATCTTTTTTAGTTTTTTAGAACCTTTTCCATGATTTTTCTGTAGCTCATTCAAGTTGATCCTTGTTATCATAATTCTGTCCATTTCTATAAATATTTATTATTATTGAACATAAGTCCCTTATTGGATTTTCAAATGCCTAATTTTAGCAGTCAAATTTCATTTACTTCAAACCATAATTTTGATGAAGATAACACCCAAATTATGGTGGTATCTTCCTAAAAGATATGAGTGTAGCCTTTGGCAGTAAATTTTCAACTAGCCTGTCTTGGTATGCATTGTTTTTCATATTTAAAAATGCTATTGGATTTCTTAGATTATAAGTAAAAATGATTTGACTCCAAACTATTTGATTTCCTATGTTTGTCAGAAAAAACAAGCTAATGATTATGCTTGGAAATAAAAAAAATGTTAGTATCCTAAAATATTAAATTTAAAGCCAAGAAATAAAATCAACCTAGGCGAATTGCAAAGAAAGATGATTGATATAAAATCAAAGCTTATATCTTAAAAGCATCACTTTTGTATTTATTAAGTTGTAGTATTGATTTCATTTCTAGACAGAATATTAAGACAGTGTATCTAGGATTTATTGTACAGAAAATCCTAATCCCTGCTTTCTCTTTAGTCTAATTGACCACTTAATGCCTTGACAATCTTGTCAGATAAAAATTTTCATAAAATAAAAACGGGACTATAGAATTTGAAGTGTTGCTTTAATTCTAATTTTTTGTCTAATTTGTGTTGAAAGTCCAATTTTAGATGTGCTTTGATATTTAATCATTTCACAGGTGTACTCAAGAAGAACAGCAAATGAGATTAATTACCCGATTTGTAAATGAAGCTATTATGTGTTTGCAAGAAGGTATTTTGAACAGTCCTGTAAGTAGTATAATTTATTTTTTGTTTACAGACCTGTTTACCCTGTTTAAAATTTTCTTATTTTTATAAATAATAAATTCCTTTATAATTGTATTAGCGTAATTCAATATTTATTAGCTTTAACTACTGCTTTTCAACCATCTTTCAAAATCACGATAGTTTAGCTCAGGGGTTGGAAGTAGTGCACAACAAGTAGCGAAAATACTGTAGCCACTACTTTTTACAGTAGTTTGTAGTGTAGCACACTACATTTTTAATAATTTAGTGTAGCGAGTAGTGCGATACAAATAAATCCGTAATTTGTAGTGAGAACCAGCACTACTTTTAACGCTACTTCAGGGGTAGGAAATGTACCATTCTGCAAATCACTTTGCCGAAATTTGCTTCTTTGGTGCAAAATTTGTTCTGCTCAATAATTTGTGAATCTCAGCTGCAGCATAGCAACGATAGATTTATTTTTCGCATTCTAGATTGCAACTTTTTGGCCCCTGTGGCCTGAAAAATTCAAAGGTTATGTTTTGTCATAATAATATCCTAATAGTGAGGAATTGTTATTAGTAAAAAATTGGATGATTCATTGAATAATATGTATATACATATATTTTCTCATTTGCATTGTGTTTTAATTATTAGATTTGTATTGCCCAAAGCATTGCACTATCTACTTGCATTAACAAGTACATTGTTTTAATTAATAAATTTCTATAGCAAATTATATATATACAGAGGCCAAGATAAGATATACAGAAGTACAAATACTTACTAATTTTTATTTAAGTATACTAAATATAGAATATTATGAATAACAACATACTGAGCATTCAGTAGTTCACAGGAGGTGTTGTTATTCATAATATTCTGTATTTACTACTTTTAAATAAAATTTAGTAAGTATTTGTATTTCTGTATACCCAGGCCTCTTTTATCCATGGCCACTCTGTATAATAAGATGCATTTCCTATAATTTTTCTTATGTGTTATTGAAGTATCACCCTTTATAATGATTCTCAATTAAAGTGATGCCTATTTCAAATTCTGTTTTGTCCTTATATGTGTTACTTAGGAACTTAATGTGGAAAAATTAAATTATTTAAATCATTTCAAGTTAAAATCTGGTTTTGAAAATTTACGTATGGAGAAGAGGTTCACAAGACTTGAGTTTGCCTAAGAGCCTGTAAATGGCTTGATCTGTCACTGATTAAATTGTAGTTAATTCTTCGTTAAAAATTTAGCTGCTAAATTGCAGTAAAAATGTTGTATAAAAAAAAAAAATCACAATTTTTATGAACTGAAATACCAAATATAATTCAATTTCTTACTATATTACATTGATTTCTTTGACAATAGAAATATTTCTCCCAATTGTCAAATTAGTATGTTGTGATTTAAATAACATAGTCTCAGTTTCATTGATCTCTTCAGAAGTTTATTATTTTGTTATATAAACAATAATTCCAAATCTATATATTTAAAACAGAAGGCTGTTTTTTGTCATCGGCACAGAATCGTTTTGACAATTATATTTTTAAATGAAAGCTGTTCATTTGTAGATGTGCCCGCACTGGCTATTTTTAGAAATATTCTCATTTTTATATTGACTTTAATTTTAATTTTTTTTTTTTTTTTTTTTTTTTTTTTTTATGATATCTTCAAAATGGTGGAAATCGGATTAAGATTTTTTGTCTATAACATAAAATTAATTTCCCTTATCACATTCCACCAGTCATAAGCATGATTCCATCATTCTAAATGTTGTCATATTTAAAAGAAAAATATCAATGATCTTCATAAAATTTAAACATATTAATATGATTGTGTTTAATTATGCAGTAATCATGGAAGAGCAGAACGCAGATTATTTATTGAGAAATAATACTAACAAGGGACCACTTTTGATGCAGCTTACACCTAGTATAGAGACCTGGGACATTTTGTAACCCTGTACATAAAAGTTAGAGAACCGATAAAATTTCTTCGTTAAAATCATATTTTATATATTTTTTCTATACTTTTAATTTTTTTATTAATGTATTTTTAATTAATTTCATGCCAAAAGGGTGTTAAGTCACTAAATATGGCACTATGAATCCAAACCACTATTCACATACCACAGACGGCTGTGGTATTCAGCCAGGGTTGCTGCGAACATTTCTACATGTGGAAACTGTACTTTTGTGGGGCAAAAGCCAAGTTTTTGCCCACCAAAAATTTAAATATAATGTTGTAATTTTTCAAAATCAAATTCGTAGGTTCTTGAAGGGATTTTTAAACTTCTTTCAATATTTTATACTTATTGACTAATTTGTATTTTTAGCTGCTTTAAAAAAAAAAAAAAAAAAAAAAAAAAAAAACTTCTACGTTAATAGTGCAATAAGTGGTCTTGAAAATTGCATTTTGAGAAAGTTATGCTGCTGTACAATCAAAAGAATATGATTTTAACAGAAAAATTTTACCGATTCTCTAACTTGGGCCTATAGGCCTATAAAATGCACCAGGTCTCAATGCTAGGTGCACCAAAAGTGGTTCCTTAGTAAGTTATGTGTAAATAAAAAAACAGTAATTTGATGTTGAAAATAACATCATTCGGGAAAACAAAAAATGAAGTATTTTACTAACCCTGTGTCAGTATGACGTCATATTCACTGACCCGTATTCCTGTATCTAACTAGATAGAACTTCCGTTATTTATTTAAAGTTTCTTGGTATGCACAAAATAAAATATTTCTGAAAATTACATAATTTCCATTTAATTATAATAAATATTTAAGGAAACTCGAGAATTTTAAAACAATTGCTTAAATGACTCTTACAGTAATATTTTCTTATATATTTTCTTGAAAATGACATTTTCCAAGATTTTTATTCCACCAACTCTGAAATTAAAAGCTAAATCGCCTGCTTATGAAAATGATATTTTTAAAACGTGCATTTGCAAACACAAAATTTCAATTTTTATAAAGCTAAATGGCATAATTGTCTAGATTTTTATACTGTGATCAGAACTTCTATGGAATGTGGAAATGCACATGCAAAGTTTTGAGTATGCGTTGTATTTGGATTGTCACTTTTTTAAATTACATTATTATTTTATTCATTAGCTTAAATTGTAACATACTTATTTAATATATTATCTTGTGTTGAATTTCAACGAGTACAACTAGTATCTTTTATAATTGTATCATTTTGTGACAAGAATTTGCATTATTACACAAAATTCACAAAACAATTACACTTTAACTACTTAGAATACTGTACTGTACTCAGGTATTTTATTGTGAGTTATTTATAGATAAATTATTTTACTATAATATGATTCTTGAAAATATTAGAATGATGCCATGTATGTGCTTCATATGATATAAAAACTATTAATTGAAAAAGTGTGATAGTGGGAATTAAAACAATCTTTTTGAATATTATATTAAAAACTATTTTAATTATAAATAAAAGTAATAGTATAGTTGCATGCAAGGTATTATTTTCAGTTATGAAAGTGATAATCGGAAAAAAATAAATAAAATTTTCAAGTAGAGCATTTGTTTGCTGCAGATGCAAACTTGAACCTAAATTTTGTATGCTTTTAACTTTTCTACTGTCATTCAGCTGCCAATATCCAAATACTGTCTGTGTTTAAAACATGGAAGTAATGTTTTTTTTATTAAAATCAGATATTCATTTGGAACAGTTTCCTTGTTAGCATTGCTTCATGATGTCCTCTGATTGTTTAAAAGTTCTCTTGATTCTTATGCTCTTTTATGAATGAGAAAAAGGTTACAGGAAATGTCTGGAAACAGACTAACTGCAAACAAAAGAGGAAATATTTTTCTCCCCCCCCCCCCTCCTCAATGTTTAGAAATTTATTCTTTTTTTTGGTGGGGGGGGGGGGGGGGGCGCAAAATTTAGATGATTATTTATTTATTTACTATTGTTACAAAATATAGCTATTTTTTTTTTTATTATTATTAGTTTCAAAGATATTTTGGATGTAAGGAATAATTTAGATTAAAAAAAAAAAAAAAAGTGAAAATCTGCCAAAACATGGAAGTGTATGATTTCTTTCTTTTTTTCTTTCTTACTTTTTTATATCAACTCTAATATATATATTTTTTATATTTTTCTGATATTTTTTAATTTGTTACTTTTGAGCTTGAATATATATTTATATTTATATATTGTTTTCACAGCTGGAAGGAGACATTGGAGCTGTATTTGGACTAGGCTTTCCACCATTCCATGGCGGACCATTTAGATACACAGATACTTATAGAGCCGATAAAATTTTAGACTGGATGAAGCGATTTCAGGAACTGTATGGGCCCCAAATTCACTCCCTGCCAGTTGCTCCTAGATCATGCCCAGGACTCGAGCAAAAAATTTCACATCAAAAAGTGATAAGGCATGCATTTTAGCCATGAATATTTAAATTAATGAAATTCAATTTATTATATCAAAATATTTTTTGCCATTACTGAATCAAATTCTTATAAATATGAATGCCTTTGAATGAACTCTTACACAGTACTTTTATAAAAGAGTTATGTCCATTTTATGTTTATTTATGTTATGTAAATATAAGACAGCAATCATAAATTTTATATGAGAGACTTCTATGCCTATTTTGTGTAATATTTGTTAAATAAATAATTTTACAGAAAAACAAATTGCTGTGGTTATTTATTGTTAGTATACTTATATTAAAATTTTAAATGTTAAGTATATTGTGACAGGTATTTCTTTATGTAGAATTAACTGAAGAATTCAACCCTGTCACTTATAAAAATTGTATTTTACCTGCATTTTAAGCAAGGTTGGCAAGTTTTTGCCGTAAGTGGAAAATAATTTAATAGTTTAAACAAACTGTTTCTCTAAAGCTTAAAATTCTTTACTATTTGTTAAACTTTAAATCGATAGATGGCGATACTGCATGCTGCTCAATAAAAATATTTTCCATTAATTTTTTTCCCCTAAGGAGTTATATTCATTAGAAATATTCATAAATCTTGTCAATTAGTCATTTGATTAGCTTTCTAATTTTCATTATTATTATTTTTTATTTTTTGTCTGCATATTAATGAAATAATAATCAATAGTTATTGATTTCTTAATATTCTGTACTATTTGTTTATATTTCAATCCATAGATGGCAGTACTGATTCACAAAAATTGTTTTCAAATTATGTAATTTGTATTGATGTTATTTTTAAAGCTCTTATTATTTTTTTTATATATATTCCGCATTCTCTTCAATAACATTTAAGAAAATTTTAGATGTTTTTATTGATTTCACATGTTTATAATTATACGTTATTTATTTTAAAATTATGAAGCCTACATTTTAAGTGATTTAAATTTATTAATGTATAAAAACATATTGTTGGTCAAGTTTAGTAAAGATTTAAAACATCTTAGCTATATATATATAATTTTTTTTTTTGCTTTTTATATGTTCATCACTTAAAGTTATTTATTTTTAAATTCAGAACATCTTTCTGTAAAAAAGTGCCAAACATGTCACACTGTTAAGATATAGTTGTTTATTTTTAATTTTATAGGAATATTTTTACAAAACTGATTTGTGATTCTTGCGAATATATTTTGTTATATTCTGCATTCTGTTAAGTTAAATTATTAACATTTTAGCAATTTTTCTTGCTTTTATTTTATTCATTATTTAAGCTTGTAATTATTTTTTTTCACTTCACTTATGTGTGATTGTTTACAAAATATGAAGAGCAGTAAATAAAATTTTACATTTAACTTTAATGTATTAAGATTTTTTACCATGTGTTCATATACAGTGTGATTCATAAATATCGAAATCCTATCTCCTTAAATATTGCCCCTAGGTGCACATACTTCCAATTGCAAAGTTTCATAAAAAAAGGTGCAAAATTTGATGAGATAAGTTGCAACTCCATGGGGGGTCTATTTGAAAAAATACAAAAATTAAATTTTTATATGGCCCCCGTAAGATAAAATTTCCAATTAGGAAAATTTTCCCAACAGAAGACTTTCACATAAAGTTCTTAAAAAATTTAAAAAAAAATTTATTAATTCAGAGTAATTTAAAATTGTTATAACTCGAAATATTATTTGTCGAATTGAATTTTTTCTTCTTTTAATTAAACTGAAATATATGTTTTAATTTTGATTCAGCATTTTAAAAAATATTAATTTAAAAAAATTAAAAACATTTAAAATAACAATTTTTTTAAAAAATGCAGCTTATTTTAAACATCATATTTTTAAAAGTTATTTTTTTTTTCAAATTTGCTGAATTAAAATTTAATTCATATATTTGAAAAAGATATATTGCAAGTTTGAACCATTTATCTTTAACAGTTATTGACTTACATCCAGTGGCGGCTCGTGCCGATTTTCACTGGTGCGGTTCGTCATAACAAATTGGTAATTTTTATATATTAATATTCCTTGTTTAATCATGAAAACAAATTATTTATTAATAAAATTACAAAATAATCTTATATTTAGAAATATCACGTGAATTATTTTTTCAAGTAATCAACATTACCTTCATATTTATCCAATTAATTACCATTTTAAATACCATTATTACTATTAAACTTACTCTGATCAAACATTATTTAACTGAAACACAAATCTGCAAATCATACAAAAAAAAGTAACTCATGACTTAATAGAAAAAATACATACTTTTCTTCCAGATATTTAATTCATTCACAAATTAAAATTTAGTGCCTTATTTAAATAGAAATTCGGCACGTCGATTTTTTTCATCGAGCAAATCTTTCAATTACTTTTACATTAAATTCTGATATTGTACTAATAAAATCCTTGTGGACTGAGAGGGCAGCAAGAGCGTTTAATCGTTCCTGTCCCATGGAGTTTCTCAAAAATGTTTTTATTCTCTTAACTGTTCTGCTTCTGCAGTCGTGCTTGTGTTACCAGGACAATTTCAAGTGCCTTTGAAAATTCAGAAAATTCTTCTCTAAGGTTATTGGTTTTTACAAATGTTAAGAGACTTGAAACTGTCTGAATGCTTTTAAAAGTAGAATTATGATATATTACACTGAGTTTATTCATTAATTTTCCTTTATTAATCATACTGTAACTTTCGGCGATAATAGAGAGGTTTTTCTCAGGAAAATTATCATTAAATAAACTGAATTTGTTTGGTTCCAGAACTGCAAACAAAATTAAGAGTTTCTTGTTCTTCAAGCCTGTTTTTCATTTCAGTTATTATAATGTCACACGCTTCTTTAGCATTTATTTTTACTGTGTTATAGCCACTGGATCTTATGTGTTTCCTTTTGCATAAATCTTCGTAATTTTCAGCAGTTTGATGAACATCAATTTTTCCTCTGGTTTCATTAACAGCATCAGTGAAACAGATGACAGCTTGCAGCGCACTTAATGAAGTGGTATTTGTCATTTGTACAACATTATACAAAATATTTACATGCTGAAATATCGAATGAAAAAAAAGAAAACGCGAAAGAGAAAATCCTCATCTTCTAAAATTCTTTGTAAACCATACGATTCACTGATTGTTCTATCATCCCACTGCACTTCATTCTGAATTCTATCAAAATACTCTGATAGCTCAGACTTATTTTCTTCTATGAAACTTATGATACGAGAATGAAAGTTCCACCTGGTTTCTGACAGTGCAGGAATTCTTTTAGCACATATTTCTTGAAATAAATCACTACGCTTATGTGATGCCGAAAAAAAAGTAGATAATTAATTGACATTTGCGAAAAATAATCTGATAGATTTTATATTAGTGCAAGCTTTCTTCAGCACTAAATTCATTTGGTGTGCATAGCAATGGATGTACTTTGCATGAGGAAATTTTTCTCTCATTTGCTATTGAACTCCATTATGACACTCGCTCATAACAGCAGTGCCATCATATGCTTGCGCAACGAGCTTATCTTTTGAGTTAAACTCATCTAAATTATCAATTTAAATTTCAGTGAGTCCCTTTGCTGTTCTGTCATGAACATCAATGAATTTAACAAATCGTTCTTCGGGTTTGCCATTTTTTACATATCGTAAAATAATAACAAATTAGGAAATGCAACTTATATCAGTAGTTTCATCAACTTGTAATGCTACAAAATCGGAAGCATCAATTTCATTTTTTACTTCATCTATATACGTTTCATATATACAATTAAAAAGCTCAATTTGTAAAGTTTTTGAAGTATTTTTAGGTACTCTCGCATTGTTTAAATGGTCTTCCAATGTACTGTCCAGTTTTGCTGTGTATGTAACCAAATCCAAGAATATAGCTTGATGTAAAGAATCTTTGCGTTCATCATGACCCCTTAAAGCTAGTTCATGAAATCCACAGAATTTTAAACAATTTATTACTCGATTTAGCACATGCCTGTTTTTCTCAACCATTTTATTATGTTTTTGTAATGAAATCCTGTAACCTTCATCCAGCTGTGCTACAATATTCACATTTCCAAAAGTTTTATAATTAATAGCATTGTATAAATGAGTAGTACTCATTTCGTGCTTTTTACTCTCTGAAAAATGCTTCAAGTTGCTGCAACCAGCCATGCTCCATAATTTTTCACCTCTAAACAATAAACAATAAAAACAACAATAATTTTTTTTTCTTCACCCGCTGAAAGCCACGGAAATTTGTCCAACCACTGTGTAGAGAAATGACGCATTTTTTTTCCATCTTTTTGTTGCATTTCAAAATTCTTCGATTGATAAGGTCCCAGGCATTTAATTTCAAGTTTTTCTTCCAAACTCATTGTTAAAAATGGCTTTTGTAATAGATCAGGTACAGAATTCCTTTTTATACCAAGAATTTAAAATTATCACGCGTCTTTGTTTAAAGAAAGTACTCAAAGCTTGCGTAATTTAAGAAACAATCGGCAACAGTAGTAATACAAACATTGCCAAATATTTTTGAGAACCTCAAAGGTTAACATATTATAACAGAAACTTAGTTATTTTCCCTTACTTTGCATCAGGGAGATATAGATATTCTATTACCATGCTTTGCATCAAGGGCAAAATCGCCAAGTACCCCATAATGTAAAAAAATACGGAAGTTTTAGCTCTAAAAGAGCAGTAAATTGCCAAATTTGAGGGAGTGAAATACTGAAATTAATGCACCAGATGGGCCCAAATGTCTCGTGTCCAGCAGGAAGTAGCGATCAGTCGTTAAAGTGATTTATTGCCTCTTGAAAAAAAATACAGTTGCTGAGAGTCTATAATAACGGATGAGTGGGACCAAATAAAAGTGCAGTTTCTTTGCAATATATATTTTAGTAAAGTTTTTTTTTAAATATTTAGATTAAAAAATATGTATTGATATATTTTATGAACAGAAAATACTGGTGGGGTCTTGCCCAAATGGCCCTAAGGGACAGGCTGCCCTTGCTTATATCAATTTAAAGATGAGAAATGCTGAAAAAAACCTATGATGCAGAAAAATGTATTTAAAGTTTTAAAGACTGGCTCCTAATAGAACGTTTAAATGTTTAAATGCTTTTTAAAAGCTTCCATGTGAGTAAGCAACTCCTTCCTGTAGCTTCAATTTCTGATTTAATTTTTGCCATCGTCACCTTCTTTCTTTATTGTGCCAGTTAAATGTGCCAGTTGATTTAAACAAGATTTTTCTAACATGTCGATTTAGAGTTTTTTCATAGTTTTAACTCTGACAATTTCATATTTTTCACCTTAAAAGTGCAATTACATGAGGTGTAAAATTTGCCTCTTAATTATGGGCGACTCATTGTATGGGCTTTAAAAGAGTTGCTCTGAAAGCAAGCAACTATCTTTTCTGGGAGCAATTTTGTCGCCTGCGGTGACCCTCAATCGCATCAGGAAGCATTGTTGTTCAGAATAACTAATCAAATGCTTGGAAAACTGATGATGGAAAAATCATTTTTTGAAAAACCAAACCAAATGAAATGCTTTGAAAACTGACGAGTGGCAGGCAATTTTTGCCACTTAAAATTTTCCTGTGTAATAGTTTCTAAAGATTTTAGAAAATCTTTCAAAATTTACATTTCATAGAAGTCATTTCCATGACAACCACAGCTTGAAAGTTATATTTTGGAAATAATCGAAAACAAAAAATAAATAAAGTATTACCTGTTCTATATAAGATAGAAATATGATTTAAATACCATTTTAAGTGAAAAAAACAGAGAATATTTTAATGCTGTAATTTTTTTTTTTTCAAAAATTTAAAGTTTGTCTTGGATTTTCTTAAAGAATCATTCTGAAGACCATCATCATTGATATGCTAATTTTGGGATGTAAGGAGCATGTCATGCAATCGTCACGATGTATTTCAAGCATAAAAGTTTTCCTTGTGCAATTGACAATGAAGTTCATCTGAACTGGCAGCATGCCGCAGTACTGCAATAATGAATATTTCGAAATGTTAATTATTTAATGCTGTTTGTAATCATAATATTAAGCAAGCTTCTGCGGAATATCAACCTCGTTTCCCGAATTCTCGGCCTCCTACTACTAGTTGTATTTATCATCTTGTTCAAAGAATACAAAGCACAGGATGTGTGTATAGACAGAGAGTTGCAGGTAGGCCTATGTCCAGGACAATTGATACCGAAATTGACATTTTGGCTTATTTTACGAGTTATCTTCATGTGAGTACGCAAAATGTTGCTGCACTATTGAACATTCCACAATCAACAATATTGAGAATATTGCGACGAAATAATTGACATACCATACAGCATTCATGCAGTCCATGGACAGGTAGAATCGGACTATCAACGCTGTTTAGATTTCTGCAATTGGGGACTAAATCAATAGTATACCAACCCCTCTTTCTGAGAAATGTACTTTGGACAGACAAATGCTGTTTCAAACAAGATGGAACAATTAATCACCAAAATGATAATTTTTGGAGTGACAAAAATCCCCATTTCATAAGAGAGGTTCATCACTAGTGGCAATATTCCATAAACGTATGGTGTGGCATTTTTCAAAACTCCTTGGCTGGTCCCATATTTTATAGCAGTACATTGACTGGTGATCAGATTCTAAACCTCATTTTAAATGGAATTGTTTTCGACTTTATGGATGAAATGCCTTTGGCAGTGCTCCAACGCATGTGTTTCCAATTAGATGGAGCCACACATCATCACGTTTCTCGGGCTTATGTAGACCAGAGCTTGGAAATCCAAGACTTCTAGCATATTTCTCAAGCAAGTTTAATGCAAAAATCTATATGCTGTTATTTTATATCAAAAAGTTAAGGCATTGTCTTTGATCGACTTTTAATAATATGTAAATTTATGGTTGATCCCCAACTTGCATTTCAAATGATCTGATATCGCGTCGCTCAGAGTATGCTTAAGTAGTGTAAGTCATGAATTTTGGATTTTAATATCTCTGTGAATTTTGCAAATATCAAGATGGATTTTTTTTTTTTTTTTTGTTTAATTTAAGAATGAGTAAGGAAAAATTTCCTAGTTGGAAATTTTACCTACTGGGACCGTATAAAAATTTAATTTTTGTATTTTTTTCAAATAGACTCCCCTATGGAGTTGCAACTTAATCTCATCAAATTTTGCACCTTTCTTGTTTTAAACTTTGCAATTGGAAGTATGTGCTTAGGGGCAATATTTAAGGAGATAGCCTATTGTTTCGATATTTATGAATCTCACTGTATACAGTTATAATAGAGAAAATATCTATCGTTATAAATTACCTGCTTATAATTTTATACTTAAAAATTCTTGTTGTAAAAAAGGGATACTTAACAGCTTTATACATGCACTGTAAACAGACCTTTCAATAATTTATCCTTAAATTAAATATTGGTAAAAAAATAAAAATAAAAAGATAATTTTTATAATTTCCACCGTGAATTGCGATTACTTTAAAATTACTCAAATTATTTAAACTAAGCTGTCTAGTAGGTCACTATTTTCCTTTGGGATTGATTTTTAAATTTAAAACAAAACACAAGATAATAAAAATAAAATTTTTAACAACATATTTGTTTATTAAAATCTGTATAAAATTAATTGCTGTTAAGACTCAATTCTATTAGTTTGAGCCCAAATATAATAGGTATAAACTTATTCTATTGGTTAAAAAGATCTTAAATATGGATCATGAACAGAAAAATTATTTACATCCTGACATCTGGTTGCATCAAGGTGGTATCTGGGCTTTGATTATAACACAAATCATTCCTTATTTTATACAGTTTCAATATGACTGTAGGAAATTATCATAATATTTCATTCTTTTATTGAGCAGGTATATGGTGATTCATTTGCTGGGCAGTTCCTTATTGAACAGAATAAACTCATTCTGGTGTTTACTTTTCGCACTAACACTTTTAACAATCTCTCTCATTTCCAGTTAGACAATTCTTCTGTCCTACAATAAGGATGGATAAAAGCATACACAAGTATTAATACTATTTGCTGCTATAGGACCAGTATGTCTTGGATTTCTCCGAAAACTGTAGTGGGTTTATTAGACATCATAGGTCTGTTGAAACTTCTTTTTTTTTTTGGGGGGGGGGGGGGAGGAACAAGTCCTCTGCCCACATACATCTCTTCATTTTCAGTCCCCAATTCTCATTGACCTTGCAACATGCAAACTATCTCAGGTCCAGTGGGGGTTAATAAGAGACTCGGGAATTCTAAGGTCCCCATTTGCTAAAACCTAGTAGGACCCTGCCATTACTATAATATGGGGCAAACTACTTTGTTTAAAGAGGAAAGGGTAGTAAGCGCCCGCTGAAATTCCTCAAACTCTGGTCTGCCTCACAAATGTTTCTTAAGGGGCTACTTCACTCAGACGAAAACACCCGCTCGCTAATGTTAATCCTATGGAGGAAATATTTTAAGATATCTCGTTCACATTTCAATATTTTTAAATGATTTTTTTTTGCATTGGATAGCTGAGGTTAATCTCTCTGCACGCTCCTTTGTACTTTTCTGATTTTTATGGCAGTTTTTTTTATTGAGGATACTTTCACTTTCAAAACTGGTTCCGAAAGTGAAAGCATCTTAATAAAAAAAAACTTGTAATCAAAATCGAAAAAGTACAAAGGAGTGTGCATAGAGATTGACCTTAGCTATCCAATACAAAAAAAATAATTTTAAAATATTGAAATGCGAACGAGATATCTTAAAATATTTCCTCCATACAATTAACATTGGTGAGCAGGTGTTTTTGTTTGAGTGAAGTAGCCTCTTAAGTAAAGAGTCATAAAAAATTTTCAGATCAGCATCTAGGTTGGGGCTCTCACCACAGCTATGAGGGAGTAATGCAGATAACTAATGTTCCAAAGGCATTCGCCACACTATAGAATTGAACATTCAAATAAGATGAGTGTCCTTTTTTCTAAGAGTCGTAAACAGGGGTAAAAATGCAACAGAATAGGATTCACTTGTAATAATGCCCTTTGCTTATCCTTAAAAGATTTTAGCTTCATAAACTGACCACTCAGAATTTTTACAATGCGTGGGAATTGCTACTATAATTTGGCAATAAATGAAAAGAGAGTTTCAAAAGGCTGGAAAGACAGGACGTTTAAAAACTTGCAGTATTATTGTTCGAAGCATTTAACAGAGACCACCCATGCTACAAAGTGTCCCAAATCTGACAAAGAAAAAGAGCCAGATAAAGAGAAGTGCTTTTAAAATGAGAAAAGGTCATAAAATGATGTAATAATAGATTTTAAGAGGGACCTAATTTAGTTATACTTGCCTTTTTCCCATGAGAATGTGATTTTGGATAAAGAACAGAGCATGCATCCATAATAATTTGTAAATAACATTGTTTAAACGAACAAAAACAATATTATAGAAAAAACAAAAGGCAATATCAAAGAAAAAGTTTTAAAAAAAGAGAGGGGGGGGGGGGGGGTTACTAATGAATTTTTTTTTTTTAAATTAGGGGAAATTTATAATTAAATACTAACCAACCATAACATCTGAGTGAAATGTGTTCACTGAGATGTTGTCCAGATAGTTCAATTGTAAGAGGATTGGCAATTAAAACCAAGGGTTCTGAGTATGGAAACATTTTCACTCACTTTAAAAATTACTACTCATGTAAATCACATTAATTAAAAAGATATTTTCTTACTTAATGCTTACAAAATGTAATATATTTTACATAATTACGATGGGTAAATGTTTCAACTGAAGAGTTGAAAATGACATTTAGCATATGTCTCGCACTATTTGATTCGAGTACTTTAGAAGAGAGGTGATAATCTTGTGGTGGGTACTTTTCTGTTAGCCAAGCGCTAATCTCGTCAATAGCAAATGTCTTTGGTGCATCATGAAAGAATTTAACCTCTTACATCTGTAACAAAAATACACACACATGTTCAAAAAATGAAACAGAAATGTCTTTCACTTATTTTATTTAAAATTCAAAACAAAGGAAAAGGAAAAGATTTGTTTTAATAAGAAATAATATCATAAACCAAAAACATTTCATTTCAACACCAAAACATCGTTATTGATTTCCACATGCAAAAATAAAAGTTAGCAATGATGGCGATTGAAACAATATTTCACAATTTATCATGTCCGGGAAAGTACCCTTCTTTCTTCCCTTATAGCTCACAAGTTTATCTTTAAAACTCTCTTCTTTTGTCTCTCTGTAGTTTTTCTTTTGTCTCTTTGTAGTACAATAAATAAAAATCGGTCCTTAAAATTTCTGTTTTCTTCCTTTGTTGCACAAATCAAACTTGGAATTTTACAAGAAGGCTTATTGTAATAATGTAAAGTTATTTATCAGTTTTAACAGGAAAAAAAAAAAGACATGAAAAGTATCTATTAAGGCCTAATTCTTTTATTGGGATACCTTATATTAAAAATATTTTGTGAAATGAGATTTGGAACTTTCTTGTACTTTGATCACTCTTAAGTAGCTTTCATCACAAAAAGTAAGAAGCTAACTATTGCACCTGTTCGGAGGGAAACAATTCTGGAAAATTTTGATATATTTTCATTAATCGTCATAGCCCCAAGACCCCAAAACGATCCTCGCCCCATTTTTTTTGTCATGCGATAACACTCGTAGTTATGAACTGACTTGAATGTGACTGAGCATGTACACAGAACTTACCAAGGTCACGACAGAGTTTGTTGGCCAGCTTCATCTGCCATCTTGATATGAAATGGTGGTCAGATAAAGATTTCAAATTCAAAAAGAAGTAAAAAAAAGGAAAGAAAAGAAATCCAAAAGTTTTTACCCTTAAATGTTCGGCCTTGAAAAAGGGATTCTGAACAGTTTTTGCTTTGCCTCTATCTTAAAAAGTGGCTGAGATATAGCAGTTTGATTTTTGCAATAGCTGACTAACTTTTTTAAATTCCCATTCGAATTCAGTATGGATGAAATTTAACTGGGAATCTTCTATAATCAGGTTCCATGCATTTTACTTTCATGTGTTTGAGTAAAATTAGCTGAATTCTTAAAAACAAGGAATAGGGTAACTAGCTTTTTTAATTTGAATCTTTCTACTGCTTTCACTTGCTAAAATTTCACAATATAAAGCAGTCATTTCTTATTGTGGTATTTACCTATTATAGGGGCCATAGCACAATCCAGACTTTAAAAAGTGAGTTTTATTGCCAAATGATATAAACAGCTATGAAAACAAAACAGATGAGCTAGTACACACGTTTAAACAAATTGCTTCGGATTATATGCGTTAGATAAATTATTTCAATTTGTATATAATGTTGGATAAATTGTGTAAATAAATTGTATAAATATTGAAAAAAATTGCTTGTATGTATGAAACAATAAATAGGTTGCTAGAAAATACGTGTAAAAAAAATGTCCTTCTCTTGCCAAGACTATTTTCTTTATATGGCCAAGGCCCTTATAGAGAGTATCGTTATTGTTTAATATTGATGTACATTTTATGAAAATTGGCCCTTATAGAGAGTATCGTTACTGTTTAACATTGATGTACATTTTATGAAAATTGTTAAGGAAATATTGCTCTACAGTTTGTGGTACTATATAAAACTTTAAAATGCTTTTTTTTTTTTTTTTTTTGAGGCTTTTTTTTGAGTAACTAAAAACAGTTGAAAAAAAAAATTTTTGCTTTAGGTGCTGTGTGGGAACTAAAAGGTTAATAAAAATATTTTTTGATTTCAAGAGTTTTCTCTATTGACTCAGGGCCTTACAGCCGGTCCTTTGTCACATAAATTAATAGTTAAAATTTAAAAATATTCCCAATAAATTTTATTATTTGAGACTCTCTTGGTTTGAATGCCACTTCATTTTTATTGAACAAAATCATCTGAATTGTATAATTCAGCGACTGTTTATTTTGTGTCAACTGACTTTCTACTAATCACCGAAATACCTTGAATAATATCTGTCAAAATAAAAAAAATATTTAGTCACTAATTAAAAGTGATTTTCTGACTTTTTGCATCATGATTCAGTAAAAGGCAAAAAACATTCATTATTTAATACATTTTAAAGATCTTAATAAGAAAAATATTGGAAAGTAACGATACTTTTTTTTTTACCATTTTTGGCATTTTAATTTTTTGCCATACGCATATGAATGGCATTTAAGTGGCATTCGTAAGCCCCATCACCAGCGTCAAGGTGAAGTCTCGTCGATGGGGCCCCCCTCCCCCCTACAGCAGAAATGGCCAATTGATTCTCTGAAGCGCCATTAATATTTGATTACTTCTTGACAAAAATTGACTTCAAATTCCAGACAAAAAGCTTGTAATATAAGGATGTCTTTAAAATATATCAAGCACGACAAATTAATGTTCCAATTACAATTTAATGTTCCATTAATATAAAATATTTTCTAAACTTTACTAATATATTCTGATTGTCCTTTCACTTTTTTTCGTTAAATTTTTCATTTCAGTTACTAAAACACGACTTATTTTTGCATTGCAGTCATTGACAAAATAACAATTTTTTCCTATTGCAAAATAATTATCATATAGATCTTACACAGATTAAAAGTACAGTTAATTTTTTTAAAAAATTTCAGAGGACCGTGCATGCTTTTACTTAAAATTCTCGTTATGAAATCTCTTTCATGTGATAGAATTCATTGAAAAGAAAAAAGTAATTTAATATCACAGAACTTGGATTTTTAACATTAAGGTTTTCATTATCATTATTTAAACAAGGAAACTTTTATTCTAAATTCAAAATACACATTCAACATTAACTGCAAAAGATTTTTTTTTTTTTTCACATTCTTTATCCTAACAATTTGAATCGTATTACATACTAGTTCTAAATTTTGCAAAGTTCGATAGGGAATGAGATTATCAATAAATTTTAATAATTGTAACATTACTATTTATGCCATACTTGCATTACAATCAGTTTCAATTTCTTTATTCAAACCAACTGTTAATTATAGCTGACTTCGGAGATGATCTTTAAAAGGAGAAAAGTTGATGAATTGGCCAGCTCTGCTTATTATACACGCGCGAAGCTAAAATATAGCTTTATTGTTCCTTCTTAATAAAACCCCTCTTAACAATTGTTTTAAATAACTATGGGAATTGATTTCTCATAAATACAATGAACTATAAGAAATCAATTACCTCCTTCCCACACACACACACCAAAATAAATAAATAAATAAAAATAAAAGAAAAACAAATAAAAAAGAAAACCCCAAAAAAAAAAGAAAACCAAAAAAAATAAAAAAGGAAGATTGATGCTGCTTATCTAGCCCGATGACGATGGGCTACGGTGAAATATGTAAAGATCTGTGGTGACAAAAGAATGGGAGGCTGATGCTAATATTAAGCCCTGATGACGATGGGCTATGCCATGATGTTAAAGATGGAAAGAGAAGAAGATGATGGACTATGATGGTGTTAAAGCACAAAAATAAATAAATAAAAATAAAGGAAAAAGAAATAAAAAAAGAAAACCAAAAAAAAAATAAAAAAGGAAGATTGATGCTGCTTATCTAGCCCGATGACGATGGGCTATGGTGAAATATGTAAAGATCCTGTGGTGACAAAAGAATGGGAGGCTGATGCTGATATTAAGCCCTGATGATGGTGGGCTATGATGTTAAAGATGGAAAGAGCCTGTGAGATGACAAAGAGGAGAAGATGGCTATGATGGTGGTAAAGCAAAAATGTCATGTGAAAACCAAATATATTTATATGAAGTTTTAAACAACTAACACCTATTATTTTTGTTTATTTATTTATTTTATTTTTATTATTATTTTATTTTATTTTATTTTATTTTTGCTTTGTTTTTGTAAGTTTTAACAAAATAAGTGTACAGTTTTTTTTATATTTTTGCTGTTTGAACATTGTTATTGTGCTATCATTCTGAATTGATGGGCTTAAAATGTTGTATTTATAAAACAAGGTCTGCATAAACTATAAAATTTCAAAAGTTATTAATTGTAACTGGGATTAATTTAAATATTAAGGAGCCGAATAGTTAGTTTTATCATGTATTTATATATACTTAAAAAGACTACATGCATACATAGAAAAAGTAATTTATATATATGAAAATGGCCAAATGAATTAATTTAAAAATGGATACTTTACAACTCTTTAAAAAAATTTAGTATATACAGAAAGGGCCGCTTAAGTAATGAATCATATATATAAACTAAATCATAATATAATAATATAAATATCAAATAAGAAAAAATATGCTATGAGGCCGACAAAAACTATGAACCATTCGAAAAGCAAATTTAGAAAGATACATGCAAGCCCACTAACCAGCATTCATATGAGACATTATGTGTTACTTATTTTTAAAATATCTAACTTATGCTAAATTATATTTTTTTATATTTATTTTAACAGTTGATTATGCTATACAGTCTTTATATTTTTAACTTTATAATGTAAAATAATTTTTTCTTTTCATCCTAAAAATAACTGTTATTCTTAAAAGAAAAAATTGTGTACAAAAGAAGTCAAAGTATAGCAATACACAAAGAGAAATAAAAAGATCACCGCATTTGGCTATAAAAAAAATGTAACTTAATTCAGTAATATTGGCATCCTTATAGCGGAAAAATACCAACTTGTCTTCCCAGTAACTCACTGCTCTGTAGCTAAGTTTTTTTTTTTTTTTTTTTTTTTCCTAATTAAACATATTATTATCATACAATCTTTATACAATCTGTTCTGTTAATGGAGGGAAAAAAGTTGTAAAGTCATTAATAAAAAACAGAGTCTTTCAAGCGACTAATGGACTTACATGTATCTATTTTTAGCAGTTAAAATGATTTCCAATATTTCAAAAAATAGACCGAAAATTTAAAAATGCATTAAAACCGATTTTTAAATACAGTTGATAAAAAAATTGCAACCTTTGACATGAGATTATATAGGGATTAATGATTGCAATCTTTAAATTTTACTGTATTAAAAGTCGGCCTCGTAGCAACAACAGCAAAAGGCCAGGGCCTTTCGCCACCAACTTACCTTCGACTTCTTCCACCAACTCTGGGATGGTTGGGGAGAAGCCGTACTTACTTGATCAGCTCCTTCTTGAGCTGGTCCATCCTCAGCTTCTTCCTCCTCAGCTTCTTCCTCCTCAGCTTCCTCCTCCTCCTCAGCTACTTCCTCTTCATAGCACTCCAGGTCCATTCCATCGTAGGCGCTCCATGATGCAGCTCGACCTAAATAGAAATTAAAATTAGGGCACCATTCATCAATACTCACTTCCATACATACCTGATCGTACTGCCGAGGAGCGAAGAATGACTGGAAGGAAACAGCACTTGAAACAGCCATGGCAAGATCAATTTCAGCAAACAACTGTGGAGCAAGGAGAGAAATTGATTAGAAATGATATTCAAATTTGATGCTTATGTATTATTGTATTTGTTTTTTCCAATAATGATCATACAAATAATTGATTATTGTTTTATTGATACTAGCTTTGTCCCGGCTTCGCGCGGGTGGACAATGTGTCAACTACAATGTAGAGTACGGATGAATAGGTAATTTAAAAAAAATTGTTCTAAATCTAATAAAAGCGGGATTGAGACAAAATTGCACTAATTAAAAATTTTAAACTTTAAATAAAATTTTGTAAAAATGTGATAATTTGTTTTCTATTTATGTACATAATGAAACTAATAAATTAATTTTAATATAGCAGAACCACTTGGCTTTGCCGAGTTAACCTTGGCCTTCCGGGTAACATAAGCAAAAATATAACATCCTAAAAATACGTCGATCACAATAATGCAATTGCGTCCATAAACCTTCAAAATGACAATCAGAAAAAGATCTTATGTTATTTTGACGCAATCATACTAAATCCCTCATCTTTATAAATAACTTTTTTTAAAAAATTCCCTTTCAAAAATGTCTTATGCAAAATATCTAATAAAAAATCAGCAATAGTTGTCTTATTCGTCTAATCTGCCATAATCGGGTTCATATCCGATGTTTAACGCCCTTAGTGGGTGAATTTCTAAAATCGCTCAAATACGTGTTTAACTATTTTTTTAGTAGATTTGTTTTCCTGAATTTCATGCTCCTATATAAAACTGCCAATGCACCTCATTTGTCACGTTAACGTACAATTTCCAACTTTTTTTTTTTTTTTTTTTACTTAGTTTTTGTATGTAAACATGGAATTTTGTAATCGATTTTTCACTCCCTTCCTGATAGTCTAGAACCATAAAAATTATGTGCAAAGATGTATTTCTGATGACAATACAATATTTTTTTCCCTTAGAACTTAATTATAAATTATTAATTTATTTTTGAGGCATTTTTCCATCAGCCCGCCACAGATGATCAATCGCCAAATACTCTTTAGGGTTCAATTGTATATGGAGTTACAACAACAGTGGATTTAATGATACACCAAAACCACGCTCGCCAAAAAAAGACTAACTGGCCGTGAAGCTGCAACAACGAAGTATTTCAAACAGCATCAAAGAGAAAATATGTATAAATTAGTATTGTGCTAAAAAAAAAAAAAAAAAAAAAAAAAAACAGAGTGAAATGTTTCCTAAAAAAAAAAAACAAAAAAAAAAACACCCTAATACTTCATCAAATATTTCACTAAAGTGAATTTCTTTGTTTTGTTCTGTTTTTATGCACCATTTAGAATAATTAAAATAGTTAAAAAATACCCAAGGAGTAATATACCACAAAATACCCAAGTGCTTATTTAGTTTTAAAATAGTTTAAACTAACAATTGCAGAATTCTAGAAAAACATGAACTTCATTTTTACAGATTTTCTTGTTATAATCGAATTTTAGAATGATCTACATAAATTTTTAATTGTTTTTATGTTAAACCCTTAATATGTAAATAAAAAGCTTCATTTTCAGCTGATTATGTCAGGTTAGGGTTTTTTTCAGTTAACATGGGTTATGTTTTGGAAAGTTTTTTCAAATTCTTGCTTAACTGGCTGCCACTTTGTAATAAAGTGATAAAATGAAGTAAAAATTTAGCCATGTTTACTTTTTTTGCATACTTTATTAGACTTTATATAGAGAAAATTTCAAAACATAGATTTTTTTTTTTTTTAGAGGACAGCACAGTATGTTGTGGCTATCACAAAACTTTCTTCTATATAAATCAAATCGTCTGCAACAAAAATCAAGTGACAATCTATTCGTTTTTGAGATATAGCTATCGGGAAAAAGATAGGATAAAAGCGACACCTGTTGGGCGGTATATACTCAAATGCAATAAGAATCTATTTATATCAAGGTCTAACAGAAAAACATTCAAGTTTGGTGAAATTCTGCGTAATTCCTGAGACATGAAATCGTGAAAAATGCAGCATAGCAGAGTCCCCTGTTGGGCGATTTACACCAAAACCTAATCAGCACCAATTTATGTCAAAGTCTAACTGAATCTGACATTTGATTAAATTCGGCGCATTAGTTTTTGAGATAGAACGCCCCTAAAATTTGTCACATATAGGCACAGATAAAGAGATATTTTCTAAAAACAGTTGTGTTCGGGACCTTCCCGTTGAAAACCTTTCGAAATTTTTCACGAATCCTGTACTTTCTTTTAAAGTTAGAGATAATAAAAATAAAGAGTAATATATTTTTTTAGAAAATACGTTTTAATCAATCAATAGTGTCATGTTAAATAAATTATGATTATACGTTGAGAAAGCAATGTAGAAATCCAAAAAAGATAGTTCAGATGCTTTTTTTTTTCTCGTTACCATATCTTAAAAAAGAAACAGAGCAAAAATTGTAATTTATTTTAAATAGATTCACTAGTCCGCGCTTTCGACCAAACGTTAAAAAAAACGGCGAATTTTCTATAATCAGGTTCGATGCTCACGCCAAATTAATGTATTGTAAGGGATTTTTTTTTTTTTTTTTTTGTAAAAATCAAGAATTGTAAGCCATGAAATGAGACGTGAGTTTCAAGGTAAACATGGAATGTTTATAAAAGAGTGTATTGACGGGAAAAAAAAAAAAAAGAACTAGTCGTATGTGCCAATTTTAAAACTTTCTTGTATCTCATACAAGTTTCACATACATTAAAAACGAATTTATAACGAAATTTATAACAATTTCTAACTTAATATAAAGTTTTATTAAATTCCGTGCATTAGTTCTTGAGATATAACTATCGCTAAAATCGTGTAAATCCTGAGGAAGTGCCATCTGGTGGGAGATTTACGCCAAAACCCAATGAATAACAACTTATGTCAACGTCTAATGGAATTTGAAGTTTGATGGAATTCTGTGCAATAGTTCTTGAGATATAGCTATCGTGAAAATCATGGAAAAAGTGGCATAGCAGCGCCACCTGTTGAGCTGTTTACTCCTAAACATAACAAACGTTTATTTATGTCAAGGTCTAACAGAATGTGAAGTTTGATGAAATTCTGTGTATTGGTTCATTGAGATACAGCTATCGTGAAAATTGTAGCATAGCAGCGCCACCTGTTGCGCGATTTAGACCAGAAACTAATTATCACCCATTTATATCAAGGTCTAACTGAATCTAAAGTTTTATCAAATTCCGTACATTAGTTCTTGTATTTGTCAGACTTTCGGAAGTGTTTCTGAGTGTATTAATTATTGTGTATTAATCGGTTTCCTTAGCCCGGAATATAGTTTTTTTGATGTTGTCAATTCAAGTAAAGATTTTCATGTTCAGCAAATATATTTCACAGAGAAGCATGGTATAGATAAACAGCATTTACATTAACATTAAAATTAATATTATCGTTTTGCTCTTGCATGTATAAATTTAGTTAAGCAACGCAGCTGAAAATGGTTGGTTGAGAATGTATAGCCTCCTAAAAACCTTATATTCCGGGTTGAGAAAACTGATTTAATACATTACTAGCTGACCCCCACCCGGGCCCGTGAAAAAAAAAAAATCATGTTTTTATTATTTTATATGTTTAAACCAATTTTGTATGAAATTATAAAGATTAAAAATTCACGAAAAAATATTGATATTTAGTGATAAAAGCACTCATTTTCTTGTTTTTTTTTTTACGTAGGGTCGGGTCGTTTCATAGGTTCAAAATAAAAACTTCTTCCTGTCCGAACTCTTTAAAATCTTTATTGGTGATAAATTAAACGGTCTTGCAGCCCATGTAAAAATTTCGTGAAAAAATAGTGTTATCTAGTTGTAAACGAAATGTTTACTTCTCGCTTTTTTGTTTGTTTTCGCGTCGGCTCCTTTAACATAGCAATAAAAAAAACAGTTCTCATCTTCCGAACTCTCTGACATTTCAATCGGTTATAAATATAACTGTATGCAAGCTCTCTTTAAAATTTTGCGAAAAAATATGCATATTTGGTAGTGAAAACACCAGTTATTAAAAAAAAAAAAAAAAAGCTTTAGCTTTCTACCTCAGAGCAAAAATGTATTAGAAGGTTATGTTTTCAATGCAATGGTACACCTCCATCCGTTTTCAATCAACCCTTTTCAATCCCCCTAGGCTACACAGGCTAATCAGTCAGGTTTCCCGTTTCTGAGGGGAGAAGCCTTTAAAAAAACCGTTGACGCATGCGCAAAGATATTCGTGTGGAAATTTGACAGAATGCGCTTTTCGTTTTAAATATATAGATAAAATCTAATAATTATTAACGGTGTTAATTTATGATGCGTTTCTCTTCAAAGCACGCATTTGTCGAACATGAAAAATAAATAATATCCTAAAAACCTATATTCCGGTTTGAGAAAACTGATTAATAAATAAACTATAAAAACTCTGAAAATCAGTGGCTGTAAAATATACTTGGTTTCATTTATAAAAATAAATGTTTCTTTAAATCTCGAAAATATATTAGTTTCTGCGGTTTCTAAAGAAAAAGAACGCTTTTCGGAATCGTGGGTAGCTCGGAAGAGTATTATTGTATAGTATATTATCACTCGTAGTTATATTTTATTTTCATCGATTAAGAAACATTTGTCTTTTTTTTAGAGCGTATATCTCTAAATTTTAAATCTAACCAGTTTAGGAATTAGCATTTGGTCAAAAGAAAAGACACACTGTAAAAAACAAGTTTTGTTCCTTCTGGTATATGCTCCATTCGGCGAATATTCAACAGTGATCACGACTCATGTCACAAAACGCATATACTAATACATAAATAAACAAGTATAAATAATTTTTTAAAAAAAAAGACAACTTCGAGTCTATTCTGATGTGACATACGTTTTAAACAATTCAACTTATAGTCGGGAAAGCAGCGTCCAATTTTTTGCAATCCATTTCAGTATCGATGATTTTAGTTTATAAGATAGATTAGGTTGTGTAGATATAACAGAACTGCTATTCAGCTATAGCGCACTAGCAATACCACAGCAACATAGCACAAGACCGCTGTGGAGCGAAATTAATGGTATCCCGATTACGGCTGTTACCCGTCTAGAGTGGCAATCATCCATAATCGAGATACCATCCATTTCGCTCAGCAGTGGATTGTGCAACATCCTTCGTTGGTTTGTCAACAGGCTGGCAGATTCATTATCTGTAACATCTATATCAATCAAATATACAAATCATTTACGCGAAAATTTGCTGCCAAAAAAGGACTGTGCCTCCCATTTATGCTAATAAAAGAAAGTTTTTCTGTGTGTGTGTGTGTCTGCATGCGATGGCTAGCGAAATCTAGCGCACCTAGAAGTCTGAAAATTTAGGTGAGGATGATGCAAGACCTCTCCTGATGCACCTGAATCTCAGAATTTTAATAATTAACCAAGATATTAATTAAAAACTGATCAATAACTCATCTATTTATTTCTTTGCGAGCCGGCTTTCAACACTCGCGCATGCTCAGAACCCGATTTACGGCAGCGAACGAGAATGAAAAACCATTTGAATGAAGAATGCGTTTATTTCGCAATTCTGTTTTAAGTTCTATCGACTACTAAATCATTTCGTTTATTTAAAAACGAAAAACATATTCTGAAAGATCGCACTCTTACGTCTCAAATGCTGCAGTAAATTCGAAAAAAAAAAAAAAAAAATGTTAACCCTTTTGAAAAAGGGTCGTTTTCCCTCTTACGACAACGCCCCTCAAGAGCGCAATTTTAGAGATACAGACAAACCAAACGTATGTTCTGAAAGCCGAAGCCGCCTTCTAATCGACGGTGTAATTAGTTTTGAAATATGCGAATTTTAACCCTTTCGAAAATACCGGCGAACGCAGGTCATTTCGAGCCTCAAGAGACGATTTTTTTTTCTTAGGCTAAAAGTTACTAAACGTTCGTATTTCGACACAATCTTTTTATAGAGCATCTCAGTAGGCCCTATTTACATCACCTACAACAATTTCGAAACGTTCGGACGAGAAGAAATATTTAAAAAAAAAAAGAAAAAAAAATCTGAGAAAATTTCGACGAAAACTGATAATAACGGGGTGTTTCAACGCGGTCACGCTCGGCTTCGGGTAATGTTTTCACTATTTAATATGCATATGTTTTCACATAATTTTATAGAGGACTTGGAAACAGTTATTTATAAACGACTAAAATTTCAGAGAGTTCAGACGACAAAAACAATTTTTCTTTTATGTTAACGGATCCGACGCGAAAACCAAAAAAAAAAAAAAAAGGAGAAGAAAACATATTTATTTTACAAACAGTAACAATATTTCTGACGTAATTTTTACACGGGTTGTAAAACCGTTATATTTATAACCATTAAAAATTTCAAAGGGTTTGGACAACAAAAGCTATTTTTTTAAAAAACTGTGAAACGACCCATGTGAAACAAGTTGGAAATTGTACGTTAAACGTAACAAATGAAGTGCGTTCTTACTACAACTAGTTTTACAATGTAAAACAAAAACCTTCGTAATTATTTCAGTGAAATGAATTATATCGTCTGTTAGGAACGAAATGAGCATGCCTTTCTTTTCTCTTATCACGCATGCCACGTTTACAGATGCGAATTTTTTCCGACACCAGATAGCGCTGCAAAATTCACCATGGAGATTCTTGTTTTGCGAATGATTACTTCCATGGTTTAACATTTCTATGATTCACGATGGACGAATCTCTTGTGTTTATTTACTTTAATGGATATTGGAATAAATTGGCTGTTAACCTAATTTTAACTGAAGTTATCTCAGACTCTATACATTTTTTAATGTAACTCATCTCTCAAGAAACCAATTTTTTTCTAAAAATGTAACTTTTATGCAATTTTATTCGAAAAAATAATTTTAAATTAAAATGGCCGCTTGGCATATGAAAAAAAAATGGTCAGCCCGTATTTGTTTTCCTCAGACACATATGCTTGCGCTTTTATTATATAGATTATGTATGAAAGGAGTTAATAGAAGGAAGAAAACTTTTATTAACATCTTTTTAAGTTTCGATTCGATTTTCATAAAATTTAAAATGACTCGACAAAATTCTGCAACGATTCTATATATTAAATTTCAAACCATTCGGTTGGGTAGTTTTTGCGCTGTTATATGCGGACAGATGGACGGACCAGACGATGACTATAGGTGATACATATTTATATAATTACGAACGCACCTAAAAAGAAGAAAATGTTTTCTTTACGGGCACTTTCATCACTAATTATCAGTATTTTTTCGCAATTTTGTCATTAGAAATATGAATTCATACAAAATCAAATTAAAGATTATAAAATAACAAATTGGGGTTTATTTGAGGTTTTATCACGGGCCCGGGCAACGCCGGGCGGGTTAGCTAGTAAACAAGTAAATAACTAGTCGGATGTGTCAATCCCAAAACTTTCTTCTATCTCACACAGATTTCGCACACACTAAAAAGAATCAGCACCAATTTATATCAAGGTCTAACTGAAACTCGAGTTTTATTAAATTCCGTGCATTATTTCTTGAGATATGACGATAGCTAAAATCGTGTAAATGCTGCATAGCTGCGCCACCTGCTGGGCGATTTTTACCAAAAACTAATCAGCACCCATTTATATCAGGGACTAACTGAATATAAAGTTTTATTAAATTTCGAGCATTAGTTCTTGAGATAGAGCAATTGCGGAAATCGCGAAAAAGGCTGCATAGCAGCGCCACCTGCTGGGCGATTTTTACCAAAAACTAACCAGCACCCATTTATATCAGGGACTAACTGAATATAAAGTTTTATTAAATGCCGAGCATTAGTTCTTGAGATAGAGCGCCCACAAAATTTTTGTCACGTACAGACATAGTCACAGAGACAGACATTTTCTAAAAATAGTCAAATCGTGTTCAGGACCTTCTAAAACGTATAAATCCGTCGAAAATTTTCATGAATCCAATACTTTCTTCTTTTAAAGATAGAAGAAAGTAACAATGACAATTCCGAGCGGAACAGGTGTCGCAGTCGGACCGGAGTTGGCAACATTTTATTTTGGCGCTACACATTTTTTTCCCCACATTATATTTAGTTATACGCACATTTAATTTTATTATAAAACACACATTATTTATTATAAAACCCTAGATTGCCACACGAAGCAAAAATTGCTGAGTTAGCAAACCAGGCAAAAAAAATCGCCATTTCAGTTTACCGCCAAAGTATATGGCATCTTAAAGTTAATCTTTCGTAATCAGATCCGTAGCAGCCAAATAGTTTATTTGTACAATTCTGATTTAACGCAAGTGGGATTTTTAGCACTTTCCAACATAGTTTAAAAGTGTTTATTATGAATTGGGTTTGTTCGTCCGTGCTCTAACTCGCGTAAATATACTGGGATTGCCACGTTAGTTGATATACATTATTAAGGCTTACCATTAGGATGTTCATTATTGAAAATGAAGTGTGTAGCATTTATATTTCATTTACAGGGGTACTTAAAAGTATTCCGTAACATTGTGGTCTATTGGGGGAAATCACTTGTGGTGGTATTTTAATGGTGTTACACTATTTGAAACATAATTAAATTTATATACATTATTCAGCGGCGCTAGAAGATGTTTACTATAGAATATGTCATATGTAGCGTTTACTTTTTGCCTAAGTGTGCAGGGTAATAACTCAAAAGTATTCCGTTATAAAGTTTCCGTCTCTGAAGAAAAATTAATTGCGGCGAAAGGGTGACCATCTCAAGATCAGTAAGTCATAAAAATAAAAATACGTGAAGTGTTTTTCTTTATCATTACTGATCTTGAGAAGGTCACCGATTGCGTGTACGAAACTTAGTACGTCTGTTTATTTAAAAGATTTTTTTTTTTATAAGCCTTTATGTTTACTGTCATCACTTTTCGCCTACATATTTTTATTTTAATGATAATCAATGATTTCTTATATAATTCTATAAAACCATTCTCAAAATACTTGGTACGATCCTTCCGCGATACATTAGCCGATGAGTCGTAAAGCAAATTTAGATGAATGTATTATTTAATTAATGAGACAAACAAACCTGCTACCAAATAGAAATATCTAGTTATTAATTAAATAATGCATTGTCTACATCATTTGTGTATGTTAACAACTTTCTTTCCCCGAACCACATCGAGAACTCTTTCAGGTTCATGTGGCAAGTTATCGCGTGGTGTAGTCCGGAAAGCAGCGTCAACTTTTTGCAATCAATTTTAGTGTCGACGATTTTGTTATATATATGATAGATTAGATGATACAGATAAAGAAACCACCAGTGAGCTGGCATACACCGGCGGAAAGTGTTGTCATAGCAACATCCCGCGTCTCGCTGCAGTCTAATGAAATGAATGGCATCTCGATTACTGATGATGCTTTCGAGTAGGAGTAACATCAGTAATTGGGTTGCCATTCATTTCACATTGCGTCGGAATGTGTCATGTTTCTATTGAACCCCCCTCCCCCCCATTGGTGTGGCATCTGACTGGTTATCTGGTGTCATACCTAATCTATCCTTATATACCAAAATCGTCGGCGCTAAAATGGGTTTCAAAGATGGGATGCTGCCTCCCAAACAACGAAGATTGCACATATGTACACTACATGAGTTCAGCTAATTTTCCTAACCAAATAGATTCACCAAGACATTATAACAACGTTAACCAATTGAAGGGGTCGGGGCAAGAGAGTGCCAAGCCACATTTTTGAACTTCTGAGATATTTCAATTTGAAAATTAGATCCAATACTCAAATCAAGATATATAACAAAGTTTTTTCGCCAATGTCTTAGTAACATTTGAGATATTCTGAGTAACAATAGGACATTACTTTAATGATATTACTATTACGTTTTTTGTAAATTAGCTATCTTCATTGGGGGCTGTAAGGATCTGTGGCAAAAACGAAACCTGTCACATAGGCTGCCACCAAGTGACATTAGAAACAAATTATATGTTGGATATTATAATATACAATATTAAGCAACAGCTAATATCAGTGTTAGATTTATTTCACCAAAAATGTGTCTTGGCACTTTCTTCCCCGATCCCCTCAATTTTATTACAGTACTAGCGGCCCGTCCCGGCTTTGCACGGGTAGACAATGTAATTTGTTTAGCAGATTTGTTTTCCTGAATTTCGTGCACCTACATAAAACAGCTGCTGAGATATGGCGAAATGACCTAAAACTTTCGAATCCCCCTTTAACCACCTTCGCGGGCGGGAGGATTTCTAAATTCACTGAAATACGTGTTTAATCATTTGTTTAGTAGATTTGTTTTCCTGAATTTCGCGCACCAACATAAAACAGCTGCTGAGATATGGCGAAATGTCCTAAAATTTTCGAAACCATCCCCTTTAAATCCCAATCACTGAAATGAGTGTTTATCCACTTTTTAGTAGATGTGTTTTCCAGAATTTCACGCTCCTACCTAAAATTGCTGCTGACATATGGCGAAATGACCCAAAACTTTTGAATACCCCTTTAACCACCTTCTGGGGGAATTTCCAAAATCGCCGAAATACATGTTTAACCAATTTTTTAGTAGATTTGTTTTAATTAATTTCGCCCTCCTACCTAAAAGCTGAAATATGGCGAAATGACCTAAAAAATTCGCCCCCTCCCCCATTTAACCACCTTCTGGGGGGAATTTCCAAAATTGCTGAAATACGTGTTTTATTCATTTTTTAGTAGATTTGTTTTTCTGATTTTCGTGCTCCTAACTTAAACTGCTGCTGGGATATGACGAAATGATCTAAAACATCCGACCCCCTTTGAGGGGAAATTTCTAAAATCGCTGAAATACATGTTTAACCAATTTTTTAGTAGATCTGTTTTCCTTAATTTCGCACTCCTACATAAAACTGCTGCTGAGATATGGCGGAATGACCTAAAACATTCGACCACCGCCCTTAACCACCTTCAGGGGGGGGGGGGAATTTCTAAAATCGTTGAAATACGTGTTTAATCATTTTTTTAGTAGATTTGGTTTCCTGATTTTCGCGCTCTTACCTATAACTGCTGCTGAGATATAGCATAAATGACCTAAAACATTCGACCCCCCCCCTTTAACCCCTTCCGGGGGGGGAATTTCTAAAATTGCTGAAATACATGTTTAATCATTTTTTTTTCTCCTGATTTTCGAGCTCCTACCTGTAACTGCTGCTGAGATATGGCGAAATGAGCTAAAAAATTCGACCACCCCCCCTTTAACCCCTCGGGTGGGGAATTTCTAAAATCGTTGAAATATATGTTTAATCAGTTTTTTTAGTAGATTTATTTTCCTGATTTACGCGCTCCTATCTATAACTGCAGCTGAGATATGGCGAAATGACCTAAAACATTCGATTAATCATTTTTTTTAGTAGATTTGTTTTCTGGAATTTCAAGCTCCTACCTATAACTGCTGCTGAGATATGGCAAAATGACCTAAAACATTCGAAAACCCCTTTAACCCCCTTCGGGGGGGGGAATTTTCAAAAATCCCTTCTTATTGCTTGCCTACGCCATAATAGCAATCTACAGTCCAAATTTCGTGACCCTGACTTTAGTAGTTTCGGCTGGGCGTTGATGAGTCAGTCAGTCAGTCACCGTTTCCTCTTTATATAATAGTATAGATATGTTTTTTGAGAGGCAATAATAAGAACATTATATCTAAGTAATGGTAAAATTAAATGTATTACGATTTTACAATTTAAATTTGGCGATAAAAATTACTGGAGTCCGTGTAGTATGCAAGTATCTCCACAAAGCAATTGCGCCAAGAGATATTTCCTTTATTCCCCTTCCCCTTGATTGTATTTCCTGGTACTGATTACTATATTGCTATTCAAAGGATAAATGAGTGGGTTAGAATGACAGTGGAGTAAGTCAAAAAAAATTTAAAATCGAGATAACCATATATTCACTGAACGTATATTAATTTCTGTTCAGTGCGACAGTCAAATATGTCATAGTTCACTTAGGGAGTCGCTAGAGGGCAAAACAAGTTGGACCACCCAATGCAACGGCATTACGACAAGTTTCACAAAATCCTTCATTTCTCAAATTACTATATATTGACTTACTCCACTGTCATTCTAACCCCCTCAAATATATATTTAAAAAAAATTGTAATGTGTTATTTTTTTTTCTATCTTCCATGATCGGTGTCTACGTCAATGGTTGGCGGCAAATAAGGTTAATCTTCCATAATAGAGCGACATGGGAAAAGTAAGAATCAAACATGAGTATTACCGGTAACAACTTGGTTTAAAATTTATGGAACTAGATAGTTTACCACAAAAAACGCACTCTGTTGCGCAAAACTACACAAGCTGAAATACGCCAGCTGGCGTTCGACCTGATTACGGAAGATTAACCAGAACATCAACAAATATCTTCACGAATATAGACATACCATGAAAATGGTCATGGTGGCAGTTTTAGTAAATTACAGGCAAATAAAACTGATACGAAATATCTAAACCTCTAAAATGCACAATGAAACAGTAAAACTTGTTTCAAATACAAACATTTATACTTTTATATGTGCATTTTCACAACCATGCTCTAAAGAGCAAACTACTGGGGAAAAAAAAAAAAAAAAAGCAGACCAATTTCGACTGGACACCGACCATGAAAAATTACCATGTAGTAAAAAACAATTAAGAGTTTAATACCGTGCCAGTCTGCCCCCCCCCTAGTTAAACGAAATTTAAGTTACAAAAAACACACTCCAGTTTGACAAAATAAACATTTTATTCAAAATACATTATTGATAAAAAAGGACACATATTTAATACATAGAATACAAATTTAAGACATTTTAAAATATCGAATTAAAGACTTTTTTTTACATTATTTACACATATCTTGAAAATAATCATATTAACGCAAAATTTAACTATTAACTAATTAGCACTCATTAACTATTGAAGTTTTTTAAAACAATTGCCACTAATTCGTATTAGAAGCTTATATCTTACAAATGCTACGCATATAGTAAAAACTCACGGTACTTTTCGGTTAACCGGGCGCCAGTGATATATGTACAACTACATATATAAATATATATGCATATACACACATACATATATATATATATATATATATATATATATATATATATATATATATATATATACATATACATATGCATATGTGTGTATGTATACATGTGTATATATCACTGACGCCCGGCTAACCGAAAAGTACCAAATTCACTTCCTGCGTTTAGTGTCTCCAGTATTTTATGCGCTTGTTTAAAACAAAGTTCAGAAAGATGCACAAATAACGACTAATTACTCTTCTTTAATGGTAAAGTTCGACTTTTAAATGAATAGCGAACGAATACCAATTGAATAGAAACGAATTGCAATCGATTAGCTTTCAATATTTGTCTAACAGCCATACAATACCCTGAATTAAAATTCTAGAATTTTAGCTTATATTTATTTCATATTTGAATTTAGTGGAATCATTTAATAGAATATTATGTACTCATTTCATAACACTAAATTCAAATAAAATTATAATATTAATGAAGACAGGGAAATATTTGTTAAAGTTATCAAATTTAAATTAATAATGCATGCTTGTGCATTATATATAACGCAACAAAATAACAGTAATAATTACATTCAATGTAAACGAGTATAATTTTTTTTAAAGTCATTCATACAGTATCCTAAAATTTCGTTCGCTGAAAAAAAAAAAAAAAAATTACAATTTATTCTTATTATTTTTAAATTATTCTATACAAATAAAATTCTAAACAATCATACTCGAAGATAATGCAAAAAAAAAAAAAAAAAAAAAAAAAGAAAGAAAGAAATACATAAATTAATAAACACCTAAACGAAATAAAAAATATCTTACTATTAGGATTTGGCGAAAGACGGGTGAAGTTTGTTGGCGATAAAAATTTATAATTTATCAGTAAAAAGAGCTCTATAAGTCCACACGACAGTCACGAGTTTTTAGCTTGAAGTGACGTTTGAGGGAACATGTCTCGCTATTTATAGACGGCTGCGGATCAGAAGCTCGTTGATTGGTTATAACTGCGTTACGTCATCAGTCATTATGTTCTGATTGGTTGCAATGGATTCAACGTCATAAAACTTCTCACGCGCTATCCCATGACATCTCACGCGCTATCCCATGATTACGTCACACTTATGTTTGCCGTGAAAATCAGCATGAAAAAGGTCGCCAATCGGATAGAATGGCGACCAAATTCAAATTATAAATGCGCCAAATTAAATTAAGATAAAAAATGCATCTTAAAAAGTAATTTTTCTGCACAATTGAGATTTATACATATTTATAAGACAAAATTTAATTAAATAATACTCTGTTATTGTTATTTGTTACACAATTTTGTTTTATATTACAAGTTGTAACATATACGTTTCGCCGTTGAAATTATGGCTATATACAAATAAATTGTGTATTTTAACATCGAATCGAAGCATCTACGTTCAAAATAACCCAGTTTTTTATGATAAATCATCATTTCACTATAATTAGACTAGTACTTTATTGAAAATGAATCGTTTTCAGTTGATTACATAACAGACATTTTGCCCCCTATTGTGAACACGAATGTATGGATTTTCTGAATGTTTCCCTTTTAAATGTTGAGCTATTTCAAAATTGATCGCCCTGTAAAGGGTTAAATTCTGCAATTTTCACTTTTAAATTACCATTATAACTTAAAGTAGTTGAAATAATTGCTTAATAGTCTTCGTTACTAATTACTTACCGTTATAAAGCATACGGACAAAATTCAAATGTAAAAAGCTTTAAAAATTACAAAATTTCGATAAATTACTACTTGAAATGTAAAAATTTATAATGTGCATTTGTTTTTATGAAATCTTTTGCACAGAACGAACAAATAAACATTGAAACATGTCCAGATTTAAAAAAAACATTTTTATATCTCTCGAGCTTTATAAGGACGCCATCTTGGATTTCCGTTAAAACGTGAAATTAAAATGTAATAATTTTTATCACGCGACGTGTTTTAATAGATTTAAATAATTGTATAAGAAAGATTATGGCATTAAAAAACGCATAAAAAGTAAATAAGACATTTATCATAGCTTTTGGGATAAATTTCGGTATGTATTTGAAGTTATCTCTGCTATATTTGCTTATTGATTGAATTTCAAACTAATATTTCTATTCAAAATTACAATAAAATGAAGTTTCAATAACTGGAAAAATGGTGGAGTAACCTAAAAAGCGAAACCTTAACCATTTTATTACACTGACTTTATCCCATAAGACATTAATGTCTATTTCAAAAGCATATGAAATTTAAATTTTTGCGGCCGCCATCTTGAATTATCTGAAATTTATTGCAGCCTATGTTATACGAAATTGTATATACAAATCTAGTGATATCTCAATAGTAGAAATATGTTTGCTAGATCCTAAACTAGCAAGAAAATTTAATTTGAGCATCATTTCTTGGCACCATTTGGCATTTTCCGAAATTTTGTATAGCCTGTGCTACATTAGCATAACATCATGAAATTAGCAGATTTTAACGGTAAATTAAATCAATGTTAGAAAAAAATCCAGGGATACTTCATTGGTGAAAACTTGCTAGTTAGATCAGAAATCCTAACGTGTAAAAAATTCAATTTTGAACATTCCCCGACCATTTGATGTTTTCAAATATTTTACGTAAGGCTTATGGTTGCATTAACGTTATATCATCAAATTAAAAATGTTAACGGTGTTGAAATCTTCTTTTATTGATAGGATAACTTAAAAATTTCTGTCGTGAAAATAAATTCCATGAACAAATTGAATATAGATGTTCAAAACCTTTAATTTTTGAATTTTCTTAAAATTTTTTCGTTAATGTTATAGTGACATAGCATCAGCAAATTGGGTATATTACAAGAGATTACAACTGTCGATGCATTAAATTATTATTGCTGTGAAAATATCTGTTTCCTTTTTGTAGTTCATAATGGAAAATATTCAGTTTGGGAGTTGGTTTGGATATAAGTTAGGTTTTTAAGAAAAGTCAAACGTTTGGTAAAAAACGAAAAAGTATAAACCACATTATTCATGTTGTTTAGATAAATCAAACTCTATCTCATTTCCGAAAATATGTTATATTTCAAAAACTAGCAGTGTGAAATAAATTCAATTTGACGATTACCGATCTGGCGTTTTACGAGTTTTTGTAGAAATGCACGATTGTATTAACCCTTTTAACTACTATGGCAAAAATTGTAGCATACCTATACTGTGAGTCGCTTGATCGAAAGATAAATAAAAGGCTCGATTAACTCATAGGATACTGTTTCTGTACTGAATTTTCAGTACAGGACTATTATAACAAAAATTCACCTATTTAAATGTTTCCAGTAATAGTACTAGTGCTCTAAACGAAACAAAATTTCGTAGTAGCTATAATTAAACTGAAATTTACTATTTTAACTATGAAAAATGAAACTAGTCGGATGTGTCAATCCGAAAACTTTCTTCTATCTCACACAGGTTTTGCATACACTAAAAAGAATCAACACCAATTTATATCAAGGTCTAACTGAATCTAAAGTTTTATTACATTTCGTGCATTAGTTCTTGAGATATGAGTATTGCTAAAATCGTGTAAATCTTGCAAAATGCAGCATAGAAGCGTCACCTGTTGGGAGGTTTAGACCAAACCCTAATCAACAACAAATTATGTCAAGGTCTAACAGAATCTGAAGTTTGATTAAAATCCGTTCATTAGTTCATGAGATATAGTTATCGTGATAATAATGAAAAAAGTAGCATAGCAGCGCCACCTGTTGGGCTATTTACACCAAAACGTAATCAGCATCTATTTATGTCAAGTTCTAACAAAATCTGAAGTTTGATGAAATTCCATGCATTCGTTCTTGAGATAGAGCTATTGCGGAAATCGTGAAAAATGCATCATAATAGCGCCACCTGTTGGGCGATTTTTACCAAAAACTAATCAGCACCAATTTATATTAGGGACTAACTGAATCTAAAGTTTCATTAAATTTCGTGCATTAGTTCTTGAGATAGAGCGCCTACAATATTTTTGTCACATACAGACAGACAGACATTTTCTAAAAACAGTCAAATAGCGTTCTGGACCTTCTAAAACGTATAAATCCGTCGAAAACTGGAAGTCGAAAATTTTCATGAGTCCAATACTTTCTTCTTGTAAAGATAGAAGACTTGTCTTTTTTAAAAAGTAAAAAGCAGCGGTCTGATAACAGCAGTTAAGGATTAAAATAACATCATCCAATTACATATGTTAACGTTAAATGGCATCTATCACTGTTAGGAAATGTCAAATATTTCATTGGTCAATTAGTTTGATAGCTTTTTTTTGGAGGGTACAAATTGAATTTGAGTCCCCCAAAACATTCACTCGAAATTTTCAGATAGTTTAATGGTCTATTATACGGACATAATGTAATGAAATTGTGGGTGTTAACAGCAACATCTGTTGTTACTGTTATGAAAAATATCGCCAGTGAAAATAAGTTAAACATCTGAAAATATACTCATATATTGCAGAAAAAATTAAATTTGGGAGTTAGTTTAGGTATAATCCTTTTGTTAATGTGGTTCTAAAAAAACTATTTCCCCCCACTCAACAACGCTAAAATTTCTGACATATTCTCGAACTCGTTTTTAATCGTGTAGGTATGTAATTGGCAGGTATGACTACTAAGGTGATTTGAAATCGAATAACGTTTTTAATTTTTCGATAAATTCATTACATTTTTAATTATAAGCAACTGCTGTCGCATGACGATCTTTTTTGAAACCACCACATTTGACTGTATTTTTTTTTAAGATACTGTGATTTTATCTAAAAATGGAAACTATTATTTCTCATAGATTCTGAAATAGTACACCTGTCAGTTTTATACGTTTGCGAATAAAAATGAATGCAGGAATGTGTCAGAAAGTTTCCAGTTTTAAAAAGTTCCTTAAAAAAAAAAAAAGCAAAACGATAAGAGAAAAAAAATATTTTTGATAGTTCAAAATTTACTGTGGAATAAATCCGAAGTCGTATTAATGCCTCAATTTTTTTTTTCAGCTTATGTTAATCATCTTGTCGAAAGAAATTAAAGGATATTCTGCTTGTAAATTATATTTTAACTACTGTCTGTGTTATTGTTTAAGAGCTGTGGTTAAATAAGCTAAAAGCAGATTAAAGTTTTAGATTCTGTACGTCATTTTTGTTGTTTAGGTAAATTGACTGCTACTTAGTTTGTGAAAATAGATTCGATATATACAGATTTTTTTTTTTCATATAATGATTAAAGAACAGAACTATAGTTTCAAGAGCAATTAATAATCAACTCTCATCTTCAGGTGATTGTAGCAAGAGAGTAATTATCAAAGCAATGATAAAAACACGTTCAAGCAGAAAAAAAGGTTAAATGTAGTTAACTACAAATATCAATACTTGTTTTGAACAGTAGCAAATACAAATTTAATTTTTCAAAAGTAGTCACTACTTGTGTACTTTTAAGAAGACTAAATTTTTTCAACTTCGACTCGCTAAAACATTTATATTTATTAGCTTGATTCATTAAACTAATTGTTTTGAAGTTAATGTGTTCAAACCATATCTCCCTAGAAGAAAATTCAATACAAATGCTCTTATTACTCCAGCCAGTAGTTAGAAAACTATTATTATTATTATTATTTTTTTGGCATAATGCATCTATTTTTTTTAAAACTGTAACTACAATTACAAATACTTGTTGGGAAAAGTAGTGATTACACACAACTTTTTAAATAATCTTTAGTTCACTACTTTTAGAAGACCAATTTTTTTGAGAGATTGTTATTATTATAACTCTCAAAATTACGCAAATAAATAATACGCATTTATTCATAATTATACACTGCATAAATTTTATTCATAGTCCTTACAGTAATTATTCCATCTTGAAATACAAATGCTGCTTACAATCCCCTGATTACCGAAAAGATATGAGAAGTGTGTGGTTCCCCCTTTGAAATTTTACCAAGGCCTCGAAATTGAATAAAACAGAAGCATACCTAACCGTTTTTCAGCTACAATTAATTGCATTTAGGAAAAAATGTGAAAATAAAACAAGAGCTTCTTGCTGCTCTAATGAAGCACTTTAGTAAAATAAAAAATAATTCTAAAAGCAAACTTTACAGAATCACAATAGGACTTGGCATTGTTTAACATATTTTAAGCAAAGATGCATAAAAATGATTTTCTAAGAATTACTTGAAATGTTTGCATCCAAATGATAATAAAAAGAACATTTAATGTACAGTTTTCAATCATATCTATTCGAAAATAAAACAAGGACTTTTGGCTGTTTTGACAAAGCAGTTTACTAAAAAAAAAATTAGAAAAACAACCTTCACAGAATCATGACATGACTTAGGCATTGTTGAAACATATTTTACAGCAAAGATGCATAAATAGGATTTTCAAGATTTTGATTGAAATTGTTTCATCCAAATGATATTATTAAAAATCTCCTTTTTAATAAGTATAGTGAATCTCTTCGAACACACACTTTTGCTTATGTAAGATGCTTTAGCTGTTTAAAAAAGGGATATTATGTTGTTGTGGCTTATCCTCCAACTGTCTGACGAAGTCAGACAAGATCTAATAGACCGCTAATCTTCAGAAAATCAAGAACCAGAAGGGGGGAAGCACAAAAGTCCTCCCTGGAAACATCTAAGCAGTCCAGGATGTGTTCTGCAGAGGCCTGTTGAGCTTGACATTTAGAGCAGACTTCAAAGATATTTCTGTCCTCAAAGAACGAGAGACTTTTCGTGTGTCCACTTGCCAATTTTGAAATTGCTGTTCGAGAGGCTCTGTCACAGTTGATAGCGAACAAAGAGCCCGGCTCTTAGACAGCGTATCAGTGGTGGCTGGGAGGGACCTTCCACTCCCTTCTCTAGATTGATGCTCTGAGTAGGTAAGGGCTGAAGAGGAAGACATAGATTGACAACAACCCTCCTTGGCCAAGCGATTAGATTGCTTATTGCCATAAATGTCTACGTGGGATGGAATCTACTGAAAATGAACATCATGGAGCTTTGAAATAATTTTAAGTTTAAGAAGTATGGAAATACTAGTTTTATCTCCAACTGTAATTCAATTGTGAAGGTGTTGAAGGGAACTGCGACTGTGTGAAAGAATCCAGAGGTCTCCGAAGTCCCGCTCTCTGAGAATAGCCTCGAGACCTTGTTCAATTGCAATAAGCTCGCTTTTAAAAACTGAAAAGAAATCAGGGTTACGGAGACTGATGGACAAATGTTGCCCTGGTTTCTTCAATGTAGATCCCACTACCAGTGTGGTCGTCCTTGATGATTTCGTTAATCCAGGGATATTATAAACAGGTTATTAATATACAATGTGAGTAAGATACCAATTAAAACCATTGGACACCTTAAAAGCAGGTTATTAAACTGTCAAGACGCATCTTTAAAATGAGGTAACGAAAAGTTAAAAATAATTATCAAATGTAAACCAAAGTTTTGAAAAATAATATACATTTTTTATTCATGTTATTTATTGATGTTTATGATTTTATATAAAGCATTAAAATTAAATTTGTTTCAATGGTAAATGGATTACCTTTTCATCTTGTAATTTAGAATATATTTTTTATAAGCTGATTTGAAAATTATTAGAAATCTTTAAGAAAATTCATGGGTAATTTTTAACATTTAGTTTGCAAATGAAATTGAAACATGTTGAGTGAATACAACAAGGGGAAAAATAGGTTCCTGAGTTATCTGAAATAAAAAGTTTTGAGAGAGTAGTCTCACCTTTCTAAAAACTTAATGTCAGCACAATGAAGTGTGGTCAGCAGAAGAATCCATTTTCCCTTTTTTATAGCACAAAATGGAGTGAACTGTGTATATTACATTGCAGAAGTCTATCAAAACACAGTAGCGAAATTTCATATTTTCCCACCGGCTTCTGCAAGTGTAGCACAATACTGAACCTACTTCTAGGTTGAACTGTGATTTAGGATTAAATTGGAATCACAATAGTAAAGTTCGATTCGACAGCAAGATGACTTGCATTGCTGTCATTGAAAACCCTTATGCAGATGATCTTCCGCTACAACAAGTACAGATGCTCATAGATGAGAGCTGCTGAAGAAATGTACTTTAGGCTGTTAGTCAGTGTGATCTCAAATTCCCCTCACTAATGTTAAACTCATGGGCAAGGGTTGCATTCTATTTTTAAAATATCTCCTAAAGAAATTAATAGTTTTAACTTCTTTTATCTGTGCACTGTTCTTAAAGGATGTCCATTTTTTTCTTAGTTGTCAAAATATTTCTAAAATATATACTTAAATTTATTTGAAGTGTTAGACTCTTTACACAGTTTCGCTAAGATTTTAACACACAAAATTTTAAATTAAGTATATATTTTGACAACTAAGAAAAAAAAAGTCCTTCCGGCAGCTTTCCTGTATCTCCGTTTTAAAACTTTAGCTAATGCTACTCGAAACAGCAAGCTAAAATGCAAAGAACCCGCTTACAGAAGATTCGTTAATACTGAATTTGAATAAGAAATTTGCCAAATTAGTCAACTATAGCCAAGTTAGCACCATTTATGAAGACTTATTTTTGATCGCCAAATTTGGTGATATTTCGCTAAGTGTCACCAAGTTTGGCGAGAATTTGGTGCTAATGGATATGAATAGTTTTATGCGTATGATTAGAAGATGATTATAACAATGAAAGATAATAATTTGTGAGAAAATCTGTTCACTAAAACTTATAAATTAATCGTTGAATTTTTGTAATGTGCTGTCTTGTTTCAAAATGTCTGCCACCCTAGAATTTCAAAGAGGTAAAACAAAAAATGCTCTGGAATCCTTGTATCAAGGCCTAATACTTAAACAAAAAATAAATTAAATTTTTTTGTATATTTATTTTAGTTTTAAATCTTTAAGTGGCTGTCATTTTGAAACAAAATGGTGGTCCAAGCTGGCCAACGAACTCGGTGAGCTTAATACACACAGTTAGTTTAATCTAAATTGCTTTATAAATACGAGTGTTATCATATGACATAGATCATATATATATATATATATATATATATATATATATATATATATATATATATATATATATAAATCAACATTTCAACGGAGGGTGGTTTTGGGGTCTGGGGGTCATGATCAGTGAAAATATACCGAAATTTTCTGGAATTGCTTTCCTCCGAACGGCTGCAATAGGTAGCTTTATACTTTTTTGTATTGAAAGCTACCTAAAAGACATCTTTTAAGAAGAGTATACAGAAGAAAGAAGTTAAACATATTAATTTCCTGTGAAGATATTTTAAAAATACAAATGCATCACATGCCTAACATTAGCATAAGGAATTTGAGATCTTGCTGACCTATAGCCATAAGTAGTATTTGGCTAGAAGTGGAAACCTTTATAAAGCAATTTTTCTTTCTTATTATTATTAAATATGCTAAATCCATCACAGGTACTTATATTCAGATGTTTATACGATAAGAACGTGAAATCAAATATTTTATTACATATTTGCTTTAGTGACTTTTGCATCAATAAAGTGCTTAGAAAGAGAGTAATAAATTGCCAAATCAATAAAAACTGTCATTCCTTGCCAAATCATTTATGAATACCACTTTTTCCTTCAAAACTGTCAAAAATTACGTTACATTACGGTCTATAGGGAAAAAAACATTTACGGTTTATTTTAATGATATTGCACAATTTCAAACATATTGAAATTGATATGTATCACTGAAGTGCACTACAAGAGGCTTACTATGGAATATGGTGGGCATAGCACTTACAGGTCCTTTACTGGGCTAGGTTTCATGTCCGAGAAAATTCGATTAGTGGGTCACTGTCAGGGCATAAAATAACATATAAAGTAGGCGACACTAGTGTCGCCCAGTGGGAAATTATTGTCGCAGGAATGAAGAATTTTTTTTTTCAAACTAAACATTATTTTATTAAATGAATCAATTTACAAAATGTCACAGTGTTATATTTTAAAAATGCTGTTGTGCAGATACACATTAAGAAAAAGTAAATTAATGTAAATACGATTTTCGCATTTGAAGTATTTTAAGAACCAGTTCGCCGAACTCCACACAAATTAACAACTGGTGCAAAACAGCTGAATCCCACCACTGAATCCATCCACCTTCATCCAGTGCATCCTGGCCTCAAGAAGAACTTAGAGTTGGAGCCCCACTGTCTTCGGCAGCGTATTAAAAAAATGGATGGCACAATCTCATTAGCATTCTTGGATAAAAACTTTAAAATCACACAATGCAGAAAAAATAAAATTGCTAATAGAGCTTGCACTGGATGTTTATAATGATAGCCGACAGTTGACTCTCTCTGCTCATTTTTGGCTTTCGCGGTTTTTAACGAAAATTCACATTGACTCACAAATTGCCTCTTACATAGACAATGGTTTAGAGTGTGACTTTTCTTCTTTTAATCCATCTCCAGCACTGTTGCGGTATAGAAATCCAGTAATGTATCGCGAGATGCTTGATATTGTTGGTGACCAAGTAAAAGAAAATACAGACACGCAGTTGCAAAAGGCTGATTGTTTTTCTATCCAGATAGATGGTTCCGTTGATAAATATGGAGTTGATAATAAATTTGTTACAGCACGATTTATTACAGAAGAATAAGAAATGAAATCAGTTTTTCTAGGAGAATGTAAATTGAGTAAGCGAGTAGCAGAAGGCCTCATGGATTCTGTCAAAATCGTATTTGAGAACTTGGGCATCTCCAACAGGATAGATGCTTTCTTAAAAGCAAGAAGACCAACAGAGGTTGTTAGTGCAGCCCGCCTTGATGTTGGGAACCTTCTTGGTAAAGACAAAATTGCCGATTTTACCGATGATGTGGTTGCTTTTTACGTGGCTGAAAAACTGCCTCCTCCATCAGATATGACCTCATCAACAGCAAGACTCTATCATTACTTTAAAGCGTCTCAACCCCACTCAGGTTTTAACAAATTGGTACAATCATATGTTTCTTTAACACCTCACAGCGCTGGCCCATACATACAACGCTTAAATCTAACAAACAGTCGGGACTATCAAAAGAAGCATTAAACTCAAGAACATTTATTGCTCTTAATGGAATTGGAACAGCTTTTTATGATCCAAGACCTGCTGTTGCAAGGTTCCTAGAAAGCAAAGAAAGAAAGAGAAAACTTCCAGACAAAGAATTCTAACAAACACAAGAGTTTGTCAACAAATTCTTTGCAATTGATAATAACTTGTAAGAAAAAATTTAAAGATTTTAACTATTATTGTAACATTTTAAAACCATTAAAAAATATTAAAAATTTTAACTCATTAAAATATAAATAACGAATCGATCTCTTGTTTAATTTCATTATTTCAATAAGAAAGTCCTTTGTATAAAAAATTTAAACTATTGTAAATATTTCTGTAGTATTTTGGAAATATTTTACAGTTAGAATTTGATTCTTTTAAACATGAAGAGTAAAATCGATTTCCTTGTTTAGTTCTACTCTTTTCAAAATACAGTAATTTCTGAAAGGCTAAAGATGTTTAAACACTTTAATTATTGTTCATTTGGCATTTTGGAAACATGTTATAAAATTTAACATGGTATTTTTTTATTTAATATTTTTAAACAGCAAGAGGAAAATCTTTTTGATTAGTTCCACTTTGAGTCTAAAACTATAGTTACGAGAAATTAAAAACAAATATTTAATGATTCAGATCAAATTTGCTTTTCAATTTAATAATTTATTCCAGGCTCCAAATACCAAATTGGTAGATGTAATACTGTTATGTACAAAAGTCAAGTGTAGAAACAGTAAAAGGTAAGCAGCATTTTAACATAATTTTAGCGATAAATTTCATACATAAATTTTTAATTAGATACAGAAATTTGGTAGGTTGAATGTTATGTTTGACTATATATATGACTAACATAACAATGGTTAACAATTAGTATGAACTGTGAATGTAGACTTTCTTTAATGCTACCTAGCTATAAATGAACGGGTTTACATGATTCAATGAAAACATCATTATTTACTTACCAGGTACAGAAGAAGTAAAATAGACAGAATTAATAAAACAGAATTATAAAAATCGATATTCTAATTATTTGGTTTGCAGTTATCAGGGGGGGGGGGGCTGAATTTATAGATATATGCTTGGGACAACAGATCAAACCTATTGTCGCCCAGTGAAAATTCCTTAAAATATGCTCTGGTCACTGTAGGTGCAAGATTTTCTTTTATGACAGTTGCATAGCCAAGGATGGGGTCGTGAAGTCCCCACACCCTGAATAAGAAACTTCTACTGAATCATGCAAAAACAGTAAAAGCTTTGAATATGGAATTGCAAAGGAGCGAAAAAAATTTAGTTTTAGACAATTTTCTATATTAGCAGATATAAGCTATTCCTTTCACCTGAAACATGGAAGTTTTCTGTTTAAGACAGGATTCAGTTATACTCATAGACAGATTTCGTTTTCATAGATATCCTTTGTTAAAACATCCACTCTTTAATACACCTTTGGAGAGCATTACAGTAAAACTTGTGAATACGTAACCTGTCTATAACAGAATGTCTTTTCAAACGGAAAAAAAAATCAACTTTGGACTAAAAAATACCATACGATTATACTTGCTAAGATGGAGACCTGTCTAAAATGGAACCATTTTTCCAATCCCTTTCGACTCCTTCTTTGAGAGGTTTTACTGTTTGACAGTAAAACCTTTGAAAACAGAATTCACTATTAAATAGAATCCCGATGATGAAAGGATTATACAAGTATAGCAGCTAAGACGGAATTTGCTTCCGATTTTCAACAATTCTATTTCATAGATTTTACTGTAACTAGATAAAGCATAAAACTTCTTCAACACTGACTTTGATGTTGCCAACACGTACTGAAAAAGACCAGGGATGCCATTTTAAAACTTTCTTGAGAAAGGTGGTTGCAAAGATTTTTTTTAAAACTTATTCAAGTATAGTTAAAATATCTACAAAAAAAAAAAAAAAAAAAAAAAAAAAAAAAAAAAAAAAACATATCAAGGCATGTTTTATACATTTATGAAAATAATCAGATAACATTACAGATTTAATGGAAGCAATTTAACTATGTTTACTTGAAAGAAAAGTACCATAATACGAGATTTTCCATTTTTGTTTCTTTTCTTAAGACTTTAAATTAAATGTTTATTTTTTCGAGAAATAATACCACAATTTCAGTATTAATATTTAAAGTTGGAGATCAGCCGTGACAGTCTTACAGTGCAGCCAACATAATGTTATAATCAAATTTTAAACTCTTCTTTTGTAAAATTTTAGTTTTTCGTGTTGTGACAGTCTTCTTCCAAGTGAGCAATATAAATATGTACAGTATAATTATAACAATTATATGTCAAATACAATGTTTAATATAGTTTCAGATGAATAGAATGCCATTATGATAAGAAATCTGTTGTTAATAAAACATTTGCACTTTGGTAAGTAATTCATAAATAAAAAAATAAAAGAAACCTGTAGCAATTAATCCAATAAAGGAAAATGACGAGGACACATTTTTGCAAAATTATCTGCAAGTTCATCAAGACTAAAAGATTTTACTCATTTCTTTTCCACAGACATTAACAGTAATTACTATTTAATCTTTCATTGCTGATTGTCAATCTGATGTATATTTTCACATGTTTTAAAACTGAAAAAAAAATCATTCATTTGATGCTGTACTAATTGGGAGAGTTAAAGAGACTTTTATTACTTCAGAAAAGGCTGTTGGAAGTTTCTCAAAAATATTGAGTGCAGGTAGTAAATCATTTTCTCCTTTGGAAAGTGCATCCATCACGTATTTTTTGGCAGTTCTTAATTGGGATAAAAGGTAAATCTTGTCAAAGTAATTATGATAAAGCTCTAAAAATGTGATTTTTTTTCAGGTTCTAAGAAAAATTAATTTTCATGATCCAACGCTTACAAAAGTTTTTGATTGGCTAGTAAACCTTTTGTCGAATTTATTCAGCTAGAATTCTGTCAGCAAGAATAAAATATCTTCTTTTCATTTTGGTTTCAAAAGAAAAATTCTGTCTTGTTGAGGTATACTTGACATAAAAAGAAAAAAAGCCTGTAGTTTTGACAGGATTTTTTTCTTTCTTTCAACATATGCTGAATCCTGGAAACTAACATTATGTCAGTGAACAAAATCCTGGGATTTTTTGAAAAGTTTGCTCCATTCTTCTTCAGAACAAGCATTATTTAACTCATCTCTCACAATAGATATGACTTGCTGCTTTTGATAAATTTAGGTTTTCTGATTGTAGTTGTTCTGAAAGATTACATGCTAAACCTAAAATGTTTTCGAGTATGTACAGATACACAATATATATACATGCTTCCAATTTTGTCTTTAAGCCAATAGCTTCAGCAGATGCTTTAATGTGAGAATCGGAAATTAAATCCAAAACCATAACAATAGCTTCATATGTATTTGTAATCTTCATGAGAGAACAGTGCCAAAACCAACAAGTCACTGTGTTTCTTTTTAGAGTAAAATAGTCTGGAATCAAAGTTCTTTTTGACATCCAATGAACAACAGATATAGGATTGCTATTGCATATAAAATTATACAAGTTCTGTATAATATAAAAGAATTATTTTAAATCCAGTATGTTGCTTACTGTGTCAATAAGAACAAAGTCTATGAGCATAACAATGAATAAAGCATGAATTTAGTGCCACTTCTTTTATTTTAGCCCCATTAGCCTATCCATTCATAATGCTTGCTTCATCATAGCACTGTCCCACACAAAAATTAAAATCAAGGCTATAGCTTGTCAATAATTCAATTATAAATTTTCTCAATGATTCAGCACTTAAATATCACATATGATATGCACCCACAGCACATTCTCTAATGCAACCGTTATGAACATATCTAAGGATTAACTACCGTAATTTCAGGCGTATAATCCGCAGCTCAAAGAGTCGTTTTTCGACCCAGAAATATTATTTTATAAAATGTAACTTAAAAGATCGCTATAAATATTTAACTACAATTATTGAATAAAATTTCTGGGTCGAAAAACGACTCTTTGAGCTGCGGATTATACGCCGGAAATTACGGTACATTTGTTTCTTTTTAGAGCAATCTTTCATTTCGTCCACTAATAGTGAAAAATTCCCTGCTTACTTTACTTCAGATATTATTGTATCCTTAATTTTTTTATCCAAAAACTGTTTTTATATCATTTTGATATTCTTGTGATGTATAATGACCTTAGAGCCGTGACATTTTGGCTTTCAAATTGTCATTTTCTTCAGACATTGTTTCAAGAAGTTCAATGAAATTCTCTTTGTTGTTGCTTTCCGACGACTCACTACGTCCTAAGTGACAATCCCAGTCGTCCTAAGAAACTAGCTACTCTGAATAATGTTTTGATGTGCTTGCGGTTTTCTGTAATTTCTTTCAATCTTGTGGTGCACAGCTCAGAAGCAATAGATAAAGTTTTATTATCAGATATCCTTTTAAAATTACCCCAGGCACTCATCGATGATAAATGTCTCTCACTTTGATATTGTTGGAAGATCAAGGCTCCATTTTTAAAATCATTTGTCAATAAATGTTCGACATCCCATTTTCTCACCTTTCAGCAAAATGTTTTCTGAAGAATTTCGGCAAGTGAAACAAACTATCTTCCCTTTCTGAATATTCAATCCATTCAAGTTGCTTATACCAATTCAGAGAAAATCTGCACCCATTTGTTAAAGGATAGTTGATGGATGATTTCAAGTACTGGTTCTAAAGGTGAATCAGTTTTTATTTTTCTTAAATGAGGTTTATTTAGCACCGGTTCTATATTTTGTGAACCTTCTTGATTTTCCAATAACCTGGAATTGGTGGCTGAACTTTGACCAAAAGTTTCGTTTTCGTACACTTCAATTTCTCTGACATTTAAATCAATTTCTTTATATTTGGATTTCTCAAAAGAAAAAAAAAATCTAACAGTTTTTGATTTTTTTTGTTGTATTATCTTTAAACTTTTAAGGACAGCAAAACACTAAGTTCTAAGTACCCTTGGAATAAAGATCTATTCAGAGTTTCAACTTCATCATCACAGAAAAACATTGCTGTGAATAATAAATGCTTTGGTAATTTTTATCCCCCTCATACTACCCTAAATTGTAACCCTATTATCCTGATTGGCTATGCATGAAATTTTCAGTGCTAGCAGAATTTATCGCTGCGGATTTATCTGCCAGTTAAAATGAATTTATATAAATATTTAAACTATGGTTTATTTTTAAAGGTATAATAAAGGTAATATATAGATATATGCAGGTCCAGATTTTCCCTAACGCCTAATATTAAATATTTTTTCTTAAAATAAGTATAAATTGCAATTACAAAAATGTCATAATATATAAATATAACATTAAAGTAAAAGATAATTACTTTTTCATTGAGTAAGCATGATGCAGACAGACAGTCTGGTGGCTTTGGAGATAACTGTGTGATGTAAAACGCTTTTGTTTTTCAGGAAAAAATTTTGAATAATAAAGCTTGCAAACTGCTTTTATCCTCTGAAATCAATAATGAATTTGTATCTTTCGAGCATTTCATTTTATATTCTAACTAGCTGAACTGCCCAGTGTTGCCCGAGCCAGTGATAAAACCGTAAATAAATCCCAAATTTGTATTATTTTATGTATTTTACCCGATTTTGAATGAATTTATATATTTAATGACAAAATCGTAAAAAAAAAAAAAACATTTACTTCTTTTTTCAAGTAGGATCGTTATACAGTTAAAAAAAAAAAAAAAATAGCTTTTGTGGTCCAAACCCTTTGAAATTTTCAATGGTCATAAATATAACGGTTTTACAGCTTGTGTAAAAATTACGTCAGAAATATTGTTACCTGGGTTGTAAAATAAGTATGTTTTATTTTCGCGTCAGGTCCGTTAACATAAAAAAAAAATTGTATTCGTTGAATACAAAACATTTAGTAACTTTTAGCGTAAGAATTTTTTTTTTCTCGTGAGGTGCAAAATGACCTGCGTTCGCCGATGTTTTTGAAAAGGTTAAAATCCGTATTTAAAAAAAATAATTATACCGTCTATCAGAAGAAGGTTTCAGCTCTAAAAGCATGTGTTTGATTTGTCTGTATCTCTAAAAATGTACTATCGAGGGGCGTTGGCATAAGGGAGAAAACAAGCCCGGGAAAACGACCCTTTTTCAAAAATGTTTTTCAAAGGGTTAACATAATTATTTTTTTAAAATTGATTACTGCATTGGAGACATAACAGTGAGATCTTTCAGAATATATTTTTCGTTTTTACATAAACCAAACGGTTTAGTCGAAAGAATTTAAAACAGAATTGCAAAATAAACACATTCTTCATGTAAATGGTTCTTCATTCTCATATATCTTCGTTCTCTGTGATAAATCGGGTTCTGGGCATGCGCACGTTCTGAAAGCCGACTCGCAAAAAATAGATGAGTTATTGATCAGTTTTTAACTAATATTTTTGTTAATTTTCAAAGAAATAAAATTCTGAGTGCACCAGGCCAGACTTTGGACTATCCACACCTAAATTTTCGGACTTCTAGGTGAGTTAGATTTTGCTAGCCATTGCAGACAGACAAACACACACACAGAGTAAACACACACACAGAGCAAAATTTTCTTTTATTAGTATAGATATTATATTCTAATATGCTGAAAAAAATATTTCTTAATTTTTCATTCATATTTTCGGATTTTAATCAGTTGCGGATTAAATTCAAATAGAATTTTCAAGTTGTGCAGGATTTTAATAAAGTGTTATTTTAATTTAAAAAAACTACAAAGGGGAGAAACAGTCCCTTGAAGTTTTTTTTTTTAAATTTTCCCTTAAAAATTACTCACTTTTTATGTGATTGATGAAATTCAGTTATGGTGGTGAATTGGATAGTGCTTAAAGTGTCAAATTAATGCTAATGTTTCTATTTTAATTAAATTTGGCAAGTTATTTAAGCTTTTGTATAACTACTGAAAAATTTACATATTAATGAGTACTTTGTATTATTTAAGATGGGCTCTCAAAAATATTTTTTTTTTCTCAACAACGCGAATTTTTTTGACAAATGAATGGACTTATCTTTAAACACAAAAGCATGAAATTGACAGGCATGATTATTGAAGGGATTTGGAATCGAATAGCGTTTTAAATTTTCAATAAATGTATCGCAGCTTGAGTTATATGCGATTGCTGTCTCATAACAGCCTACCTCGAACTGTAGTGTCTGGAAATTCGCACAAACTTTGACAGCATTTTCTGAAAGGTCTTTCACCTTTATCGAAAAATGGGAAATGCTATTATATTTTATAAAATAAGATCGCTAACAAATTTCATGCACCTAAGATTAACATTGGCTTTGTGAATATATTAGAAAGTTAAGAGTAGTAATCTTTTACGTTATTTGGCATATTTTGAGGCTATTTTACTCTGAATTATGCGATTATGCGTCTTTTGTCATCATGCCTTTAATATCACAACTGATCTTGCACGTTTCCTTTCACATTTTTTTTTCTTTTACTTGTAATGGAGGCTACACTCAGAAATGTCAAATTCTTTGGGGGGGGGGGGATCCAAATGGCGCCCCTGTTTAAAATACCTGCCTTTCACTAATTTCATTTAAAATACTAAAAAGAAAAATAAATAAGAAGAAATAATACCATAAGTCAACATATTTTATTTAAACATTAAAGAATTGTTTCTGATTTATACATGCGAAATATAAAAATTGCTATTTATGATTTTCAAAAATGTGGCGATATTTGCACCAAATATCTAGTACTAATAAGTTATTACAAATTTTTTTCTTTCAAATAGAAAAAAATCCAGATTTTTTTTCCAGTTTGACTAAATTGAAATATGCTTTATTGTACTCTAATATTAGTGTGTGCGTAATTTTTTTGCTCCATGTGTTCTAATCCAGCAGAGGTCTATGAGGATTTTTATCTATTTTTTTAATATAATTTAGAAACGGTTTGAAATTTATTCTTGGTAATATGTCACAATCCATGTCACCCTCATAAGGTACCTTCTGTGAAAATTAGAATGAAATACGTCAAATATTTTTTTAGTCATACTTGACGAAGAAAACCAATAGCATAGAGGTAGTGCACCTGTCTATCACACTACTGGTGACCAGTTCGATTCTGGCTTCTGGGGAAGGTTTATTCAACCTTTTATCTATTTGGGGTCAATAAAATGAGTACCAAGCTAACTTGGGAACTAAACACTGAGGGCTCCGCATTAGGCTGACCGGGATATATGCTGCATAGCACCTCAGGATCCATGGTCAAGAAATCAGGGCTGGGGACTGTAGGCCAGAATCCTTAACAGATTGTTGCGCCTCAGATTTAATTTAGTTTATATTGTGCTGTCCTCTGAAAAAAAAAACATTTTTTGAAATTTTCTCTATATAAAGTCTGAAAAAGAATTTATAAAAATTGAACAGGACTAAATTTTTACAGCTTGTTTTGACTAAGATTTTAAAGTTGAGCATTTTCCATTTTATCACTTTATTACAAAATGACAACCAATTATACAAGACTTTAAAAAAAACCCTCACTTTTCTAAAAAATGACCCATGTTACCTGAAAACAACCCACACCTGACATAATCAGCTGAAAATGAAACATTTTATTACATATTAATGGTTTAACATATAAAAAATTATGTAGATCATTCTAAAATTCTATTATAAAAAGAAAATCTGTAAAAATGAAGCTCATGTTTTGCCAGAGTTCTGCAATTGTTAATTTAAATTATTTTAAAACTAATTTTTATTATTCTAAATGGTGCATAAAAACAAAAAAAAATGACTTTAGTAAAATATTTGGTGTAGTATTAGGGTGGTTTTTTTTAGGAAACATTTCACTGTGGGTTTTTTTTTTTTTTAGAGGATAGCACAATACTACTTGATGAAAGGTTTTAATATATCCCATAGCTATATCTGCCCCCAAAGTAATATTGCATTATGTATGAGTCCTCACTTAGCTCAGACAAATATGGAAAAAAATTGCTTGTGTAGATGAAACAATGAATAGGTTGCCAGAAAACATCCGTAAATTCTCTCACCAAGGTCATTTTCTTTATCTTGCCATGGCTCATATACTGGAAAAGTACCATAAATATAATTGCATTCAATAATAAAATATTTTATGTTAATAATAATATATTACAATGTTTCATAACAAATTCATAAACTAATTTTTCATAAATTTTTTTTATAATGTTTCACAAGAATAACAACTTTTTAATGTTACGCCTTATATTATAGGCCATATTTCTGCAATTTCTTCGAATAAATTATCAGGAACATAATTTTCTCTAGATATTTCTTTCCACATTAAATTCTGTAAGGTAGGATTCAAGGTGATGGCGAGCTGTGCCTCATTGTTTTTTATTGCACCACTCAGCAGAACACCACATTCTTTCAACATGTTATGTATGAATGAGCTTGAACACCCTTTATTAGATCAACAAAATTGTACATGATTCACAGTAAGGGGTGGTCCATAAATGATGTCACACATTTTTTCAATATTTTTGACCCCCCTCTCCCCCTTTGTCACACTTCACCATACCCCACCCTCTTGTCACATGTCACACTATATTACATAAACATATACTTGCAGTTCACAAACAAAGCACTACCTTATAGATCATATTTCAAATTTTATTTTTAAACTTTAATTATGTGTTTTAATGATATTTGTGAGCATAACAGTAAAAATGATTCGTGCACTTATTTTGTATGAAATAAGATTAAGATTTACAACAAAAAATATAATTAATATACAATAGTAATAAAATATTAATATGAAGGAGCATTTTTTTTTTTTTTTTTTTTTTTTTTTTAAGAAAGGAATATAAGTAAAAACAAATCACATGAAAGTTGTTTTAGCCCCGATTAAAAAATACCCTCAAATTCTGGTAATTTCAAATTAACTTCAAAAGTTAATCTGCTGATTTTAAATGATTTTATTTAAAATCAAAATGTGTGATGTCACACTTCTTCTTACCCCTCCCATCCCCTTGTCACAATTTTATGAACCCTCTCCCTCCCCTCCAAGCGTGACATCATTTATGGACGGCCCCTAAAGTGCTTATATAACCAGCCTTTTGAAGCTCCTCTGAATTGTACTCTTTCGAGCAGTCAGTGTAGAATGTTGATCCATCTTTTACATGTTCACTAATATGTTGCATGAATGTACTATTTGAGATTTGAAGGAGGAAGCATTCATCATTTTCCTGGCATATGCCTCCAAAAATCGACTGTTTTGGAAGTATCATGCTTCTGTTTTTTTTTCGACATTACAAGCTTTCATTGGTCTCAACAATTTTATTGGCACCACCAATTTGCCTATTAAATCCTTGTTTTCGGTGTAGGGAACAAACACACTTCTCTCATTCTCATGTAAACCCATATATAGTTGTTTTTTACACCATTTTATGGATGTTAATTCATCTATCCAACCATACATAAACCTTAGAGTAGTTTCAAACGGTATTGTTGAACCATTAAATCAATTTCCAACACCGAGGCTTTTTTTCTTTACTTTTTATGTTGCATCTCCATATAGCTTCATCATTAGTAACATACAGATTCCTATTATAGTCACATGATAAAAGAAAAAATTACAAAAATTCAACAAAAAAATCTTTTAGAGTTGGCTTTAAAAAAAAAATCTCTTTGAACTATTCTCAGTTCTTCTTCAGAGTATGTTTGTAATGATAGGCCTTCAGATTGCAACATGAGGCTGTACACAAATTATACACTATTTTTCTTTATTATACATTTCACATTGGGCCACTGCATTGTGATGCACAGTTTTCTTGTTTCGATGAATTATTCCTGACATGTGTACCCTTTCTAGAGTGTTCATTCACATCACTATAACTTTTTTTTAATGCTGTTTCATTCATCAAAAATTATTCACTTATCTTAAGGCAGTGTTTTCAGTTTTGCAAGTGTTTTCAGTTTTACAAGTGTTTTCAGTAACTGGCTTAGGATATCCAAATGAAATATTAAAGTCTCTTTGAATAACTCCACGAAATGACTCATAAGACACTTTATATTCAGGGTTTTGAGCTGTATACATGCGATGCAACTTTGCAATATTCAACTCTTCAGGCAAGTAAATTTGTTCTGAATCCTCGATTGAGTAATCGGAATTGCAATATATTAGTGAATTGATGAAATCTTTAACTGAATCCACTATATCATCAGCAAGTTTGTGGGGCCTATTTGCATGTTTTCCACGCATATCAACCTGTGGCTGATCAGTTGAAACTAAAGCATTCTGGATAAACTGGATGCGTCGTGGCGTAATACCATGTAATGAGATAAATGCTTTGAAACACACTGTAACATCCTGGGCAACTTCACTGTTTAGCACACGTACTCGATAAGCATAAGATGCTGAATTAGCCCTTGCATGATCCTCGTCATTTCGGGGCCGTCTGCGCTTCACTGGACAAACAGTGATAAGACTACTTAAGTAGATATTTTGCTCATTGTAATTTCCTATTTTATTAAATTCGCGTATAATTCTAAATCGTTCACTTTCAGGAATAATATCAAAACATTGATAACGCTTACACTTACAGTCTTTGCCTATCTCGTGTGTTGAAGCACGCAAACACTTCATTGTGTCCCTCATTCTTCCGATTCCTTTTCGTTTTTCAGTCGGTTTTTTCCCGTTTTCTTTATTAGAGCTCGTGGAATATTTGCTGTCCATTGTCAATGCACAATCCATAATCAATGCGACAAAGGGAGCATTTTGTTTACAAACAAACATGCATAACTTTTGGAGTAGCGTTGCCAGATTTTTCAAAAGTTATCAATTTACTTCTGAGCTTTAGAGTACTTTTCTAAAGGAGAGAGTGGCGACTGGTTAAAGACGCTTTCAATCTGACGTCAAACTGACTCAAAACAAACGTTCGCTTTGTTGTATTTTCTGAATGTTTTAATACTTTATATGTAGAGGAAAAATTTTCTACGATTTATATTAAATAAGAAAATAAACGTAGCAACCTTTTGTTTAGATCTAGACTAGATCTTATTACGCTCGATCGTAGGATGGACACGGACAAGGCAACACTAGATACCGGGCTTGCTCATTCACTCTCAAAACGTCACAAATGGTGGCTGACCGCGACCAGCGATTGGTCCAAAGCAACGCGCCCATCGTTTTGTGCCAATCGCTGTATGTCTTTCCTCCTAGTCAGCCACCTTTTGTGACGTCATCATAATGAATGAGCAAGCCCGGTATGTAGTGTAGCCCTGACACGGAGGCCCCGGGAGTTTCGTTTGCAAGGTGGTTTGTTTAGAACAGAGTATGCACCCTGGCAGCGGAAGGTGGAAATAAAGGACTTTCCGGCGCGTGCGCAGCACTTTTAAAACCTTATTATCATACAAAATCGTGTTAAAGATATAAAATCATACAAATTTGAGTTCTGTTTTAATTTATTATCACGGACCCGGGTGGGTCAGCTAGTACATAATAAAACAAGATACATGCCCAGATTGGATGTTTCTGCAATAGAAAGGGCGAGGCTAACGGAAAAGACAGGCTACCGCGGTGCATTCCACTTATCTTTTTTTACAGACTGCTAGAGTGACGTGTTGCTCTTTTCGTACACTTGCATTGGTGGATTTGAGCATCACGTGACTCCCGCGGTCTGTAAAAAAAGATACGCGTAAAGAACCGCGGTAGCCTTTATTTTTCGTTAGCCTCGTGGAAAGGGCAGTTGACGTCACTGTTGGTTCAACGAGGCTGACGAAAAGACAGGCTACCGCGGTGCATTCCACTTATCTTTTTTTACAGACCGCTAGAGTGACGTAATGCTCTTTACGGTTGGTTAGCAAGAAAAACATGTTTGTTCTTTATGACTCCTACTATACACATGAAACGGGGAATTTCGATTGGTGTATGTTAAACTGGTCTATAATATGATTGGACTACGTCGCCATGACGGTTCCTGCGATGATAGCTACGACAAAAATGAAGAGGTTTGTTTGTTTATTGAGAACATACATCTGACTTGTGTGCTTGACATCAAGAGCCCGCTTATAAGTCATCGTCAATATACAGGGACGAGATAGCCACAAGGAAATTTATAACACCAGAGAGTTACATCCGCGAGCTCCACAAAGTGTGTGCAATGGAGCTGGCGGGAGTCGAACCCGCCGACCTGACTCCTACGCTCACAAGCGATTAGCGGAATGGTGTCTTAACCAAAGAATATAGAATAGATAAGAAGTCTTACTTCGACCTTTGGGTAAAGTCGGTAGAACATTTTCAGGAAAAAAACAAACTTTACAGGGTGCGCCGCCAATAACGCGCATGCGCCAATCTGTCACATACTTCTCACCCTTCGTTCCAACCCATAGAATATCTTCTATGGTTCCAACCAAACATCATTCCACTGTTCCCGCTCTTTTTTTTTTTTTAAAGAGATCGTATATTTTGCAGAATTTCCATCGCTTCATAGCTATTTATTAATGGGGGGGGGGGGGGGGGGAAATGTAAAATATTATTCCAATTGACACAAAAGACTAATTTTAATAATAGTGGAATTTTACAAATATATCTTTTTTTAAAAGTCTGAGAAAGGTTTTAATAATGTTAGAATTCATTTCAAAACATCACTTATACAAATTATTTTTTTGTTGTATTTCCTTTTAAATATGTGTGAAATTAGTATATTCACAATATCTACTAATAATCAAATATAGATTTACAAAAGCTTTGTTTTAAAAAACAAAATATAATTTCCCTCATTTCGAAAAAACAATTAAGCTTTCACAAATTAATATTGTTTTGTGATAAATATTATTGGCTGATTAAAAAAAAAAAAAAAAAAAAAAAAAAAAAAAACTGTCTTTGTCATTTAATTAAAATTAGAAAAACAAATTTAAAGGATATGGTGCAAAAATGGAATGATGGGGTTAATAACAAAGGCGAAGTTATTCGTTTCAGAAATACAAAAGTGAAATATGCTTTACTTTTCATAAATCATTCTTATACATACAGGAAAAAGTATTGTTAAAATATATGAAATGGATCTTCTAAAAATACAATCTTTGTTAACGATTATACTTCCACTTGCAATAAAAAAGAAAGAAAAAAATCGCTGTGGTGTAATTATTTTTTCAATTAAGTTGTAAATAATCATTTACTTTAATACAACTTAAGAATGGAGGGGGGGGGGGGAATGCAAAATATTATTCCAATTGACACAAAAGACTAAAATTTTAACAATAGTGGAATTTTACAAATATATCTTTTTAAAAATTCTGAGAAAGGTTTTAATAATGTTAGAATTCAATTCATGGTTATTAAGTATGGCTAAACATGAAAAAAAACTTTGTTATTTTAAGATTTTGATGTGAATTATTAGTGTACATTTATAAGGCGAGTTTTCACTGAATAATTCAAGAAAAAATTATCTCATCATTATGCATATTTGTATTTAGTTATGCATTATTAATTATTTTAATTATTTACTTGACCTTTATTTTTAATTTCTTTTATTTTATTTAACTATTTTACTTTATTGTAAGCATTCATTATAATTTTGAGTACATTGTTAAATTCAAATTATTGTTTAAAAAATGTAAACAGTGACCAGAAATCCGCAAAATTCTAAAATCTGCATAACCTCCGGTTTTAAGCTATGCAGATTTAAGGCAGTCTAGTGTATTATTGGAGTAATAACTTAATGAAAAATTTAATAACTTAAATTAACTGCAAATTTATAGACACAACACACATAGGTATAATCTTATCTATAACAATTTAATAGTAGAATAATATTTTAAGTTTTAAGTAAATCTGAATTTGTTTGCAACAATTTATTTTTATTTAAATTATTTTGAAATTTATCTAGGAACTGTAATAAAATTAATAGAAATGTGTATATCTATGCAGAGAAAATAAAATAAATACATGCACAGTACACAAATAATTTTAATAAAAAAAATCTGATTTAAATAAAAAAAAATCCGATTTAAATCAAATAAATCAGACTTTTTTGATTTTTTTTAAAAAATCATGATTTTTATCAACCCTGTCCCCTAATAATCAAATATAGATTTACAAAAGCCTTGTTTTAAAAAAATATATATCATTGCCCTCATTTCGAAGAAACAATAAGCTTTCACACATTATTGTTTTGTGATATATATTATTGGCTGATTTAAAAAAAAAAATACCTGTTTTTTTTAGAAATATTTTAGCTATTTAAGTATTCAAATTTAAATTGTAAATATTATCTGATGTTTTGAAAGGAGTTTCTACTTAAATGAAGTAATTATCTCCGTAATTTAGAATAACAGAATAAAAAATGACGAAAAGCAAAATGACCGAAAAAAAAGGTTAAAACCACCGGTTGGTTTGCGCTTACTCCCCTGTAAAGTTGTCTATCGCGCATTACTGTTCATTCTGCCGACTGGACTCGATGCGTTTTACATTACGCCTATGGGAGTGAATCTTCTTTACGGAGTAAATATTCTTTGTCTTAACCACTCGGCCACGGAGTCCCCAAATGAAGTGGTAGATTGGTTGATGAAACTATTTGTTTGTAAACATTCGCTTTCCTTAATAGACTTCGGTTTCTGTCAGTGTTGAATTCAGGGGGAGGGGGGTGACATCCTCCGGAAGATTTGACATTTTATGCTTTTAATGGTTATAAAGTGCAATGCCCCCCCTATCCCCCCCCCGGAGTCACAGAAATCCCTCTCGGAGAAAAGTGTCTGAATTCAACACTGGTTCCTGTGCATGAGAGTGGCGACATACGAAACGATACTCATATTGTGCTTAGTCAGACGCGTTTATCTAACTATAGCAAGCCCACATTCCAGAAATTGGCGATACTCTCCTAAACAAGTGAGACAAAATAACGAACATTAAACCAATCAAATTTCATACCCGTGTGTCGCCACTCTCATTCTCATATCGCGACCAATGAAATACACGGGCGATTCATGACTTTTATTTATTTTTCTTTTTATACTACTAATCAGGCATAATCTGCCGGGCATGAGTGCCTAGCATGACGAGTTAGTACTTGCGCTGGGCGATATTCCCTTGTTCGCATCGCTGCACTGCTCTCTAGTGGTTTGCTACAGTTTTCTTTGTTTGCTGGTTCAAGGTTTCTATTTAACTTTATTGAATTGGAAAATTTTTAAAAAAGCAAAAATTAAAGAAGAGAAGGGAATTGGTCTCGTAATTTAGAGCCTTGATCAAGTGACGAGAGATTCAGGACGGAGTGGGTCATCTTTACACAGTGATTGGTACATTGTTTTGGCCCATCGTTCTGTGCCAATCGCCGTGTAAAAATGATCCCGCCGTGTGACGTTTTAAAAGTCATACACTAGCCGTATATTTCACTGGTCGCGCTCATATCGAGGCACCATTAAAAGAGTGAGAGAAATAGAGAAACATATAAACTTGGCGATAATTGCAGCTTATCCAAGTTTATGACCAAAACATTCTCAACCAATCAAATCTTATTTACCGTGTGTCTCTTATTGTTCAAAATACACTTACACATGATGTTTTTTTATAACATACAGACTTATTTTGAACATGGTAGATAAAAATAGAATCTAATTTGGAAGAACGTGATATATGGAATATTGTTATTAAAATTACTATTAATTATAAATTCACTTAGAAGTTGTATAAATTCAAATTTGGGCAAACTTTACCTTGTTATCTAACGTGTAACTCATGAATGACGCATGAAAGATCAAACTGTACAAAAAATGATCATTATGAACAAGTTATATTCAGGCACTAGAGAGTTAAACTTTTGCTCACCAGGCGTATTAAAGTACTATACTTGTGAAGCTGAATTTGAAATGTGGAGTTCGCAATCACTTTTTCAGATTATTTCACTCATGAAATAAATAGGGTAGTTCTAATGATAAAGGGTAGCATGTGTAAATATTACGCTAATATTAAATATACAACAAATATAATATACAACAAAGTAAATTTCTTCAAACTTGTTTTAGCTTAATTCGTTACTATTATTCTTATCTCTGCGTGCTCATTTCGTAGAAAAGAAATTACTTTAAATTCTCCTAAGAGAGATTTAATTTTCCGATTTTGAAAGAAAATTTTAAATTCCACCTTTACAAAAATTTCTTATAGAATTCTATAAAAAATATTTATAGAAAACGCATTATAGAATCCCATAGAATTATGGCCCGTTTTTTTATAAGCTTGTTTAACCGAAAGCTATAGAAATATCTGTAGAAGTTCAATAGAAATGTCTATAGAACTTCTATAAAAATATCTCCCAAATAGTAACCACTCTCGATGCTGCTTGACTTAAATGACCGGACGAAGAACGAGTACTTTCAGCATGAGACAACCATTGACAATCTATGAACTCTTATTACACTATTTTAACTTTATTTCTTTTGGGATTTGCATTCCCCAATCATAACAGTCTTGTAAAAATATTTAGTCTAATAAATTATTATTTTTTTAAACTGAAACAATTGTTTAAATATTTATATTTCAGATTAAAATATTTGAATAAAAATTACAATATTATTGCTAAATTAAATGTATTAAATTAGATGGATAGTTTTATAAATTTAACAGCAAATTAATAAATGATTATAAAATTAACCAACAAATTAATTAATCATAATTTAATTCAGTAGTTTGACTGATATAATATAACATTGACAATTTAATCACAATGTATTAGAATTGTATATATATATAATCATATTAAATCTATGGAGTACAATTATATACTAAACTGATGTATATTACAAAATTAATTATTTTTTTAAATTGTAATATATAGTTATAAATAAATTACTACACACATAAATTTTAAAAGAACAAGAAATATTTTTAAAAGAATCATTAGTCTTCAGAATTTAATTCTATAAGATGTATAGTACCCTATAGAAAAACTGTTATACATAAAAATATTCTATAAAACTTCTAAGAATTTTATCGAAACATTTTCTTTGGAAAAAGTATTCTATAGAACTCTTTAAAACTCTATAGAAATAGTAGAGAATTCTATAGCGAATTTTATAGAGTTCTATACAGCTCTATGAACTATTTTCGTAAGGGCATGAACAGGAAAATGAACATTTCAAGACTTCAAAAAATTCAAAAACCAAATTTTTTATAAATAATTTAGAGGAACTGGGAGAGAAAATGGTTTTCTCTCATTTTGAAAATTACTTCATAAGAATTAATAAGAATGTATCTTATTTTATTTTTTTATAGCAAGCTTTTAGATGTGATCCCTAAAGCTCTGTTTTTTTAAGGTTTATTTTAAACAAGTGCATGGTAGATTACATTTAGTATCATTTAAAATGCTAAAAGCAAATTCAAATCATGCACAAAATTTCCAAAATTTTAAGTTATGACTTAACTAAAATGGATTTCACCATTCGCAATTAACAAAACATTTATAGAGTATGAATCGCATTGTTTGTTTGTTTGTTTATTTTGCAGCTTTTTATTTAGCCTTTTTGGCTTCTATATATAGCTGACATGGAAACAGGTCTCCTAATTTTGAACCAATTCCAGATGAGAGACCTGCATCTGGATTGGCACCCCCAGAGGTAACGCTTATATAGAACTTGGAGGACTTTGGAGCCACGAACAGATTTGAATCCTATGTCTTTTAAACATTTGAGGCATTTTTCCCTTTGATATCGATCTTCTTTTTCTCCTATTAGAATAGACAGTGCTAAGATAAACCAAGCAATAGTATGCATTGAAAACCAGAGGTGGGCAAAATACATCGAAAAACCGTTTTCGATACAAAATACAAAATACATTGGTTTTAGGGTCTAAAATACAAAATACAAAATACTTTCAAAAATTTCAAATTTCAAAATACAAAATACATGTATTTTTAAAATACATTCAAAATACAAAATACATGTATTTTTAAAATACATTCAAAATACAAAATACATTAATTATAATTTTAATTATCTTGCACTACGCAAAAATGTTTTAATGCAATGCCATGTTATAAATTTTTATCTACTGTATGGACAGGTCCTTAACCAAAAAATGAGGTCTGCACGGGCCGAAATTTTCAGACCCGAACCCGTAGAAAAAAGATTTGGGACCGACCCGGTATAAAAATTAAAAGTTCGGCCCGAGGCCCGGACATGTCCGTACAAAAAATTCTTTGGCCCGACCCGGTATAAGAGCTAAAAGTTCTTTTTAAATGCTAAATTTTTAAGCCGATGTGGTTAAAAAATTCTCTTGTACGAGGTATTCTGACATTTTTTTTAATTTTAGCTATTTTTCATGTTTATATTCTTCATTTTTCAAAAAGCACCCAGAGCTGCGAAGTAGAGGCACACCCGTTCCAAAATACTGCCGTCCCTAGATTTATTTCTGCCTGTGCCCATGTAAACTATGTTTTTTTTTTTATGATTCTCTATTTGTACGCAAATGTCTGAGTTATTATTAATGTCATTAAACCATATTCCATAGCTTAGAGACTTATAAATCTGAAAAATTGGATACAGAAAAATCTTCTAAGACGGAATCGCGTAGGAGCTAAAAAAATCAGTTATAGACAAGTTCCCACCTTAGCTGGTACATCAACTGTTCTAAATGCATTATATTCTTTTCACACGTATTACTATATTCATTTTGTATGAATTAACACATTTTTCCGTTTAAGACAGGATTCCATCATAGACAGGTTTCTTTTCACATGTTTTCGCGCACTTTAATTTTATTGCTCAGAAATATACGAGTATGTACTATTCTTCAAAAAGTATAAATTTAAATTTTTAATTATGGAATAATAACGATTTAAATATCTATGCATTTTTTGCAAAAATTGTTAAACCAGGACAAATTTTAATGATATTTGCACGGGCCAGGCCTGGCCAGGCCAATGAGTTTATACAATCTGGGTCGAGACCGGGCCTGAAAATTTCTTCCCGTCTAGACCTCTAGGAAGAATGTCCAGGTTTGGCTGGTTTCGGAAAAAATAAATCTACCCCTGCCAGGCCTGAGTCTGCAGGAAAAAGTAAAGACCACGCCCGGTCCGGTCCTAAAAGAGTGATGACCAGTTGGTTTCGACCTGAAAATAGGGTTTTGGTCTTGCAATAACTGTCATCAAAAAATATTATTTAAAAATATTTCGAGCCCCAAAGCAGAATATTTTGCGAAGTTCTGCAACGAACCTTCAGCTTATCAAAAATGTTCTGCGGGAATAAAAAAGTAAAACACAGTGAGGTTTTCTTGTATATGTAAGTGTGCAATTTCATCTTGTATAGAAATGCTAAAGACATTTTATAAAATGCTAACACACATACAAACCAAAGAAATGTAGAATTTTGCGATTTTACTCCGATCGAATGACGAATTTCGCGTTTTTTTTCTCCTAATCGATTGACGAATTTTGCAATATTTTTGAGATTCTCTCCGGTAACTGGCTAATTTCACTAATTTTTCTCGGAACTGATCATCGAACTCCGCAATTATTTTCCCACGACTTATTGAAGAATTGGGAGATATTTTCCAACACTTCACTGACGAATATTGCATTTATTTTCCTCGAGAGATTGGCGAATTTCAAATATTTTCGATATTTTCTTTTGACCGACTGGCAAATTTCAAATATTTCCGATATTTTCTTTTGACCGACTGGCAAATTTTTCGGCTCTTTCTTAGGACCAATAGACAAAAATCGCATGTTTTTTCAAGCGACTGAACCCGAATTTCTCGTTTTTTTTTTGCTTTTTTTTTTTACTCACAACCGATTGTAAAATTTTGCGATATTTTTCTTATTGATCAATAAATGTTACGAATTTTCATGTGACAGATTGGAAAAAATTGTGGGGTTTTCCGTGACTGATTGACGAATTTTGTGATTTTTTTCGGACGATCCACTGATGAATTTAGTTTTTTAACCTGCGACTGATAGGCAAAATTCGCATTAGTTTCTTTCGACCAATTGGAAAATTTTGTCGTTTTTTCTTGCAACCGATTCACAAAAAGCGAGGGATTTCCTACAACAGATCGAATAATTTAGTGTTTTTTTTTAGCCGCGACCAATTGCCAAATTTCGCGATATTTTCTTTCTGCCGATTGGCAAATTTTGCAATTTTTTCTTTCGACCGATTGGAGAAAATTGTTTTTTTTTTTTTTGCTACTGATCGACGAATTTTACATTTTTTTCGACGAGCCACTCACAAATTTCATGGTTTTTACCCACGACCGATTGGCGATATTTTTCTCTCTTTCTTGGCAAAAAATGCGAAATTTCAATCAAAAATCACCCAGTTGATAGGCGAATTTCACATTTTTTGACCCGCGACTGATAGGTGAATTTAGCAATATTTTCTTTCTACTGAATGGCAAATTTCGTCACTTTTTTGTGAACGATTGGCAAAAGTTGCGGGGTTTTTACGCGACTGACCGGCGAACTTCAGATTTTTTCCTTCTACAGACTAGCAAATTTTGCAGCTTTTTCTTGCGGTCGGTTGGTGAAAATCATAGATTTTTTTCCATGACTGTTCTACGAATGTATGTTTTTCCACAACCAGCTGAAGAATTTTGCGATTTCTCCCCATGATCGACTGACAAATTGCGGAAGCTTTTCCGGCGACCAATGGACGAATTTCGAAATCTTTTTCAATGAACGATTTAAGAAGTTTTTCCGGTGATTGACAAACGAATTTAGCGCTTTTTCCAACGAATCAATGGGGAAATTTTGTTGAAAATGAGAATTTGAAATGTTCTGCAGAGAAGTTCATTGTTCTGCGACGTACGTCGCACTTTTAAGCATATTCTGCTTTGGGGATTTCGAGTATACTTATATCTATCGCGTAGCGTGATGTGTCACAAATAATTAATTTCCGTTCATTAGGAGTTCTCAGGTATGTATTATCAATCTTTTCACGCGTCTATGCAACAACTAACTGCATTACATTGCTAACGTAGTTTAAAAATGCAATACTCAGGAAAACTCTAAACGATCCTACTTGTGTATCACACGACAATTTTTTTTCGCATAGGAACATTAAGAATTAAAAAGCATTATCAAAATCATTCAGCAAAAATCATTCAGCGGAAGATAAAAATCCTTATTATGCCAAATCTGAAAAAAAAAAAAATGTTCATATTAACTTCTAGAAACGAATTCAAAGACTATATAAAACAGACAAGCATGTATTTCCTGTTGTGAATCAGTAATTTGCGGTTAAAACACAAGTTGTGGTTGAAACTTTATACCAGCTTCAAGTCTGGTACGAAGTTTGAATAATCGAGAAATGTATTTTGAGTATTTTCAAAATACAAACTACATGGAAAAATCATTTCAAATTACATTACCAAAATATTTTAGTTTTATCTGTTTAAAATACAAAATACAAAATACAAATGTATTATAAAAATGCATTTCAAATACAAGTATTTTCGATACTGCCCAGGTCTGTTGAAAACACGCTGCAAAATAAAGACAAATGTTTCCTAACGTATAGAAAAATATATAACCACGAGCGGAAATTTATAATAACCTCATCCGAGTTACCCACGATTCCGGAAAGCATTTTTCAGAAACGTCAGAAAACGATATATTTTCGGGATTTGACGAAGTATTTATAGAAACAAAGTTTCTTCATTTCAGGCATTTTGTCCTTTTATATCAATCTTTTTTTACTCCTAGTATAATAGACAGTGTTAAGATACCTCTTCTAAGTTACCAACGATTCCGGAAATCATTATTTATAATTAGAAACCTCAGAAGCCAACGAATAGTTTGGAGATTTAAAGAAGTATTTATACAAACAAAGTTTTTGTTGCTGCCACTGATTTTTGGAAACGTTTCCGAGTAGTTTTATAGTATATTAACCAAAGTTCTCAATCCACAGAATAGAGTTTTTTCGAATGCTGTCCATTCTCAAGTAAACATTTTCTTGTTAAAAAAAAATATTTTACAGACAAACATGATAACTTAACAGCATTAACATTAAAATTAATATTTCTTTGTTAATTCTGCATGTATAAATTCAGTTACGCAGCTGAAAATGTTTAATGGAGAATTAATAGCATCCTAAAAGTTTATATTAAGTATATCGAATCTAGAAACAATTAAGTATATAGAACTAAGAAACATTTTGTCTTTTTTTTAAGTGCAGTGGAACACAGTAAATTTCTGTAATGTGGAATATTCCAACATTTATTTCTACAATACAACATTTCTGTCATGCTCACTCTATTTACGAATATACGCTATAACAATTCTACAATGCAACATTTCTGTAATAGCTACCATATTCACGAATATACGTTATAATATTTCTATAAATTCCACCAATAATTCATTTGCAGCTTAACCTGAGAAGCTCTGTATGCAGAATTGGATTCATGGGATGGAAGTTTCATTTCCTATTTATCCAATCATCATTTATTCAAAATTCATACAATAATCTCTTGATGCAATAATCTCTGGGAAGATAAAGTCTGTTCCAAAAATAAAGATGAATCTATATTTCGTTCTTTGAAATTTAAAAAAAAAAAAGCTTTGGATTAATTTTTTAAATAGATCTTTCAAATGCAGCACCACGTATAATAACATTTATCGGTAAAAAATAAAAATATTTCCTCCCTGCAAAACTAATATGTAAATTGTACAGATCTAATATTCTTAAATCTAAATATGACACCCAAATTACCCCAGCACGTACCATTTTTACGAGAGAAAGTTTTATACTAATAACATATGGGGAAGGATTATCATATTAATTTGAAATTCTAGATAAAATTGAAATAATGAAAAAAGTATTTCCACTGTCTTAGGTAACAAATTGATAAAATATTGCACGAAAATCTAATTTGTTGACTCTTGTATAATGCATTTTCCTTTTGGTGTCCCCCCTCCTGTTTTTTCGTGTCCAAATCCACTATTTGCTGCCCACTAATATATTTTCATTGTACCGCTGTAACTACGGTAATGTCTTTTATACATTTATTGATAGGTCATCTACATATCATTATATAATTTTTATTATTCATACAATTTCCATTTATCTGCAAGACATAAAACATCTTAATGTCAGTGAGATCTCAAATTACCCTTGTTAAGGTTAAATCTATGGGAATGAAATATATTGTATTTTAAAAATATTTCTTGGAGAAATTAATAGTTTAAACTTCTTTATTCTGAGCATTGTTCTTGAAGAATGTTTTTTTTTCTTGTTTGTCAATTTCTGAAACATATACTTACATTTATTTGAAGTGTTTAGATTCTTACTCAGTTTCGCTAAGATTTAACACATAAAATTTTGAATTAAGTGTATGTTTAAAAAATATTTTGACAACTAAGAAAAAAAAAATAGACATCCTTTAAGTTGAGTATGCAGAACAAAGAAGTTAAAAATATTAATTTCCCGAGGAGATATTTTAAAAATACAAATGCATCACATGCCCATAGTTTTAACATTAGCTAGAGGGATTTGAGATCTGACTGACTAACAACCATAAGTATTTCCTAAAAGTTGAAAACTTTATAAAACAAGTTTTCTGATTGGATGCTTTCTCTTATCTCCTTATTATGCTGAAGCTCTCTCAGTCCTTCATTATGCTGAAGCTCTCTTAGCTCATTATTATGATCCTTTAATTATGTTAATATATCAATTCTTATGTACATCTTTTCTTAATTTTCAATTTCATTTTTATAAATGCCGTATAACGCGCACCAGTGTATTTTGAAGAATTTACCTATACAAGGTGTGGTTATTAATTTCCAGGACTGGAGAAATTATTTCTGAAATATGAATGTACAGTACATAACTGTTTAATATGTTTCGAAATAAGTTCCGTCAGACGTAATACACTTTTGTGCGGGGCTGTATAATTGTTTGAAACAACTTGCAATGTCATTTTTGGGAATCCTCTTAATTTCGGACGTCACGTTTTCATTCATATTTTTAATATCCAGAAATCTTTTCCGCTTAGTGATGTTTTCAGTCTGAGAAACAGGAAATAGTCTGCGGGTACCAAGTCCGGAGAGTATGAAGGATGTTTAACTGCACGATGTCAAGCTTGGCCGAAAAATGCTTCACAAGGTACACCATCATGAAAGCGTCATTACCGAACACTTGTACGTGAAACATTTTACGTGTTTTACTAACACGTTTTACAAGTTTGAAACAAAATGTAATGTTTCTTCTCTGCTTCATTATTTTCACTATTTCACTTCAACAATAATGCTTTGCCAGCGAACAATTGAACAATTGAAACACCAGAAATTAAAATGAGAATGACGCCAAGCGCAGATACGTGACCATTCAAATACCATCGTTAAGCCACAAACGAAATTTCAATTCTAATATTTGTTGCTACAGTACTACTGGAAATTTACAGCCATACCTTCTATAAAGTGCGCGTTGTAAGTCAGACTATACAGCATGTAATTATTTTTAGTGTTTTTACATTTTTATTTATTTATTTTATTTGCTCTCAATTTGATGTTCCCTTTGATTGTTGACAAATGACTGAGAAACAATGGCGTATCAGCGATTGAAACAAAAATAAGTATTCATAGTCCCAACAATTACTTTAATTGTTTCAACGCAGAAACTATTTTCTAAATAAAAATCAATTGTTATAAATTAACAAACGAAGAGCATTGTTGATCAAAACAGACCTTTTTCAGAATTAAAACGATTGTTCACTTCCAAAACCGCTATTAGCTTATTTGCGTTTTGTGAAATCGTTAATTTTACAAACAACAGTTTATTTATTCTACGTTTGTGTGAGATTTATATATAATTTTTGTTGATTTTGTTTACTATCCTTAAAATGTATATTTTGGAAAGCCAAAATCCAAATTGGGAATCTAATTACAAGCTTTTTTCATCTCATCCATACGCTGATGATACTGTCAGATCTACAACGGCTGGAAGTACTGAACTTCATGTCGAAAAGGACTCCTATAGTAGTCGGTTTTTGTTCGTGTATGGATTTATTAGCCTTTTAGCTGTATTTATATTAGCATCTCTGTGTCTGACTATTTATCACCATTGGAAAGACATAATACCTGTGTTAAGAGAGCTTCATGTATACTTAACTTCTCCCAGAAGAGCTGTCAGCAGAATTAGAGGACGGATTTTCCAGAGAGAAAGAAGTGTGGATGTAAGTCAACCTGAAGGAGTTACCCAAACTGACCAACAAGGTGGAATTTGGTGGACTGGGTTGAATCTGGAAAACTATGGAGGAAGCGTCCCTTTTCATGTCTGATTTTGTAGATGTGACACAATTCAATTTAGATAAAAAATTCAAGCATGCTGAGTGTAATAATCTACTAAACGTACCACGAAAGCAGATTTATGTCAACTTTAATTCTATGAATAAATGTCTTTTACTAAACAATTAATCTCAAATGTCATATTAATTAATCTTAGCATCTACATCCTTTTATTAATATTACTAGCAAAGCCCGCGGCTTTGCTCGCGTAATTCTTCAAAAATGCCAAGTGGTATACGTAGGATTATTTTCATTAGAGGAAATTTTACTTCCACAGATAATTCAGAAATTACTAATTAAGGCACACTAATTAAGTAAATTTCTCTAATGACTATATCACAGAAATTGCAATTTTAAAACTTTTCTGTTCTGCTCACATTAAAATAAAATAAAAATTAAAAACTGTTCTGTGGATGCATTTGTTTCTATGCTATGTCAAATTTTAAGTTTCTATCCCTAACAATTTCAGATAAAACATTGTTTAGAAGGTTTTTAGAACTTTTACAGTCTATTTCACTTTTTTAAAATTTCGATTTTTTTTTATTGAAACCGTTTTTAGCGAGAACTGAAATCTTAAAACTTCTTATACCAGCAGCATCACTAAAATCGCAATTTTGGAATGTTTTTTGCTTCTGCACCTTTTTTAAATTTCGAATTTTGTAAAAACTGTTCTGTGGAAGCATTTACGTATAAAAAATAACAGGCATGTTAAATTCTAAGTTTCTATCGCTAACAATTTAGAAAAAAAAAACAATTTATAACGTTTTCCGCTCAGTTTACACCTTTAAACTTCGAATTTTTAATAGACTGTTTATACCGAGCGTCTGCATCTTAAAAGTTACAACTATACTAAATTTCTAGTTTCTAACCCGAATAACTCCAATTAAATCATAATGTAGAACGTTTTTAGAACGTTTGCCGCTCATTACAGCCTGTTAAATTTCGATTTTTTTAGAAATCGGTCTTAGCGAACATTTTCATTTTAAGAGTAACCACCATACCAAATACGAAGCTTCTATACCAGCTGTATCACATAAGTTGCAATTTTAGTACTTTTTTTTTTGCTCCTGTCCTTTTACATTTAGCATTTTTAATAAATTGTTCTGGGTGATCATCTACGTGAGTAACAGCCATGAGAAATTTTAAGTTTCTAGCCTTAATAGTTCCAAATAAATCGTAATTTAGAACTTTTTAGAATGCTTCTCGCGTATTTCACTCTTGTAATTTCGATTTTTTTTCAAATTGTTGTGTGCGACCAAATCAGCAGCCATGTAAAATTTTAAGTTTCTGCCCATAACAGTTCCATAATTGAAATTTAGAACACTTTTTAAACGTTTTCCGCTCATTTTACACTTTGAAATTTTGAATTTATTTACAAACCATTGTTAGCGAGCATTTGTATCTTAACAGTAACCGTCATGTCAAATTTAAAGTTTCTAATTCTGCTAGTATAAAAAAAAAAAAAAATAAAAAAAAAAACGTGTTCAGAAATTAGCATTTTGTGTTTGTTGCTTAAGTTTTGCACACCAGTGTAATTATTTTATCAAACGTTATAGCCAAATATTCAGAAAAAGGGGGGATCCTTAGGGACCTGACTCTTCTACCGCCAATTACTCTCCTGCACCTTTTCCTGCCTTTACCAGTCTTGTTCTGCGTAACTTAGACATCACTTTGTTAATTTACTTCCAATTTTACTTCCAATTTTACTTCTAATTTCTTCATAACTATAGCTTTCTACAATTAAAATATTGTTATACATTGATTTCTGGGTAACTAATCAACTCTTTATGATGTTTTCTTAATTTTATTGTGTTTTACTAGCTTAAGAATAGAAAGGTGGCAAAGAACTTTAGCAATTTGATAGCAATCATAAAAATAGTCATAAAAGCCCTCCTATAAGTACCAAAATATGACATTTTTAAAAAATGCTATCCTAGCTTTGATTGGCACATTACCAAATAAAATGGAATCTGTGTGTCACTCCAAACTAGAGATGTGTCATTTGTCAAGGAACGATTCCAAAGGAACGAATCCGGCAGTGAAATTGAAGGAACGATTCCAGTCTTTAAAAAGGAATCGGTCCTTTTTGGAACGATTCCTCGGATTCGGTCCAAAATATATCGAATCCAAAAAGGACCGATTCCTCGGAACCGGTCTAGAATGTACCGACTCCGAAAAGGACCGATTCCTCGGAATTAGTCCAAAATGTAGCGATTCCGAAAAGGAACGATTCCTAGGAATCGGTCCAAAATGTACTGACTCAGAAAAGGACCGAATCCTCGGAATCGATTCCGAAAAGGACCGATTCCTCGGAATTAGTAAAAAATGTAGCGATTCCGAAAAGGAACGATTCCTAAGAATCGATCCGAAATATACCGATTCCAAAAAGGATCGATTCCTCGGAATAGGTCCTTGCATAATTCTGCACAAAACTCTTCCAAACTGATACATAAAATCAAGCGGCATAAAATCTCGGTCAATTTCGTTACTGGGCAAAATCGAACAACTACAGAGGGGGAGGGGGTGGGGGGGCTTTTTGTGAAAACAGAAAAAACTCATAACTTCTTAATTATGATACTTATTGAATCCGTTTAAAGTTATTATTACTTCTAGGAAAAGGGCCAAAAATTTATGTTTGACAGATTTTTCATTTTATTGAAAATGCCCTCAATAGGGGTTTAAGAAGTAAAAAACTTCGTCATAACTACGTCAATTCACAAGATATCAAATCCTCTTAAATTTATTATAAATTTTTTTTACTATTATCTACAACTTTTATACTGACAAGATTTGTATTTGCGGTTTAATTAAATAATTTTTCACTATTTAAAACGCATTGAAATTTATATATATCACTAAGGTGCATGACAAGAGGCACACTACAGAATACTATGAGTATAGCACTCGTCGTTCATTTACAGGGACACACAAAAGAATTCTCTACTGTCTGTTAACAATAGTTCCTGGAATTGCGTTTTAAGTTGCTGAACGCGATTTTAAATTTAACTCACTTTTTGTCTATTACTTGGTGTGTATAAATTCTGTATTTCATATACAGGGCAGCACAAAAGTTCGCGAACACATTTCCGTTTATTGAAAGAAACTCCAGAAGGAGAATTTTAAACGGTGCTACGCGTTTCCTAACTCAACTAAAATTTAGCATCCTATGTAGCATATATACAAATCTATAGATCATATACAGGGCTGAATAAAAATATTCGGATATTTTTCCGAATATTGTATATGTTGGGAATATATGTTGGAAATTCCTGAAATTACGTTTTTAAATATGTTATGCGTTTTCCAAATTATTTACTTAGATGTTATCTTTCAGTTTATTAAACGGTAATGATTTGTAAAATTATTTTCGATGCGTTGGAAAGTGTTACATAATCTATGCTTGACGCAGGATTTTTCGTTCTTGTTTATTCATCTTTCGAACAAGCGGTCTCAGAGACCGCTCACCAAAGCCGTAAACAGAAAAATATTTCGGACAGGGATTTTTAGGTTCAATATTTTATTCTTATTATCGTATTTCTTTTGTAATACTTTAATAAAGTTAAAATTATTTAAAAGCTATCTATTGTGAATTCGAGTAACCGATACTTATCGCAAAATAAAAAAATGAATATTTGAGTCTTCTTCATTGCAAAAGAAATTATAATTCCATTTGTGTTGATGGTGCTTGATTCTACTTTGCCAATGTATCAACAATATAGTGCCAACCAAATTAAAGATTACTAAAGCTTTTTACATCTATTTTAAAATGTCTTTTGTCAGAAATGTATTCCCAGGAGCATATGTCAAAACGGTTACGTTTGCCAATTTGTGAATGTTTGGAATTAGACGCTGATTGTATTCTTCAAGCGTTTCAGTTAAACAAGTTGGAGAATTTATTAGAATATTCCACCAATTTGATTGATTGCATGAAAATCCCGCTTTTACACAGTTCCATTTTAAAAAAAAAATAAATAAAATAAAATAAATAAATAAATAATAGGAATTTTAAAAATTTCTATTGTTTATTACCTATTTTCTATTTTCTTAAATTGCATTCACTTTTTTAAAGTCAGGTTTTTTAAATTTTAACTTTCTTCATTGATCCTTAATGGCTTATTTACAGTCATCCTGAAAAAAATTTCGGAGGGGGATTAAACCCTCGTGATCCCCCCCCATTGGTTACGGCCTTGGCTACTTTGACGCCTCGTGTAATATCTCTTTTATGCCTTCACTTCATGGACGTCTTTTGAAGGGAAAGTGACACAGATTCTCATTTTCCTGCAAAGAGTATTCCGAAAAGCTTATGAAGATGCTCTCCCGCAAGACCATGTGGAATTAAGCGCGGATCCAAGGGGGAGATAGTGGGGGTCATGAAACCCCTCTAAACGAAAAACATTTCTATAGAACAATAATTTATATATATATATATATAAATATGTATTACAGGTCTTTTTATTAACCATTGGGAAAATGGTTGTTGTCTTCGGTCGAGAACAGACCTCTTGGCGTCGTCACTTTATTTTTTTTAAGCGTTTTTAACAAAATTCTGTAACTATAGAAGAATTTTTTTTAAGCGTTTTTAACGAAATTAACAAAATTCTGTAACTATAGAAGAATTTTTTTTAAGCGTTTTTAACAAAATTCTGTAACTATAGAAGAATTTTTTTAAGCGGTTTTAACGAAATTCTGTAACTATAAGTAGTAGAGAAAGGAGAGTTCACCGGCAGAAGGCGCAATCCGCAATGAGGAATGGGGATTCCTCAAGGAAGAATGGGAATGAGGGGGTAGGAGGTGCCTTCTCAACCGGAAGTGCAATCTTCAGGGGATCAACCCTCTTTTTCTCACAATAATCTTTTCTTCTCATTTTGTTGGTACATCTGATATTTTGTTAAAAAGGTTTATGTGTAAGAGTATGTTTTAAAAAGCATATATGTCTTATTATAAATAGTTCTATGTGTGTGTGTGTGCGTGCATGTATGTGTGTATGTGACAAATAGTTCTCTTTATGTGTGTATATGTGTGTGCGTGCATATATGTCTTATAGTTATTATAAATACCTGTATGTGTGTGTGTATATGTGTGACAAATAGTTCTCTTTGTGTGTGCGACTATCTGCTTGTTTATCAAAGTTTTAGAAATATTTTTCGTTTTTATAACGAAAAAAATATGTGTTAGTTAGTTAAAAAGTTTCACAAATTAAAAAAAAAAATTCTTTTAGAAAAAGTTTTACATTACTTATAAATTTTAAAAAAAGTACTCAATAATAAAATCAACAATTTTTATTATAACAAAATAATTTACAGAAAGATATTTACAGATCAAAATATACATCCCGATTTTGTATTAGCAATACAAATCAACATTTTCTTCCTTGTTACAAACTTGATTAATTTCATAATGGCCATATGCTAAGCTGCATATCCCATCATCCAATAAGTAACGCTTATCGTCAAAGGGACTTAAGCTAATTTTATTTTGAGTTAATGTATATAGGCGATGATCATCTTGGGCAATCCTTGTCTGTTTCTCCAGACTTGTTTTTTGTTGTTGGAGGCACTCCAGGTAGTCATCATGTTTAATTTTCTGTCGAACAATCTGCGTAGACACGCCTTTTGCACGTTTCTTTTCGTCTTTAACAGATTTTAGAGAATACATTTTGGATTTCAGTCCGACAAACTCAAGGGCTAATTCACCATTAAGTTCATCCTTAAACTTTCCGAGCGTCTTCTTATTATCCTCAGAGTATAGACGATGAGATTTCGGGTATTCAGAAAAGTCAAACAACTCACGATGCTGCTCCAGATCCTTATAAATATTATTGGTTTGAATATGATACGTTAGGGAATCTGTATCCGTAAAGAGTAAAACTGCACGATCTTTGTATGTTTTCTTTATAAAATTGTAATGGAAATCATACATACAAAGTTTAGATAGTTCAAGTATAGAAAATCCAACATAGATGGGTCGGTTCATATGTATGCTAGTTTTTAATCTCTCCACAGCAGTCAAGTCTTCATCATAAGTTTTAAACGATTTAAAAGTAGGCGATGCTACTAATTTTTTGGCTCTTTTTTCACCATTACAAAGCACAATATTTCTTCTTTTTCGTAGATTTTCCATGGTTTTACCAAAAACAGAATTGTTCATTAACTTAAAAAAGTCTTTCTCAAAAGAAGATTTTGCTTCTTTCCTTTTATCGGTGTTGAAATTAATATATTTCTGCAACCATGGCCCCTGTTTAAATTTTAAAGCTTTATGCACAGCTGTAATTTTTAAACCAAGTTCTAAATAAAATTTGAGATTACGATAATGGGTTATATAATTTCGTTTATTATTTAAATTTGGTATAAGTTTAGGAGTTCCGACGAATTTTCTATTGTTCAGTAAGCTTCTTGCATGAGAAGACAACATCTGATCCTCCACAGTTACTCTCTCAGGGGCGACAGGGTATTCATTATGCAAAGGATGTAAATGTTTTGGGTATTCCAAGTCTACCTCGAAAAGATACCCAATTTCGGAATTATCAGATAAAGATAGAACCCACTCTTCTGTGATATGACTTGTTTCACACCATTCAAAACCGCCATAGGGTAAAAATTGGCTCATAGCCCACCCGTATAAGTTATTGGCATCCCAATACATGATGTAGCTGGGTGCCTCATTTTTCTTATAATCGGGCGTACCAGGGATGTTTGCTCGGGCATATCTTTTACTTATCATGCTAATGCCGCCTCGTATTCCATTTTCAACCATAAGCAACATATCTATATCACTGAGTAACTCTAAAGGTGTATCAGACATCTTCAAACAAGCCTGCCATGCTAGCCCAGGTGCTGTAAACAGGTGAGCAGGGTCAATTTCATAATACTGCTGACATAATTTCCTAAAGTTTTGAAACACGTCAGCAAGTAGTAGAACATCTGTCTTCACATAAAGGTTGTGATAATCACCAAGAGTCTTGATATCAAATGTTTTCCATACATTCTGGGCGTGTTGGTACTCCTTTTCATCTATAGGCTCATTGGTTAAACTATTAAAAAAGGCAGAAGGCGGGGGAAGCTGCTTCTCAGTAAATTTTTCAAAACAAGTAAAATAATCATAGGGGTAAACCCCTTTCCGTATAAGTAAAGATAAATTATTATTTTGTGAGAAATTTTCTGCAAGTATAGAGAATTGATCAGGTTGAAGGTTTTTAACAAGTTTTTCCAATGACGTAGGCAAAAATTGGAAAGAATCTATAAACACCATCTGAATAGGAGATGTAGGCTTTCTGATTTTAAAGGTGATATAGTTTACCATAGAAGTAGCAATAACATCGATTTCATGATCTTTGAATTTTCCAAGCTTTGTCATAATATGATGGCCATCGTAGTTTTTCAAGTTATGGAATATAACAGGAATTGTTTTACACTGCTTATAGTTCAAGTTGCATTCCACATGTGCAGCCCCTCTGTACGCACCTGACAGGTGATCATGGTCACGTGTGCGTTTCTCATCTAAAGTTTTCTTACAAATATGACAAAACTCTGCTTCTCGAAATGCCTTTTCTTCCTTGGGAGAAAGCTTCATAGGTTTAATATTATGTAACTTTTCTCCTAAAATTTCCTTCTCTTGCATCATTCGGTTTAAAAAATGCTCAACACAGTTTCTACCCCGATATACCTGTGCTTTTTTCACACACGTTCCATCGGGTCCAATAACCACATAGGCATAACCACATGGTAAGTGATAGGTTGTTTTCTCGGTATAAGATGCTTTAGAAGAGGGTGGAGCTGACGAAATAGGTATAAGGAGACTCTCAAAATCCGCATAAATCGTATAGGCAACAGGATGTTGTAAATGAATACCTGTAAACTTTAATATATTATCATTTTCATTAGGCATCTTTATAGCTTGCGCAACATGTTGAGAACAATATTCATTATGCTTATCCAATAGATCTTGTCTTGAAAATCGATGCAAACATCGATAACAGTAGTGTTGCACACCATTATGCTTGGTAAGATCACCTAAAAGTCTTGAAAAACTTCTTATCAAACAATAGTGTTGCTTTTCACCATCACCAACCAATAACAAATTAATCACATCTTGATCTTTCTTTTCAGATATATACAGAGGGCAAACTTCGTCCTCTTCATAACCAAACACGTTAACCCGTAAATTGTTGAGTTGTTCAATAACAGGTACCTTCTGAAGGGGTACAGGGCATTCTACACTACCTAATTTAATGTCATGTTCATAAGGTTGATAATGTGAAACACGTTCAGGCTTTTTTGTATAATCTAAGTTTAGTTTAAAAGCCAAAAGACACCATACTAAGCATTTGTTATCTTCGTTTTTTATATTCAGCACTGCTTTTTTATCATCGAGTTTTTTAGACAAAGGAATATAGGAACTCGCAGCGAGGGGGTGATATTTAGCAATCTTGAGTTCTAAATGAAGAATTTTTCTAAGTTTCCAGCCAGAACCTCTTTGTACAAATTCTTCAAAGGATTTAATAATCTTCGAAAATCCTTCCTCAATATGCTGTGAAATAGTATCTTCTATAAGTTCGGTCATACACGAACATCGAAAATAACATTGAATTTCTTCAAACTCTTCATTATCAGTTAGACGTTCAAGTGATATTTTTTCTACCATATACCATTTAATTGCACCTTTTTCATGAATTTCACTTATTAAACGTTCTTGTATTTCAGTTTGTACATGGCTATGAAATACCTCTAAATCATTTTCCTCACGTTCATCAGGATGCAAAATCACTGTTTTAAACACATTAAGCGCATCAGAATACTTTGTGTTTTTCAACTTTGCATTAGATAAGTTCATTTTGCGTTTTACACTCACAAGAGGAGTGCGGGGGTGTTGAGTGCGTACATGTTGTCTCAGATCAAATTTTCTTCCAAACACTTTATCGCAATCACAGCAAGGAAATGTTGAATTCCGATGCGACTGTAAATGCTGCTTCAAATTATCCTTACGTGTAAAAGCTTGATCACATTCATCACACTTAAATGTAGACTGTCCATCAGTATTATGGATTTTCAGGTGTCTAATCAAGTCTGATTTCCTTCTAAAACACTTTCCACAAGTTTCACAGGAAAACGACTTTTCATTAAGATGAACCTTAACATGTTGATTTAAATTAGAATATGTTGCAAAGACTTTGCCACAGGTGGGGCAAATATGCTTCTTTTCCACATTCGTAGGGGTCACAGTCTTTAAAGAAACATCCTCTTCAACTTGTTGATTAAAATTTAAAGAACTTTGAGACATAGTATCCTTTTCTGAAAAAACTTCAGAGAATCCATCATGCTGTAACAATCCAACACTATCATGTGTTTTTAAGTGTCTTTGTAGGTTTGATCTTCGATAAAAAGACTTCTGGCAGATATTACAACTATATAATTTCTCGCCAGAATGAATTTTCATATGTCGGTTCAGATTAGAAATGCTCGAAAAATCTTTATCACAGGTAAGACAGGTAAACATCTTCTTCGCAGATACAGAATCTCCCACAATCGAGGTTTCATCAATAGGCATATCAACATCCATAATATAAAATCAATAAAAAAAAACTTTTAACTCTTAATGGCAAACAACAGCGATTCGCACTGATAAAAAGCGGGAGCAATTTAAAACACGTTTAACCACTAGCGATATGAATCCTCAAATGATGAAAATCCTAATTTTCCCCGTCTATTTATACCGACCCGAAGACAAAGTTGAGTTGTAGCATTGCTTGATATGATTGTTATCAAAACGCGTCATACGATTTCGGGGGCCTATAAGTTTCTTTCCCCTCTTTATAATATAACATAATTTAACAGATAAACCCGAATGTATACAAATTTAAATTCGTAAATTATATTATATCACAAAATATAAAAAATCCTACAAAATAAAAATAGAATTTAGCACTTACCCCAAAAACACATCCACTTTACTTGTTAGTCTGCACTTAACTAATCTTTCTTCCTTATCTATAGTAGGGGGCGCTGCCATCGCCGCGAGAGGCACTGCCCGTCTTCCGGTGTGTGACGTCATTTCCGGTTTGAGATAAGAATAAACCTTAAATACACGCACTTAGTCATTCTTCCTTCCCTCTTTCGCGCTAGTAGTTGTCAGTTTCTTGTTTAGACGTGTTGGGTGACGTCATTACATGTTTGCGATAAGAACAAGATTATCCCCTTATCAACAGGTAAAAAGCTGCACTTCAGTGACGTCACAAGTCATATGACATAGCTGATAACGGCACGATTAGCTGATAAAAATTTGTACTAATCATCTATTTCCCTTCAAGTCATTGCATGAGACGGTTGAGCTCCAATAGCTGTATATAAGGTAAGAGTAATTTATATATTATAATAAGATTTTAAATTAATTTAGTAGATGTTACAATTTGATATTTAAAAATTTTCATGCTAAACGAGGTGATTATATGTTGTTCATCATACTAAATCTACAAATTTTAATTCGAAAGAAATATTATTAAAATTATAATCTAAAATAAATTAGTTAAAATGACTAACAAATTTCAACAAAAAGAAGCTAATTATAAAAGGAAATGTACAAAGTTTATAAATTTACACATGTGTTAAACGCGTTTACAAACCTTATCATAGGCAAAAGTCTAATTCCACCAGACTATTTGTTATAAGTTTAACTATAAGTCAACATGTAAGATATTTGTGAAAAGGAATCCTAGGATTTTTAATTTTCCCAGTTCAGTTTCAATCATATTGTAAAAGGTTAATTCAAACTTTTAAATTATCTATAGTAAAATAATTAAATTAAAATGTATTTTTGATAGTTTAAGAATTATAAACTATAACTTTGACTACTTTTTAAAATGTTTGCCTGGTAGGAAACTACGATAACATGTCTATGTTTAAATTTTTCTGATAACATGCCAATGCCTCAATTTCTCTGACAACTTGTCTATGCTTGAATTTTTCTGATAATATGTCTGTGCTTGAATTTTTCTGCTAACATGTCGATGTTTGAATTTTTCTGTTAACATGTCTATGTTTGATTTTTCTCTTCTTTTAAAATGTATAAACTTTTTGCTATGCATGTCTTTCGATTTCATTGAAGAAAAAAGTGATCGATCAACTTTTTCAAACCATTTTAATGTTAATATTTTTAAACGAATGCGATTATCAGATAAAAATATATGTAGTTAATTCATATTATTCCACTAAACATTGCATAACAAAAGAATCTTACAAAAATTTTATACTTCAACATTCAAAAATTGACAATATTCACATCTTAATACTAAAAAACAATCCTTATCTTACAGTATTTCCTGTAACAAAATCTAAAAATTTCATATCAACAAGACCCAAGTCAGAAACTTTACCTGTGAACTTAATACCAATCTTTAATCATAAAGTGATAAAACTGATAATTTTTTTAAAAAGTTACTTCTAAAACATCTCATAGATGGCGCTGTTGAAACAAATTAATTCAAAATTTGTTTAAAAGACTTTAAAAAATTAAATCTAACTTTAAACTAACAAAAACCTGTAGAACAATCACTTTCAGTTAGAAATATTCTAAAATAATTAAAACTTATAAAATCGCTCATAGGGGGCGTTGCTAAAAAAAATAAACTCAAAGTTGTTTAAAATATATTAAAAAATAAATCTAACTATAAACTATCTTCAAACTCCAGAAAAATTACTTTCAATTAGAAATATTTTAAAATAATTAAAACTTCTAAAACCGTTCATAGGGGGCGCTGCTGTGAAAAAATCATTTCGAAACTTGTAAAAAATTAATCCAAAACTTATTTAAAACACTTTTACAAAAAATTTGACCAAAATACCGATAAACATCAAGTAGATAATAAATAAGGTGCGTCGCAAGTGGAATGAAGGTTATAGGAAGTGGCAGGTGTGGACATCGGATGTAGCAGGTGCTGATAACAGACATGCTGGAACAGGAAGTGGGGCATGTTTAGACAGGAGTGATCCCGGAAGTAAGACCGGAAATATGAAAGGAAGTCGAAGCTGGAACTTCCGGCTTCCACTTCCATCGCGTTTCCGGTCTTACTTCCGGAATCACTCCTGTCTAAACATGCCCCACTTCCTGTTCCAGCATGTCTGTTATCAGCACCTGCTACATCCGGTGTCCACACCTGCTACTTCCTATAACCTTCATTCCACTTGCGACGCACCTTATTTATTATCTACTTGATGTTTATCGGTATTTTGGTCAAATTTTTTGTAAAAGTGTTTTAAATAAGTTTTGGATTAATTTTTTACAAGTTTCGAAATGATTTTTTCACAGCAGCGCCCCCTATGAACGGTTTTAGAAGTTTTAATTATTTTAAAATATTTCTAATTGAAAGTAATTTTTCTGGAGTTTGAAGATAGTTTATAGTTAGATTTATTTTTTAATATATTTTAAACAACTTTGAGTTTATTTTTTTTAGCAACGCCCCCTATGAGCGATTTTATAAGTTTTAATTATTTTAGAATATTTCTAACTGAAAGTGATTGTTCTACAGGTTTTTGTTAGTTTAAAGTTAGATTTAATTTTTTAAAGTCTTTTAAACAAATTTTGAATTAATTTGTTTCAACAGCGCCATCTATGAGATGTTTTAGAAGTAACTTTTTAAAAAAATTATCAGTTTTATCACTTTATGATTAAAGATTGGTATTAAGTTCACAGGTAAAGTTTCTGACTTGGGTCTTGTTGATATGAAATTTTTAGATTTTGTTACAGGAAATACTGTAAGATAAGGATTGTTTTTTAGTATTAAGATGTGAATATTGTCAATTTTTGAATGTTGAAGTATAAAATTTTTGTAAGATTCTTTTGTTATGCAATGTTTAGTGGAATAATATGAATTAACTACATATATTTTTATCTGATAATCGCATTCGTTTAAAAATATTAACATTAAAATGGTTTGAAAAAGTTGATCGATCACTTTTTTCTTCAATGAAATCGAAAGACATGCATAGCAAAAAGTTTATACATTTTAAAAGAAGAGAAAAATCAAACATAGACATGTTAACAGAAAAATTCAAACATCGACATGTTAGCAGAAAAATTCAAGCACAGACATATTATCAGAAAAATTCAAGCATAGACAAGTTGTCAGAGAAATTGAGGCATTGGCATGTTATCAGAAAAATTTAAACATAGACATGTTATCGTAGTTTCCTACCAGGCAAACATTTTAAAAAGTAGTCAAAGTTATAGTTTATAATTCTTAAACTATCAAAAATACATTTTAATTTAATTATTTTACTATAGATAATTTAAAAGTTTGAATTAACCTTTTACAATATGATTGAAACTGAACTGGGAAAATTAAAAATCCTAGGATTCCTTTTCACAAATATCTTACATGTTGACTTATAGTTAAACTTATAACAAATAGTCTGGTGGAATTAGACTTTTGCCTATGATAAGGTTTGTAAACGCGTTTAACACATGTGTAAATTTATAAACTTTGTACATTTCCTTTTATAATTAGCTTCTTTTTGTTGAAATTTGTTAGTCATTTTAACTAATTTATTTTAGATTATAATTTTAATAATATTTCTTTCGAATTAAAATTTGTAGATTTAGTATGATGAACAACATATAATCACCTCGTTTAGCATGAAAATTTTTAAATATCAAATTGTAACATCTACTAAATTAATTTAAAATCTTATTATAATATATAAATTACTCTTACCTTATATACAGCTATTGGAGCTCAACCGTCTCATGCAATGACTTGAAGGGAAATAGATGATTAGTACAAATTTTTATCAGCTAATCGTGCCGTTATCAGCTATGTCATATGACTTGTGACGTCACTGAAGTGCAGCTTTTTACCTGTTGATAAGGGGATAATCTTGTTCTTATCGCAAACATGTAATGACGTCACCCAACACGTCTAAACAAGAAACTGACAACTACTAGCGCGAAAGAGGGAAGGAAGAATGACTAAGTGCGTGTATTTAAGGTTTATTCTTATCTCAAACCGGAAATGACGTCACACACCGGAAGACGGGCAGTGCCTCTCGCGGCGATGGCAGCGCCCCCTACTATAGATAAGGAAGAAAGATTAGTTAAGTGCAGACTAACAACTAAAGTGGATGTGTTTTTGGGGTAAGTGCTAAATTCTATTTTTATTTTGTAGGATTTTTTATATTTTGTGATATAATATAATTTACGAATTTAAATTTGTATACATTCGGGTTTATCTGTTAAATTATGTTATATTATAAAGAGGGGAAAGAAACTTATAGGCCCCCGAAATCGTATGACGCGTTTTGATAACAATCATATCAAGCAATGCTACAACTCAACTTTGTCTTCGGGTCGGTATAAATAGACGGGGAAAATTAGGATTTTCATCATTTGAGGATTCATATCGCTAGTGGTTAAACGTGTTTTAAATTGCTCCCGCTTTTTATCAGTGCGAATCGCTGTTGTTTGCCATTAAGAGTTAAAAGTTTTTTTTTATTGATTTTATATTATGGATGTTGATATGCCTATTGATGAAACCTCGATTGTGGGAGATTCTGTATCTGCGAAGAAGATGTTTACCTGTCTTACCTGTGATAAAGATTTTTCGAGCATTTCTAATCTGAACCGACATATGAAAATTCATTCTGGCGAGAAATTATATAGTTGTAATATCTGCCAGAAGTCTTTTTATCGAAGATCAAACCTACAAAGACACTTAAAAACACATGATAGTGTTGGATTGTTACAGCATGATGGATTCTCTGAAGTTTTTTCAGAAAAGGATACTATGTCTCAAAGTTCTTTAAATTTTAATCAACAAGTTGAAGAGGATGTTTCTTTAAAGACTGTGACCCCTACGAATGTGGAAAAGAAGCATATTTGCCCCACCTGTGGCAAAGTCTTTGCAACATATTCTAATTTAAATCAACATGTTAAGGTTCATCTTAATGAAAAGTCGTTTTCCTGTGAAACTTGTGGAAAGTGTTTTAGAAGGAAATCAGACTTGATTAGACACCTGAAAATCCATAATACTGATGGACAGTCTACATTTAAGTGTGATGAATGTGATCAAGCTTTTACACGTAAGGATAATTTGAAGCAGCATTTACAGTCGCATCGGAATTCAACATTTCCTTGCTGTGATTGCGATAAAGTGTTTGGAAGAAAATTTGATCTGAGACAACATGTACGCACTCAACACCCCCGCACTCCTCTTGTGAGTGTAAAACGCAAAATGAACTTATCTAATGCAAAGTTGAAAAACACAAAGTATTCTGATGCGCTTAATGTGTTTAAAACAGTGATTTTGCATCCTGATGAACGTGAGGAAAATGATTTAGAGGTATTTCATAGCCATGTACAAACTGAAATACAAGAACGTTTAATAAGTGAAATTCATGAAAAAGGTGCAATTAAATGGTATATGGTAGAAAAAATATCACTTGAACGTCTAACTGATAATGAAGAGTTTGAAGAAATTCAATGTTATTTTCGATGTTCGTGTATGACCGAACTTATAGAAGATACTATTTCACAGCATATTGAGGAAGGATTTTCGAAGATTATTAAATCCTTTGAAGAATTTGTACAAAGAGGTTCTGGCTGGAAACTTAGAAAAATTCTTCATTTAGAACTCAAGATTGCTAAATATCACCCCCTCGCTGCGAGTTCCTATATTCCTTTGTCTAAAAAACTCGATGATAAAAAAGCAGTGCTGAATATAAAAAACGAAGATAACAAATGCTTAGTATGGTGTCTTTTGGCTTTTAAACTAAACTTAGATTATACAAAAAAGCCTGAACGTGTTTCACATTATCAACCTTATGAACATGACATTAAATTAGGTAGTGTAGAATGCCCTGTACCCCTTCAGAAGGTACCTGTTATTGAACAACTCAACAATTTACGGGTTAACGTGTTTGGTTATGAAGAGGACGAAGTTTGCCCTCTGTATATATCTGAAAAGAAAGATCAAGATGTGATTAATTTGTTATTGGTTGGTGATGGTGAAAAGCAACACTATTGTTTGATAAGAAGTTTTTCAAGACTTTTAGGTGATCTTACCAAGCATAATGGTGTGCAACACTACTGTTATCGATGTTTGCATCGATTTTCAAGACAAGATCTATTGGATAAGCATAATGAATATTGTTCTCAACATGTTGCGCAAGCTATAAAGATGCCTAATGAAAATGATAATATATTAAAGTTTACAGGTATTCATTTACAACATCCTGTTGCCTATACGATTTATGCGGATTTTGAGAGTCTCCTTATACCTATTTCGTCAGCTCCACCCTCTTCTAAAGCATCTTATACCGAGAAAACAACCTATCACTTACCATGTGGTTATGCCTATGTGGTTATTGGACCCGATGGAACGTGTGTGAAAAAAGCACAGGTATATCGGGGTAGAAACTGTGTTGAGCATTTTTTAAACCGAATGATGCAAGAGAAGGAAATTTTAGGAGAAAAGTTACATAATATTAAACCTATGAAGCTTTCTCCCAAGGAAGAAAAGGCATTTCGAGAAGCAGAGTTTTGTCATATTTGTAAGAAAACTTTAGATGAGAAACGCACACGTGACCATGATCACCTGTCAGGTGCGTACAGAGGGGCTGCACATGTGGAATGCAACTTGAACTATAAGCAGTGTAAAACAATTCCTGTTATATTCCATAACTTGAAAAACTACGATGGCCATCATATTATGACAAAGCTTGGAAAATTCAAAGATCATGAAATCGATGTTATTGCTACTTCTATGGTAAACTATATCACCTTTAAAATCAGAAAGCCTACATCTCCTATTCAGATGGTGTTTATAGATTCTTTCCAATTTTTGCCTACGTCATTGGAAAAACTTGTTAAAAACCTTCAACCTGATCAATTCTCTATACTTGCAGAAAATTTCTCACAAAATAATAATTTATCTTTACTTATACGGAAAGGGGTTTACCCCTATGATTATTTTACTTGTTTTGAAAAATTTACTGAGAAGCAGCTTCCCCCGCCTTCTGCCTTTTTTAATAGTTTAACCAATGAGCCTATAGATGAAAAGGAGTACCAACACGCCCAGAATGTATGGAAAACATTTGATATCAAGACTCTTGGTGATTATCACAACCTTTATGTGAAGACAGATGTTCTACTACTTGCTGACGTGTTTCAAAACTTTAGGAAATTATGTCAGCAGTATTATGAAATTGACCCTGCTCACCTGTTTACAGCACCTGGGCTAGCATGGCAGGCTTGTTTGAAGATGTCTGATACACCTTTAGAGTTACTCAGTGATATAGATATGTTGCTTATGGTTGAAAATGGAATACGAGGCGGCATTAGCATGATAAGTAAAAGATATGCCCGAGCAAACATCCCTGGTACGCCCGATTATAAGAAAAATGAGGCACCCAGCTACATCATGTATTGGGATGCCAATAACTTATACGGGTGGGCTATGAGCCAATTTTTACCCTATGGCGGTTTTGAATGGTGTGAAACAAGTCATATCACAGAAGAGTGGGTTCTATCTTTATCTGATAATTCCGAAATTGGGTATCTTTTCGAGGTAGACTTGGAATACCCAAAACATTTACATCCTTTGCATAATGAATACCCTGTCGCCCCTGAGAGAGTAACTGTGGAGGATCAGATGTTGTCTTCTCATGCAAGAAGCTTACTGAACAATAGAAAATTCGTCGGAACTCCTAAACTTATACCAAATTTAAATAATAAACGAAATTATATAACCCATTATCGTAATCTCAAATTTTATTTAGAACTTGGTTTAAAAATTACAGCTGTGCATAAAGCTTTAAAATTTAAACAGGGGCCATGGTTGCAGAAATATATTAATTTCAACACCGATAAAAGGAAAGAAGCAAAATCTTCTTTTGAGAAAGACTTTTTTAAGTTAATGAACAATTCTGTTTTTGGTAAAACCATGGAAAATCTACGAAAAAGAAGAAATATTGTGCTTTGTAATGGTGAAAAAAGAGCCAAAAAATTAGTAGCATCGCCTACTTTTAAATCGTTTAAAACTTATGATGAAGACTTGACTGCTGTGGAGAGATTAAAAACTAGCATACATATGAACCGACCCATCTATGTTGGATTTTCTATACTTGAACTATCTAAACTTTGTATGTATGATTTCCATTACAATTTTATAAAGAAAACATACAAAGATCGTGCAGTTTTACTCTTTACGGATACAGATTCCCTAACGTATCATATTCAAACCAATAATATTTATAAGGATCTGGAGCAGCATCGTGAGTTGTTTGACTTTTCTGAATACCCGAAATCTCATCGTCTATACTCTGAGGATAATAAGAAGACGCTCGGAAAGTTTAAGGATGAACTTAATGGTGAATTAGCCCTTGAGTTTGTCGGACTGAAATCCAAAATGTATTCTCTAAAATCTGTTAAAGACGAAAAGAAACGTGCAAAAGGCGTGTCTACGCAGATTGTTCGACAGAAAATTAAACATGATGACTACCTGGAGTGCCTCCAACAACAAAAAACAAGTCTGGAGAAACAGACAAGGATTGCCCAAGATGATCATCGCCTATATACATTAACTCAAAATAAAATTAGCTTAAGTCCCTTTGACGATAAGCGTTACTTATTGGATGATGGGATATGCAGCTTAGCATATGGCCATTATGAAATTAATCAAGTTTGTAACAAGGAAGAAAATGTTGATTTGTATTGCTAATACAAAATCGGGATGTATATTTTGATCTGTAAATATCTTTCTGTAAATTATTTTGTTATAATAAAAATTGTTGATTTTATTATTGAGTACTTTTTTTAAAATTTATAAGTAATGTAAAACTTTTTCTAAAAGAATTTTTTTTTTTAATTTGTGAAACTTTTTAACTAACTAACACATATTTTTTTCGTTATAAAAACGAAAAATATTTCTAAAACTTTGATAAACAAGCAGATAGTCGCACACACAAAGAGAACTATTTGTCACACATATACACACACACATACAGGTATTTATAATAACTATAAGACATATATGCACGCACACACATATACACACATAAAGAGAACTATTTGTCACATACACACATACATGCACGCACACACACACACATAGAACTATTTATAATAAGACATATATGCTTTTTAAAACATACTCTTACACATAAACCTTTTTAACAAAATATCAGATGTACCAACAAAATGAGAAGAAAAGATTATTGTGAGAAAAAGAGGGTTGATCCCCTGAAGATTGCACTTCCGGTTGAGAAGGCACCTCCTACCCCCTCATTCCCATTCTTCCTTGAGGAATCCCCATTCCTCATTGCGGATTGCGCCTTCTGCCGGTGAACTCTCCTTTCTCTACTACTACTATAGAGGAATTTTTTTAAGCGTTTTTAACGAACTTCTGTAACAATAGAAGAATTTTTTTAAGCGTTTTTAACAAAATTCTGTAAGTATAGAAGAATTTTTTTAAGCGTTTTTAACGAAATTCTGTAACTATACAAGAATTATTTTTAAGCGTTTTTAACAAAATTCTGTAACTATAGAATAATTTTTTTAAGCGTTTTTAACGAAATTCTGTAAATATAGAAAAATTTTTCTTTGAATAAGCAATAGAAATGCATAAAATCGTTACAAAAATGTTAAAGTTACAAAAAGGATAGATGCAAACTATCAGATATGAAAAAATCCCTGACGGCTCGGCCTACAGGCACAGGTAGATTTCGAAGGCTCAGACCATGGGGCGCCTGTTTGTTGGGAATTGCGGAAGAAATTACCTTTTTGCCATGATGTGGAACCGATGAACCGCACACTTGGAAACTTTTCCAAGCGGAGCCGGCAGGGATTTATTATTATTATTATTATTATTATTATTATTATTATTATTATTTGCTATAAGGGTTGGTCCTATAAAAAACTTGTCAATACAAAAGTTTTAGATAATATTAAAAGGATTTATAATAAATTTAAGTGGATTTGATATCTTGTGAATTGACGAAGTTATGATTTTTTTTCTTCTGAAACCCCCCTTCCCCCCCCCCACTGGGAACTTATGAGCTACTGCTTATATTAGCGGTGCTTGTATGTGTATAAACAATGTAAAAACAAGTTGAACTAGTCGGATGTGCCAATCCCAAAATTTTCTTCTATCTCATATGTGTCAATACTTAAAAAAGCGTTTTTTTTTATTATTATGCATTTTAGAATAAACTAGGTCGGAAGTGTCAATCCCAAAACATTCTTCTATCTCACACAGGTTTCGCAAACACTAAAAAAGAATCAGCAGCAATATATATCAAGGATATAACTGAATCTAAAGATTTATTAAATTTTGTGCATTAGTTCTTGAGATATGACTATTGCTATAATTGTGTATAGCCTGTAAAATGCAGCATAGCAGCGTCACCTGTTGGGAGATTTAGACCAAAACCTAAACAACAACAACTTATGTCAAGGTCTAACATAATCTGAAGTTTGATGAAAATCCGTGCATTAGTTCTTGAGATATAGTTATCGTGATAATAATGAAAAAAGTAACATAGCAGCGCCACCTGTTGGGATATCTACATCAAAACGTAACCAGCGTCTATTTATGTCAAGTTCTAACAGAATCTAAAGTTTGATGAATTACCGTGCATTAGTTCTTGAGATATATCGAGATAATAATGAAAAAAGTAGCATAGCAGAACCACCTGTTGGACTATTTACACCAAAACATAAATGGCATCTATTTATGGCAAGGTCTAACAGAATTAGCACCAATTTATATCAGGGACTAACTGAATATAAAGTTTTATTAAATTTCGTGCATTAGTTCTTGAGATAGAGCGCCCACAATTTTTTTGTCACATACAGACAGACAGACAGACTCATAGACTGACATTTTCTAAAAACAGACAAATCGTTTTCAGGACATTCTAAAACGTATAGATCCGTCGAAAACTGGAAGTCGAAAATTTTCATGAATCCAATACTTGTAAAGATAGAAGAAAGTAAAAATGCAGCATAAAACGGCCACCTGTTATATTATTTACACAAAAACCTAATCAGTACCAAATTATGTCAATGTCTAAATGGATCTAAAGTTTTATTAAATTCCGTACATTAGTTCTTGAGATATCACTATCACTGAAATCGTGAAAATTCTGAAATATGCAGCATAGCAGCGTCACCTGTTGGGGGATCTACACCAAAATCTAACCAACAACAACTTAAGTCAACGTCTAATGAATCTGAAGTTTGATGAAATTCTATGCATTAGTTCTTGAGATGTAACTATCGTAAAAATCATAAAAAACGCAGCATAGAAGCGCCACCTGTTGGGCAATTTACGCCAAAACGTAATCAGCTTCTATTTATGTCATGGTCTAGCAGAATCTGAAACTTGGTGAAATTCTGTACTCTTGTTCTTGAGATATGGCTATCGTGAGAACCGTGAAAAATTCAACATAGCAGCGCCACCTGTTGGGGAATTTACACCAAAACCTAACCAACAACAACTTAAGTCAACGTCTAATGAATCTGAAGTTTGATGAAATTCTATGCATTAGTTCTTGAGATGTAACTATCGTAAAAATCATAAAAAACGCAGCATAGAAGCGCCACTTGTTGGGCAATTTACGCCAAAACGTAATCAGCTTCTATTTATGTCATGGTCTAGCAGAATCTGAAGCTTGGTGAAATTCTGTACTCTTGTTCTTGAGGTATGGCTATCGTGAAAACCGTGAAAAATTCAACATAGCAGCGCCACCTGTTGGGCGATTTACACTAAAAAGAATCAGCACCAAGTTATATCAAGGTCTAACTGAATCTAAAGATTTATTAATTTCCGTGTATTAGTTTTTGAGATAGAACGCTATTTGTCAAAATATATTTGACAAAATATTTGTCAAATGCAGACACACACAGCGACAGGTACACTGACAAACAGACAGACTCACAGACAGACATATTCTAAAAACAGTCAGATCATATTCAGGACTACGTATAAATCCGTAGAAAACCGGAAGTCGAAATTTTTTATGAATCTAATACAGTCTGCTTGTACAGATAGAAGAAAGTAAAAAATGGATTGTATGTTAATAACTTGGACACAATTACAATTCCCATCGATTTTAGAAGAAAGACGTGTATTTCAGTATTTGATCGCAAAACAAATGCGTGAGGGTTTTATTATGCAGTCGCACTTTCTTTCAAATTAGTTGAGATATCTCTTGCTCTGAGTATTTCTTGTTGTTACTTACCCATCATACGTAGTATAGGGTAAGTCTTGTAATAGTTTTGAAAATCGAAAAAAAAAAATGACGGATTTACACGTTTCAGACACTGGAGATTCCGAAAAACATATTTTTAGAAAAAAAAAATTGCCGTCCGTCTCTTTGTGTGTCTGTGTGTCTGTAAACGCTCTATCTCTCGAACAAATTGAGATAGAGACTTGAAAATCGGAATCTACTTAGTATGTAATAATGGGCAGAGGCTTATTGAATTTCAGTCCTTATGTCCTTCCGTCTTTATTCATGACCTTATTAGTGTGTAAGACACATTTTATTCATTGTAAATGTTTTGTACGGGGCCATATAAAAATTTATATTTTGTGTTTCTTCAAATTTAATCCTCTGAAAATTGTAATTGATTTCATGAAATTCTGTACTTTATTTCACGTAACTTTGTAATTTATAATATATACCTATGATCAATATTTAAGAAATAAAACCCGAGGTCAATGTTTTTGGGACAACCTGTATACCATTACATACTGATGTTCAAGAAACCTTTCTTTTGTCTGCACCTTTGTCGGCTAAAAATATTCATAACGTTAGTAAATACAACAGAAAGAAACCATATGAAAATTATAACATTTTTTTACATCATGGGAAAACGTTTCTATTCCATAAATGGAAACGTGCAATTTCTATCGAAGCTGATGTTACTTACAGCTACAGAAACATTTCGAACGTATTGAAGTTCAAATCCCGAAGTCCAGCAATGCAATCTTCTACTAAGCAACGGGCTGTACAGGGTACGTATGATCATTACTTTTCAACACCATTATTTTCATATAGAAATTGTCACCTTAAACGCATAAATGACGCAGAAGTCGCACAAATTCTGCGATTAAATGAGGCGAAGATAACTACTTGGAAACAGGGGTTCTGAAAAGTAAGGGTCTTAAGCATCCTGCTAGAAAATCTCCCGTTAAATTGTCAATTTTTTTTTCATATTCAAAGATGATATAATACCAACAGAGTCCGCCCTTCCATTTGTGCTCATTTCTTAGGTCAACTTTTGTAAAAAATATATAAATAAATAAATAAATAAAAACGCCTTTTGCAAGTACTGGTTACATTAACAAGCGCACTAAAATATCCTCAGTTAAACTGCCAATTTATCAGCTCAATATTTATTTAACTCTGTTTAATTTTGGTACAGTTGCGTCGAATCGACGTCATTTTCAGGGATATTCCTATAAGTACCGACATAAAGGTAAACGATGCAAGAATTTCTAAAAAAATATCATTGTAATCTTAAAATCAAGACCGTTAAATTCCAACTAGTATAAAAGCTTAAAACAACCTAAAAGATGCATTATGAGAGAAATATATATAATATAATAAAGAGAATGGTGAAAATGACGTCATGATAGGCCAAAAAAGACAGCGGTTTAATTCAGAAAACTAAAAATTTTACTACGATTGTGTCAAAATAGCGCTATTTTTACAGAGTTTGTATTTCGTATTTATTGAAATTGAAGATCAAATTCGTCGTAAAAGTTGAAAACAAATTTTAAAGTCTCAAAAGATTAGAGAAAGGTGAAATTAAACCACTGTCTCCACGGTCAGTTTAAATATTTATTCTCCATGGTGAATTGACTGATTTCATCGATATGGAATTCTTTGAGATGATAAATCTGGCAATTTAAAAAGCATCTCTTATAAAGCTATCAAATTTGACTGAATTGTGCAAATAGCATAAGACTGTCATAAAATCTTAAAGCTTTAGAGAATTAATCTGTGTCTACACCTTTTGACTTTGATAAAGGATAAATAATGAAGGTACCTCTCTGGCTGTAAGTATTTTTATTCGCATTTAAGCTTTTATTTTAAAATATGAATGATTTTATTTTTTCACGCGACCGTTGCATGCAGTCATTTCATTAGGCGTGCAAAATAAGTAATAGCAGTTGTATTTGTTTACAAGTAATGTTATATTTTTGGCTTAATCTGCTTATGGTTGTGTATAAACACAGAATTAAAAGATTTAAGCTTAAATTTTCAAAAATGTAAATGACCGTTAAACTGCTTAATTACTTATGTAGCTGTAGAGTACAAAAGTACTTGTATGTTGTCTAAATGATTTTTATAACGTAGCTTTTAGGAACTTTGCACCACAAATAGTCAGTTATTGTATCGGTACCCTTTATTTGGTTACTGTAAGCATTTTATTAAATATATGTATTTTTACAATTGATCGCGTAATTTTGCATTCGTCTATATATGCAATTTGGGGTAATCATCCTCCCCAGTTAAGATACAAAACTTTGATTTTATTACATACCTGTATGTTACTATATGAAATATCGGTACTTTTCGGTTAACCGGGCGCTAGTGATATATATACATGAATATACACACACACATATCTACACATATCTACATATACATATATATACATACACATATATATATTCATATATGTATGTATATATATATACAAATTTATGTATATACATATGTATTTATATATGTACATATATCACTGACGCCCGGTTAACCGAAAAGTACCGAAATATCTTGTTATTTCACTGTTAAAAATTTGCAGCAAACTGTCCAGTCATTCGATGGTTTTTATAGAAAACAGTTGCTTAACAGTAATATAACTCTATTTTGACCATAATATGGGCAATAATATGGTCAGAATAGCGGCTATGAAACCGTTTTCTATAAAAAAGGTCGAATGACTGGACAGTTTGCTGAAAATTTTTAACAGTGATCTTAATATCGTTAACCGAATTATTTTTTTTACAAATATTACTTATCTCTGTTAAATATATTTCAGACTTTATTAACAACAGCTGTCACGTCTTCCGAATTTTGAGTAGCACTGCTCCCGAATAGAATATTCGCTTTATAACATCATAAAATTCTGCGATAAAATAAACCGAATATTTCTATTCCGAAATACAGTACGAGCTCCGTTCATTTTCATAACCAGATTTTAATTGTAAAATTGTACTTATCACCAAGTTTCAATCATAAAATCGTAACGTATGCAATTCAATCGTGATGAATGTGATTAAATAAAACCATTAAAATTTAGCTACTAAAGTTGCATACTAACTGTGGGCTTTTATAAATTAATATGTTTTCTGTTATATTATGTATGCGGATGTGTTTTCTTTGAAATGTTACATTTATAGTGTAAAAAAAAAAAAAAATAGTTAACATTGTTAAAATATCTTGGCGAAAAAGTTGGCGAATAATGTTTGGTTATGAAATTTAGAAAAGTAAGTGTTGCACTTAGGTGTCTAAAATTCAAATTAATCCAAACTTCCATAAAAAAAAAAAATTCATGTTAATCTTTTATAATCGGTCTCGTCGACAAGAGTTCATCAAGCTTGAGCTATGCTGCACTGTTAAAAATTTTCTGCAAACTGTCCAATCATTCAACCGTAATTTAATGCTTGACCATAATATTGCCCATATTATGGTCAGAATAGAGTTAAATTACGGTTAAACAGTCGAATGACTAGTCAATTTGTGGCAGAAATTTTAACAGTGTGGTCACTGTCTTCCCAAACACAAAGCTAATAGATTGATACAAAAATATGCATATCGTCAAATATTAGAAGTGTCATTTCGATAACAGCAAATCGTAACCAATAGTGTTGAAATTATCCGCTCAACTGATATCTTTAGCGATACGTGGATGAATTACACTATGTAAAAAATTTTCATACAAGTTCTGTTTCTGGTATGGCAGTATTAGTTTCTGTCTAATTGAGCAGCAAATATGTAAAAAGAGTAGTTATACCCCTGAAACTTCACTTTTGTGGCTGTCACAGTGATATTTACATAGCTGCCAATTTTACATTTTTTTTTATTCATTTGGTACCACTTTTTTAATAGAGTTTTTTCTAAATGTCTCGAAAAGTCTTATTTGAATACAAATTACTGTTTGTTTCATAAGTCTGATACTAGTAAAGATTTCTTTTCAATTTTCCAAGTACCCACAGTCAGTGAAATTTTTCCAAAAACTGTTTGACTGTTGATTCAACTCAGATATGGCTTCAAGAAGTTGCAAGCAGCCAGCATTTGCTTTCTGTTTTATTTGTGGGAAATTTATTACTCTGTGGCATAGCAGGGACACTAAAGCTCACTACCATAAACGATATTGGCCTAAACGTAATGAGTTCATTGTGGGGAAGCACAATATTAAATGGAAGCCACTTGTAGACCCTCGAAAGCTGGCGTTTTCGTTGGATTTCAAATCAAGAAAGCTATTGAGTGTCACGAGTTTCCCAAGCTTCTCAGAACAAAAGATATTGAGGCATGGATCAGTTTTGTTAAAGTAGTTAAAGGCTTCCTTGGAAATAATAAAGCTGAGAACTATGTTGAATTGGTTGAGACTCTGGTTAAAAGGTACAGCAAATGCAGGATGTCACTCAAACTACATACCCTTGCTGCCCACCTTGATAGCTTCAAAGAGAACATGGGTGGGTATTCCGAGGAGCAAGGAGAGCGCTTTCATTAGGACATGCAACATTTTGAACGTCGCTACCAGGAAACCTACAATGAAGGACTTATTCGTGAAAGTGATATGACATACACTCTCAAATTTCGCAAAACTACACATTTCTAGTTTCCTTGTCGTCGATTTGTAGAATTTTGATTAAAATATACTATTGATTTGAAATATAATGTTCCCCTTTTGTCTTTAAATAAAGATAAACTCGAAAATTTGTACGTTTCCTTAATGACAGTACGCGCAAATGTCGACTTTTCGTTGTCCTGACCGCAAAAGAAAAGTTCTTACAGGGAAGTGAAGTCTTTGCATGTTTTTATGATAGATCCAATTAGAAAATGATATTGATTAACCAGAAACAAAATTGTGTTACATGGTGTTATCGATATGATGTCAGGACGTCAGGAGTCGGGTAGAACGGTGGATATCGGCGATAAATCTTACGCGTTCGCTACAAATACATAGGAAGTTCGATATTTCTGGCAAGAAAACGTTAAAAAAAATGACACAAATTTTGTTTTACTGTTATCTAACGGTTATCATTTTGAACATTATTTTTGAAGCATTATGATAAATATCGATCTTGTGTCAATAAGCCGACATTTATGCGCATGCTGGCGAAGCCTTTCAATTTAATTAAATTTTATAGTGTCGATAATGTAAAAAAATTCTTAGCTTACAAGCAAGTTTATTTATAGTAACTTATTCTCCTCTACTACTATTATATAAAGGAATAAGTTAAAAGTACTTAAGTTAATATATCCTAGTTCTAAAATTTAAAACTAAAATAAACTTTTAGTAGCAATCATTCACATGAACTCTTTTTTAAGTTTCAGATTCTTAAATTTAAACTGACTATGATCCATAAAGTTTCATGATTTTCTCTAAACCAATTTTATGGTGGAGAATTGAATCAAGTTTCACGATTTTTACTTTCAACTATCTTCACAAGAAGAAAGTATGGATTCATGAAAATTTTCGATTTCTGGTTTTGGACGGATTTATACGTTTTAGAAAGTTCTGAACACGATTTGACTGTTTTTAGAAAATGTCTCTCTGTGAATCTGTCTGTCTGTCTGTCTGTCTGTCCGTCTGTGACAAAAATTTTGTGGGCACTCTATCTCAAGAAATAATGCGCGAAATTTAATAAAATTTAATATTCAGTTAGTCCCTAATATAAATTGGTACTGATTAGTTTTTGGTGAAAATTGTCCAACAGGTGGCGCTGCTATGCTGCATTTTTCGCGATTCCCGCAATAGCTCTATCTCAAGAACTAATGCAGTTATTTTCATCAAACTTCAGATTCAGGTAGACCTTGCAATAAATAGACGCTGATTACATTTTGGTGTAGATGTCCCAACAGGTGGTGCTGCTATACCCCTTTTTTCATTATTTTTACGATAGCTATATCTCAAGAACTAATGAACAGTATTTCATCGAACTTCAGATTTTGTTAGACCTTGACATAAATAGATGCTGATTACGCTTTCGTGTAAATAGCCCAACAGGTGGCGCCGCTATGCTACTTTTTTCATTATTATCACGATAACTATATCTCAAAAACTAATGCACGGATTTTTATCAAACTTCAGATTCTGTTAGACATTGTCATAAGTTATTGTTGATTAGGTTTTAGTCTAAATCTCCCAACAGGTGGCGCTGCTATTCTGCATTTTGCAGGATTTACATGAATTTATCAATAGTCATTTGTAAAGAACTAATGTACGGAATTTAATAAAACTTTAGATTCAGTTAGACCTTGATATAAATTGGTTGCTGATTTTTTTTAGTGTATGTGGAACCTGTGTGAGATAGAAGAAAGTTTTGGGATTGGCACATCCGACTAGGTTTTTACTGTGAAAAAGTTAAAGGACGGAAGCAGTATTTTTTTTTTCACATTTTGCAGTGAAAAGTTGAATTAGAATTGCAATTATTAATTTATCCTTTTATGGTGTAGCAATTAACTTCAATTGTTTAACTTAATACAGATTCTCTCTGCCCATGTTGTGTTGGTTAGAGAAAACACAATGACTTTTTTCGATTTATTTATGATTTTATTTGTATCTTTATATAAATTTCTTAATTACATTTTTTCTTAATTTTTTTAAATTTTTTATCGCCAGGTTTTTCTGGTCTTGTCCTGTGTAATGAACTAGATGTATTGAAAATTCTCGGAATTTCGCTGAAATTTGCCAATTTAAAAAAAGAAAAAAATGTTTCAAATTCAAAAATTTAGGATATATACTTTCACTTTTAATTCTTTGCATAGCTACATTATGTGTATAAAGCAATCTAAAAACATTTCCTAAGAATGTTTGTAAAACTTTTCGAATAATGTAATTTATCGCAAACTAAAATTACCGAAATCCAAGTTCTTCGGAAAATGCATTTAAAGTTTTCGATCTAAAAAAACATGTTTACTGCAGTACATATATTTAGACAGATTCCAGTAATATATGTCTCTTATCCTTATATTTCGTCAATTTTCATTTTCAAGCAATGTCATTACTTTTATAAACATTTTTCTACTCGTTGTCTTTGATGTTTTTCATCATTTTCATTTATCGTTCCTAGTTGACATACATACCAGCATATATCTTTAAGGGGGTAAATAGTATTTATATAAAAGGCATAATTTTTAGTGTAAAATCTAACAAAATAGTAAAATTGAACAATATTTCATGTATCTTTTATAAAAAGTGTCAATTTTGAATAAACATTATGCAAAATACGATGTTTTTTACATTAGCCACTAAACACAATTTTTGCTAAATATATTAAAATATCTTTTAAACGCCCTGTTGTTCTGGCTTTATCCTCTGCAGTGAACTAGAAGTTTTAAAAATTCTCAGAAATTACTTGAAATTTATTTGCCAATTTATATCTAAAAAGTTACCATTTTATTCAAAATATTCACTTTTTTCTATATAAATGTCAGAAAAATTAAAAATTCAGACATACATTTTAACTTTTAGTTCACAGCACAGGTGCATTTGTGCAAATCGTTGTAGAATACACTTCAGAAGAATATCTGTAAAATTTTGGAATTTTAAAACCAAACCAAATTTCAAGTTTTTCGAATAACACATTTGTCTTTTTCACACTTGAAAAAAAATGTGTTTACTCCTGGTAACATAAAATGATACGTTTTGATATAACTTACTTCCCTTTACCTTACTAGTCAGTATTTTAGATAGATTTCATTACAAAAAGCTACCTATTGCAGCCGTTCGGAGGAAAGCAATTCCAAAAAATGTTGGTATATTTTCACCGATCATTACCCCCAAACCTCCAAACCACCATCCGTTCAAATGTTGATATATATGTTATATAAAAAATGTATTTCCTTCGCATACCCTTCGCATTTATTTCGCATTATTCCTTTAAATTAATCTAACTTCTGACATAGTCATTATTTCCTAATTCTTAATAATATTTATTCCTATTTAATATCCTTTTAAAAGTAATCACACGTATATTAATAATTATCTTATTCCAAATCTTAATCTAAAATTTTAAGTTCATTCGTAGCTTTTATCAACTCCCCAATCTATAAAATTCTGAGAGACGCTTTTGTCATTTCGAATGTTTTTAAAAGCCTTTTTTTATTATTATTCCATGCTTTGCTTCGCGCGCTGGGTATTTTTCACTTCAAAATCAATGCGCCGTTGTGTTGGGGATTCTTTCGTGTTAAATCTTCTCCCTCGCGCCTCATTCGCTTGGCTTGAACTCGCCTCTCATTGGTTTGTGCGCTCGTGACGTCGTATTCAGTAACTCTACGCGTCGTGAATAAAACTCGCTTGCAAGATTTGGAGAGCAGATTTTTGTCGTGTTTGGAAGTGTAACCAAATGGTTATCTGGTGTTGAAGTCACGTAGAATTTTCATATCAGCTCTTTAAGATCTTTTAAACGATGTAGTGAGCCATCGTCAAGCCTGAGGGCTATAAGTTTATACCGAATACTGTGGGAACTGTTACTTGCATCGCTCCTGTTCATAAATAAAGATTTATCCGGAAATTGGCTGCTCCTTATTGATGAAACTCTTGTGGTGTCTCATCATTGCCTAAACTCTCCGCCATGATTATTGATTACGACTGCAATAATGCACCATCTTTTACAAACTGCCATTTTTTCATGGAATAAAAAAACATCTTCGTAAAAACTCCACACGCACACACATATATATATATCTGACATATGTCATGCTCTAACTCTCTTATTTATAACCGATTTGGATGTGACTGAGTATGTGTATAGGACATGCCAAGGTCTCAACCGAGTTCCTTGTCCCGCTTCATCCGCCATCTTGTTTCAAGATGGCGGCCAGTTAAAAAAAATTTAATTTTTAAAAATTCTAAAAAATGCACACAAAAAATTGTAAATTAAAAAAATTATTTCTGCTAAATGTTTGAACGAGATAGAAGGATTCTGGAACATTTCTTGTTTCGGCTATATCTTTTTTTTTTCTTTTGAGACCGTTTACCAGGCCCCTACTCGCCAGGCTTTCGTAGCTTAAACGGTTTTAGTGCCTGGCACCGGGGAGCGTAGCGCCACTAAAGGATGCCGCGTAGCGTCTGACCATTGCTGGCAGGACGGCTATATGGAGGACTTTGATTTGTTCCCATTTTTGTTTTGCTGCTAATTGATGTTGTTAATTTTGTATGTACCTGTACTTGGCATCACACCCATATGTAATGCCATCGTTATGCGAGTTAGTCTCGTAATTTAGAACCTTGATCAGGTGACGAGACCTTCACCTGACTAGGCACCTCCAGAGGTATAATTCGCAGGGAACTTGGAGGACTTTGCAGCAACGACGGATTTTACATGCACCGGACGCCATTAGCGTACATGATACAAAAAAAAAAAAAAAAACCTGTAATATAAAATGGCAGAGATATGGTAGCTTGAAATTCTAGGGTGGCTGATATTTTGAAGCAATCTGATATTTGTTATGCTGTAACTCTCGTATTTATGAACCGATATGAATGTGACTGATCATGTCTACAGAACATACCAAGGTCTCGACCGAGTTTGTTTCCCAGCTTCATGCGCCATCTTTTTTCAAAATGGCGGCAGGCTATTTTTTTTTTAATTCAAAAAGATGTATAAAAATTATAAATTGAAAAAGTGGTTTCCATTACTTGTTAAATCGTGATAGAAGGATTCCGGAACATTTTTTGTTTTGACTTTATTTTAAAAAAGGGCTGAGATATGGCAGTTTGACATTCTAGGGGGGGCTGACATTTTGAAACAATCTGATTTTTGTTACGCTGTAACCCTCATGCTGAAATTCGCATTCAAATTCAGTATTAACGAAAACCGGGATTGCATCTTCTATAATCGGGTTACAAGCATTTTAGCTTCGAGTGTTTGAGTAAAATGAGTTGAATTTTTAAAAACATGGACTATGAAAGCTACTTTTTCCTTCCGGTACAGGCAGGAAGGACTTTTTTACTTTAACATTACTCTAACAAAAATTTTTTAGTTGTTAGTTCTCGGTGTTTTTCATTCGTTGTCGTGCATTGCTCCTATTTGACGTACATACCAGTACAGTAAAAAACATTTTTTAACGAAAAAATAGTGCCTGCATATGTACTTATAACTTTAGGTTAAAAATGTAATAAAACATTTAAATTGAAGAATATTTCATTTATCTTTTATAAAGAGTTGCAATTTTGAACAAACATTGTGCAAAATGCGATGTTTGATTACATTAGCCACTACGCATAATTTTTGCTAGATACATTAAAATTTCTTTTGAACGGCCCTGTTGTTCTGACTTTGTCCTCTGCAATTAACCAGAAATTTTGAAAATTCTTAGAAATTGGCTGAAACTTGCCAATTTATAGCTAAAAACTCGCAATTTTCATTCAAAATATTCACCTTTTCTATATAAATGTCAGAAAATTAAAAAATTTTAGACCTACATCTTTACTTTTAAGTCATAAATCAGTTATATTTATGCAAATCATTGTAGAACACTTCAAAACAATACCTATGAAACCTTCGGATTTCTGAAATTTTCCGCAAACCAAATTCCATGTTTTTCAGAAAACACATTTATCATTTTCACTCTTGAAAACAAACTGCGTTTACTCCTGGAACATAAAATGATACATATTGCAGAGCTGCCAAGTCTCCGGCTTTTTGGCTACTAGTATTTTAATACAGAAAATGTTTTTTTTTTTTTTTTTTTTTTTTTTTTTTTTTTTTTTTTATCGGAGCATTTTGCGATATAAAAGAACAACATTTTCTCTAAATATATACTGGTGTACAAAAAGCCGGAGACTTGGCAACTCTGCATATTGATATAAATTATTCCCCTTTACCTTAATAGGTAGTATTTTTTTTATTTTCAAGCTTACCCTAATATAAAAAAATTAGTTGATATTGATCGATGATTTTTACTCGTTGTCTCACATCACTTTTATTTAAGCTTTCGACGTATATACCAGCATATTATAAGAGTAGGCTCCTTTAGTTTTTATTTAAAAACTTTTTGTATGGAATCTATAAATGTAGACTGTTTTTATCCAACATGCTACAACTGACTGAAATTTAATATTTTTGTATAATCTTGATTAAGACATATTTAAATCTAATTATGAAACAAAATCTGCTCAACACTGTACAAAACACAGTATTTCAAACTTTTTAAATTGCATTTATTAAAAAAACTGTTTAATTATTACATTTTTTTAAATAACAATACGCAAATACATAATAAATTTATCTTTATTCCATATTTTCCATAAACATCAGCAATTACATTTTCAGGTCCATCAGCATGTTCAATCTTTTTTTTTTCCATCATCCCAACTCTCCATCAGTTGCATATCGTGGGTACCTTGGCTATCCAGATTTCTATCACATTGATTGCAGCATCTTCATACATATTAATATGTCTAAACGAAGCTAGAAAAATATTTAAGATTAATCGGACAAATTATTTCATTAATCGATAAATGAATTAGCATTGTAAATTACAGTTTTGAGAAATCTTTTAAGAAGCTAGTTGATTTTCATGGATGCAGAGCAGAATTGACAAAAAAGAAAAAGAAAAGAACCCATAACACCCGTGCTTTTTAAAATAATTTCTATAACATATTTATTAAAAAACAAGAACTAAAAATCATGCGCCAACCATAGATTATGAAACACTTTACAACATATTCAGAATATTGTAATAAAACTTCTCAATATGATATCTAAGTAAACAATTTGAAAAACGCACAACACATTTTAAAACTCAATTTCAACAATTGTCGTCAATAGTCGGAAAAATGTCCGAATTATTTTGTGCACCCATGTATAGGTTCTATAGATTTGTATACATACTATATAGTATTCCAAAATTTAGTTCAGTTAGGAAACGCATAGCCCAGTTGAAAATTCCTGTACAGCAAATTACGGAATAAACGGAAGTGTACTCGAGATCCAGGGGCCTGATTATTCAAAAGGCGCGTTAAGCACATACTTCTCCTCTAAATTTGAAAAGGGGGCCCCAAAATGACTGTGAAGAGGGCCCTCTAATTACCATTTTTATGTTTTTACATTGTATTTTTAATTTTTTTTGAAAAAGAAAGTTTGCTTAATCCATGAAGAAAGCCACGCACTTCTTCACGAAACTTATTTAACAGGGTATTTATTAATTTTGAACGCCATTGTTTTCATACAGAAATTATCGTCATGAAATCGTCTTATTTAAATGCAAAAATTACGCAGAAGTTGCACAAGTTTAGCGATTAAATAATTCGATGATAACTATTTGGAAATAGTGGTGCTCAAATGTAAGAGTCATAAGCATCCTGCTAGAAAATCTCCCGTTAAATTGCCAATTTTTTTCACATACAAAGATGATACAATACAAACAAGGTACGCCTTTCCGTTTCTGCTCATTACTTTCTTCTATCTTTACAAGAAAAAAGTATTGTATTCATGAAAATTTTTGACTTCGGTTTTTTACGGATTTATACGTTTTAGAAGGTCCTGAACACGATTTGACCATTTATAGAAAATGTCTGTCTGTCTGTCTGTTTGTCTGTGACAAAACTTTTGTGGGCGCTCTATCTATAGAACTAATGCACGAAATTTAATAAAACTTTATATTCAGTTAGTCCCTGATATAAATGGGTGCTGATTAGTTTTTGGTGATAATCGCCCGACAGGTGGCCCTGCTATGCTGCATTTTTCGCGATTTCCGCAATAGCTCTATCTCAAGAACTAATGCACTTATTTTCATCAAACTTCGGGTTCAGTTAGACCTTGACATAAATAGACGCTGATTACGTTTTGGTGTAGATATTCCAACAGGTGGTGCTGCTATTCCGCTTTTTTCTAGAATTTTACGATAGCTATGCCTCAAGAACTAATGCAGGGAATTTCATAAAACTTCAGATTCTGTTAGACCTTGACATAAATAGATACTGCTTACGTTTTGGTGTATATTGCCCAACAGGTGGCACTGCTATGCTACTTTTTTCATTATTATCACGATAACTATATCTCAAGAACTAATGCACGGATTTTCATCAAACTTCAGATTCTGTTAGACCTTGACATAAATAGATGCTTATTACGTTTTGGTGATAATCGCTCGACAGGTGGCACTGCTATGCTGCATTTTCGCGATTTCCGCAATAGCTCTATCTCAAGAACTAATGCAGTTATTTTCATCTAACTTCAGATTCAGTTAGACGTTGACATAAGTTGTTGTTGAATAGGTTTTGGTCTAAGTCTCCCAACAGGTGGCGATGCTATGCTGCATTTTGCAGGATTTACACGATTTTAGCAATAGATACGATTTTGCGGTTTTATATCTCAAGAACTAATGCACAGAATTTGATAAAACTTCAGATTCAGTTAGTCCTTGATATAAATTGGGGCCGATTCTTTTTAGTATATGCGAAATCAGTGTGAGATACAAGAAAGTTTTGGGATTGGCACATCCGACTAGTTTTTTAGATCAATTTTTGTAAGAAAAAAAAATCTTGCCAGATAAGACAAAAACAAAGCAAAATAAAAAATCTCGTCAGATTTGAACATGATTTTTATTTTGATAAGAGCTTAAAACAAACTAAAAGATGCATTATTGTGATGAATCGTGGTAAAATGTTTTAGTTTTATGAACAAATAGACATATTCTTTTTTTCTACTGACGTCATTTGCAGCAGTAGCTCTCTTCATTTTCCCCTACGATTTGATCCCTAATACAAAGAGAATGGTGAAAATGACTTCATGATAGGCCAAAAAAAATGAGCGGTTTAATTCAGAAAACTATTTACAAATTTTATTACAATCGTGTCAATATAGCGCTATTTTCACAGATTTCGTATTCCGTTTTTTTTTTTCTTTTTTTTAATTGGGGCCCAAATTCGTCGAAAAGTTGAAAATAAAATTAAAAGTATCAAAAGATTAAAGAGAGGTGAAAATAAACCACTGTCTCCACGGTCAGTTTAAATATTTATTCTCCATGGTGAATTGACTGATTTCATCGATATGGAATTCTTTGAGATGATAAATCTGGCAATTTAAAAAGCATCTCTTATAAAGCTATCAAATTTGACTGAATCGTGCAAATAGCATAAGACTGTCATAAAATCTTAAAGCTTTAGAGAATTAATCTGTGTCTACACCTTTTGACTGTGATAAATGATAAATAATGAAGGTACCACTGTGGCTGTAAGTATTTTTATTCGCATTTGAGTTTGTATTTTAAAATATGAATGATTTTATTTTCATCACGCGACCGTTGCATGCAGTCATTTCATCAGGCGTGCAAAATAAGTAATAGCAGTTGTATTTGTTTACAAGTAATGTTATATTTTTGGCGTAATCTGCTTACGGTTGTGTATAAACACAGAATTAAAAGATTTAAGCTTAAATTCGAAAATATGTAAATGACCGTTAAACTGCTTAATTACTTATGTAGCTGTAGAGTACAAAAGTACGTGTATGTTGTCTAAATGAATTTTATAACGTAGCTTTTAGGAACTTTGCACCACAAATAGTCAGTTATTGTATCGGTACCCTTTATTTGGTTACTGTAAAAATTTTAATAAATATATGCATTTTTACAATTGATCGCGTAATTTTGCATTCTTTTATATGCAATTTGGTGTACTCATTCTCCATCAGTTAAGATTCAAGACTTTGTTTATTACATACGCTTTGTATTAAATATCATGTTATTTCTTAATATCTTTAACCGAATTATTTTTATTACAAGTATATGTTTCTGTTAAATGTATTTCATACTTTATTAACAATAGCTGTCACAGCTCCCGCATTATGAGTAGCACTGTTTCCGAATAGAATATTCGTTTTATATTCTCGTAAAATTATGTGATTAACTAAAGCGAATATTTCTATTCTAAAATACTGTATTTGTTCCGTTCATTTTCATAACCAGATTTTAATTGTAAAATTGTACTTATCACAAAATTTTACTCATAAAGTCGTAACGTATGCAATTCAATCGTAATGAATATATGATTAATTAAAACCATTAAAATTTAGCCACTAAAGTTGCATAATAACTGTGTACCTTTAAATATTAATATGTTTTCTGTTATATTATGTGTTCGGATATGTTCTTTTTTTTAAGCATTATATTTATACTGTATTATATTTATCTTGGAGAAAGTTGGCGAATTATAGTTGATGAAATTTAATAGAGTAAGCGTACACTTAAGTGCCTAAAATTTAAATTAATGCAAACTTCCATAAAATTTTTTAGGTTAATCTTCTATAATCTGGTCTCGTCGACAAGAGTTGGCATCAAGCTGGAGCTATGCTGCACTGTTAAAATTTTGCAGCAGACTGTTGAGACATTCAACTGTTTTTATAGAAAACGGTTACATAACCGTAATTTAACTCTATTCTTTTTTCTGTCTTGTCCTGTGCAATGAACTGGAAATTTTGAAAAATCTCAGAATTTAGCTGAAATTTGCCATTTTTTGTTAAAAAGTGACAATTTTAATTGAAAAGATTTATATTTTTAAAAATAAATGTCTCAAACTCAAAAATTTAAGACATAATAGTTAAAATGAACAATATTTCGTTTATCTTTTATAAAAAGTTGCAATTTTGAACAAACATTATGCAAATCGTGATGTTTTTACATTAGCCACCACACACTAATTTTTGCTAAATATGTCAGAAAATTAAAAAATTTAGACCTTAAAAAATCTTAAGAATCTTAGCTTTTAGCGCATAGCACAGGTACATTTGTGTAAATATTGCAGAACGCGCTTCAGAAGAATATCTGTAAAAAATTTTGGAATTCCAAAGTTTACCGCAAACCAAATTTCATGTTTTTCAGAAACCACATTTGTAGTTTTCACTCTTGAAAGAAATGCGTTTGCTCCTGGTACATAAAATGATGCATTTTGATGTATTGGGTGTAGTAAGAAGTTGTAAAGCGAATTTTGTCTGACATTTACTGCGAAATAGCACACCAATCAGTAGACCGCGTTTGTGTCATGTGATAAGAATCAGTTCAGCGTTTTGAAATCGATGCAGAAGCTAAGGAGAAAAGTGAAAGTAAAGTTTAAATTTCGAAGGTGAAAGATGTCATACGATAAGTCATTTATTCGTCACTGCATTCGTTACGAATTTCACCAAGGAAAAAATGCTGCAAAAGCATATCAATCAATCTGTTATGTTCTTGGATAGGAAATCGTATCGAAAAGCACATGGGAAATTTTGGTTTCAACAGATAGCGATTTTGATGTTAGCGATCGAGAAGATAGCGGTGCTCCACTGAAGACTAGTCATGAGGATTTGTAAGCACTGCTTGATGAAGATACATCTCAGCTGTAAAAAGAACTTGCCAAACAATTAGGAGTATCACAAAAAACGATTTGTAATCGTTTACACGTGATGGGAAATATTCAGAAAGCAGGAAGATGGGTGCCACATGCACAGAGCCAGAGGAACAAGGATGAGCGTGTCTTGAAGTGCATGAATCTGCTAAACAGGCAACAGAAAAATTCTTTCTTGTAGAAAATCGGGACGGGAGATGAAAAATGGATATGTTATGACAATTCGAAGCAAAAAAAATATTGGTTGAATCCTGGCAGAGCAACAACATCAACGCCGAAACAAGCCTATAACTGCAAAAAAGTTCTCCTCTGCATCCGGTGAGACACGAAGGGTGTGCTCTATTACGAACTGTTGGAGACTGGTGTAAGTGTAACTGCTGAAAGTTACAATCAACAATTACTTCAATTGAACCAGGAAATCGGTCGAAAACGTACATTTTTTGACAAAGGTTTGCGCCCCTTGAAATTGCTCCATCAAAACGCAAGACCTCATGTTGCGAAACCAGTCAAGGGCACGTTAGTAACTCTTGGCTGGGAAGTTTTGGAACATCCGGCGTATAGTCCCGACATAGCCCCTTCGGACTATCATTTGTTTCGTTCGATACAGAATGCGTTGTCTTCTGTACACTTCCGGACAGTGGACAAAGTGCGAAACTGGGTTGACGACTTCATCGCGTCAAAAGACGAATCGTTCTACACTGCTAGCATCCATCAACTGCCCGACCGATGTCGGAAAGTGTTAGATAATGATACATATTATTTTAATGAATAAAGGTATTATTGTCAGCTCTTCCATATTCATTTCTCTGAAAAACGCTTTAAAACTTTTTACCACACCCAATAACTGGCTTTTCTTTATCTTACTAGTCAATATTTTTTACTTTCACATTACTCTAATAAAATTTGTTAGCTCTTAGTTCTCGGTGTTTTTCATTCCTTGTTGTGCATCGCTCCTATTCGATGCACAGTAAAATACTAGCACAGTAAAAGAAGATGTTTAACTAAAAAATAGTGCCTGAGTAATAGGCGTATAACCTTAGGTGCAAAATGTAAGAAAACCGTTAAATTGAACTAAACAATGTTTCATGTATCTTTTATAAAACGTTGTAATTCTTACAAACGTTATGCAAATTGCAATGTTTGTTTACATTAGCCATTACAATTAATTTTTTATAAATATATTCAATTTTTTTTAAACGCCCTTTTGTTCTAACTTTGTCCTCTGATACTGTCTGATCATGAAAAAACAGTAAATCGAGAAAATGGCTATGGCTAGAAAAGTAAATTTGGCAATATATTTTCTGGCAACCTATTTGTTGTTTCATATACTCAAGCAATTTTTTTCATTTTTTATACAATTTATTTAATGTAAAGAAGCCATTTATCTTTTTTTATATAGTGATAGAAGTGAAATGTATATAAAAACAATATATATGTTATAGAAAAATTTATTTCCTTCGCATTTATTTCGCATTAGTCCTTTAAATTAATCTAACTTCTAACATAGTCAGTATTTCCTTAATCCTTAATAATATTTATTCTTATTTAATGTCCTTTTAAAAGTATTAACCCGTATATTAATAATTATCTTATTCCAAATCTTAATCTAAATTTTTAAGTTCATTCGTAACTTTTATCAGCTCCCCAATCTATAAAATTCCGAGAGACGTTTTCTCATTTCGAATGTTTTTAAAAAGCCATTTTCTTTTTATTATTATTATTCCATGCTCGGTTTTGCACGCTGGGTAATTTTCACTTCAAAATTTATGCGCGGCCAGGGGAGGAACTCTTTCGTGTTTTAGCTCCTCCCTCTCGCCTCATTCGCTGGGCTGGAGCTCGCCTCTCACTCATTGGTTTGTGCGCACGTGACGTCGTTTTTCTGTATGTCTACGCTCAGTGAACAAAACTTGCTTGCGCGCTTCGGAGAGAAGATTTTTGACGTGTTTGGAAGTGTAAACAAATATGTATCTGGTGTTGTAGTCTCGTAGAATTTTCATACAGCTCTTAACATCTATTAAACGAGGTAGTGAGCCATCGTGAAGCCTGAGGGCTATAAGTTTTTACCTGTGGGAACTGTTACTGCATCGCTCTCATTCTAAGTAAACGATTTGTCTGGAAATTAGCTGGTATTTATTGAAGAAACTCTTGTGGAATCTCATTATTGCCTCACCACTTCGCCATCGACTGCAACATTCTATATCTTTAACGGACTGCCATTTTCTCGTGGAGTATTACATCTCGTGGTATCTCATCTTCGTCAAAACGCCACATATATATATATATATATATATGTATGTATGAACAAACATAAAAGTTCATTAAGTTTGTTTTTATAGCTGTTTGTATCATTTGGCAACAAGTCTCATTCTGAAGACCGAATTGCGCCAAGATTTTAAAAAATACCAAGGCCTCTATAGTTAAAAAGTACAGATTTATAGTGTTTTAGTTAAATTATGTTATGTAGTGGTAAAAAGGGGGAAATTTGTAAAGTTTTTGTCAGATTTATTATATTTTTTATGTATATTTATTGTAAGATAACGTTTGTAGGAAAAGGTAAGTCAATGTGTTCAATCTGATTTATTAATCTTAGCAATTTTTTTAATTTAAAACTTTTAATTTCCTTTCATAAAACAAGTTTATTAACTCCCTTTTATTTCACGATTATGAAATTTAGTACTATTATTTATATAATGATAAATTTTAAGACAGGCAATTCAAAACATCTCTCTTTATTAAATTTTTCTGCTGAGATACATTGACCAAAGTGGAGCACTATTGTGACGTCACTAATACTTGTAGCAGTCCCGGTTCAGAAAACACACAGTGTCATCTCGGAGGACCCGATTACAAGAGGCTTACTACGGAATATTGTGTGTATAGCAGTCATCGTTCATTTACAGGGACACACAAAAGAATTCTCTACTGTCTGTTAACAATAATTCCTGGAAGTGCGTTTTAAGTTACTGAACGCGATTTTAAATTTAACTCACTTTTTGTCTATTACGTGGTGTGTATAAATTCTGTAAATCATATGCAGGGAAGCACAAAAGTTCGCGAACACATTTCCGTTTATTGACAGAAACACCAGAAGGAGAAATTTAAACTGTGCTACTCGTTTCCTAACTGAACTAAAATTTAACATCCTATGTAGTATTTATACAAATTTATAGATCATATACAGGGCTGAATAAAAGTATTCGGATATTTTTCCGAATATTGTATATGTTGGAAATTCCTGAAATTATGTTTTTAAATATGTTATGCGTTTTCCAAATTGTTTACTTAGATGTTATCTTTCAGCTTATTAAACGGTATGATTTGTAAAATTATTTTGGAAGCGTTGGAAAGTATTACATAATCTATGCTTGACGCATGATTTTTCGTTCTTGTTTCTATATAAATGTCGGAAAATTAAAAAAATTAGACCTACATCTTAACTTTTAGTTCATAGCACATCAGGTACATACATGCAAATCACTGTAGAACATTTCAGAACAATACCTGTAAAACTTTCGGAGTTCTGAAATTTTCCGCAAACCAAATTTAAAGTTTTTCTGAAAACACGTTTATAGTTTGCACTCTTGAAAACAAACTGTATTTACTGCTGGTACATAAAATGATACATATTGATATAACTTATTTCTCTTTACCTTAATAGGTAGTATTTTTTATTTCCAAGCTTACTCTAATAAAAAAAAATTGTTGATAGTGATCGATGAATTTTACTCGTTGTCGCACATCGCTTTTATTTGACATTTCAACGTACATACCAGCACAGTATAAGAGTAGGCTCGCTTAGTTTTTATTTAAAGAGTTTTTGTATATAATCTATAAATGTAGACTGTTTCTATCCAACATTTTTCGACTGACAGAAATTGAAAATTTTTGCATAATCTTGATAAAGACATGTTTAAATCTAATTATGAAACAAAACCTGCTTAACTCTGTACAAAACACAGTATTCCAAACTTTTTAAATTGCATTTATTATGAAACCAAATTTACTAAACTCTGTGCAAATCACAATATTTCAAACGTTTTAAATTGCATTTAATAAAAAAACTATTTTGATTATTACATTTTTTTAAATAACAATACACAAATACATGTAAATTTATCGGCATTCCATATTTTCCAGAAACATCAGCATCTAAATTTTCAAATCCAACAGCATATTCAATCTTTTTTTTTTTTTTCCGGCATTCCAATTCTCTATCAGTTACATATCGTGGGTACCTTCGCTATCCAGATTTCTATCACATTAATTGCAGCATCTTCATACATCTTAATATGTCTAAACGAACCTAGAAAAATAGTTAAGATTATTCGAAAAAATTATTTCATTAATCTGCAAATGAATTAGAGTTATAAATTACAGCTTTGAGAAGTCTTTTCAGAAGCTAGTTGATTTTCATGGATGCAGATCAGAATTGGCAAAACAGAAAAAATATATAGTTTTTTTTTCAAAAGGAAAAAACCCATAACACCCGTGTTTTTTTTTAAATAATTTCTATAACATATTTATTAAAAAACAAGAAAGAAAAATAATGCGCCAGCCATAGACTATAAAACACTTTACAACATATTCAGAATATTGTAATAAAACTTCACAGTATTATATGGTGAAAGATAATATCTTAGTAAACAATTTGAGAAACGCACAACACATTTTAAAACCCAATTTCAACAATTATCATCAATAGCTGGAAAAATATCCGAATTATTTTGTGCGCCCCTGTATAGGTTCTATAAATTTGTATATACACTACATTGTATTCTAAAATTTAGTTCAGTTAGGAAACGCATAGCACAGTTGAAAATTCCTCTACAGCAAATTACGGCAATAAACGGAAATATACTCTAGATCCAGGGCACCATCCACAAGGCACGTGAAGCACATGCTTCTCCTCTAAAATTGAAAAGGAGACCCCAGAGTGACTGTGAAGATGGCCCTCTAATTACCATTTTCATGTTTTTACATTGTATTTTTAATTTTTTTGGAAAAGAAAGTTTGCTTAATCCACGAGGAAATTCACGCACTTACTTTACGAAACTTATTTAATACGGTATATATTACGTTGATATTGCTGATATTACTGTGATATTGTTGGGACTAGAAAATTGAATTTTGGCGTCCTGGTTACTTTTAAGATTTAAATACTTGATATAAACGGTTTCGAAATTTAAAAGTATGAAATGAGCGGAAATCGTTCTAAAAATGTTCTAAATTATGATTTGTTTAGAACTGTTGAGGCTAGAAACTTGAAATTGGCGTGGCTGTTACTTTACAGACGTAAATGTTTACTCTGAACAGTTTTTAAAAATTTGAAATTTAAAAGGATGCATTATCAAAAAAAAAGTTTTAAAATTGCGATTTATGTGATACAGTTGGCATAGAATCTTGAAATTTGGCAGGGTGGTTACTTTTAAGAGATAAATGAGCTTTTTTAAGAGAACGGTTTCTAAAAAATTTGAAACTTAAAATGGTGAAATGAACGGAAAATGTTCTAAAAACGTTTTATTATTTATCTGAAATTTTTAGAGTTAGAAACTTGAAATTTGATGTGGCTGTTAAATTAGAGACGCACCCACAGAATAGATTTTAAAAATTTCGAAATTTAAAAGTGTGCAAAAGCAAAAACGTCCTAAAATTGCGATTTCTATGATTTAAAGATAGAATTATAGAAAGACAGATTTCTATGATAGAAACTTGGATTTCGGCATTGTGGTTACTTTTAAGATGTAAATGCGCTAAGAACGGTTTATAAAAAATTCAAAATTTCAAATGAACGGAAAACCTTCAAAATACATCCTAAATTATGATTTATATGGAATTATTCAGATTTACTCATTAATTTGAGTCCCATGCAGTACAAGAATGAATGTTTACTCAAATTGCGACCAAACATTGTTTTTTTTATTATCTGTAGCAGTATAATTTCCTCAAATAAAAGTAGGCACACAAATACTACGCGTTCATAGCTGTAGGTTTCGATAGCAAATAAATGAATATTCGATGTACTTTGTATGAATATAATTTTTCCCCACCGTAATTCAAAACATTTTCCCTGAAATCTTTGCTATCTGAAATGTCAGATTTTTCTGCCAGATCACCCAATGAACGCTTGTGATATTTTCTGACAAAAATTAAATATTCAAAAGAAAGCATTTCATAAGGAATTGCGGAAATTATTTGACATTTATCAGTTGAGTCTTTACAGCTTCTTTTGAGAAGCACGATTTAACCCTTTAACGGGCGGTGTCCACAAAAAAGGACACCTAATTTTAATTCCAAAACTGACAAACGGCACCAAGAATATTTCATTATTATTTTCCTTTTATTAGGTACCGGAAAATAAGCAAGTGTTTATTATCTAATGAATTCTTTTGTAAATTCTGATGTCAGTCCATTATTTCATCATTTTACAAACAGACTTACTCCCCGCCGGAAAGGGTTAAAATGCAAGTTTCTGCTAAGCGTTAGGGCATTTTCATCGGCGAAAGCTAATTTTAATTACACACATCAGGTCCATTATGGCTTAGATTATTCTTTTATAACCTTGCTTCATATTGTCATGTTAACAATCGCACGAAAATGATAATCAAATATCCCCAGTTAAACTGACGGTTTATCAGCTCAGCGTTTGATAATTAAAAATATATAGAAAATTCCATACATTAAGAACGTCAAATTCACCTTCTTAAACTTGGAAAAAAAATGCAAACACATTAATAAAATTTATTTGTTACTATAATAGGTGCAAATACTAAAAACACAGCTTTAAAACATTATAACTCTTTATGATGCAAAATCAGATGTCAAAATACCTAAGCTCTTTCGGCTAAACATTAACCATCATCAGAGGATAAAAACCATTCAAAAAACACAGTAAACCGAAGAAATGCACTGGATAGATGGAAAACGGGCGAAACCAACAAACTATGAAATGGAGGTAGTAAAGGAAGATGGGACGATATCACTAAAAGCTAGGGGGGGGGGGGAGATCAGCAAATACCAAAAAACCCAGTGACACCAAGCACATTATACCTAATACGTGGGATCTGATAAGACAATACATCATTACATGTTTTATCACCTCTTTTCAAAATTTCTAGGGACTCTCTGATTATGCAACTGTTACTGTGAAGTATGTACAATTATTTTAGCCTTATTGAAAAATACATCAATTTCTTTAGCTTGATTTAATCTGGATAAAGCGGTGGATAATTTACCGTGTTTTATGTCAGTTTATCCCGATTAAATCAAGCTAAAGAAATTGATGTATTTTTCAATAAGACTAAAATAATTGCACTGTCAGTAACTTTAAGCAAATTTACAATAGATTAATGAAAACAGAAAAAAAAAATAATATTGGATATTTAATTATTTACACAATTTTTAAATTCCTACTATTAGCTCACACTCTCTCTATATAGTATATCTTATTCAAATTTTCAATCGTTAATAAAATATTTTCTATTCATCCACTCAAGTTCAAATACATTTTTTTAAACTTGTAGTGGATGACACTTTATGTTAATTCAGTTTTTTCAAATATTAATTCATTAATTAAATTAAATTAATTAATTTTAGTTTTAAATGGGAGAAAAAAATTCCTCCCATTGATTTCATAAATGAAATGAAAGATTTATCTCAAATGAGTGATGCCACATAAATAAAATACCGCAACGATGATTATAAAATAATGTTTAATAAAGATAACGTGGGACATTAATGCTGCACGGGTTTATTTTATATATTTATGATTAAAAAGTAGGAATTGACTTAAAAATTTTTTTTTATATTTCTTGTTCTTAATTATCCCTCTCAGCTGGTGGAAAAGTGTTTGTGCCGTTAGTTTCAGTTGAAACTGATATATTTATCGTACAGCATCTCAACATTTTTTCAATGCTTTGTCTTTTTTAACATCATTATGTCGTGGTTTAATGACATAATTGTTATTTTAATTAAAGAATTACTTAAAAGATCAGTAAAACACCATCAAAAATACAGATAAACGTCTAATAAAAAATCATTCGATGACATACCAAACACGTGTAACGCAATGACGTCAAGTGAATGTGACGCAACGATCATGCATTTTTGGCATTAAATCCTATAGTTTGGCGATAGTTTTTTTTATGGAAATTGGTCGACTAGACGGACAAGTTTTCTTCTGACGTCATTATCACCAGTAGATCAATTACACCGTGACTACAGTCGCGACCTACGTTATACATAGTATAACGTACATTAGTATGTAGTACATACATAGTTTAACGTACATAGTACGTTATACAATATATAACGTAGGTCACGCTAGAGTCCCCAATCTGAATAAATACAAAAGGTTTCCAATGGTGAAAATGACGTTATGGTAAAAAAAATTGCGTTTTAATTTTTAAAAACTAAAAATTTTACTACGATTTTGTTGAAATAACGCAATTTTCACAGCTTTTGTATACCGTATTTATTGAACTTGCTGCTCACATTTGTGGAAAAGATGAAAACAACATTAAAAGTCTTAAAAATTTAAAAGAAATTACGAATTGACCTGAATATTTACACATTCTCCATACGGTCAGTTTAAATATTTAATCTCCATGGTGTAATAATTAATTTCATCGATATCGAATTCATTGAGATGATGAATCTGGCAACTTTGAAACCTGCAATTATAATGCTTTAAAATTTGATTTAGTTGAGCAAATTACAAACGACTGTACTCAAATCTTGAAGTTTTAGCAAATTGAAGTCTGGTTTCATCTATTTCCTTGTATTAAAGTTTAAATAATGAAAGTACCTCTCTGGCTGTAAGTATTTTTATTCGTATTTAAGCTTGTATTTTAAAATATGAAATATTTCTTTTTCATCGTTGCATCCAGTCATTTCATTAGGCGTGCAAACTAAGTATTAGCAGTTGTATTTGTTTACACATAATGTAATATTTTTAGTGTAATCTGCTTATTTTAAAACATAGGTTGTGTATGAACACAGAATTAAATATTTTAACGGTAAATATGAAAAAATGTAAACGTGAAACTGCTTAATTACTTATGTATAGCTTTAGAACACAAAAGTACTTGTATGTTGTCTAAATGATATATATTATAACGTAGCTTTTAGGAAATTGGCACCACAAATAGTCGGTTGTTGAATCGATACTCTTTATTTGGTTATTTTAAACATTTTACTATATATATGTAATTTTGCCATTGATTGCGTAATTTTCCATTCTTCTATATACAATTTGGTGTATGGTTCTACCATCAGTTAAGATTCAAAACTTTTTTATCACATACACATAAATGAAATATTTTTTTATATCTTAATACCTTTAACTGAAAAAAATTTCTTACAAATATTATTTATTTCTGTTAAATGTATTTCATACTTTATTAACAATAAGCTGTCACATCTCCAGAATTTTGAGTACCGCTGTTTCCGAATAGAATATTCGCTTTATATAATCGTAGAATTTTTGCGATTAAATAAAGTGAATATTTCTATTGTGAAATACTGTACGAGTTTCGGTAATTTTCATAACCAAATAAAATGTACTTATCACCAAAATTTAATCATAAAGTCGTAACATATGCAATTTAATCGAACTGAATGTGATTAATTAAAACCATAAAAATTTAGCCACTAAAGTTGCATAATAACTGTGTACCTTTTAAAATATACACTATGAAAAACACAGTAACATGTACATTGTATTTGTGATTTGTGTATATTCTGATGACGATTTGATGAACAAATCGAAACATGTAAATTTTAAATTTTAACATCTTTAATGTTTATATTGATATGTTGACGTCTTTTAAGCAAAATAAAAAGTGTTTTAGTGTATATTTTAGAAGTTAATTCTAATGGACGTATTTTGACTCTCCAGTTTATTTGAAATATAATAACATTTGAACTGTGTACCTTTATAAATTAATATGTTTTCTGTTATATTATGTGTGCGGAATGTTTCTTTGAAGTATTATATTTATCTTGGCGAAAGTTGGCGAATAATATTTGGTTATGAAATTTATTAGAGTATTACCGTAGTTATCGCCAAATGCGAATCGTAAGGTAGTAACGTAATGTAATTTATTCGTAATGCATGTGATTTAGATATGATTAAATCCACTAAAGTTGCGAAATAATTGTGTGCTTTTATAAATTAATATATTTTCTATTATATTATGTATGCGGATACGTTTATTTATGCATGTTACATTTATACTATACAAAAAATAAATTAAATTGGTTAAGATTGTTACAATATCTTGGCGAAATTTGGTGAATAATATTTGGTTATAAAAGTTAGCAGAGTAAGTGTAGAATGTAAGTACCTAAAATTTAACTCAAAGCAAACTGGAGAAGTTTCCAGGTTAATCTTCCATAATCAGGCCTCTCGACAAAAGCTAGTATCAATCTTGAACTATGGTGGCCACAATCTTTTTTAAAGCTAATAAGGACACTATTAAAGTATCCTCTTAAAGGAACAATCTGTTACGCCAAACTACACTCGTTAATAATATGCCAATTAGCGGAAGATTCCGGTTGTGGAAGATTAGCCATTTTTAACATTTTCCAACATAGTTGACAAGTTTTTATGAATTTGGTTTGTCTGTCTGTCCATACTCTAATTGGCGTAAATATAATCGGATTGCCATGAAATTGATATATGTTATTGAGGCTTACTATGGCATGTTCGGTACTGAAAATTCAGTGCATTTATAGCTCGTTTACACTCAAAGAAATTCCGTTACATTACGGTCTATAGTGAAAAATCGTTCGCGATGTATTTTAATGATGTTACACTATTTCAAACATATTGAAATTGATATATATGACTGATGTGCAATACAAGAGGCTTACTATAGAATAGGGTACGCATAGCATTTATCTTTCATTTACAGGGATACACAAAATAATTCGTTTACAGTAGTGTCTATGAACAGTAATTGGTGGAAGTCCGTTTTGAGGTATGGGACGCGATTTTTAAATTTAACTAATTTTCTGCCTATTACTTGGAGTGTATAAATTCTATAGATCATATACAGATCAGCACAAAAGATCTCGAGTATATTTCCGTTTATTGACGGAAATTGGTGAAGGGACTTTGTTATGCGTTTCCTCTCTGAACAAAATTTTTGCATACTATGTAGTGTATATACATATCTCCGGATCATATATAGGGCTGCACAAAACAATTTGGATATTTCTCCGAAAATTAATGGTAATTAATAGTATTGAAAACTGGGTTTTCAAGTTGTTTACTTATAGACATCATCTTTCACCCTATTAAACGGTGAAGTTTTGTTACAGAATTTTGAAAGTGTTGGAAAGTGTTTCATAATTTATGCTTGATGCAGGGTTTTTCCTTCTTGTTTAAACTAAATGTCTGCCGCAAATTAGCAAGCTTTGAATTGCAACGAAACTGCCATTTATACTAAATGGGATAGTGTCACTATGCATGAGAATGAACATAGGGCAAGGGTCAGTTGCCCCTAAATTAATTTATTTTTTGTTAAAAAATAGCCAGGTTGCCTTGACTTCGAAATAGGTTAATGGCTCTGGAAAAAGAGGATATGAATTTAATGACTTTAGAGAGGAAAATCTAAGACCAACTTCGTTGTAATCTATCAACAACCTCGTTCTAAAATAATTTAAAAAGCGCATAGCATTACGTAACGTTGCAATTACTATAACGTATGTATGAGCGATTAGTAGAAATGACAAAACTGAATGCAGTAAACTCGTTGTATTGATCTAAAAAATACATGAAATTCGGTAATGCTGCAGTCACTGTAACGCACACATGAGAACTTTGCCCCTATGGAAAACAAAGTAAAAATCAGTGGATGCAGCAACATCGTTGAATTAGTTTCTCAAAATTACATGAATTCCGATAATATCACGTTTTTAATAACGCATATATAAACTCTTTGCGTCCATGAAAACAAAACAAAGAAAATCACTGAATACAGCAAACTCTATTATATATTGTAATCTCAAAAATACATTTAATTCGGTGATACTGTGATCACAATGATGCATGCATGTACACCTCGCACCCATGAAAAAAATCCCTAGATATGCAGAAAATTCGTTGTATTGTAATATAAAAAATACATGAAATTCGGTACTGCTGTGATCACTATAAAGCATTTATGCGCGCCTACCGTCAATATAAACACAATCACTACATGGAAGAACCTCAATGTATAGGAATCTCAAAAGTGTATGAAATTCGGTAATGCTTCAAACACTATAACGCATGTAGATGCGCTTTGCGCCCATGGACGCAAAAGCAGATTACTGGATACAGTAACTTTGATGTATAATATAATCTCAAAAATATGTGAAATTCGATAATGCCGCGATCACTATAATGTTAAATTTCTAACAATAAAAAATTTGTTTTAACCATTCCATATTTTAACCATTGTTTTACCATTCAGAGATAGCAGTGGAAAATCCATCGTGACAAATAGGTAATTTCTCTCTATAAACTTCTACGACAATTCACTCCTTTTCTCTGAAAGCCAGAGCAATTGACCCGTACCGGAGTCTCCGAGATGGTGCTGTTTACTTTTTCTACAGAATAAAAAGCACACAGCGTCATCTCGGAGGCCTCGCCTCTACCCAAAACATCTGTACTCTATCATATTAAATTAATTCTGTTGTGACATATACATCTGTCTCTTGCACATTTTTTTTAACTTTCAGTTAAATTTTGGTTAATCTTAGGAAATATGGTTACCTGTCACTTAGCAAACTTAAACCGTGTGGGTTTGGCGTAACAGGCATTTTTCGTGACAACATTTTGATGGTATCCTCAATTCAGTTTATTCCACGTTGTCACTAGCATAGCTCAGGTTTTATGCCAACTCTTCGCAGGGAATCCGATAATGGTAGATTTGTCGAAATTCAGCTGAAAGAAACAAATAAAGAAGTTGAATACTGACGTAAGTGTACTAGCAAAGATTCAGATGAAGATAGCTCAGCAGCATGGTATTCAAAGGTTAGAGTTCTTATCTCATCAGCAAAGTATCACATGTTCTATTGCAACAAGTCACATTTTTCAAGTGGCACCTAAATTTCAAAACCCTTTAGCCGATGGGAATGAGGTTGAAGTGAAAATGGTTTTAAAAGCATTGAAAAAAAACGAGATGGGGGAGGGGTAAAATGATCAGTACAAATTTAGAAGATTATTAAAGTTATGGAGCTTAACGCTCCAGTAGCCCATTTTTCAGTGCAGTTCTTTTGAGAACAGGGGATCCCAAGTTCAAGTGTGAGACAAATCATATACCAGCCAGTTTAGTTCAAAATCCATTTTCTTTCTAAAATTGTCGTTTTCTTCAGAGATATTTTACAGAGTCTATTTACTCGATTGATATATAAATTGATCTCGAATCAGATTCACTCATTTGTCAGTTCAAGTGAACTGGTCAAACTTTGTTAGCTTGTTTTGAGTATGTTATATTAGGCTAAGATTATGAGTAGGTATAATATAATAGGTAAATAAGTTTGATGTTGAGAGAAAATCTTCCAAAAACAGAATCCACGATAAGATTATGAATAGGCAGAGTTGCCAAGTCTCCGGCTTTTTGCACACCAGTATTTTCTTAGAGAAAATGTTGTTACTTTAAATCGCAGATTGCTCCGATTAAACATATCAACTTTTTCTGTACTAAAAACTTTGTATCCAAAAAAACGGAGACTTGGCAGATCTGAGTAGGTATTAATCTAATAGGTAAATAAGTTTAATGTTGAGAGAAAATTTTCCAAAAGCAGAATCCACGGATTAGAATATTTTAGTTGTTGATGGAATGAAACTTTCTGTTATCAGCCGTTTTCTTTTTTGGAAGTGGGACAGAAGGAAAATAAAGATTTAATAATTTATCAGTTTTAGTTCTATTCATTATTCTGTACGTATACGTCCATTCTTAAATCAAGAAGAAGTAATAGTTGTGTCTTTTTATATGCATATATAATTTTTGTATTTTTTAATGTGTTATTTTTGTACTTTAATGTGATTACTTCAGTTTACTTATGTTTTCTTTCACTTTCTCTTACAGTCGACGGCTGTGCTGTTGTTGTCGGCAGTCTGCCGACCCTCAGGAAGAAGTGCCATCTGGTACGGAGGTAGCTCCAACTGCAGCTACTCAGGAGGAAACTCCAGCTGCAGTGGAACCCGTACCAGAATGGCCAGCTGTACCGGAGCACCCACCAGTAAGTAACTTTGCCGTTCTGCGCTCTCGCATAGGGGACGTGGGGGTCTTTTCGGCATTAGCTGCAAGTTTGTCTAAGTGGGCGTTAGAGGAGGCAGTTGAGGAACTCTGGGACGCGGATGTATTGGGAGTAGAAGTAGGTGGTGGTGATTTCTCACCACGGGGGGAAGGGAACAGGGATATGGGAGGAGTAGGAGAATCGGGGGACAGTGCACCATGCGATCCTAGGGATCCTGCACATCCCTCAGTACAACTGCCTCTGCGGCGTAGTCGCGAACAGAGTGTTTTGAGACTGACTCGCATTCTGGGGTCTTTGGACCTTCACATCAGGTCCCTGGATAAATACAGTAGCTTAGACGCTACACATCTTAGGGTTAGGTTCGGGCGCGTTCTTCGAACAGTCGAAGACGCTGAACCAGGACTGATGATGGGCCAGACCTTGGTTTAGGAAGGGGGGATTGAGGGGGAGGGGGGAGAGGGATAATTACATAAAAAATTTTTTATATCAAAAGCAGTATATGGGATCATTCTCCTACAAACGTACAAAATGATATCGGGAATATTCGAGTTGGTCATTTCAAAAACTACATATGTCAGATTTTTTTAAAATGCACTTTTTCTTGCAAGCTTCTCTTTAAAGGTAGGCTCAAATACGTGGACAAAAAATACAAGGTTTATTTATCCGTTGCCTCTCAAAAAGCACGGTAAAATTATCGTTCATTGTAAAAACAACATTAGTCAGTGACTTACCTAATTTTTGCAGACACTGATAGATGATTGTTGCGCTTGGTGTCTAGAACATGATGAATATGACGACGTTTCTAAATGTTAGATATTAAGAAGCAGGCATTAATGATTTTTGTTATATATCTAATAAAACAAAGTTACAATTTTTTTAAGATCTATGAAACATTTTTTTAAAAGATCTATGAAATATAATTAGCATAAAAAGTTCCTTTTAAACTATCTATCTTTTGTGTGTAGCAAAGTTTTACTGTTTATCGAAAAATTTTGAATCTGTGACTTTGAGTGACTCTGAGTTTTTGAAATGGCTGATTCATTTACAATATTTAACAATAATGTCATTTACATTACCGATTTACATTATCAATTTACATTACAATTGTCATTTACATTTACGATGTCATTTACAGTAGTACAACTCAAAAAATGTAATGATGTAAATGGGGTGAAGTTATTTATAAAACAAATGCAATTAGCCAAATAATAAAATACATTAATATTTCACTATGTAAAATTATATCCACGGCCTGAAAAAACTTTAGTTTTTACTTCTTATTGAATGTATAAATTTCATTTAATTTTTATTTTCCAAATTTAAAAGGGTAATATATTCTATCTACTGTTTTATTAGACAAATACCTAATGTCACAATAAACTGAGTTATGTCCATCTGCAGAAAGTGAACAGCTTTTTAATAGCTTAAAATACGGCAACAACTAAACTCTTCCGTGTGTAAAAGCCTATTAGCCACTTTGGATTTATAACAATAAGTTACAATTCAAATCTGTGAAAACTTTCTAGTTTCATAGGCATAAATTTGAAAAAATCTTGAACGTAAAGATCACGACATGAATTCTGTGGTCAAAATAAAGATAGGAAAAGATTATAAACTAGCATGTAATAATTATTGCTCTAAACTTAATTCCGAGGCATTATTTAATTCAGTCTAATATTTAATGTGTTACTAATAATTTTTTAAACAAACATCATGTCCGTGGAACATCATGGCTAAAGACATGACATCTAGTATTTAAATGCACAAACTCCCCTACTTACGATCGTTTCAGTTGCAATTTTTACGAGGCTAACGAAAAAGAAAGGCTACCGCGGTGCTTTAAGCGTATCTTTTTTTTTTCCGACCGCCGGAGTCACGTGATGCTCGAATGCACCAATGAAGGTGTACGAAAAGGGCATCACGTCACTCTAGCGGTCTGTAAAAAAAGATAAGTGGAATGCACCGCGGTAGCCTGTCTTTTTCGTTAGCCTCGCAATTTTTAGGACTTACGATACTTAGTAAAATAGGGCACATAATATCAATTTGAAAGAAAAAAGAAAGAAAATTCAAATTGTACGATTGCTACGAATTTAAGTGGAAGAAGCAGAAATGAAAACTGCTAAAAAAAAGGACAGACAGAAAACGTTAAAAGAAAAAAAAGTGGATAAAGCGTTCTCCACGATCAGCAAAGACCTACAACTGTTGGAAGAAACGGACTATAATTAAGAACGCTATTCAAGAATTGGTCGATCCAATACCAGGTGTCATTATCTATTATATTTATGCTAAGGTGAAGAAACAAACAGTTCAGCCTAGTATTAATATTGTTCTTAAAAAAGAAATTCTGTAACGCGTACAAGCATAGGAGACTGATGACACGATTGCATTTAATTCAACCTCAGCTAAAATAAACTTCATTAATTGACACACAGAATTTCAAGCCTCTTCTGTCTTCCTCAGTAAATATCGATGGCGAGTCAGAAACCTTTTCATTCACCAAACTACAAACTTCTACCTATCGATAGCATTTTTGTATTTTATTTATTATTTCGGACTTTCGATATTTTCCAATTAGGATGTTGCTTCATAGGTACCTAATCGCTTCGTAAGTAGGGGAGCGACAGTAATGCAGTTTCGATAACTACTGTTCCACGATCTCAATTAATACTGGAGTGGTGTTAGATAAGCATACATATCAACCTCCGGATTGTTTTAAATACAAAATAACACACTTTAAAACAGAAATTTATTAAATGAAAAATTTATTAGATTTCAAACGACTACCACATAGAAGGAAAACACGTTTTTTAATTAAACAAATTTTCTTGTTCAAAGTATGTTTTATATATATATATTTATTTATTTATTTATTTTAAAAATCCGGAGATTGGTCAGTATGGATAAGTTTAAAGCAAGTTAACAACAATTTTTTTTTCATATTTTTCGCAGGATTTCTTTTTTTTTTTTTTATTTAGTATACTGTACGTTTCTGGGAGAATGACTCATATATAAAATTGGGTATTTTTGAAATAAAAAATTAATGCGTGCGAGAGTGCAAACGTTTCTTTTCGTAATGATACGGATGAACTCCTGAACAGAAAATATTTTAATTTATTTTTTTCTTGAAGTCAACGGAATATATTCATCTTCAAATATACAAAGTATTTTAACGGTACTAGAATGTTTTTAGCAATTTACTTTTCTTAAATTAGCAGAATTTTCCATATTTTATCATCAAATGTCGAGTGAAAGTTTGCTCTACTCTGCAGCTGAGAACATTTCTATCATCGTGATATGAGCTGCCAATCATTTTTAATCAGATATTTTTATTTTTATTTATTTAAAAAGAGCTTCATTGATTAAAAGGTTAATTCATCTTTGTTAAACCCATTACCACTAGTATACGTTCAATAATTATTAAATGTATGCAGGCTATCGTGACAATTATGCACACATATTTAACCCAGCTTTTACACGTCAGAGAAGATATAATATAAACGAGAAGGAGACGAAAAATGTAATTCAAGTAAATTTTAAATGATTTTATAATAATATCAGAAAAATTAAATTCCCTTTACAGGAGTTCGTCCGCCTAACAAAATTCTTTTTCAGCTTATTTAAGTTAGTCTTTAAGTAGTCTTTAAGTTTAAATTTTTAGTATTTTATGTAGTTTAAGTTTTACATTTATCAATATGTTTTGGTTGCATACGTACCTCGACGTAGAAGCAAGGTGGATCACTTATTTTTATGAATAGTAAATATGATAAGATTTCAAATATAGAAGCGATTTAAAAAATCATATTTAACTAATAATAAGCATATTTAACTAATAATAATCATATTTAACTAATAATACTTAATCATAATTAACCTAATAACTGGTGTTAGTTTCACTGACAATGTGTTTTATTTTCGAAAGAGTATATGTGAAATACAAGCATACAGCCATATTTTAGCGTAAAAGATAGTAAGTGATCTCGAGTGAATCACAAAATAAGGAAACTATTTCTTTTATATTCGATTTCCTTCATGCAAAGACTTTGATATACTATTTTTAGCAGTGTTTCCCTCTTCGCTTTTAATGAATTTAAACATAATTTTTATGAACTTGGTTGTAGAGCACAAGCTCTAACAGGCAATTAATGGTTAAATCTTATATATTTTTTACATCTGTAATCTCGTAATTTGCAAGCAAATATGGTCACAGAATCTGTGGCGATACATTTTTCTCTCGTGTCAGATCCATCTTGCTCTACGTAAGGGTTCGTCCAATGTTGTGCATAACTTCTAAATTTTTTTACAGCTGAAATTTCACCTTATTGACACATAAAATGCACTTTTAGGCCATTATTCAAAATCTTATTTTAAATTTAGAGTTCAGTTTGGATTAATTCTACAAAAGAAAGAAAAATTTTTTGGCAAATATGTTCAAAATCTTATTTTAAATTTAGAGTTCAGTTTGGATTAATTCAACAAAAGAAAAAAATATTTTGGCAAATATATTCAAAATTTCCCAGCAGAGCAATAGAAAAATAGTAAAATAACACAATAGTAAAACAAAAATAGACAATTAGATCTTCAAAATAAAATACAAAAATTTACAATAAAGATTTAAAAAAAACGCAACAAATATATTTATAATTTCCATAGTATACAGTTAAACTCTCACATTTCTATAGCATATCACAACATAAAAATATTAAACACCTTCTATTCTTACAATATTCAATAGTTGTAATAGTAATATAGCATAACAGTTAGTGTGCGACATGGTCAGGCTAGTGAGGGATTTTGTGTAAGGTCAACTTGAGCTTTCCGCAGTTTTTTTTTTTTTTTTTTTTTGTAATCATAAATAGTATATGGCATTGTCAGGCTGGTCACGGTTGTGAGTGTGGGGTTATTATTGAGGTTCTGCAGCTCTTTTTTATGTCATAATTAATATGTATGTCATTGTCATGCTGGTCAGATTTTGCTGTAAGTTTTTTGTAATTGTCATATTCATAATTGTTTGTAATTATCGTGCACTGTTAATTTAAGATTTGCTTTTGATGTATTGTACTGAAATTTGTTAATAAATTATTTTGTGATCTGGTGTTGTGTCCTTTTTTAAATTAAGAGATCAAAACATACAACAGTCATTCACAAACAGTACGCAAACACACATAATTTAAAAAAGAAACACGTTTCGTGTCCTGTTTTCGTATTTGTTATATATGCTGTTTATTTATCATTATGTATTTATCTCTTGTATTATGTGTATTTTTGTAAATTAAAATGTATAAGTCTACTTATTGGAAATAAAGCGTTTGAAAAGAGATTGCTTTACTTAGTTTTTTTTTTCACAGCACATCGCCATTTGTTAGGTTTATACATATCATGACGAATATTTCACATAACAACTAGAAATACATTACTTTTCAGAAAATTCATTTCAAAATTCACAAAATCTATTTCACTTCTGGTATTTCTAAGCATTTTACCGTTATGTCATTGGATGGCAGGGGTGGTGGGAGGCGGAATTGCGCAGGGCCTTGGGCCGCTTCTTTCAGAAACAGGAATACTTCAAAGAGGAATTTTTCAAGAATAAGCATCCCCAAATTCAGTTTTTGTGCAAGAAAATCCTGAAAAGTTTAAGCAGTACCGTCGGTTTGGTCCATTCAGGTCCCATTTCTGGTTTTTTTAGGAGAACATCTAAAAAAACTTGCACAATATTTAGGCCATACGGGATCGATTAACTTTTTTATTTCAATATGTAACGGGAGATAGAAAATATGAAATTTCTGTACGCGTCCAAAGTTTTCAATTTTCGTGAATTTTTAGTTGTAATGTGAAGTGGTCGTTACTTATTATATTTTTATATCAAATACATTTTTATCACATTAGACACTGTATAAAGAAACAAAACAAAAATCACGCTAGTCATTCTATTTATCCTTAACTTGGAAAATATTTTATTATTATTATTCAAAGAGAGGCCAGGGATGTTGAAGCACTTCCCACAAAAATTTAAATAGTGAGTCTGACATGTTAAAATATTCCCCTACTTTCAATTCAAGCATCGACAGTAATCAATGGAGAAATTGGTCATTTCTTATTCTAAACTCTAAATTGGCACAGGAAAACTAAAATATAGCGAAACAGGGGCTACGTTTTTTAAAAGCAAATTTGCTGTCTAAAATGGAGAAAACTACTTCTGAAAATTTAAGTAATAAGATAGCATCAGATATCATAAAGCACACACACTGCGCTTAATACAAATAGCATAGGGGAAAGCTAAACTAAGCCGATAATTTTATGGCTTTATTTAAGCGCAGATAGTTTTCACATTTGGAAGTGCAGCAGATAGCACACTATCATGAAAACTTTGCTTTCTTAATATCTCTAAACCTAGGCAATTTTTCTAAATTGTACATTTTGACAATGGAATTTGAGTAATCACTTTAAATAATTACTTTACATAGTCTTAAAATTTATCAACAGCCCTCTAACATTTGTATAAATTAATCGCGCCTATGCAGATATTGTCTAGTTGTGGTGTGTAACGTCTTTTGCCTCTCACGGGGATGGCGGGGATATTTGTTTAATTAATAAAAATTTTGGGTTAAGCATTGAAAACATCGCGTTGGAAGAGCTGGCCAAGAAAGAGCACGACAGAACTTGACGTTCTTATAAGTTTAGCATATGAAAAGAAAGTTTAATTTCCTATCACGGAAAAAATGAAGAAAATAATTCATTAGAAAAAATCAAAAGTTTTTAATAGTAGCGTTTCTACTCAAACTCTTTTTTAGGCAAAAATTTATTCTAAATCAGTAAATTCTTTTTGTAAAGTTTTGGAGATTCGTAGGGTATAAAATATTGATTTTAAAGCGTGAAAACTTTGCTGACAGTAATATTTCAAGTTTTAAAAAAATCTCTTAGCCATACATGTAAGTTGTGCAGAATGCGCGGAGAAAGAAACTTTCGGTACCCAAAAAGTAAGAAAATACGTAGAAAACATATAAAATTAAGAAAATAATATTTTTCACATCAGTTCCTTGTATATATTTCTATCATCGCTTAAGCAGTTGTTCATCTGACGATCTCCCAATATTTAAAAAAAGATGGAATGCATGAATGAATTTATTATATCTGAAATTTATGGGTGAACAATCTGAATATCTTTTTAATTATCTTTAATATGATTCGTGCCTCTAAGTTGGTCAGCTCTTCCTACCCCATCAAAGAGGTTCGCCTTGACGTGGTGATGGGGCTTAAGGTCCCACTCTGATACTGCTTATGATTCACTATTAATTTTTAATTTTCGAAATACTTAACTCAGTCAAGTAAGAAAAAATGTAGAACGCATTAGAGATGAGACGGATTCAGCCGATCCAGTGACCCTGTGCCCAAAATTGGCTCGGCTCAAAACAAAAATTATATTTCTTATCAAATTGAGGAAAGGAAAAAAACTTGCCATTTGAGAAACAAGAATGTAGACTAAGTTTCTTAAAGTTTTTTATAGTACTTAAAAAATCAGTTTGAAAGGAAACTAAAGTAGTAACATAAAGAATCAGTGGATGTTCCTTGTCTTTCCTCGTTTCTGTTTGAAATCTTTTTCCAGAATTATTGGAAAACAGAACTCATTAAAATTGAACAACTGTGTATTACTTTGGGTATTGGCTCAAACTCTAATAACAGAAAACTTTTCGGGCTCGGATTTCAAATCGTCGGTGTCTGAAAAAAAGAGACCAAACTCATCTCTGATGCACATATTCCAGAATCTTCAGTTACTTGATTCCTTTTGTTTGACCCCTCAGTATCAGAATGGAACTGAACCAAGAAAGCCTCAAAAATCATATTATTTTGAAACGATTTAAAATTACCAGAATTCACAGAATCTGATAAGGTTAAGGATAAATGGTTATAAATAATGGGTAATAAGTTCCAAATAACAAGTATAATAAATGAAAATAACTGTTTTTCGTTCTGTTAGGAAATGTAAAATTCGGAAATAAAATATAAGATTACCTACGAAATTTTCACTTTTGAAAGAAGACCGATAATTACAGAAGTTTACAATTGTGTAATTAATTAAAATTAATTCTTTCATATATATATAATTTTTAAATGATATATCAGGCTATTTTAAATGGGCCTTCTCTGAAACCACTTTTTCTGAATATTAACATTCATCTTATTTAGTCGCTGACATTCTATAACTAAATAAGACGAAAATTTCTGTTCGAAAATAGTGGTTTCAGATGGCCGCAGTTAGAAATCATTGTGATTAATTAACTAACATTTGTTTGCGTGTTCGTCGATTTGTCCGGCTAAAAATATCTCTTACGTTCAAATAACACACAATAAAAAAAAAAAATTCTGTATTGAACACTTATTTTATAAACGATATTTTGCTATTTCTTTCCTATTTCAGAATGGCCACCTGTTAATTCAACTTGCTTTCCAGGATTGGTCCGGACTTGGGAACATTATGGTCGTTTTTTCTTTCCTGACTAGAAAAAAAAACAAGTCAGGATCTATAACTATATTTATATTTCAAACCACTGCAATTATTTTAATTAGAAACGACATTTATCAACCAACAGCCTCTGTTTTAATTAATTAAAAATGATGGCGGACCAATTTATATTAAACCACGTAAAAATGGCCAGATTGGAAAATTTCTTCCAAAACTAAATCGTTAATAAATATGGTGTTTCTTTATGATATTTGTCCAGTGCCATGTTATACCATGGCGTGAAATGAATACAGCTTATTGAAATCAAATGAGAAATCACAGTATTTTACCGAGTTTCCAGTGAAAAAATCTGAGATTATTTACTTGATTTAAAATTTAAGTTGGATAAGATAAAACGCACTTCCTAAAGTGAAAGTTAAAATATAAAAACATGAGTTTCTTCTTATCAAAAGTATGTGTACACTTGTAATCAATACCTACATTTGAAATTTTAAGTAGAGGCGAAAGCGACAGCGAGTAGCAAGAACTGATGTTTGATATGATCGGATAACGGGACGTACAAAATTATTCCCTAACATTATGATCCGTGGGGGAAAAAAGTTTGCGGTGCATTTTGAGCTTGAATATGTAGATACTTGAAATATAATGAAATTTAATAGGATCACTAAGACTCAATACAACTTATTGTCTATAGATTATGGAATGCGTAGGCTTTATCGCTTATGTACAGAGACGCACAAGAGAATTCGATCAAAGGACTGACTATAATCGATAATTACTAGAAGCGCTCTTTCCACTGTGATGTACAATTTTATGTAATTTTTAGTGTATTACGTGTTGTTTTCAAATGCAGTAGATCATATACAGGGCTGCACGGAAGATTTCGAATATTAGCAGCCATTGTTGGAAATGGATTTTTACTAAGTTATGTATTTTTTAAATTGCTTATTTCGATACTATATAATTTCATCGTATGAAAAAATAAATTTCTTAATAATATTCTGTTAGTGTCGGAAAGTGTTTCATAATCTATCCGGATGCATGATTTTTCGTTCTTGTCGGTCTTGTTTGAGGTTTCTCTTTCGTCATCGAAAATTTACTTTCCAAGTAGAACCAAAGAAAGGGATGCCTCAATGCTTATCGGATTTCATCATGTCAAAGACTAATTTTGTTCGACAAACTTGGCGACATTTGGCGACAGAACGTTCCTCCCCCATGGTAACCCTCCTTATAGGCATGGTGATGCATTAAATGCTATTCCATGTTTTTCAAGGGGATTCCAGAAAATTCTAGCATTAAAATATCGTGGAATGTTCTCGAACATCCTCGCGCTCTCATATATATCGAAGCAGAGCAGAGTTAGAAGTCAGTGAGTTAGTTAGACGCTTAGATGCCAGACCAACAGAAGTCATCCAAAAGAAGAAAAGCTTGGGACATGATGGCCCTGATGGAAGCTGTGACTTCTGTCAAAAAAAAAGATGGGCTACTTAAAAGCATCTAAAACATATAATGTTCCAAAGAGAACACTTATAAGGTATGTCAAAAACCCTCGATAATCAGAGGAAGTGATTGAAACAAAATTAGGGAGAAAGACTACTTCAACCTGATTTTGAAGCTCAGCCAGTTGTCTGAGTGCAACGAAGACTCATACACAGCGCAGTATTACTACAGCGCCTAGAATACATAGTGTGGAAACCGGCTACAAAATAGTACTAAAAAATTGTATCCAATAAATGTACAACGTTGCTGAAAATATTAGGATGGGTTCGCAGCGCCATCTGCTAGCTCTTGACATTGTATTAGAATGTTTCGGCTGGTGGTAAGTATTTTAAATACTTAAATTATATCATTTTCTCCTCTGACTTAGTGATTTTTATAAGTTTTTTTTTTAAATTATGAAATCATGGCTAAAAAACGTTATATGCATTTTTTTTGTCTCTGGTTGCAACATTATCGTAGGCTTCGTAGGAGCACCGTTGCACATTTATAGGCTACAACTTTTTAGCACTTTTTAAAGCATTACACCATTTGCCGGTTTCCACACTATGTATTCTAGGCGCTGTAGTATTACTTTGCCCCATATATCGTTACGATGGATATTAAAACCTTCGTCTAGCATAACTCAAAAAATATTTAACGGATTTTGTTCAAATTTTTACAGCAGGTACCTATAAAGGTGACAACGACGTCTATTTATTACAAAGAATAAATGTCAAACCGTTTGGAAATTATATTAAAAAATAGATAAAAAAGCACAATTAAAGTACATACGTCACGAAAATTTTGTGCGTACGTCATTTTCACCGGCGGGATAATTTCGTAGACAATCGGAATTGAAAAGTTCATGGAGTACATGGAGCAAAAAATATGCACGCACTAATATTCAGCACAATAAAATATATTTCAATTTAGTAGAAATCGAAAATTAATCTGGATTTTTTTTCTGTTGGAAAGAAAAACCCCGCAATAACTTGGTAGACTTGGTATTAGAGATTTGGTGCAAATCTCAGCAATAGCAGCTTTTTTTATTTCGCGTGTGTAAATTAAAAAAAAAAAAATTCTTTGGTGTTTAAATAAAAGGTTTCGATTTATGGCATTATTTTTTTTTTCTCTTTTTAGCATTTTAAATGGGATTAATGAAAGGCATGCTTTTTAAATTAAATGAGTGAAAGGTTTATATTTAAATGAAATGAATTCAATATGAAAATGTTATAGGAACAATATTTGGCGATTTATCAACTGCGCCAGGATAACATAAAAGTACCAATATATCAAACGGTATGTAGTATGTGAAATGAAACAATTATATTATAATCACCCATCGTACAAGAAAAAAAAACTAATATTCTGCATTCAGAGGGAAAAATCCATCTCCTGTGCCGTAAGATTTGGCGAGTTCTTTTTTGATGATAAGTTTTTAGATGTGATTGTTGGGATCTGCAGGATTTGGCTTACTTTTTCTAAATATTATTTTTTTGCAGATGTAGTATTATGTAAATATATTTTTTTGCAGATATTTTTCTATTTTGTACATATGGCATTCTATTTTGTATATTTTCTATTTGGCATTTGGAAAAGAGATTTTTACCTTTTTATCTGTGCCTTCGGAAATATTAAAAAATAAAAAAAAGATTTACATATATCAAGCGTATAATGTTATGTTTTGCATTTTTATACGGACCACTTCTCCATTTTTAGATTTTAAATGCTATTTATTATTTACTAGCCGTTTATTGATTGTTTACAAGTTACCCCCCTGACAACAACAATTATTTATCACAAAAATGCCTCTTAGGTTTGTTAAATAAGTTTGTTTATGTATTTTCATTACTTATTAAAATATCGAATATGGCGATAAAATTTTATTTTAGCATCGTGCTTAAATTTTTAAGATGGTGCAAAAACATGCTTTAATAAACGTATGTTTGTAAATATTTGAAAAACATGTTTTACCGCTCTCTTGAAAAATTTTGTAATATGCTAAAACTACCTTTTGGCACCATTTTAATTTTTTTTCGCCAACCCACATAGGATACGAAACTTTTCCCCATTCAGATACACAGGCAAGGCTGGTCTCAAACAAGAGTAAAGCTAGCAACAATATTGTTATAACTCTATAAGAGTTACAATAATGATATTAAATGCTCCGATTGGCTTTGGGCCCAATTACGAAAGTTTCTCCTAAAAAAAAACTGATGAAGAAGTCTTTTACATTTGTTTCAAATGAAGCTCGCTCTACAAGGTATTAGTTAACAATACAAACAACACTAATGGCATGGAGGCAAAAGTTTTAATTTAAATGTATATATTTGAACCCCCCCCCCCCGCCCCCCTGACATAAGCAATTGGCTGCAAACGCGATAACGAAACTTTCACTTAACTTAATAACATGTAGCTAATATAGCCCTCAAGGTACTTTGCAATAATACAGACCTTGTGGTTTTTTTAAAAAGCTTGAGACAATTCAGGTTTAAGAAGTTGAGATTTACTGTCAAATGATATAAACAACTATGAACACAAAACTGATGAATTATTATTCAGGTTTATGTATGTATTTAAAAAAATTGCATCTGATTACACATTAGATAAATTACTTCTGTTTGCATTTAATAACTGATAAACGGCTTCTATATATTAAATGAATTGTTTAAATATTGGGAAGAGGTGGCGAGAGGTAGAAAGACGAGTAAACAAACGGGTAGACAGACGGGTAGAGAGACGAGTAGCGACATAGGTAGGCTGACGGGTAGCGAAACGAATAGACAGACGGCTAGAGAGAAAGGTAAAAAGAGGGTTGACAGAGGGGTAGCGAGATGGGTCACGAAACGGGTAGCGACACCGGTAGACAGGAATGTAGAGAGGAAGGTTGCGAGACACGTAGCGTGGTAGATAAAGAGACGAGTAGAGAGATGAGTACAGAGACGAGTTGACTGACGGGTAGATTGGTAGCGAGTATGGTACAAAAACAGACGGATAGTGAGACGGGTATACAGACGAGTAGAGAGACAGTAGATGGGTACGGAGATGGGTAAGAAGATGGGTAGACAGGCGTATAGTCAGACGGGTAGAGAGACAGATAGACAAGTTGTGAGACAGATAGACATATGTGTAGCGAAGTGGATAGAGACACGGCTAGACATAAAAGTAGTTAGACGGATAGACAGACGGTTAGAGAAATAGACTGACGGGTAGTGAGACTGGTAGAGAAATATAGAGACAGGTAGCGAGACGTGTAGAGAGATAGACAATCGGTTAGAGAGACGGGCAGAAGAACGGATAGGGAAACAGACAGATTGTGGAGAGACAGACAGACAGGCAAAAGAAAAGTCTGCGGATTGGCGCAGTAAAGGCGCAGGGGGCAGAGCCTCTAGAGAATAATCAAGAAGTATCTGTTTAGCTTAACTTTGAAATATATATAATTTTTCAATTTTGCCGATATGGAGATTTAATGTAAAAGTTATTTTACAGAAGTCATCGAAAGATTTTTTGTATACTTTAATAGTGATTTAGACTAAAGTTTTGCAATCTGGTATGTAGCAAAGCATGCTATCAATGTGGTTTGAAGTGTAAGAGTTTCTATAAACAGTTATACAAATAATAGATATATAATCAAGGAAGAAAAATTTTAAATTCACACACAAAAAAAGGGGCAACAATGAAATTAAATTTGCGCTAAGCCACGCTTGATAGAATAATCTATTGGCTGCAAATCCAATTACGTAACTTTAAAAAGCTTGGCGTTTTAAAAGATCCGGCGTTTTTTTTTTTTTTTTTTTTTTGCCAAATTTTGCGCAATACGCGCTTAAGAAAATGAGATTCTTTGCCACATGTTAAAAAAAAATTATGACAACACATCTGATGAACGGTACTTCTTTTCTATTTTTTTAACAGTGTATATGAATTTATATATGATATTTTGTAATTCTATCATTTAATTTGCTCTTTTTCTTTATATTGTAATTGTTAACCCTATGTTCTCAGCAATATCACTCAGACTAATCCCTTTTAGGGAAGTCCTAGTAACTTATTGCATCAAAATTGAGAAACGTTTTTACGGGTTGAGGAGCTGCGACATCAGACGCCTTTCATTCCAGCTTGCAATGCAAAATGGGTTGAAGCACCCTTTTTCCCGAGAAAAACAAAGCTGCTGGCAAAAAGTGGCTTCGATTATTTATGAAGAGGTATCGTGAGCTGTCAATAAGGACGCCAGAAGTTTTATCAATGTCAAGGGCCAAAAGTTTTTCACCTGAAAGCGTCTCTGAATTCTTCGACATTTTCGAAAAAGAAATGGAGAAAACAAATAATGATCCTCAAAGATTGTTCAATGTAGATGAGACTGTTATAACGATTGTACAAAGCTACCGAAGCAAGATTATCAGTCTGAAAGGGAAGCAAAGTGTTTGTACTATAACTTCTGCAGAAAGAGGCAACCTCATGACTGTCATTACTTGCATGAATGATTGTGGCACTTATGTCCTTCCTCTATTGATTTTTCCTAGGAAAAATGTCACTAAACTTGATGGATGGAACACCAGCTGGATGGGTTTGGGCTAGTCACCCTTCTGGATGGGTTCAACGAGATATTTTTACAAAGTGGTTAAACCATTTCATTCAGTTGACAAGGCCAACTGTTTCTAACCCCGTTCTATTAGTGTTAGATGGCCACTACAGTCGCACTCGAAATGTGGATATAATAGAGCGTGAAAATCCTGTGTCTATTGTATCATTACCTCCTCACTCAACTCGCAAGATGTAACCCAAGACATAGGGTTCATGGCTCCCCTCATGTGTTACTATGTTCAAGAGATTGAGACATGGCTGAGGAAAAACCCTGGAAAGGTTGGGACAAACAATCAGGTTGGTGAATTTTTTCGGGAGGCACACAATAGAACTGCGACAATGCTGACTTCAATCAATGCCTTTAAGAAGACTGGACTATTCCCTTGTAACAGACACATTTTCAAGGATAGCGATTTCATGCCAAGTAATAATACTAAAGAGTCTTTAAGCAGAACGATTCAAATGATGCTTCATACGGTGTTCTTCTTCAGGCTTCATCAATTTCTCATAGAGTGCCTGATCAGAATCTTTCTTCCATTTATTACGAGATTCAAATTCACACCAATTTTCTAATGGACTCTGATTCTGACATACAGGGTGCAATAGATAATTGGCTCTCAACTTTAAAGGACGATGATATATGAAAATTCAAAAATTTTTTGCATAAAAAAGTAGGGTGGTAATCAATTTTTCAGTTAAAAAAACACACAGATTGCTTTATTGACAGACCAGCCCGCATTTTCGTTTATAACTTTAACAAAAATGATTATATTATAAAAATACCGAATAGTATCATTATAAATAGTATCATTATTAATAGTAGTTGTACCGAATAGTATCATTAAAAATGCTATTACACTAGGTGTTTTAATGTGGTTTAATGCGGAAAATCGTTTGCGGCGCATTTTAATCATGTTACACTGTTACAAACATAATGAAATTGAAATCAATTTCTGAGATTCACTAAGACATGTTTTCTGTAGAATATGAAGTCTAAAGCTTTTTTCTTTCATATACAGTGCCACACAAAAGTATGCTTTTACATAACGGTCACGGGGAAAAACTGTTTGCAGCATATTTTAATTGTGTTACGCCATTTCAAATATAATGAAATTGATATACATTTTTGAGGTTTACTATAAGATACTTGTTATGTGCATAGCATTTATCGTTCATTTACAGGGACACACAAAGTATTTTGGGTACGGAACTATTTCCAAAGTATTTTTTATAAACCATAATTGGAAGTGAGATTTTAGTAAGGTATGCGCTTTTAACTAAATTTTTTAATGCTATGAGGTATGGATAAATGCTACAGATCATATACAGGGCTACACAAAAAAATTCGTAAGCATTACGGTGCATCAGCGTAAATTGATTAAAATGGGTTTTTAATCGAGTTATGCATTTTGAACGTGAAATATATTTAGTATACCAAGAAAGGTTTGTAGAATATGAATAAAATCATATACAGGGACACGCAAAGAACTGAATACAGGGCTGCCTATGAATGATAATTTCTGGAAGTGTGATTTCAGCGTGTATTTGCCTGAATTAAACTGCAGCTTAATATGTGGCGTGTATAAAAAGCTTAAGGTAATATACAGGGCTGTATAAAATAATTCAAGTATGTTTCCGTCTATTTGTAGAAACTGCTGAAGATGTATTTCCAACTGTGTTATGTGTTTTAGTACTAAACTAAATTGTAGCATACTATAGAGTATATACAAGTAGTATATAAATTATATACAGGGTTCAAGAAAAGAATTGGAGTACTTTTCCGGCTGTGGACGGTAATTGATGAAATCAGGTTCTCAAATGTGTTTTGTGTTTTTCTGAAATGTTTAGTTAGATACCTTATTAAACAGCTATGGTTTGTTAAAGTATTCTGTTGGTGTTGGAAAGTGTTTCATAATCTATGCTTGGTCCATGACTTTTCTTTCTTGTTTACCTTGCGCTCGAAAATTATACATATTCAAATCCATTAAAGCAAAGCTTTTTAGCTCACAGGCTATCAAAGCCTGAGAGCTAATGTACCCGCCCGTTCTGTATGTATGTACGTATGTATGTACGTACGTATGTATGTACGTAACGCGATAACTCTTGATAGAAATATCCGATTTGTTTAAAATTTTGGTTATAGGTTCATTGTGATAAGGCGCTTTCCTGATTAGTTTTGGGGTTTCATTGGTTAAGTATAAAGGGGGGGAACGTGGGGCTAATCCCACCTTGATTTAAATAAATGGGTTTTGCACGCAGAATCATCCTATTTGCTTCAAATTTTGTATATAAGTTCATTGTAATAAGGCGCTTCCCTGATTAGTTTGGAGGTTCATTGGTTAACTATAAAGGGGGAAACAAGGGACTGATCCCCCCCCTTAAGTTAGATAAATTGTTTTTTCATGTAGAATTATCTGATTTGCTTCAAATTTTGTATATAGGTTCATTGTGATAAGGCGCTTCCCTGGTTAGTTTTGGGGTTCAATGGTTAAGTATAAAGGGGGGGGACAGGGGGGTAATCCCCCCCTTAATTTATTATCGATTTTTTAATTTTTTGATGACATTATTCTTTGAAATAAGAGTATAACATACAATTATTGTGAATAGCCTGTGAGCTCAATGTCATCAGTTTAACTGGGCAGTTTTCTTTTTATTAAGCTATTATTCGAAGAATTTTTCAACAAAATTTAAAAATAAGGCAACAAGCTCTGGAGGTTTTAATATGCATGGTTTGTTTTTAAAATGATTTGTTTCGAGCATGAATTTATATGTCATGCTTCAAACATACTATAACTAGTCGTTGGGGGCCACCGTACTACTTACCCATCATGGATATGCATAATGTAAAATATTAAAATAAAAAATGTGTAAACTACTTATAAAATGCATTGTAATTGGAATAAAATCGTGGCTCGATCACTGAATTGCTTAAAGGAAACATCCCTATAACTCCAAAAACAATCATCCTGTTAACTAGCAGTTTATTGCATCGGATTAAGCGTCTCATTTCCAATTAAAATATATCTTTGAATTGAAATTTGGATGAAATACAGGGTCATGAAAAATCGAAGAGTGTTGGAAATAGGATTCCAAATATCTCGGCAACTCATTATCCGATCGACTTCATGCTTTATGCAAAATTTGTTTTTTTTATTATCTTTTATATTCACTCCTTAAAATAAACAATTTCGAAAATTTTTATATACCTTTTATCAGAACGAATATTTCGAGAGTCCGAAAAAAATAGTTCCGGAGAATCGAGGTTACTGAAATTCAATAAGCTTCTTCCCATCATTACATACTAAATACATACCAAATTTCAAGTCTCTATCTCAATAGAGCGGGAGGGGGGATAGAGGGGGAGATAGACCGTTTACAGACACACAGACATACAGATACACAGACGGACGGCAAAATTTTTGTTTCTAAAAATATGTTTTTCGGAATCTCCAGTGTCTGAAACGTGAAAATCCGTCAAAAAAATATTTCGATTTTCAAAACGATTACAAGACTTACCCTATACTACGTATGATGGGTAAGTAATACCCATAAGCAAAACTGTAATTTCTGTTCGTGAATTTATACGAGCTCGTGCAAAAACTACTGAATATGTTTTAATGGCAATTTATCTAGAACAAACCTTGGCAGTCAATTTAAAATCATCAGGTTATCATGTGTGCATATTGACGCTAAATTTGAAGAGTTGCAGCCAAAGTACTTTTGTACCCATTTTCCCTTATATAATTATCCTTCATTTCATGATATTTAATCTCGGTAGATAAGCAAAATGCAAAGTTGGTGAAAATAATATTTTTTACACACAATATGTAGTAAAATGTGTTCACTATAATGAATGAAATGCACATTGTAAATTGAATTTTAAAAAGTCCTTCCGGCCTGTACCGGAGGAAAAGGTAGCTTTCCTATATCTTCGTTTTAAAATTTTAGCTAAAGTTACACGAAAACAGCAAGTTAAAATGCAAAGAAACGTTTACAAAAGATTCGTTAATACTGAATTTGAATAAGAAATTCGCCAAATTATTGAGCAATAGCCAAATTGGCTTAATTTATGAAGACTTATTTTGGTCGCCGAATTTGGCGATATTTCGCCAAATGTCGCGTTAATGTGCTGTTTTGTTTCAAAATGTCAGCCACCCTAGAATTTCAAACTGCTCTATCTCAGCCATTTTTTAAGATAGAGGTAAACCAAAAAATGCTCTGGAATCCTTGTATCAAGGCCTAACACGTAATTAAAAAATAAATTTTAATTTTTTAATTTTTGTATATTTATTTTAGTTTTAAATTTTTAAATGGCCGCCATCTTGAAACAAAATGGCGGACCAAGCTGGCCAACGAACTCGGTCGAGACATTGGTGAGCTTAATACACATAATTGGTTTCATCGAAATTGATTTATAAATACGAGCGTTATCGTATGACATAGTTCAGATATATATATATATATATATATATAAATCAACATTTGAACGGAGGGTGGTTTTGGGGTCTGGGGGTCATGATCGGTGAAAATATATCGAAATTTTCCGGAACTGCTTTCCTCCGAACGGCTGCAATAGGTAGCTTTATACTTTTTTGTATTGAACAGTAACAGGTGGCGCTGCTCTGGAATTAAGAGAATTTCCATAAAGTACATTTTTATAGTTATTCCTGTAGTTTTTCCCACATTGTACATTAACGCATAGGAAAAGTGTTCCTATATTCAGTGTCAATTTCACTGTCAATTTTCATTTATCAGTGAGAATACATTTCATAAAACTTTATATTATGTTAGACTTTAAAATGATGTGTCGCTGATTAGTATTAGGTACTCGTATATATCTCCTTGCCTAACAGGTGGCGCTACTATGCTGCATCTCTCACAATTTCCGTGATAGCTATATTTCAAGAACTACTTTCATACAACTTGCATTTTATTACAGCTTGGCATGAATAGCGGGCGATTAGATTTTGGTTCATATAGCCCAACAGGTGGCGCTGCTATGCTATGTTTTGCACGATTTCCATTTCAGCTATATCGCGACATCTATGAGATGGAATTTCGTCAAACTACATATTCAGTTAGACCTCGACATAAGTATATGCTGATTATGTTTGGGTGCATCTTTCTCAACAGGTGGCGTTGCTGAGATATGTTTTTAACTACTTCCGTAATAGCTAAAAATGAATAAAACCGGAAATTTTTTAAACGTTTTATTAAAGCGTCATTTGTTTGGCAGTCATTGCCCTCTTATGTGCATACCAGCACATACAAAGATAGTGGATTAAATGTCAGGATAATGATATTTTACAATAATAATTTTTATTTTGTGAATATATGTGTACCAAACAGTTAGAAAAAATAAAAGCAAACATAACAATTCATTTAAACATTTTAAATGATTGTCAAATTTAAAATTTTCTTTTTTTTTTTTTTGAAAATGTCATATTTTTTGAAAATTACTTATATGTTTGGGTGAGTATGCATGAACCATCAAAGTGAAGTAAACCTGCATTTTAAAAACAAGAACAGTCTACAATCGTATCTCTAAAATAAATTTTATTTGTTATACATTTAAAGAGGGTTTAGAAAAAAAAGGGGTTATAATATGGACCCCAGCATTTTTTTAGAAGTGAAGAGGTGCATTCTAGCTGTTCTGTCTGGAACTAACATCTCAAGGACAACGAAACAGATGAGACCAGACAGCCTGTCACTCGTGCTTGATAGTAAAGCAGATTGTGAAGTACTCGTATTATCATCATCTTTAAAAGTTTTGTGCTTTTTTTTCTTCCTTTTCCCTATTCCTATTGTTGGATCAAAGTTTTTTTTAAATTCTGAATCTTCAATTAGACGTCTGAGGTTGTAAAATTCCTTAATTGTAGCATAAATTACTTCAGTAGTTGAGTAATAACATAGTGGGTGTTTTCTTTCATTTTTTCCAGATGGTGTTGCTTGCAATATGGACTCCTTTAGCTGAGGGTATACAATCTCATATCATACAGAAAGTAAATATATTTTCAGACCCCTCTCAGCCATTTATATTTTCCAAATGACAACGATTACTCTCGACTCAAACCAAAGTGAAGATGGAATGTATATAAGATAAGGAGAAGATGGGATGTATGTAGGATAAGGAGAAGATGGAATGTATATAGGATAAGGAGAAGATGGCAGAAAAGAAGCAGGCAGTAAATGATCGTTCGAGAAAAGATGGTCGGAACAAAAAAGCTGTAAAGTTATAGGATTTTCCTAAGACTACGTTGAAAAAGTTAGCGTCCAATAATTTTATTGCAATATATCTTATTGTACACTGCAAATTTTTATACACTTTTCAGAACACTTTTTGAAACACTTATTTTGTCACCTTTTTTTAAAACACTTTGAAGTGCACTTTTTGGAACAGTTTTTAGAATACTTCTGAGAACACTTCTTTTGTTCAGCATACTTTATAGCGCCCTTTTTGAAAGCGACGATTTCACAAGTGTGCCCAAATGTGCTCCCAATCCGTTCTCAAATGTGTTCCCATGTTTAGATCATGAGCAGAACACTTTCAGAACACATTCTTTATCGCGGAGCATATTCGGAACACATTAAGTTAACACATTCAGCACACATTAAGATAACTAAAACACTTTTTTTCAAACAAAGTGTTCTAAATGTGTGCTGAGGCTGAGAGTTCGCAGTGTACAAAAACAAAAAAATAGGAAGGAAGCCCGTATTTTTTGATCATTTGGAAAAAAGAACTTGTTGAGTATTTGATTGCTATGAAATAAAAATTTATACTCTTCGCACAAAGCTTTCCTCGAAAAATCAGTTTAATAGACTAAACAGGATCACAGAGGGAGAAATCGTGTGTAAGGGGAGGATGAAGAGGAAACTGTAAGGAGGGTCACATACCGAGGCGATATAAGCGACACACGCGCGTTTTAGGAGAAGAAACAGGTTTAAATTTCAGATTTTGTCTCCTGACTCGCGCGTTTTGTCGATTATTGCATCGACATAGCGACCTCACTCAGATTCAAGGAATTCAATACTCAATATCCAGGCTTCTTCAACCCACCACCATTGGCAAGAAAAGGCGTGTGCAAAAGTTAAAAGGGTACCACTATTTCCGAATATTAATATTCGTTTGATTTCGATTGAATAAAATGAAGACTATTATTCAGAAATAGAGGTATTCTGGCTTCCTTTCACAGACCCTGAGCGCACCACTGGTACCAGGAAAAATCATTATATGAAACGTAAACTCTTTAAAAGTGGAAATAACCTCAAAATACCCTCAAGAAGGACATACAATGATTTACATATCCAACATCCAGTGGGAAATGTATGGTCTGAGCTAGACGAAGCTGCACTGTAAAAAAGAGAAATGTTCCTTGATCTAGCAAGAAGGTTTAGAGATCTGCACGGGCCCGTACCAGCCCACGGACCAATTTTCATTCACGAGACTCGAGCCGGACCTTTACTTTTCCTGCAGGTTCGTCCCTGGCCGCGACTGGTCGTCACTCTTTCCTGGGCGGGCCGAGTCGAACCAGGACCTGGCTCGTGCAAAAATCAATAAAATGAGGCTTGGCTTAGCAATTTTTTTAATTTCCATTATTCTACAATTAGAATTCTTTGTATAAAATATTACAAAAATTTCTATGGAAAAACATTAAAGTACAGTAAAGCCTGTAAAAAGAAAACTGTATATGACGGAATACTGTTTTAAATGAAAAAAATGTCTTGATCTGGGCTTCTGTGCAAAATGAATATAATAATCCATGCGAAAAGAATATAATTCTTGGGCTGGATTGGCATTTTATTTATTTATTTTTGTAAAGTGTACAGTGATGTTGTACATTTGTTTAGCGAAGTCTTCAGAAATTTTATTTGGTTTTAATAAATTAAAGATATATTTCTTAAAATCTGCTTTTTTCTTTGTAGAGCTTTAAAATTGTGCATTTCTTTTACAATCATTGTCTTTTCATTCTAAACTACGTTGATTTTCCGTTCTGAATCTGCATTTGAATGTAACTGTCTAAGTGAAAATTTTTAATTAGTTTCATGTACGTAATTTTCTAAGTGGTCATTAATATTGTTGATATTTTGTATTCCATGCATTTCGAACGAAATCTGAAAACAAACTCTGTGCACAAGTATGTGAATGATGTTGCTATTCAAATATCGGCAGGTTTTTTTAGAAATTCAGGTGGACAGGGCCAATTAATTTTTTGGCCGGCCTGGGCTAAGCCGAGAATCTAGGTTCGAGCGGGGTAAAAAAAAATTGTATGGTCCGGGCCGAACTTTTAGGTTTTATATCAGACCGGGCCGGGGTCGAGCTGAAATTTTAACTTTAATACCGTGTCGGACCAGATCAAAAAAAATTGGCTATGCCTGAAGCCGGGAATTTTTGCCCGTTAACAAGGTTTACGGAAATACAATATTACTTCTTCCGAGTTACCCAACCAGTGCTGCAGTCATAAGAAACACAGAGGGTATATACACTATAGGCAGAGGGTATACCCAGATAGTATACACTATAGGTATAGTATACACTATAGTATACCCAGAGAGTATCTGATATAGCTTTATTTGAGAAACAAAGACTGTACGGTATTTCTTTAAAAGAGCTAAAAGGTATAAGGCACACAACCACCGTTTACCTCCCCGACTCCCCACAACACACATTCCGAAAAGCAGTCTTTTAGCTTCAGAAAATCAAAAGACTTTCGAGATTTAAAGAAGCATTTCTGAAGCAAAAAGTCTCTGTTGCTGCCCGTAATTTTCGGACACTTTTGCGAGCAGTTTTACAGTGGTCACCAAAGAAGCATCTAAATGCGATTATCACTGTACAACATGGAAAATGTCTTTTAGATGAAAATATTTGACCCTAGATCAGTTTTTTGTGCCGATTCCGAATGTACTTTCCGTTTTTCTCTAGGTCGTCCTGTTTTTGAGAAATTTGCATTGTTAATGTGTATGCAAATTTAAGCTTCTTTGTGCCATTTCGATCAAATTTTAGGTACAATAAATGTCAGATTGAATTACATTTTGTAGATTATGCGTACTGGACCATTTGATTCAAATAAATGTCGCAGTCTGTATATTCTTAACATTTACCTGTCAGTTATTAAGCCTAATTTGCATATTTTTCAATGGTGTAATGTTTACTTTACTATCAACTTTAAAATAGTTGCCACATAATTGACGTAATTTTTTCTTAGACTAGATTTTTATGTTGCATTTAAATCTGTAATCCGCTTCCTTCTATCACGTCTGGTTTTTGAGTAAAATGAATATCCATGTTTGTATGGTATTGGCACTCGTTTGATACACAATGCTTTTTAGGGGAGTGTACCTCCTTGTCAAAAGGGTTAATAGTGTGAGATTCCTATCAGGGACATAATCACCAATTGGTATAATCGAAAAACAATTTTTTTTTTTTTAAAGTAGTAGAATCTATATCCCAAATAGCTGAGGTAGATCACAAAGTAGCATAAAAAGCGTTTCCTGGCTTTTTTTGACCAAAAAATAAAATTTCCGTTATTTTAAAACTTACACGTGATAGCAAAAACGGACACCAGATTTGAAATTATCATAAAAAACTGATTTAGAAACATGTTAGCGTACTCATATGGCAGAAATATTTGGACGTCAAGAAACGTTATTATAAAAACATGAAAAATATGCAAATTAGGCACAATATTTCACAGTCACATGTCAGTATAATCTCGGACAAAACATCTTTGTAAAGTAAACTGGCCAGTAATCGTAACATAAAACAAAAAAGCCAGTCTGATAATGCTTTATGCCTTTAATTTCCATGCAATTGTACACAAATTCCAAAATTTGCGTAAATCTAAATATGAAAATACCGGAAAATCTTTACGTGCAGGAGAAAATCTAAAACTGGATTCAGAATCAGCGTAAAAAACTGAATAAGAAACAACTGATTTCGATTTTGGGACAGAGTTAAAGTTCAAATTTTTTGTCCGGTGAACTTTATTTGCAATGACAAAGACTTTTCTTTTGTAATTATATTAAATTGAATTATTTAAATTCACAATAAAGCTTAATAAAACTCTTAACGCTCGCTTCTATTCAGTTAAGTAAACAACAAATCTAAAATAAAACAAAAATAAAATTCTGAGCATCAATTTCTACATCCGAAATATTTTTCGGGCTACGACCTTGACTTTACACATTATAAGGGACAGGCTTTTGTAAATATCCAAACCCAGAATGGATGACGGACAATATAATTTCGAGTTATTGGCTGAAAATCAAAGGATGTCTACATTCTCTCTTATTCCTCTGTACACAATCATATTTAAATAATGCGGCCGATGATTTTTTTAAGGGAAGATGTAAATCAAAGATTGACACATAAGTTTAGAAGTCAAAAATTGAGAAACACTCTACGAAGATTTAATGCTTAAGTTATATTCTCCTGCATAACCCAATTTTACAATCAGACAATCTGACCCGCGCACAGTGGGGCGTTTTGATGATCTAGGTGGACAAAATTCATTTTTCCGATTGTCTCGGAATTTAACAAGACCGCGTATACTGGTAGCTGAATGTCTCTTTCGTCGAGATACGTACGGATTTTGTCGAAAAAACCCGATGTGTCGATTAACTACGACCGTAAAGAAGGCAGTTGATTTGAGAGACTTTCAACAGTTGCATCATTTTTCTGTAAGTTCGAAAGCAAGTCGTGACTTTTCTGTTTTATTCGAAACCAGCAGTTTACTGGACATATGTCACATGTTTGTCACACGATTTAACCTATTGTTGTTTGAAAATAAGCGCCATCTTGTTTTCAAACTTCAGCTTGACTTTTAATATAGTATTAAGCACTATTAAGCAATAAGCATTTTTTTTTAAATCAAAGTGCCATTCCTAAAGTATTGAAAACTTAAGAAAGCTCCTGCGAAAGTTTGCGAATCATTAAGTTATATTAACTTGAAGTGTGTGTCTGAGTGTTTAATTCAAATCTTGCAAGTCAATTGTAACCACTTTTAATTATTCGATTGAGGTGAAACTTTGAATACATGTGTAGTTTCAATGACAATACAATATCATAATATAAATAAATAATAATAATATAAATAATAATAATATAAATAATAATAATATAAATAATAATAATAATAATAATAATAATAATAATAATAATAATAATTAAATATGCCAAATATTTATCACCGTTTGATTATTTTATTACTGATACATTCGAAAACCCAGCAAAACCTAATTATTCTTCAACGCAATACTTTTGTCCACCTAGATCCTCAAAACACCCCACTGTGCCGCGGTTATGGTTGTTTCAATTTCGGGTTGAGTTTTGATACTTACAGATTGGGTTCGTGTTAACCTCATTTTTCTTTTCAAAAGTCTATAATATTGTTTTAGCTGAAAAACTATATAATGGATCATGAATGAGTCTTTACGTGTTTATTTTTCTGCACAAAACATAAAATCATTGTTAGATATATGTTTGTAGATTATTTTTCATAATTGTATTAAATTTTAAATCCATATTCTTTCATTTCGGGTTTCGGGTCGTGTACAGCCCCACCCGCGCAGGACTTTAACAACATATATACTTTTCCGGACTGATTTGATCTATAAAAACTCAAGTAAAATGTCGACAGTGACTGTTATTATTTGAAACAAGTTGGAAGTTGTACGTTAAAAGTGATGTATGAGGTGCGTTCGTTTTATAAATTGTTTCACAATGTAAAAAAAAAAAAAAGAAATCATCCTCATAATTTCAGTAAAATGAATTATGTCGTCTGCTAGGAGCGAAATGAGCATGCCCTTTTTTTTTCTTTTTTCTTTTTTTTAAAATATTATTACGTATGCCACGTTTACAAATGTGATTTTTTTTTCACCATAGAGATCTTGCTTTGCGAATGATTACCTCCATGGTTTAACTTTTATGACTCATAATGAACGAATCTCCTGTGTTTATTTACTCTAATGGGTTGAGATATTTGGTTAACCTAATTTCTACTGAAGTTATCTTACAATCTATACATTGTTGAATGTAACTCATCTCTCAAGCAAACATTTTTTTGAACGATCTTTCTAAAAATGTAACTTTTATACAATTTTATTCGAAAAAATAATTTTGAATAAAAATGGCCACTTGGCAAATGAAAAAAAGATGTGGTTTGCCCGTATTTGTTTTCTTGAGTCACATGACTTGCGCTTTTATTACATAGATTACGTATGATAGGATTTAACAGAATAAATAAAACTTTCATTAATAACTTTTTAAGTTTAAATTCGATTTTCGTAAAATTTGAAATGACTCGACAAAATTCTGCAACGATTATACATATTAAATTTCAAACCATTCGGTTGGGTAGTTTTTGCGTTGTTATATGCGGACAGACGGACAGACGGACGGACCAGACGACGACTATACGTGCTACGTATTTATATAATTACGAACGCACCTAAAAAAAAATTGCTGCAGTTTTAAATATGTTGACGACTCCTTGTGGAACATATTCTAAACGAAGTCTTTATTCGTTGCCGATTGGTACCTATGGTACCTATATCTCTTTCATGCTATTGTTTTCGGCACAATTAGTAGAGTACAATTAGTAGTAATTATATACCCTCCCCCCTTCCTCACTGCACCCAGACTGTATCTGTATTCTTAATATTTATCTTTAAAAATGTACAGGCTTTCTTGAATATTTACGCTTGCTATGATACATTGAAAACTTTACATAAAAAGCTAATTTTTACTAGTAAATCTTACAAACGTTCTTTTTGTTTTAAGGAATACATATGTTATTTTAAGGAAAATACCATTTTTTTTTATTTATTTAAACTTATAATTGTATTTTTATAATACGGATGGAAGGATTAGAAAAGCAATGGAAAAATCATGTTTGCAAGAAAGTATACAATGCTAAATATTTTTCCGTAATAAAGAATTTCATAATTAATCAGACATTTGGTTTTTTTTTTTTTCTTGACCCATATTTAACAGCTCCTGCTTACCACCTATGTGTTAATTTTCCAAATCCTTCCTTATAGAGATAAATTAGTTACATAAAACTTTCTGTTCAAGCAGTGACGAAATAAAAGGGAGGCAGGCGGGGCAACTGTCCAGGAATTACATAAAAGATAAAAACAAAAGAAAAGTGGAATTATGCATGTGAAGATTTTAATTTTACTTTGCATAACTGGAAAAATCTACATTCAATAGATCAGGCACAGAAATAAAAGGTGGAAATGTGCTTAACCAGGAGCAAGTCAGCTGTTACCCCCCCCCCTCCCTCCCTTTCTACCATTCTAATTGCTCATACCGCAGACAAAACCTGCCTGTTCCCATACTAGATTTGTCAGATTAGGCTATTTCTGCCAAATTGAGTTTTTTTTTACTTTTAAGATTGCAGTTAATGTCTCTGCTTGCTCATTTCAGTAATTTTGAGTTGCCAAGTATTGCAAGTTGCAATTTTTGGGCTTCTTCCGTGTTACTTAACTTGCTTCTCAACCAGTCCGTGGTTCTCAAGCAGTGGGCCGTGAGAAAACCTCAGATGTGCTGCAAATATTTTAAGTAAATTTGTATCAAGATTTTAACAATTAACACAAAAATTGATATTTTAACATCCAACATTTCGTATAATGCGATTTACTTTGAAATGAAATTTAGTGTCATAATTTTTTGTTTATTTGGAAGTTCATTTTTTGGTGCGTTCGTATTTATATACAGGGTGATTATAAAAAAACTATCCCGATATATGAGCCCCTAACTGTCATATCGTTCACAGAAACTGAATGAAATTTTGGTTTAAAGTATTTTGAGGTATGCGCTCAAGAATAACGTGAAAAACAACAGTTAAATTCTAACAGTTACGGTTACAGTGACAAAATTTTGAAAATTTCAAATGGCAGCACCTATTTTTTTTATTGGAATGTGATCTTCATAGTGAAAAACCATAAAAAGCGTTGGAACGGTACCTGTAAGCACGAAAATCGCCGGCGCTAGACACACTAAGAAGAAAAGTGAAAACAACCAATAAAGGACAGAGAAGCAACAGAAAGTAAAACATTTTATTGTTCAGTGCTATCCACCATCTGCCACATGTAAAGTGTCATCGTGTGTGAAATGCAAAATGTATGAAACACAAAAAAATGTTTTGTTTCTGCTGCTTCACTGTCTTTATTGGTTGTTTTCACTATTCTTCTGAGTCTGTCTAGCGCCGGCAATTTTCGTGATACAGGTATCGTTCCAATGCTTTTTATGGTTTTTTACTATGAAGATCACATTCCAATAAAAAAAATAGGTGTTGACATTTGAAATTTTCGAAATTTTGTCACTGTAACCGTATCTGTTAGAATTTAACTGTTGTTTTTCACATGATTCTTGAGCGCATACCTCAAAATACTTTAAACCAAAATTTCATTCAGTTTCTGTGAACGATATGACAGTTAGGGGCTCATATATCGGGATAGTTTTTTTATAATCACCCTGTAAATACGTGGCACCTATAGTCGTTATCTGGTCCTTCCGTCTGTCCGCATATAACATCGCACAAACTACCTAACCGAATGGTTTTGAAATTTAATATATATAATCGTTGCAGAATTTTGTCGATTCATTTCAAATTTGATGAAAATCGAATCAAAACTTTAAAAGATATGTTAATAAAAGTTTTCTTCATTCTATTAAATCCTATCAGATGTAATTAATTCAATGATATCACATAATAGGTAATGATTCTAAGTTGCCATGTATATTACGTCCTATTTAAAATGGAGTCCTATTATTGCCGTATTGCTGAATTTAAAAACCGTATTTGTGTACTAAAATTGTTTAATTATAGCAATCCTATAATCTACCGATAGTTTTTGGATAGATGTTTCCGGAGAAATAGATATTAAATGGAAAAAGAGTCTAAATATGGGTTTCAAGTTTTGAAATTTTCAGTAAATAGTATCATCAAAAGATAAAATGTTGCCAACTTAAAATGTACTTATTGTATTACGGAAATGAATCCTGTCATAATAACAGACGATATATTTCACTTTTTCAGTGAAATAATAAAGATTATTATTTTTTTTTTTACGTTGTCTAATATTGGATATTTGCGCATAGTATAATTTTAATGTAACAGAATTAATTGTTATGAATTGTTTGTAAAAGTGTATTGAAACTTAATTTCCTAAAAAAAAATTAATATCTACAATATGAAAATCTGCCCATAAAATAAATTTTGTATTCATGCATTTTCGCATAAGCGTGCAACAGCTATTCCACCAAGATCTGAATATTTATAAAACTAGTAATAGTACGAACGCACCTCATTTGTCACGTTTGACGTACAATTTCCAACTTGTTCTGTTTGTAAACTCTTTATACGATGAAATTATGAAAATAGTTTCAAAGCTTTTTGATAAAATTAATTCTTCTACAGAAAAATTATGCTTCCTAAAGGAAAAGGGTTATATTATAAAGTGCAGTAGACTGGCAATGAAAATGATTTAAGAATAATAACTATTCCAAAAATTTTATCTGTCAAAGGAAATATTCTAATTTAATAAATAATATCAGATATCTCTTTAAACGTTGATAAATATAAGTTTATACGAATTTTAGCATTATTAGGTGCGTTCGTAATTATATAAATACGTAGCACCTATTGTCGTCGCTTGGTCCGTCCGTCCGTCCGTCTGTCCGTCTGTCCGTCCGTCCGCATATAACAACGCAAAAACTACCCAACCGAATGGTTTAAAGTTTAAAATATATTATCTTTGCAGAATTTTGTCGAGACATTTCAAATTTTATAAAAATTGAATCAAAACTTTAGGAGATATTAATAAAAATATTTATTAAGAAATTTGAATGTTTCTTAAAAATCGGTGCTTTCTTGTTATTAGGAGCTTCCGAGGCTTCACCGTCAAGCGACCGAGATACTTATTTTAGGACAGAAATTAATCTGCATACGATACAGTTCATTTCACAGAATTAAACATCATCAAGATCTGAATATTTATATAACTAGCTATAGTACGAACGCACGTCATTTGTCACGTTTGACGTACAATTTCCAACTTGTTTTAACTGTAAACCAACTAAACGTAATTATTGGAATTAATGTAAAATAAGTTTATAAGAATTTTAACTTTCTTTTTTATCCAAATTATATAAATATTTCCCCTTTAAAAAAAAAAAAAAAAAAAAAAACTCAGCTCTGATAGAACATTTTGTTTGTATTAGTAAATAAATTAAAAGTGGCATACAGTCTTTCCAAAAGTTTTTTTTTTTCAATCATCATAAGTTGAGTGTGACGGGGAAGTTTAAACGAAGTATTTAAGTGTACCGTGAGGTAAAAATATATAGAGACACTGCCTTAAAGTATTTCTTTTTTTAAGTCTCTTAAACGAATGCTCATATTTTTAGGAATAAAATGCAGTTGCCATTTCTTTTATGTAAATAGGTCTTTCAAATTACACGTCACCAATGTTCAATCTATATATTTAAAGCAAAAGGCGCATTCTGTCAAATTTCACATTCTCTTTTCCATATGAAAATGTCTCATTGCGCATGCTTCAACGGTTTTTTTTTTTTTTTTTTTTTTTTTTTTTTTGAAGTCTTTTCCTCTCAGAAACGGTAAATGTGCTTAGCCCTCACCTGTTTAGCCTAGGGGGATTGGAAAGAGTTGATTGAAAACGGATGGCGTAATATGGCCAATGCGTTGAAAGGTTTTTTTTTTTTTTTTTTTTTTTTTTTTTTTTCAAAGAATTCATGTTTTCAGTACTAAAGGTGCATATTTTTTCGCAGAATTTAAAAAAGAGCTTGGAAACAGTTATATTTATAACTGATTGAAATGTCAGAGAGTTCGGAAGATGAGAATTATTTTTTATTGCTATGTTAAAAGAGCCGACGTGAAAGCAAACAAACAAACAAAAAAGCGAGAAGAAAACATTTCTTTTACAACTAGATAACACTATTTTTTCACGAAATTTTTACATGGGCTGTAAAACCGTTTTATTCCTAACCATTAAAGATTTCAAAGAGTTTGGATAAAAAGAACAAGAAAATGAGCGATTTAACACTAAACATCAATATTTTTTTTCGATTTTTCCATTTTAAAATATAATTTCATACAAAATCGGGTTATAGATATAAAATAATAAAAAACTGATGTTTTTTATATTTATTATCACGGGCCCGAGCAACGCCGGGCGGGTCATCTAGTTATAATTTAAAGAGATGCTAACATAATTATTTTTTACAAATCGTAACTTATTCTACAGAATGTTACTTATTTCACAAAACATCACTTATTACTTACCCATCATACGTAGTATAGGGTAAATCTAGTAATCGTTTTGAAAAAAAAAAAAAAAAAAAAAAAAAAAAAAATACGGTTTTACACGTTTCAGACAGTAGAGATTCCAAAACAAATATTTTTAGAAGAAAAAAAATTTGCCGTCCGTCTCTCTGTGTGTGTGGCTGTTTATGTGTGTGTCTGTAAACGCTCTATCTCCCGAGCAAATTGAGAGACTTGAAATTTGGTATATACTTAGTATGTAATCATGGGAAGAAGCTTATTGAATTTCAGTAACATCGGTTATCCGGAACAATTTTTTTCGGACTCTCGAAATATTCCTTCTGATAAAAGGTATATAAAAATTTTCGCAATTGTTTATTTTAAGGAGTAAATATAAAATACAATAAAAAAAACAACATAAATTTTGCATAAAGAATGAAGTCGATCGGATAATCAGTTGCCGAGATATTTTTAATCCTATTTCCACACTCTTCGATTTTTCATGGCACTGTATTTCATTCAAATTTCAATACAAAGATATATTTTAATTGGAAATGAGACGCTTAATCAGATGCAATAAACCGCTAGTTAATAGGATTATCATTTTTGGAGTTATAAGGATGTTTCTCTTACGCAATTCTGCAATAGAGCATTTAAAGTTTAGGACGTCATCAAGCCACGATTTCATTCGAATTGCAATGCATTTTATAAATAGTTTACACATGTTTTATTTTCATATTTTATATTACGCATATCCATGATGGGTAAGTATTACGGTGGCCTCCAACGACTAGTTTATTCTATGCAATAGGTCATTTTTTTCGATCATGAGGTTTGTGCCTGAGCAATAATGTATCTTGTTGTTCCTTCTGGACCATACAGTGGTGGCCAAAATTGTGGAAACCTTTTGGGAAAAATGCTTTTTGAAGTTTGATGGCTGATAACACCGAATATTTCTTCGTAATAACATAAAAGCTATATACCACTGGAAAGATAATTTAATCAAGAATATCATGGGATACAGTTTTTTTAATTATACACTGGTGTGCAAAACTTAAGCAACAAACACAAAATGCTAATTTCTAAACACGTGAGTTACTCAAAAGGAAATTCTATGAAGAGCAAGTGCAGAAAAGAGGTACTACCCTAACAGCACGGCCAGTCGATGTGAAGTCCACTTGACGTCACACATGGTTAAAAGCGTTACAATCGCTACGGTGAATCAAAATATGGGATGTTTCACTGTCTCATTATTACTCTCAAATGATTGTTAACACTGAAAAGTCACTGCGACTGTCGCTTTGTGATGGGTCACCAGGTGACATTACAATGAAGTTATCTTGTGATTTTCAAGTCACTGTCAGTTGAAGACCGAACATTGAAGTCATTGTGAGCATTGCATTGTGATGAGTCGCCAAGTAATGTCACAATGAAGTTGCATGGTGACTTTCCGGTGACCGACACTCTATTGTGAAGTCATCATTGCATTCCTTTGTGAAAAGTCACCAGATAATTTCATTTTCTGTCACTTTAGAACTTGTCACAGAACAGCTGTCATGATGATTTTACAATGGAGTGTCAAAATGACAGTCACATGAGAGTCACAAGGTGACTTCATTGTAATGTCACCTGATGACCCATCACAAAACGACAGTCACAGTGAATTTTCGGTGTTAACAATCATTTGAGAGTAATAATGAGACAGTGAAATATCCCATATTTTGATTCACCGTAGCGATTGTGACACTTCTAACCATGTGTGACGTCAAGGGGACTTCACATCGACTGGCCGTGCTGTTAGGGTAGTACCTCTTTTCTACACTTGCTGTTTATAGAATTTCCTTTTGAGTACTCACGTGTTCAAAAATTAGCATTTTGTGTTTGTTGCTTAAGTTTTGCACACCAGTGTAATTATTTTATCAAACGTTATAGCCAAATAATCAGAAAAAGCCTGGTTAGGTTGATGATAATTATTTTTCTTTTTCTTGAATGTAGCCAATGCTTATGAATGTTTGGAGTGACAGGCGGATTCAATTTTATTTGGTAATGTGTCAATCAAAACAAGTAAATTAACAAAGGGATGTCTAAGTTACGCAAAACAAGCCTGTTAAATGCAGGAGAAGGTTCAGGAGAGCAATTGGTGGTATAAGAGTAAGGTTCCTGTGTATAGGTCACAGAAAACAATCATATCGGTGTATGCAACATGAAATGGTGCACTGCAATGAGGAGCTAAATCAAAGTACAACTCTGTGCAGAGTGCAGTATTTTGGTCTAAATGCTAAAATTCTATTAAAAAGAGGAACATTTTAACACTCCAAAAAACATGATCGTACTATTTATCTGTCTAGTAAACATATCTTTTGGCTCAGTTTAATATTTTCAACCTTTATTTGATTTATAATTTTTTTTCATGAAATTCTAGCATTTAGACCAAAATACTGCACTCTCTACAAGTACTTTGATTCAGTTCCTCATTGAAGTGAGTGCACCATTTTATGTTGCATACACCGAGATGATTGTTTTCTGTGACCTATACATAGGGGTACTCTTCTACCGCCAATTACTCTCCTGCACCTTTTCTTGCCTTTACCAGTCTTGTTCTGCGTAACTTAGACATCACTTTGTTAATTTACTTCCAATTTTACTTCCAATTTTACTTCTAATTTCTTCATAACTATAGCTTTCTACAATTAAAATATTGTTATACATTGATTTCTGGGTAACTAATCAACTCTTAATGATGTTTTCTTAATTTTATTGTGTTTTACTAGCTTAAGAATAGAAAGGTGGCAAAGAACTTTAGCAATTTGATAGCAATCATAAAAATAGTGATAAAAGCCCTCCTATAAGTACCAAAATATGACATTTTTTAAAAATCCTATCCTAGCTTTGATTGGCACATTACCAAATAAAATGGAATCTGTGTGTCACTCCAAACTAGAGATGTGTCATTTGTCAAGGAACGATTCCAAAGGAACGAATCCGGCAGTGAAATTGAAGGAACGATTCCAGTCTTTAAAAAGGAATCGGTCCTTTTGGAACGATTCCGAAAAGGAACGATTCCTCGGATTCGTTCCTTTTTGGAACGATTCCTTGGATTCGGTCCTTTTTGGAACGATTCCTCGGATTCGGTCCAAAATATATCGAATCCAAAAAGGACCGATTCTTCGGAACCGGTCTAGAATGTACCGACTCCGAAAAGGACTGATTCCTCGGAATTAGTCCAAAATGTAGCGATTCCGAAAAGGAACGATTCCTAGGAATCGGTCCAAAATGTACCGACTCAGAAAAGGACCGAATCCTCGGAATTAGTAAAAAATGTAGCGATTCCGAAAAGGAACGATTCCTAAGAATCGATCCGAAATATACCGATTCCAAAAAGGATCGATTCCTCGGAATCGGTCCTGAATGTACAGACTAGAGGTCTGCACGGGCCGAAATTTCCAGGCCCCGGGCCCGGCCCGACCCATACAAAAAAAATTCGGTCCGATACAAAAATTAAAAGTTCGGCCCGAGCCCGGCCCGGCCCGGCCCGGAAAAAACCTAAAATGTCGGCCCGAACCTTCCCGGCCCGAGTGAATTTCTACAAAACATTGATTTTTACATCGATTTGGTTAAAAATTTGCCTCGTAGGAGGCGATCTAACCAAAAATTCCTATCTTAGCCTTTTTTTTTATGTTTATAATCTTCATTTTTACAGAGGTGCCGCAACCTGGAATATTTATTTTTTTAATAAATCTCTATTTGTTGTATCTATGTGTTTAAGTATTAAGTTTAATATTGTTAATCCATATTCCATTTATTGAAGTGTTAAAAATCAGAAAAATGCTATACAGTAAAATCTTCTAAGAGGGAATTGCATAGGGAAGAAAAAAAAACAGTTATAGACAATTTACCTACTTAGCAGGAGTAAATGTATTATATATTCTTTTCTTACGTATTAGTATATTCATTTTTCATGGATCAACATATTTTTCAGTTTAAGACAGGACTCCGTCATAAGCAGGTTCTTTTTCACACGTTTTACTATATTTTAATTTAGCCATATTTTAATAAGTGTATAAATCTACTATTCTTTAAAAATAATAAATTTTAATGTTTAATTGTAGAATAATGGCGATTTAAAAATGTATGCCTGTTTTCCAAAGATTTTTGTGCCAGGTTTTATTTTACTGATCTTCGAAGGGACCAGGCCACGCCGAGACAATGATTTTCATACGGGTCAAAACCAGGACTGAAAATTTTGGGGCGTGAAGACTAGGAAGAATGAAACCAGTCCCGGCTCTGTACGGAAAAAATAATTTAAGGCACGGCCTTATCCTTCAGGAAAAAAGCAAAGCTCGGCCCGAGCCTTCAGAAAAAGTATGGCCCGGCCCGAGTGCCGTGAAGGAAAATAGGCCCGGGCTCGGGCTTCGGGCCTTAGCCCGGCCCGTGCAGATCTCTAGTACAGACTCCGAAAAGATCGAGTCCTCGGAATCGGTCCTTGTTCTTGCAGACTGGCCAGTTTTAATAAATTAAAATACGCTATTTTATTTTAAAATAGCAGATTTTGATTCTATTAAAGCTGAGTTTCTGGCTAAAAAATCCTTCTAATGTGTACGTGATAAAAAAAATAATAAAAGATAGAGAGAGAAGTGCGAGGGGGGGAGGGGGGCGATTGATTAATAAACTACAACTGTGTATTACTTTCTCTTAAATTTATCTTAAGATAAATAGAAATATTATTATTGTACTTCAGTTAAAATATTGTCTATTATTTAGCTATGCTATGTACTTATCACCTGCGACTTAATTACATTGCTATTGAAACTTTTTGTGCTAAATTGATCAGAAAGAAAAAAATTAAAACAAAAAATTAATGTAAAGTAAATGCTTGTTTAAATAATAGTGGGAAATATATATTCTGATTTGAAACAGTTTTGAATAATATAAGAAATACATCGCTATGCCCTGAACAATTGCATTTTAAATCAGTTAATAATAACTGATTTTTTTATCAGAAAAAACTGATTTTCGATCAGTTTTAATAACTGCATGATTGCGCACTTTCGTGTATATTTCACTGTTTCTTATGTTTTCATCACGTATAATTTTAATTTGAGGATCCACTCTGTCAAAATAAAAATAAAAAATCCTTGACGGCTCGGCCAGCAGACACAGGTAGATTTCGAAGACGCAGACCGTGGGGGGGGCTGTTTGTTGGGAACTGCAGAAGAAATCACCTTTTTGCGATGATGCTGCAGTTGGGACCGCCCACTTCGAAATTTAACTTGTCTGCAGGCGGAGCCGGCAGGGATTGTTTTTTTTCTTTCCTATAAGGGTTGGTGATATAAAAAACTTGTCAATATAAAAGTTTTAGAAAATATTAAGAGGATTTATAATAAATTTAAGCGGATAAGATATCTTGTGAATTGGCGAAGTTATGTATTTTTTTCTTCTGAAACCTTCCTTTTTCCCCCTTTGGGGCCATTTTTAATGATATTAAAAATCTGTCATACATAAATTTTCGGCCCTTTACCTAGAATTAATAATAACTTTAAATGGATTCAATACGTATCATAATTAAGAAGTTATGGGTTTATTTCTGTTTTCACAAAAAGCCTCCCCATCCCCCCCCCCCTGGTTCGATTTTGCCCATTAACGTACTTGACCGAGATTTTATGCCGCTTGATTTTATGTATCAGTTTGGAAGAGATTTGTGCAGAATTATTGAAGTTATCGTGTCCATAAAAAAGTGACATAGATTGATAGATAGATAAAGTTTTGAACTAGGGATGGTTTTGGGTTCTGGGAGTCATGATCGGCGTAGATTTGCATTTTTTTTTCAAAAATTCCAACTTAGGGGAGAATGTAATAGGTAGTATTTCTTACGAAATCTACCTAATAGGAGCATTTACGAGCGCTCGAGTACAACTTTGTTTCCTCAGTTTGGGGTCTTATTTTTCTCTCCTGAAAAAGATGATTCAAAAGATCTCGGAACTCCCGTAGATAGTTTTAATCAACTTGCAGTGGATGCATAAAGGAAAACCTATTTGGACAAGGAATTTTTTAAAAACGTTTTCAATTCTTTCTTAAAATTCCTATAATAAAGATTTAAAAAATAATAATAAAATATTTAAGAATAATAATAATATAACAGTAGCAGTAGTGGGTGGGATTCAAATAATTTAACCGCTGTTCGCTACCCTTATGGCCGTTTTGAGTACGAAAACGAGAAAGAAAAATTACGTGCTACATATAAATTATCAGACATTTTCCAACATAGTGATATATATGTAAAACTGCGTATTTTATGCTTTTTCTGTTTATTAGATTTATGTTAAGATTACATTAAACTAGTTTTATAATATATGTATATAGTAAGTAAAAATAAAACATAATTTACAGTAAAGACTTTTTTTTTTATCTGATTATAGTGCTAATGTAATAAATTGTAATAATTGTGTACGTGTATACAGATTAATAGACAATATAAAATTTTGCCAAAAAAAAATGGAGCAGCACTATTACGCTAATTTCTTTTTTAATTATTGATTGCTAAAGAATGCAAGTTGTAATTTTGTATAGTTTTTTTTTTTGTCATTTTATTTCTATTTCTTGCTAAATAATAAGAAGTTAAATATCTTTGACTTTGTTTTAATACAACGTATAATAAAAGCAAGACAAAAATCGTTTTTCATAATAATTTCTTGTGACAATCGCGATTCCACGATCAGGATTGATACTCGCAACTCTCGAAATCAGTTCCCGGATTAATGGCTTTTACTGTGGTGGTGGATAACAGATATTTGCAGTGCCGAAACTACGGAGAGGCAAAGGGGGCATATGTCCCAGGCGCCAGTGTAGAAAGGGCGCCAAAATAGGATTTGAATTTTCTTTCGGTACAAAAAACAAATAACGAAATTTGAACAAAAAATACTTGTAATCAGGCAACCTAAAATAAAAACGTATTCGTTCATTTTATTATCTTTGCTTTCAACAGGGCTGGTTTTTATCATTAGGTGATCACATAGGGGGCAAAAAAACAGTACTTGATTATCGAATTCTTCCAAGATACTTGCAAGAACAATATACTGTCCTAATTCGGTTTAAATATGCTCAGTATATTTCGGATGTTATCGCGATGACAAGCTTTGAATGTTTTTTTGCTTTTGTGTGCTACTGTAAAAGAACTATAACAGCTACATATTTGATTAACAAACTCATCGAAGATACTGGCAGATCAATTTACCGTCCCAAATAGGTTCGAATTGATTCAGTATTTCAGACAACAGAGTTTTGGAATTATATAGCAGTAATTCTTATTAAACAAAAATAATTAGAAAACAAAATCGATTAAAAAAAATGTTTACACCAATGAATGAAAAATTTTAGAAACAAATTACTATTTCTAGTTGTTTTATATTATTGATGTTAATTTTCTTTACTATCATGAAACTGTTGTTGAATTGTTTGTTGTACTAACATTTTAGCCTGCTTTTTTGTTGCGGATTATTTTAGGATTTCACCAAATCAACAAATTTTATATATTCCTATTTTTGAAATAAAATCTTTTTTAAGAGTGTCGTATTTTGTATTTTCTTATTTATTTTGTGTATTTGAAATCGTATTTGTATTAACCCTCCAACCGCGGGCGGTTTTTTACCCTTTCTTGAAAAAAAAAACTGCACATTATTTTTATTCGCTTTTTATAATAGTTGTGAGGATTGTATCAATGGAATGTATAAAGAAAGCCAAAAATTATAAGCTCAAAATCAAAATTTTAAGATAGAAAAAATAAGCCAAAAATAGCGGTCCTCGCAGAATTGTATTGATTAAGTGAAACGCGATACAAGCGTTTCCCGCGGTTGGAGGGTTAAACTATAAAGTTGACGAAAGTTAGTTAAGTTATTGAAACGTATTGAACTATATAGTTATGATTTTGTTTCTTATCTCAATATCTACAGTTCTAATTATGTGCAATTTCTAAATTTAAATATACTGGTATACTTTTTCAAAAACTTTCAATCACCTAACAGTTGAATTTCAGAAAACACCTTTTTAATGGATTTTTATGTCATAACAGGAAGTAACAACTAAAATTTTACGATTTCAGGTGCAGGCATTTCGGTTTCGGCTGTGCATTGATAATGCAGTCAGAAAGGACATTGTTATAAATTAAGACTCTCAAATATACTTCGTTTAATGAATTGTGTTTTCCCAAATCGACAGGTATCCGAATTTGATTTTATAAAAGATTCTATTCACGCATGAACTTAATACTAAAAGGAGATAGTCCTGGGAATTGTTTAGAAATGGGCATAGATTGAGAAAATGACCGATTTCCAAATAATCGTACCGAAATGGAGTGACTTTGAAAACGGCTGGTTCCGAGGACTGACATGTAAATGAATGGTTGGTTATCTTGGGGTGGATTTTGAAGAGGGATCTAATTATAAGGCTTAAAATTGCGTAGACCCTGGTGCCAAACATCAGAACTAGAATAAAGATTCCTGCATAAAATAATTAATAGTATAAATGGAGGGTCATTCAACGATATATTTTCAAGAGGAAACCCGATTACACTAAAAATAGAATGGGTCGCCACCCTGGTGGGCAAAACAAACAGCTACAATAAAATTTCTTTGATAAACTATAGCGGTAAAGGAAAGGTCATCCAGGGGTAAATTTTCAAGAGGAATTGCGTTTAATGCCATAAACCATAAAGTCAGGGAGTGTACTTCTATTATGGTAATTAGAAATAATTGCTAATTAATTGCACACACTCATCAATGAAATTAACTCTTGAAAACGAAATTATCTAAAGTTGATCACAAAAAATCACAACTGATCACAAAAAATTTAAAAATAAGGCTGATGGATGCGTAAGAAAATGGACGAATACGTAAGAAAATAAATTAGTATTATTAATATTATGGATTTATTATTTCCTTCTTTTCGGAATCGTTCCTTTTTTCGGAACGATTCCAAAAGGAACGACTCCAAAGAACTCGTTCCTTTCGGTGAACGAATCCGGCTGGAACGATTCCTTAAAAGGAACGATGTTGCCCATCTCTACTCCAAACATTCATATGCATTGGCTACATTCAAGAAAAATAAATCCTAGCGTGGTCTATGCCTCTGTCCACGCAAGTCCTATGCAACTGCAAGTTCATTTTCTTCAAGGTTAAGGATTATAGTTTGTTGCACTCCGCGGGTAACAATTTTATTCTGATTATTATCACTCATGACAATAGTTAATACGGAATCCCAATAGTAATAGATGTCAGTATTGGCATTATGATTGCATCTGGAAGCGTGCTCTCAAGCACCTCAATTGAGGTAGAAAAACAGTTGAAATCACCACGTACCTGTGGCCGTTTGCATTTTTAATGAAGAGTTTTACTACGATTTTAAAAATCGTTCATCTTTTTGAAATCAGCATTGTCTTGTAAGAAAGTAATTTTTCGGCCAATCTCAACAAGCAACGTTACGGCGAGGACTGAGCTGCGATTCAATCCACAAGCTAAAAAGGCAATTCTTCGAAGCCGAATGGCGCAAATGCTTCAGAACAAATTTTTGGAGGACGAAGGATTGTTTTATGGTTCTGCCATAACTGATTAAGCGTAATCATGAAACATGTTTTTTATATGTTATATGTAAATCTATTCTCGCGTTTTCCTCAAAATGACATTTTTTTACCTGGTGGATAATTTATCTCCTAAACCGTTCAATCAATCGATCTAGACCTTGAAGTTTTTAATCTGCATAGCTTTAGCGGAACCCAAACCAAAAAATATTGTTAATTTTCAAAATTATATTTCCAGACCGCTTAAATTTACAAAAATAAAAGAAAAACACCGATTTTTTTTTTTGGTCTGCACGGACCGAAATTTCCAGACCCGAACCCGTAGAAAAAAGATTTGGGACCGAGCCGGTATAAAAATTAAAAGTTTGGCCCGAGGCCCGGCCGTGTCCGTACAAAAAATTCTTTGGCCCGACCCGGTATAAGAGCTAAAAGTTCTTTTTTAATGCTAAATTTTTAAGCCGATGTGGTTAAAAAATTCTCTTGTACGAGGTATTCTGACAATTTTTTAAATTTTAGCTATTTTTCATGTTTATATTCTTCATTTTTCAAAAAGCACCCAGAGCTGCGAAATAGAGGCACACCCGTTCCAAAATACTGCCGTCCCTAGATTTATTTCTGCCTGTGCCCTTGTAAACTATGTTTTTTTTATGATTCTCTATTTGTACGCAAATGTCTGAGTTATTATTAATGTCATTAAACCATATTCCATAGCTTAGAGACTTATAAATCTGAAAAATTGGATACAGAAAAATCTTCTAAGACGGAATCGCGTAGGAGCTAAAAAAATCAGTTATAGACAAGTTCCCACCTTAGCTGGTACATCAACTGTTCTAAATGCATTATATTCTTTTCACACGTATTACTATATTCATTTTGTATGAATTAATACATTTTTCCGTTTAAGACAGGATTCCATCATAGACGGGTTTCTTTTCACATGTTTTCGTGCACTTTAATTTTATTGCTCAGAAATATACGAGTATGTACTATTCTTCAAAAAGTATAAATTTAAATTTTTAATTATGGAATAATAACGATTTAAATATCTATGCATTTTTTGCAAAAATTGTTAAACCAGGACAAATTTTAATGATATTTGCACGGGCCAGGCCTGGCCAGGCCAATGACTTTATACAATTTGGGTCGAGACCGGGCCTGAAAATTTCTTCCCGTCTAGACCTCTAGGAAGAATGTCCAGGTTTGGCTGGTTTCGGAAAAAATAAATCTACCACTGCCAGGCCTGAGTCTGCAGGAAAAAGTAAAGACCACGCCCGGTCCGGTCCTAAAAGAGTGATGACCAGTTGGTTTCGACCTGAAAATAGGGTTTTGGCCTTGCAATAACTATTATCAAAAAATATTATTTTAAAATATTTCGAGTATACTTATATCTATCGCGTAGCGTGATGTGTCACAAATAATTAATTTCTGTTCATTAGGAGTTCTCAGGTATGTATTATCAATCTTTTCACGCGTCTATACAACAACTAACTGCATTACATTGCTAACATAGTTTAAAAATGCAATACTCAGGAAAACTCTGAACGATTCTACTTGTGTATCACACGACAATTTTTTTTTCTTTCGCATAGGAACATTAAGAATTAAAAAGCATTATCAAAATCATTCAGCAAAAATATTTCAGCGGAAGATAAAAATCCTTATTATGCCAAATTTGAAAAAAAAAATGTTCATATTAACTTCTAGAAAAGAAATTCAAAGACTATATAAAACAGACAAGCATGTATTTCCTGTTGTGAATCAGTAATTTGCGGTTAAAACACTAGTTGTGGTTGAAACTTTATACCAGCTTCAAGTCTTGTACGAAGTTTGAATAATCGAAAAATGTATTTTGAGTATTTTCAAAATACAAAATACATGGAAAAATCATTTCAAATTACATTACCAAAATACTTTAGTTTTATCTGTTTAAAATACAAAATACAAAATACAAATGTATTTTAAAAATGCATTTCAAATACAAGTATATTCGATACTGCCCAGGTCTGTTGAAAACACGCTGCAAAATAAAGACAAATGTTTCCTAACGTATAGAAAAATATATAACCACGAGCAGAAATATATAATAATCTCATCCGAGTTACCCACGATTCCGGAAAGCATTTTTTAGAAACGTCAGAAAACGATATAATTTCGGGATTTGACGAAGTATTTATAGAAACAAAGTTTCTTCATTTCAGGCATTTTGTCCTTTTATATCAATCTTTTTTTACTCCTAGTATAATAGACAGTGTTAAGATACCTCTTCTAAGTTACCAACGATTCCGGAAATCATTATTTGTATTTAGAAACCTCAGAAGCCAACGAATAGTTTGGAGATTTAAAGAAGTATTTATACAAACAAAGTTTTTGTTGCTGCCACTGATTTTTGGAAACGTTTCCGAGTAGTTTTATAGTATATTAACCAAAGTTCTCAATCCACAGAATATTTTTTCGAATGCTGTCCATTCTCAAGTAAACATTTTCTTGTTCAAAAAAAATATTTTACAGACAAACATGATAACTTAACAGCATTAACATTAAATTTAATATTTCTTTGTTAATTCTGCATGTATAAATTCAGTTACGCAGCTGAAAATGTTTAATCGAGAATTAATAGCATCCTAAAAGCTTATATTAAGTATATCGAATCTAGAAACAATTAAGTATATAGAACTAAGAAACATTTTGTCTTTTTTTTAAGTGCAGTGGAACACAGTAAATTTCTGTAATGAGGAATATTCCAACATTTGTTTCTACAATACAACATTTCTGTCATGCTCACTCTATTTACGAATATACGCTATAACAATTCTACAATGCAACATTTCTGTAATAGCTACCATATTCACGAATATACGTTATAATATTTCTATAAATTCCACCAATAATTCATTTGCAGCTTAACCTGAGAAGCTCTGTATGCAGAATTGGATTCATGGGATGGAAGTTTCATTTCCTATTTATCCAATCATCATTTATTCAAAATTCATACAATAACCTCTTGATGCAATAATCTCTGGAAGATAAAGTCTGTTCCAAAAATAAAGATGAATCTATATTTCGTTCTTTGAAATTTTCAAAAAAAAGCTTTGGATTAATTTTTTAAATGGATCTTTCAAATGCAGCATCACGTATAATAACATACATCGGTAAAAAATAAAAATATTTCCTCCCTGCAAAACTAATATGTAAATTGTACAGATCTAATATTCTTAAATCTAAATATGACACCCAAATTACCCCAGCACGTACCATTTTTACGAGAGAAAGTTTTATACTAATAACATATGGGGAAGGATTATCATATTAATTTGAAATTCTAGATAAAATTGAAATAATGAAAAATGTATTTCCACAGTCTTAGGTAACAAATTGATAAAATATTGCATGAAAATCTAATTTGTTGACACTTGTATAATGTATTTTCCTTTTGGTGTCCCCCCTCCTGTTTTTTTCGTGTCCAAATCCACTATTTGCTGCCCACTAATATATTTTCATTCTACCGCTGTAACTAGGGTAATGGCTTTTATACATTTATTGATAGGTCATCTACATATCATTATATAATTTTTATTATTCATTTAATTTCCATTTATCTCCAAGACATAAAACATCTTAATGTCAGTGAGATCTCAAATTACCTTGTTAAGGTTAAATCTATGGGCATGAAATATATTGTATTTTTTAAATATTTCTTGGAGAAATTAATAGTTTAAACTTCTTTATTCTGAGCATTGTTCTTGAAGAATGTTTTTTTTTCTTGTTTGTCAATTTCTGAAACATATACTTACATTTATTTGAAGTGTTTAGATTCTTACTCAGTTTCGCTAAGTAACACATAAAATTTTGAATTAAGTGTATGTTTAAAAAATATTTTGACAACTAAGAAAAAAAAATAGACATCCTTTAAGTTGAGTATGCAGAACAAAGAAGTTAAAAATATTAATTTCCCGAGGAGATATTTTAAAAATACAAATGCATCACATGCCCATAGTTTTAACATTAGCTAGAGGGATTTGAGATCTGACTGACTAACAACCATAAGTATTTCCTAAAAGTTGAAAACTTTATAAAACAAGTTTTCTGATTGGATGCTTTCTCTTATCTCCTTATTATGCTGAAGCTCTCTCAGTCCTTCATTATGCTGAAGCTCTCTTAGCTCATTATTATGATCCTTTAATTATGTTAATATATCAATTCTTATGTACATCTTTTCTTAATTTTCAATTTCATTTTTATAAATGCCGTATAACGCGCACCAGTGTATTTTGAAGAATTTACTTATACAAGGTGTGGTTATTAATTTCCAGGACTGGAGAAATTATTTCTGAAATATGAATGTACAGTAAATAACTGTTTAATATGTTTCGAAATAAGTTCCTTCAGACGTAATACACTTTTGTGCGGGGCTGTATAATTGTTTGAAACAACTTGCAATGTCATTTTTGGGAATCCTCTTAATTTCGGACGTCACGTTTTCATTCATATTTTTAATATCCAGAAATCTTTTCCGCTTAGTGATGTTTTCAGTCTGAGAAACAGGAAATAGTCTGCGGGTACCAAGTCCGGAGAGTATGAAGGATGTTTAACTGCACGATGTCAAGCTTGGCCGAAAAATGCTTCACAAGGTACACCATCATGAAAGCGTCATTACCGAACACTTGTACGTGAAACATTTTACGTGTTTTACTAACACGTTTTACAAGTTTGAAACAAAATGTAATGTTTCTTCTCTGCTTCATTATTTTCACTATTTCACTTCAACAATAATGCTTTGCCAGCGAACAATTGTTTGCGTGTTTCAACACCAGAAATTAAAATGAGAATGACGCCAAGCGCAGATACGTGACCATTCAAATACCATCGTTAAGCCACAAACGAAATTTCAATTCTAATATTTGTTGCTACAGTACTACTGGAAATTTACAGCCATACCTTCTATAAAGTGCGCGTTGTAAGTCAGACTATACAGCATGTAATTATTTTTAGTGTTTTTACATTTTTATTTATTTATTTTATTTGCTCTCAATTTGATGTTCCCTTTGATTGTTGACAAATGACTGAGAAACAATGGCGTATCAGCGATTGAAACAAAAATAAGTATTCATAGTCCCAACAATTACTTTAATTGTTTCAACGCAGAAACTATTTTCTAAATAAAAATCAATTGTTATAAATTAACAAACGAAGAGCATTGTTGATCAAAACAGACCTTTTTCAGAATTAAAACGATTGTTCACTTCCAAAACCGTTATTAGCTTATTTGAGTTTTGTGAAATCGTTAATTTTACAAACAACAGTTTATTTATTCTACGTTTGTGTGAGATTTATATATAATTTTTGTTGATTTTGTTTACTATCCTTAAAATGTATATTTTGGAAAGCCAAAATCCAAATTGGGAATCTAATTACAAGCTTTTTTCATCTCATCCATACGCTGATGATACTGTCAGATCTACAACGGCTGGAAGTACTGAACTTCATGTCGAAAAGGACTCCTATAGTAGTCGGTTTTTGTTCGTGTATGGATTTATTAGCCTTTTAGCTGTATTTATATTAGCATCTCTGTGTCTGACTATTTATCACCATTGGAAAGACATAATACCTGTGTTAAGAGAGCTTCATGTATACTTAACTTCTCCCAGAAGAGCTGTCAGCAGAATTAGAGGACGGATTTTCCAGAGAGAAAGAAGTGTGGATGTAAGTCAACCTGAAGGAGTTACCCAAACTGACCAACAAGGTGGAATTTGGTGGACTGGGTTGAATCTGGAAAACTATGGAGGAAGCGTCCCTTTTCATGTCTGATTTTGTAGATGTGACACAATTCAATTTAGATGAAAAATTCAAGCATGCTGAGTGTAATAATCTACTAAACGTACCACGAAAGCAGATTTATGTCAACTTTAATTCTATGAATAAATGTCTTTTACTAAACAATTAATCTCAAATGTCATATTAATTAATCTTAGCATCTACATCCTTTTATTAATATTACTAGCAAAGCCCGCGGCTTTGCTCGCGTAATTCTTCAAAAATGCCAAGTGGTATACGTTGGATTATTTTCATTAGAGGAAATTTTACTTCCACAGATAATTCAGAAATTACTAATTAAGGCACACTAATTAAGTAAATTTCTCTAATGACTATATCACAGAAATTGCAATTTTAAAACTTTTCTGTTCTGTTCACATTAAAATAAAATAAAAATTAAAAACTGTTCTGTGGATGCATTTGTTTCTATGCTATGTCAAATTTTAAGTTTCTATCCCTAACAATTTCAGATAAAACATTGTTTAGAAGGTTTTTAGAACTTTTACAGTCTATTTCACTTTTTTAAAATTTCGATTTTTTTTTATTGAAACCGTTTTTAGCGAGAACTGAAATCTTAAAACTTCTTATACCAGCAGCATCACTAAAATCGCAATTTTGGAATGTTTTTTGCTTCTGCACCTTTTTTAAATTTCGAATTTTGTAAAAACTGTTCTGTGGAAGCATTTACGTATAAAAAATAACAGGCATGTTAAATTCTAAGTTTCTATCGCTAACAATTTAGAAAAAAAAAACATAATTTATAACGTTTTCCGCTCAGTTTACACCTTTAAACTTCGAATTTTTAATAGACTGTTTATACCGAGCGTCTGCATCTTAAAAGTTACAACTATACTAAATTTCCAGTTTCTAACCCGAATAACTCCAATTAAATCATAATGTAGAACGTTTTTAGAACGTTTGCCGCTCATTACAGCCTGTTAAATTTCGATTTTTTTAGAAATCGGTCTTAGCGAACATTTTCATTTTAAGAGTAACCACCATACCAAATACGAAGCTTCTATACCAGCTGTATCACATAAGTTGCAATTTTAGTACTTTTTTTTTTGCTCCTGTCCTTTTACATTTAGCATTTTTAATAAATTGTTCTGGGTGATCATCTACGTGAGTAACAGCCATGAGAAATTTTAAGTTTCTAGCCTTAATAGTTCCAAATAAATCGTAATTTAGAACTTTTTAGAATGCTTCTCGCGTATTTCACTCTTGTAATTTCGATTTTTTTTCAAATTGTTGTGTGCGACCAAATCAGCAGCCATGTAAAATTTTAAGTTTCTGCCCATAACAGTTCCATAATTGAAATTTAGAACACTTTTTAAACCTTTTCCGCTCATTTTACACTTTGAAATTTTGAATTTATTTACAAACCATTGTTAGCGAGCATTTGTATCTTAAAAGTAACCGTCATGTCAAATTTAAAGTTTCTAATTCTGCTAGTATAAAAAAAAAAAAAAAAAAAAAAAAAAAAAAAAACGTGTTCAGAAATTAGCATTTTGTGTTTGTTGCTTAAGTTTTGCACACCAGTGTAATTATTTTATCAAACGTTATAGCCAAATATTCAGAAAAAGGGGGGATCCTTAGGGACCTGACTCTTCTACCGCCAATTACTCTCCTGCACCTTTTCCTGCCTTTACCAGTCTTGTTCTGCGTAACTTAGACATCACTTTGTTAATTTACTTCCAATTTTACTTCCAATTTTACTTCTAATTTCTTCATAACTATAGCTTTCTACAATTAAAATATTGTTATACATTGATTTCTGGGTAACTAATCAACTCTTTATGATGTTTTCTTAATTTTATTGTGTTTTACTAGCTTAAGAATAGAAAGGTGGCAAAGAACTTTAGCAATTTGATAGCAATCATAAAAATAGTCATAAAAGCCCTCCTATAAGTACCAAAATATGACATTTTTTAAAAATGCTATCCTAGCTTTGATTGGCACATTACCAAATAAAATGGAATCTGTGTGTCACTCCAAACTAGAGATGTGTCATTTGTCAAGGAACGATTCCAAAGGAACGAATCCGGCAGTGAAATTGAAGGAACGATTCCAGTCTTTAAAAAGGAATCGGTCCTTTTTGGAACGATTCCTCGGATTCGGTCCAAAATATATCGAATCCAAAAAGGACCGATTCCTCGGAACCGGTCTAGAATGTACCGACTCCGAAAAGGACCGATTCCTCGGAATTAGTCCAAAATGTAGCGATTCCGAAAAGGAACGATTCCTAGGAATCGGTCCAAAATGTACCGACTCAGAAAAGGACCGAATCCTCGGAATCGATTCCGAAAAGGACCGATTCCTCGGAATTAGTAAAAAATGTAGCGATTCCGAAAAGGAACGATTCCTAAGAATCGATCCGAAATATACCGATTCCAAAAAGGATCGATTCCTCGGAATAGGTCCTTGCATAATTCTGCACAAAACTCTTCCAAACTGATACATAAAATCAAGCGGCATAAAATCTCGGTCAATTTCGTTACTGGGCAAAATCGAACAACTACAGAGGGGGAGGGGTTGGGGGGGGGCTTTTTGTGAAAACAGAAAAAACTCATAACTTCTTAATTATGATACTTATTGAATCCGTTTAAAGTTATTATTACTTCTAGGAAAAGGGCCAAAAATTTATGTTTGACAGATTTTTCATTTTATTGAAAATGCCCTCAATAGGGGTTTAAGAAGTAAAAAACTTCGTCATAACTACGTCAATTCACAAGATATCAAATCCTCTTAAATTTATTATAAATTTTTTTTACTATTATCTACAACTTTTATACTGACAAGATTTGTATTTGCGGTTTAATTAAATAATTTTTCACTATTTAAAACGCATTGAAATTTATATATATCACTAAGGTGCATGACAAGAGGCACACTACAGAATACTATGAGTATAGCACTCGTCGTTCATTTACAGGGACACACAAAAGAATTCTCTACTGTCTGTTAACAATAGTTCCTGGAATTGCGTTTTAAGTTGCTGAACGCGATTTTAAATTTAACTCACTTTTTGTCTATTACTTGGTGTGTATAAATTCTGTATTTCATATACAGGGCAGCACAAAAGTTCGCGAACACATTTCCGTTTATTGAAAGAAACTCCAGAAGGAGAATTTTAAACTGTGCTACGCGTTTCCTAACTCAACTAAAATTTAGCATCCTATGTAGCATATATACAAATCAATAGATCATATACAGGGCTGAATAAAAATATTCGGATATTTTTCCGAATATTGTATATGTTGGGAATATATGTTGGAAATTCCTGAAATTACGTTTTTAAATATGTTATGCGTTTTCCAAATTATTTACTTAGATGTTATCTTTCAGTTTATTAAACGGTAATGATTTGTAAAATTATTTTCGATGCGTTGGAAAGTGTTACATAATCTATGCTTGACGCAGGATTTTTTGTTCTTGTTTATTCATCTTTCGAACAAGCGGTCTCAGAGACCGCTCACCAAAGCCGTAAACAGAAAAATATTTCGGACAGGGATTTTTAGGTTCAATATTTTATTCTTATTATCGTATTTCTTTTGTAATACTTTAATAAAGTTAAAATTATTTAAAAGCTATCTATTGTGAATTCGAGTAACCGATACTTATCGCAAAATAAAAAAATGAATATTTGAGTCTTCTTCATTGCAAAAGAAATTATAATTCCATTTGTGTTGATGGTGCTTGATTCTACTTTGCCAATGTATCAACAATATAGTGCCAACCAAATTAAAGATTACTAAAGCTTTTTACATCTATTTTAAAATGTCTTTTGTCAGAAATGTATTCCCAGGAGCATATGTCAAAACGGTTACGTTTGCCAATTTGTGAATGTTTGGAATTAGACGCTGATTGTATTCTTCAAGCGTTTCAGTTAAACAAGTTGGAGAATTTATTAGAATATTCCACCAATTTGATTGATTGCATGAAAATCCCGCTTTTACACAGTTCCATTTAAAAAAAAAAAAAAAAAAAAAAAAAAAAAAAAAAAAATAATAGGAATTTTAAAAATTTCTATTGTTTATTACCTATTTTCTATTTTCTTAAATTGCATTCACTTTTTTAAAGTCAGGTTTTTTAAATTTTAACTTTCTTCATTGATCCTTAATGGCTTATTTACAGTCATCCTGAAAAAAATTTCGGAGGGGGATTAAACCCTCGTGATCCCCCCCATTGGTTACGGCCTTGGCTACTTTGACGCCTCGTGTAATATCTCTTTTATGCCTTCACTTCATGGACGTCTTTTGAAGGGAAAGTGACACAGATTCTCATTTTCCTGCAAAGAGTATTCCGAAAAGCTTATGAAGATGCTCTCCCGCAAGACCATGTGGAATTAAGCGCGGATCCAAGGGGGAGATAGTGGGGGTCATGAAACCCCTCTAAACGAAAAACATTTCTATAGAACAATAATTTATATATATATATATATAAATATGTATTACAGGTCTTTTTATTAACCATTGGGAAAATGGTTGTTGTCTTCGGTCGAGAACAGACCTCTTGGCGTCGTCACTTTATTTTTTTTAAGCGTTTTTAACAAAATTCTGTAACTATAGAAGAATTTTTTTTTAAGCGTTTTTAACGAAATTAACAAAATTCTGTAACTATAGAAGAATTTTTTTTAAGCGTTTTTAACAAAATTCTGTAACTATAGAAGAATTTTTTTAAGCGGTTTTAACGAAATTCTGTAACTATAGAGGAATTTTTTTAAGCGTTTTTAACGAACTTCTGTAACAATAGAAGAATTTTTTTAAGCGTTTTTAACAAAATTCTGTAAGTATAGAAGAATTTTTTTAAGCGTTTTTAACGAAATTCTGTAACTATACAAGAATTATTTTTAAGCGTTTTTAACAAAATTCTGTAACTATAGAATAATTTTTTTAAGCGTTTTTAACGAAATTCTGTAAATATAGAAAAATTTTTCTTTGAATAAGCAATAGAAATGCATAAAATCGTTACAAAAATGTTAAAGTTACAAAAAGGATAGATGCAAACTATCAGATATGAAAAAATCCCTGACGGCTCGGCCTACAGGCACAGGTAGATTTCGAAAGCTCAGACCATGGGGCGCCTGTTTGTTGGGAATTGCGGAAGAAATTACCTTTTTGCCATGATGTGGAACCGATGAACCGCACACTTGGAAACTTAACTTGTTTCCAAGCGGAGCCGGCAGGGATTTATTATTATTATTATTATTATTATTATTATTATTATTATTATTATTATTTGCTATAAGGGTTGGTCCTATAAAAAACTTGTCAATACAAAAGTTTTAGATAATATTAAAAGGATTTATAATAAATTTAAGTGGATTTGATATCTTGTGAATTGACGAAGTTATGGTTTTTTTTCTTCTGAAACCCCCCTTTCCCCCCCCCACTGGGAACTTATGAGCTACTGCTTATATTAGCGGTGCTTGTATGTGTATAAACAATGTAAAAACAAGTTGAACTAGTCGGATGTGCCAATCCCAAAATTTTCTTCTATCTCATATGTGTCAATACTTAAAAAAGCGTTTTTTTTTATTATTATGCATTTTAGAATAAACTAGGTCGGAAGTGTCAATCCCAAAACATTCTTCTATCTCACACAGGTTTCGCAAACACTAAAAAAGAATCAGCAGCAATATATATCAAGGATATAACTGAATCTAAAGATTTATTAAATTTTGTGCATTAGTTCTTGAGATATGACTATTGCTATAATTGTGTATAGCCTGCAAAATGCAGCATAGCAGCGTCACCTGTTGGGAGATTTAGACCAAAACCTAAACAAAAACAACTTATGTCAAGGTCTAACATAATCTGAAGTTTGATGAAAATCCGTGCATTAGTTCTTGAGATATAGTTATCGTGATAATAATGAAAAAAGTAACATAGCAGCGCCACCTGTTGGGATATCTACATCAAAACGTAACCAGCGTCTATTTATGTCAAGTTCTAACAGAATCTAAAGTTTGATGAATTACCGTGCATTAGTTCTTGAGATATATCGAGATAATAATGAAAAAAGTAGCATAGCAGAACCACCTGTTGGACTATTTACACCAAAACATAAATGGCATCTATTTATGGCAAGGTCTAACAGAATCAGCACCAATTTATATCAGGGACTAACTGAATATAAAGTTTTATTAAATTTCGTGCATTAGTTCTTGAGATAGAGCGCCCACAATTTTTTTGTCACATACAGACAGACAGACAGACTCATAGACTGACATTTTCTAAAAACAGACAAATCGTTTTCAGGACATTCTAAAACGTATAGATCCGTCGAAAACTGGAAGTCGAAAATTTTCATGAATCCAATACTTGTAAAGATAGAAGAAAGTAAAAATGCAGCATAAAACGGCCACCTGTTATATTATTTACACAAAAACCTAATCAGTACCAAATTATGTCAATGTCTAAATGGATCTAAAGTTTTATTAAATTCCGTACATTAGTTCTTGAGATATCACTATCACTGAAATCGTGAAAATTCTGAAATATGCAGCATAGCAGCGTCACCTGTTGGGGGATCTACACCAAAATCTAACCAACAACAACTTAAGTCAACGTCTAATGAATCTGAAGTTTGATGAAATTCTATGCATTAGTTCTTGAGATGTAACTATCGTAAAAATCATAAAAAACGCAGCATAGAAGCGCCACCTGTTGGGCAATTTACGCCAAAACGTAATCAGCTTCTATTTATGTCATGGTCTAGCAGAATCTGAAACTTGGTGAAATTCTGTACTCTTGTTCTTGAGATATGGCTATCGTGAGAACCGTGAAAAATTCAACATAGCAGCGCCACCTGTTGGGGAATTTACACCAAAACCTAACCAACAACAACTTAAGTCAACGTCTAATGAATCTGAAGTTTGATGAAATTCTATGCATTAGTTCTTGAGATGTAACTATCGTAAAAATCATAAAAAACGCAGCATAGAAGCGCCACTTGTTGGGCAATTTACGCCAAAACGTAATCAGCTTCTATTTATGTCATGGTCTAGCAGAATCTGAAGCTTGGTGAAATTCTGTACTCTTGTTCTTGAGATATGGCTATCGTGAAAACCGTGAAAAATTAAACATAGCAGCGCCACCTGTTGGGCGATTTACACTAAAAAGAATCAGCACCAAGTTATATCAAGGTCTAACTGAATCTAAAGATTTATTAATTTCCGTGTATTAGTTTTTGAGATAGAACGCTATTTGTCAAAATATATTTGACAAAATATTTGTCAAATGCAGACACACACAGCGACAGGTACACTGACAAACAGACAGACTCACAGACAGACATATTCTAAAAACAGTCAGATCATATTCAGGACTACGTATAAATCCGTAGAAAACCGGAAGTCGAAATTTTTTATGAATCTAATACACTCTGCTTGTACAGATAGAAGAAAGTAAAAAATGGATTGTATGTTAATAACTTGGACACAATTACAATTCCCATCGATTTTAGAAGAAAGACGTGTATTTCAGTATTTGATCGCAAAACAAATGCGTGAGGGTTTTATTATGCAGTCGCACTTTCTTTCAAATTAGTTGAGATATCTCTTGCTCTGAGTATTTCTTGTTGTTACTTACCCATCATACGTAGTATAGGGTAAGTCTTGTAATAGTTTTGAAAATCGAAAAAAAAAAAATGACGGATTTACACGTTTCAGACACTGGAGATTCCGAAAAACATATTTTTAGAAAAAAAAAATTGCCGTCCGTCTCTTTGTGTGTCTGTGTGTCTGTGTGTCTGTAAACGCTCTATCTCTCGAACAAATTGAGATAGAGACTTGAAAATCGGAATCTACTTAGTATGTAATAATGGGCAGAGGCTTATTGAATTTCAGTCCTTATGTCCTTCCGTCTTTATTCATGACCTTATTAGTGTGTAAGACACATTTTATTCATTGTAAATGTTTTGTACGGGGGCCATATAAAAATTTATATTTTGTGTTTCTTCAAATTTAATCCTCTGAAAATTGTAATTGATTTCATGAAATTCTGTACTTTATTTCACGTAACTTTGTAATTTATAATATATACCTATGATCAATATTTAAGAAATAAAACCCGAGGTCAATGTTTTTGGGACAACCTGTATACCATTACATACTGATGTTCAAGAAACCTTTCTTTTGTCTGCACCTTTGTCGGCTAAAAATATTCATAACGTTAGTAAATACAACAGAAAGAAACCATATGAAAATTATAACATTTTTTTACATCATGGGAAAACGTTTCTATTCCATAAATGGAAACGTGCAATTTCTATCGAAGCTGATGTTACTTACAGCTACAGAAACATTTCGAACGTATTGAAGTTCAAATCCCGAAGTCCAGCAATGCAATCTTCTACTAAGCAACGGGCTGTACAGGGTACGTATGATCATTACTTTTCAACACCATTATTTTCATATAGAAATTGTCACCTTAAACGCATAAATGACGCAGAAGTCGCACAAATTCTGCGATTAAATGAGGCGAAGATAACTACTTGGAAACAGTGGTGTTGAAAAGTAAGGGTCTTAAGCATCCTGCTAGAAAATCTCCCGTTAAATTGTCAATTTTTTTTTCATATTCAAAGATGATATAATACCAACAGAGTCCGCCCTTCCATTTGTGCTCATTTCTTAGGTCAACTTTTGTAAAAAATATATAAATAAATAAATAAATAAAAACGCCTTTTGCAAGTACTGGTTACATTAACAAGCGCACTAAAATATCCTCAGTTAAACTGCCAATTTATCAGCTCAATATTTATTTAACTCTGTTTAATTTTGGTACAGTTGCGTCGAATCGACGTCATTTTCAGGGATATTCCTATAAGTACCGACATAAAGGTAAACGATGCAAGAATTTCTAAAAAATATCATTGTAATCTTAAAATCAAGACCGTTAAATTCCAACTAGTATAAAAGCTTAAAACAACCTAAAAGATGCATTATGAGAGAAATATATATAATATAATAAAGAGAATGGTGAAAATGACGTCATGATAGGCCAAAAAAGACAGCAGTTTAATTCAGAAAACTAAAAATTTTACTACGATTGTGTCAAAATAGCGCTATTTTTACAGAGTTTGTATTTCGTATTTATTGAAATTGAAGATCAAATTCGTCGTAAAAGTTGAAAACAAATTTTAAAGTCTCAAAAGATTAGAGAAAGGTGAAAATAAACCACTGTCTCCACGGTCAGTTTAAATATTTATTCTCCATGGTGAATTGACTGATTTCATCGATATGGAATTCTTTGAGATGATAAATCTGGCAATTTAAAAAGCATCTCTTATAAAGCTATCAAATTTGACTGAATTGTGCAAATAGCATAAGACTGTCATAAAATCTTAAAGCTTTAGAGAATTAATCTGTGTCTACACCTTTTGACTTTGATAAAGGATAAATAATGAAGGTACCTCTCTGGCTGTAAGTATTTTTATTCGCATTTAAGCTTTTATTTTAAAATATGAATGATTTTATTTTTTCACGCGACCGTTGCATGCAGTCATTTCATTAGGCGTGCAAAATAAGTAATAGCAGTTGTATTTGTTTACAAGTAATGTTATATTTTTGGCGTAATCTGCTTATGGTTGTGTATAAACACAGAATTAAAAGATTTAAGCTTAAATTTTCAAAAATGTAAATGACCGTTAAACTGCTTAATTACTTATGTAGCTGTAGAGTACAAAAGTACTTGTATGTTGTCTAAATGATTTTTATAACGTAGCTTTTAGGAACTTTGCACCACAAATAGTCAGTTATTGTATCGGTACCCTTTATTTGGTTACTGTAAGCATTTTATTAAATATATGTATTTTTACAATTGATCGCGTAATTTTGCATTCGTCTATATATGCAATTTGGGGTAATCATCCTCCCCAGTTAAGATACAAAACTTTGATTTTATTACATACCTGTATGTTACTATATGAAATATCGGTACTTTTCGGTTAACCGGGCGCTAGTGATATATATACATGAATATACACACACACATATCTACACATATCTACATATACATATATATACATACACATATATATATTCATATATGTATGTATATATATATACAAATTTATGTATATACATATGTATTTATATATGTACATATATCACTGACGCCCGGTTAACCGAAAAGTACCGAAATATCTTGTTATTTCACTGTTAAAAATTTGCAGCAAACTGTCCAGTCATTCGATGGTTTTTATAGAAAACAGTTGCTTAACAGTAATATAACTCTATTTTGACCATAATATGGGCAATAATATGGTCAGAATAGCGGCTATGAAACCGTTTTCTATAAAAAAGGTCGAATGACTGGACAGTTTGCTGAAAATTTTTAACAGTGATCTTAATATCGTTAACCGAATTATTTTTTTTACAAATATTACTTATCTCTGTTAAATATATTTCAGACTTTATTAACAACAGCTGTCACGTCTTCCGAATTTTGAGTAGCACTGCTCCCGAATAGAATATTCGCTTTATAACATCATAAAATTCTGCGATAAAATAAACCGAATATTTCTATTCCGAAATACAGTACGAGCTCCGTTCATTTTCATAACCAGATTTTAATTGTAAAATTGTACTTATCACCAAGTTTCAATCATAAAATCGTAACGTATGCAATTCAATCGTGATGAATGTGATTAAATAAAACCATTAAAATTTAGCTACTAAAGTTGCATACTAACTGTGGGCTTTTATAAATTAATATGTTTTCTGTTATATTATGTATGCGGATGTGTTTTCTTTGAAATGTTACATTTATAGTGTAAAAAAAAAAAAAAAAATAGTTAACATTGTTAAAATATCTTGGCGAAAAAGTTGGCGAATAATGTTTGGTTATGAAATTTAGAAAAGTAAGTGTTGCACTTAGGTGTCTAAAATTCAAATTAATCCAAACTTCCATAAAAAAAAAAATCATGTTAATCTTTTATAATCGGTCTCGTCGACAAGAGTTCATCAAGCTTGAGCTATGCTGCACTGTTAAAATTTTCTGCAAACTGTCCAATCATTCAACCGTAATTTAATGCTTGACCATAATATTGCCCATATTATGGTCAGAATAGAGTTAAATTACGGTTAAACAGTCGAATGACTAGTCAATTTGTGGCAGAAATTTTAACAGTGTGGTCACTGTCTTCCCAAACACAAAGCTAATAGATTGATACAAAAATATGCATATCGTCAAATATTAGAAGTGTCATTTCGATAACAGCAAATCGTAACCAATAGTGTTGAAATTATCCGCTCAACTGATATCTTTAGCGATACGTGGATGAATTACACTATGTAACAAATTTTCATACAAGTTCTGTTTCTGGTATGGCAGTATTAGTTTCTGTCTAATTGAGCAGCAAATATGTAAAAAGAGTAGTTATACCCCTGAAACTTCACTTTTGTGGCTGTCACAGTGATATTTACTTAGCTGCCAATTTTACATTTTTTTTTATTCATTTGGTACCACTTTTTTAATAGAGTTTTTTCTAAATGTCTCGAAAAGTCTTATTTGAATACAAATTACTGTTTGTTTCATAAGTCTGATACTAATAAAGATTTCTTTTCAATTTTCCAAGTACCCACAGTCAGTGAAATTTTTCCAAAAACTGTTTGACTGTTGATTCAACTCAGATATGGCTTCAAGAAGTTGCAAGCAGCCAGCATTTGCTTTCTGTTTTATTTGTGGGAAATTTATTACTCTGTGGCATAGCAGGGACACTAAAGCTCACTACCATAAACGATATTGGCCTAAACGTAATGAGTTCATTGTGGGGAAGCACAATATTAAATGGAAGCCACTTGTAGACCCTCGAAAGCTGGCGTTTTCGTTGGATTTCAAATCAAGAAAGCTATTGAGTGTCACGAGTTTCCCAAGCTTCTCAGAACAAAAGATATTGAGGCATGGATCAGTTTTGTTAAAGTAGTTAAAGGCTTCCTTGGAAATAATAAAGCTGAGAACTATGTTGAATTGGTTGAGACTCTGGTTAAAAGGTACAGCAAATGCAGGATGTCACTCAAACTACATACCCTTGCTGCCCACCTTGATAGCTTCAAAGAGAACATGGGTGGGTATTCCGAGGAGCAAGGAGAGCGCTTTCATTAGGACATGCAACATTTTGAACGTCGCTACCAGGAAACCTACAATGAAGGACTTATTCGTGAAAGTGATATGACATACACTCTCAAATTTCGCAAAACTACACATTTCTAGTTTCCTTGTCGTCGATTTGTAGAATTTTGATTAAAATATACTATTGATTTGAAATATAATGTTCCCCTTTTGTCTTTAAATAAAGATAAACTCGAAAATTTGTACGTTTCCTTAATGACAGTACGCGCAAATGTCGACTTTTCGTTGTCCTGACCGCAAAAGAAAAGTTCTTACAGGGAAGTGAAGTCTTTGCATGTTTTTATGATAGATCCAATTAGAAAATGATATTGATTAACCAGAAACAAAATTGTGTTACATGGTGTTATCGATATGATGTCAGGACGTCAGGAGTCGGGTAGAACGGTGGATATCGGCGATAAATCTTACGCGTTCGCTACAAATACATAGGAAGTTCGATATTTCTGGCAAGAAAACGTTAAAAAAAATGACACAAATTTTGTTTTACTGTTATCTAACGGTTATCATTTTGAACATTATTTTTGAAGCATATATGATAAATATCGATCTTGTGTCAATAAGCCGACATTTATGCGCATGCTGGCGAAGCCTTTCAATTTAATTAAATTTTATATTGTCGATAATGTAAAAAAATTCTTAGCTTACAAGCAAGTTTATTTATAGTAACTTATTCTCCTCTACTAGTATTATATAAAGGAATAAGTTAAAAGTACTTAAGTTAATATATCCTAGTTCTAAAATTTAAAACTAAAATAAACTTTTAGTAGCAATCATTCACATGAACTCTTTTTTAAGTTTCAGATTCTTAAATTTAAACTGACTATGATCCATAAAGTTTCATGATTTTCTCTAAACCAATTTTATGGTGGAGAATTGAATCAAGTTTCACGATTTTTACTTTCAACTATCTTCACAAGAAGAAAGTATGGATTCATGAAAATTTTCGATTTCTGGTTTTGGACGGATTTATACGTTTTAGAAAGTTCTGAACACGATTTGACTGTTTTTAGAAAATGTCTCTCTGTGAATCTGTCTGTCTGTCTGTCTGTCTGTCCGTCTGTGACAAAAATTTTGTGGGCACTCTATCTCAAGAAATAATGCGCGAAATTTAATAAAATTTAATATTCAGTTAGTCCCTAATATAAATTGGTACTGATTAGTTTTTGGTGAAAATTGTCCAACAGGTGGCGCTGCTATGCTGCATTTTTCGCGATTCCCGCAATAGCTCTATCTCAAGAACTAATGCAGTTATTTTCATCAAACTTCAGATTCAGGTAGACCTTGCAATAAATAGACGCTGATTACATTTTGGTGTAGATGTCCCAACAGGTGGTGCTGCTATACCCCTTTTTTCATTATTTTTACGATAGCTATATCTCAAGAACTAATGAACAGTATTTCATCGAACTTCAGATTTTGTTAGACCTTGACATAAATAGATGCTGATTACGCTTTCGTGTAAATAGCCCAACAGGTGGCGCCGCTATGCTACTTTTTTCATTATTATCACGATAACTATATCTCAAAAACTAATGCACGGATTTTTATCAAACTTCAGATTCTGTTAGACATTGTCATAAGTTATTGTTGATTAGGTTTTAGTCTAAATCTCCCAACAGGTGGCGCTGCTATTCTGCATTTTGCAGGATTTACATGAATTTATCAATAGTCATTTGTAAAGAACTAATGTACGGAATTTAATAAAACTTTAGATTCAGTTAGACCTTGATATAAATTGGTTGCTGACTTTTTTTAGTGTATGTGGAACCTGTGTGAGATAGAAGAAAGTTTTGGGATTGGCACATCCGACTAGGTTTTTACTGTGAAAAAGTTAAAGGACGGAAGCAGTATTTTTTTTTTCACATTTTGCAGTGAAAAGTTGAATTAGAATTGCAATTATTAATTTATCCTTTTATGGTGTAGCAATTAACTTCAATTGTTTAACTTAATACAGATTCTCTCTGCCCATGTTGTGTTGGTTAGAGAAAACACAATGACTTTTTTCGATTTATTTATGATTTTATTTGTATCTTTATATAAATTTCTTAATTACATTTTTTCTTAATTTTTTTAAATTTTTTATCGCCAGGTTTTTCTGGTCTTGTCCTGTGTAATGAACTAGATGTATTGAAAATTCTCGGAATTTCGCTGAAATTTGCCAATTTAAAAAAAGAAAAAAATGTTTCAAATTCAAAAATTTAGGATATATACTTTCACTTTTAGTTCTTTGCATAGCTACATTATGTGTATAAAGCAATCTAAAAAACATTTCCTAAGAATGTTTGTAAAACTTTTCGAATAATGTAATTTATCGCAAACTAAAATTACCGAAATCCAAGTTCTTCGGAAAATGCATTTAAAGTTTTCGATCTAAAAAAACATGTTTACTGCAGTACATATATTTAGACAGATTCCAGTAATATATGTCTCTTATCCTTATATTTCGTCAATTTTCATTTTCAAGCAATGTCATTACTTTTATAAACATTTTTCTACTCGTTGTCTTTGATGTTTTTCATCATTTTCATTTATCGTTCCTAGTTGACATACATACCAGCATATATCTTTAAGGGGGTAAATAGTATTTATATAAAAGGCATAATTTTTAGTGTAAAATCTAACAAAATAGTAAAATTGAACAATATTTCATGTATCTTTTATAAAAAGTGTCAATTTTGAATAAACATTATGCAAAATACGATGTTTTTTACATTAGCCACTAAACACAATTTTTGCTAAATATATTAAAATATCTTTTAAACGCCCTGTTGTTCTGGCTTTATCCTCTGCAGGGAACTAGAAGTTTTAAAAATTCTCAGAAATTACTTGAAATTTATTTGCCAATTTATATCTAAAAAGTTACCATTTTATTCAAAATATTCACTTTTTTCTATATAAATGTCAGAAAAATTAAAAATTCAGACATACATTTTAACTTTTAGTTCACAGCACAGGTGCATTTGTGCAAATCGTTGTAGAATACACTTCAGAAGAATATCTGTAAAATTTTGGAATTTTAAAACCAAACCAAATTTCAAGTTTTTCGAATAACACATTTGTCTTTTTCACACTTGAAAAAAAATGTGTTTACTCCTGGTAACATAAAATGATACGTTTTGATATAACTTACTTCCCTTTACCTTACTAGTCAGTATTTTAGATAGATTTCATTACAAAAAGCTACCTATTGCAGCCGTTCGGAGGAAAGCAATTCCAAAAAATGTTGGTATATTTTCACCGATCATTACCCCCAAACCTCCAAACCACCATCCGTTCAAATGTTGATATATATGTTATATAAAAAATGTATTTCCTTCGCATACCCTTCGCATTTATTTCGCATTATTCCTTTAAATTAATCTAACTTCTGACATAGTCATTATTTCCTAATTCTTAATAATATTTATTCCTATTTAATATCCTTTTAAAAGTAATCACACGTATATTAATAATTATCTTATTCCAAATCTTAATCTAAAATTTTAAGTTCATTCGTAGCTTTTATCAACTCCCCAATCTATAAAATTCTGAGAGACGCTTTTGTCATTTCGAATGTTTTTAAAAGCCTTTTTTTATTATTATTCCATGCTTTGCTTCGCGCGCTGGGTATTTTTCACTTCAAAATCAATGCGCCGTTGTTTTGGGGATTCTTTCGTGTTAAATCTTCTCCCTCGCGCCTCATTCGCTTGGCTTGAACTCGCCTCTCATTGGTTTGTGCGCTCGTGACGTCGTATTCAGTAACTCTACGCGTCGTGAATAAAACTCGCTTGCAAGATTTGGAGAGCAGATTTTTGTCGTGTTTGGAAGTGTAACCAAATGGTTATCTGGTGTTGAAGTCACGTAGAATTTTCATATCAGCTCTTTAAGATCTTTTAAACGATGTAGTGAGCCATCGTCAAGCCTGAGGGCTATACCGAATACTGTGGGAACTGTTACTTGCATCGCTCCTGTTCATAAATAAAGATTTATCCGGAAATTGGCTGCTCCTTATTGATGAAACTCTTGTGGTGTCTCATCATTGCCTAAACTCTCCGCCATGATTATTGATTACGACTGCAATAATGCACCATCTTTTACAAACTGCCATTTTTTCATGGAATAAAAAAACATCTTCGTAAAAACTCCACACGCACACACATATATATATATCTGACATATGTCATGCTCTAACTCTCTTATTTATAACCGATTTGGATGTGACTGAGTATGTGTATAGGACATGCCAAGGTCTCAACCGAGTTCCTTGTCCCGCTTCATCCGCCATCTTGTTTCAAGATGGCGGCCAGTTAAAAAAAATTTAATTTTTAAAAATTCTAAAAAATGCACACAAAAAATTGTAAATTAAAAAAATTATTTCTGCTAAATGTTTGAACGAGATAGAAGGATTCTGGAACATTTCTTGTTTCGGCTATATCTTTTTTTTTCTTTTGAGACCGTTTACCAGGCCCCTACTCGCCAGGCTTTCGTAGCTTAAACGGTTTTAGTGCCTGGCACCGGGGAGCGTAGCGCCACTAAAGGATGCCGCGTAGCGTCTGACCATTGCTGGCAGGACGGCTATATGGAGGACTTTGATTTGTTCCCATTTTTGTTTTGCTGCTAATTGATGTTGTTAATTTTGTATGTACCTGTACTTGGCATCACACCCATATGTAATGCCATCGTTATGCGAGTTAGTCTCGTAATTTAGAACCTTGATCAGGTGACGAGACCTTCACCTGACTAGGCACCTCCAGAGGTATAATTCGCAGGGAACTTGGAGGACTTAGCAGCAACGACGGATTTTACATGCACCGGACGCCATTAGCGTACATGATACAAAAAAAAAAACCTGTAATATAAAATGGCAGAGATATGGTAGCTTGAAATTCTAGGGTGGCTGATATTTTGAAGCAATCTGATATTTGTTATGCTGTAACTCTCGTATTTATGAACCGATATGAATGTGACTGATCATGTCTACAGAACATACCAAGGTCTCGACCGAGTTTGTTTCCCAGCTTCATGCGCCATCTTTTTTCAAAATGGCGGCAGGCTATTTTTTTTTAATTCAAAAAGATGTATAAAAATTATAAATTGAAAAAGTGGTTTCCATTACTTGTTAAATCGTGATAGAAGGATTCCGGAACATTTTTTGTTTTGACTTTATTTTAAAAAAGGGCTGAGATATGGCAGTTTGACATTCTAGGGGGGGCTGACATTTTGAAACAATCTGATTTTTGTTACGCTGTAACCCTCATGCTGAAATTCGCATTCAAATTCAGTATTAACGAAAACCGGGATTGCATCTTCTATAATCGGGTTACAAGCATTTTAGCTTCGAGTGTTTGAGTAAAATGAGTTGAATTTTTAAAAACATGGACTATGAAAGCTACTTTTTCCTTCCGGTACAGGCAGGAAGGACTTTTTTACTTTAACATTACTCTAACAAAAATTTTTTAGTTGTTAGTTCTCGGTGTTTTTCATTCGTTGTCGTGCATCGCTCCTATTTGACGTACATACCAGTACAGTAAAAAACATTTTTTAACGAAAAAATAGTGCCTGCATATGTACTTATAACTTTAGGTTAAAAATGTAAAAAAAAAAAAAAATTGAAGAATATTTCATTTATCTTTTATAAAGAGTTGCAATTTTGAACAAACATTGTGCAAAATGCGATGTTTGATTACATTAGCCACTACGCATAATTTTTGCTAGATACATTAAAATTTCTTTTGAACGCCCTGTTGTTCTGACTTTGTCCTCTGCAATTAACCAGAAATTTTGAAAATTCTTAGAAATTGGCTAAAACTTGCCAATTTATAGCTAAAAACTCGCAATTTTCATTCAAAATATTCACCTTTTCTATATAAATGTCAGAAAATTAAAAAATTTTAGACCTACATCTTTACTTTTAAGTCATAAATCAGTTATATTTATGCAAATCATTGTAGAACACTTCAAAACAATACCTATGAAACCTTCGGATTTCTGAAATTTTCCGCAAACCAAATTCCATGTTTTTCAGAAAACACATTTATCATTTTCACTCTTGAAAACAAACTGCTCCTGGAACATAAAATGATACATATTGCAGAGCTGCCAAGTCTCCGGCTTTTTGGCTACCAGTATTTTAATACAGAAAATGTTTTTTTTTTTTTTTTTTTTTTTTTTTTTTTTTTATCGGAGCATTTTGCGATATAAAAGAACAACATTTTCTCTAAATATATACTGGTGTACAAAAAGCCGGAGACTTGGCAACTCTGCATATTGATATAAATTATTCCCCTTTACCTTAATAGGTAGTATTTTTTTTATTTTCAAGCTTACCCTAATATAAAAAAATTAGTTGATATTGATCGATGATTTTTACTCGTTGTCTCACATCACTTTTATTTAACCTTTCGACGTATATACCAGCATATTATAAGAGTAGGCTCCTTTAGTTTTTATTTAAAAACTTTTTGTATGGAATCTATAAATGTAGACTGTTTTTATCCAACATGCTACAACTGACTGAAATTTAATATTTTTGATACAAAAATATTAAATTAATTAGCCAATCTTGATTAAGACATATTTAAATCTAATTATGAAACAAAATCTGCTCAACACTGTACAAAACACAGTATTTCAAACTTTTTAAATTGCATTTATTAAAAAAACTGTTTAATTATTACATTTTTTTAAATAACAATACGCAAATACATAATAAATTTATCTTTATTCCATATTTTCCATAAACATCAGCAATTACATTTTCAGGTCCATCAGCATGTTCAATCTTTTTTTTTTCCATCATCCCAACTCTCCATCAGTTGCATATCGTGGGTACCTTGGCTATCCAGATTTCTATCACATTGATTGCAGCATCTTCATACATATTAATATGTCTAAACGAAGCTAGAAAAATATTTAAGATTAATCGGACAAATTATTTCATTAATCGATAAATGAATTAGCATTGTAAATTACAGTTTTGAGAAATCTTTTAAGAAGCTAGTTGATTTTCATGGATGCAGAGCAGAATTGACAAAAAAGAAAAAGAAAAGAACCCATAACACCCGTGCTTTTTAAAATAATTTCTATAACATATTTATTAAAAAACAAGAACTAAAAATCATGCGCCAACCATAGATTATGAAACACTTTACAACATATTCAGAATATTGTAATAAAACTTCTCAATATGATATCTAAGTAAACAATTTGAAAAACGCACAACACATTTTAAAACTCAATTTCAACAATTGTCGTCAATAGTCGGAAAAATGTCCGAATTATTTTGTGCACCCATGTATAGGTTCTATAGATTTGTATACATACTATATAGTATTCCAAAATTTAGTTCAGTTAGGAAACGCATAGCCCAGTTGAAAATTCCTGTACAGCAAATTACGGAATAAACGGAAGTGTACTCGAGATCCAGGGGCCTGATTATTCAAAAGGCGCGTTAAGCACATACTTCTCCTCTAAATTTGAAAAGGGGGCCCCAAAATGACTGTGAAGAGGGCCCTCTAATTACCATTTTTATGTTTTTACATTGTATTTTTAATTTTTTTTGAAAAAGAAAGTTTGCTTAATCCATGAAGAAAGCCACGCACTTCTTCACGAAACTTATTTAACAGGGTATTTATTAATTTTGAACGCCATTGTTTTCATACAGAAATTATCGTCATGAAATCGTCTTATTTAAATGCAAAAATTACGCAGAAGTTGCACAAGTTTAGCGATTAAATAATTCGATGATAACTATTTGGAAATAGTGGTGCTCAAATGTAAGAGTCATAAGCATCCTGCTAGAAAATCTCCCGTTAAATTGCCAATTTTTTTCACATACAAAGATGATACAATACAAACAAGGTACGCCTTTCCGTTTCTGCTCATTACTTTCTTCTATCTTTACAAGAAAAAAGTATTGTATTCATGAAAATTTTTGACTTCGGTTTTTTACGGATTTATACGTTTTAGAAGGTCCTGAACACGATTTGACCATTTATAGAAAATGTCTGTCTGTCTGTCTGTTTGTCTGTGACAAAACTTTTGTGGGCGCTCTATCTATAGAACTAATGCACGAAATTTAATAAAACTTTATATTCAGTTAGTCCCTGATATAAATGGGTGCTGATTAGTTTTTGGTGATAATCGCCCGACAGGTGGCCCTGCTATGCTGCATTTTTCGCGATTTCCGCAATAGCTCTATCTCAAGAACTAATGCACTTATTTTCATCAAACTTCGGGTTCAGTTAGACCTTGACATAAATATAGACGCTGATTACGTTTTGGTGTAGATATTCCAACAGGTGGTGCTGCTATTCCGCTTTTTTCTAGAATTTTACGATAGCTATGCCTCAAGAACTAATGCAGGGAATTTCATAAAACTTCAGATTCTGTTAGACCTTGACATAAATAGATACTGCTTACGTTTTGGTGTATATTGCCCAACAGGTGGCACTGCTATGCTACTTTTTTCATTATTATCACGATAACTATATCTCAAGAACTAATGCACGGATTTTCATCAAACTTCAGATTCTGTTAGACCTTGACATAAATAGATGCTTATTACGTTTTGGTGATAATCGCTCGACAGGTGGCACTGCTATGCTGCATTTTCGCGATTTCCGCAATAGCTCTATCTCAAGAACTAATGCAGTTATTTTCATCTAACTTCAGATTCAGTTAGACGTTGACATAAGTTGTTGTTGAATAGGTTTTGGTCTAAGTCTCCCAACAGGTGGCGATGCTATGCTGCATTTTGCAGGATTTACACGATTTTAGCAATAGATACGATTTTGCGGTTTTATATCTCAAGAACTAATGCACAGAATTTGATAAAACTTCAGATTCAGTTAGTCCTTGATATAAATTGGGGCCGATTCTTTTTAGTATATGCGAAATCAGTGTGAGATACAAGAAAGTTTTGGGATTGGCACATCCGACTAGTTTTTTAGATCAATTTTTGTAAGAAAAAAAAATCTTGCCAGATAAGACAAAAACAAAGCAAAATAAAAAATCTCGTCAGATTTGAACATGATTTTTATTTTGATAAGAGCTTAAAACAAACTAAAAGATGCATTATTGTGATGAATCGTGGTAAAATGTTTTAGTTTTATGAACAAATAGACATATTCTTTTTTTCTACTGACGTCATTTGCAGCAGTAGCTCTCTTCATTTTCCCCTACGATTTGATCCCTTACAAAGAGAATGGTGAAAATGACTTCATGATAGGCCAAAAAAAAATGAGCGGTTTAATTCAGAAAACTATTTACAAATTTTATTACAATTGTGTCAATATAGCGCTATTTTCACAGATTTCGTATTCCGTTTTTTTTTTTCTTTTTTTTAATTGGGGCCCAAATTCGTCGAAAAGTTGAAAATAAAATTAAAAGTATCAAAAGATTAAAGAGAGGTGAAAATAAACCACTGTCTCCACGGTCAGTTTAAATATTTATTCAACATGGTGAATTGACTGATTTCATCGATATGGAATTCTTTGAGATGATAAATCTGGCAATTTAAAAAGCATCTCTTATAAAGCTATCAAATTTGACTGAATCGTGAAAATAGCATAAGACTGTCATAAAATCTTAAAGCTTTAGAGAATTAATCTGTGTCTACACCTTTTGACTGTGATAAATGATAAATAATGAAGGTACCACTGTGGCTGTAAGTATTTTTATTCGCATTTGAGTTTGTATTTTAAAATATGAATGATTTTATTTTCATCACGCGACCGTTGCATGCAGTCATTTCATCAGGCGTGCAAAATAAGTAATAGCAGTTGTATTTGTTTACAAGTAATGTTATATTTTTGGCGTAATCTGCTTACGGTTGTGTATAAACACAGAATTAAAAGATTTAAGCTTAAATTCGAAAATATGTAAATGACCGTTAAACTGCTTAATTACTTATGTAGCTGTAAAGTACAAAAGTACGTGTATGTTGTCTAAATGAATTTTATAACGTATCTTTTAGGAACTTTGCACCACAAATAGTCAGTTATTGTATCGGTACCCTTTATTTGGTTACTGTAAAAATTTTAATAAATATATGCATTTTTACAATTGATCGCGTAATTTTGCATTCTTTTATATGCAATTTGGTGTACTCATTCTCCATCAGTTAAGATTCAAGACTTTGTTTATTACATACGCTTTGTATTAAATATCATGTTATTTCTTAATATCTTTAACCGAATTATTTTTATTACAAGTATATGTTTCTGTTAAATGTATTTCATACTTTATTAACAATAGCTGTCACAGCTCCCGCATTATGAGTAGCACTGTTTCCGAATAGAATATTCGTTTTATATTCTCGTAAAATTATGTGATTAACTAAAGCGAATATTTCTATTCCAAAATACTGTATTTGTTCCGTTCATTTTCATAACCAGATTTTAATTGTAAAATTGTACTTATCACAAAATTTTACTCATAAAGTCGTAACGTATGCAATTCAATCGTAATGAATATATGATTAATTAAAACCATTAAAATTTAGCCACTAAAGTTGCATAATAACTGTGTACCTTTAAATATTAATATGTTTTCTGTTATATTATGTGTTCGGATATGTTCTTTTTTTTAAGCATTATATTTATACTGTATTATATTTATCTTGGAGAAAGTTGGCGAATTATAGTTGATGAAATTTAATAGAGTAAGCGTACACTTAAGTGCCTAAAATTTAAATTAATGCAAACTTCCATAAAATTTTTTAGGTTAATCTTCTATAATCTGGTCTCGTCGACAAGAGTTGGCATCAAGCTGGAGCTATGCTGCACTGTTAAAATTTTGCAGCAGACTGTTGAGACATTCAACTGTTTTTATAGAAAACGGTTACATAACCGTAATTTAACTCTATTCTTTTTTCTGTCTTGTCCTGTGCAATGAACTGGAAATTTTGAAAAATCTCAGAATTTAGCTGAAATTTGCCATTTTTTGTTAAAAAGTGACAATTTTAATTGAAAAGATTTATATTTTTAAAAATAAATGTCTCAAACTCAAAAATTTAAGACATAATAGTTAAAATGAACAATATTTCGTTTATCTTTTATAAAAAGTTGCAATTTTGAACAAACATTATGCAAATCGTGATGTTTTTACATTAGCCACCACACACTAATTTTTGCTAAATATGTCAGAAAATTAAAAAATTTAGACCTTAAAAAATCTTAAGAATCTTAGCTTTTAGCGCATAGCACAGGTACATTTGTGTAAATATTGCAGAACGCGCTTCAGAAGAATATCTGTAAAAAATTTTGGAATTCCAAAGTTTACCGCAAACCAAATTTCATGTTTTTCAGAAACCACATTTGTAGTTTTCACTCTTGAAAGAAATGCGTTTGCTCCTGGTACATAAAATGATGCATTTTGATGTATTGGGTGTAGTAAGAAGTTGTAAAGCGAATTTTGTCTGACATTTACTGCGAAATAGCACACCAATCAGTAGACCGCGTTTGTGTCATGTGATAAGAATCAGTTCAGCGTTTTGAAATCGATGCAGAAGCTAAGGAGAAAAGTGAAAGTAAAGTTTAAATTTCGAAGGTGAAAGATGTCATACGATAAGTCATTTATTCGTCACTGCATTCGTTACGAATTTCACCAAGGAAAAAATGCTGCAAAAGCATATCAATCAATCTGTTATGTTCTTGGATAGGAAATCGTATCGAAAAGCACATGGGAAATTTTGGTTTCAACAGATAGCGATTTTGATGTTAGCGATCGAGAAGATAGCGGTGCTCCACTGAAGACTAGTCATGAGGATTTGTAAGCACTGCTTGATGAAGATACATCTCAGCTGTAAAAAGAACTTGCCAAACAATTAGGAGTATCACAAAAAACGATTTGTAATCGTTTACACGTGATGGGAAATATTCAGAAAGCAGGAAGATGGGTGCCACATGCACAGAGCCAGAGGAACAAGGATGAGCGTGTCTTGAAGTGCATGAATCTGCTAAACAGGCAACAGAAAAATTCTTTCTTGTAGAAAATCGTGACGGGAGATGAAAAATGGATATGTTATGACAATTCGAAGCAAAAAAAATATTGGTTGAATCCTGGCAGAGCAACAACATCAACGCCGAAACAAGCCTATAACTGCAAAAAAGTTCTCCTCTGCATCCGGTGAGACACGAAGGGTGTGCTCTATTACGAACTGTTGGAGACTGGTGTAAGTGTAACTGCTGAAAGTTACAATCAACAATTACTTCAATTGAACCAGGAAATCGGTCGAAAACGTACATTTTTTGACAAAGGTTTGCGCCCCTTGAAATTGCTCCATCAAAACGCAAGACCTCATGTTGCGAAACCAGTCAAGGGCACGTTAGTAACTCTTGGCTGGGAAGTTTTGGAACATCCGGCGTATAGTCCCGACATAGCCCCTTCGGACTATCATTTGTTTCGTTCGATACAGAATGCGTTGTCTTCTGTACACTTCCGGACAGTGGACAAAGTGCGAAACTGGGTTGACGACTTCATCGCGTCAAAAGACGAATCGTTCTACACTGCTAGCATCCATCAACTGCCCGACCGATGTCGGAAAGTGTTAGATAATGATACACATTATTTTAATGAATAAAGGTATTATTGTCAGCTCTTCCATATTCATTTCTCTGAAAAACGCTTTAAAACTTTTTACCACACCCAATAACTGGCTTTTCTTTATCTTACTAGTCAATATTTTTTACTTTCACATTACTCTAATAAAATTTGTTAGCTCTTAGTTCTCGGTGTTTTTCATTCCTTGTTGTGCATCGCTCCTATTCGATGCACAGTAAAATACTAGCACAGTAAAAGAAGATGTTTAACTAAAAAATAGTGCCTGAGTAATAGGCGTATAACCTTAGGTGCAAAATGTAAGAAAACCGTTAAATTGAACTAAACAATGTTTCATGTATCTTTTATAAAACGTTGTAATTCTTACAAACGTTATGCAAATTGCAATGTTTGTTTACATTAGCCATTACAATTAATTTTTTATAAATATATTCAATTTTTTTTAAACGCCCTTTTGTTCTAACTTTGTCCTCTGATACTGTCTGATCATGAAAAAACAGTAAATCGAGAAAATGGCTATGGCTAGAAAAGTAAATTTGGCAATATATTTTCTGGCAACCTATTTGTTGTTTCATATACTCAAGCAATTTTTTTCATTTTTTATACAATTTATTTAATGTAAAGAAGCCATTTATCTTTTTTTATATAGTGATAGAAGTGAAATGTATATAAAAACAATATATATGTTATAGAAAAATTTATTTCCTTCGCATTTATTTCGCATTAGTCCTTTAAATTAATCTAACTTCTAACATAGTCAGTATTTCCTTAATTCTTAATAATATTTATTCTTATTTAAGGTCCTTTTAAAAGTATTAACCCGTATATTAATAATTATCTTATTCCAAATCTTAATCTAAATTTTTAAGTTCATTCGTAACTTTTATCAGCTCCCCAATCTATAAAATTCCGAGAGACGTTTTCTCATTTCGAATGTTTTTAAAAAGCCATTTTCTTTCTATTATTATTATTCCATGCTCGGTTTCGCACGCTGGGTAATTATCACTTTAAAATTTATGCGCGGACAGGGGAGGAACTCTTTCGTGTTTTAGCTCCTCCCTCTCGCCTCATTCGCTGGGCTGGAGCTCGCCTCTCACTCATTGCGCGCTTCGGAGAGAAGATTTTTGACGTGTTTGGAAGATTACAAGAGGCTTACTACGGAATATTGTGTGTATAGCAGTCATCGTTCATTTACAGGGACACACAAAAGAATTCTCTACTGTCTGTTAACAATAATTCCTGGAAGTGCGTTTTAAGTTACTGAACGCGATTTTAAATTTAACTCACTTTTTGTCTATTACGTGGTGTGTATAAATTCTGTAAATCATATGCAGGGAAGCACAAAAGTTCGCGAACACATTTCCGTTTATTGACAGAAACACCAGAAGGAGAAATTTAAACTGTGCTACTCGTTTCCTAACTGAACTAAAATTTAACATCCTATGTAGTATTTATACAAATTTATAGATCATATACAGGGCTGAATAAAAGTATTCGGATATTTTTCCGAATATTGTATATGTTGGAAATTCCTGAAATTATGTTTTTAAATATGTTATGCGTTTTCCAAATTGTTTACTTAGATGTTATCTTTCAGCTTATTAAACGGTATGATTTGTAAAATTATTTTGGAAGCGTTGGAAAGTATTACATAATCTATGCTTGACGCATGATTTTTCGTTCTTGTTTCTATATAAATGTCGGAAAATTAAAAAAATTAGACCTACATCTTAACTTTTAGTTCATAGCACATCAGGTACATACATGCAAATCACTGTAGAACATTTCAGAACAATACCTGTAAAACTTTCGGAGTTCTGAAATTTTCCGCAAACCAAATTTAAAGTTTTTCTGAAAACACGTTTATAGTTTGCACTCTTGAAAACAAACTGTATTTACTGCTGGTACATAAAATGATACATATTGATATAACTTATTTCTCTTTACCTTAATAGGTAGTATTTTTTATTTCCAAGCTTACTCTAATAAAAAAAAATTGTTGATAGTGATCGATGAATTTTACTCGTTGTCGCACATCGCTTTTATTTGACATTTCAACGTACATACCAGCACAGTATAAGAGTAGGCTCGCTTAGTTTTTATTTAAAGAGTTTTTGTATATAATCTATAAATGTAGACTGTTTCTATCCAACATTTTTCGACTGACAGAAATTGAAAATTTTTGCATAATCTTGATAAAGACATGTTTAAATCTAATTATGAAACAAAACCTGCTTAACTCTGTACAAAACACAGTATTCCAAACTTTTTAAATTGCATTTATTATGAAACCAAATTTACTAAACTCTGTGCAAATCACAATATTTCAAACGTTTTAAATTGCATTTAATAAAAAAACTATTTTGATTATTACATTTTTTTAAATAACAATACACAAATACATGTAAATTTATCGGCATTCCATATTTTCCAGAAACATCAGCATCTAAATTTTCAAATCCAACAGCATATTCAATCTTTTTTTTTTTTTCCGGCATTCCAATTCTCTATCAGTTACATATCGTGGGTACCTTCGCTATCCAGATTTCTATCACATTAATTGCAGCATCTTCATACATCTTAATATGTCTAAACGAACCTAGAAAAATAGTTAAGATTATTCGAAAAAATTATTTCATTAATCTGCAAATGAATTAGAGTTATAAATTACAGCTTTGAGAAGTCTTTTCAGAAGCTAGTTGATTTTCATGGATGCAGATCAGAATTGGCAAAACAGAAAAAATATATAGTTTTTTTTTTCAAAAGGAAAAAACCCATAACACCCGTGTTTTTTTTTAAATAATTTCTATAACATATTTATTAAAAAACAAGAAAGAAAAATAATGCGCCAGCCATAGACTATAAAACACTTTACAACATATTCAGAATATTGTAATAAAACTTCACAGTATTATATGGTGAAAGATAATATCTTAGTAAACAATTTGAGAAACGCACAACACATTTTAAAACCCAATTTCAACAATTATCATCAATAGCTGGAAAAATATCCGAATTATTTTGTGCGCCCCTGTATAGGTTCTATAAATTTGTATATACACTACATTGTATTCTAAAATTTAGTTCAGTTAGGAAACGCATAGCACAGTTGAAAATTCCTCTACAGCAAATTACGGCAATAAACGGAAATATACTCTAGATCCAGGGCACCATCCACAAGGCACGTGAAGCACATGCTTCTCCTCTAAAATTGAAAAGGAGACCCCAGAGTGACTGTGAAGATGGCCCTCTAATTACCATTTTCATGTTTTTACATTGTATTTTTAATTTTTTTGGAAAAGAAAGTTTGCTTAATCCACGAGGAAATTCACGCACTTACTTTACGAAACTTATTTAATACGGTATATATTACGTTGATATTGCTGATATTACTGTGATATTGTTGGGACTAGAAAATTGAATTTTGGCGTCCTGGTTACTTTTAAGATTTAAATACTTGATATAAACGGTTTCGAAATTTAAAAGTATGAAATGAGCGGAAATCGTTCTAAAAATGTTCTAAATTATGATTTGTTTAGAACTGTTGAGGCTAGAAACTTGAAATTGGCGTGGCTGTTACTTTACAGACGTAAATGTTTACTCTGAACAGTTTTTAAAAATTTGAAATTTAAAAGGATGCATTATCAAAAAAAAAGTTTTAAAATTGCGATTTATGTGATACAGTTGGCATAGAATCTTGAAATTTGGCAGGGTGGTTACTTTTAAGAGATAAATGAGCTTTTTTAAGAGAACGGTTTCTAAAAAATTTGAAACTTAAAATGGTGAAATGAACGGAAAATGTTCTAAAAACGTTTTATTATTTATCTGAAATTTTTAGAGTTAGAAACTTGAAATTTGATGTGGCTGTTAAATTAGAGACGCACCCACAGAATAGATTTTAAAAATTTCGAAATTTAAAAGTGTGCAAAAGCAAAAACGTCCTAAAATTGCGATTTCTATGATTTAAAGATAGAATTATAGAAAGACAGATTTCTATGATAGAAACTTGGATTTCGGCATTGTGGTTACTTTTAAGATGTAAATGCGCTAAGAACGGTTTATAAAAAATTCAAAATTTCAAATGAACGGAAAACCTTCAAAATACATCCTAAATTATGATTTATATGGAATTATTCAGATTTACTCATTAATTTGAGTCCCATGCAGTACAAGAATGAATGTTTACTCAAATTGCACCAAACATTGTTTTTTTAATTATCTGTAGCAGTATAATTTCCTCAAATAAAAGTAGGCACACAAATACTACGCGTTCATAGCTGTAGGTTTCGATAGCAAATAAATGAATATTCGATGTACTTTGTATGAATATAATTTTTCCCCACCGTAATTCAAAACATTTTCCCTGAAATCTTTGCTATCTGAAATGTCAGATTTTTCTGCCAGATCACCCAATGAACGCTTGTGATATTTTCTGACAAAAATTAAATATTCAAAAGAAAGCATTTCATAAGGAATTGCGGAAATTATTTGACATTTATCAGTTGAGTCTTTACAGCTTCTTTTGAGAAGCACGATTTAACCCTTTAACGGGCGGTGTCCACAAAAAAGGACACCTAATTTTAATTCCAAAACTGACAAACGGCACCAAGAATATTTCATTATTATTTTCCTTTTATTAGGTACCGGAAAATAAGCAAGTGTTTATTATCTAATGAATTCTTTTGTAAATTCTGATGTCAGTCCATTATTTCATCATTTTACAAACAGACTTACTCCCCGCCGGAAAGGGTTAAAATGCAAGTTTCTGCTAAGCGTTAGGGCATTTTCATCGGCGAAAGCTAATTTTAATTACACACATCAGGTCCATTATGGCTTAGATTATTCTTTTATAACCTTGCTTCATATTGTCATGTTAACAATCGCACGAAAATGATAATCAAATATCCCCAGTTAAACTGACGGTTTATCAGCTCAGCGTTTGATAATTAAAAATATATAGAAAATTCCATACATTAAGAACGTCAAATTCACCTTCTTAAACTTGGAAAAAAAATGCAAACACATTAATAAAATTTATTTGTTACTATAATAGGTGCAAATACTAAAAACACAGCTTTAAAACATTATAACTCTTTATGATGCAAAATCAGATGTCAAAATACCTAAGCTCTTTCGGCTAAACATTAACCATCATCAGAGGATAAAAACCATTCAAAAAACACAGTAAACCGAAGAAATGCACTGGATAGATGGAAAACGGGCGAAACCAACAAACTATGAAATGGAGGTAGTAAAGGAAGATGGGACGATATCACTAAAAGCTAGGGGGGGGGGGGGGATCAGCAAATACCAAAAAACCCAGTGACACCAAGCACATTATACCTAATACGTGGGATCTGATAAGACAATACATCATTACATGTTTTATCACCTCTTTTCAAAATTTCTAGGGACTCTCTGATTATGCAACTGTTACTGTGAAGTATGTACAATTATTTTAGCCTTATTGAAAAATACATCAATTTCTTTAGCTTGATTTAATCTGGATAAAGCGGTGGATAATTTACCGTGTTTTATGTCAGATTATCCCGATTAAATCAAGCTAAAGAAATTGATGTATTTTTCAATAAGACTAAAATAATTGCACTGTCAGTAACTTTAAGCAAATTTACAATAGATTAATGAAAACAGAAAAAAAAAATAATATTGGATATTTAATTATTTACACAATTTTTAAATTCCTACTATTAGCTCACACTCTCTCTATATAGTATATCTTATTCAAATTTTCAATCGTTAATAAAATATTTTCTATTCATCCACTCAAGTTCAAATACATTTTTTTAAACTTGTAGTGGATGACACTTTATGTTAATACAGTTTTTTCAAATATTAATTCATTAATTAAATTAAATTAATTAATTTTAGTTTTAAATGGGAGAAAAAAATTCCTCCCATTGATTTCATAAATGAAATGAAAGATTTATCTCAAATGAGTGATGCCACATAAATAAAATACCGCAACGATGATTATAAAATAATGTTTAATAAAGATAACGTGGGACATTAATGCTGCACGGGTTTATTTTATATATTTATGATTAAAAAGTAGGAATTGACTTAAAAATTTTTTTTTATATTTCTTGTTCTTAATTATCCCTCTCAGCTGGTGGAAAAGTGTTTGTGCCGTTAGTTTCAGTTGAAACTGATATATTTATCGTACAGCATCTCAACATTTTTTCAATGCTTTGTCTTTTTTAACATCATTATGTCGTGGTTTAATGACATAATTGTTATTTTAATTAAAGAATTACTTAAAAGATCAGTAAAACACCATCAAAAATACAGATAAACGTCTAATAAAAAATCATTCGATGACATACCAAACACGTGTAACGCAATGACGTCAAGTGAATGTGACGCAACGATCATGCATTTTTGGCATTAAATCCTATAGTTTGGCGATAGTTTTTTTTATGGAAATTGGTCGACTAGACGGACAAGTTTTCTTCTGACGTCATTATCACCAGTAGATCAATTACACCGTGACTACAGTCGCGACCTACGTTATACATAGTATAACGTACATTAGTATGTAGTACATACATAGTTTAACGTACATAGTACGTTATACAATATATAACGTAGGTCACGCTAGAGTCCCCAATCTGAATAAATACAAAAGGTTTCCAATGGTGAAAATGACGTTATGGTAAAAAAAAATGCGTTTTAATTTTTAAAAACTAAAAATTTTACTACGATTTTGTTGAAATAACGCAATTTTCACAGCTTTTGTATACCGTATTTATTGAACTTGCTGCTCACATTTGTGGAAAAGATGAAAACAACATTAAAAGTCTTAAAAATTTAAAAGAAATTACGAATTGACCTGAATATTTACACATTCTCCATACGGTCAGTTTAAGTATTTAATCTCCATGGTGTAATAATTAATTTCATCGATATCGAATTCATTGAGATGATGAATCTGGCAACTTTGAAACCTGCAATTATAATGCTTTAAAATTTGATTTAGTTGAGCAAATTACAAACGACTGTACTCAAATCTTGAAGTTTTAGCAAATTGAAGTCTGGTTTCATCTATTTCCTTGTATTAAAGTTTAAATAATGAAAGTACCTCTCTGGCTGTAAGTATTTTTATTCGTATTTAAGCTTGTATTTTAAAATATGAAATATTTCTTTTTCATCGTTGCATCCAGTCATTTCATTAGGCGTGCAAACTAAGTATTAGCAGTTGTATTTGTTTACACATAATGTAATATTTTTAGTGTAATCTGCTTATTTTAAAACATAGGTTGTGTATGAACACAGAATTAAATATTTTAACGGTAAATATGAAAAAATGTAAACGTGAAACTGCTTAATTACTTATGTATAGCTTTAGAGCACAAAAGTACTTGTATGTTGTCTAAATGATATATATTATAACGTAGCTTTTAGGAAATTGGCACCACAAATAGTCGGTTGTTGAATCGATACTCTTTATTTGGTTATTTTAAACATTTTACTATATATATGTAATTTTGCCATTGATTGCGTAATTTTCCATTCTTCTATATACAATTTGGTGTATGGTTCTACCATCAGTTAAGATTCAAAACTTTTTTATCACATACACATAAATGAAATATTTTTTTATATCTTAATACCTTTAACTGAAAAAATTTTCTTACAAATATTATTTATTTCTGTTAAATGTATTTCATACTTTATTAACAATAAGCTGTCACATCTCCAGAATTTTGAGTACCGCTGTTTCCGAATAGAATATTCGCTTTATATAATCGTAGAATTTTTGCGATTAAATAAAGTGAATATTTCTATTGTGAAATACTGTACGAGTTTCGGTAATTTTCATAACCAAATAAATTGTACTTATCACCAAAATTTAATCATAAAGTCGTAACATATGCAATTTAATCGAACTGAATGTGATTAATTAAAACCATAAAAATTTAGCCACTAAAGTTGCATAATAACTGTGTACCTTTTAAAATATACACTATGAAAAACACAGTAACATGTACATTGTATTTGTGATTTGTGTATATTCTGATGACGATTTGATGAACAAATCGAAACATGTAAATTTTAAATTTTAACATCTTTAATGTTTATATTGATATGTTGACGTCTTTTAAGCAAAATAAAAAGTGTTTTAGTGTATATTTTAGAAGTTAATTCTAATGGACGTATTTTGACTCTCCAGTTTATTTGAAATATAATAACATTTGAACTGTGTACCTTTATAAATTAATATGTTTTCTGTTATATTATGTGTGCGGAATGTTTCTTTGAAGTATTATATTTATCTTGGCGAAAGTTGGCGAATAATATTTGGTTATGAAATTTATTAGAGTATTACCGTAGTTATCGCCAAATGCGAATCGTAAGGTAGTAACGTAATGTAATTTATTCGTAATGCATGTGATTTAGATATGATTAAATCCACTAAAGTTGCGAAATAATTGTGTGCTTTTATAAATTAATATATTTTCTATTATATTATGTATGCGGATACGTTTATTTATGCATGTTACATTTATACTATACAAAAAATAAATTAAATTGGTTAAGATTGTTACAATATCTTGGCGAAATTTGGTGAATAATATTTGGTTATAAAAGTTAGCAGAGTAAGTGTAGAATGTAAGTACCTAAAATTTAACTCAAAGCAAACTGGAGAAGTTTCCAGGTTAATCTTCCATAATCAGGTCTCTCGACAAAAGCTAGTATCAATCTTGAACAATGGTGGCCACAATCTTTTTTAAAGCTAATAAGGACACTATTAAAGTATCCTCTTAAAGGAACAATCTGTTACGCCAAACTACACTCGTTAATAATATGCCAATTAGCGGAAGATTCCGGTTGTGGAAGATTAGCCATTTTTAACATTTTCCAACATAGTTGACAAGTTTTTATGAATTTGGTTTGTCTGTCTGTCCATACTCTAATTGGCGTAAATATAATCGGATTGCCATGAAATTGATATATGTTATTGAGGCTTACTATGGCATGTTCGGTACTGAAAATTCAGTGCATTTATAGCTCGTTTACACTCAAAGGAATTCCGTTACATTACGGTCTATAGTGAAAAATCGTTCGCGATGTATTTTAATGATGTTACACTATTTCAAACATATTGAAATTGATATATATGACTGATGTGCAATACAAGAGGCTTACTATAGAATAGGGTACTCATAGCATTTATCTTTCATTTACAGGGATACACAAAATAATTCGTTTACAGTAGTGTCTATGAACAGTAATTGGTGGAAGTCCGTTTTGAGGTATGGGACGCGATTTTTAAATTTAACTAATTTTCTGCCTATTACTTGGAGTGTATAAATTCTATAGATCATATACAGATCAGCACAAAAGATCTCGAGTATATTTCCGTTTATTGACGGAAATTGGTGAAGGGACTTTGTTATGCGTTTCCTCTCTGAACAAAATTTTTGCATACTATGTAGTGTATATACATATCTCCGGATCATATATAGGGCTGCACAAAACAATTTGGATATTTCTCCGAAAATTAATGGTAATTAATAGTATTGAAAACTGGGTTTTCAAGTTGTTTACTTATAGACATCATCTTTCACCCTATTAAACGGTGAAGTTTTGTTACAGAATTTTGAAAGTGTTGGAAAGTGTTTCATAATTTATGCTTGATGCAGGGTTTTTCCTTCTTGTTTAAACTAAATGTCTGCCGCAAATTAGCAAGCTTTGAATTGCAACGAAACTGCCATTTATACTAAATGGGATAGTGTCACTATGCATGAGAATGAACATAGGGCAAGGGTCAGTTGCCCCTAAATTAATTTATTTTTTGTTAAAAAATAGCCAGGTTGCCTTGACTTCGAAATAGGTTAATGGCTCTGGAAAAAGAGGATATGAATTTAATGACTTTAGAGAGGAAAATCTAAGACCAACTTCGTTGTAATCTATCAACAACCTCGTTGTAAAATAATTTAAAAAGCGCATAGCATTACGTAACGTTGCAATTACTATAACGTATGTATGAGCGATTAGTAGAAATGACAAAACTGAATGCAGTAAACTCGTTGTATTGATCTAAAAAATACATGAAATTCGGTAATGCTGCAGTCACTGTAACGCACACATGAGAACTTTGCCCCTATGGAAAACAAAGTAAAAATCAGTGGATGCAGCAACATCGTTGAATTAGTTTCTCAAAATTACATGAATTCCGATAATATCACGTTTTTAATAACGCATATATAAACTCTTTGCGTCCATGAAAACAAAACAAAGAAAATCACTGAATACAGCAAACTCTATTATATATTGTAATCTCAAAAATACATTTAATTCGGTGATACTGTGATCACAATGATGCATGCATGTACACCTCGCACCCATGAAAAAAATCCCTAGATATGCAGCAAATTCGTTGTATTGTAATATAAAAAATACATGAAATTCGGTACTGCTGTGATCACTATAAAGCATTTATGCGCGCCTACCGTCAATATAAACACAATCACTACATGGAAGAACCTCAATGTATAGGAATCTCAAAAGTGTATGAAATTCGGTAATGCTTCAAACACTATAACGCATGTAGATGCGCTTTGCGCCCATGGACGCAAAAGCAGATTACTGGATACAGTAACTTTGATGTATAATATAATCTCAAAAATATGTGAAATTCGATAATGCCGCGATCACTATAATGTTAAATTTCTAACAATAAAAAATTTGTTTTAACCATTCCATATTTTAACCATTGTTTTACCATTCAGAGATAGCAGTGGAAAATCCATCGTGACAAATAGGTAATTCTCTCTATAAACTTCTACGACAATTCACTCCTTTTCTCTGAAAGCCAGAGCAATTGACCCGTACCGGAGTCTCCGAGATGGTGCTGTTTACTTTTTCTACAGAATAAAAAGCACACAGCGTCATCTCGGAGGCCTCGCCTCTACCCAAAACATCTGTACTCTATCATATTAAATTAATTCTGTTGTGACATATACATCTGTCTCTTGCACATTTTTTTTTAACTTTCAGTTAAATTTTGGTTAATCTTAGGAAATATGGTTACCTGTCACTTAGCAAACTTAAACCGTGTGGGTTTGGCGTAACAGGCATTTTTCGTGACAACATTTTGATGGTATCCTCAATTCAGTTTATTCCACGTTGTCACTAGCATAGCTCAGGTTTTATGCCAACTCTTCGCAGGGAATCCGATAATGGTAGATTTGTCGAAATTCAGCTGAAAGAAACAAATAAAGAAGTTGAATACTGACGTAAGTGTACTAGCAAAGATTCAGATGAAGATAGCTCAGCAGCATGGTATTCAAAGGTTAGAGTTCTTATCTCATCAGCAAAGTATCACATGTTCTATTGCAACAAGTCACATTTTTCAAGTGGCACCTAAATTTCAAAACCCTTTAGCCGATGGGAATGAGGTTGAAGTGAAAATGGTTTTAAAAGCATTGAAAAAAAACGAGATGGGGGAGGGGTAAAATGATCAGTACAAATTTAGAAGATTATTAAAGTTATGGAGCTTAACGCTCCAGTAGCCCATTTTTCAGTGCAGTTCTTTTGAGAACAGGGGATCCCAAGTTCAAGTGTTAGACAAATCATATACCAGCCAGTTTAGTTCAAAATCCATTTTCTTTCTAAAATTGTCGTTTTCTTCAGAGATATTTTACAGAGTCTATTTACTCGATTGATATATAAATTGATCTCGAATCAGATTCACTCATTTGTCAGTTCAAGTGAACTGGTCAAACTTTGTTAGCTTGTTTTGAGTATGTTATATTAGGCTAAGATTATGAGTAGGTATAATATAATAGGTAAATAAGTTTGATGTTGAGAGAAAATCTTCCAAAAACAGAATCCACGATAAGATTATGAATAGGCAGAGTTGCCAAGTCTCCGGCTTTTTGCACACCAGTATTTTCTTAGAGAAAATGTTGTTATTTTAAATCGCAGATTGCTCCGATTAAACATATCAACTTTTTCTGTACTAAAAACTTTGTATCCAAAAAAACGGAGACTTGGCAGATCTGAGTAGGTATTAATCTAATAGGTAAATAAGTTTAATGTTGAGAGAAAATTTTCCAAGAGCAGAATCCACGGATTAGAATATTTTAGTTGTTGATGGAATGAAACTTTCTGTTATCAGCCGTTTTCTTTTTTGGAAGTGGGACAGAAGGAAAATAAAGATTTAATAATTTATCAGTTTTAGTTCTATTCATTATTCTGTACGTATACGTCCATTCTTAAATCAAGAAGAAGTAATAGTTGTGTCGTTTTATATGCATATATAATTTTTGTATTTTTTAATGTGTTATTTTTGTACTTTAATGTGATTACTTCAGTTTACTTATGTTTTCTTTCACTTTCTCTTACAGTCGACGGCTGTGCTGTTGTTGTCGGCAGTCTGCCGACCCTCAGGAAGAAGTGCCATCTGGTACGGAGGTAGCTCCAACTGCAGCTACTCAGGAGGAAACTCCAGCTGCAGTGGAACCCGTACCAGAATGGCCAGCTGTACCGGAGCACCCACCAGTAAGTAACTTTGCCGTTCTGCGCTCTCGCATAGGGGACGCGGGGGTCTTTTCGGCATTAGCTGCAAGTTTGTCTAAGTGGGCGTTAGAGGAGGCAGTTGAGGAACTCTGGGACGCGGATGTATTGGGAGTAGAAGTAGGTGGTGGTGATTTCTCACCACGGGGGGAAGGGAACAGGGATATGGGAGGAGTAGGAGAATCGGGGGACAGTGCACCATGCGATCCTAGGGATCCTGCACATCCCTCAGTACAACTGCCTCTGCGGCGTAGTCGCGAACAGAGTGTTTTGAGACTGACTCGCATTCTGGGGTCTTTGGACCTTCACATCAGGTCCCTGGATAAATACAGTAGCTTAGACGCTACACATCTTAGGGTTAGGTTCGGGCGCGTTCTTCGAACAGTCGAAGACGCTGAACCAGGACTGATGATGGGCCAGACCTTGGTTTAGGAAGGGGGGATTGAGGGGGAGGGGGGAGAGGGATAATTACATAAAAAAAAATTTATATCAAAAGCAGTATATGGGATCATTCTCCTACAAACGTACAAAATGATATCGGGAATATTCGAGTTGGTCATTTCAAAAACTACATATGTCAGATTTTTTTAAAATGCACTTTTTCTTGCAAACTTGTCTTTACAGGTAGGCTCAAATACGTGGACAAAAAATACAAGGTTTATTTATCCGTTGCCTCTCAAAAAGCACGGTAAAATTATCGTTCATTGTAAAAACAACATTAGTCAGTGACTTACCTAATTTTTGCAGACACTGATAGATGATTGTTGCGCTTGGTGTCTAGAACATGATGAATATGACGACGTTTCTAAATGTTAGATATTAAGAAGCAGGCATTAATGATTTTTGTTATATATCTAATAAAACAAAGTTACAATTTTTTTAAGATCTATGAAACATTTTTTTAAAAGATCTATGAAATATAATTAGCATAAAAAGTTCCTTTTAAACTATCTATCTTTTGTGTGTAGCAAAGTTTTACTGTTTATCGAAAAATTTTGAATCTGTGACTTTGAGTGACTCTGAGTTTTTGAAATGGCTGATTCATTTACAATATTTAACAATAATGTCATTTACATTACCGATTTACATTATCAATTTACATTACAATTGTCATTTACATTTACGATGTCATTTACAGTAGTACAACTCAAAAAATGTAATGATGTAAATGGGGTGAAGTTATTTATAAAACAAATGCAATTAGCCAAATAATAAAATACATTAATATTTCACTATGTAAAATTATATCCACGGCCTGAAAAAACTTTAGTTTTTACTTCGTATTGAATGTATAAATTTCATTTAATTTTTATTTTCCAAATTTAAAAGGGTAATATATTCTATCTACTGTTTTATTAGACAAATACCTAATGTCACAATAAACTGAGTTATGTCCATCTGCAGAAAGTGAACAGCTTTTTAATAGCTTAAAATACGGCAACAACTAAACTCTTCCGTGTGTAAAAGCCTATTAGCCACTTTGGATTTATAACAATAAGTTACAATTCAAATCTGTGAAAACTTTCTAGTTTCATAGGCATAAATTTGAAAAAATCTTGAACGTAAAGATCACGGCATGAATTCTGTGGTCAAAATAAAGATAGGTAAAGATTATAAACTAGCATGTAATAATTATTGCTCTAAACTTAATTCCGAGGCATTATTTAATTCAGTCTAATATTTAATGTGTTACTAATAATTTTTTAAACAAACATCATGTCCGTGGAACATCATGGCTAAAGACATGACATCTAGTATTTAAATGCACAAACTCCCCTACTTACGATCGTTTCAGTTGCAATTTTTACGAGGCTAACGAAAAAGAAAGGCTACCGCGGTGCTTTAAGCGTATCTTTTTTTTTCCGACCGCCGGAGTCACGTGATGCTCGAATGCACCAATGAAGGTGTACGAAAAGGGCATCACGTCACTCTAGCGGTCTGTAAAAAAAGATAAGTGGAATGCACCGCGGTAGCCTGTCTTTTTCGTTAGCCTCGCAATTTTTAGGACTTACGATACTTAGTAAAATAGGGCACATAATATCAATTTGAAAGAAAAAAGAAAGAAAATTCAAATTGTACGATTGCTACGAATTTAAGTGGAAGAAGCAGAAATGAAAACTGCTAAAAAAAAGGACAGACAGAAAACGTTAAAAGAAAAAAAAGTGGATAAAGCGTTCTCCACGATCAGCAAAGACCTACAACTGTTGGAAGAAACGGACTATAATTAAGAACGCTATTCAAGAATTGGTCGACCCAATACCAGGTGTCATTATCTATTATATTTATGCTAAGGTGAAGAAACAAACAGTTCAGCCTAGTATTAATATTGTTCTTAAAAAAGAAATTCTGTAACGCGTACAAGCATAGGAGACTGATGACACGATTGCATTTAATTTAACCTCAGCTAAAATAAACTTCATTAATTGACACACAGAATTTCAAGCCTCTTCTGTCTTCCTCAGTAAATATCGATGGCGAGTCAGAAACCTTTTCATTCACCAAACTACAAACTTCTACCTATCGGTAGCATTTTTGTATTTTATTTATTATTTCGGACTTTCGATATTTTCCAATTAGGATGTTGCTTCATAGGTACCTAATCGCTTCGTAAGTAGGGGAGCGACAGTAATGCAGTTTCGATAACTACTGTTCCACGATCTCAATTAATACTGGAGTGGTGTTAGATAAGCATACATATCAACCTCCGGATTGTTTTAAATACAAAATAACACACTTTAAAACAGAAATTTATTAAATGAAAAATTTATTAGATTTCAAACGACTACCACATAGAAGGAAAACACGTTTTTTAATTAAACAAATTTTCTTGTTCAAAGTATGTTTTATATATATATATATATTTATTTGTTTATTTTAAAAATCCGGAGATTGGTCAGTATGGATAAGTTCAAAGCAAGTTAACAACATTTTTTTTTTTCATATTTTTCGCAGGATTTCTTGTTTTTTTTTTTTTTTTTTTTTTTTTTTAGTATACTGTACGTTTCTGGGAGAATGACTCATATATAAAATTGGGTATTTTTGAAATAAAAAATTAATGCGTGCGAGAGTGCAAACGTTTCTTTTCGTAATGATACGGATGAACTCCTGAACAGAAAATATTTTAATTTATTTTTTTCTTGAAGTCAACGGAATATATTCATCTTCAAATATACAAAGTATTTTAACGGTACTAGAATGTTTTTAGCAATTTACTTTTCTTAAATTAGCAGAATTTTCCATATTTTATCATCAAATGTCGAGTGAAAGTTTGCTCTACTCTGCAGCTGAGAACATTTCTATCATCGTGATATGAGCTGCCAATCCTTTTTAATCAGATATTTTTATTTTTATTTTATTTATTTAAAAAGAGCTTCATTGATTAAAAGGTTAATTCATCTTTGTTAAACCCATTACCACTAGTATACGTTCAATAATTATTAAATGTATGCAGGCTATCGTGACAATTATGCACACATATTTAACCCAGCTTTTACACGTCAGAGAAGATATAATATAAACGAGAAGGAGACGAAAAATGTAATTCAAGTAAATTTTAAATGATTTTATAATAATATCAGAAAAATTAAATTCCCTTTACAGGAGTTCGTCCGCCTAACAAAATTCTTTTTCAGCTTATTTAAGTTAGTCTTTAAGTAGTCTTTAAGTTTAAATTTTTAGTATTTTATGTAGTTTAAGTTTTACATTTATCAATATGTTTTGGTTGCATACGTACCTCGACGTAGAAGCAAGGTGGATCACTTATTTTTATGAATAGTAAATATGATAAGATTTCAAATATCGAAGCGTTTTAAAAAATCATATTTAACTAATAATAAGCATATTTAACTAATAATAATCATATTTAACTAATAGTCATAATTAACTAATAATACTTAATCATAATTAATCTAATAACTGGTGTTAGTTTCACTGACAATTTGTTTTATTTTCGAAAGAGTATATGTGAAATACAAGCATACAGCCATATTTTAGCGTAAAAGATAGTAAGTGATCTCGAGTGAATCACAAAATATGGAAACTATTTCTTTTATATTCGATTTCCTTCATGCAAAGACTTTGATATACTATTTTTAGCAGTGTTTCCCTCTTCGCTTTTAATGAATTTAAACATAATTTTTATGAACTTGGTTGTAGAGCACAAGCTCTAACAGGCAATTAATGGTTAAATCTTATATTTTTTTACATCTGTAATCTCGTAATTTACAAGCAAATATGGTCACAGAATCTGTGGCGATACATTTTTCTCTCGTGTCAGATCCATCTTGCTCTACGTAAGGGTTCGTCCAATGTTGTGCATAACTTCTAAATTTTTTTACAGCTGAAATTTCACCTTATTGACACATAAAATGCACTTTTAGGCCATTATTCAAAATCTTATTTTAAATTTAGAGTTCAGTTTGGATTAATTCTACAAAAGAAAGAAAAATTTTTTGGCAAATATGTTCAAAATCTTATTTTAAATTTAGAGTTCAGTTTGGATTAATTCAACAAAAGAAAAAAATATTTTGGCAAATATATTCAAAATTTCCCAACAGAGCAATAGAAAAATAGTAAAATAACACAATAGTAAAACAAAAATAGACAATTAGATCTTCTAAATAAAATACAAAAATTTACAATAAAGATTTAAAAAAAACGCAACAAATATATTTATAATTTCCATAGTATACAGTTAAACTCTCACATTTCTATAGCATATCACAACATAAAAATATTAAACACCTTCTATTCTTACAATATTCAATAGTTGTAATAGTAATATAGCATAACAGTTAGTGTGCGACATGGTCAGGCTAGTGAGGGATTTTGTGTAAGGTCAACTTGAGCTTTCCGCAGATTTTTTTTTTTTTTTTGTAATCATAAATAGTATATGGCATTGTCAGGCTGGTCACGGTTGTGAGTGTGGGGTTATTATTGAGGTTCTGCAGCTCTTTTTTATGTCATAATTAATATGTATGTCATTGTCATGCTGGTCAGATTTTGCTGTAAGTTTTTTGTAATTGTCATATTCATAATTGTTTGTAATTATCGTGCACTGTTAATTTAAGATTTGCTTTTGATGTATTGTACTGAAATTTGTTAATAAATTATTTTGTGATCTGGTGTTGTGTCCTTTTTTAAATTAAGAGATCAAAACATACAACAGTCATTCACAAACAGTACGCAAACACACATAATTTAAAAAAGAAACACGTTTCGTGTCCTGTTTTCGTATTTGTTATATATGCTGTTTATTTATCATTATGTATTTATCTCTTGTATTATGTGTATTTTTGTAAATTAAAATGTATAAGTCTACTTATTGGAAATAAAGCGTTTGAAAAGAGATTGCTTTACTTAGTTTTTTTTTCACAGCACATCGCCATTTGTTAGGTTTATACATATCATGACGAATATTTCACATAACAACTAGAAATACATTACTTTTCAGAAAATTCATTTCAAAATTCACAAAATCTATTTCACTTCTGGTATTTCTAAGCATTTTACCGTTATGTCATTGGATGGCAGGGGTGGTGGGAGGCGGAATTGCGCAGGGCCTTGGGCCGCTTCTTTCAGAAACAGGAATACTTCAAAGAGGAATTTTTCAAGAATAAGCATCCCCAAATTCAGTTTTTGTGCAAGAAAATCCTGAAAAGTTTAAGCAGTACCGTCGGTTTGGTCCATTCAGGTCCCATTTCTGGTTTTTTTAGGAGAACATCTAAAAAAAACTTGCACAATATTTAGGCCATACGGGATCGATTAACTTTTTTATTTCAATATGTAACGGGAGATAGAAAATATGAAATTTCTGTACGCGTCCAAAGTTTTCAATTTTCGAGAATTTTTAGTTGTAATGTGAAGTGGTCGTTACTTATTATATTTTTATATCAAATACATTTTTATCACATTAGACACTGTATAAAGAAACAAAACAAAAATCACGCTAGTCATTCTATTTATCCTTAACTTGGAAAATATTTTATTATTATTATTCAAAGAGAGGCCAGGGATGTTGAAGCACTTCCCACAAAAATTTAAATAGTGAGTCTGACATGTTAAAATATTCCCCTACTTTCAATTCAAGCATCGACAGTAATCAATGGAGGAATTGGTCATTTCTTATTCTAAACTCTAAATTGACACAGGAAAACTAAAATATAGCGAAACAGGGGCTACGTTTTTTAAAAGCAAATTTGCTGTCTAAAATGGAGAAAACTACTTCTGAAAATTTAAGTAATAAAATAGCATCAGATATCATAAAGCACACACACTGCGCTTAATACAAATAGCATAGGGGCAAGCTAAACTAAGCCGATAATTTTATGGCTTTATTTAAGCGCAGATAGTTTTCACATTTGGAAGTGCAGCAGATAGCACACTATCATGAAAACTTTGCTTTCTTAATATCTCTAAACCTAGGCAATTTTTCTAAATTGTACATTTTGACAATGGAATTTGAGTAATCACTTTAAATAATTACTTTATATAGTCTTAAAATTTATCAACAGCCCTCTAACATTTGTATAAATTAATCGTGCCTATGCAGATATTGTCTAGTTGTGGTGTGTAACGTCTTTTGCCTCTCACGGGGATGGCGGGGATATTTGTTTAATTAATAAAAATTTTGGGTTAAGCATTGAAAACATCGCGTTGGAAGAGCTGGCCAAGAAAGAGCACGACTGAACTTGACGTTCTTATAAGTTTAGCATATGAAAAGAAAGTTTAATTTCCTATCACGGAAAAAATGAAGAAAATAATTCATTAGAAAAAATCAAAAGTTTTTAATAGTAACGTTTCTACTCAAACTCTTTTTTAGGCAAAAATTTATTCTAAATCAGTAAATTCTTTTTGTAAAGTTTTGGAGATTCGTAGGGTATAAAATATTGATTTTAAAGCGTGAAAGCTTTGCTGACAGTAATATTTCAAGTTTTAAAAAAATCTCTTAGCCATACATGTAAGTTGTGCAGAATGCGCGGAGAAAGAAACTTTCGGTACCCAAAAAGTAAGAAAATACGTAGAAAACATATAAAATTAAGAAAATAATATTTTTCACATCAGTTCCTTGTATATATTTCTATCATCGCTTAAGCAGTTGTTCATCTGACGATCTCCCAATATTTAAAAAAAGATGGAATGCATGAATGAATTTATTATATCTGAAATTTATGGGTGAACAATCTGAATATCTTTTTAATTATCTTTAATATGATTCGTGCCTCTAAGTTGGTCAGCTCTTCCTACCCCATCAAAGAGGCTCGCCTTGACGTGGTGATGGGGCTTAAGGTCCCACTCTGATACTGCTTATGATTCACTATTAATTTTTAATTTTCGAAATACTTAACTCAGTCAAGTAAGAAAAAATGTAGAACGCATTAGAGATGAGACGGATTCAGCCGATCCAGTGACCCTGTGCCCAAAATTGGCTCGGCTCAAAACAAAAATTATATTTCTTATCAAATTGAGGAAAGGAAAAAAACTTGCCATTTGAGAAACAAGAATGTAGACTAAGTTTCTTAAAGTTTTTTATAGTACTTAAAAAATCAATTTGAAAGGAAACTAAAGTAGTAACATAAAGAATCAGTGGATGTTCCTTGTCTTTCCTCGTTTCTGTTTGAAATCTTTTTCCAGAATTATTGGAAAACAGAACTCATTAAAATTGAACAACTGTGTATTACTTTGGGTATTGGCTCAAACTCTAATAACAGAAAACTTTTCGGGCTCGGATTTCAAATCGTCGGTGTCTGAAAAAAAGAGACCAAACTCATCTCTGATGCACATATTCCAGAATCTTCAGTTACTTGATTCCTTTTGTTTGACCCCTCAGTATCAGAATGGAACTGAACCAAGAAAGCCTCAAAAATCATATTATTTTGAAACGATTTAAAATTACCAGAATTCACAGAATCTGATAAGGTTAAGGATAAATGGTTATAAATAATGGGTAATAAGTTCCAAATAACAAGTATAATAAATGAAAATAACTGTTTTTCGTTCTGTTAGGAAATGTAAAATTCGGAAATAAAATATAAGATTACCTACGAAATTTTCACTTTTGAAAGAAGACCGATAATTACAGAAGTTTACAATTGTGTAATTAATTAAAATTAATTCTTTCATATATATATAATTTTTAAATGATATATCAGGCTATTTTAAATGGGCCTTCTCTGAAACCACTTTTTCTGAATATTAACCTTCAGCTTATTTAGTCGCTGACATTCTATAACTAAATAAGACGAAAATTTCTGTTCGAAAATAGTGGTTTCAGATGGCCGCAGTTAGAAATCATTGTGATTAATTAACTAACATTTGTTTGCGTGTTCGTCGATCTGTCCGGCTAAAAATATCTCTTACGTTCAAATAACACACAATAAAATATTTTTTTTTTCTGTATTGAACACTTATTTTATAAACGATATTTTGCTATTTCTTTCCTATTTCAGAATAGCCACCTGTTAATTCAACTTGCTTTCCAGGATTGGTCCGGACTTGGGAACATTATGGTCGTTTTTTTCTTTCCTGACTAGAAAAAAAAAGAAGTCAGGATCTATAACTATATTTATATTTCAAACCACTGCAATTATTTTAATTAGAAACGACATTTATCAACCAACAGTCTCTGTTTTAATTAATTAAAAATGATGGCGGACCAATTTATATTAAACCACGTAAAAATGGCCAGGTTGGAAAATTTCTTCCAAAACTAAATCGTTAATAAATATGGTGTTTCTTTATGATATTTGTCCAGTGCCATGTTATACCATGGCGTGAAATGAATACAGCTTATTGAAATCAAATGAGAAATCACAGTATTTTACCGAGTTTCCAGTGAAAAAATCTGAGATTATTTACTTGATTTAAAATTTAAGTTGGATAAGATAAAACGCACTTCCTAAAGTGAAAGTTAAAATATAAAAACATGAGTTTCTTCTTATCAAAAGTATGTGTACACTTGTAATCAATACCTACATTTGAAATTTTAAGTAGAGGCGAAAGCGACAGCGAGTAGCAAGAACTGATGTTTGATATGATCGGATAACGGGACGTACAAAATAATTCCCTAACATTATGATCTGTGGGGGAAAAAAAGTTTGCGGTGCATTTTGAGCTTGAATATGTAGATACTTGAAATATAATGAAATTTAATAGGATCACTAAGACTCAATACAACTTATTGTCTATAGATTATGGAATGCGTAGGCTTTATCGCTTATGTACAGAGACGCACAAGAGAATTCGATCAAAGGACTGACTATAATCGATAATTACTAGAAGCGCTCTTTCCACTGTGATGTACAATTTTATGTAATTTTTAGTGTATTACGTGTTGTTTTCAAATGCAGTAGATCATATACAGGGCTGCACGGAAGATTTCGAATATTAGCAGCCATTGTTGGAAATGGATTTTTACTAAGTTATGTATTTTTTAAATTGCTTATTTCGATACTATATAATTTCATCGTATGAAAAAATAAATTTCTTAATAATATTCTGTTAGTGTCGGAAAGTGTTTCATAATCTATCCGGATGCATGATTTTTCGTTCTTGTCGGTCTTGTTTGAGGTTTCTCTTTCGTCATCGAAAATTTACTTTCCAAGTAGAACCAAAGAAAGGGATGCCTCAATGCTTATCGGATTTCATCATGTCAGAGACTAATTTTGTTCGACAAACTTGGCGACATTTGGCGACAGAACGTTCCTCCCCCATGGTAACCCTCCTTATAGGCATGGTGATGCATTAAATGCTATTCCATGTTTTTCAAGGGGATTCCAGAAAATTCTAGCATTAAAATATCGTGAATGTTCTCGAACATCCTCGCGCTCTCATATATATCGAAGCAGAGCAGAGTTAGAAGTCAGTGAGTTAGTTAGACGCTTAGATGCCAGACCAACAGAAGTCATCCAAAAGAAGAAAAGCTTGGGACATGATGGCCCTGATGGAAGCTGTGACTTCTGTCAAAAAAAAAGATGGGCTACTTAAAAGCATCTAAAACATATAATGTTCCAAAGAGAACACTTATAAGGTATGTCAAAAACCCTCGATAATCAGAGGAAGTGATTGAAACAAAATTAGGGAGAAAGACTACTTCAACCTGATTTTGAAGCTCAGCCAGTTGTCTGAGTGCAACGAAGACTCATACACAGCGCAGTATTACTTTGCCCCATATATAGTTACGATGGATATTAAAACCTTTCGTCTAGCATAACTCAAAAAATATTTAACGGATTTCGTTCAAATTTTTACAGCAGGTACCTATAAAGGTGACAACGACGTCTATTTATTACAAAGAATAAATGTCAAACCGTTTGGAAATTATATTAAAAAATAGATAAAAAAGCACAATTAAAGTACATACGTCACGAAAATTTTGTGCGTACGTCATTTTCACCGGCGGGATAATTTCGTAGACAATCGGAATTGAAAAGTTCATGGAGTACATGGAGCAAAAAATATGCACGCACTAATATTCAGCACAATAAAATATATTTCAATTTAGTAGAAATCGAAAATTAATCTGGATTTTTTTTCTGTTTGAAAGAAAAACCCCGCAATAACTTGGTAGACTTGGTATTAGAGATTTGGTGCAAATCTCAGCAATAGCAGCTTTTTTTATTTCGCGTGTGTAAATTAAAAAAAAAAATTCTTTGGTGTTTAAATAAAAGGTTTCGATTTATGGCATTATTTTTTTTTTCTCTTTTTAGCATTTTAAATGGGATTAATGAAAGGCATGCTTTTTAAATTAAATGAGTGAAAGGTTTATATTTAAATGAAATGAATTCAATATGAAAATGTTATAGGAACAATATTTGGCGATTTATCAACTGCGCCAGGATAACATAAAAGTACCAATATATCAAACGGTATGTAGTATGTGAAATGAAACAATTATATTATAATCACCCATCGTACAAGAAAAAAAACTAATATTCTGCATTCAGAGGGAAAAATCCATCTCCTGTGCCGTAAGATTTGGCGAGTTCTTTTTTGGTGATAAGTTTTTAGATGTGATTGTTGGGATCTGCAGGATTTGGCTTACTTTTTCTAAATATTATTTTTTTGCAGATGTAGTATTATGTAAATAAATTTTTTTCCAGATATTTTTCTATTTTGTACATTTGGCATTCTATTTTGTATATTTTCTATTTGGCATTTGGAAAAGAGATTTTTACCTTTTTATCTGTGCCTTCGGAAATATTAAAAAATAAAAAAAATATTTACATATATCAAGCGTATAATGTTATGTTTTGCCTTTTTATTACGGACCACTTCTCCATTTTTAGATTTTAAATGCTATTTATTATTTACTAGCCGTTTATTAATTGTTTACAAGTTACCCCCCTGACAACAACAATTATTTATCACAAAAATGCCTCTTAGGTTTGTTAAATAAGTTTGTTTATGTATTTTCATTACTTACTAAAATATCGAATATGGCGATAAAATTTTATTTTAGCATCGTGCTTAAATTTTTAAGATGGTGCAAAAACATGCTTTAATAAACGTATGTTTGTAAATATTTGAAAAACATGTTTTACCGCTCTCTTGAAAAATTTTGTAATATGCTAAAACTACCTTTTGGCACCATTTTAAATTTTTTTCGCCAACCCACATAGGATACGAAACTTTTCCCCATTCAGATACACAGGCAAGGCTGGTCTCAAACAAGAGTAAAGCTAGCAACAATATTGTTATAACTCTATAAGAGTTACAATAATGATATTAAATGCTCCGATTGGCTTTGGGCCCAATTACGAAAGTTTCTCCTAAAAAAAAACTGATGAAGAAGTCTTTTACATTTGTTTCAAATGAAGCTCGCTCTACAAGGTATTAGTTAACAATACAAACAACACTAATGGCATGGAGGCAAAAGTTTTAATTTAAATGTATATATTTGAACCCCCCCCCCCCCCGCCCCCCTGACATAAGCAATTGGCTGCAAACGCGATAACGAAACTTTCACTTAACTTAATAACATGTAGCTAATATAGCCCTCAGGGTACTTTGCAATAATACAGACCTTGTGGTTTTTTTAAAAAGCTTGAGACAATTCAGGTTTAAGAAGTTGAGATTTACTGTCAAATGATATAAACAACTATGAACACAAAACTGATGAATTATTATTCAGGTTTATGTATGTATTTAAAAAAATTGCATCTGATTACACATTAGATAAATTACTTCTGTTTGCATTTAATAACTGATAAACGGCTTCTATATATTAAATGAATTGTTTAAATATTGGGAAGAGGTGGCGAGAGGTAGAAAGACGAGTAAACAAACGGGTAGACAGACGGGTAGAGAGACGAGTAGCGACATAGGTAGGCTGACGGGTAGCGAAACGAATAGACAGACGGCTAGAGAGAAAGGTAAAAAGAGGGTTGACAGAGGGGTAGCGAGATGGGTCACGAGACGGGTAGCGACACCGGTAGACAGGAATGTAGAGAGGAAGGTTGCGAGACACGTAGCGTGGTAGATAAAGAGACGAGTAGAGAGATGAGTACAGAGACGAGTTGACTGACGGGTAGATTGGTAGCGAGTATGGTACAAAAACAGACGGATAGTGAGACGGGTATACAGACGAGTAGAGAGACAGTAGATGGGTACGGAGATGGGTAAGAAGATGGGTAGACAGGCGTATAGTCAGACGGGTAGAGAGACAGATAGACAAGTTTTGAGACAGATAGACATATGTGTAGCGAAGTGGATAGAGACACGGCTAGACATAAAAGTAGTTAGACGGATAGACAGACGGTTAGAGAAATAGACTGACGGGTAGTGAGACTGGTAGAGAAATATAGAGACAGGTAGCGAGACGTGTAGAGAGATAGACAATCGGTTAGAGAGACGGGCAGAAGAACGGATAGGGAAACAGACAGATTGTGGAGAGACAGACAGACAGGCAAAAGAAAAGTCTGAGGATTGGCGCAGTAAAGGCGCAGGGGGTAGAGCCTCTAGAGAATAATCAAGAAGTATCTGTTTAGCTTAACTTTGAAATATATATAATTTTTCAATTTTGCCGATATGGAGATTTAATGTAAAAGTTATTTTACAGAAGTCATCGAAAGATTTTTTGTATACTTTAATAGTGATTTAGACTAAAGTTTTGCAATCTGGTATGTAGCAAAGCATGCTATCAATGTGGTTTGAAGTGTAAGAGTTTCTATAAACAGTTATACAAATAATAGATATATAATCAAGGAAGAAAAATTTTAAATTCACACACAAAAAAAGGTGCAACAATGAAATTAAATTTGCGCTAAGCCACGCTTGATAGAATAATCTATTGGCTGCAAATCCAATTACGTAACTTTAAAAAGCTTGGCGTTTTAAAAGATCCGGCGTTTTTTTTTTTTTTTTTTTTTCCCAAATTTTGCGCAATACGCGCTTAAGAAAATGAGATTCTTTGCCACATGTTAAAAAAAAATTATGACAACACATCTGATGAACGGTACTTCTTTTCTATTTTTTTAACAGTGTATATGAATTTATATATGATATTTTGTAATTCTATCATTTAATTTGCTCTTTTTCTTTATATTGTAATTGTTAACCCTATGTTCTCAGCAATATCACTCAGACTAATCCCTTTTAGGGAAGTCCTAGTAACTTATTGCATCAAAATTGAGAAACGTTTTTACGGGTTGAGGAGCTGCGACATCAGACGCCTTTCATTCCAGCTTGCAATGCAAAATGGGTTGAAGCACCCTTTTTCCCGAGAAAAACAAAGCTGCTGGCAAAAAGTGGCTTCGATTATTTATGAAGAGGTATCGTGAGCTGTCAATAAGGACGCCAGAAGTTTTATCAATGTCAAGGGCCAAAAGTTTTTCACCTGAAAGCGTCTCTGAATTCTTCGACATTTTCGAAAAAGAAATGGAGAAAACAAATAATGATCCTCAAAGATTGTTCAATGTAGATGAGACTGTTATAACGATTGTACAAAGCTACCGAAGCAAGATTATCAGTCTGAAAGGGAAGCAAAGTGTTTGTACTATAACTTCTGCAGAAAGAGGCAACCTCATGACTGTCATTACTTGCATGAATGATTGTGGCACTTATGTCCTTCCTCTATTGATTTTTCCTAGGAAAAATGTCACTAAACTTGATGGATGGAACACCAGCTGGATGGGTTTGGGCTAGTCACCCTTCTGGATGGGTTCAACGAGATATTTTTACAAAGTGGTTAAACCATTTCATTCAGTTGACAAGGCCAACTGTTTCTAACCCCGTTCTATTAGTGTTAGATGGCCACTACAGTCGTACTCGAAATGTGGATATAATAGAGCGTGAAAATCCTGTGTCTATTGTATCATTACCTCCTCACTCAACTCGCAAGATGTAACCCAAGACATAGGGTTCATGGCTCCCCTCATGTGTTACTATGTTCAAGAGATTGAGACATGGCTGAGGAAAAACCCTGGAAAGGTTGGGACAAACAATCAGGTTGGTGAATTTTTTCGGGAGGCACACAATAGAACTGCGACAATGCTGACTTCAATCAATGCCTTTAAGAAGACTGGACTATTCCCTTGTAACAGACACATTTTCAAGGATAGCGATTTCATGCCAAGTAATAATACTAAAGAGTCTTTAAGCAGAACGATTCAAATGATGCTTCATACGGTGTTCTTCTTCAGGCTTCATCAATTTCTCATAGAGTGCCTGATCAGAATCTTTCTTCCATTTATTACGAGATTCAAATTCACACCAATTTTCTAATGGACTCTGATTCTGACATACAGGGTGCAATAGATAATTGGCTCTCAACTTTAAAGGACGATGATATATGAAAATTCAAAAATTTTTTGCATAAAAAAGTAGGGTGGTAATCAATTTTTCAGTTAAAAAAACACACAGATTGCTTTATTGACAGACCAGCCCGCATTTTCGTTTATAACTTTAACAAAAATGATTATATTATAAAAATACCGAATAGTATCATTATAAATAGTATCATTATTAATAGTAGTTGTACCGAATAGTATCATTAAAAATGCTATTACACTAGGTGTTTTAATGTGGTTTAATGCGGAAAATCGTTTGCGGCGCATTTTAATCATGTTACACTGTTACAAACATAATGAAATTGAAATCAATTTCTGAGATTCACTAAGACATGTTTTCTGTAGAATATGGAGTGTAAAGCTTTTTTCTTTCATATACAGTGCCACACAAAAGTATGCTTTTACATAACGGTCACGGGGAAAAACTGTTTGCAGCATATTTTAATTGTGTTACGCCATTTCAAATATAATGAAATTGATATACATTTTTGAGGTTTACTATAAGATACTTGTTATGTGCATAGCATTTATCGTTCATTTACAGGGACACACAAAGTATTTTGGGTACGGAACTATTTCCAAAGTATTTTTTATAAACCATAATTGGAAGTGAGATTTTAGTAAGGTATGCGCTTTTAACTAAATTTTTTAATGCTATGAGGTATGGATAAATGCTACAGATCATATACAGGGCTACACAAAAAAATTCGTAAGCATTACGGTGCATCAGCGTAAATTGATTAAAATGGGTTTTTAATCGAGTTATGCATTTTGAACGTGAAATATATTTAGTATACCAAGAAAGGTTTGTAGAATATGAATAAAATCATATACAGGGACACGCAAAGAACTGAATACAGGGCTGCCTATGAATGATAATTTCTGGAAGTGTGATTTCAGCGTGTATTTGCCTGAATTAAACTGCAGCTTAATATGTGGCGTGTATAAAAAGCTTAAGGTAATATACAGGGCTGTATAAAATAATTCAAGTATGTTTCCGTCTATTTGTAGAAACTGCTGAAGATGTATTTCCAACTGTGTTATGTGTTTTAGTACTAAACTAAATTGTAGCATACTATAGAGTATATACAAGTAGTATATAAATTATATACAGGGTTGAAGAAAAGAATTGGAGTACTTTTCCGGCTGTGGACGGTAATTGATGAAATCAGGTTCTCAAATGTGTTTTGTGTTTTTCTGAAATGTTTAGTTAGATACCTTATTAAACAGCTATGGTTTGTTAAAGTATTCTGTTGGTGTTGGAAAGCGTTTCATAATCTATGCTTGGTCCATGACTTTTCTTTCTTGTTTACCTTGCGCTCGAAAATTATACATATTCAAATCCATTAAAGCAAAGCTTTTTAGCTCACAGGCTATCAAAGCCTGAGAGCTAATGTGCCCGCCCGTTCTGTATGTATGTACGTATGTATGTACGTACGTATGTATGTACGTAACGCGATAACTCTTGATAGAAATATCCGATTTGTTTAAAATTTTGGTTATAGGTTCATTGTGATAAGGCGCTTTCCTGATTAGTTTTGGGGTTTCATTGGTTAAGTATAAAGGGGGGGGGGGAACGGGGGGCTAATCCCACCTTGATTTAAATAAATGGGTTTTGCACGCAGAATCATCCTATTTGCTTCAAATTTTGTATATAAGTTCATTGTAATAAGGCGCTTCCCTGATTAGTTTGGAGGTTCATTGGTTAACTATAAAGGGGGAAACAAGGGACTGATCCCCCCCCCCCTTAAGTTAGATAAATTGTTTTTTCATGTAGAATTATCTGATTTGCTTCAAATTTTGTATATAGGTTCATTGTGATAAGGCGCTTCCCTGGTTAGTTTTGGGGGTTCAATGGTTAAGTATAAAGGGGGGGACAGGGGGTAATCCCCCCTTAATTTATTATCGATTTTTTAATTTTTTGAGGACATTATTCTTTGAAATAAGAGTATAACATACAATTATTGTGAATAGCCTGTGAGCTCAATGTCATCAGTTTAACTGGGCAGTTTTCTTTTTATTAAGCTATTATTCGAAGAATTTTTCAACAAAATTTAAAAATAAGGCAACAAGCTCTGGAGGTTTTAATATGCATGGTTTGTTTTTAAAATGATTTGTTTCGACCATGAATTTATATGTCATGCTTCAAACATACTATAACTAGTCGTTGGGGGCCACCGTACTACTTACCCATCATGGATATGCATAATGTAAAATATTAAAATAAAAAATGTGTAAACTACTTATAAAATGCATTGTAATTGGAATAAAATCGTGGCTCGATCACTGAATTGCTTAAAGGAAACATCCCTATAACTCCAAAAACAATCATCCTGTTAACTAGCAGTTTATTGCATCGGATTAAGCGTCTCATTTCCAATTAAAATATATCTTTGAATTGAAATTTGGATGAAATACAGGGTCATGAAAAATCGAAGAGTGTTGGAAATAGGATTCCAAATATCTCGGCAACTCATTATCCGATCGACTTCATGCTTTATGCAAAATTTGTTTTTTTTATTATCTTTTATATTCACTCCTTAAAATAAACAATTTCGAAAATTTTTATATACCTTTTATCAGAACGAATATTTCGAGAGTCCGAAAAAAATAGTTCCGGAGAATCGAGGTTACTGAAATTCAATAAGCTTCTTCCCATCATTACATACTAAATACATACCAAATTTCAAGTCTCTATCTCAATAGAGCGGGAGGGGGGATAGAGGGGGAGATAGACCGTTTACAGACACACAGACATACAGATACACAGACGGACGGCAAAATTTTTGTTTCTAAAAATATGTTTTTCGGAATCTCCAGTGTCTGAAACGTGAAAATCCGTCAAAAAAATATTTCGATTTTCAAAACGATTACAAGACTTACCCTATACTACGTATGATGGGTAAGTAATACACATAAGCAAAACTGTAATTTCTGTTCGTGAATTTATACGAGCTCGTGCAAAAACTACTGAATATGTTTTAATGGCAATTTATCTAGAACAAACCTTGGCAGTCAATTTAAAATCATCAGGTTATCATGTGTGCATATTGACGCTAAATTTGAAGAGTTGCAGCCAAAGTACTTTTGTACCTATTTTCCCTTATATAATTATCCTTCATTTCATGATATTTAATCTCGGTAGATAAGCAAAATGCAAAGTTGGTGAAAATAATATTTTTTACACACAATATGTAGTAAAATGTGTTCACTATAATGAATGAAATGCACATTGTAAATTGAATTTTAAAAAGTCCTTCCGGCCTGTACCGGAGGAAAAGGTAGCTTTCCTATATCTTCGTTTTAAAATTTTAGCTAAAGTTACACGAAAACAGCAAGTTAAAATGCAAAGAAACGTTTACAAAAGATTCGTTAATACTGAATTTGAATAAGAAATTCGCCAAATTATTGAGCAATAGCCAAATTGGCTTAATTTATGAAGACTTATTTTGGTCGCCGAATTTGGCGATATTTCGCCAAATGTCGCGTTAATGTGCTGTTTTGTTTCAAAATGTCAGCCACCCTAGAATTTCAAACTGCTCTATCTCAGCCATTTTTTAAGATAGAGGTAAACCAAAAAATGCTCTGGAATCCTTGTATCAAGGCCTAACACGTAATTAAAAAATAAATTTTAATTTTTTAATTTTTGTATATTTATTTTAGTTTTAAATTTTTAAATGGCCGCCATCTTGAAACAAAATGGCGGACCAAGCTGGCCAACGAGACATTGGTGAGCTTAATACACATAATTGGTTTCATCGAAATTGATTTATAAATACGAGCGTTATCGTATGACATAGTTCAGATATATATATATATATAAATCAACATTTGAACGGAGGGTGGTTTTGGGGTCTGGGGGTCATGATCGGTGAAAATATATCGAAATTTTCCGGAACTGCTTTCCTCCGAACGGCTGCAATAGGTAGCTTTATACTTTTTTGTATTGAACAGTAACAGGTGGCGCTGCTCTGGAATTAAGAGAATTTCCATAAAGTACATTTTTATAGTTATTCCTGTAATTTTTCCCACATTGTACATTAACGCATAGGAAAAGTGTTCCTATATTCAGTGTCAATTTCACTGTCAATTTTCATTTATCAGTGAGAATAAATTTCATAAAACTTTATATTATGTTAGACTTTAAAATGATGTGTCGCTGATTAGTATTAGGTACTCGTATATATCTCCTTGCCTAACAGGTGGCGGTACTATGCTGCATCTCTCACAATTTCCGTGATAGCTATATTTCAAGAACTACTTTCATACAACTTGCATTTTATTACAGCTTGGCATGAATAGCGGGCGATTAGATTTTGGTTCATATAGCCCAACAGGTGGCGCTGCTATGCTATGTTTTGCACGATTTCCATTTCAGCTATATCGCGACATCTATGAGATGGAATTTCATCAAACTACATATTCAGTTAGACCTCGACATAAGTATATGCTGATTAGGTTTGGGTGCATCTTTCTCAACAGGTGGCGTTGCTGAGATATGTTTTTAACTACTTCCGTAATAGCTAAAAATGAATAAAACCGGAAATTTTTTAAACGTTTTATTAAAGCGTCATTTGTTTTGCAGTCATTGCCCTCTTATGTGCATACCAGCACATACAAAGATAGTGGATTAAATGTCAGGATAATGATATTTTACAATAATAATTTTTATTTTGTGAATATATGTGTACCAAACAGTTAGAAAAAATAAAAGCAAACATAACAATTCATTTAAACATTTTAAATGATTGTCAAATTTAAATTTTTTTTCTTTTTTTTTTTTTTGAAAATGTCATATTTTTTGAAAATTACTTATATGTTTGGGTGAGTATGCATGAACCATCAAAGTGAAGTAAACCTGCATTTTAAAAACAAGAACAGTCTACAATCGTATCTCTAAAATAAATTTTATTTGTTATACATTTAAAGAGGGTTTAGAAAAAAAAGGGGTTATAATATGGACCCCAGCATTTTTTTAGAAGTGAAGAGGTGCATTCTAGCTGTTCTGTCTGGAACTAACATCTCAAGGACAACGAAACAGATGAGACCAGACAGCCGGTCACTCGTGCTTGATAGTAAAGCAGATTGTGAAGTATTCGTATTATCATCATCTTTAAAAGTTTTGTGCTTTTTTTTCTTCCTTTTCCCTATTCCTATTGTTGGATCAAAGTTTTTTTTAAATTCTGAATCTTCAATTAGACGTCTGAGGTTGTAAAATTCCTTAATTGTAGCATAAATTACTTCAGTAGTTGAGTAATAACATAGTGGGTGTTTTCTTTCATTTTTTCCAGATGGTGTTGCTTGCAATATGGACTCCTTTAGCTGAGGGTATACAATCTCATATCATACAGAAAGTAAATATATTTTCAGACCCCTCTCAGCCATTTATATTTTCCAAATGACAACGATTACTCTCGACTCAAACCAAAGTGAAGATGGAATGTATATAAGATAAGGAGAAGATGGGATGTATGTAGGATAAGGAGAAGATGGAATGTATATAGGATAAGGAGAAGATGGCAGAAAAGAAGCAGGCAGTAAATGATCGTTCGAGAAAAGATGGTCGGAACCAAAAAAGCTGTAAAGTTATAGGATTTTCCTAAGACTACGTTGAAAAAGTTAGCGTCCAATAATTTTATTGCAATATATCTTATTGTACACTGCAAATTTTTATACACTTTTCAGAACACTTTTTGAAACACTTATTTTGTCACCTTTTTTTTAGAACACTTTGAAGTGCACTTTTTGGAACAGTTTTTAGAATACTTCTGAGAACACTTCTTTTGTTCAGCATACTTTATAGCGCCCTTTTTGAAAGCGACGATTTCACAAGTGTGCCCAAATGTGCTTCCAATCCGTTCTCAAATGTGTTCCCATGTTTAGATCATGAGCAGAACACTTTCAGAACACATTCTTTATCGCGGAGCATATTCGGAACACATTAAGTTAACACATTCAGCACACATTAAGATAACTAAAACACTTTTTTTCAAACAAAGTGTTCTAAATGTGTGCTGAGACGCTGAGAGTTCGCAGTGTACAAAAACAAAAAAATAGGAAGGAAGCCCGTATTTTTTGATCATTTGGAAAAAAGAACTTGTTGAGTATTTGATTGCTATGAAATAAAAATTTATACTCTTCGCACAAAGCTTTCCTCGAAAAATCAGTTTAATAGACTAAACAGGATCACAGAGGGAGAAATCGTGTGTAAGGGGAGGATGAAGAGGAAACTGTAAGGAGGGTCACATACCGAGGCGATATAAGCGACACACGCGCGTTTTAGGAGAAGAAACAGGTTTAAATTTCAGATTTTGTCTCCTGACTCGCGCGTTTTGTCGATTATTGCATCGACATAGCGACCTCACTCAGATTCAAGGAATTCAATACTCAATATCCAGGCTTCTTCAACCCACCACCATTGGCAAGAAAAGGCGTGTGCAAAAGTTAAAAGGGTACCACTATTTCCGAATATTAATATTCGTTTGATTTCGATTGAATAAAATGAAGACTATTATTCAGAAATAGAGGTATTCTGGCTTCCTTTCACAGACCCTGAGCGCACCACTGGTACCAGGAAAAATCATTATATGAAACGTAAACTCTTTAAAAGTGGAAATAACCTCAAAATACCCTCAAGAAGGACATACAATGATTTACATATCCAACATCCAGTGGGAAATGTATGGTCTGAGCTAGACGAAGCTGCACTGTAAAAAAGAGAAATGTTCCTTGATCTAGCAAGAAGGTTTAGAGATCTGCACGGGCCCGTACCAGCCCACGGACCAATTTTCATTCACGAGACTCGAGCCGGACCTTTACTTTTCCTGCAGGTTCGTCCCTGGCCGCGACTGGTCGTCACTCTTTCCTGGGCGGGCCGAGTCGAACCAGGACCTGGCTCGTGCAAAAATCAATAAAATGAGGCTTGGCTTAGCAATTTTTTTAATTTCCATTATTCTACAATTAGAATTCTTTGTATAAAATATTACAAAAATTTCTATGGAAAAACATTAAAGTACAGTAAAGCCTGTAAAAAGAAAACTGTATATGACGGAATACTGTTTTAAATGAAAAAAATGTCTTGATCTGGGCTTCTGTGCAAAATGAATATAATAATCCATGCGAAAAGAATATAATTCTTGGGCTGGATTGGCATTTTATTTATTTATTTTTGTAAAGTGTACAGTGATGTTGTACATTTGTTTAGCGAAGTCTTCAGAAATTTTATTTGGTTTTAATAAATTAAAGATATATTTCTTAAAATCTGCTTTTTTCTTTGTAGAGCTTTAAAATTGTGCTTTTCTTTTACAATCATTGTCTTTTCATTCTAAACTACGTTGATTTTCCGTTCTGAATCTGCATTTGAATGTAACTGTCTAAGTGAAAATTTTTAATTAGTTTCATGTACGTAATTTTCTAAGTGGTCATTAATATTGTTGATATTTTGTATTCCATGCATTTCGAACGAAATCTGAAAACAAACTCTGTGCACAAGTATGTGAATGATGTTGCTATTCAAATATCGGCAGGTTTTTTTAGAAATTCAGTTGGACAGGGCCAATTAATTTTTTGTACGGGCCGGCCTGGGCTAAGCCGAGAATCTAGGTTCGAGCGGGGTAAAAAAAAATTGTATGGTCCGGGCCGAACTTTTAGGTTTTATATCAGGCCGGGCCGGGGTCGAGCTGAAATTTTAACTTTAATACCGTGTCGGACCAGATAAAAAAAAATTGGCTATGCCTGAAGCCGGGAATTTTTGCCCGTTAACAAGGTTTACGGAAATACAATATTACTTCTTCCGAGTTACCCAACCAGTGCTGCAGTCATAAGAAACACAGAGGGTATATACACTATAGGCAGAGGGTATACCCAGATAGTATACACTATAGGTATAGTATACACTATAGTATACCCAGAGAGTATCTGATATAGCTTTATTTGAGAAACAAAGACTGTACGGTATTTCTTTAAAAGAGCTAAAAGGTATAAGGCACACAACCACCGTTTACCTCCCCGACTCCCCACAACACACATTCCGAAAAGCAGTCTTTTAGCTTCAGAAAATCAAAAGACTTTCGAGATTTAAAGAAGCATTTCTGAAGCAAAAAGTCTCTGTTGCTGCCCGTAATTTTCGGACACTTTTGCGAGCAGTTTTACAGTGGTCACCAAAGAAGCATCTAAATGCGATTATCACTGTACAACATGGAAAATGTCTTTTAGATGAAAATATTTGACCCTAGATCAGTTTTTTGTGCCGATTCCGAATGTACTTTCCGTTTTTCTCTAGGTCGTCCTGTTTTTGAGAAATTTGCATTGTTAATGTGTATGCAAATTTAAGCTTCTTTGTGCCATTTCGATCAAATTTTAGGTACAATAAATGTCAGATTGAATTACATTTTGTAGATTATGAGTACTGGACCATTTGATTCAAATAAATGTCGCAGTCTGTATATTCTTAACATTTACCTGTCAGTTATTAAGCCTAATTTGCATATTTTTCAATGGTGTAATGTTTACCTTACTATCAACTTTAAAATAGTTGCCACATAATTGACGTAATTTTTTCTTAGACTAGATTTTTATGTTGCATTTAAATCTGTAATCCGCTTCCTTCTATCACGTCTGGTTTTTGAGTAAAATGAATATCCATGTTTGTATGGTATTGGCACTCGTTTGATACACAATGCTTTTTAGGGGAGTGTACCTCCTTGTCAAAAAGGTTAATAGTGTGAGATTCCTATCAGGGACATAATCACCAATTGGTATAATCGAAAAACAATTTTTTTTTTTTTAAAGTAGTAGAATCTATATCCCAAATAGCTGAGGTAGATCACAAAGTAGCATAAAAAGCGTTTCCTGGCTTTTTTTGACCAAAAAATAAAATTTCCGTTATTTTAAAACTTACACGTGATAGCAAAAACGGACACCAGATTTGAAATTATCATAAAAAACTGATTTAGAAACATGTTAGCGTACTCATATGGCAGAAATATTTGGACGTCAAGAAACGTTATTATAAAAACATGAAAAATATGCAAATTAGGCACAATATTTCACAGTCACATGTCAGTATAATCTCGGACACAACATTTTTGTAAAGTAAACTGGCCAGTAATCGTAACATAAAACAAAAAAGCCAGTCTGATAATGCTTTATGCCTTTAATTTCCATGCAATTGTACACAAATTCCAAAATTTGCGTAAATCTAAATATGAAAATACCGGAAAATCTTTACGTGCAGGAGAAAATCTAAAACTGGATTCAGAATCAGCGCAAAAACTGAATAAGAAACAACTGATTTCGATTTTGGGACAGAGTTAAAGTTCAAATTTTTTGTCCGGTGAACTTTATTTGCAATGACAAAGACTTTTCTTTTGTAATTATATTAAATTGAATTATTTAAATTCACAATAAAGCTTAATAAGACTCTTAACGCTCGCTTCTATTCAGTTAAGTAAACAACAAATCTAAAATAAAACAAAAATAAAATTCTGAGCATCAATTTCTACATCCGAAATATTTTTCGGGCTACGACCTTGACTTTACACATTATAAGGGACAGGCTTTTGTAAATATCCAAACCCAGAATGGATGACGGACAATATAATTTCGAGTTATTGGCTGAAAATCAAAGGATGTCTACATTCTCTCTTATTCCTCTGTACACAATCATATTTAAATATTGCGGCCGATGATTTTTTTAAGGGAAGATGTAAATCAAAGATTGACACATAAGTTTAGAAGTCAAAAATTGAGAAACACTCTACGAAGATCTAATGCTTAAGTTATATTCTCCTGCATAACCCAATTTTACAATCAGACAATCTGACCCGCGCACAGTGGGGCGTTTTGATGATCTAGGTGGACAAAATTCATTTTTCCGATTGTCTCGGAATTTAACAAGACCGCGTATACTGGTAGCTGAATGTCTCTTTCGTCGAGATCCGTACGAATTTTGTCGAAAAAACCCGATGTGTCGATTAACTACGACCGTAAAGAAGGCAGTTGATTTGAGAGACTTTCAACAGTTGCATCATTTTTCTGTAAGTTCGAAAGCAAGTCGTGACTTTTCTGTTTTATTCGAAACCAGCAGTTTACTGGACATATGTCACATGTTTGTCACACGATTTAACCTATTGTTGTTTGAAAATAAGCGCCATCTTGTTTTCAAACTTCAGCTTGACTTTTAATATAGTATTAAGCATTATTAAGCAATAAGCATTTTTTTTAAAATCAAAGTGCCATTCCTAAAGTATTGAAAACTTAAGAAAGCTCCTGCGAAAGTTTGCGAATCATTAAGTTATATTAACTTGAAGTGTGTGTCTGAGTGTTTAATTCAAATCTTGCAAGTCAATTGTAACCACTTTTAATTATTCGATTGAGGTGAAACTTTGAATACATGTGTAGTTTCAATGACAATACAATATCATAATATAAATAAATAATAATAATATAAATAATAATAATAATAATAATAATAATAATAATAATTAAATATGCCAAATATTTATCACCGTTTGATTATTTTATTACTGATACATTCGAAAACCCAACAAAACCTAATTATTCTTCAACGCAATACTTTTGTCCACCTAGATCCTCAAAACACCCCACTGTGCCGCGGTTATGGTTGTTTCAATTTCGGGTTGAGTTTTGATACTTACAGATTGGGTTCGTGTTAACCTCATTTTTCTTTTCAAAAGTCTATAATATTGTTTTAGCTGAAAAACTATATAATGGATCATGAATGAGTCTTTACGTGTTTATTTTTCTGCACAAAACATAAAATCATTGTTAGATATATGTTTGTAGATTATTTTTCATAATTGTATTAAATTTTAAATCCATATTCTTTCATTTCGGGTTTCGGGTCGTGTACAGCCCCACCCGCGCAGGACTTTAACAACATATATACTTTTCCGGACTGATTTGATCTATAAAAACTCAAGTAAAATGTCGACAGTGACTGTTATTATTTGAAACAAGTTGGAAGTTGTACGTTAAAAGTGATGTATGAGGTGCGTTCGTTTTATAAATTGTTTCACAATGTAAAAAAAAAAAAAAAGAAATCATCCTCATAATTTCAGTAAAATGAATTATGTCGTCTGCTAGGAGCGAAATGAGCATGCCCTTTTTTTTCTTTTTCTTTTTTTTTAAATATTATTACGTATGCCACGTTTACAAATGTGATTTTTTTTTCACCATAGAGATCTTGCTTTGCGAATGATTACCTCCATGGTTTAACTTTTATGACTCATAATGAACGAATCTCCTGTGTTTATTTACTCTAATGGGTTGAGATATTTGGTTAACCTAATTTCTACTGAAGTTATCTTACAATCTATACATTGTTGAATGTAACTCATCTCTTAAGTAAACATTTTTTTGAACGATCTTTCTAAAAATGTAACTTTTATACAATTTTATTCGAAAAAATAATTTTGAATAAAAATGGCCACTTGGCAAATGAAAAAAAGATGTGGTTTGCCCGTATTTGTTTTCTTGAGTCACATGACTTGCGCTTTTATTACATAGATTACGTATGATAGGATTTAACAGAATAAATAAAACTTTCATTAATAACTTTTTAAGTTTAAATTCGATTTTCGTAAAATTTGAAATGACTCGACAAAATTCTGCAACGATTATACATATTAAATTTCAAACCATTCGGTTGGGTAGTTTTTGCGTTGTTATATGCGGACAGACGGACAGACGGACGGACCAGACGACGACTATACGTGCTACGTATTTATATAATTACGAACGCACCTAAAAAAAAAATTGCTGCAGTTTTAAATATGTTGACGACTCCTTGTGGAACATATTCTAAACGAAGTCTTTATTCGTTGCCGATTGGTACCTATGGTACCTATATCTCTTTTATGCTATTGTTTTCGGCACAATTAGTAGAGGACCTCCCCCCTTCCTCACTGCACCCAGACTGTATCTGTATTCTTAATATTTATCTTTAAAAATGTACAGGCTTTCTTGAATATTTACGCTTGCTATGATACATTGAAAACTTTACATAAAAAGCTAATTTTTACTAGTAAATCTTACAAACGTTCTTTTTGTTTTAAGGAATACATATGTTATTTTAAGGAAAATACCATTTTTTTTTATTTATTTAAACTTATAATTGTATTTTTATAATACGGATGGAAGGATTAGAAAAGCAATGGAAAAATCATGTTTGCAAGAAAGTATACAATGCTAAATATTTTTCCGTAATAAAGAATTTCATAATTAATCAGACATTTTTTTTTTTTTTTTTTTTTCTTGACCCATATTTAACAGCTCCTGCTTACCACCTATGTGTTAATTTTCCAAATCCTTCCTTATAGAGATAAATTAGTTACATAAAACTTTCTGTTCAAGCAGTGACGAAATAAAAGGGAGGCAGGCGGGGCAACTGTCCAGGAATTACATAAAAGATAAAAACAAAAGAAAAGTGGAATTATGCATGTGAAGATTTTAATTTTACTTTGCATAACTGGAAAAATCTACATTCAATAGATCAGGCACAGAAATAAAAGGTGGAAATGTGCTTAACCAGGAGCAAGTCAGCTGTTACCCCCCCTCCCTCCCTTTCTACCATTCTAATTGCTCATACCGCAGACAAAACCTGCCTGTTCCCATACTAGATTTGTCAGATTAGGCTATTTCTGCCAAATTGAGTTTTTTTTTACTTTTAAGATTGCAGTTAATGTCTCTGCTTGCTCATTTCAGTAATTTTGAGTTGCCAAGTATTGCAAGTTGCAATTTTTGGGCTTCTTCCGTGTTACTTAACTTGCTTCTCAACCAGTCCGTGGTTCTCAAGCAGTGGGCCGTGAGAAAACCTCAGATGTGCTGCAAATATTTTAAGTAAAGTTGTATCAAGATTTTAACAATTAACACAAAAATTGATATTTTAACATCCAACATTTCGTATAATGCGATTTACTTTGAAATGAAATTTAGTGTCATAATTTTTTGTTTATTTGGAAGTTCATTTTTTGGTGCGTTCGTATTTATATACAGGGTGATTATAAAAAAACTATCCCGATATATGAGCCCCTAACTGTCATATCGTTCACAGAAACTGAATGAAATTTTGGTTTAAAGTATTTTGAGGTATGCGCTCAAGAATAACGTGAAAAACAACAGTTAAATTCTAACAGTTACGGTTACAGTGACAAAATTTTGAAAATTTCAAAAGGCAGCACCTATTTTTTTTATTGGAATGTGATCTTCATAGTGAAAAACCATAAAAAGCGTTGGAACGGTACCTGTAAGCACGAAAATCGCCGGCGCTAGACACACTAAGAAGAAAAGTGAAAACAACCAATAAAGGACAGAGAAGCAACAGAAAGTAAAACATTTTATTGTTCAGTGCTATCCACCATCTGCCACATGTAAAGTGTCATCGTGTGTGAAATGCAAAATGTATGAAACACAAAAAAATGTTTTGTTTCTGCTGCTTCACTGTCTTTATTGGTTGTTTTCACTATTCTTCTGAGTCTGTCTAGCGCCGGCAATTTTCGTGATACAGGTATCGTTCCAATGCTTTTTATGGTTTTTTACTATGAAGATCACATTCCAATAAAAAAAATAGGTGTTGACATTTGAAATTTTCGAAATTTTGTCACTGTAACCGTATCTGTTAGAATTTAACTGTTGTTTTTCACATGATTCTTGAGCGCATACCTCAAAATACTTTAAACCAAAATTTCATTCAGTTTCTGTGAACGATATGACAGTTAGGGGCTCATATATCGGGATAGTTTTTTTACCCTGTAAATACGTGGCACCTATAGTCGTTATCTGGTCCTTCCGTCTGTCCGCATATAACATCGCACAAACTACCTAACCGAATGGTTTTGAAATTTAATATATATAATCGTTGCAGAATTTTGTCGATTCATTTCAAATTTGATGAAAATCGAATCAAAACTTTAAAAGATATGCTAATAAAAGTTTTCTTCATTCTATTAAATCCTATCAGATGTAATTAATTCAATGATATCACATAATAGGTAATGATTCTAAGTTGCCATGTATATTACGTCCTATTTAAAATGGAGTCCTATTATTGCCGTATTGCTGAATTTAAAAACCGTATTTGTGTACTAAAATTGTTTAATTATAGCAATCCTATAATCTACCGATAGTTTTTGGATAGATGTTTCCGGAGAAATAGATATTAAATGGAAAAAGAGTCTAAATATGGGTTTCAAGTTTTGAAATTTTCAGTAAATAGTATCATCAAAAGATAAAATGTTGCCAACTTAAAATGTACTTATTGTATTACGGAAATGAATCCTGTCATAATAACAGACGATATATTTCACTTTTTCAGTGAAATAATAAAGATTATTATTTTTTTTTTACGTTGTCTAATATTGGATATTTGCGCATAGTATAATTTTAATGTAACAGAATTAATTGTTATGAATTGTTTGTAAAAGTGTATTGAAACTTAATTTCCTAAAAAAAAATTAATATCTACAATATGAAAATCTGCCCATAAAATAAATTTTGTATTCATGCATTTTCGCATAAGCGTGCAACAGCTATTCCACCAAGATCTGAATATTTATAAAACTAGTAATAGTACGAACGCACCTCATTTGTCACGTTTGACGTACAATTTCCAACTTGTTCTGTTTGTAAACTCTTTATACGATGAAATTATGAAAATAGTTTCAAAGCTTTTTGATAAAATTAATTCTTCTACAGAAAAATTATGCTTCCTAAAGGAAAAAGGTTATATTATAAAGTGCAGTAGACTGGCAATGAAAATGATTTAAGAATAATAACTATTCCAAAAATTTTATCTGTCAAAGGAAATATTCTAATTTAATAAATAATATCAGATATCTCTTTAAACGTTGATAAATATAAGTTTATACGAATTTTAGCATTATTAGGTGCGTTCGTAATTATATAAATACGTAGCACCTATTGTCGTCGCTTGGTCCGTCCGTCCGTCCGTCTGTCCGTCCGTCCGCATATAACAACGCAAAAACTACCCAACCGAATGGTTTAAAGTTTAAGATATATTATCTTTGCAGAATTTTGTCGAGACATTTCAAATTTTATAAAAATTGAATCAAAACTTTAGGAGATATTAATAAAAATATTTATTAAGAAATTTGAATGTTTCTTAAAAATCGGTGCTTTCTTGTTATTAGGAGCTTCCGAGGCTTCACCGTCAAGCGACCGAGATACTTATTTTAGGACAGAAATTAATCTGCATACGATACAGTTCATTTCACAGAATTAAACATCATCAAGATCTGAATATTTATATAACTAGCTATAGTACGAACGCACCTCATTTGTCACGTTTGACGTACAATTTCCAACTTGTTTTAACTGTAAACCAACTAAACGTAATTATTGGAATTAATGTAAAATAAGTTTATAAGAATTTTAACTTTCTTTTTTATCCAAATTATATAAATATTTCCCCTTTTTTTAAAAAAAAAAAAAAAAAAAAAAAACTCAGCTCTGATAGAACATTTTGTTTGTATTAGTAAATAAATTAAAAGTGGCATACAGTCTTTCCAAAAGTTTTTTTTTTTCAATCATCATAAGTTGAGTGTGCCGGGGAAGTTTAAACGAAGTATTTAAGTGTACCGTGAGGTAAAAATATATAGAGACACTGCCTTAAAGTATTTCTTTTTTTAAGTCTCTTAAACGAATGCTCATATTTTTAGGAATAAAATGCAGTTGCCATTTCTTTTGTGTAAATAGGTCTTTCAAATTACACGTCACCAATGTTCAATCTATATATTTAAAGCAAAAGGCGCATTCTGTCAAATTTCACATTCTCTTTTCCATATGAAAATGTCTCATTGCGCATGCTTCAACGTTTTTTTTTTTTTTTTTTTTTTTTTTTTTTTTTTTTTTTTTTTGAAGTCTTTTCCTCTCAGAAACGGTAAATGTGCTTAGCCCTCACCTGTTTAGCCTAGGGGGATTGGAAAGAGTTGATTGAAAACGGATGGCGTAATATGGCCAATGCGTTGAAAGGTTTTTTTTTTTTTTTTTTTTCAAAGAATTCATGTTTTCAGTACTAAAGGTGCATATTTTTTAAAAAAGAGCTTGGAAACAGTTATATTTATAACTGATTGAAATGTCAGAGAGTTCGGAAGATGAGAATTATTTTTTATTGCTATGTTAAAAGAGCCGACGTGAAAGCAAACAAACAAACAAAAAAGCGAGAAGAAAACATTTCTTTTACAACTAGATAACACTATTTTTTCACGAAATTTTTACATGGGCTGTAAAACCGTTTTATTCCTAACCATTAAAGATTTCAAAGAGTTTGGATAAAAAGAACAAGAAAATGAGCGATTTAACACTAAACATCAATATTTTTTTTTCGATTTTTCCATTTTAAAATATAATTTCATACAAAATCGGGTTATAGATATAAAATAATAAAAAACTGATGTTTTTTATATTTATTATCACGGGCCCGAGCAACGCCGGGCGGGTCATCTAGTTATAATTTAAAGAGATGCTAACATAATTATTTTTTACAAATCGTAACTTATTCTACAGAATGTTACTTATTTCACAAAACATCACTTATTACTTACCCATCATACGTAGTATAGGGTAAATCTAGTAATCGTTTTGAAAAAAAAAAAAAAAAAAAAAAAAAAAAAATACGGATTTACACGTTTCAGACAGTAGAGATTCCAAAACAAATATTTTTAGAAGAAAAAAAATTTGCCGTGCGTCTCTCTGTGTGTGTGGCTGTTTATGTGTGTGTCTGTAAACGCTCTATCTCCCGAGCAAATTGAGAGACTTGAAATTTGGTATATACTTAGTATGTAATCATGGGAAGAAGCTTATTGAATTTCAGTAACATCGGTTATCCGGAACAATTTTTTTCGGACTCTCGAAATATTCCTTCTGATAAAAGGTATATAAAAATTTTCGCAATTGTTTATTTTAAGGAGTAAATATAAAATACAATAAAAAAAACAACATAAATTTTGCATAAAGAATGAAGTCGATCGGATAATCAGTTGCCGAGATATTTTTAATCCTATTTCCACACTCTTCGATTTTTCATGGCACTGTATTTCATTCAAATTTCAATACAAAGATATATTTTAATTGGAAATGAGACGCTTAATCAGATGCAATAAACCGCTAGTTAATAGGATTATCATTTTTGGAGTTATAAGGATGTTTCTCTTACGCAATTCTGCAATAGAGCATTTAAAGTTTAGGACGTCATCAAGCCACGATTTCATTCGAATTGCAATGCATTTTATAAATAGTTTACACATGTTTTATTTTCATATTTTATATTACGCATATCCATGATGGGTAAGTATTACGGTGGCCCCCAACGACTAGTTTATTCTATGCAATAGGTCATTTTTTTCGATCATGAGGTTTGTGCCTGAGCAATAATGTATCTTGTTGTTCCTTCTGGACCATGCAGTGGTGGCCAAAATTGTGGAAACCTTTTGGGAAAAATGCTTTTTGAAGTTTGATGGCTGATAACACCGAATATTTCTTCGTAATAACATAAAAGCTATATACCACTGGAAAGATAATTTAATCAAGAATATCATGGGATACAGTTTTTTTAATTATACACTGGTGTGCAAAACTTAAGCAACAAACACAAAATGCTAATTTCTGAACACGTGAGTTACTCAAAAGGAAATTCTATGAAGAGCAAGTGCAGAAAAGAGGTACTACCCTAACAGCACGGCCAGTCGATGTGAAGTCCACTTGACGTCACACATGGTTAAAAGCGTTACAATCGCTACGGTGAATCAAAATATGGGATGTTTCACTGTCTCATTATTACTCTCAAATGATTGTTAACACTGAAAAGTCACTGCGACTGTCGCTTTGTGATGGGTCACCAGGTGACATTACAATGAAGTTATCTTGTGATTTTCAAGTCACTGTCAGTTGAAGACCGAACATTGAAGTCATTGTGAGCATTGCATTGTGATGAGTCGCCAAGTAATGTCACAATGAAGTTGCATGGTGACTTTCCGGTGACCGACACTCTATTGTGAAGTCATCATTGCATTCCTTTGTGAAAAGTCACCAGATAATTTCATTTTCTGTCACTTTAGAACTTGTCACAGAACAGCTGTCATGATGATTTTACAATGGAGTGTCAAAATGACAGTCACATGAGAGTCACAAGGTGACTTCATTGTAATGTCACCTGATGACCCATCACAAAACGACAGTCACAGTGAATTTTCGGTGTTAACAATCATTTGAGAGTAATAATGAGACAGTGAAATATCCCATATTTTGATTCACCGTAGCGATTGTGACACTTCTAACCATGTGTGACGTCGAGGGGACTTCACATCGACTGGCCGTGCTGTTAGGGTAGTACCTCTTTTCTACACTTGCTGTTTATAGAATTTCCTTTTGAGTACTCACGTGTTCAGAAATTAGCATTTTGTGTTTGTTGCTTAAGTTTTGCACACCAGTGTAATTATTTTATCAAACGTTATAGCCAAATAATCAGAAAAAGCCTGGTTAGGTTGATGATAATTATTTTTCTTTTTCTTGAATGTAGCCAATGCTTATGAATGTTTGGAGTGACAGGCGGATTCAATTTTATTTGGTAATGTGTCAATCAAAACAAGTAAATTAACAAAGGGATGTCTAAGTTACGCAAAACAAGCCTGTTAAATGCAGGAGAAGGTTCAGGAGAGCAATTGGTGGTATAAGAGTAAGGTTCCTGTGTATAGGTCACAGAAAACAATCATATCGGTGTATGCAACATGAAATGGTGCACTGCAATGAGGAGCTAAATCAAAGTACAGCTCTGTGCAGAGTGCAGTATTTTGGTCTAAATGCTAAAATTCTATTAAAAAGAGGAACATTTTAACACTCCAAAAAACATGATCGTACTATTTATCTGTCTAGTAAACATATCTTTTGGCTCAGTTTAATATTTTCAACCTTTATTTGATTTATAATTTTTTTTCATGAAATTCTAGCATTTAGACCAAAATACTGCACTCTCTACAAGTACTTTGATTCAGTTCCTCATTGAAGTGAGTGCACCATTTTATGTTGCATACACCGAGATGATTGTTTTCTGTGACCTATACATAGGGGTACTCTTCTACCGCCAATTACTCTCCTGCACCTTTTCTTGCCTTTACCAGTCTTGTTCTGCGTAACTTAGACATCACTTTGTTAATTTACTTCCAATTTTACTTCCAATTTTACTTCTAATTTCTTCATAACTATAGCTTTCTACAATTAAAATATTGTTATACATTGATTTCTGGGTAACTAATCAACTCTTAATGATGTTTTCTTAATTTTATTGTGTTTTACTAGCTTAAGAATAGAAAGGTGGCAAAGAACTTTAGCAATTTGATAGCAATCATAAAAATAGTGATAAAAGCCCTCCTGTAAGTACCAAAATATGACATTTTTTAAAAATCCTATCCTAGCTTTGATTGGCACATTACCAAATAAAACGGAATCTGTGTGTCGCTCCAAACTAGAGATGTGTCATTTGTCAAGGAACGATTCCAAAGGAACGAATCCGGCAGTGAAATTGAAGGAACGATTCCAGTCTTTAAAAAGGAATCGGTCCTTTTTGGAACGATTCTTGGATTCGGTCCTTTTTGGAACGATTCCTCGGATTCGGTCCAAAATATATCGAATCCAAAAAGGACCGATTCTTCGGAACCGGTCTAGAATGTACCGACTCCGAAAAGGACTGATTCCTCGGAATTAGTCCAAAATGTAGCGATTCCGAAAAGGAACGATTCCTAGGAATCGGTCCAAAATGTACCGACTCAGAAAAGGACCGAATCCTCGGAATTAGTAAAAAATGTAGCGATTCCGAAAAGGAACGATTCCTAAGAATCGATCCGAAATATACCGATTCCAAAAAGGATCGATTCCTCGGAATCGGTCCTGAATGTACAGACTAGAGGTCTGCACAGGCCGAAATTTCCAGGCCCCGGGCCCGGCCCGACCCATACAAAAAAAATTCGGTCCGATACAAAAATTAAAAGTTCGGCCCGAGCCCGGCCCGGCCCGGAAAAAACCTAAAATGTCGGCCCGAACCTTCCCGGCCCGAGTGAATTTCTACAAAACATTGATTTTTACATCGATTTGGTTAAAAATTTGCCTCGTAGGAGGCGTTTTAACCAAAAATTCCTATCTTAGCCTTTTTTTTTATGTTTATAATCTTCATTTTTACAGAGGTGCCGCAACCTGGAATATTTATTTTTTTAATAAATCTCTATTTGTTGTATCTATGTGTTTAAGTATTAAGTTTAATATTGTTAATCCATATTCCATTTATTGAAGTGTTAAAAATCAGAAAAATGCTATACAGTAAAATCTTCTAAGAGGGAATTGCATAGGGAAGAAAAAAAAACAGTTATAGACAATTTACCTACTTAGCAGGAGTAAATGTATTATATATTCTTTTCTTACGTATTAGTATATTCATTTTTCATGGATCAACATATTTTTCAGTTTAAGACAGGACTCCGTCATAAGCAGGTTCTTTTTCACACGTTTTACTATATTTTAATTTAGCCATATTTTAATAAGTGTATAAATCTACTATTCTTTAAAAATAATAAATTTTAATGTTTAATTGTAGAATAATGGCGATTTAAAAATGTATGCCTGTTTTCCAAAGATTTTTGTGCCAGGTTTTATTTTACTGATCTTCGAACGGACCAGGCCACGCCGAGACAATGATTTTCATACGGGTCAAAACCAGGACTGAAAATTTTGGGGCGTGAAGACTAGGAAGAATGAAACCAGTCCCGGCTCTGTACGGAAAAAATAATTTAAGGCACGGCCTTATCCTTCAGGAAAAAAGCAAAGCTCGGCCCGAGCCTTCAGAAAAAGTATGGCCCGGCCCGAGTGCCGTGAAGGAAAATAGGCCCGGGCTCGGGCTTCGGGCCTTAGCCCGGCCCGTGCAGATCTCTAGTACAGACTCCGAAAAGATCGAGTCCTCGGAATCGGTCCTTGTTCTTGCAGACTGGCCAGTTTTAATAAATTAAAATACGCTATTTTATTTTAAAATAGCAGATTTTGATTCTATTAAAGCTGAGTTTCTGGCTAAAAAATCCTTCTAATGTGTACGTGATAAAAAAAATAATAAAAGATAGAGAGAGAAGTGCGAGGGGGGGAGGGGGGCGATTGATTAATAAACTACAACTGTGTATTACTTTCTCTTAAATTTATCTTAAGATAAATAGAAATATTATTATTGTACTTCAGTTAAAATATTATCTATTATTTAGCTATGCTACGTACTTATCACCTGCGACTTAATTACATTGCTATTGAAACTTTTTGTGCTAAATTGATCAGAAAGAAAAAAATTAAAACAAAAAATTAATGTAAAGTAAATGCTTGTTTAAATAATAGTGGGAAATATATATTCTGATTTGAAACAGTTTTGAATAATATAAGAAATACATCGCTATGCCCTGAACAATTGCATTTTAAATCAGTTAATAATAACTGATTTTTTTATCAGAAAAAACTGATTTTCGATCAGTTTTAATAACTGCATGATTGCGCACTTTCGTGTATATTTCACTGTTTCTTATGTTTTCATCACGTATAATTTTAATTTGAGGATCCACTCTGTCAAAATAAAAATAAAAAATCCTTGACGGCTCGGCCAGCAGACACAGGTAGATTTCGAAGACGCAGACCGTGGGGCGCCTGTTTGTTGGGAACTGCAGAAGAAATCACCTTTTTGCGATGATGCTGCAGTTGGGATCGCCCACTTCGAAATTTAACTTGTCTGCAGGCGGAGCTGGCAGGGATTGTTTTTTTTTTCTTTCCTATAAGGGTTGGTGATATAAAAAACTTGTCAATATAAAAGTTTTAGAAAATATTAAGAGGATTTATAATAAATTTAAGCGGATAAGATATCTTGTGAATTGGCGAAGTTATGAATTTTTTTCTTCTGAAACCTCCGTTTTTCCCCCTTTGGGGCCATTTTTAATGATATTAAAAATCTGTCATACATAAATTTTCGGCCCTTTACCTAGAATTAATAATAACTTTAAATGGATTCAATACGTATCATAATTAAGAAGTTATGGGTTTATTTCTGTTTTCACAAAAAGCCTCCCCATCCCCCCCCCCCTGGTTCGATTTTGCCCATTAACGTACTTGACCGAGATTTTATGCCGCTTGATTTTATGTATCAGTTTGGAAGAGATTTGTGCAGAATTATTGAAGTTATCGTGTCCATAAAAAAGTGACATAGATTGATAGATAGATAAAGTTTTGAACTAGGGATGGTTTTGGGTTCTGGGAGTCATGATCGGCGTAGATTTGCATTTTTTTTTCAAAAATTCCAACTTAGGGGAGAATGTAATAGGTAGTATTTCTTACGAAATCTACCTAATAGGAGCATTTACGAGCGCTCGAGTACAACTTTGTTTCCTCAGTTTGGGGTCTTATTTTTCTCTCCTGAAAAAGATGATTCAAAAGATCTCGGAACTCCCGTAGATAGTTTTAATCAACTTGCAGTGGATGCATAAAGGAAAACCTATTTGGACAAGGAATTTTTTAAAAACGTTTTCAATTCTTTCTTAAAATTCCTATAATAAAGATTTAAAAAATAATAATAAAATATTTAAGAATAATAATAATATAACAGTAGCAGTAGTGGGTGGGATTCAAATAATTTAACCGCTGTTCGCTACCCTTATGGCCGTTTTGAGTACGAAAACGAGAAAGAAAAATTACGTGCTACATATAAATTATCAGACATTTTCCAACATAGTGATATATATGTAAAACTGCGTATTTTATGCTTTTTCTGTTTATTAGATTTATGTTAAGATTACATTAAACTAGTTTTATAATATATGTATATAGTAAAAATATATAGTAAAAATAAAACATAATTTACAGTAAAGACTTTTTTTTTTATCTGATTATAGTGCTAATGTAATAAATTGTATAATTGTGTACGTGTATACAGATTAATAGACAATATAAAATTTTGCCAAAAAAAAATGGAGCAGCACTATTACGCTAATTTCTTTTTTAATTATTGATTGCTAAAGAATGCAAGTTGTAATTTTGTATAGTTTTTTTTTTTTTTTTTGTCATTTTATTTCTATTTCTTGCTAAATAATAAGAAGTTAAATATCTTTGACTTTGTTTTAATACAACGTATAATAAAAGCAAGACAAAAATCGTTTTTCATAATAATTTCTTGTGACAATCGCGATTCCACGATCAGGATTGATACTCGCAACTCTCGAAATCAGTTCCCGGATTAATGGCTTTTACTGTGGTGGTGGATAACAGATATTTGCAGTGCCGAAACTACGGAGAGGCAAAGGGGGCATATGTCCCAGGCGCCAGTGTAGAAAGGGCGCCAAAATAGGATTTGAATTTTCTTTCGGTACAAAAAACAAATAACGAAATTTGAACAAAAAATACTTGTAATCAGGCAACCTAAAATAAAAACGTATTCGTTCATTTTATTATCTTTGCTTTCAACAGGGCTGGTTTTTATCATTAGGTGATCACATAGGGGGCAAAAAAACAGTACTTGATTATCGAATTCTTCCAAGATACTTGCAAGAACAATATACTGTCCTAATTCGGTTTAAATATGCTCAGTATATTTCGGATGTTATCGCGATGACAAGCTTTGAATGTTTTTTTGCTTTTGTGTGCTACTGTAAAAGAACTATAACAGCTACATATTTGATTAACAAACTCATCGAAGATACTGGCAGATCAATTTACCGTCCCAAATAGGTTCGAATTGATTCAGTATTTCAGACAACAGAGTTTTGGAATTATATAGCAGTAATTCTTATTAAACAAAAATAATTAGAAAACAAAATCGATTAAAAAAAATGTTTACACCAATGAATGAAAAATTTTAGAAACAAATTACTATTTCTAGTTGTTTTATATTATTGATGTTAATTTTCTTTACTATCATGAAACTGTTGTTGAATTGTTTGTTGTACTAACATTTTAGCCTGCTTTTTTGTTGCGGATTATTTTAGGATTTCACCAAATCAACAAATTTTATATATTCCTATTTTTGAAATAAAATCTTTTTTAAGAGTGTCGTATTTTGTATTTTCTTATTTATTTTGTGTATTTGAAATCGTATTTGTATTAACCCTCCAACCGCGGGCGGTTTTTTACCCTTTCTTGAAAAAAAAAACTGCACATTATTTTTATTCGCTTTTTATAATAGTTGTGAGGATTGTATCAATGGAATGTATAAAGAAAGCCAAAAATTATAAGCTCAAAATCAAAATTTTAAGATAGAAAAAATAAGCCAAAAATAGCGGTCCTCGCAGAATTGTATTGATTAAGTGAAACGCGATACAAGCGTTTCCCGCGGTTGGAGGGTTAAACTATAAAGTTGACGAAAGTTAGTTAAGTTATTGAAACGTATTGAACTATATAGTTATGATTTTGTTTCTTATCTCAATATCTACAGTTCTAATTATGTGCAATTTCTAAATTTAAATATACTGGTATACTTTTTCAAAAACTTTCAATCACCTAACAGTTGAATTTCAGAAAACACCTTTTTAATGGATTTTTATGTCATAACAGGAAGTAACAACTAAAATTTTACGATTTCAGGTGCAGGCATTTCGGTTTCGGCTGTGCATTGATAATGCAGTCAGAAAGGACATTGTTATAAATTAAGACTCTCAAATATACTTCGTTTAATGAATTGTGTTTTCCCAAATCGACAGGTATCCGAATTTGATTTTATAAAAGATTCTATTCACGCATGAACTTAATACTAAAAGGAGATAGTCCTGGGAATTGTTTAGAAATGGGCATAGATTGAGAAAATGACCGATTTCCAAATAATCGTACCGAAATGGAGTAACTTTGAAAACGGCTGGTTCCGAGGACTGACATGTAAATGAATGGTTGGTTATCTTGGGGTGGATTTTGAAGAGGGATCTAATTATAAGGCTTAAAATTGCGTAGACCCTGGTGCCAAACATCAGAACTAGAATAAAGATTCCTGCATAAAATAATTAATAGTATAAATGGAGGGTCATTCAACGATATATTTTCAAGAGGAAACCCGATTACACTAAAAATAGAATGGGTCGCCACCCTGGTGGGCAAAACAAACAGCTACAATAAAATTTCTTTGATAAACTATAGCGGTAAAGGAAAGGTCATCCAGGGGTAAATTTTCAAGAGGAATTGCGTTTAATGCCATAAACCATAAAGTCAGGGAGTGTACTTCTATTATGGTAATTAGAAATAATTGCTAATTAATTGCACACACTCATCAATGAAATTAACTCTTGAAAACGAAATTATCTAAAGTTGATCACAAAAAATCACAACTGATCACAAAAAATTTAAAAATAAGGCTGATGGATGCGTAAGAAAATGGACGAATACGTAAGAAAATAAATTAGTATTATTAATATTATGGATTTCATGTTCATTCTAATACCGAATTTGTTCCTTTTTTCTCAAAAGTATCCCTTTTATCTTGAAATCGTTATTTTTATCTCGAAAGCGTTTCTTTTTCTCGAAAACCTTTTTTTTTCGGAATCGTTCCTTTTTCTCGGAATCGTTCCTTTTTTCGGAATCGTTCCTTTTATTTAGGAATCGTTCCTTCTTTTCGGAATCGTTCCTTTTTTGGGAACGATTCCAAAAGGAACGACTCCAACGAACTCGTTACTTTCGGTGAACGAATCCGGCTGGAACGATTCCTTAAAAGGAACGATGTTGCCCATCTCTACTCCAAACATTCATATGCATTGGCTACATTCAAGAAAAATAAATCCTAGCGTGGTCTATGCCTCTGTCCACGCAAGTCCTATGCAACTGCAAGTTCATTTTCTTCAAGGTTAAGGATTATAGTTTGTTGCACTCCGCGGGTAACAATTTTATTCTGATTATTATCACTCATGACAATAGTTAATACGGAATCCCAATAGGATGTCAGTATTGGCATTATGATTGCATCTGGAAGCGTGCTCTCAAGCACCTCAATTGAGGTAGAAAAACAGTTGAAATCACCACGTACCTGTGGCCGTTTGCATTTTTAATGAAGAGTTTTATTACGATTTTAAAAATCGTTCATCTTTTTGAAATCAGCATTGTCTTGTAAAGAAAGTAATTTTTCGGCCAATCTCAACAAGCAACGTTACGGCGAGGACTGAGCTGCGATTCAATCCACAAGCTAAAAAGGCAATTCTTCGAAGCCGAATGGCGCAAATGCTTCAGAACAAATTTTTCGAGGACGAAGGATTGTTTTATGGTTCTGCCATAACTGATTAAGCGTAATCATGAAACATGTTTTTTATATGTTATATGTAAATCTATTCTCGCGTTTTCCTCAAAATGACATTTTTTTACCTGGTGGATAATTTATCTCCTAAACCGTTCAATCAATCGATCTAGACCTTGAAGTTTTTAATCTGCATAGCTTTAGCGGAACCCAAACCAAAAAATATTGTTAATTTTCAAAATTATATTTCCAGACCGCTTAAATTTACAAAAATAAAAGAAAAACACCGATTTTTTTTTTGGTCTGCACGGACCGAAATTTCCAGACCCGAACCCGTAGAAAAAAGATTTGGGACCGAGCCGGTATAAAAATTAAAAGTTTGGCCCGAGGCCCGGCCGTGTCCGTACAAAAAATTCTTTGGCCCGACCCGGTATAAGAGCTAAAAGTTCTTTTTTAATGCTAAATTTTTAAGCCGATGTGGTTAAAAAATTCTCTTGTACTAGGTATTCTGACAATTTTTTAAATTTTAGCTATTTTTCATGTTTATATTCTTCATTTTTCAAAAAGCACCCAGAGCTGCGAAATAGAGGCACACCCGTTCCAAAATACTGCCGTCCCTAGATTTATTTCTGCCTGTGCCCTTGTAAACTATGTTTTTTTTATGATTCTCTATTTGTACGCAAATGTCTGAGTTATTATTAATGTCATTAAACCATATTCCATAGCTTAGAGACTTATAAATCTGAAAAATTGGATACAGAAAAATCTTCTAAGACGGAATCGCGTAGGAGCTAAAAAAATCAGTTATAGACAAGTTCCCACCTTAGCTGGTACATCAACTGTTCTAAATGCATTATATTCTTTTCACACGTATTACTATATTCATTTTGTATGAATTAATACATTTTTCCGTTTAAGACAGGATTCCATCATAGACGGGTTTCTTTTCACATGTTTTCGTGCACTTTAATTTTATTGCTCAGAAATATACGAGTATGTACTATTCTTCAAAAAGTATAAATTTAAATTTTTAATTATGGAATAATAACGATTTAAATATCTATGCATTTTTTGCAAAAATTGTTAAACCAGGACAAATTTTAATGATATTTGCACGGGCCAGGCCTGGCCAGGCCAATGACTTTATACAATTTGGGTCGAGACCGGGCCTGAAAATTTCTTCCCGTCTAGACCTCTAGGAAGAATGTCCAGGTTTGGCTGGTTTCGGAAAAAATAAATCTACCACTGCCAGGCCTGAGTCTGCAGGAAAAAGTAAAGACCACGCCCGGTCCGGTCCTAAAAGAGTGTTGACCAGTTGGTTTCGACCTGAAAATAGGGTTTTGGCCTTGCAATAACTATTATCAAAAAATATTATTTTAAAATATTTCGAGTATACTTATATCTATCGCGTAGCGTGATGTGTCACAAATAATTAATTTCTGTTCATTAGGAGTTCTCAGGTATGTATTATCAATCTTTTCACGCGTCTATACAACAACTAACTGCATTACATTGCTAACATAGTTTAAAAATGCAATACTCAGGAAAACTCTGAACGATTCTACTTGTGTATCACACGACAATTTTTTTTTCTTTCGCATAGGAACATTAAGAATTAAAAAGCATTATCAAAATCATTCAGCAAAAATATTTCAGCGGAAGATAAAAATCCTTATTATGCCAAATTTGAAAAAAAAAATGTTCATATTAACTTCTAGAAAAGAAATTCAAAGACTATCTAAAACAGACAAGCATGTATTTCCTGTTGTGAATCAGTAATTTGCGGTTAAAACACTAGTTGTGGTTGAAACTTTATACCAGCTTCAAGTCTTGTACGAAGTTTGAATAATCGAAAAATGTATTTTGAGTATTTTCAAAATACAAAATACATGGAAAAATCATTTCAAATTACATTACCAAAATACTTTAGTTTTATCTGTTTAAAATACAAAATACAAAATACAAATGTATTTTAAAAATGCATTTCAAATACAAGTATATTCGATACTGCCCAGGTCTGTTGAAAACACGCTGCAAAATAAAGACAAATGTTTCCTAACGTATAGAAAAATATATAACCACGAGCAGAAATATATAATAATCTCATCCGAGTTACCCACGATTCCGGAAAGCATTTTTTAGAAACGTCAGAAAACGATATAATTTCGGGATTTGACGAAGTATTTATAGAAACAAAGTTTCTTCATTTCAGGCATTTTGTCCTTTTATATCAATCTTTTTTTACTCCTAGTATAATAGACAGTGTTAAGATACCTCTTCTAAGTTACCAACGATTCCGGAAATCATTATTTGTATTTAGAAACCTCAGAAGCCAACGAATAGTTTGGAGATTTAAAGAAGTATTTATACAAACAAAGTTTTTGATGCTGCCACTGATTTTTGGAAACGTTTCCGAGTAGTTTTATAGTATATTAACCAAAGTTCTCAATCCACAGAATAGAGTTTTTTCGAATGCTGTCCATTCTCAAGTAAACATTTTCTTGTTCAAAAAAAATATTTTACAGACAAACATGATAACTTAACAGCATTAACATTAAATTTAATATTTCTTTGTTAATTCTGCATGTATAAATTCAGTTACGCAGCTGAAAATGTTTAATCGAGAATTAATAGCATCCTAAAAGCTTATATTAAGTATATCGAATCTAGAAACAATTAAGTATATAGAACTAAGAAACATTTTGTCTTTTTTTTAAGTGCAGTGGAACACAGTAAATTTCTGTAATGAGGAATATTCCAACATTTGTTTCTACAATACAACATTTCTGTCATGCTCACTCTATTTACGAATATACGCTATAACAATTCTACAATGCAACATTTCTGTAATAGCTACCATATTCACGAATATACGTTATAATATTTCTATAAATTCCACCAATAATTCATTTGCAGCTTAACCTGAGAAGCTCTGTATGCAGAATTGGATTCATGGGATGGAAGTTTCATTTCCTATTTATCCAATCATCATTTATTCAAAATTCATACAATAACCTCTTGATGCAATAATCTCTGGAAGATAAAGTCTGTTCCAAAAATAAAGATGAATCTATATTTCGTTCTTTGAAATTTTCAAAAAAAAGCTTTGGATTAATTTTTTAAATGGATCTTTCAAATGCAGCATCACGTATAATAACATACATCGGTAAAAAATAAAAATATTTCCTCCCTGCAAAACTAATATGTAAATTGTACAGATCTAATATTCTTAAATCTAAATATGACACCCAAATTACCCCAGCACGTACCATTTTTACGAGAGAAAGTTTTATACTAATAACATATGGGGAAGGATTATCATATTAATTTGAAATTCTAGATAAAATTGAAATAATGAAAAAAGTATTTCCACAGTCTTAGGTAACAAATTGATAAAATATTGCATGAAAATCTAATTTGTTGACACTTGTATAATGTATTTTCCTTTTGGTGTCCCCCCTCCTGTTTTTTTCGTGTCAAAAGTCCACTATTTGCTGCCCACTAATATATTTTCATTCTACCGCTGTAACTAGGGTAATGGCTTTTATACATTTATTGATAGGTCATCTACATATCATTATATAATTTTTATTATTCATTTAATTTCCATTTATCTCCAAGACATAAAACATCTTAATGTCAGTGAGATCTCAAATTACCTTGTTAAGGTTAAATCTATGGGCATGAAATATATTGTATTTTTTAAATATTTCTTGGAGAAATTAATAGTTTAAACTTCTTTATTCTGAGCATTGTTCTTGAAGAATGTTTTTTTTTTCTTGTTTGTCAATTTCTGAAACATATACTTACATTTATTTGAAGTGTTTAGATTCTTACTCAGTTTCGCTAAGTAACACATAAAATTTTGAATTAAGTGTATGTTTAAAAAATATTTTGACAACTAAGAAAAAAAAAGAGACAGCCTTTACGTTGAGTATGCAGAAAAAAGAAGTTAAAAATATTAATTTTCCGAGGAGATATTTTAAAAATACAAATGCATTACATGCCCATAGTTTTAACATTAGCTAGAGGGATTTGAGATCTGACTGACTAACAACCATAAGTATTTCCTAAAAGTTGAAAACTTTATAAAACAAGTTTTCTGATTGGATGCTTTCTCTTAGCTCCTTATTATGCTGAAGCTCTCTCAGTCCTTCATTATGCTGAAGCTCTCTTAGCTCATTATTATGATCCTTTAATTATGTTAATATATCAATTCTTATGTACATCTTTTCTTAATTTTCAATTTCATTTTTATAAATGCCGTATAACGCGCACCAGTGTATTTTGAAGAATTTACTTATACAAGGTGTGGTTATTAATTTCCAGGACTGGAGAAATTATTTCTGAAATATGAATGTACAGTAAATAACTGTTTAATATGTTTCGAAATAAGTTCCTTCAGACGTAATACACTTTTGTGCGGGGCTGTATAATTGTTTGAAACAACTTGCAATGTCATTTTTGGGAATCCTCTTAATTTCGGACGTCACGTTTTCATTCATATTTTTAATATCCAGAAATCTTTTCCGCTTAGTGATGTTTTCAGTTTGAGAAACAGGAAATAGTCTGCGGGTACCAAGTCCGGAGAGTATGGAGGATGTATAACTGCACGATGTCATGCTTGGCCGAAAAATGCTTCACAAGGTACACCATCATGAAAGCGTCATTACCGAACACTTGTACGTGAAACATTTTACGTGTTTTACTAACACTTTTTACAAGTTTGAAACAAAATGTAATGTTTCTTCTCTGCTTCATTATTTTCACTTCAACAATAATGCTTTGCCAGCGAACAATTGTTTGCGTGTTTCAACACCAGAAATTAAAATGAGAATGACGCCAAGCGCAGATACGTGACCATTCAAATACCATCGTTAAACAACAAACGAAATTTCAATTCTAATATTTGTTGCTACAGTACTACTGGAAATTTACAGCCATACCTTGTATAAAGTGCGCGTTGTAAGTCAGACTATACAGCATCTAATTATTTTTTCTATTAGTGTTTTTACATTTTTATTTATTTATTTTATTTGCTCTCAATTTGATGTTCCCTTTGATTGTTGACAAATGACTGAGAAACAATGGCGTATCAGCGATTGAAACAAAAATAAGTATTCATAGTCCCAACAATTACTTTAATTGTTTCAACGCAGAAACTATTTTCTAAATAAAAATCAATTGTTATAAATTAACAAACGAAGAGCATTGTTGATCAAAACAGACCTTTTTCAGAATTAAAACGATTGTTCACTTCCAAAACCGCTATTAGCTTATTTGCGTTTTGTGAAATCGTTAATTTTACAAACAACAGTTTATTCTACGTTTGTGTGAGATTTATATATAATTTTTGTTGATTTTGTTTACTATCCTTAAAATGTATATTTTGGAAAGCCAAAATCCAAATTGGGAATCTAATTACAAGCTTTTTTCAGCTCATCCATATGCTGATGATACTGTCAGATCTACAACGGCTGGAAGTACTGAACTTCATGTCGAAAAGGACTCCTATAGTAGTCGGTTTTTGTTCGTGTATGGATTTATTAGCCTTTTAGCTGTATTTATATTAGCATCTCTGTGTCTGACTATTTATCACCATTGGAAAGACATAATACCTGTGTTAAGAGAGCTTCATGTATACTTAACTTCTCCCAGAAGAGCTGTCAGCAGAATTAGAGGACGGATTTTCCAGAGAGAAAGAAGTGTGGATGTAAGTCAACCTGAAGGAGTTATCCAAACTGACCAACAAGGTGGAATTTGGTGGACTGGGTTGAATCTGGAAAACTATGGAGGAAGCGTCCCTTTTCATGTCTGATTTTGTAGATGTGACACAATTCAATTTAGATGAAAAATTCAAGCATGCTGAGTGTAATAATCTACTAAACGTACCACGAAAGCAGATTTATGTCAACTTTAATTCTATGAATAAATGTCTTTTACTAAACAATTAATCTCAAATGTCATATTAATTAATCTTAGCATCTACATCCTTTTATTAATATTACTAAATTCTTCAAAAATGCCAAGTGGTATGCGTTGGATTATTTTCATTAGAGGAAATTTTACTGCCACAGATAATTCAGAAATTACTAATTAAGGCACATTAATTAACTAAATTTCTCTAATGACTATATCACAGAAATTGCAATTTTAAAACTTTTCTGTTCTGCTCACATTAAAATTAAAAAAAAATTAAAAACTGTTCTGTGGATGCATTTGTGTCTATGCTATGTCAAATTTTAAGTTTCTATCCCTAACAATTGCAGATAAAACATTGTTTAGAAGGTTTTTAGAACTTTTACAGTCTATTTCACTTTTTTTTAAATTTCGATTTTTTTTATTGAAATCGTTTTTAGCGAGAACTGAAATCTTAAAACTTCTTATAACAGCAGCATCACTAAAATCGCAATTTTGGAATGTTTTTTGCTTCTGCACCTTTTTTAAATTTCGAATTTTGTAAAAACTGTTCTGTGGAAGCATTTACGTATAAAAAATAACAGGCATGTTAAATTCTAAGTTTCTATCGCTAACAATTTAGAAAAAAAAAACATAATTTATAACGTTTTCCGCTCAGTTTACACCTTTAAACTTCGAATTTTTAATAGACTGTTTATACCGAGCGTCTGCATCTTAAAAGTTACAACTATACTAAATTTCCAGTTTCTAACCCGAATAACTCCAATTAAATCATAATGTAGAACGTTTTTAGAACGTTTGCCGCTCATTACAGCCTGTTAAATTTCGATTTTTTTAGAAATCGGTCCTAGCGAACATTTTCATTTTAAGCGTAACCACCATACCAAATACGAAGCTTCTATACCAGCTGTATCACATAAGTTGCAATTTTAGTACTTTTTTTTTGCTCCTGTCCTTTTACATTTCGCATTTTTAAAAAATTGTTCTGGGTGATCATCTACGTGAGTAACAGCCATGAGAAATTTTAAGTTTCTAGCCTTAATAGTTCCAAATAAATCGTAATTTAGAACTTTTTAGAATGCTTCTCGCGTATTTCACTCTTGTAATTTCGATTTTTTTTCAAATTGTTGTGTGCGACCAAATCAGCAGCCATGTAAAATTTTAAGTTTCTGCCCCTAACAGTTCCATAATTGAAATTTAGAACACTTTTTAAACGTTTTCCGCTCATTTTACACTTTGAAATTTTGAATTTATTTACAAACCATTGTTAGCGAGCATTTGTATCTTAAAAGTAACCGCCATGTCAAATTTAAAGTTTCTAATTCTGCTAGTAAAAAAAAAAAAAAAAAAAAAAAAAAAAAATTGTAATTTAGAACTTTTTTCTTCTTTCACACTTTTAAGTTTTGATTTATTTTAAAAAACTGTTCTGTGTGTGCACTTGTGTCTTAAAAAGTATCAGCCCTGTTAAATTTCAAGTTTCTGTCCTTAACAATTCCATAGAAATCGTAATTTAGAATGTTTTTATAACAGTTTTCCCTCCTATCACTCTTTTAAATTTCGATTTTTCAAAAAACTGTCCTTAGAGAGCATGTATATCTTATAAGTTACTATCTTGCCCAATTTTAAGTTTCTAATGCCTTCAGTATAATAAAAATTGCAATTTTAGAACGTTCTTTGCTTTTGCAACCTATGTTACAGCAGGGACTGTTACCATCAATTTGCCACCATCACTTTTGAAAATGGTTCTGTAGTTCCAGAGATTTCATAGAAATTGTAATTTAGAATGTTTTTAGAACGCTTTTCGCTCATCTCCCACTTTTAAATTTCGAATTTTTTTAGAATTTGCTCTTAGAGAGCATTTACGTCTTATAAGTAACTACCATGCCAAATTTCATGTTTCTAGCTCCTTCAGTATAAAAAAAATCGAAATTTTCGAACGTTTTTCGCTCCTGTACCCCCTCCCCCCTGGGGGTAGTAGCACCAACATAAAACATAGCCTATGTTGGAGCAGGGATTGTCACCATCAATTTGCCACCATCACTTTTGAAAACGCTTCGGTAATTTCAGAGATTATCCCTAAAAACAAACAAACAAACAAACAAACAAAATTAAAAAAAACAATCGTTACTTCCTTATAATATTAGTATAGATTAATGGAATGAAATTTAATAAATAAATAAATAAATAAATAAAATAATTAATTAATTAATAATTTATTTAATAATATTTTAATAATAATAATTTTAATATAATATAATATAATATAATATAATATAAATGTTATATTATATTACACACACACACATATATATATACCCTCCCTTATTAATAAATCCAAATTTACTACTCTGATTTCAACAGAACTAATCACATTTAACAAATTTAACATTTTTAGCTTCACCCGTAGCATTTACTTGCTATTTTATATAGAGAATACCGCCGCTATTTTAAAATTACAGTTTTCGTGAAAATTAAATTTATGTCCCTAATAAAAGTACATAGCCCGTATTTAGTTGATGCATACCAACAGTCAAAGTTAGTTATTTGTTACTCAGCACTCCTCCCCGCGGGCACTCCCTCAAGGTTTTTTAACTCTGCTTTATTTTCATAACTCAGCTAATAATGTTCCGTACTTCTTAAAACCAGTTCCATTTTGCTAAATCATCGTAAAAAACAGCATTCATAGCTTCAAGGTGTATTTTTACAAAGCCCTTACCAGTATTTCCGAAAAATAGTCTAAGCCAAATTTCAAATTAAGTTCCTAGTTTAACCAAATGAATCAATCTTTAAAGATGCATAGTGGTTCTCCTAACTTGTTCTTTTCTGAAGGTCACTTGAACACCCGTTACCCACCTGCCCCTCCCTCAAGGCTTTTACTCTAACTATGCCCTGTTTCCATATTTCAGCAACTATTTTTCCAACTTTAGCGCAACTGATTTCAAAGATCATGCTTAACTTAATAATCAACCTCTATAACATTAAAATAAATTGATGAGTAGCGGGTACCACTGTTTCCGAATAACAGTCTAAGGTCAAGTTGTTGCAAAGAAATACGTAGAAATTAATTTTGAAAGTCGTTTCCATAAACCGTGAACGACCGTCTGTATTTATATGAGCATTGAAAACATATGTATTTGTAACATCGACTTAACTTTACATAATACTGTAAGTTCGGGTGCGAAACGACTTAATTTTACAAAATATTGTAAGTTCGGGTGCTAGACTTCTCCTATGGTCGAGTTGGATGTCCGTAGTTTTGCGTGTTTTTCTTCCAATGTAAAGTGATTAAATGCCAGACACCCCTTTTTAGAAAGAGTTCTACCCAAGGCATCCGTCCTGTAGGCCTATATCACTAGCATTCATAATCGGTTTAATCAAATAATCCCATACTATTCCATAATATATATATAAACTCGGTTTATGGCATCAGGTTCCGCCATCCGAAAAATCTACAAGAGACCACTCCATTCTTCGGGTCAAAGTCCATCCCTCCTCCAGATCCCTATCCCTCATGGCTTTCTTTTTAGCATCCATCCAGGTCTTTCGTGGTCTTCCTCGTTTACTCTTTTGGTTTGTTCTATAATTAGATTCTGTTAGCATCCGGTTTATTATTCTTGTAGATTATTTTTGCAATGAGTTTTTTTTTTATACGAAATAGGCAGAAGGCCTATTGTTATAACCCCCAACTTAGAGGACCAGGGTGTCAAATTTAGTCTGGCACCTACCCTTCGACCAATCTGGCTTGGGAGACCCTATCAGTAGCTACGCTACCGCCGGCACAGCTCTCCGAGTCACTGGTGCACACAAGCCCCTCCACCACGACAAGATAAAGACAACACGGAGTAGCCTATCCCATAATACCCAACAAATAACCCCCTTATGCTGCGTAATTGCCAAATCACAAAATATTCTTTAATTAAAGATGTAGAGACTAGGAATGATTTGTGAATAAAAATTTCAGAATTAATAAGAGTGCTAAACTTATCTCTACATGATTTCAGAACTTTTTACGGTAAAAGAGTGTCGAGACTCGGCTACATTTTTTATTTTTTTTTTTCTATGAGATTTCACTTTTTTTTCCAAGTAATTCTCCTTTTGCTGGCTTTGGACACTTTTCGGAAATCATCCACTGGATTTGTCGAACACATTCCCTGTCCCTGTTATTTAAAGTTACCAAAAATTTGGAGCTTTAATTCCGTTTGCAAAGTCTTCTGGATAAAAAAAGTTTCAGGTGCCTAAACAAGCAGTAAGTTATTGAGGGGGACAGGGCCGGTGAGAGGGGGGAGCACAGGGGACAACTTTACAGGGGCCAGGGAGAAAAGGGGATCCGGTCTGGATATAACAAATTTAGAAATTTTATAATGTTTCACATCTGAACTTACTCATTCTTTTACCTTTACAAGCTGAAAAGCATATCCTAGAAATGAAGTTTAGAATGCTTTCAACAAAACCACAGGAAACACCCCACCGAGAGGGCTAAAAACTGTTAAATAATTTATCATTCTTCTTACAAATAGACCGTAAATTCCTGTATTCCTGAAAGGACCATGGTTTGAGTTTCAAAGATCGCCGGCAGCCATGCCTATGCCTTGAGCCAAAAAGGTTTATTGCTCATACTCATGTCTCATTATTCATTGACGTTTTATCAGGAAGTAAGTTTCAGTAATTGCCTAGTTTAACATAAAAAATGGTAAATAGCCATCATTTATGTAATTATTAAAATAAGGCATTATATAGCCTACTCTGATTAAAATTCGGTTAGTTATTTTATCAAAATACAGTGTCAAAACAGTTGTCACCATAAGATAGTAAAACATTGTTCCAAACATCTGGTGCTCCGGTTGAACTATAAATAGTTATATTGTTCATCAGTAAAGGTTTTCTTCTGAAAATCAACCCTAATCAGGCCAGAACCGATATTTAAAGTGGAATCCGACACACTACGGGTATCCGAACCTGAACAAGGTTCAAACTTGACGCCACTTCAATTCAGCATTCTAACTACTAGACAAGAAGGCTGATGTCATCGTGCACTAAAAAAATGACGAATATTTCTGACATAAAATATAATATATTCAGGAACGAAAATATACAATAACCTCTTTCGAGTTAACCATGATTCCGAAAAGCGGTCTTTTTCGTTAAAAACCTTCAGAAACCAATGGATTAGGATATCGTTACAGCGAATCTCACTTTAACGAATTTTTCATTTTAACGAATATTTTTTGGATTGTTAAAAAAGTCCTATGTTTTCACATTATAAAAATATTTACTTTAACGAATTTATTGAAGGCTTAAAATGAATACTGAATTAATTTTAACACAATTATTCAAATTGGTATAGAAATCATACGATTTGTAATTTTCCAACTGGACGAAACATGTCCGGACCAGGATTCGAACCTGGGATCTCTTGGCTGAAGCTGCCACGCTCTACCTACTGAGCTATCAGTGGCGCAGCCAGAATTCGGTTCTAGGGGGGGGGGTTTTGAGTTTATAATAAAGATGGTCGCCGGTTATATGAATCATCGGTTAATGGAATCAGTCTTTTAAATGAATGAAATCATAATGCTTTTCTCCGCAATTACGTTGGTTATGATTCATTTAAACAGCGTTTACAATATTAGAAGCGCGATAGAATTAAAAATAGCTAAAAGAGGAACCACAACTAATTTATAAAATTTTAACGATAAATATACGAATCTCCATCATAAGCAAGAGTTCGTTGCAACATTACCAACAAATGAAATATAGTCTTTAAATTTGTGTACAGACCCCCTCAGGGCTCGGAAGTAGCGCGCTACAAGTAGCGAAACTACAGTAGCCGATACTTTTTCCAGTAGTTTGTAGTGTAGCGCGCTACATTAAAAAAGTGTAGTGTAGCGAGTAGCGCGATACAAAATATCAGTAGTTTGTAGCGCGCATCGACACTACTTTCGGAGGGAGGAAAAAAGGTCCCAATCTTCAAATCATATGATTATAACTCGTTTCTTTCGTGCGAAATATGTTCTCTGCAACAATTTGCGAACGTCAGCGACAAATCTCATTTGCAGTGTCATATATTTCTCCATAGACGACGGGCACAGTCACAAATTAGCTGTCATTTTCACAGTTTGGGTGTCAGAAACTTCGTGTACTGTTATTTAAATCCATAGAAATCTTCTCAATATAATGTATTTTTATACGACTACGATTTTTTTTTCCAAAATATAGTCGTCTGGCTATGTTAAATCTTTATTTGACTAATTTCTTCTACCTTTTGCCTCCCACCCCCAGCAAGCAAAGAAATGTAAAATCCTTATTAAAAAAAGAAAAAGAATGGATTTATCTAAACATAAATCCTCTAAATTATACCTAATCTCTCAAATTCACGCTTCCCCATAGTAGCATACAAAGGAGTTTAAAATATTTTTAAATCTTTATTTTTATACAAAAATAAAATCTTTCACTCATTTGTCTAATGACAACAAATAAAAATTATTGCCTTGTCCCCAAAATTTACGCTTCCCTTTTTGCCCCTCCTCCAGCATACAGTTTCAAATATTTAAAACTCTTTATTTTAAAAAAATGTCCACATTTGTTTCTACCTAATAATAATATATAAGTAACTATCTAAATTGCCCCCTAACTTCCCATAATTTACTCTTCTCTCCACCCCCCTCCCCCCCACAAGCATACAAATAAATAGAAAAATTTTAAGTTGTTTTTATTTCTATATAAAAAAATCTTCTGCACATGTTACGTGTGTCTAGATTTAGAGGTGGCCGCTATTCAGAGATATAAGCGTTTTCAAATATATAAATTTTAGGAATTAAAAAGTGGCGCTAAATAGAGGTGGCCGCCTTTTGGAAGAAAAACCAGAATGGAGGTCTTATTGTACATAGATTTTTAACCTGAAAAAATATTTTGGACATTCTTTTGAAATTCGGTCAACCCGACCCCTACCCGCTAGAGTCAAAACCCAACCCGAAACCGATCCGAACTCGAAATAATGAAATTCAACCGGATCCACAGTAAAAAAGTGGAAGTCAACCCGATCGGAATCCGACCCACAACAAAAAAAATCTAGAGCCGGGTCGGGTCGGGTGCGGGTAAACCGACCCGATGCAGGACTCTAAACGGTATAAAACTAAAAGTCTAATCTTTAAATGTTTTTTTTAAAAATTAGTTGCGGTTTCAAAACTTCCATTTATAACGAAATACTATAAGAAGCAAAACGCTAAATAATCGTTTCCTGTCTTCCTGTCGATCACACAGTTTTTTGCCATAACAAAATTAGAAGTGTATCAAGAATTAGAATTGTAACTATTCAGCAGAAATGTTTCAGCTGTGCAGGAGCATTCGTTATAACCTTTATCGTACCAGTAGTTGAAAAAGTATGTTTATATTAACTTCCTGATACGAATTCTAAGATTAACAAAACAGACAGGCACGCATTTTGCTTTTGTGAAACTGTGATCTGCGGTTTATATAGACTTTTAATGTGAAAAAATATTTTGGACATTCTTTTAAAAAACCGGGTCAACCCGAACCCGACCCGCAAGTTTCAAAAAGCCAACCCGAACCCGAAAGAATGAAAGCCAACCCGACCCGCAACAAAAAATTTGAAGTCAATCCGACCCGAACCCGAACCGCAACGGGAAAATATAGCCGACCCGAACGGCGGGTCGGATCGGGGTAAAAGCGGGTAACCCGACCCGATGCAGGATTCTAAGCACTACTGTGCTACATCACTCTCATAAATGTGTAAGATTATTACAATTTTTGTTTTCAAATTTCCTCTTTTAAAAAAAATTCCAACATAATTAAAAAGGTTCTATGAATTTGCTTTGTTTGTCTGTCCGTGCTCTAACTCTCATAAATATACTCCGACTGCCATGAAAGTTTTATATGTTATTGAAGTTTACCATAGAATGTTCAGTATTGAAAATGAAATGTGTAGCATTTATATCTCGCTTACAGGGACGTTCAAAAGAATTCTGTTACATTATGGTCTATCGGGAAAAATCGTTTGCGGTGTATTTAATTAGCGATGATTACTAAAGTAGCGAAGTAGTGACTACTTTTGGAAAGTAGTTTGTAGTCGCTACTTTTAAAAATAAGTAGTTGTAGTTGTAGTTAACTACATTTTTTATAAAGTAGTTGTAGTTGTAGTTCGTTACAAACAAAAAGTAGTTTTTCCGAACCCTGGACCCCCTACGAAACAAATGATTCGAAAGAAACACCGATTGCAAAAATCTGCTCATAATCGAAAAATAGCTTTTTATAACTTTAAGTACTTTTTTTTAATTCTTACTTTTGCAAAGATTTTTTTCCTGGGTACGCACATAGCTTGGTCTTAGATATAACTGAGAGCAAAAAACGCAAAAAAAGCCGCTTGAAACTGAGATAGACTTACAATGTGTATGTTTTTTTTTTCTCTGGAATTCGATGATCTGTTATTGTTTCGAACGTGGAACAAAGACAGAAATGCAATTAAAAAACAGACCACTGTATACTATATAACTCAAAGCGTCTCTGTGAGAGAGTATATGACCCATCTTTTACTATAAGACGTCTCGACAAAGTGACGCAGTCCAAAAATAAAGTTTTGACATAACCTATGCGTGTAATATGCGCTTTCACATGTTTTAAGTAGAATTTTCGCCGTTTAATTGAATCACATTGTTGAATAGAATTTGATTTAAGAAAGCGGTGGATTCTGCCAAGGCGGAAAGGCCAAAAAACTTAATTTTAACTTTAGTTGTTTTGATTCATATAAGCGGCAATTATAGTAATTTTTTTAGCTCTGGGGGGGGGGGGGGGGTTTAACCCCCAAACCCCCCCCTTGGCTGCGCCACTGCCTAACCCGTATTTAAGCATGGATAAATCCACGGCTCGAAGAAAACCACGAAAACTCGGAACGATTAGGCCAACAGGCGCGATTGGGATCGAACCCAGCACCTCCCGTCTACCAGCTTCGAGAGCAGAACCTCTCAGCCACTGGTGGGGCCCCAAGTAAAGGAAAATGTTTCAAACTCTTTGTTCGGAGCTGGCATGTAGCCAAATCCGGCAACCCTTTGTTTTTCGTCATTTCTATTGTAAAGGCAGAGTGTGTTTTGATTTAGTGAAAAGAGGATGTACACACAAGATAGATACGTATTGAAATATGTCAGTTGTCGCCAATAGATGGCACTGCACTCTGAACGCGATTACGACTGGCATTTAGGAGGCAGTGATATGGCGGAATTTTTCTTACGTGTTGGCGGATTCTTCTCTCACCAATGTGGCAACACTGAACTCTCACTTCTTTGTTTATTTATGTTGTGGATATTCATGCGATTTTAAATTATCGAAATGTTGCAGAATATTTGTACATTATTTGTATTGACTTGTATATAAATCATAATTCGAATCCAGCCTGAAATTTTCATCATAATGGCAGATCTCCCAAATAATGTTCGATTTACTTGGCAATTGGTGTCACAATTTGTCAGTTGGGAGTTTTGCAGATATATGTCAGAGAATAACGAAAACAATAACTCTGAAACAGATGTTTTAGCTTTTTTACGAAGTAAGGCTTGATTGATTTCTTATCTTTAATTTTTGATTGTGTCTGATCGTAGATTTGAAGGTTCGTTATAAGCTCCTCATTAACTCATTGAGATACTGTAACTGCTTGTTATTAGTTTTCAGTATTGTAATACTAGAGCAGGGTTCGTAAATATCATGATATTATCAAAAATATCTGATATTTTGATATGTTTTCGATATATATCCGATATTTTCAAAATAGTCAACTTACTGCTGATAATTATTTTCAAGCATAATATAGATTAGAAACTAAAATATATTCCACTTAACATGAAAACTTAAACAATATACTAAAACTGCCTTTTTTCCCCTTTTCTTTTATTTTTCACTTTGAACAAAATTGAAGATCAATTAATCAACAAAACAGAAACAATTTGCTTTATACACTTATCCACATAATTATTAGTCCCATATAATCTACATTTAAAAATAAAAACTTCAAACAAAGCTTGGATAAGATTGTTGTTTTTTTCTTTAGCTAGAGAAGTCACTGCCAGAGATCTTTATCTACAGAATGGAGCAGTCAATATCAGTTGAAAATTTCATTTACACTTGTTCTGACCTAAATAACAAAAATATTTTGCACAGTGATATTTTGAAAATAAATATCAAATATTGAAAATAACAAACATCTTGATATTTTGAAAATAAATATCAAATATTGAAAATAACAAACATCTTGATATTTTGAAAATAAATATCAAATAATATGAAAATTTCAAAAATCTTGATATTTTGAAAATAAATATCTGATAGATATCATGATATATATATCAACAAACCCTGTACTAGAGTAAACTTTTTTACGTGCAGAGTTAGAGAGGAATAGGACCAAACATTGAAGACAGAAAGTTATACATTTTCAAAAACTCGTTCAATTAGAAAATTGTCTTTATTTGAATTTGGAAGGATAATGAGCCCATGGGCATCGCCTTTTCATTACTCTTAAACATTATTTTCGCCTTCGTGTTTGGTTTGATTGATTGCCAGATTATAAAGTATGCAAAGTCGGTACAGCTGTCCCAGATGCACAGGGGTATAATACTGTCCTATAAAATAAAACCCAGAATGAAATGTTTCCTTAAAAACACTCACCCACTTCGTCAAATATTTCAGTAAAGTCAATTTTCTTATTTTGTTCTGTTTTTTTGCACCATTTAAAATAATAAAAATAGTTAAAAATGCCTAAGAAGTGCTTATTTAGTTTTAAAATAATTTAAACTAACAATTGCAGAATTCTGGCAAAACATGAGTTTAATTTTTACAGATTTTCTTGTTATAATAGAAGGTACTTCTCTATTAAAGGTGAAAATAAGGAATTTTGCTTAGTAGCCATTGGCCGGTAGGTTGATTTTTTTTAGTAGCCAGTTACTGGCTAGTGATAATAATTTCTTTAGTAGTAGCCAGTAAATACATTTATATCACTGAATATATTTTATTTTAAAAAAAGTATAATGACTTTACAGTAAACAAGTAATTTATATGTACTAAATAAAAATATTTTAATTTATATTGTTTTGAATAAACTTGAGATTGAGATATTAATTTCCAATCTATTTTAAAATAAATTAACAGCAAAATTATACAACATGCTTATGTACCTAACTATATAAGTCACATTAAACTTAGGTACTCATGTAGCTAACTAGATAAGTACCTGTTTTTTAAATTATTTGTCAAGAATTAAGATCTGACAATAATAAAATAAGTATGTCCATGCACTACATAATAACCCACAACATGGTATACATTTACACATATACACAACTTGTGGGCAACATCTCCAGAAATTTGGGAATTATGTGTATTTCACCAATTAGTTTCAGAAAAAATTGGAAAGTTCGTCATTCGGGACCGTAAAAATCATGAATTTCGTCAATCGGGTATGTAAAAATCAGGAATTTCATCGATCGAGCACATGAAAATCATGAATTTCGTCGATCGTGCACACAAAAATTATGAATTTTGTCGATCATGCACGTAAAAATCATGAATTTCATCGATTGGTTCATAAAAATCATGAATTTCTTCATTCGGGAGCGTAAAAATCATGAATTTCGTCGAAACGGTACATAAAAATCATGAATGTCATTGATCAGATGCATAAGAATCATGGATTTCGTCGATCGGGTGCACAAAAATATGAATTTTGTCGATCAGGCATGTAAATATAAGGAATTTAGTCATTCAGGAGCGTAAAAATCACAAATTTTGTCGATTGAGGGAATTAAAATCATTAATTTCGTTGATCGGTTGCATAAAAATCATGAATATCATCGATTGGGCGCAGGAAAATCATGAATTTCGTCGATCGGGAGCGTAAAGGTCATGAATTTCGTCAATCAGGTGTGTAAAAATAATGAATATCGCCGAGCAGCTGCGGGAAAATCACGAATTTTGTTGAACGGATGCAGAAAATCATGAATTTTAGAGAAAAAAGGAAATTGGAAAATCCTACATTTGGCCGGTTCTTTCCATATTTTTAATCGCCAGTTTTTCAAGTTTAATCGCTGAGTGCTTATTTTCACCTTTATTCTCCATTATCCCGTTGGCCACTTTTCATAAAGAAAACTATCGCCAAACTATAGGATTTAACGCCAAAAATGCAGTCCCATTCACTTGACATCAGAAGCATTAAACGTATTTGTTATGTCATGAAGCGGTTTTTAATTCGACATTTACCTGTATTTTTCATTATATTTTACTGATTTGTTAGTTATTTTGTTAATTAAAATAACAATTGCATCCTTAAACGTCTGTGCCATAATATTAAAAAAGAAAATGCCTAGAAAAAATGTTGTGTTGCATAGTTAAGTGCAATAGATCAATTTCAACTGACGTCACAAACCCTTATTCACCAGCTGAGAAGAATAATAATTAAGAAAAATAATTTAAATAAATGAATATCTAAGATTTTGTTTCTATTTTCATTAATGTATTGTAATTTTTTTGTTGTTGTTGTTCAAACTTACTGATAGTTGACACTTTGGTGATTGGGGCTTTTCCGAATTTTTTTATATTATTTATTTACTTATTTATTTTGTTATTCCAATGGCAACATTCTTCCATTTGTTTATTTGGCGTTACTGTTTGGCGATAATTCTTTTTATGAAAAGTAGTTGACGGGATAATGGAAAAGTACCTAATCGGATTTTAGAATGATCTTACATAAATTTTTAATTGTTTTCATGTTGAACCATTAATATGTAATAAAATGCTTCATTTTCAGCTGATTCTGTCAGGTGTGGATTATCTTCAGGTAAAATGGGTCACTTTTTAGAAAAGTGGTTTTTTTTTCCAATTCTCACTTAGTTGGCTGCTACTTTGTAATAAAGTGATAAAATGAAAAATGCTCAACATTAAAATCTTAGTCAGAACAAGCTGTAAAAATTTAGCAATGTTTAATTTTTTATTAGACTGTATATATAGAGAAAATTTCAAAAAATGGGTTTTTTTTAGAGGACAGCATAATATCTTTTTGGTGCCAAAATGGTGATTTTATGCTTGGGCAACCCGGGCGAGATTTTGCTTCAACGTCAACTCGGTAGAGCAGATTCCGTGTGTTTTATAATAAATTAAATATTGTGCATTTTATAATAAACTAGTATAAATGCCCGTCCTAGGATGGTGGGTAGAAAATTTGCTTTCATAGCAAAAATTGACTCAATGTTGTCTTGAAAAGATTGTCCTGACTTTTAAATATTCAAAGTTGCTTTAAAAACCGAAAGAATGCCTTTAACAATAAAAACAATTGCTCTTTTCTCACCAACATTTAGCAAAAAATGAAAAACACTAGTCAATTCCAGATCACTTTAGTACAGTAGACTTTCTCAAATCCGCATATTTTTTCAGATGTGAACAGTGAAATTTACAGTTAAGATATAGGGGGGGGGGGGGAATTCAAGCTTTTTTATTTTTATATCATTCCGTACTCATTTTATTATGTAATTCTGGTTAATATCATTGAACTCTTGCTTTTTCATAAAAGAAGTATAAATTTATTTCTGAAAATTTTCAACATAACACTGATATTAGTGGTGATTGATCTTTTTATCAAATACATTTATGTATTAATCAAGCTTTTTTGTTTATTACATCTGGCCAAACATCAAATAAAATTTTGTAATTTTATGGTTTTGACGTAAATTACTAGCGTACCTTTATGAGGCGAGTGTTATTGAATAATTCAAGAAAAATTTATATCTCATCATTATTATGATTATTTAGTCATGTATTATTAATTATTTATGCAACCTTTACATTATTTCCCATAATTATTTTAATATTTTACTTTATTGTAAGCATTCATGATAATTTTGATTGCATTATTACATTCAAATTACTGTTTGGAATATGTAAACAAAACAGTGACCAAAAAACTGCAAAATTCTAAAATCCGCACAACCTCTGGTCCCAAGCTTTGCAGATTTGAGAGAGTCTACTGTATTCGTATTCCAACATGGCAATTTAATGCTTTTACATTTAGAAATAAATCTGTGAATGCATATGAAAATTTCATGTTGTTCAGGAGGAAAAAACTTTTTTTTTTCTTTCATGTAACATTTCTGATGAATTGTAAAAATAGTTTTGTGAATTTAAGGTTTTGTTTTTATTAAATTCCTACTATTAGCTCACACTCTCTCTATATATAATCTTGTTGGAATTTTCAATCGTTAATAAAATATTTTCTATTCATCCATTCAAGTTCAAATAAATTTTTTTAAACTTGTACTGGATGACAATTGATGTTAATACAGTTTTTTCAAATATTAATTCATTAATTAAATTTAATTCATTAATTTTAATTTTTATATGGGAGAAAAAAATTTCTCCCATTGTTTTCATAAATGAAATGAAAGATTTATCTCAAATGAGTGATGCCAACAAAAAATAAAATACCGCAATGATGATTTTAAAATAATGTTCAATAAAGATAACGTGGGACATTAATGCTGTACGGGTTTATTTTATATATTTATGATTAAAAAGTAGGAATTGACTTTTAAAAAATATTTTATATTACTTGTTTTATTTTTAATTTCATTTTCAGAATTGCCCTCATATTTTTTTTTTTACTCATGTTCATCTATATTTTTACTGCCTATACTTTGCTTGCTTCAAAATCTGAATTTGTGCTGTTCTAATGAAGTTGAACAATATTTTCATATTTCATTTTTTAAATATCTGGTACTCCTCTATTATCCCGTCAACCACTTTTAATAACAGAAAACTATCGCCAAACTAAGATTAAACGCCAAAAATGCAGTCCCATTTACTTGATGTTAGAAGTATTATACGTGTTTGTTATGTCATCAAGTGGTTTTTAATTCGATATTTGCCTGTATTTTTCATTATGTTTTACTGATTTCACTAATTAAAATAACAATTGTGTCCTTAAATTCTTATATTTTATTTATTTTGATATTCCAATGGCAACGTTCTCCTGTTTATTTGGCGATAGTTTTTCGTTATGAAAAGTGATCAATGTGATAATAGAGAAGGACTAAATATCTAAATAAATTACATGTAATATTTCTCATCAAGTAAAGTTAACTAAGAAATGAATAAGGTATTTTGATATGATTTTTATTTTTGGCAAAAATAATAAAAATGGGCTAAAGCATTATATACACATTTATTTATTTTTTGTAATTTCAATTTTCACTATAACAACTTTACTTTATAATAAATTTTGTGCCAAAATTGTCTAACACACTGCTTGTTGTTTTTCAACTAATGAGCTGATGTTGGTTATTATTACTTATTATATTTTTGTAGTCATTTTTTACTTATTTATATACTTCGGTACTTTTCCTATACAATCCTTACGATTTCATTCATCAATGTTTATTCTAAACATTAATTTTTTAATTTTTAGATATGATAGTCCAGAGGACTGAAAAGTCAGTATCTGATGTTACAAAACATGAAATTCTTGCTAAATTTATTATGGAAATCAAGGCAATCAATAATTTTCAAGTTTCGAGTATTATTTCATTATCTGAAAGTGTTCAAAGGATTTGTCCTGAACTTAGTTCAGCTGTTGGTAAACTAGTTCATCATTTAGAAGTAAGTATTTATTTGCCTTTACTACCGACTAACTTATTACTTTATATATATAAGTAGATTCCCAATTACAGATTTGGTATAATCATGATGGTTTCTTTATAAAAACTAGTCGTTGGGGGCCCCGTAATACTTACCCATCATGGATATGCATAATATAAAATATTAAAATTAAAATGTGTAAACTACTTATAAAATGCATTGCAATTCAAATAAAATTGTGGCTTCATGACATCATAAACTTTAAAGCAAGGCTAACGAAGCAGACAGGCTACCACGGTGCATTCCACTTATCTTTTTTTACAGACCGCTAGAGTGACGTGATGCTCTTTTCGTACACCTGCATTGGTGGATTCGAGCAATACGTGACTCCCGCGGTCTGTAAAAAAAGATACGCGTAAAGCACCGCGGTAGCCTTTCTTTTTCGTTAGCCTCGCTTTAAAGGCTCGATTACTGAATTGCTTGAAACAGGTTTTTCCTTATAACTCCAAGAATAATTATCTTATTTACTAGCGGTTTATTGAATCTGATTAAGCGTCAAATTTCCAATTAAAATATATCTTTGAAGTGAAATTTGGATGAAATACAGGGTCATGAAAAATCGAAGAGTGTGGAAAATAGAATTCCAAATATCTCGGCAACTAATTATCCGATCGACTTCATGCATATTCATTTCTTAAAATAAACAATTTCGAAAATTTTTATATACCTTCTATCAGAACGAATATTTCGAGAGTCCGAATAAAATAGTTCCGATTAATCGAGGTTATTGAAATGAAATAGGCTTCTTCCCATTATTACATACTAAGTACATACCAAATTGCAAGTCTCTATCTCAATTTTTTCGGGAGATAGAGCGTTTACAGACACACAGACGGACGGCAAAATTTATTTTCTAAAAATATGTTTTTCGGAATCTCCAGTGTCTGAAACATGTAAATCCGTCAAAAAAAAAATTTCGATTTTCAAAACGATTACAAGACTTACCCTATACTACGTATGATGGGTAAGTAATAAAAGTGTGTTTTCCATTTATGCTCAATCTGATTATCTTCCATTACTGAAAAAATCAGTGAATAAGTAAAAGTAAAAATATCTTTTTACACTTTTATTTAACTTTATAAAGATGAAATTTTGTAATAAATTTTTCACTCACTTCCTGATATTCTAGAATTGTACTTGATCACAGACATGTTTCCGATAATAATACATTTTAATGTATTTAGAACTTAATTATAAGTTGATAAATTAATTTTAAGGCATTTTTCATTCAGTCGGCTACAGGTGGTGATAAATTGGCAAATATTCTTTATAGTTACAATTGTATGTGAGTTACAACAACAATGAATTTTAATTATGTGCCAAACCATGCTCGCCACAAAAAAGGCCAATGAGCTGTGAAGCTGTAATAATGAAATATTTTAAAACTAAGTAGAAAATATAAATAAAAAATATGCTTTAATAAATAACTGCTAAAATTTTCTAATAGGGGTCTTAAATTATTTCGATTAACTTGAAATTTTGTTAATATGTTTGTCAGATTTTGGGTCATTCCATGGTAACTTACGTTACATTTAGAATAATTGACTTCAGTAATTTTAGTAATATAACACCAAAAAATATTAAAAATGTAAAGTTGATGTGATTTGTTAATTAGACATATCCAAGCTCAAATTTGGATGAAAGTTACCCAAATTTAGTGCTATTTCTTTAACAGTGGCAATTAAACTTATTATGGTAACTTACATTCTTTTTTTCAGTAATGTAAGTTTTCCATAGTAAATATAATTTCCAGAGTTCAAGAAATAGCATTAAATTTAAGTAATCTTCATGCAAACTTTCCTTTGGACAGGTTTAATTAACAAATCACATCAACTTTACATTTTGAATATTTTTTGGTGTTATATTACTAAAATTACTGAAGTCAATTATTCTAAATGTAACACAAGTTACCATGGAATGACCCTTTCTTTAATTATGCATATAACTTTTGATAAAATTGTATAACATCTGTTCAAAAAATATAAAACATTTTGTTTTATCACTTTACTTATTTGACAGAATACACATTTAATTTTTTCTCTTTTTCTTTTATCAGTATCCTAGCATTAGCATTTATTACCTTTAGTCACAATTTATATTTTACAATTTCCATTTTTAAAAAGGGGAAGTTTTATAATATTTCTAACAAAATGGGATTGTCTGGACTCAAACACTGGATCTTCCATTTTGAAACTGAAAACATTACCTTTGCACCGCTAATGCCTATTTATGTGGTCACATTATTTATCATTTATACTTTGTTACATTTCCTTAAAAATCAAATTCTTCAAGAGGACAGTAGGTTTCGGGAATTGCTAAATTAAAAATTCAACCTAGATTTTACCTCGATTTCATTAAGTTCATTTCTTTCATTTTATTCATAAGTTTTTATTTTTTAAATTGATCTAATGCTTTTATGATACTTGTTTACTTTCCCATCCACCACTTACAGTTGGGTCATTCCATGTCAAATCACCCAGAATTTTCTAAAAATGACACCCACCACCTTCAATTTTAGTAAAATTTGGTGTATTTATAGAACTTTTAATGCTGATTCCAAAAATGTCAGTCATATTGAAATTGATCAAATGGTTGAAGAGTTATGAGCTTTTAAAGATCTTCCAAGATGGCCGATTTGCCGCCATTTTGAATAGCGCATGTGATGACATAAAAGTCTATAACTCCTTATAGGTTTAACCTAGACCTAGAATGTTAATTTTTTGTTTTGTTTTGTTCAGAATAAAGTAAACTTTCATCGAAACATGTTTCTGTTCAGTTTATTCCATTAAATTGCTTTCAAAAAATTATTTTTTGGAATTTTTTTTAATTAAAAAAAGGTGTAACTTCAACAGCTGATTTTCCCCATTGCCCCCCCCCCCCCTTCAATTTTCATCTAATTGCATACACAGACAACTCAAAGTGTGTTTTGAAGCCTGATAAAAAACTTTTAATGGGCAGTTCACAGGCATTTTGTTTAAAGAATTCCCATTTTACTGACCTTCCAAAAATAACGGAAAACATAAGCTGTTTGATATTTCTTTTATTATCAGAAATATCATATATCTTTACATCTAAAAGTTTGATAAGGTTTTATTTATCTTAAATAAAGATAATATTTTTTGTAAATGTAGCTAAAAAGAAGTGAAATCCCATGGAAATAAACAGGAATACTAATAATGAATTCCTGCAAGAGGTAGAAATATGGTCATGTGAAATTGAAATCTGTTGCAAAACTTCAGTAAATTATAAATAAAAATGAAATGATGGAAAAAGTTCTACAAAGTCATATTTTATAGCAAAGCCATGTTTGTATATTATACCAAATATCATAAAGTTACAACTCTTAAATACAAAATATTGTCATGTAAAAATTATCATCGTATTTTAAAATTAAACAAAATAACCTTTTAGCACATACACAGTAAAAATACACTGTTAAAATATATCTACATCAATAACAATTTAAAGTAAACATATTTAACTTAAAAAAAATAACTCTATTTATAATATTGATGAAAAATCTCAAAATTGTTTTAATTAAAATTTGTTCATGTTATCTTTCAATTTTATTTCCCTCTCATTTTATGTTTTGCCAACTTGGTATATATCAAAGCACTGTCTATGTCAGTAAGTTTATATGTTCTACCAGTTGTGATATTGATGTCAACTGCACAAAGGATATGATTGAAACTGTCATTTTCTGGCCAATTTTGCGAAGGTGATGGGTCATTGTGGATACATGAATTTAACAGTTACATCTCCTTCTACTTTGTGGACTTCTGAAACTAATCTTATATACCAATTCGATTCATATATACAACATGCTACATAACTGTTAAGAGATGGAATATTCAAAGTCTCTAACATTTCTATCAAAAGATTAACAAACAGAAACTTTTTCATCAGTATTTATTCTTTTTCCACCATATTAATAAATTTCCCGTAAATTCGAAATAATGCATACTATGTGTTCCAAGAATTGTTGTAGCAAGTTGCATCCGTTGAGACATATTGCTATGCAGTTTCAACATGTCACTTTTTGTGATAATAAAAAAATTTATACTTCAATCAATGTTTTGTCTGCAATATTAGTATATCATAGTCACATTTGTTTGACCATGCAGCAGTCTTTGCAGACTTGCTTTTGTCACAAGTCTTTTAACAGTCTTTCCCACCTCATCGCAATCAGATTTTTCGTGGCTTGTAGCAAAAAGGATTCATTTTGCTTTTATGCCACCAAAATCATATTCATGGTAACATAGGTTAAAAGATGTTTTGCAATTTTTATACTGGGCAGCACAGCTGTCAGTAAAATATTCTACATTTGCAACAAAGGGATACTTATTATTCAGGATGGCTACAGAAATTGTGAAAAGAAGTTCCCTAATTTTTCTGATTTCCCTGACTACCTTTATCAGATTTCCTTGATTTTCATTATTAACGATACACATACGATATTTTTCATATGTGCCGCTCCCTCGTATAACATGCTTATCCAGCTTACCAACGTAATTTGGGAGAGAAAACATAAAAATTGCACAATATTCATAAAGTACAGGTTCACAGTTTCATAAATCCAAACTGAAAATGTAGTCTAACAACTTCATATAGTAGCCAATAAATATATGGCCACCAGAAAATTTCCTCATTTTCTGAAGAATATTCAATTCTAAGACATAGCTATATCTGACGGGTTAGCTAATTGGATTAAGCTGACCATCTGTTCAGCTTATGTCAATGTATCATAAAATTTTCAAAAATGAGTAAATTGCCTTCAACATAAGATCCACAGAAAATGAGGACATCTGATCATCTTAACCACTTCAATTTCCACCCTGAGATAGGTCGAAGGAAAGAATACTATTTTCTCATCTCTTTGCCCGTTAAAGTGGTTAATTTGTGTTAAATACTAAAAACTCATATCATATGCATCTTTTAAAAACTGTAATAAGCGTGTAATAGCGATAAGCGTGATGTCATGGCAACAGTGTGATTTCAAGTAAAAGGTAAAATTAGCACCGGCCACAGGCCATAAGGCTACTAACTGAAAAAATGTGGCTACTAAAAAATTGTCTGCCAGCGAAAACCTTATGGATGTCCACCTTTCCTGCAAGGAGATAATAAACTTTTCTTGCATTCCATAAATGATTCCACTTTTGTTGGTTGAAATATGTTAATATTAACATATTTATTTGGTCTATTTAATTTTAGTATAATAGTAATAGAAATTTGGTGCTTCTCCATTATCTCGTTGACCAATTTTCATAACAAAAAACTATCGCCAAACTTTAGCCAAATAAACAAATGGAAGAATGTTGCCATTGGAATAGCAAAATAAAATACAAGAAATTCGGAAAAGCCACGCTCACCAAAGTGTCAACAATCAGCAAGTTTAAACAAAAGAAAAATTACAGTATATTAATGAAAACAGAAAAAAATAATCTTGGATATTTAGTTATTTACATCATTTTTCTTAATTATACCTCTTGGCTAATGAATAAATGTTCATGACATCAGCTGAAACTGATATTTTGCATGTAACTAATGCATCGCAACATTTTTTTCAATGCTTTTTCTCTTTTAATATCATGGCATCGCCGTTTAAAGGCACAATTGTTATTTTTATTACCGAAATAACTAATAAATCAGTAAAACATAATGAAAAATACAGGTAAATGTCGAATTAAAACCACTTGATGACATAACAAACACGTGAAATGCTTCTGAAGTCAAGTTTGCATTTTTGGCATTAAATCGATAGTTTGGCGATAGTTTATTGTGATGAAAAGTCGTCGACGGAATAATGGATAAGTACCAGAAATTTTAACAAAAGTTTATTGTTGTTTAGCATTTTTAAATAAAACAAGAACGAAAAATCATGCGTCACGCATAGATTATGTAACACTTTCCAACGCTTCCAAAATAATTTTGCAATTCATTACCGTTTAATAAGCTGAGACATAACATCTAAGTAAACAATTTGGAAAACGCATAACATATTTAAAAACATAATTTCAGGAATTTCCAACATATACAATATTCGGGAAAATATCCTAATACTTTTATTCAGCCCTGTATATGATCTATAGATTTGTATATATACTACATAGGATGCTAAATTTTAGTTTAGTTAGGAAACGCGTAGCACAGCTTAAAATTCTCCTTCTGAAATTTCTGTCAATAAACGGAAATGTGTTCACGAACTTTTGTGCTGTCCTGTATAGGATCTACAGAATTTATACACACCAAGTAATAGACAAAAAGTGAGTTAAATTTTAAATCTCATTCAGCAACTTAAAACGCACTTCCAGGAATTATTGTTAACAGACAATAGAGAATTCTTTTGTGTGTCCCTGTAAATGAACGATGACTGCTATACACACAATATTCTGTAGTAAGCCTCTTGTAATGCACCTTAGTGATATATATAAATTTCAATGCTTTTAAAATAGTAAAACATTATTTAATTAAACCGCAAACGATTTTTCTCCAGAGACGTAATGTAACGGAATTCTTTTGACTGTCCCTGTAAAGTAACTATAAGTGCTATGCACACCCTATTCCATATTAAGCTTCTTGTAATGCACAATAGTGATATATATCGATTACAATGTGTTTGAAATTGTGTAACATCATTAAAATAAACTGCAAATGATTTTTCCCCATAGACCGTCATGTAACGGAATTCTTTTGAGTGTCCCTGTAAAAAAACTATAAGTGCTACACACTTCAGTTGAAATAGGAAACATGCTATAGATAACTACAATAACATATAAAAATTGCAGGGCAATCCGAGCATATTTACGGGAGTTAGAGCACGGACAGACGGCCATAAGGCAGACAAACCGAAGTCATAAACACTTTTCAACTAGGTTGGAAAGTGTTAAAAAGTGGCCACTTACAAAACTACTACTATCGGCAATTGACCATCAATGAAATTTCCAGTTTTGCCTTTTAATTTCAAGAATATGAAAGCTATTATTATGAAGGCAATTTTCACAGTAAATTATGCAAGCATGGTTTACATAATTAATTATAAAAATGGAGCCAATGCTTAAATTATATTTTAAATGCTTGCTACACACAAAAGAAACCCAGGTTACAACAATGAAATTAAATTTATGCCAACTGATGCCTGCTGAAATACTCCAGTTGACTACAAACCTGATTGCAGAACTTTTCCCTTTAATATTTACAAATTTATCTTAAATCTTTAAGAATTGGCATGTCGAAAATTAATCATGGTTACATAAAAATAAGGAAACATCTTACGAGTATGTTTTGATGTCATGCTTATCCATTATTGGCGATAAGTGACACTGTTTGGCAACAGATTATTTTATGGGGTCATGTTTTTAAGGTTAATGGGAAAGTAAATTGGTATCCTTTTTGCTTATTTTATATTTTAGATTCAATCACTAAATCTAATTTTTTCATTTCAGACGTTTTTTGAAGTTCTTGAATCAACTGATGAAAGCCGTAAAGAGCTCATTCAGTTAAGGATAGAAGATGCCATTAGTGATTTTTCTAAAGAAGCCAGCAGACTCCTTCCTGAACCTGATTTACTACAAGTAAAAAATTTTTTTTTCTTCTATGTATATATAAGAAAAAAGTATTGGAATCATGAAAATTTTTTACTTCTGTTTTTTGATAGATTTACACATTTTGATATGTCCTGAACACAATTTGCCTATTTTTGGAAAATGTCTTTCTGTGTGACACAATTCTTGCGGCTTTGCTACCCCAAGAACTAATGCACAGAATTTTATCAAACTGCAGATTCAGTTAGATTGTGACCTAAATTGATGTTTATTAGATTTTAGTGTACAACACCCAACAGTTGGCACTGCTATGTTATGTTTTCATGATTTCCATGACAGCTATATCTCGCCATATATGGATGGAAGGGAATTTTATTAAACTTTATATTCAGTTAGACCTTGACATAAGTAGGTATTGGTTGGTGTATATAGCCCAACAGGTGGCACTTATGTGCTGTGTTTTTCCCAATTTCCACTATAGGAATATCTTGACATCTGTAGGATGTAATTTCATCAAACTGTATTCAGTTCTTGATATAAAATGGTACTGGTTAGGTTTGAGTGCATCTTGCAACAGGTGGCGCTGCTGAGTTGTGTTTTTCATTACTTCCATAATAGCTATATCTCAGCATCTATTGGAAGAAATTTCACCTAATTTAATATGCAAGGCACTTTTTAAAAAATAATGTTATTTAAGTTTTGGCTTTGTTAACTCAACAGGGAGCATTATTATGTTGTGATTTTCACTATTTATGTGATAACTATGTTGCAGCCTCTATTAGATAAAATTTCATCAAATTAAATATGTAAGATATTTATTAAAAGTTATGTTGATTCAATTTTGACTTTGTTAACTCAATAGGGGCACTGTAATGCTATATTTTTACATTAAACATTATAGCAGTTTCTATTGTTTAAAAATGCATCAAATTGTGTATTTGGACATTATAATTAAAATATATATGTTGGACCAATTTTGCATTTGAATACTCAACAGTGGATGCCGTCGAATATAAATTTTAAGTTTTAAGAAAATATAACTACAAGAAAAATTTTACTACAAAAAAATAAAAAAATAAATTTTTCAAGGGAATTTTTTTTTTTTTTTATCACCAACCTGTGTTAAAACTCCAGTTCAAATTCATGTTGTTCTTAATAGAATATTAAACTGGTACGTATTTTTTCTTTCTTTTTTTTTTGTACTTAAAAAAATATTTTTAATTTTTTTTAATGTAATTTTGATATTATTGTCATAGTAGATAAATAATTACATATTATTTTTCTTATTTTTAATCTAGGTTGTTGATTCTTGGAATGGAATTCATCATCATCATAATCATCCACATCCTGAACCACCCAAGAAATCTGTTTACAATGCTGAGCTGTTTGAGAGAGTTTTGGAATGCCTCCATTTTGAGTATGTATTGATGCATAATACTGACAATATTTGAGGAAATAACATATATTTACTATGATTTATTCTTAGGATTCTCCTCTGAAGATTCCATAAGATATTCATAGTATTTCATTTTAGGTAGGTTTCATAAGAAATACTACCTATTACATTCTTCCCTAAGTTGAAATTTTTGAAAAATTTTTGCAGATCTACGCCGATCATGATTCCCTAAAGCCAAAAACCACCCCCAGTTCAAAACTTTATCTATCTATCTGTGTCACTTTTTTATGGACACAATAACTTCAATAATTCTACACAAATCTTTTCCAAACTGATACATAAAATCTCTGTCAAATTCGTCAATGGGCAAAATCGAACCAAAAAAGGGGAAGTGGGGGGGCTTTTTGTCAAAACATAAAAAACTCCATAATTTTTTAATTATGATACGTATCGAATCGTTTAAAGTTATTATTACTTCTAGAAAAAGGGCCGAAAATTTATGTAGGACAGATTTTTGATATCACTAAAAATGGCCCCAAGGTGGGGAAAAAAGGGGGGGGGGGGTGAAAAAAAAAATTCATAACTTCGTCAATTCACAAGATATCAAATCCACTTAAATTTATTATAAATACTCTTAATATTATCTAAGACTTTTATACTGACAAGTTTTTTATAGGACCAACCCTTATACAAGAAAAAATTAAAAACAAAAACAAATCCCTGCCGGCTCCACTTGCAAACAAGTTAGGTTTCGAAGTTGGTGATTCCAAATGCTGCATCATTGCAGAAAGGTCATTTCTTCTGCAATTTCCAACAAACAGGCACCTCACGGTTTGCGTCTTCGAAATCTACCTGTGCCTGTAGGCCGAGCTGTCAAGGATTTTTTGATTTATAAGGTTTAATTTTTGCAGTATCCTTTACATCGATTTTTATAATATCTCATCCTTTGTTTTTCACATGTGTTTTCATTTTAAATATATAGATAGATAGATAGATATAGTTATACATGTAGATTTGGATGAATATTTACTTTTTTAATTTAAATTTGTAATTTATTGTTTGTTTTTAAAAATAATTTAGTCAATCTACTATTCTTTGGATTTGCACCAAAGATCAGTTATTTTTTATTTATTTGTTTATTTTCTGAATAATTAATTCAAAGCATTTTTTGGTATGCTTACTAGATTAATAAATGAAATTTCGGATAGGCTAACCTGCAGTGCACTTTTTTATTTCTCCATTTTTCCTTTCATTAAAATTTACATTTGTCTCTTATGTTACTGTCTCCAGAAATTTTTATTTTGTCTCTTATGTTGAAATGAAAAAACAAAGATATTAACAATTATTTTTAAATTTTGCTTTACTAAAGCATAGATAATTGGTCTAGTTGTACTTCGGATAAATATAACTATAATTAATAGATTTAAAATAGATTTTTTTTTTATGAGGGACAGGAATAGGTGTAAAGATTAGTTGATTGACACAATTATAAATTTCATATTAGATGTATAATGACAGAAGTGTATAACAACAAAATTTCAATATGAAGTTAATAGCCTTCACATTCTCCATAAAATAAAATAAAATAAAATTGGATTATTAAATCCTCTATATGTTCTGCCAGCAGTCTTTTTAAATAGCAATATTCTTGGGTTTGTTATTTGCTTTTTATTCTAAAGTCAGTGTTACAAGTTAGAATACAACAGCAAAAGATGTTAAATCATATTATATTATTTCTGTTGGCAGCACAACATCCCTTTCAACTAATATGTAGTGTACAATGGTGAATGGGGTATCATTGGATAGATTTTTTTTGCCCACATCTGACATTGCATGCTGAATTTTCGTTAAAAGACATTGTTTGTTTGAAACTCACTTAAATTAAAAATCATTTGTATTATTTCTGTTGTCAACATCCTTTTACTTACCCATCATACATAGTATAGGGTAAGTCTTGTAATCGTTTTGAAAATTGGAAAAAAATTTTTGACGTATTTACACGTTTCAGACATTGAAGATTCCGAAAAACATATTTTTAGAATAAAAATTTTGCCTTCCGTCTGTGTGTCTGTAAACGCTCTATCTCCCGAAAAAATTGAGATAGAGACTTGCAATTTGGTATGCACTTAGTATATAATAATGTGAAGAAGCCTATTTAATTTCAATAACCTCGATTAACCGGAACTATTTTTTTCGGACTCTCGAAATATTCGGTCTGATAAAAGGTATATAAAAATTTTCGAAATTGTTTATTTTAAGGAGTGAATATAAAAGACAATAAAAACATAAATTTTGCATAAAGCATGAAGTCGATCGGATAATGAGTTGCAGAGATATTTGGAATCCTATTTTCCACACGCTTTGATTTTTCATGACCCTGTATTTCATCCAAATTTCACTTCAAAGATATATTTTAATTGTAAATTTGACGCTTAATCAGATGCAATAAACCGCTAGTTAATAGGATTATTATTTTTGGAGTTATAAGCAGAGTTGTATAATATAGACGCACGCGTGCACATCGTGCGCGGAAAATTTTCTGAAAAATTCGGAACTTTGCAGATTTTTTTTTTTTTTTTTTTTAAATACCAAAAAAAAAAAAAAAAAAATATTTGAAATTTTATGTATGATTTAGTCACTGTTTGCGCACAATTCAAAATTTAAAGATGCAAAACATTGTTGTGATATTACAGACGCTTGCGAAGAGGTCAAAATATTAAGGACTGTGTTGTTTCTAAATGCATTGACAAAATAATTGATAAGAATTCAGCTCTTCCTATCATGAATTTTTAGCTTTATTAATATTTTTAACCAAAATAATTATTCTTTAATTAATATTAATTAATTTCAAATGGTAATTATTTTAAACTACTGTTTTTAATTTATATCGTCAAAATAATACAACACGTAATTTTATTAAACATTAAATTATTTTGCAGAAAGTTTTCGACTCAATATTTATGTGTGCAGAAAGTTTTTGGTTTTATACATGTCTGGTTATAAGGAGGTTTCTTTCAAGCAAATCAGTAATCGAGCCTTTAAAGTTTAGGACGTCATCAAGCCGCGATTTTATTTGAATTGCAATGCATTTTATAAGTAGTTTACACATTTTTATTTTAATATTTTACATTATGCATATCAATGATGGGTAAGTATTACGGTGGCCCCCCAACGACTAGTTTTCTATGTGTTTATAAAATGCAAAATGATGAATGAGGTATTTGAAAGGTTTTGAACCGATTTCTGGCTATCTTTGATAATTTTTATACTGTAATTTTGAAAGAATAAATGAGATGATATTCTGGATTTACTAATGTTGTTTTCAAATATTTTTATCCTTAATTTTTCTTTAAAAGTTGAAACCTGCATCGAAAAGATATCAGATATTGATAAAAAATATTAGACTGAAGTATGAAGCTCTTGCATGGGTCCACCGATACTATATGTTTTATTTCCGATCTCAACTTCCAACTTTTCTATGCACATATAAAATTCACAATGATGAATGAGGTATCATACAAGTTTTTCAACATCTTTTTTACTAGTACACTAAAATTTTGTTAAAACACATTGATAAAAAACTGCTGTTAATTAAAAATTAATGAAAAAAGTATCAGCAAAAAATTTCAAAGATTGCACTGCAAAAGCCTTACACAGGCCCACTGGTCTTAGCAAATTACACTATGCCCTCAAAAGAAGCTGAAATAATGATATACCATTTTTTGCTGTCAATACCAAAATATGTTAAATTTTCCACCCTTCTCAGACTAATTTACCAATATGTTAATGCCTTTTTTTTTAAGTACTGCACAAGTATGATTGTGATTAGTTGGTGAAATAAAAAGAATTGGTATTCTTTAATGATTTTTTTATCATTGTAGTGACAAAATACAATTATCATTGCTCAGTGTTATCATTTACATGATAATGTTATCAGAATTGTGTAAAGCTGTTTTTTGCTGTCATTTATTAACATCATCATGTCATTTTCTTGTTAGCCATCATTATTAGGCTGTCAAACTTGGACAATTACAAGCTGCTGTGTATATATCTAATGTTGGGCTCTCACTTTGAGAATCACAAGCTAAATTCTTTGTAGGCATATGTTCAAAGTCTCTGTATTCACCACACATATGCTAGCAGAACTATGCATAAACTTTCAAATGATGGTTGAGTATAAAAAGCTAAATTTAGGGTCATCTATCTCTGTTTTGGCTTCCTTTATTTACTTAGTTAATAAATATTGCTCTTGATTGACTCTAGTAAAATATTGCTCTTGATTCATAGAGGATGTTGATGCTCACTTTTTTTTTTCTTTCATCCAATCTAATAAAGTAAATTAACTTAAAATTATAATGAATGTACTGCAAATCCGTAGTAATACTTCTGTATAATCCACATCTTAATTTTTACCGTTGAAATGCTCGAATTGCTTCATTTTCAAGAAATTTGCACTATATTAAACACATTATTTTGAAATTATAGTGAATGTAGTGTATTACTTTACTAATAATATTCATCATATTGAAGACATCAGGGTTTGTAAATATCATGATATTTTCGAAAATATCAAAAATATCCGATATTTTTTATACTTATACATATCTGATATTTTCAAAATAGTCAACTTATCGATGATTATAAATATTTTCAGAGTTAATATAAATTAGAAAATAAAACATATGTCATTTAGCATGAAAGCTTAATAAAACAATATTCTAAATGTCTTTTTCTATTTCTTTTTTCACTTAACAAAATTTAAGATAAACTAATTGAAAACAGACACAATTTACTTTTTATACTCACAATATATATATATATATATATATATATATATATGTGTGTGTGTGTGTGTATGTGTATGTATGTATTAAGATTTAGTAATCAAGTTTTAAGAAAATTTTATATTTTATACAACAAAGTAATTTTTTTTAATTGAAAAATTTGAACTTAAATATAATAAGCTGTCTACTTAACTGGGCGAAACCAAAACGAGAAAAAATTATTTCTAATGAAGCTGCAATTTATCTAAATTAGATAGTTTATCTTTTAGTGGCTTTTCTAAATAAATATTGTCCCACATAATTATGGATTCTACATTTAAAAATTCAGCCTCAAACATAAAGCTTGGGAAATTTTTTTTTCTTTAGTTGGGGGGGGGGGGGGGGGTTAAATGGATTTCTCATTGTGTGGGTTTGAACCGCTCCCTGTTCCCTTTTGTTCAAACCCAGCCCACTTTCAAACTGTGGAAGAGGAGAATCCCCCTGGTATTACCCCTTTTACTCCTGCTTTGAAAAAAAAGTTGAAGTATGCGCACTGAGGCCAATTTCATGTGAAATCTGAAAAAATGCTCTTCTAGCTTTAAATATATAGATAATAGCAATTTTACTATCAAGAACTTTTAATCACTATCTTTTATTGTAGGAGATCACTTTTTAACCATAATGCAAGGCATAGAAATCTTCTAGTCCATTTTCATTTGGTTATTCCTAATACTCAGAAAAGTTTTCAGTCTGTACTTGGATAGACTTCTTGCACCCATGAGGGTATTGGATTGTTATTGATGGGATATAAGGAGAAATATTCTGATTCTGGAGTCTTGGTGTGGTCCGTGTTAGTAACCTGAAGAAGCCGTTGAATATTCCTTGTCTATCTTCGCTTTCTGTTTGAAGTCCTTGTACATAATTACTGGAAAACAGAGCTCATGTCTTTCTGCCACAGTTGTACAATGATATTTTAAAAGAATGAGAATTGTGACTTGAAGATTTCTGCCACTGGCGGGGTATAATTAACAAATTTGCTATTTTAAACAGATTTTCAGGAATGTTATAAACAGTTTTCCACTGCTTACTTTCGGTATCAGACTCAGGCAGGGTCAAATTTCAAATCATTGGTTTTAACTGCAGAAAGTTAAATTAATTAATTCATGACTTTTTTTTCTGAAATGTCATAAAATTTTGTATGTATTATATTGTAATTTTAATTTCTGTCTTAATTGATTTTTTTTTTACTAAAGTCAGGATGTTTGTACATTATTTGAATATGTTATGATAGATGCATGTGTTTATTAATAAATTTGTTGTTTAACTATTTTAGAGGCATGACACCATCTGAAGCTAGGCTCATTGCTGTTTCTCTTAATGAAGATAAAGTTTTCGAAAACATTTTACGAAGTGCGGAAGCTGAACCAGAAGTAAATAATCATTTTACTCATCATTTTACTCAAGTTCATGAAAACGTTCTTTATTCTAAAGTTTACGAAAACATTTTGCGAAAGTGTCTAGCTGGGCCAGAAGTAAATAATCATTATTTTATCATGTAGATGGATTATTAAAATATATACATATGCTGTAGCATGGGAAATTAGTAGCATGGTAGATTTAGAGATTTGTAGCATGGCTTTAGATTGTATGTAGCATAGTTTTATAGCCTGGCTTTAGATTGCAAAGATTTGTAGCATGGATTTAGATTGCAGGTAGCATAGATTTGCAGCATGGCTGTTTCATTACAAATCAGAAATGGAAAAATAATCATGGCATCAGAGTTTTCCTTTAGGTTTTAACAAGAACGAAAAATCATGCGTCAAGCATAGATTATGTAACACTTTCCAACGCTTCCAAAATAATTTTACAAATCATACCGTTTAATAAGCTGAAAGATAACATCTAAGTAAACAATTTGTAAAACTCATAACATATTTAAAAACGTAATTTCAGGAATTTCCAACATATACAATATTCAGAAAAATATCCAAATACTTTTATTCAGCCCTGTATAGGATCTATAGATTTGTATATATATACTACATAGGATGCTAAATTTTAGTTCAGTTAAGAAACGCGTAGCACAGTTTAAAATTCTTCTGGAGTTTCTGTCAATAAACGGAAATGTGTTCGCGAACTTTTGTGCTTCCCTGTATATGATCTACAGAATTTATACCCACAACGTAATAGCCAAAAAGTGAGTTAATTTTAAAATCACGTTCAGTAACTTAAAACGCACTTCCAGGAATTATTGTCAGACAGAGAATTCTTTTGTGTGTCCCTGTAAATGAACGATGACTACTATACACACAATATTCTGTAGTAAGCCTCTTGTAATGCACCTTAGTGATATATATAAATTTCAATGCGTTTAAAATAGTGAAACATTATTTAAATAAACCGCAGACTATTTTTCTCCATAGACGTAATGTAACGGAATTCTTTTGACCGTCCCTGTAAATTAACTATAAGTGCTATGCACACCCTATTCCATATTAAGCTTCTTGTAATACACCTTAGTGATATATATCAATTACAATGTGGTTGCAATTGTGTAACATCATTAAAATAAACCGCAAATGATTTTTCCCCATAGACCGTAATGTAACGGAATTCTTTGGAGTGTCCCTGTAAAAAAACTATAAGTGCTACACACTTCAGTTGAAATAGGGAACGTGCTATAGATAACAACAATAACATATAAAAATTGCAAGGCAATCCAAGCATATTTACGGGAGTTAGAGCATGGACAGACGGCCAGACAAACCAAAGTCATAAACACTTTTCAACTAGGTTGGAAAGTGTTAAAAAAGGCAGGGTGCTGCTGGTGAGAAAAGGACACTTTTTTTTTAATTCTTAAGGGCACTTTTTGGATTCTCAAGGCCTCTTTTCAGATTCTTAAAGGTCACTTTTTCTATTATTAAAGGCACTCTTCTGGTTTTTAACGAGCCACTTTTAATATTTAAAAGTTAGAGTACTCGTTTCAAGACACATTGAGTCAATTTTTACTATGAAAGCAAATTTTTTAATGCAAAAAGGAGAAAATACACTTTTTTTAACTGAGGTGCAAGACGGGTGCTGATTATTTTTCTGGGGTGGGAGGGGAGCAAAAAGGGTGCTAATTCTTTTTATGAGGGGCAAGAAGGGTGTTATTTTGTAAATCAAAGGGACATGCAGGGGGCAGCAGCCTTCTGAAGCTGTCTGGGGGAAACTCTGATGTCATATTCTAATTGTTTCATGTTTCATCTTAATTCCATAAAAATGTATTTTGTCTATTTCATTGTGCTGTAGCAATGCAATAGACAAAAGCGAAAATTTATCTGATAATAATTTCAAGGATGCACGTTTGTTACTTTTCTCATTTTTATTCACTTTTTTAAATATTTTTCACTTCAGTTATTATTTTTTAAGAAAAGTCACTTTTTATCAGAAAATGTAACTAACAGTGATTTTTAAAAATCTGTTCCAGGTTTGTCTATAGTCCTGTCTTAAAACAGGAGTTGATCCACGCATAAATTGGAGCCTCTTTACGGCCCTTTCACAAAAATCCATTTAAAGGTTAATTTCATTTGTGACAGACATGACATCAGACAACTGTTTTGTCCAATTTGAAGTACTAAATATTAATTTATCTTAATAAATTTTGGTGTGCTGATATATATATATGTACCCTATTTACAAATAATACAAAACTTTTAACCTAACAAAAAATAATGTGAATTAATAAGGTAAAAATATGCTGTGACAGACATGACAAAAAACAGACATGATTTTGAGAGACCTTTCATTATCACCCAATTGCTCTAAATTGGGACACATTTGAAGTTCAGAAATTTTTGCTCGTGCAAACAAAGCTTTCTTCTGATATATAATTTAAAAAAAGTTCTGAAATTTAAATTAAATAAATAAATAAAAATTATTTAACAGCGTGACAGGCATAACACGTGTGAAAATTCAAACTACCGTTGCATATTCCTTTTTATATTTTAACGGTATTTTTCATAAATGATGTACAATGTTGTTTTTGATATATAATGTGTTACATTTTTAATAAAAAGTCTTAAAATAAAATTTTAAAATGTATAAAATCCCCAAAAATTCAGTAACATAGGAACTATAACTGCTAATACAATTTGCTCCTTTTTATATTTTGTACCAAACAACATGCATATTAGATTCAAACTTAAACATTACTTTCATTTTAACCAGCAATAAACATTTTATTTAATATTGTTCTTCTGTCATTTCTGTTATCAGCCCATGAAATTCTACATTATCAGACTTGGCAATGACCCACTGTCCACATTACAGTTTCAGATTTTCTGTTTTTTCCTGTGCTACAGTCTTTTCAACACATTTACCAGATCGGAAATTAAATAAAGTACCTTTTTCACAGTAAGATGTAAAATACTACACTGCATCAATATTAGCACAAACAATGTGCTCTTCTTGTTCCAGGCATTCTTTTTTATTTCATGACCATTAGTGATCCACATCTCATCCAGTAGTTTCTACTTGTATTTTCTTGTCTTACTCATGCAGGACATTTATTCCTGAACATATTTTTTTCTCAGCATCATTTTCAAATTCAAGAGGTATTCTGGGATCTGCCTTTCTGGCTCGACTAACTTCTCAAACACAGCACTTTATTATCCCACCTACATCATCAATACAGCCTTTGCCATTTGATATAGCTGAGAAATACCACATTGTGGATAACTTAGTTCATTGTCGTTGTAAAAATTGTATATTTTTGTTCAAAGTTTTCTGAAGTTCATCTGATTGGAATTCTATCAGTTGCACTCTAGGTGTTTTTCTGGAAAACTTTCTAGTATCAATTTATTAAACACTGTGACTGCATACTTATAATGGTTATAATCAGAGATCATGACATAAGGCTCAGAACTGACATCAGTAGCTTTGGCATTATCACGATAATATACCATAGTAATAGTGTAAAAGATGTATTCTGTTAATGTGCAGACTGAATTTTCATCCTGATAAGTGTGAGAGTCTGAGAGTAAATTTTTCTAAATTCAGCTTGAAAAGACAGTTTCCCATAGGTCAGATTCTGTTTTATGTTCGTAAAGAATTTAGACTGTGTGCACTTTACATAAACATGCCACAAGAAATATGTATGCTGTTTCTCTAATAAATCTAACAATGCAACATGATTTTTGGTTTGTACGACTGTTTTATCTACTGATTTTGTCCATTGTTTAATATGAATTGAGAGTCAAGTTCACTTTCTTCAAGTCCTTCTACAAACTTCCTGTAGAGCTCGATGTCCTTATAAACACTGCATATTTTTGAAGCCTAAAAATATCACTTGGTATGAAATCAAAATAATTTTTGAGTTGAGTTGAGGTATTTACTAATGTTGCACAAAAAAGTGTTGCCACCAATAATGAGAAAAATTAAATAAAATGAAAATAAATTAAAAAAGCTGATTGTGACAGACATGACAAACGTGACAGACATGACAAAATGTGACAGACATGACAATATTTAAACACTTATATTTCAGTTATTTTTCTGACTTTATTTTCCCTTTACATCATAATTTGTTTGTTGTGATATAGAGAAAGAGAAAATAAACTATAAGTATTTTATACAAGTATATATTTTGTTTAAACTTAAAAAATATATGTTTTCTGTGACAGACATGACACGACACTAACGTAAAAATGTCGGACTTCTAACAAAAAAATATAAAGTTTATTAATGGTAATTTTGGTGTTTTTTAGAAAGTAGTGAGTCAGTTTTCAAAATAAAATTAAAAAAAATAAAATTTATGCAATGCTTGAATGCTTCAACTGATATCAAAGTTTGGATAATCAAAGCTGATATTTTGTTTCAAAGTAAGAAGTAAAAGAAATTAACGGTAAAAAATTACTTTTTCATATATAATGTTTTTCTTGTTGTTTTCAATAGATTTGATAGGTTTTCTATAAATTAAAATGAAAAAAAATTAAATTTGTTTAAATTTTAAAAAGGGTCTCTATGTCAAACTTCGCGTGAAATTAACCTAAAAGCAAATTTTTCATTATTATTATTATTTTATTTATTTATTTATTTGTTTGGTCAGAATTTGAAATGTGTAACTTCCAAACAAAACAAGTTCACTACAAAGGAAATCTCTGTCAGAGGACTTAAAAAAGTTATTATCAATAAATGCTTGCTTTAAATTCAAGTAATAGGATTTGATCTTATGTTAAAAAAAATTTATTTTTCACAAAAATAGAATAAATTTCACAAAAATAACTTTTTTCCCCCACAGAATGGAGATCCAAGAAAAAAATCCTTGCATCGACCACTGTAAAAGCTGTTTTTGACATTTATAAAAAGTATGCTTGAAATCCATTGCCAATTGTCCAGACAATGGAAATTAATTACACTTATCGAAATTGGTATGCACTCATGTAAAATATTTTGGTGCTTAAAAATAATTCATGGTTGCTATTGATAATTATAACAATTGCTAATGCAATGAGCATGCTCCTCCTTTAAGAATACCTTTACAGAAATTATTTTACGTAAGAAAAATATTTTAATTCCGTAGCAAACATTTGTATATTGACTTTCAGTGTTGTTTTAAGTTATCTTTAGTAATGCACATCTGTTGGGATTACTTTTTCATTTCTAAGCAAATACATTTACTAGTAAAATAGGCAAGGGTTCCATTGGTCACTTTTTAATACCATTATTTCCAAACAATAATCTTCATGGTAGATTTCTGTTCCAAATGTTGCAGAAAAGAATTGAAGATAGTTGTGTACACCATTGTAAAAGCTGTTCTTGACATAAACTCTAACTAAATATGCAAATTTAGTATGAGTATTTCTATAGAATTTCTTTCAGATTCCCAAATTTTCAACTGTGGGGATGAGCATTATACAAGAGACAATTTTGTTTGTTTGCTCCTATCAGAAATACACTGCACGTGTACATTATACATGAGTAAATATGGTAATGGTAAAATGGTGGTTGTTGAATCCCTGCCATTTTTCTGAATTAAATGTTCAACCTTAATTGTAATCATTCAATGAAAAAAAAAAAATGTATCTCTTGTACATAATTCAACTTACAAGTTGCTTGTGGGAAAAAAAAATGTCATCTACAATTCACATTACTGTTTTTGTTGTGTTCTAATAACTGTTTTTGGTCTTTTTAACATTTTTTTACTTTTTTTATAAGCATTATTGAATTACAGTTACATGTCTATTTTATGATATCTGTTTTCTATTTTGATCTGTATTGGAAGTGGCATTTATTTGTACATATTTATGTTTTAACTTTATATATCATTATAGTTTTACAATGTACAGGGTCGTCGAAAGAGGTGTCCCTGATTTCGAATTAAAATAACTAAGGCCTTAATAAAGATAAACCATTTATTTTTACACTGTTAGATTGGAAAAATCTGTAAGTTTTTTTTTACATTACTTAACTTTCAAAGCTTCAATATGAGCTCCCCCTGTTGCTCGGCAAACATCTAAGTAGTAGTCAATCTCCTTCTAGGTGTACTCAGGGGTTACAGTCGCTATTGCTGCATAAATTCTCTCCTTTAATTACTACACAGATCTCAGATTTTTTCAGCATAAACAATGTTTTTGAGATGTTTTGACCATGATTGCTGTGAACTGACTGATGAGTGAAATGGCATCACGTCACAAAGTGGTGTTGTCACATGCACACAATTACGTCAAGGTCAATGCAATCACCACTACCAAAACTCCTTCAGATGTTCTACAATTTCACGTTGGTTCTGTACCGATTGATTGCATATTTCTCATGCAATTTATTTTTTAAATCAGAGACACTTTTTTTGATGACCCTGTGTAATAATGTTTCATTGATATGTAACAAATAAAATTCTATTAAAAGTAGGATTCTTTCATTTAAATCATTTAAGCTTCATGTTTCCTTAAAACTTTTTTCTATATTTGAAAGTTAAAATAGCAGTCAGTACATGTTTTATTTATATTAGTTATGTGATTTATATTATATTTCATGCATATTGCATAGATATATTGATTTTTAGGTCCATTTCTGTTAACTGGTTGCCACTGATCAACACCACAAAATTTTCTTACACCTACAATGCAATTATTTCACATCATATACTTGTTTTCTGTTGTTGTTTTTTTAATAATTTTTACATGTGGGGCATAACAAAATGCTGTTTTGATGCTTAAGATAATTGTATTCAGTCTATAATATAATTTTAAATCAAAAAAGTTTTTGTATTTTAAATAACATACATGAAAATTGTTTTTGATTTGCTTTTGAATTGTTTTTTGTATTGTCCTTATCGATGTGGGCATTCAGTTCTTACCAATGATGATTCGATGTGCCATCACCAAAACATCTGCTATTGGCAACATTTGCTAACAGAAAAGTGTCAATTTTATTTTGTTAAATTACTGGTCAATTCACTTAAGTTTTGTAGCAATACTTGCCAACTAAACAAATTTGTAGAGAAATTAATGGAGAAAAAATGCAATGATTCTTTATTGCCAAATACATTTATCATAAATAGCTGTATACAGTGGTATCCGTTAATTAAAAATCTGCTGGACCTGAAAACTATTCGGATTAACTGAATTTCAAAATAAAATAAAAATTCTGTTGTCATGTTTTTAGAACTCTAGCATGCATAACAGTGAAATGCATTAGGAAATTAGTTATGCCATGCCAGCAATCAAGTGGGTTTCGGTTTTTGTCCCTCATCATACTAATTTAAAGTTTTTTTACTTCTTTATTTATTAAATCCAATATTCAAATGCAGAATAATACACATAAAATAAACAGTAGAAGGGTGTGGGAAGATATACGAAAGGAAGCTTTAAAAACACAAGTAATTATGCATTGTAAGGCCATAACCAGGCAGCAAAGTCCAAGGGTTCTTTGAATTGTTTTCGTGGGACTAATTCACATCTCTACTTTAATAATAAATAAATATAGATAGAAGTAAAGGATAAGTATTCCACTATAATAAAAGTTCTTATTACATTTTTTTTTTAATGTAATATAGTGATATATTAATTTTAAATGTAAAGATTATGAAGATTGAAAATTATGATTATTAAAAGATTATGAAGCCAAGAGGAGATTCAAGAAGTTGCTTTGGGGGGGGGGGGGGGGGGGGGCTCATCCCTTACCTCCCATCTGGTCAAAGCCTTGATGCATTCTAATATTCATATTTGATTTTAAAAAGGGCAAAAGAATCAATTTTAATTGCTTCAATTTATTCCTCTATGAATTAAAAAAATAATAATAATAATTTAATTTTTAAAAAAAAGTAACTTACATTATTATAAAAGTTAGATGTTGCATTAATAAGGTAAAAAGTACTAAAATAAAATTCATAAACATTTTTTCCTTATTACAGTACATGTCACTTAAATGAATCATATTTCCAAATCACATTTTCATTAATTTAATGGCTTATTCCAATGTGCAGAAAACTCACATTTTGATTTTGATTTTTAGTTATTTATTTTATGTGAATTAGACTAATACTATTAGGGGTCAATGCAGGTTTTTTTTTTTTCTTAGCGCCTATTTTGTGAAAAGCAAAAGTTATTTTTGTGAAATGTATCAAATTTTTGCTTCATATTTTTGAAAAATTTTGTGAAAAATAACATTTTGCAACAAAAAATGAAATCCAGTTACTCAAATTTGAACCAAGCATTTATTAATAATAACTTATTTAAATCCTTCTGCTGAAGTTTTTCTTTCTAGTTAACCTGTTTTGTTTGCAAATTGCACATTTTAAAATCTAACAAAAAGAAATAAATAATGAAGAATAGGTTTTTATAGAATGAAGTTTTGTGAAAGGGTCTATTTTATTAAGAGGAATTTTGTGAAAGGGCCTGTTTGATTAAAAGGAATTTTGTGAGGGAGGATGTTTTATTAAGAGGAATTTTGTGAAGGAATTTTGTGTTCATATTTTTGAAAAATTTTGTGAAAAATAACATTTTGCAACAAAAAATGAAATCCAGTTACTCAAATTTGAACCAAGCATTTATTAATAACTTATTTAAATCCTTCTGCTAAAGTTTTTCTTTCTAGTTAACCTGTTTTGTTTGCAAATTGCACATTTTAAAATCTAACAAAAGAAATAAATAATGAAGAATAGGTTTTTATAGAATGAAGTTTTGTGAAAGGGTCTATTTTATTAAGAGGAATTTTGTGAAAGGGCCTGTTTGATTAAAAGGAATTTTGTGAGGGAGGATGTTTTATTAAGAGGAATTTTGTGAAGGGATTTGTTTTATTAAGTGGATTTTTGTGAAGGGGCCCTAAACAGGCCCCAAATTTTTGCTGGATCGACCCCTGACTATAAACTAGTGTTAAGCAACATGTGTTGCAATATTTTTTAATGGAAGTTTTGCATGTTACAATGTTGATAGATCATGTCTGTGTATTTTTGGCATATAGAAAAAGGTTCATTCATAAAAAGTTCATTATCCCTGATCTAAATTATTATTCCTTTCTCCCTTTGACCACCCAGCATACTAAATTTAAAATCTTTAAAATATAAATAATTAAAAAACCCCTGTTATTCTTGTTATTTTGTAGTAACAATGAATAAATAAATAATCTTGAATCTCCCCTCCACCCTTGGTCCCTCCTAGAGTCCTGCATTGGATCGGGTTAGGTTGACACCAATTTTTTTCGTTGCGTGTCAAGTTGACTTTAAATGTTTCAGGTTCGGGTTGACCCAATATTTAATTAAAAAAAAATTATTTAAATTTAAAAGGGAATTATATTTAAAACATAGCTAGTGCAGGCACATCCACAAATAAACTGATTTCATTAAAAAAAAATAATTATCAGAATTATATAATTATAAAAAGCACATTGTAAATATTTTTTAAATGAAAAATCTACATATTTTAATATTAATGAATGTATATATGTTCATTTTTATACAAAAAAGATAAGATTGGTATTAGAGATATAATTTTAGATTATTTTCCAATATTTGTATTAAAATATGGATTGATTTTCTTTCACTTCAGGTTTGAATCGTGTTTCGAGTTGATGCTAAGCAGAAATTTCAGGTTTGAGTTGGGTACATCCCGACTAGTGCATCACTCTACTCCCTTCCTCCATTTGAAATTTTTGCTTTGCAATTTAAGTATGTGGGAAGCAAAGGATTTTTTTTTTTCAATTTGGCTTTTATCATCTCTGTTTAAGAGGCTACTTCACTCAGACGAAAACAACCGCTCGCTAATGTTAATCCTATGGAGGAAATATTTTAAGATATCTCATTCACATTTCAATATTTTTTTTTACGTTGCATAGCTGAGGTTAATTTCTATGCATGCTCCTTTGTACTTTTTCGATTTTTGTTGCAGTTTTTTTTATTGAGGTTCCGAAAGTGAAAGTATCTTAATAAAAAAAACTTGTAATCAAAATCGAAAAAGTACAAAGGAGCGTGCATAGAGATTGACCTCAGCTATCCAATGCAAAAAAAAATCATTTAAAAATATTGAAATGCGAACGAGGTATCTTAAAATATTTCCTCCATAGGATTAGCATTAGCGAGCAGGTGTTTTCGTCTGAGTGAAGTAGCCTCTTGAGTCATAATTTATCTGTCTTTAATATTCTTATTAGTATTTAAAAGCACTTAACTCTTAACTCTAATATACATATTTTTAGAAAATAATGTGCTATGTTTACTTGTATATTTTTTCAGGCACTCCGACTTTTGAAAGCAAATATTCACATAAATTCAGCATAAAGAATATGATAACATACTTGCCAACTTTTACACTTTAGGTGTAAAATTTACACTTTTTGATCATTTTTTACACTTTTACACTTAGGAGGTTTATTTTTACACTTTCTTGCAAAATTTCTTTTAAACTCTATTTTACTTCCTAAAATTAGGAAATACTTTTTAACTTCTTTTATTAATGATAGTTGCTGAAAGTAAAGGAATATTTTATATTGTTAAAATCATGACACAAGGGTTCGTATTCAAAATATACTATATGAAATCGTTTAATTTTCATTGTATTTAAATGGAAGTCGTGTTTTGAGTAAGGTTTTTGTTTAGACTTTCTTAAAGAAAACAAAGAATCTGTCTGTATATGTTTCAGATCAAAATATCAGTGTATTATTTGTATATTATGTGTGACAATATTCACCTGTTACATGCTTAAATGCTGTTTGAGTTTTTTATATGAGGACATCAGTTTCAAAACTTGCCTTATCCAAAATTGAAAAAAATCATGTTTTCTCTATCAATCTATTTTATTGGTAAATCTTCACTGAAGAAACACTACAATCCTTAGAAAAACTAGTTTTAACATGTATTTCTGGCATTCTAAAATATTGATTTACAATGAAAACAAATGGGAGCAGTCAGTTTTTTCGCGATTTCCTCAAATTTGATTTTTTGGATAAGGCGAATTTTGAAACTCACGTCCTCATATAATATGTTATATGTGTCATATGCTCACATGAAAGAAAAAAATTGCATGAAATGCACTTCACGCGTTATTTTACACTTTGCCATTTTGAAAAGTTGGCAGGTATGTGATAATTTCATGTGAGGAAATAAGATTTTGTGTTATTCTAACTGTATGTGATGACAATTTTCATTTCATAATCTGTGTTAATGTCAAATTTCAGTTTTGCTTTCTGTTTTGAAAAGGACATATTCTCTGTTAAATTTGCATTTTCGTTTACTGAGATTGTTTTCTTCTCCACCTCTCCAAAAGTGTGCTGGTGGGCTGACTTTTTTTTTTTTAACCCTCTGACTGACACACCTGTGTTAATACGTTCACTAAGCTCTGCTGCAATACAATCATTATTTAAATTAATATAATTATACAGATATAATGCAGTTTTAATACATTGAGTAATGATTAGTACTCTCAAGGATTACATTCATATATACACTGCTCAAAACAATTAAAGGATATTGCAGTTTTAGGTGGATTTTGTATCTGGGAAACTTTTTAGCTGATTGATACATGGTCGACAGACATAGTAGGTTATATGAGAATAAATTACACATGTTTGGCAGAAAAAAATGCATTTTATTGCGCATTTGTGTACAAAAGGAAAAAAACACAATTTGTGCATATGAGAAAAAAAGAATAAGAAAAGGTGTTTTCTTCAAAGAAAATCATTTTCAGTAGGGGGTATGGTTTCCGCGGGCGGCCAGCAACGTTGAACACCTTTGAGGCATGGACTCAATGAGGCTATTAATGACGAGTTGGGGTATTCTGCCCCACTCTTCCAGAAGAGCTCTTTCCAGTTCTTGGAGAGTTTGTGGGGGTTGTTGGCGGCCAGAAACTCGTCTTCCTAGAGTGTCCCAAACGTGCTCGATTGGATTCATATCTGGAGAACACGCTGGCCATTCCATTCGAACGATTCCTTCCTCGAAAAGGAAATCCTCCACCAGGTTTGCACGATGTGGCCTGCAGTTATCGTCCATTAAAATGAAGTTATCTCCGATTGCTGCAGCGTAAGGGACTACAATAGGTCTGAGGATCTCATCCCTATATCGGCGACCAGTCAGAGCTCCATCTCGAATGATGTAGAGGTCAGTGCGCCCGTCAATGGAGATGCCACCATACACCAACACTCCTCCACCGCCAAATCTGACACTTTCGTGCACGAACGCAGGATTATTCCTACTGCCACGGTCCCTCCAGATGAAAATACGCCTATTATCCGGATGCACAGAAAAACGGGACTCGTCAGAAAACAGAATATTGCTCCATTCATTTCTCCTCCAGTTGACATGCTCGGTTGCCCACTCCTGCGGTCGCGACGATGCCTTGATGTTAATCTAACACATACCATCGGTCGGCGAGCATAGAGACCTACAGCATGGAGCCGGTTTCGGACAGTCTGAGTTGAAATCGTGGTGCCTGTAGCCGAGCGAAGGTGTTGTTGGAGAAGAGTAGCGTTCATGTTTCGGTGTCTCCGAGCTGTTAACGCTAAATACCGATCTTCATTGGGCGTTGTTGCCCATCTACGACCTTGCCCTGGTCTTCGGTCTGCACATCCACTCTCCAAAAAACGGTTCCAGATCCTGGAAATGACACTTTGTCACACTCCAATGACTTGCGCTACTTCGGCTTGAGTTTGGCCCCCTTCTAACCTACCAACAATTCTCCAAGCTTCTGAATCTGTCAAATGACTTCGCTGAGACATCGTACTCATCGAAACAAAGCAATCACTGAATGCCGATCATCCTTGTCTTCATTCTCTTTTATCCAGTTGAAAGTCAAATTTCATTCGCTGCCGCTGAAGCGACGTTTTTGACGTCGAACTCAAAATTTGCATACTCCACAGTTTGAAAACCAGAAAAATTTGCATTTGTGATTCTCTTCTTCTATTTTCGGCAAAAAAAATTTCGTTTATATCTTTATTTTATATAAAACTTCAAATATCCTTTAATTGTTTTGAGCAGTGTATAATTAAGTTTTTTTAATATGATGTTGTAATAATCATCTATTTTAGCGTTTATAATAAAATACAACAACATTAACAGCATTATAATTTGGCCCTTTTGCTGACAGTCAGAGGGTTAATTTCCCTTGAAAATTTCTTTCGAGAATACCATACTTTTATGTGCATGCTGTGTCCTTGTATAAGCACATTGTCTCTGATTTTTAATACCTCATTCAGGGGAAAAAATTCAGATAAAAAGTTTTTAAAAATGTTCAAACAGATTTTATTCTATTGATATCTAACAGTTAGTACTAAAACTGAAAGGTATTCACAGTGTATTGCTTCATAGTTTTGTAAATTTAAATACAAAATTGCTGACCAATGGCTTTATAAAGTAACCAATGTGTATGCAAAGGCCAGTCAAATCCCAAATATACCTCATGTGTATGTCAATATTTAGCATAAATTTGGATGAGGGGGAAAAAAATGTGAAGCATACACAAAAAAATATGGTGCTGGGAAATCCTTCTAAAAGCGAAACAGTTTTCATTAATGGTGTTTCAATTTTGTTTTTAAGCATAGTCTCCCTCAAGTGATATGTTTCCTCTGTAAGGAATAATATTGAATGTAAATTGTAAATTCAATGTCAAATTAAATGTAAAATGAAGTAGAGTTTTACCCAGAAAATGTTTTATTCACTTTTTTTTTTATATTTGTAATATCATTCCTAAATATTTAGCTCTGAATTGCTTCAGTTGTGGGATAATTAAATTCTGTATTAACAACATTGTGGACAAACATATCACTAAAATCTCATGTTTCCTATTCTGGCACTTATTGTCCAGCACAAGAATTCTCATGGTAGTACATGTATATAGAAACATACCTGGTCACTGGGTAAAGCAATAAAACTATGTATTCACCATGTATTAAGGAAGTAGAAATATCTTGTATTTTTGTAAACTATTATTTTTGCAACATTTTTTACATTCATGCGACTATTTAGATAGTTAGTTTATGGGATTTTAGGTTACTAAAGCATTTATTTTTGTATACTTTCCCGTGGCATATCCTGAGTGCGTAAGATTTTTTTCATTTGGAACCGCTATTTTACGAAAATTAATCTTTGCAGAATTTGTAACAATTGTTCGCAATTAAATAAGGAAATGATAATCATTTGAAAGTGTTGGTGGTAAAATAAAAAATGTACATACTCTGCATGTATGCTCCCAGGTTAAAAATTTTCTCATAATCAAGTAGATTATTTCTGAATTTGAAACTGTTGGGGTGCAGAAGGTTTTCAGTATTTTCACTGAAATCAGCTTTATTTAAAGTCATTCTGGCTGTTTCTGAATTTAATGCTAAAATAAGGATAAACTGTGACCATTAAATAAGAAAGGCAGGCAGTGTAAATAGATTAAATTGCTGTGTTATACAAATACTATGCTTTTAATTTTTTATAATACATATTATTTTTTTTAATTTATTTAATTCATAAAATAAGTATAACAGCAAAAGAAAATAATATAAGCTCAACAGTTGATTTTAAGGTGAATGTCAAAATAATTAATAATTGTTTGTTGCATATATATATATATATATATATATATATATATATATATATATATATTTGTGTGTGTGTTTCTAAATTTTAGAAGCATTCTTTCAATTTCAAAGTTAAAGAAAAAAAATAGTTGTTAAAAACTATTTGTTTAAAAAACTTGAAATTAAAATAGAAATAAATATTTTTAATTGCATTTCATGCATGCAATACATGCATTTGCCCATGTTTTGTTCATTCATATGTAGAGTACAAATGAAGAAAAATTGTTGTAAATTAAAAATAATAAAAATTTTATATCTTTTTGATTTGTATATTTGACATGTTATGTATAATGTTATTCATTAGAATTTTCATTGATAATACCTTACTCTACAGGTATTTATATTGTGATAACTTTGTGCCACACACATAGTTTAGCTTTTCCAACGAGCTTGGAATTTCATGCCTGTGAGATATAGTTTGATATAAGTTATGTAGCTTGTACAATGTTATTTCAATTTTATTGCTTATATATTCGCAAATGCATTTTTTGACAGCTGCTGGATATCAAACTTTTCCTTTTTATTTTTCAGACTGAAGCAGATTCTGAACAATTTATACTTTCTCAGTCATCACAGCCTGTATACTCTCAAGAATTCGCAAAGAACACTCAAGCAACAAAAACAGGTCTAAATCCATTTAATCACCAGTCACCACCTAATCTTCATGCTCATTCTCAAGTTCCATTAGCAGATGACAATTCACCTTTACAATTTTCGGATGGATCTTCTGTACAGGCGAATGGCTTAGATTTACCACAAAATGAAGATCCTCCCGATTTGTTGGCTGGAACTCCACCCTCTCCACCACCATCTCCTACAGACTATCCTTTTTTGCACAGAGCCATATCTGATCAAACTAAAAATGCTCAGTTGCAAAAGTCAACTTCTGATATGCAGTTTGCCCAGTCTTCTGCTAATGAATCAGATGAAGGTGATGGAGATTTGCATGATCGCATTCAAGCCAAATTCCAGCAGATTCATGAAAATCAAACTGCACAGAATCAATCTGAAGTGGACACTAGTGACTGTGACCAAAATTCGGATATCAGATTCTTAACGCCTACTTATTATAAGAATGTAAGTTTAAATCTTCTTGCATTTCTGAGTTCACTAGAGCAGTGATGATAATCTTTTTTTTTATGTTAATTTAATGTACCTTAAAATGCACAAATTCTGTTATTCTTCAACTTTAGGGTGTGCCAAAAAGTTTCACCGTAGACTCCCTCAAATACGCATAGCTTGGGGCCAAACATGCAGATTTTGGAATTTTGTGGATTTCTGGTCACTGTTTTGTTTACACTTTTAAAATAGTAATTTGAATGTAATAATGCACTCGAAATTATAATGAATGCTTACAATATAGTAAAATATTGAAATAATTAACTAAAGTAATAAAGTACAATAATAAAAATTAAGAAAATTTATAAAATGATTAAAATATTAAAAGTAAAGATCAAGTAAATGATTAATAGTTTAGTGCATAACTAAATATGCATATACTTGATGAGAAATTTTTTTATTGAATTATTCAATAAAAAACTTGCATCATAAAGGTACACTAATAATTTACATCAAAATCGTAAAATAATGAAGTTTTATTTCATACTTAATAACCAAAAAAGCTTGTTTAATACATAAATGTATTTGGTAAAAAGATCGTAATCACCACTGATATCAGCGCTATCTTGAATTTTTTTTTGAAATAAATTTATACTTTTTTTCCATAAGAAAGGCATGAGTTCAGTCATATTAACCAGAATTACATATTAAAATACGTATGGAATGATATATATAAAAAAACTCGAACTTTTCCCTGCATCTTAACTGAAAGTTTCACTGTGTACATCTCAACATTGTAAGGATTTTAGGTGTTTACTAAGTATAGGGTCGCGGATTTGAGGGAGGTGTACTGTATATTGATTGGCATGCATGGTACAAATGATATGGACATAGGCAAATGAAATTCCGATGCTCTCCTTCATCATACAATTTCAGGAGCATATCTGGTGCGTCTAGAAAATCTTCTCATCAGTTTGGTTAAGTCTTTTTCTTAGCATCTCTAATTACACTAAAAATAGAGTTTACCATTCACTTAAAATTTTATCAATTAGCCTGACTTGCTAATCATAAAACTGTGGGTCAGTCAACAAGAAAATGGGAGTCAATTGTGAAAAAAATAATGAGTTAGTTTTTAACAACATTTATTATGGCCATATCAGACAGGAGAAGATAAATAACAAATATTTTAGAAACATGTTGGCTCTCCTTGTTGGGTAAATAGGTTCACCAAACTTTTTGTAGGGTTTGTGTGTTGAATACGCAGGGTTACCTGATAAATTCACATATCTTTGGCATGTTTTCTTGTTTCTGAAATCCTACCTTTCTAGCTTCATTCCTACTGGTTCAGTTTATCTAGTGTTAATGAATATTCAACTTTTCCAATGTGATCTCAGAAAAGTTCGGTAAGTAAGAATATGCAGCAAGATTCCCTCCTTCAGCAAGGTCCAGCAACTTTTGCTGACTATAATGTCATGTAGGGCTTCCGTGTGCTAGGGCCATGTTGCACACATAGTAATGTGAGTTTTAATTTGAGACTTTCACTAACAAAAATGGAATGAAAAAGAGACAGATAAATGAAAATTAATATATTACTTTTATTGTTATTTCATTCCCTCAAAACCTTTAAGTCATTTAGATCTGGAAAACTGAATAGATATGAAAGCATACCCAAAGGTATTATTAGAAAATATGAAAGGTGAAACAAATTCGCTCCTTTATAGATACAGATTGCATTTTTAAAATATTTTTTCTCATTTAACTCAGCAATTAAAACAATTTGCTTTCTCTCAATTTCTTTTATTGCTGGTAAAAGGAATGGTAACCGAAATGCAGTTTGGGAGAGCAGGTAATTTTTTTTTTTTTTTTTTTTTTTTTTTTAGCCACCCACAGGGAGGCTTATTCTTTCAATCTCTATCATTTTTCATGTTTATGAAAAGTCACAGCAATCCATCGTTGCCACAGGTTAATCTCGGAAAATGAAACATTTGAAGTTACTGAAAAAATTAATAACTCAAAAAGTATTTATCACAAAATTATTAGACAAACTGCGTTAGAAAGGAAAAAAATTGTATTTTTCTTGATATAAATTTAAAATCGAATGATTATGCCGTTTTTCAAATAATGAATTTCAAAAATTACCAAATTTTACAATGAAGTACCATAACGAAACCTTCACGCGTAAAAAGATAATGATAACGGCTGTTGCTTTCGGTCGAGAATGGACCAAACGATGTCCGTATTTTACTATTTTTACCGTTTTTAACGAAATTCTGTAACTTTAGAAGAATTTTTCTTTGAATAGGCAATAGAAATGCATAAAATCGTTACAAAAATTTTAAAATTACAAAAAAGGATAGATGCAACTTATCAGATATGAAAAATAAAGAAGAATTTTGGTACTTTCGTTCTTTCGTGTTATAGCAGCCACCAAGCATGAAATATTTTTGTTTATGTTTTCATTAATACAAGGGCATCCAACCCGGGCTTCCTGGGATTAGAGGATATAGGTAAAAACCATTTTTTTAAATTAAAAACTCTAATAGATTTTTTACATTTAATATATATATATATATATATATATATATATATATATATATATATATTTAGATTGTCCCCTAACAACACCAAAGAGCATTTTTATATGAAATATGTCAATTATATATTTTTGAAATTGTCGAAGAAATCGCTGAAAATTTCTTTATATACAACAGATTTTCTTATTCTGATAATTTCGGTGGTTTTAAGCGCTTATTTCGATTAGATGTTTGTTAAATTTGTGTTTTATTTATACTATTGTTATTTATTGCTTAATGAAATTTTAACTTCGTTATGGAATATTAGATCGAAACAAATGCTGAACTATTTATATTATTTAAAATGCAAATGGATTAATATTTTGTAATCGTCTGCAAGCGATAGAGATTTTAAAAAAAATCGTGCTTGAAATTTAATTTAAATGCTATAATAAATGAGTAAATCGTGATACAGTTTTCAAACAAATTGCATTTGAATGTAGATTTTTTTTCCCTATCTAACGGTGTGAAAATTGAAAATGTGCGATGTTTAGAAATAAAAAAAATTGCAGTAGCAAAAATCTCAAAGCCAAAATTTCATCGTCAGCTGTTGCCATTCGCAAAATGACGTCAGCGTTACGCACGGACACGTTTGTCCTTTATAATATATATATAGATTATAATATAGATATTGTAAATTTGGTACTTTCGTGTTATAGCGGCTTCCAAGGATGACTGCCAGGCGGTAAAGATTTATCGCCAAATTATAAAGCATGTATGACATTATAATAATATATGATATATATGTAACATTTCTGTACGTATGTGGCCAAGTTATAGTCATATAGGATGCATATGTGATGTATATATATGACATGTGTATATGATGTATATACGACATATAAGACATAAATAATGTGTGTATAATGACGTATATGGCACATATAGGAGTGTTTGGAATATATATATGCATATATAGGATGCCTATATAAGCTTTGCGATGATCTTGGCGAAATATCATAACTGCAACCTTGCTATAATCATAATTGTGGGAGCCGCTATAACACGAAAGTACGGTAATTTTTATTTTTTTTTTTTTTATAGCCACACACAGGTTCTAATTCTTTCAGTTTACAGTAAAATTCATGTTTATGAAAAGTCACAGCCACTCCATATATAAAGAAGGACACCCTTTATGCATAGCTATACAAATGGTTGTTACTGACGATATTAAAAATCAAATTGTCTCTCTGTATTATGCCGATACTTCGGCTTGTATTTCCTTTCTCAGTACCTAATTGCCATACAGCGGGCGCAGACCCTATTTAAACAATAATATAAAGGATCCAACAAAGTTAAAGCCGTCATGGCGGACATTTCTAAGGGGACCCGTGGCCCTATCTCCAATAGTAATGAAGTTACCTCTGGGGGGGGGGGGGGGTAAGTTCTTGTAAGTTCCTGGGAGGAAAGGTTCAGTAAGACCTTTTTGGTGTTCTTCCCTCATGTAAACCCCTTCATGTAACATATCAATAATTGATAGATCTCGTCAAGCACTATGGTCTGGTCCTACTCTCCGCCTCTCACTCGCCCCCTCCCTTAAGAAGCATATTTCTCTGTTTCAACTTTTCTAAATTTTAGTTTTTCCCATCTTTCTCAGCCCCTTTAAGCCCCACAGAGGGCGTAGGCCTCTTCTAAAAGATCCAACGAGATTAAAATCGTCAAAGCCGACATTTCTAAGAGGGTCCCGAGGCCCTATATCCCATAGGACCGGAATTACCCCCCCCTCCTCACGTTGGAGACATTCAAGGTGCTCAAACCCCGTCATGTAACATATAAGAAGTTTGATCTCATCAAGCACTTTTGTCTGGTTTTACTCTCCCCCTCCTTCTCTCCCGTCTCCTGTCAGGAGCACTTTCCTTATTTATTTTTTTTTCAATTTTTCATATTTATTTTAGTTTTTCCCATTTTTCTCTGTTCCTATGGACCGGACAGCTCCAAAATTTTACCAAAATTATCTGTAAACTACCTAAAGGTATCCCCCCTTTCTTTTGGCGCCCTCGGTTTTCACGTATCTCTCGAGGGGGCCCGTTAGAGGGGCGAAAAGGGGGATCCCTTTTAAAGTCCTATCTCTCAATTTCAAGTGAGGATTCATTTTAAAGGTCTCGTAGAGCACTTGTGTTTTGTATAGCTCCCCCTCCCTTCCCCCCACCGCTCCCCAAGATCCCGTCAATTAATGCTAACTCATCATTTGTTAAACAACTTCTCTTAGCTTTATCCATCATAAAAGCTGCTATCATAGAACTTTTCATTATCTTTTTTAGGTTATCTATTAAGTGCTAAAATGCCTTGAATGATTAAAAATAATTTAAAGGGTGTCATTAAGCCAGCACATTTGTAAACAACAACTACCTCGCCACGTCTCAGCCCATTGAAGCCACGTCTTTTTACTATTATAGTTATTAAAAATACTTCTAGTCACCGAATCCTTTTAAAACTTGGTGTGCTCGTGCCTAATATATTCCGCCAGCTCACAAAAAATCTTAAAGCGCTAACTAAATTCTAAAGTGGAGAAGCTGGCTTATGCTAACAAACACTTTTTTTGACGAGTTAGACTTGGCTGAAACAACGATAAAAGCCGTGGGTGGCCAATCTATATTCTGCCGTAAGGTAGAATTTTTCCCGCTTGTTTTTTTTTTTTTTTTTCAAAAGAATAATTTATTGTATATTCTGGACTATAACGCTCATTTTTGAAACAAGAAAATTGATTAAAATTTACAGGTGTGCATTATATGTTGAGTATAACAATGGAATATTAACATGTAAGGAAAGATAAGCATAATAATTTAGAGTTTGATACAAGTGAACAATAAAAGAAGACATGACCAATAGAATTTTCCAATGAATGATCCCAAATGTTTTGTGAGGATTCAGTCAGATAGATGAACTTTATCTTGTGTTTTTATTTCCAATTTGTTCCTACTTCATTTATGTTCATATTAGATACAATACATTTTAATGATCTTTATTGCATTTTCATGCTACATGACTCTCGAAGGTTTCTTTGCAAAGAAGGAGGCTTCTGCAACAATTATACATATACAGCAACAATATGTGTATACAATATAGCATTTGGCATAATATGGAGAGTATAGCTAAAAGTAGAGAAATACAATCTCAAATCAAGGATGCATGTTATGTGCCAGAGTACAATAACAAATAATTATAACAATATTTATAACGCCAAAATATATGTTTTTTTTTCCTCAGGGGATGAGAAAGATGTTAAATTTTGACTTATTATTGTTTAATTTGTGAGTTATGTTTTACAAATTTTCTAGGATTTATGCATAAAATGCGAGTAAATGCAAATTCTGAATAAAATCTGTGAAAATGGAATTACTAGGGACCAAGAGAAAATTCCATTTTGGACAAGTTTTGCATTTTAGTTAGTATAATTGTGTGGTGGTCTATTTATTGAGATCATGGAATGCTTCTGTTTAAAGTATGCATCTACCTTCTGGATACATTTTTGAAAAATATGAAAATTTTATGAAACGTGTGTTTCTAGTTAAAACAGGGCATAAAACTGTGAATTCAAATAAAATTTTAATTAACTATTCAAATTTAGGCAATATGTAGTCAAATTTTAGTAAAAATTAACATTTAGCCAAACTTTCTATAACAAAATCTAACCAGTATATTTTACTCTTTTTTTCAATGATATTTTAGTAAATCACCTACCTGTGTTTTTTTTTTTTTTTTTGCAAGATTTGCAATACCTCTTAAATTTATCAACATATACCAAATTTGGTATACACAGCATGATATTTTTTTTTATAAATTTATATATTTTTCAATAAAAATAGTTTTTAAATTAATAAATACATACTTGCAAGCTATATTTTGCTTCATAACATACCAATAAATGAGTAGAATTGTGTGACAAAATTTTATTTCTATATCTTAAAAACCTTTTAAGAAATTTGATTTTCATAAACCTAAAAAATGCAGTTTTCCAGAAGGCACAAATAAAGAAACAGTTGCCATACACTCATAAGACTATAAAAAGTAAAGAAAAAAGCTGTTTAAATGCATCGTTTACATTTCTCAGGCCTTTTAAAATCTCACTTCCGGTTTCAGAAAGTTCAGTTCCAAATAAAATTTGGGCTAGGACTTTGCTTCTAATTATCGCTAAACCAAAAGTAAAGCATTTTTGGAATTCTAAATGTTTGAACTTTAATTTAAAATAATTTTTTTAAAAATTTAATTTTTTTGCAAAAACAGTGTTTTGGGGCTAAGCACATACCTTAAGACAGGATTCTGTTTTAGATAGGTTCTGTTTTCACAGGTGTTACTGTATATCAGTTTTATTTTCATAATTGATGCATTTATTTGGTTATTTCATATTTTAAAAATTGTTCATTTTTGCTCTTTCTATAATTGTTTGTTAAAAGATCATTTTAAAATTTCTTAGGGTAAAAAGGAAGTTATATATGTTTCTGATGTGGAATCAAATGATTCATCTGTCATAACAAATGATCCTGGCAGTCAACAAACTGATCCTAGCTGGTCGAGAAATCGGTCTGCTCTTCCTGCTACACAATATGTGGTATGTTTTTAATTATTCAATCTGGGTTGCCTAAATTTAATGTTAATGCTGCTGTTATATCTATTGTTGCTGCTACTACCGTGTTTACTTGCATAATTTATGTCCCTGTGTATTTTTTGCATCTCTTACTTTTGAAAAAGTTCTAGCAAAAACCTGTTTTGTGTAATTTCTACATTAAGGATATCAAATTATTTGCATTAGCAGTCCCCTATAGGTCACGACTCACTGGTGGGTCACTGGTGTTACTATTTTCAAAGGAATAATATAGATAAATAACTTTTTGAAAATACAGTGTTTTATTAAACATTGTATAGAGAACAGCTTGAGGCTAAAATTAACAAATTTCAATTCTGATATAGACTCTCTCCCTGGTATAACACAATGCCATGAAACACACGGATCTTTAAGCTGTATTTTTAAAAATAATGCATTAAATAATAAACCCCCTTCCCTGCATAGTAAAAGAAGGTTTTATGATTATTCCATTTTTGCAATCTAGGTTTTTACACTATTGCTGTTCTTTAGTGTAGTATGCCTTGTACACCTTTTCCGTAATATAAATTATGTAAAGGATTCCATCTATGTAGTATATCTACATATTTGGTGCTTTGCAGAATTTTTTCAAACATTAAAGTGGCGCCCTTAACAATAAAATTTAGAAACCGTTGATTTGAATTAATGAAATGGGGATTTATACAAATCTAACCACATGTGGGCTGGATTATTTTTTTTTTAAAATCTGTACTGAGATCAACTTTTAACAACTTGTTAATTTTTCTTTTTTTTTCTACTATAAAAAATGTCAGTTTCAAAATCACCCGTTTTCAACATGAAGCTGCACATAGAGGTGAGTTAGCATTTTCATTATTAATACTTGATTGCGGCTCACACTGAATGTCTAAGCCTATATAAACATTAAAAGGAATATTTTCAAATTACAGTTTTCTGAAATTAGTCACTTTTTTGATAAATTTTGGTCTTTCAAACTGTAGTTCAGCTTTTTTTTAAGTATAACTAAAAAATTGTTTGGCAAAATATTCTGATATTTTGTAAAGAAGTTTAGAAGCATCTAGTAATCGACTTCTAAGATATTTATAGGTTATAATTTACAGTTTTTTCAAATATTAATTTCCGATTTTTTATCATACAGATATGGAAATTAGATAAAGATATTCTAAAACTTTCAGTCCATATTACTTGAAATTTGGTTTTCGGGCATAAATTTCAAAGTAAATAAAAAATATTTTGTGGGTTTCTGGTGCCCCTCTTAGTTATCACAAGAAGGGTTAAACCCCAAGGTATCAATTTAGCAGAGTGATGTAAAAAAATGAGAGTAAACTTCTGAATACATAAGAACTGTGCAATTAATTTTGTAAAACAATCTGTATATAAACTTCATAATTCAATTAAGTGTTTATACTCAATCTTCAAAATTTGTAACTAAAATGTATAAAATGTTACTTACATAAACTCTCAATAAGGATTGCAGGAATTCCATAGACGATATCTTTATTTGATAAATACACAGGTCGGAACATTAACTTATTGCTCCAAAAAATATATAAAGATTAACAATTTGAAGAAGGAATGACTTGAATCTCGGTTACCTTTCAGAGCCATATTATCAATACAGATGATTTTTGAACACTATACCTACAAGCGTTTTATTACTATCATAAATTAAATTTACCATCTTCCTATTTTCTCTACAAAATTTCATTTACTTTGAAAAAACATCTCAAGATTCACTAGACACATCTCCAAGCAGCCATTTACTTCGTCACTCATCCAAAAGTGAAATTGCTGTCCCTTTAAATTGGAACGAAAACTTATTGGCCAATCTATGCAATTGGCATAAATTGGAAGATAATTAACTTTTTACTTTCATTTAAATAAATTTATTAAATACTGTTAAGAATTTTAACTACTTTAAGTATAAAAAAATGACTTGAAAAATGCTTTTTACTTATTAATTATTATTACAACATTTTTAACTTAAAGGAAAATGAATGCGGACGAATGCAATCGCAAGCAAAATTGCTGAATACGATCCATGACCGAGGAGTGGCACAAAACAACACAACCGAGTTGATGTAGAAGTAAAAACATAAACAAATGCTGGAAAGGTGGCGAGAAGGAAATGAAGTACAGTAACCGAATTCAAGTCAAATTTACAATACGATTAGAAAATATAATTAAAAATGTTGGGGAAAATACTGTTTCCCCCACATATTGTTTTCCAATTACAGTGTTGTCATTGAAAGTTGCCATTGATCGAACATTTCAAAAGAAAATCCTGATTTTTTTTTTTTTTTTTTTTTTTTTTTTAATGAAAAAACTATATATTTGAATATTAATGAGTGTGTATGTGTTCATTTTTATTCAAAAAGATAAAATTCATATTAGATATATAATTGTGTACTACTTTTTCATAATTGTATTGAAATATGGTTTAATTTTCTCTTCCTTCGGTTTCGGGTATAAATATTTTGGAATTTGGGTCGGTTTCGAGTTGACTTTAAGCAGAGTTTTCAAGTTCGTGTCGGATACACAACCCGACCCAAGCAGAATTCTAATTCTGTGTCCTCAATTTCGAGTGTAGATTCAATCTTTCAACAAAATTTAAAAGTAGCGAATTAGTGACTACTTTTGAAAAGTAGTATGTAGTCGCTACTTTTTAAAACAAGCAGTTGTAGTTAACTACATTTTTGATAAAGTAGTTGTAGTTCGCTACTAAAAAAAAGTAATTTTTTCAGACTCCTGACTTATTCATATTGAAATACGTATTTATTGTCATCTGAAACATAGTTCTGTTCAAACTTTTTGTAAAAATCCCAACAATCAGACATGCTAAAACCTAAATATGAGCCGGAAGAATTATTCAAGGTTGAACCTGACTCACAGAAAGAAAATTAGAGTCATCCTGACCCGAAAAATAAATAGAAGCAACCCGACTATGCTGCAGGACTCTATTCAATGATCTCAAGGTGTTCGCTATTCTGAGGTTTCATTATATTTGAATATTAAAAATATATAAATTTGTCCATTTTTCTATATAAAATATAAAATTGGTATTAGATATATAATTGTACATTATTTTTCATAATAGCATTAAAACATCATTTATTGTCCTTTCATTGCAGGTTGAGGTATTGCGTGTCGAAATATGTCGAGTCGGGTTGTGGGTCAGCAAAAATTATTTTTGCTGGTTCGGGTCAGGTTGCGGGTCGAGGACATTTCTTGTTGCGGGTTGGCTACAAATGGAATTTGCAGGTTTGGGTCGGGTTGTACCCAATCCGTGCAGGACTTTACCACAAGGCCACTAAATGAAAAAAAAGTGGTTATTAAAAAATTGTCTGTCAGCGGCCACCTTATGGCCACTTTCCTTCAAGGAAAGAGTAAAATTTCTTTGCATTTCTACTTTTGCTGGTTGAAATATGTTTATATTAACATATTTATTTCAGCTATTTAATTTTAGATTGATATTAATTGAAATGTTAATAAAAGTTTACTGTTTAGAACTTTTAAATAAAAAAGTGGCCACTAGTTTAAAGAAAGTGGCCACTTATAAAACTGTTACTACTGGCCACTAAACAAATTTTCCAGTTTTGCTCTTTATTCAAACTCTTTAACCATGTTAGGTAAGAACTAAATTAAGTAATAAATAGACAGTGGGCATTTTATTTATATTGTATACCAACCACACTACTTGTATTGCTAATGTTATATTGTAATGACAGATTTATGCCTTACTAGCCTTCCAGATTGCAGTGAGCTATCAAAAGAATATTGTTTACTTTTTTAATATTCACTGAATTTAGTTTCTTAAGTTAGTCATAAGTTTTACATGAAGTATTGCTTGTTTAAAAGTAGTTTAACCAATGTATCTGTATCATACTAATTAATTTTCTTGTGCATAATAATTGTTGTAGTTGTACAGTTGCATGTGCTGTTTTTAAAACACATCTGCATTTTTCTATTTTTAACTTACAGAGGCCAAACAAAAGAAAAAATAAAAAAAATTCACCTGCCAAGAAAAAGAAAAAAAATGTACCTCCTAAGAAAAGAAAACCTCCTAGGCAATTCCTACCTTCTAGTGATTCTGAAGAAAATCCTGCCAGCCCTGCACCACGAAGTAAGCCACCATATTATCCTTCTGCATGTACAGTAGATGAACTTAGATCACTGCATCTTATTTCTGTATCTGCCGATTACACAATAGATGAACATAGATCACCACATCTTATATCTGTATCTCCCACTTGCACAATAGATGAACTTAGGTCACCACATCTTCTTTCTTCATCTGCAACTAGCCCAAGAGCTGAACGTGGATCACCACACCATCCTTCTACATCTGCTACTCGAACACGAGCTGAACTTGGAGGACCTAATAAAAGGAGAAAAATGACAAAAGCCTTGTACAGATCGCCGACTTTATGTATAGATGAATTTATTTCTACTGTAAGGTTAGTTTTAAAAAAATAGTTTTAGATAATCTGTTTTTTAACTATGCTTAATACCAATCATTTAATCTTTAAAAAGAGAAGATTCCATTTCAACTAGTATATGTTAATTAGGGAAATTAGTAATGAATCATAAAATATTTCATCTTTTATGCGATAGATAAAATATTTTATGATCCATTACTAATTTTACTGCAAAACCATTCAATTTTACTGTTTATCCATACAACTGTACATTTAGTACCAAATCTACACATTGTATGGCCGTACAAGTTGGTAGCTATGCATTGTTATAAAAAAAATTGTTCATTATATAGCAAATATTTACAAAACTGTTTTTGGCTTATGAGATTTTTTTTATAGTACATTTCTTTTAATCTACTGGAATTTTAATTCCAGTAAATTTAAAAAATGGTTACAATTATTTTATTTGTAAGATCATAAGTGAAAAGTAAAATTGCAGTTATGTAAAAATCTTACTCAAATTTTTAAGAATTAGAGAGGCAATAACCCCTTAAATAAATTATATATGTTCATTCTTTAATGGTCACGGAACGGAGAAGAAAAAGATCTCACCAAATTGAAGCATGTTGATCATGACACAGGAACTACACTATGTTGAAATTAAATCAAAGTTCTTTTATTCACAATTAAAAATGAAGAAAAGAAGGGTTTCCTCTTGGCTACTAATTTAATCACTGAATATAGCATATTTAAATTACTAGATGAAACATTGTAGTTCAGCCAGAAGTCGATACTTAAAAATTTTTTTAATTTGTTTAATTAATTATTTTAAATGAAAATGGCAAAGATTAAAATAAAAGGAATTGGCACAACTTTATCGACAGCCCCCATCAGAAAAACTGACAAAAAAAAGTAACGATCAAAGTATATATATGACACATACTGGAAAAGCCAAAATGAAAACACGGGCCTTTCAATTTAATTGATTAGAATTTAAAGCCAACAGTAATTAAACGAATAAGCATGCTGAAAATGAAAGTAAAGCTGTTTTCTATCCATCCACACACATACATACGGCACCAAAACAGGAGAGAAGGAATGAAAAGGCTGATAATAGCAAACGATGTGTGTGCATCACACGTGGCAGAGCATTGGGACTCTGATGAAAAAGTAAATAACCACATACGACTATCGCTGTAAAGAATGAATGAAGCAATATTAAATAAAAACAAGAGGGCTGGAATAAAGATAAACATCGAAGTACCCCAATGTGTAACATACGAAAATGCCAATAAAAAAATAAAAGTGCAGCAAAATAAATAATGTGAGAATTCATCTCACACACCCCTATGTGAAATGTAACAAATTGATATTAACCAAATAAAAACAATAGTAATTGTATTATAGAATTATATAAAAAAAATTATGTGATCCTAAAAAAATATGCTAAGTGAAATAGTTATTTTTAAAAGATAAAATGCCATATTTCATCTATAAAGTTTGAAAACAATCAATTTTTAACTCAATCTAAGCATTAAAAGATTTTTTTTTAAAAACTGTAAAAATGAGCTTAAAAACAGTCATGCTATGATTATATTGTAATAAAAATTAATGTGATCATATAGATAAAACTTCAACTCTAATTTGCACTTTTAGATCATTACCAAATACAAAATTTCAAGTCTTTCAGGATGAGGAAAAATGAGATCTTCTATCTACATAACTTGAGGCGAGGACAAACTTATTTTATTATTATGGGATTCTACCATTTAAAAAAAATGTGCTTTAATGGACATGATATGAGACTTTATCGTGAAACAGACAAATAATACTATGTAATGTTAAAAACTGAGATGATAAGCTAATCTCTGTTTAAAAAGTAATGTGATTTGGTTTTTCGAAAAATTTTTGGCTCGTAATTTCACGGCTTTATCTAATTTTTATGTATAATTTTTGTTATATCTGTTATTTATTATTATTTTATATGTTATATCTGTTTACGTTTTCTGACTAAAGAAAGAATAATCTGTTCCTTCTAAACTTTCATTATTACTGGTGTTTATTACATCCTTCTGTAAAACTTAACTATGACAGTAGTATACAAAACTATAAACAAGGAATTTTCATGCAAACACCTTTATCTGGCGACTTTTAAGATGGAAGTCATACCTAGTATTTTTTCATTTTTTGGTGGACAATCTTCGATAGTCGGGATACACAGATGAAGCATTTGACCCGAAAATTGTGAATATGTAACAAATGTGGTGTCAAGCCCACCTTGTTTATGCATTTTGGCTATTAAATCTCTGTGTTTGGCGACAGTTGCTTTCATAGAATATGATTGATGGGAAAATGGACAAGTAACTGAAAATTTTTAACAATTGTTTAATATATGTTATGTTATATTTTTGTCAGATTTTTTTTTTCCAAATTATGAAAAATAAATGTAATATTCCATTATAATTTTCGTTATAACCTTTATGATAAAAGTATTAGTACCAAAAAATTTACAATATTAATCATCTACTTTTATTGCATAAAACTTCATTCAAAAGTGCATAAAAAAGGTAAAATTGTGTTAACTATTACGGAAATAATTTCTTTCATAATAAATATGAATAAATCTGCTAAGTATTTATTACAAGATTGAAATAGCATGTAAATAAATAAATAGAATAGTGTGCAATTTATATTACTCTATTATAACAACAGTATTATCCAGGGTTGGCAAGTTTTTGCCGCAGGTGGAAAAAACCGGTAAAAACCGTGCTGGCAAAAATAGGTTTTTGCCAGCAAAAATGGAAAAAACTGATTTTTTACATATAAATGCGTGTTTCATTTCTTTTACTTATCTTAAATTAACAATCACAGAATAGTAGTGCATTGCATTATGATAACTTAATACACTCATCTTAATTACCTGAGAAATTATTAATTTCATCATAAAAATAAATTCTTTAATTGAAAAAAAGCCATTGTTAGTCTGATTTTTATGCTGCATGGTGATTTCGAAAATATTTATGAACCTCCACTACATGCTTAATGATAGTAGAAGGTGTAATGTCTTCCCCAAGGAGGTTTAACCAATGAGCTGCACAACCATATGCTATCAGACATGAATTTTCACTTTCATACTTTAGTTCCAGTTCCCGTCTCATTTTTTCCATTAGTATTGTCAGTTACTATGCTTTTTATTAATTTGGCAATCATACTTTTTTCCAACAGTCTGAATAATATCATTGCATTTTTTTGACAAGAATTCTGCAGTCTTTTTTGTGGCACCTGTATCCTCTACGTCTACAATATATGATTTTCCATCAATTTGAACACATGAAGCAGTTATGGGTTTATTGTGGATGTTACTCCATCCGTCGATAACAAGTGTACCTTCTCTGCCTTTCAAACTTTCATGTATTGATTCTTCCATTTGACTGTGAACAGAATCTAAAAGATTACCTGCCAATTCTTTGCGTGAAGGCGGTTTGTAGCTTGGTCTCAAGATGTGGATTACGTTTTTAAATGCATCACTTTCCACAACATTAAATGATATGTTGCAAGCATAAAAGAATTTTGCAACAATCAGATCAATCTTCCGTTTTTGACACAAATTTGGTTATACTACCTTCTAAATATCTTGCCTTTTTTAAAAGAGGCTGCGACTTGTCCACATCTTCATCAATCACTGTATCACTGTTATTCTGGTTTAAATCTGCTTGTCTTTCAGGTGAAGAGAATGCATCCACATTCACACATTCATTTGTAACAATTTTTACACAGCTTGAAACATGTGCCCTCATTCTGGCTGCTTTTCTCTGAATGTTTCCACATTTTTTACACTTATCAACAGTTTTTCCATCTACAGATAACTTATAAAAGGACTCCCAAATTGGATCTTGTCTTCTTCCTCCTTTATTCATTATTTCTTGCAATTGTTATTTCTTTATTTTCTGCTGCCAAGATTAGAATCTAAGCTATCAAAAACAAAATGTTTAAAGTTACTTCTCAGATTAACTGTAAAACTGATAAGGTGAGAACTGAAAACAGGAATTTTGTGTACCTGCTGTTGTGCTGATTCCTGATTGGTAATTGGCCACCTGTGTAGGGAGGATGGATCCACTCTTGCTTAGCTCATATGGAGAGCAGGTGGGAAACAGGTTTGTGGATGACGAATGAAAAGGCAGGTGCATGTAAATTTTTTTTTTTGGGGGGGGGGTCTGGGGGGGGTCAGGGGGGGGTGTAGAGGCAAGAGTAGTGCAAGAACAGTGAATAAGAATATATTTTTGGTTTATACTTTTGTTTATTTTTACCAAGAAAACATTTGGTATCATTTGTTGTTATGATTCCTTTTCATATAAACTGCATCATTGCATTTAGTTATGCAAAATTGGATTTTTGCCATTTTTGCCACTGTCCCGGCAAAATGACCAACCCTGGTATTATCTATTTACCAATGAACTTATATGAAGCTTTCGCACTGGAATCTATAAAATTATTTGCTAATAATTTTTCTCTTTAATTTTTACTTAACTGAAATTTTAAATCAGATAATCAATCATTTCAAATCAATCAATTCTGATGAGTTGTAAGTGTATTATGTCAAAAGGCATGCTAAAAAACTTATTGTATGATACCTCATTAATCATTGTGTATTTTGTATGTGCATAGAAAAGGGGATCTTGTCATCTGAAATAATATATATGATTATAACACAGTTTATTTCAATCCTCACCACTCTTAATGTTAATAACAAGTTGTTCACATGTAGAAAGCATTTAAAAGAAAAAGAAAAGAAAGAATACACAGAATTTTTCTTACTGCAGAAAAGTATCAAAATATTTTTCTACTACTAATAATACTATTAGAGTAAAATTGATAGTGATGATGTTAATTCAGATAGACTCTGAAATGTCATTCTGGCTTTTTCATTTATATTTGGTTTATTAATTAATCAACTGTAATTCAGTTCAAATACATTGTCAATTCCTTAATTTCTCTGTGTGAAAGGAAAAGTGAAAGAGAGGATAAGCTATTTACAATGCTGTTTGCTCCAGTTTGTCTAGTTTTGTTAAAACAGTGCAGAAATTTCAACAGATTTTTTTTTTTTTTTTTTGTAAGTTTCTAATTTAATCAAATTTAGGTAAACTTATAGGAATAAAAATAGTAAATAAAAGTAATATTTTTTTAATGTAGTTGTATGTTTATTTTGCATGTGTTTTTTAGATACTATTTTCTTTTTTCAATTATTGTCAATATCTTTTTTTTTTTTCATGCATACATATTGTCATAATTATGTATTATATACATTCAACTTTTTAAATCAATTTACACTTTCATGAGTTATGTTTTCTGAATCCATCCTATATAATCATTTTCTACTATTTCTTATACTACAATCATTATTTCTATGTGAACTTCAACTAAATAATGTTTTCTTCAAAAATGTATTGAAATTATATCAGTTTTTTGCATTTTTTGGATTGTATGCAATTGTGTATGCATGTATTTCTTGGAGACTGCCTTTATAGTTCTGTGTATTAAAAATAAATTGTGATAAGTGCAATAAAATTCTTCACAATTTCTATATTGTCTCTTGAGGAATGATTGAATTTAAGAAGTGTATATTAACAGAATCTGTTATTTACTAATGTATCTTCATGAAATTTATTTTTCAGACAGCAAAATTCTGATACTTTATCTCAAGTTTCTGTTCCTAATGTTACTACTGCTAGAAATGGTAACTACTGTTTTTTTTCAGTTAGTTAAAATAAATATTAATCTTTAAATTTAAAGATTTTTCACTGTGTTGTTATTTTGCTTAATATTTTGTACTTGTGTAATCAGTTCAAATCCATTTAGTTTATTTTATCATTTTATGAATTGCCTGTGTTGGCTATATCTTTAAGAAAAGAAACATAGTAGACAAATTTTGAAAAAAAAAAAAGGCTAATAATTATAGGTGAAAATTAGCGGTCACCACGGGGCAATTAAAGTTTAAAAAGTGGCGATTAAAAAATCAGCCATCGATCGCCACCCTAGTCGCTACTCGTCAAATGGCGATTAAAAAATCTGTTATCGATCGCCAAGTGAAATACACCATTTTTCATGGAAATATGCATCTCTACATTGATTACACCTAATTAGAGAACTGGTTAATTCTTTTTCCTACCAGATGCAAACAGATTTCAACGATTTAGCTGTATTTTCTATATTGTGACTTTTTCTCATGTTTTCTCTTTTACTCTAGCCCGGTAGTAGAAAGTTCGAGACGGGCGACGTACGTCGCAGATTTTTTTCCCTCTTCTGTAGATTTTTTTCCATGGAATTTTCTTTGGCTCACAGATTTTTTTTTACTTTGTCAGCGGGTGCGGGGCTGCAGCCACACTTTCGCTTCGCATCTGGAGGAGCGCTATGATCTTCTGCGCATCTGCTCATTCTTTGCGAGCTAAATATTGTTTTTTTTTTCTCTGACATCCCTGCTCAATAGACCAACAGCGTTTGCTCATATACTGTGCGTGCATCTCGCCAGAAAGTTCAAAAGAGAAACTCTGTGAAAAGCGGTTGAAGAAATCAGCGAAAAGCAGGCTGTCTTTTCTTTTATAACTGCAAATGCGCTCTGCCCATTTTTTTTTTTTTTTTTTTTTTTTTATATAGCTGCATAGTGTTTTGGGTTTGCAAAAAAATTTCCGTCTACATATTTCAACCTGCGAATTTCACCAATAGGTCGCAGAAAAAAAACGAAAATTTTTCAATCGAGCACAGAAAAATTTTGCAAAGTTTGTTAAACGGTCACGTGAAAATATTGCGAAATTTGTTAATTGATCACATGAAGAAAAAATTGCAAAATTTGACAGTCGGTTGTGGGGAAAATTGCAAAATTCACCAGTCGATAGCAGGGGAGAAATAGCAAAATTCGTCTACGATCGTGTGAAAAAAACCCCACGAGTTTTGCCAGTAAGATGTGGAAAAAAAATCCGAAAAATCGTCAATCAGTTGCAGGAAAATATCACGAGTTTCGTCACTCGATCGTGGGAAAACTATCTAGAAACTCATCTGTCTGTTACGGGAAAAAAAGTGAATCTCTTCAGTCAGTCGCAGAAAACCCCCACAAAATTCTGCCATCTGCTGCAGAAGAATATCGCAAAATTCGTCTATAGATAGCGGGAAAATATTGCGAAATGCGTCAGTCAGTCGCGAGGAAAATTTGGAAATTTTGTCAAGCTATTGCAGGTAAATAGCCAAATTCGCCAATCGGTTGCGAAAACAATTGCAAAATTTGTCCAATTACGTGTTTAAAAATAAAAAGAAAGAAACATGTGAGTTTCACCTGTAAGACGCGGGGGAAAAAAATCGGTAATTCACTTATCGGTCGGCAAAAAAAAAAAGCAAAATTTGTCAATTGGTAGCAGGAAAATATCACAAATTTCTTCAATCGATCGCAGGAAAACAATCGCAAAATTCGTCGGTTGGTTACAGACAATAAACGTGAAATTCGTCAATATGTCGTGGGGAAAAAAACGCTCAATTCACCAATAGGTTGCTGGTAAATATCGAGAAATCAAGTTAAAAAATTGCATGTAACAGTAATACTTTACTAGATATTAATTATTGATATACAGTACTTATTTATTACGTATAGTGTTGTACTGTTTCATATAATATAAGTACTATTTAATGTAAAATTTTACATATCAATGTATTATTTGAGGTTTTTGACATAAGATGGTTTTGGACATAGCAGTTTAAACTCTCAAAAACGGACACATGTCAAAGACCTGCCAATCCTGAATTGTAACATAGTTTACCTGCAGATTATTTTCTGCCGCTGAAATATCCGTCGCAGACACTTGGAGAATTTTCTGCTTCTGGGCTCTTTAGTTGATTATTTTTTCAAGAAATACAGTTTTATTCTGCAAAATATATTCATCAGCTTTGATTCCACATGTATTTCAAGTAATTTATTTCTTTTTTCCAACTGGATACAAGCAGATTTTAAGGACATTTCAACAGTATCTTCAATATTTCGACTCCTGCCACTTCCTCACCAGTTGGATTATTTTTCTTCAAGAGATACTGTTTAATCATGCAAAATACACTCAGACTCATACAATAGGTATAAAACTTTTATAGAAAAATATGTTTATATACAACGATTATAATTTATCTAGATGTCAAGAAAGTTTGAAACATAATAGTGGCCACTAACTTTAAAAAGTGGCCACTAATGAAACTGAGTCTAACAGCCACTGGCTACTAAGTTTCCCAGTTTTCACCTATACTAGTAATGCTAGACTTATATTTTGATTTTTGGTATAAAATTTTTAGTTTTTCTTTTGTAAATGGGTTATTTATTGTTTCTTTGCTGTTGAATGTGTATATGTGTTAGTTATAAATAACTGCAAATTCACATGTATGTTATTAAATGCATTTTTGCCTGTGTAATCAAGCAGCTATCATTTTGGGTTAAGTTAATTAAAAAATATAAAAAATTAAATATATTAAAAATAGGGATGCACCAATATTCGGCATGTATTTGGTATTCAGCCTATTTGGCCATACTATCCAGTATTTGGCTTCGAGAACTTTCGATTAGTGAGTCAGTGCGGGTCAAGTTAATTTTATCTGAAAAATGGCTTTAACGATTTTGATTAAATTTTGTATCCTACGAGTTTCGGTCACGAGAAAATCATTGGGCTAGGTCACATGTCCGAGAAAATCGATTAGTGGGTCATTTTTGGATCACTGTGGGTCAAGCTAATTTTATCCAAAAAACAGCTCAGACTATTTAGACTAAATTTTACATCCTATGGTTTTCAGGCACAAGAAGACTGTTGGACTAGATCACATGTCCGAGAAAATTCGATTAGTGGGTCATTATGGGTCAAGCTATTTTTATCTTAAAAACAGCTCAGATGATTTGAACTAAGTTTTGTATCCTACAGTTTACGGGAACAAGAAGACTATTGTGCTAGGTCACATGTTCCAGAAATTTCGATTAATGGGTTATTATGGTCATGGGTCATTATGGGTCAAGCTATTTTTATCTTAAAAATAGCTCAGATGATTTGAACTAAATTTTGTATCCTACAGTTTTCGGGAACGAGAAGACTATTTATTGGGCTAGGTCACATGTTCGAGAAAATTCGATTAGTGGATCATTTTGGTATCACTATGCATAATGCATTTCAATGGAAATGAAGATTGCAACAGTTATTAAGTTGTTTAATAGTTTGCAGTAAACGAAGCCGAAAAGTTGTCATCATTTCGCCAGATTTAGAGAAATATTGGCGACATTAGGCTGGAAAATTGACTTTCAAGATTACCAATGACAAAGCACATACTTGGCTCTAATTGAAACATATTTCGTGATATTTGAACTAAAAGCTAATTTTGACCGAACATAGCTCAGTCATCCCTGCTCGTTTTATGTATATTTATTGAAATGCAGTTAACCAAAGGCACGTTAAACTTCCTTCGTATCCATTCCAAGCTGACAATGAAATGAACAAGATTTCTTGTCAAAATGCCTCAATCAACATGGTTCATATATTTAAAAAAAAAAAAAAAAAAAAATCTTTGAAAAGTACTTGAAAGAAAAAATTAATTTTCAAGTGCTTGAAAGTCTTTGAAAATCTGAAAAATGTGATAATACAGGGTTCCCAGCGTCATGGAAAGTCAGGGAAAATCTGGAAAGTCATGGAATTTCAAAGTAGTCAGGGAAATTTTAAAATATATAGAAAAAGTCAGGGAATTTACAAATATTTTCTAAAAAGTCATGGAAAAGTTTTGGAGAAAAAATTAAAAATGATGCGAAATTCATCATATAGTCTTGGGGGAAAAAATAGAGAATTTTGAAGAGCGATCACAGAAGAAAAAAAATCGCTAATTTTTGACAGGATTGCAAAAATAAGTAACAAATTTCGTTGTATGCACGTTTGGTCAGGGAATTTTTTTAGATTTAGTCAGGGAAAGTCAGGGAATTTTTTGAGATTTGGTCAGGGAAAGTCAGGTAATTTGCCAGTCATGTTTTGCTGGGAACCCTGTAATAATCCTTGAATTTTTAAATGAAATTTGGCCATCAAGTTTCATTTGATTGCCTTATCAGCAGTTTTTGCTATTAAATGAAAGAAAAAAACTTAAAAGAAATTATTAGACTTTCATTTTCTTTCTTTCTTTTTTTTTAAACTGTTTGTAAGTATAAAATGTATTATGATAAGTAACAGTACTGTTCCCTTACTTTTAATTTTGAAGTAATATTCTTTACAAACAAATCTTTAAATACTGATAAAAATGCAATATCATGAACAAAAACTTCAATTTATACTTTACTTCTGCTCTTTTATAGTCCAGTAGAAACAGCGCAAAAAAGGGCCTTGCCTTACAAAAATTCGGGTAGTTCTGATTTTTGGGTATGTTGTAAAGGTTGACCCTCTAATAAAAAAACCAAGTTTTCGACCTTCTAGACCTTGTGAGTTTTTCACAATATTGAAAAAACCAATATTTTTCGGCACTTTTTTCGATTTTTCTTAAATAACTCAATTTTAGTGCATTTTACAGAAAAAAGCAGTGTAACCATTTTGTAGAGCATAAAATTCTCTACAACATGCAGTATTCAGGTTTGTAAATTGTCCAAATAGGGAGTAAGATACAGAGCCGGGAAAATAGGGTAAAATTTGCAAAAAATGCAAAAATCCACTAAAGACGTTAGTTTTTGCTTAATAACCTACTTTTAGTGCGTTTCAGAGACAAAAGCACTTTCACAATTTTGTAGAACATAAAATTCTGTACAACAGGCAGTATTCATCTTTGTAAATTGTCCCTATAGGGTAGGGGTGCACAACCTGTGGCCCGCGGGCCAAAAGTGGCCCGCGATCGGATTACTGGTGGCCCGTGGATCAATTTCGCCGATCGGAAGCAAAAAAATCACGAATTTCACCGATCAGGTGCGTAGAAATCGCGAATCTTGCCAAATTTCGCCCATCGGGTGCGTAAAAATCGCAAATTTTGCTGAGCGAGTGCATATAAATCGCGAATTTTGCTGAGCGAGTGCATATAAATCGCGAATTTTACTGATCGGGTGCGTATAAATTGTAAATTTCGCCAATCGCCTGCATAAAAATCGTGAATTTTGCTGATCGCCTGCGTAAAAAATCGGGAATTTTGTCGATCGGGCCCGTAAAAATCACGAATTCTGCCGATAGGGTGCGTATAAATCGTAAATTTCGTCGATCAGGTGCGTATAAATCGCGAATTTTGTCGATCGGGTGCATATAAATCGCGAATTTTGTCGATCGGGTGCGTATAAGTCGCGAATTTTGTCGATCGGGTGCGTATAAGTCGCGAATTTTGTCGATCGGGTGCGTATAAGTCGCGAATTTTGTCGATCGGGTGCGTGTAAATTGTCAATTTTGCCGATCAGACGTGTAAAAATCGCAGATTTTGACGATTAGGCCCGTAAAAATCGTGAATTTTGCTGATCGGGCCCGTAAAAATCGCGAATTCTGCCGCTACGGTGCGTATAATTCGCAAATTTTGGCGATCAGGTGCGTATAAATCATAAATTTCGTCGATTGTATGCATAAAAATCACGAATTTTGCCAATCGGGCCCATAAAAATCGCGAATTTTGTCGATCGCACTTTTAAAAATCGCGAATTTTGCCGATCAGACGCTTAAAAATCGCAAATTTTGCTGATCGAGTCCGTAAAAATCTCGAATTTTGTCGATCGGGTGCGTATAAATCGCAAATTTCGCCGAACGTGTGCGTAATAATCGTGAATTTCGTCAATCACTAGGAAAAAACTATGAATATTGTCAATCGTGCATGAAAAAAAATGCAAGTTTTTTCCCATCCTTTCCAATTGAATTGGGTTATGCTGACTAAGGAGGTGGTTGAGTATAGGGAGCTAACCCTCCTTTTAAAATTAGCATTTTTATGAACTTTTAGGCCGGACCCCCACCCCCTCCCCACTTGCCCGAAACAAAATTTTGTTCATCCTATGGATGTGTTGGGTCTCGACAATCCAGTCATTTTAGTGACTGCCCCTCCTCTTATAAAGGTTGTGCACCCCTTTGATATCCACATTTTATGACTGAATATGTTAAGAAGTGCAATTTAGAATAATATATGTTTCTCCTCCTCTCCACCTTCATTCATGAAAGCAGAATTTTTTTTCCGGCACTGGCAATCTTTAAAGCTAAATTTATTCCTTCAAATAAAGTCAAGGAGTATTTTCACTCTTTGAAAATAATCTTAGCTATATTTCTTGTATAAATACAAACGTAAACTGTTGATATATCATTGCCAACAGAACTGAATACGTTGACTGGAAGAAAGGAATCTGGGGGGGAGAGGGGGGCTAAATCTACCCTTTCGAAATTTGTTTTTTTAATCGATCCCCCCCTCCTCGGTCACATCTCCTCAAAACAAAAAATTTCTGATGGTGGCCCTCGACAACCGGTCATTTTTGTAAGTGGCCCTTCGCTTAAAAAGGTTGTGCACCCCTACTATAGGGGGTAAGATACGGAGCCGGGAAAAAAAGGTTAAATTTGGGAAAAATGTAAAAATCTACAAATGACGTTAGTTTTTGCTTAATAACCTACTTTTAGTGCGTTTTAGAGACAAAAGCACTCTCACCATTTTGTAGCGCATAAAATTTTCTACAACATGCAGTATTCATGTTTGTAAATTGTCCAAATAGGAGGTAAGATACGAAGCCGCGAAAAGGGTTAACTTTGGAAAAAATGTAAAAATCCACAAATGACGTTAGTTTTTGCTTAATAACCCACTTTTAGTGCATTTTAGAAACAAAATTGTCATAATCAACTTTTTAGAGCATGAGATAGTTGATAGTTTCATTTATTATAGGTTGACCCTCTAATAAAAAAAACAAGTTTTCGACCTTCTAGACCTTGTGCGTTTTTCACAATATTGAAAAAACCAATATTTTTCGGCACTTTTTTGATTTTTCTTAAATAACTCAATTTTAGTGCATTTTACAGAAAAATCTCTTTCACCATTTTGTAGAGCATAAAATTCTCTACATCATGCAGTATTCAGATTTGTAAATTGTCCAAATAGGGGGTAAGATACGTAACCGGGAAAATAGGGTAAAATTTGCAAAAATCCACTAAAGACATTAGTTTTTGCTTAATAACCTACTTTTAGTGCATTTTAGAAACAAAATTGTCATAATCAACTTTTTAGAGCATTAATAACTTGTTAGGCAGTATTTTCCTGTTTTCATCCAAAATCTTTTTACTGTGATTTTAAAGGTTTATTACAAATAATTAATTTTATAATAAATGAAACTATCGACTATTCCATGCTCTAAAAAGTTGATTATGATCATTTTGTCTCTAAAACGCACTAAAAGTAGGTTATTAAGTAAAAACTAACGTCATTTGTGGATTTTTACATTTTTTCCAAATTTAACCCTATTTTCCCGGCTCCGTTTCTTACCCCCTATTTGGACAATTTACAAATATGAATACTGCATGTTGTAGAGAATTTTATGCTCTACAAAATGTTGAAAATGCTTTTGTCTTTAAAACGCACTAAAAGTAGGTTATTAAGCAAAAACTAACATCATTTGTGGATTTTTACATTTTTTCCAAATTTAACCCTATTTTCCCGACTCTGTATCTTACCCCTATTTGGACAATTTACAACTATGAATACTGCATGTTGTAGAGAATTTTATGCTCTACAAAATGGTGGAAGTGCTTTTGTCTTTAAAACGCACTAAAAGTAGGTTATTCAGAGCTGCCAACTGCTACGAAAAAATCGTAGTTGCTACGATTTTGAGCCACAAACTACGATGCTACGAAAATCTGTCTAAAACTACGATTTTCTGGAAAAAAAAAAAAACGCGAATTTTGTCACAGGATTACTCGAAAAATCACGAATTTTGTTACAGGATCGCGCGAAAAATCACGAATTTCGTCACAGGATCGAGCTAAGAAATGTGAATTTCGTTACAGGATCGAGCTAAGAAATGTGAATTTCGTTACAGGATCGCTGAAAAAATGCGAATTTCGTCAAAAAATTGGCAGGGAAAAGCAAATTTTGCCAAAGTATCGCCGAAAAAACGTGAATTTCATTCAACTGATTGCTGAAAAAATGCGAATTTCCTCAAAAGATCGTTCAGGTGTGATTCTGGTCCGAATTTTCCGAAAAATTAAGGCAATGATTTCAGAAAAAAAAAAATATATCGGTCAAAAATTCGGACATTAAATGTATCGGTATTTCGGCAAATGATCGCCGAAAAAAATCAATCACGTCATTCGTTCGAAGAAAAGTCGCCAATTTTGTCAAAGGATCGCGGGAAAAACGTGACTTTCGTCAAAGAATCGCGAAAAAACGGCAAATTTCGACATAAACATTGTGAAAAACGGCAAATTTCATCAAAAGATCGCGAAAAAACAACAAATTTTTGTCAACTGATCGCGTTAAAAACGTGACTTTCGTCAGAAAATCGCAAAAAAAACGGCAAATTCTGTCAAAAACATTGCGAAAAACTGCAAATTTCGTCAAAAAATCGCGAAAAAACGACAAATTTCGTGAAAAACATTGCGAAAAATGGCAAATTTCATCAAAAGATCGCGAAAGAACGACAAATTTTGTCAAAAACATTGCGAAAAACGGCAAATTTCGTCAAAAGATCGCGAAAAAACGACAAATTTCGTGAAAATCATTGCGAAAAATGGCAGATTTCGTCAAAAAATCATGAAAAAACGACAAATTTTGTCAAAAACATTGCGAAAATTGGCAAATTTCGTCAAAAAATCGCGTAAAAACGACAAATTTCGTGAAAAACATTGCGAAAAATGGCAGATTTCGTCAAAAGATCGCGAAAAAACGACAAATTTTGTCATAAACATTGCAAAAAACGGCAAATTTCGTCAAAAGATCGCGAAAAAACGACAAATTTTTGTCAACAGATCGCGGAAAAACGTCTTTCGTCAGAAAATCGCGTCAAAACGGCAAATTCCGCCAAAAACATTGCGAAAAACGGCAAATTCCGTCAAAAAAAAAAAAAAAAAACGCAGATTTTATCAACAAATCTTGAAAAATGCTGCGAATTTCGTCAAAAGATCGCGTAAAAATGCAAATTTCGTCAAAGGGACGCAAAAAAAAAAGTGGCGGGAGTGGACACCCCCACTCCCGGTTGTATCAGCTTACTCGACCTGATGAAGGACTCTAACTCAGACATTTTTCTCTGGAAGATATACCTGTAGTTCCATCACCCCCTCCCCCCAACCGCCTTGGAATCTTTCAGAAAATTCACTGTGAAGTTCAGAAATTTGGCTTAGGGAGTGGACAGAGCATTTATTGAATAGGAATAATTATGTTTAATCAATCCCACCCGCAACAAAAAAATTAGCAAAAACAAAAGAGTTACTTTGTTTGCTTATGGATATACACATGCGTTTAATTGATTAGTATTTGCTCGCTTAAAATTTACAGCGTAAAAAACAGCCACCAACCAACCAACCTTCAGATAAATTTGAATTTGGTATGCTACTATTTCTCATTTTCAAAGGTTGGCAGGTCTGGTTATTAAGCAAAAACTAACGTCTTTAGTGGATTTTTGCAAATTTTAACCTATTTTCCCGGCTCCGTATCTTACCCCCTATTTGGACAATTTACAAATCTGAATACTGCATGTTGTAGAGAATTTTATGCTCTACAAAATGGTGAAAGTGCTTTTTCTGTAAAATGCACTTAAATTGAGTTATTTAAGAAAAATTTTAAAAAAGTGCCGAAAATATTGGTTTTTTCAATATTGTGAAAAACGCACAAGGTCTAGAAGGTCGAAAACTTGTTTTTTTTTATTAGAGGGTCAACCTATAATAAATGAAACTATCGACTATCTCATGCTCTAAAAAGTTGATTATGACAATTTTGTTTCTAAAATGCACTAAAAGTGGGTTATTAAGCAAAAACTAACGTCATTTGTGGATTTTTACATTTTTTCCAAAGTTAACCCTTTTCGCGGCTTCGTATCTTACATCCTATTTGGACAATTTACAAACATGAATACTGCATGTTGTAGAGAATTTTATGCGCTACAAAATGGTGAGAGTGCTTTTGTCTCTAAAACGCACTAAAAGTAGGTTATTAAGCAAAAACTAACGTCATTTGTAGATTTTTACATTTTTTCCAAATTTAACCATTTTTTCCCGGCTTGGTATCTTACCCCCTATATGGACAATTTACAAAGATGAATACTGCATGTTGTAGAGAATTTTATGCTCTACAAAATGCTGAAAGTGCTTTTGTCTCTAAAACGCACTAAAATTAGGTTATTAAGCAAAAACTAACGTCTTTAGTGGATTTTTGCATTTTTTGCAAATTTTACCCTATTTTCCCGGCTCTGTATCTTACCCCCTATTTGGACAATTTACAAACCTGAATACTGCATGTTGTAGAGAATTTTATGCTCTACAAAATGGTTACACTGCTTTTTTCTGTAAAATGCACTGAAATTGTGTTATTTAAGAAAAATCGAAAAAAGTGCCAAAAAATATTGGTTTTTTCAATATTGTGAAAAACACACAAGGTCTAGAAGGTCGAAAACTTGGTTTTATTATTAGAGGGTCAACCTTTATAACATACCCAAAAATCAGAACTACCCGAATTTTTGTAAGGTAAAATGCTATTTCTACTGGACTATTAGTGATATCACAAATTTTTTTTTGTTCCTAAAGAAAACGATCAAGCTGTGTTTTCTTAATTTTTTTAGGATGTATGAAATTTCTTTCCATGGTATAGATGTAACGTACTAAGATAAAATATTTTATTCTTTAAAAATTCTCTAATAATACATTGTCTTGAAAAAATCTATTATGAATTTTTTTAAAAATCAGATAAGATTTCTTTGAAATAGACTGGCAATGTGAGGATTTTTTTCCCTTATGTATTATGCTTATTCTAGAGTCATTTCAACTCCTTAACAATGTAGCAAGATTCAAATTATGATAAGAAAGTATAATAAGAATAACATAATAGTGAATTATATACTTTAAATGTCTATTTGAATGTAGTGATGGGCATAATGAATGATTTTGATATTCAAAAGTATCATTCGGGCATGCACAGCATGTTTAGCTGTCCACCTTCGTATTTTTTTTAATCAATTAAAAACAGACATTTTGTAAAAAGAAATTAAGAGCCACATAAAAATAACCTATTCTTATGTGGCAGTTGGCGATTCAAATGTATACATGTTTTCTTGGCAACGGCTCAATCAATTACAATGTAATCTACAATAAGCATAGTAAGACACAGGGAATAATGTGATCTGATTTTTGAAATTTGATCTGTGTCCAGAGTAATTAATTTTTTTTTAAATCATGCTTGAAATGTCGAATTCAGTATTTCTCCACATACAAGTGCATGCATTAATGCCGCAAGTAATTTTCTTCAAATATATCAGTTTTGACCGCAACTTTAATTTTAAAATACTTTTAAGAGTGTATAGATCCTTTCTGAAAATTATAAATATTTTTAGAATTTGAGGGCAAAAAGTGAAAATAAAATTTGGAGTAGCACAGTATGGCCGGAGGCTATGTGCAAATTTTTAGTTGGATAGATTTTTGGCATGTGTGCAATTTTCAAATACTAATCATTCATTTTTTTTTTTTCAATTTGTTACAATTTATTGAGAAAACTGACTGATCTGTTATCCAACCCTTCCTTCAACATTGATCATTTGTTAAAATTTAACTCGAAATTGATTTTTAAAAAAGGCTTAAACTTATAATGTCTTTTAAATTTACAATATATTCTGTATGACTTTTTTAAAATAAAATTTCCCGAATTTTAATCATCCATAAAATTTGTTAAAAACTTGAGTAGCATTTTATTTATCTACAATATTTTCTTTTGAATTTGGTATTCCCTTAAAGTATTACTTTCAGCTGTGGTAGAATAAATTCCCTGTATTTCATAAACACAAGCTAATATGCTTCACTTCAGTTAGGAATCTTTGGTTACACCTTGTATGTTTATATTTTGTTTTCAAATTTGGAAATATTATTTTTTTGTTTGTTTGTTTCAAAACCAATGCATAAGTTTTTGTTTCTAAAAGCATTTATAAAATGGAAAGAGGGTCGGAGGGTGTATTTTTTTATTTTACATGTTTTTTCTTCCTAAAGTAGGAGGCTTCAACTTATATGTGAGTATATACGGTATGTTTTAAACATATAGTATTAGTATTCTACATTTTTAAATTCTACAAATGGGTATTTTTCTTAGGTGTTATAGAAGTGTAAAAACATATATTTTATAACTATATTAATTTTTCTCATTGGCTGATTTCCCAGCAGTTATGAAAGTAAGAAATATATAAAACTTTTTTTTCATTTTTTTAATAGAATTTTAGTTTCAAGATAAATAAAATGCATTTTTTAATATTATTGTTGTTAGTTATTTATGGCGTATATTTATCTTTTTCTCAGTATATAGTTTTAGGCTGCATGTTTCACCAGATAATATGATATCCAGCTACTGTCAATTATCTGGCATATCGACCAGATTGGCCAGATGCAGTATGTTCACCAGATTATTTCATTCCTATTGTTTATATATTATTTATTTTTATAAAGATGCATAGCATCTTGATTGCATTATTTTACTTTATTACTCAATATCCCCATGTTTTTATTTACAGCTAAAAAAACTGCTCAGTCTGGTGTGAATACTCTCAAAAAGCAGAAATGTAAGCAGTGTAATAAAACATATAAAACCACTATAGCTTTGAGAAGACACGTGTTTTTAAAGCATACTGAGCCTCCAGAAGATTCAGACTGTGATACATGATGTAAATATATAATGTCACTCATTACCTAAGCAATTTTTAAACTATAGTTAATTTGATCTTTTATGTAATTTTATTTATTCTGAACAAATACAAACCCTTAATACTTTTTAATGTTATACATTTGCTAATGTATTATTTGTAATTAATATAAATTTCAAAATTTAAATTTTCAGTAAACAAATCTAAATTATGAAAAACAGACAAAAATATTAAAATAAGTGTATAATAATGTCATATGACCTTCTTGTGCATGGAAATTGATATCATTATCCTTAGCAATCAGAAGTTGCTTTCTCATGTATATAGTTTGTAAAATTCAACTCTATTATATAGAGTGTACTGTTGTTTTAAAAGTATTAAATTCTTAACAATAAAATGTACGAAATAATGATATTAAGTTTGTACATAATTTTTTAAATATTTTATGAGTACTATGTAAATATTATGCTTAAAATATATTGACAAAAAAAATCATTATATTTTATTTATTTTTCTGCTTATCGGACATGCTATTTTATTTCCTACAGAAATTTATTTAAATTATCTGTGTTTGTTTTTTGTTTGCTTCTTTGTTTGTTTGTTTGTTTTACTGCTTTTAATTCGTATGTATTATATTGAAGCAGTTTTTTTTTTCAAACTGCTGAAAAACTTTTAGACAATAATTACATATGTAATAAAGATTGTAGTTTTTTTTTATTTGAACGACTTTTTGTTACATTTTTATAAGTTTAAAAAAAAAAAAATTCATTTATTTATTTGACAATTGATACATTATTTATTTTTTTAATGCAAAAAAGGAGTAAGCAAATATTTCAAGTGTAATTTTCACTAATTTTGAATTATATATACTCCAAAAACCTTTTTATAGTTGTAGTTTAAAGCATAAGAAGTTTTTGGATTTGCATAAGAGCTATTATGTATTGTATTTTTGTAAGCAATACAGTAATTGTGACTACAATAGTTACTATATCTGAACTTGAATTGTATTTGCTGGGATCAAATATGCTTCATTTTAACATTAATTAGCTGTATAAAATACAGTAAAACTTTGGTAAATTATTTAAGGCATGAGGTAATTTTAATAACTTTAGTAATGTGGTACCTTTAGCGATATGTAATAAACAATACTCAAAATATATTCCTGTATTAATTAAGCAAATTTTGAATTAAATTTATTAAAAGTTTTTATTGCACACTCCATACTTCAGTTTACAAAATTCTCTATTTAATGAAATTATCTTTAGAGGCTTGATTTTCAACAAAAATAACTTTTAAAAAAAATCTAAAAAGAAATAAAGACTAATTTGAAGATATCAATTGAATTTCTATTTTATTAAATTTCTATTTAACAAATTTTTTTGAAGCAGCCATGAGATTTGTTAAATAGGGTTGGGTTGGGTTGATTGTTGACGGCCAATTATCTGCACTTGGGATATAGGCCCGGGGGGAGTGCCCTTCGTGGGGGTCTTTCTAAGGGAACCTAACCCGTATTTACGCATGGATAAATCCACGGCTCGAAGAAAACCACGAAAACTCTGAACGATTAGGACGACGGGCGCGATTGGGATCGAACCCAGCACCTCCCGTCTACCAGCTTCGAGAGCACAACCTCTCAGCCACTGGTGGGGCTTGTTAAATAGGTGTTCAAGTATAGTTTCAACTTATTTAATTAAAATTTAGCATTTCAAGGAATAAACTTCTTTGGTTTAATCTTTTTTAATGAATAATTTATTGAAAAATAATATATCTTTGTATACAAAAAAATAAAATAAAAATCCAGTTTACCTTTTTTTTTTTTTTTTTTTTTGTTTCTCAAACGTATATGATGTACTGCAGAAGAGCTTCTGTTATTTGTGTACATGGCAAGGGAAGATTTTAAATTGTTCATTGAAAATTTTTTATTTAGCATGTAACTAGATTCATAAATTATATGTTAGATTAGCTGGCATGTCCTGCGTTGTTTGGGCCATGATAATAACTTTAAATAAACCTGAAATCAGTATCGAATGATTTTTTGTTCTTAAACAAAAATCTTTCTGAAAGATCCCAATGCTGGTGGCTTCACTGCCTTTGGCAGTGTATACCCTCACATTTGTATGATTTTAAATTTTTAAATGAAAATCTATTCAAACAAACTTAGAGTTGGGTGCCCAAAGCCTTAAGCAGCATACACCATTCATGCTATGCATACTCCGGTCTGTTTGATTTTATGTTTTTAAATGAAAGAGCGGTATAGCTCGGGCCTGTGATAATAACCTTAAATATATCTAAAATCAGTGTTTAATGAATTTATATATTTAAACAAAATTCTTCTCAAATAACCTAAGGGCTTGTAAGAAGACGTTTTCTTCTCACTTTTTTTTTTTTCACCTTGGGCCATTTAATATTAAAAACAAAATAGTTTATATCATTCGAAAACTTTGAAAATTTTCTGAGTCACAAATATAATGCTTTGAAAGCCTGCATATACTTTTCGTACAAAAATATCGATATTTAGTTGTAAAAACATGAGCAAAGACCACCCGCATATTCACATTCTGAGCAAACATTTTGTGGATTTTATTATATTTTTTAAATACTTCTAATGGTTTGAATGTTTTGATATTTTTATACAAGGTGTAAATCAAAGGTACAAAGATGGTGTAAAACGATTGTGTTAAAACATACCTGTTTTAAATAGGTATTATTCGGTTTTCTGTATCTCAAAAATTTGGACAGATATAAGCTTTGAAAAAAAAAAAGGGGGGGGGGGGAATGCAAAATCAAATTGTTTAAAAAAATTTTTTTGAAAGAGTGTAAATTCTTATTATTGTTATTTTTAATGGCTTGCAGCCTTTCAAAGTAAAAATTTTAAAATTTAAGAATATGTTTTCAGTTTTTCCATATTTTGAACAGTTTTGCCAATGCATGCTATAAAAAATCCCCCCCCCCCCCCCCCCCAAAAAAAAAAAAAAAAAAAAAAAAAAGCTTTTGGTTATTTTCTGCTTTAGAACATGGTTCTGGACTGCAATGTGCCGACGTTTTTGTTGATGGACCATTTTTAATTTTGAAGTTTGAACAATATCTCTGCTAATTACCAAAAAATGAAAATCGGAGTCTGAGGTGCATCAGGACTGTCCTTGGATTATCCTCACTCAAAATTTCAGGTCTCTACATGGAGTAGATATTCCTAGCCGTTGTGGACAGCCGCACAAACATCTTTCTTTTATTAGTATAAGATGCGCTTATCAGCAATAACATTTTTTTTTTTCTAAGATCATTTTTTTGCTTCATTAAAGTCTGTATTTGTCTCCTATGTCGTTGTGCCCTGAAATATTTTCTTTGTCACCTATGTCGCCATGAAAAGACAAATATATTAACAATTATTTCATAATTTTGCACTACTAAAGCATAGATAATTGGTCTAGCTGTTCTTCAGATAAATAAAAACATCAATTATTAGATTCAAATAGATTTATTAAACTTTTTGATGGCATACAGGAATTGGTACAAAAAATATTTGATTGGCTCATGCACAGAAGAATTGCATTTTTTTACTTGAATTTCTTAACTAAAATATTTTACTTCAGGTGTCATTTTATAAATGACCAACAGCTTCTTGTAAGACAATGGCTCATTGAGTCTTGCATTGTCTTTGTTACAGGTAAACAAAATATTTAATATGTTATTGTCCTTGACAAATAGATTGGACCAAATAATAATAATAATAATAATAATAATAATCACAAGTTATTGAGGTTTTATTGTAGTTTTGATGTTTTGTTGTCCTATTTATCAACAACAAAATTTTCTTTCTGAAAATTATGCAATTTTTTTATCAATTTTAGATTTTTTTTGCATTTTTTATATACAGTTTCCAAGAATTTAGGTCAGTCTCATTGTTCAAAACAAAATGTAAAATTAATATGTATGTTAGATGCATTTTCCTATATATATTCAAACTATTTTTCGAATAGTTTGATATTTGGCCTAACTGAATATTCGGTAATAGGGCCGAATATTTGGTGCATCCCTAGTAGAGATCGACCTCAGCTGTCCTATGCAAAAAAAAATCATTTAGAAATATTAAAATGTGAGCGAGAAATCGGCCAAGAACCTTCCCATAGACTTAACATTAGCTTGCACGTTTTTTCGCATAACTGAGGTAGGCTCTTAATGACACTGTTGGTGATACTTGACTTAGTCACTTCTCCCCCCACCCCATCCCTTGTCAAAAATTTGATGGGTCATGAGATGTGTTTGGTTCTTTTGTTGATTAAATGTAAAATTCTGTAGCCATTGAAACTGTGAGATTTCAGGTTTGCACTACGAAATAATTTACATACTAGATGCCTGAAAAGAAAATGCATTTCAAATCCATTAAAAATCTATAATGTCTGTGCTTAAATATTTTGTAGAAATTAGTATAAAAAATGTAAGTTTAAAAATTATACATTCAGTAAAACTTGTAAAAACAGAAGCTTGTAATAACAGTTGCCTGAATGGAAAAATTGCATTGTCCTGATTCAAGGAAAACAATACAATTATACCTGCTAAGACAGAAACCTACCTAAAGTGAAATTTTTCTGTTGTTCCTTAATGATTTTGTTTTCACACATTTTATGGTATCTATTTTATATATGAATTTGTTTCATACTAATTAAATTTGTGTTGAAGTAAAACTGCATAAATAATTTCTTTATATATTATATTACATTTTATAGATATGTTTATTTGTACATATGTTTGTGTTTATTTTTTAACATATTTATTTGTTCAGGAATTTAAAAAAATAAGTTTATAAATAAATTCATGTAATGTGAATTTTTTATTTATGAAATGCTTGATGTATGTATGTAAGCTTATTTTATTTTTGTACAGTGTTTCAAAAAGAAATTATTTCATGTTCTTTACTATTATCTTTGTAGTTTATTGCGAATTTTGCATCTAATTTATTTAAAAATTCAACATTAAATGTCCTTCATTCTGATTTCATGTTTGAATTAATTATATTCTTTTTCATATTGGCAAGTACAATGTTTTAATTTGAACCTGCACGATGAAATTAAAATTTAAATTAGTTACACAGTGCTTTGCTTCATGGAAAAAGAATTGATATATTCTAACCAATTGCATTGAGTGTCACGTATACATGCTGCATAAAATGCTTAGAATCCTTGATTATTCTTACCAGTAATTTTTAATTTAAAATTTTTCCTTATTCAATCAAAGCATTTCTGTTATTAAATTAGGCAAAATTTTCTATTTTGAAAAACCGGTGATAAAAAATGACAAACTCTGTAAAGGATGCTCGTCACTAAAGGATTAACTTTTCTTTTATGTAAACATCCAAAATAAATACTTGTTTTATTGATTATTTTGGCATAAGAAAAAATTACCCTGTTAACTTATTACAATACTTTTATTAGCTAAATATTTAGCATATGATGGTATGTTTTATTCAGTTGTGCCTTTTCAATTTTAGAAAATTTAATGATATCTCACAAGCAATTTTGTGTACAGTAGACTTCCGATTATCCGCCATTCGATCAACCGCCACCTTCGGTTAACCGCCACCCCCCCCCCCCCTTTCCATTTTTTTTTTCAATCTGAAACGAACAACAAAAACACGCATGTTCAGTGAACCCGAGTGAGGCGGCGCTATTCCGAGAAAAATGCTTGTGTGACGTCAGCTAAACTGCAGCCACCGCCCCCTGAATTCTAGAGCTTTTAAGAATATTAACATGAAAGCACTGCCTGTCAATTATTACAGTAAAAAAAGTTCCTGGATGACGCAAGATATTTTTAAGAAGTGTTTTTTTTATATATTTGTTCCCGGAGTTAAAGCACATTTAAAAAAAAGTAATCCTCAGAAAGCAATCTTGTTGCTTGATAATGCAGGAGCACATCCGGAAAATTTAGAATCTACTGACGGTAACATCAAGTGCTTATTTCTTCCACCTAATACAACATCACTGATACAGCCAATGGACCAAAGTGTCTTTGAATCGATGAAAAAACGTTATCGGAAAGCTTTAATTCAAAAGCTGCTACTCGCTGATAATGAATCAAATGTCTTCGTTTTTTGGAAATCATACACTATCAAAGATGCCATATACAACTTGGCTGATGCCTGGAATGATTTATCTGAACAGATTTTCCAGAGAAGCTGGAGAAAATTGTGGCCCAACACTATTGATACACCGGAAGATGCTACCAATACTACCAGCACAGAAGATGTACCTGATGATGATACAGAGATACTGACCTTGGTATCAAATGTACCATGTTTAAAAGATATTTCTGCAGATGGAATGAAAAACTGGCATAATTGTGATAACAATGATATTGGTTATGAAGAATTTATGGATGACGAAATTATCCAAAATATTTTGAATCCAGGGAAACCTGAAGCGGATGAATCGGAAAATGATGCCCCAGGAGTCAGTCATGCAGAAGTGGAGACAATACTCTCGAAGTGCATTAATTGGTTTGAGATGCAAGATGAAGCCGATGCAACTCAAGTACTTTTATTACGTAAAATTCGCAATCTTGCTGCTGTAAAAGGACAAGCAAACTGCAAACAAACATGTAAAACGAATTATTTTCGATGAAAACAGGTAATTTATTTACTGTGTAAAATTTTAAATTACTCTCATAAATTTATTTGTTATTATTAATTGTGTTTTCTATTCATGAAATACACAGCTACTAAAAAAAACACGCGTTTAAATATTGTTATTTATAAACCAGCAAATAGAAATGTGATTTTAATAATGGTCTTTCGATTATCCGTCTATTTCGATTATCCGCCACCCGGTCGGTCCCGTGAGTGACGGATAATCGGAAGTTTACTGTATATATATATATATATAATAATTATGTGCTACTTAAACATTTTTTTCTTTTCATTTTAAATCATATCACCAAGCCATATAACTTTTTCATATTTTCTTCCTTTGGCTCTTAAACTTAGAGTGATTTGTATATTATTATACATTTTATGACTCTTAGTTAAATATCTAATATGTCAAATGTACTCCAGTCTCAATATGTATGAAATATCTATCTATATCTACGAAATATATAAATCTAGTCACCTGGAAATCCTGGATAACTTGAAAAAGTCAGGGAAATTTATATGGACTGGAAAAGTCATGGGAATTTACCAATTCTGAAGAAAAGTCAGGAAAATTTGAAATTTTTGAAACTTTCAAGAAAAAAATAGGAAAATGTATCTTATGAAAATGTATAAGGAAAATGTATCTTATAAAAATGTATAAGGAAAATGTATCTTATAAAAATGTATAAGGAAAATGTATCTGAGGATTTGAAATTGCAGCACCATTAAAATCAAACTTTGCTCTTCATAAGTACTGTAGTGAGTAGTTCAAACTCTCATGCAAATCATTTTGTCTACCCCCTTTCAGTCCTTCCTTGTAAATCGGAGATTTCCAGTTCCAGCTTCACTGAAACTTTCTAACGTGTTTCACTTTGCTTACTTATCTTTGTTTGGGAACTGAACATTTGTTAGCTTAATTTATTGAAAATTTATTATTTGTATTAAAATATGTCAAAGCATAAAATATGTCAAAGCATGTATTTAACTGTGACTGGTGTGATAAAGAATTTCATCCTGATTTGACAAAATGGATAGAACTGAACCTGATGCCAAAAGTGTGTATCTGTTAGTATGTAAAATGTTCAACAATTTGTACATTTTGCAAACAATTATGTAACAAATCAGTAGCTTGTGCTTCAGAATCAGTTGTGTAAGTTCCACTCTCAAATTCACAACTTTTAAGATTTTTTCTGTGTAACATCACAAAATCTTGATATTTCGATTTATTATTATTATTATTGGTATGGAAAACCTGGAAATGTCAGAGAAATTCATTGCTATAAAATGTCTATGAGAAATAAACGATTGAATCATGTGCCTTGAATCCTATTGGGAATTTCTATAATATTCCTTCAAATTCTGAAAGCCAATTTTTTTGCCAAATTTGGCAAAAAGTCACATGCTGGGCGACATTATTTTACTTGGTGCCGAGCATGTATTTAGGCATTGATAGTCTTGGAAGTCGATTTTCCCACCAAATATTTCCAAACATGGTGAAATTTTGCCAACTGTTCAACAACTTAATAGCTTTCAATCTTCATGCATTCACATTGAAATACATTGACCCACAGTGGCCCCCCAAATGACCTACCAATTGAATTTTCTCGAACATGTGACCTACCCCAATGGTCTTCTTACAACCAAAATGGTAGGATACAAAATTTAGTCAAAATCATTGTAGCCGTCTTTTAGATAAAATTAGCTTGCCCTGTAGTGATCCCAAAATACCAAAATGACCCACTAATCAAATTTTCTCAAACATGTGTCCTCAGCCAAATGGTCTTCTTGTACCTGAAAACGGGAGGATACAAAATTTAGTTAAAATTGTTAGAGCTGTTTTTTAGATAAAATTACTTGACCTGTAGTGACCCAAAAATCAAATTTTCTTGAACATGTGGCCTAACTCAATGGTCTTCTCATACCACAAAACAGTAAGATACAAAATTTTGTTAAAATTGTTAGAGCTGTTTTTAAAATAGAATTTGCATATATACACACACAGACAAGATTTACTCATACTCTAATATATGATATGTATAAATTATACATATACAATGCATCAAAATTGTAAATAGCAAACTTAATCGGATATTAATTTTGGCTTAAAGATTCATTATATTATAAGATTTGTTTGCTAAGACATTTAGGTTCCATATATGCTGAAAAATTATTTTTGTTCTCTGTGCATATACAATAAACTCTATCCAATGCGAGATCAATTGAGACAGCAAAAGATTTTCGCCTTATACAAAGTTTACTCTCTATCTATGGATTCTCTGGAAACTTGAAAATCTTTCTGAGTTAGACAGACTATCTTACATAGAATTTGCCTTAGACAGAGCTTATGATACTTATTTTATTCAATGTTGCATAACAAAAAAATTAATGCTGTTTTTCTGATATGTATGTTAGTGCTTGTTTGCTTTGTTTTTTCTATTGCCGAAAGTGTCTTTGCTCAGATCTATAGATACTTTGCTAAAATTTAAAATGGTGATTTTTTTCTACCTAAAAAGTTAATTAAAGTTTATACTTAGATTTATTTTACTGATTACCTGTGAGTGTAATTGGAATTTTTCTGATACAGCATTTCCCAAACTTTATTGTTATGGGGCCCACATAATGTGTAGATATTTAGAGGCTTTTCTATAATTTATCCAAGAAGATAGGCAAACTTTCTTACAAAGTATATACAAAAATAGTAATAGGTATTTCTAATGTGCAAAGTTACAATAATAATAATGCAGATAATTATAAATTATTAATTTTACAGAAGAATTATAATAATAATAAAAAAGTTTAGTATATATATTGAAACATCATATGCTACAAATTATAAAAATAATAAAATTTCTTTCCTAATTTTACAGCATAAAAATAGTATTTACTGCCGCCAAAAAACAGCTTTTGTTGTGACTTCTCCTGTTTTAAATTTGTAATGTAACTTTTTCTTTCTGTATATATGTACATAAATCATCTATTTGTACTGTGTTGAACTGAAATTTATTGTTCTATTAACCATCTCATCACTGTGTCATTTCTTGTATTTGTATTTATTTAAAATGAAATATATTTTCTGTAAATAAAATGTATTTTTTATTAGTTTTATTCTTTTTTTTTAAAGTTTTATTCATTATACTGACCACTTTTCAGAAGATAATCACCTTTGCTCATTACACTCTGCTAGCAAGGACTACAATTGCATTTTCATTTTACTTTCTTTTTTAACTTTTTAACGTTCTTTGGAATAAAAATTCCCACAATGTACCCTCTAAAGGGTTAACAAGTCTTATTGGTTAATACATATGACTGTGTATTTCAGCATTCTATTCACCTTTCCATTCTGCTGGGAACCAGTATAGTCTAGTTTTACTGTCTGACATTGGAGCATGAACAGTGCCATTTTCTTCTGTGTCTGGAGTAGTTCATTAACTTATCCAGGCTAATAAGAGTTCCTCCAAAAGATGAAATTCCACCTTTATGAAAACAACTGGATATTTTCTGGATCAATGCAAAAATGGAAAGAAAATATTCGGAGTATGCAGAGAGGAGGGGGACATGTCTGATAAATTAAATACTCAAACCCCTTTTTCACACCTTTGAGTTTTATCATATTCATTTCTTTTCTTGCACCGTAGAACTGTCAGATCAAAACTTAGTTTATATTATGAGCATGTGAAAATAATGTGATATTAATCAGATAAAGTAAAATACTTTAAATGTTAAAAGAATTTCCATAAAGTTCTTTTTGAGATAGAATATTTTGGCTTATCTATATATATATAATCATCTATGGATAGTTTCTGTGCAGTGAAGATGCTGGAACAAAGGTGTCATCAACGCAGGGGTATTTGCCTGAAGGAAAATTAAAATTCTTGTAAGTGAAAAGAAAGATCTATGATAGCCTCAAAATGAAGCAAAAGTTGTTAGCCAATTATTGAGTTAGACACTTCTGCTGTAGAAATATCTGTTAAAATTGAATCACAAAAATTTGTCATCATTATGGGGCAGTACATATATAACATTATCAACAGTTTGATAATTTTGGACCCGCTCCCTCCTTACGATATCATACGTTATCATCCCTTTTTTTTCTTCTGCATTTGTTGTGATATAGGGATATATTTATACATTTATCATTTGTATATTTCATGGATTCAAATGAAGAGAAGTCAATAAAATATTACCTATGAAATAACTTTATATCAAATAACATCTAAAAGAGATAGTTACTATTTAAAAGTATTTAATAATAGTTTATTGTCACCTAATTAATGAATTCAGCAGTAATGTTGTCTTTTTGCATATGCCCAAAGCAGAACTTCTTATCAACAAAACAAGTGGACAACATTTTTTTTCTTTCTTTACTAAACTAGCGAACACAGGTATCATTTCAAACATATTTCACACCAGGTTTCTCAAATAGCGAATTAATTGAATGCGCATATGGCAGAAAAACAGAATTACAAATATTGCGATATATTTTGTAATGAAATGATTTTATAATCATTTAATGGCTTTATTAATAAACTTTCTATTTTCATAAAATAAGATAAGACTTTAAAAAAAAAAAGATTACTGATTATTTTGATGTAAAGAAAAAGTTTTAAAAAAAATTTGGTTGGATTAAAATTGATAACGATATCAAGAGACAAAACATCACTCCCCCTAGAGATATCTTACGATATCAAGTGACAGATCCCCCTTCACCCCTAAAGTGATAACATTGTATATGCACAGCCCCTATATAGTGTAAAAAAATTTCTATTTCTTGTCATATAGCCAATTTTTGCGTACTTCCTACACAAGGTAAAAGAAAGTGCTACAATTGGTGTGTAGTATGTCCTACTGCTGCGAGAGCAGAAAGAAAACTTCCTTTTGCTCTCGCAGTGGCAGGATGTGCTTTTGCAATTGATGAAAAAAGATTATTTCTTTCAAAATGCTTTAGATTCTTTTTTGTGGTGTATTTAAGAAGTGTCTTCCTGTGGTATTAAGAAACGATTCTTCAGAAATTCTTTTTTCCTGGCATTCTAAAGATATTCTAAAAAAATTTCGCTTAAATTAAAATTTTAAAACAGAGTTTTAAAGGGTTAATGGTTTTCACTAAGGATTGAATCAGTTTAAATAGTTGTTTTGTGAGTTAGACATTTCAGTTTCCACGTTTTTTAAATTAAAATTATTAGCAAATTAATTTCCTTATAATTTATTTGCTTCTTTTCTTCTGTTTGCATTTTGTGTAATTTAATAGAATTTTAAAAAAGAAAAAATCTTTGCATTGCATCAAACCACTGTGGCGCTTAGATTAGAATAATGTTGCAGACATTCTTTCCAAGTTTTACTTCTGAAATTTTTATATATTTTTCCCCATGCCATGATATTTCTTCTTGTAGAGGCATTTGAAAAGATTGTTTTCATCTCTTCACTTATTTTAACTGACTCAGACCACCTTTACAGTCAGTACTTCAAAAATGTAATTTTTGTTTTTTCAGATGTTATGCTACATTTACAGAACATATTAATCAAATAGATTTCTTTTCTTTTCTTTTTTTTTTTCTAATTAGAAACAATACTTTTCCATTATCTAAAAAGAGAAAATAAATATTTAAAAGAGTTTTTAAAAATGACAACACTTGCACTAATCATGAAACTGAAGAGATTTTCATTTCTAAACATGAAACAGATCAAATATTTTACAAACAAAATTATCAGTACAAGAAAATCCAGTTATGGAAATACAAAAAGAAAAAAAAAAGTAACACATGCCAACTTTACATGAAGAGAGGTGGAAGGGTGACAGACTTTAGTAAGATATGTTAAAAATGTATGATATAATTGGAAGTTAAGGAATAAAATATAGCGTGTCCGAGAAAGGTCTTTATCATTCTAAACATTAATAACAAAAATACTAACAGGTGAAATGAAATGCACTTTGCTGCAATAAAATGCAGAAATGTCAGAGTTTTTTGTAGTACCTTTAATGTAGTTGTATGTGAGCTCCGTTAGTAGCACGAAGAATGTCAAGCCTGCGATCAATTTCTCTTCAAGTGTTTTGTAACATTTACGTTGTAACAGTGAGGATTGATGAGTGATAATTTCATGATTTGCCATTTCATACCTCAGGCTTCTTTTACCAGAAAAAACTCTTAGATTTCTTTATTATTTTCCAGAAAACTGCATTCCATTTCACCTGTTAGTATTTTTGTTATTAATGTTTAGAATGATGAAGGCCTTTCTCGAACAAGCTGTATTTATATTTCTCTATTATATAAGTTTACATAGTTTCAAAATATCAACCACTGTAGAAGCCGAGAAAGACTTCTTTTATTGCAGGCTGTATTTTAGATCTATAAGAACGCTGGGTGATATTGATTGTAATTTAATATTATCTTTATAGATTATTCTAAAACTTATGCTATAACTATTAACTTATATTACCTAGTAACATATTACTATTAACTGTGATACACTCTGTAATTTATGATAATATTTCCATCAACAGAAATGAAGAAGGTTGGCTATAGTCTTGTGATAATATATTGTTAAATTATTATAGAGCATACTCAGTGCAATACTCTAGATCAGCGATTCCTAAACTTTTAGTCCCAGCAACAACTCCAAAAAATCCTAGCTCGTTTATTAAAAGCTGAAAACTTTAAAAAAAAAGATAGCATTTATCATGGCAAAGCAAATGGGATAGGAATGCTTAGTTAAAGCAGGTATTCACTTCCAGTGGGAATTTCCATTGCTTACTTACTAGTTCATGAATCAAAAGATGAAATTAGTACTAAATGAAAGTCTTGCAATTCTCTACTAAAAAAACATAGAATTGCCGGCTAAAATCTGGATATAACCAGTGGCAACCCTCTGAAAATTAGAACACTTATTTTGTTCATTAATTAAAAGATGAGACTAATGCTAAAATGTAGATCTTAAAAATCTCTACTAAAATATGTAGGGTTGCCTAGCAAAATCGCAGTGCAAGTAGTGGCAACCCTCCAAAATTTAAGTCAATTTTTGATCACTTGCTTAGTTTATTAATTAAAAGATGAAACCATTGCTAAAATGAAGATCTGACAATTCTCTATTAAAAAACATAGGGTTGCTTACTGAAATCTGGGTACGACTAGTGGCAACTCACCAAGAATTAGGGTAATTTTCTGGCACTTACTTAGTTTATTAATTAAAAGATGTAACCAACTCTAAGCTGTTGAGCTTACTGATTTCTATTGAAATATATAGTGTTGCCTAGTAAAATTAGTGGCATCCCTCTAAAATTAGAGTGTAATTTGGGTACCTACGTAGTTCATTAATTAAAAGCTGAAACCAATGCTAACATGTAGGGCTTAAAAATCTCTACTAAAATATATAGAAATGCCTAGCAAAATCATGGTGCAACTAGTGTCAACCCTCCAAAATTGAGGTCTATTTTTGATCACTTGCTTAGTTCATTAATTAAAAGATAAAACCAGTGCTACAAGGAAGATCTTACAATTCTCTGTTAAAAAACATAGGATTGCCTGCTGAAATCTGGATACGACTAATTGCGACCCTCCAAAATTTAGGGCTATTTTTGGACATTTTTTGAAGGTTGCCACTGATTGCACCCAGTTTTCAGCAGGCAACCCTATGTTTTTGAATCTATGTTTGTTCGATCTTCATTTTAGCACTGGTTTCATCTTTTAATTAATAAACTAAGCAAGTGACCAAAAATTGATCTAAATTTTGAAGAGTTAAATTTAGTTGCACTGTGATTTTCTAGGCAACCCTATATCAGAGCCAAGTATGAATTCAAAGACATATTCAAATTACTTCAATGAACCCTCTACAGATGAAATAATGCCAGCATCTATATTGGATTTTCTTCCATGGAGTTTCTCCTTCAAATCACACTGCCATCTATAAATCGCCAACTCACCAAAACATTTGTCCTTGTAAGTTTGTGAGATTAAATTAATTGATTCTAGAGATCTTTTGCCCAAACTGTTGCTCTATTGAAGAAAATTTGGTACTTCCTTATTATAGTGCTCCCCACTATAACAGTTTTGGCAAGGTTGCAGTTATGATTTTGCCAAGGTCGTCGAAAAATGCTGAAACACAACATGATGATGTATATAGCAATGTGATGATATATATATATATACAAATGTAAATATGAATATAGATATAATGAATGTATTAATATAGATGGATATGAATATAAATGTGATGATGTATGGCAATATGACGATAATTTAAAAACCTGCTGTTTCTTTAGGACTGAAAATGTTTGGTATAATTTTGCAAATTAACTTGGCGATACATCTGGGTTGCTTGACAATTCATTCCTGGGGGCTAGTATAATATGGAAGTATAAAAAATTCAAAGTTGCTGCTGACATTATTTCAGCCTTACAGGGTTGTCGGCAGTAGCTTCCACAATTTTTTCTTATTTGCTTTGAAAAGTAAGCTGAGCGATGGAACAAATGCACATCATGTGAGAGAAGGTATTTTGATAAAGAACAACACACTTTTCATTGTACCTGTATTTTTTCTTTTTTTTTTTTTTTTTCATGCTCTCAATTTTTATAGAACATACCTTCTAGAAATAGTGCACTTTTCCACCAAATCCAATATACAGGGCTGCCATAGGCGACTATTTTTTAATTCTATCTTGAACCACTTTCTCAAAACAAATTTTTTCACATACAATTTGACAACATGTGCAAGAGAAATATACTGCAAAATTATTATTTTTTTTAAATGGTGATGCGAATAAAATATAAAAATAGTCACCAGTGGCAGCCCTTAATATATAAATATAATGAATATATTAATTTGGATATGATGTATGAATATAGGTGTGTGTGTGATGATATATAGCAATATGATGATAATATAAAAATGTGCTGTTTCTGTAGAACTGAAAATATTTGGTGAGATTTTACAAATTAATTTGGCAATACATATTGGTTGTTTGGTGATACATTCATGGAAGCCGCTATAATATGGAAGTACCAAAAATTCAACGTTGCTGCTGACATTATTTTAGCCGTACAGGGTTGTCTGCAGAAGCATAAACATAAAAGCCATATTTTGATTTATAAGCTAAAATCATTATCAGACTAAAGAAAAGTAATAATAATCTATAATCCATCAAATTGTAATCTGAAAAACCTTTGGATCCAAATTGTATGGATTTCGCTGAATTGACTGTATTTTTTGTATTATTTCTTAATACTCATTATTAACTTTAAAGGAATAACTTGTTAGGTGCTTAAAAATTGAGGCATTCAGAAGCAAGATGGAGAATCTATTTTTTCGTTCAACCAAATTTGAGATGAATTCTTGTTCAATAGACAATAAATAATTTATTCAGCGCTGTAACAAACAAAGCCCTAGGTTGAAAATGGGAGCAACCAGGTATCCCATGATTCTTATGAGCTTCTATCACAGCTCGTTAGCTTTAATTCCAAATATCTTTAGCTAAAGTTTTATGGACTCTATCTACTGTGATTCTGAAAGTCTCAATTATTCAAACAAATTTTTCGTTTAACATTAATTTTTTATCTATCAGAGAGATTAACATTTTGTTGGCTAATCTTAAAACCTCATCCAGGAAAAATTAATAACTATGAATATGTTTAGAAAAACATACATATTTTCCACTCTTATTTCTTCTTTGTATGATATAAATAAATGGGGCAACAAATATGTATATAAATATGTACACATGCATTATGAAGAAGGACAATATCTTCAATATAAAAATTATATATGGATTGAGAATGAGTATTAAGCTGTATTTATGGCTGCACTAGGGTTTAACTGTTTAAAAGGATTATCTACTAGTTATGGCAATATGAATTTTGAAATTCATGTGCCAAACAGTTTAAAGACAAATAAACCGCAGGTCAAAATACAACCTTTCCCTATTTCAGAGTTGCCAGATTAAGGAATTTTTTTAAATATCTACCACTTTTTTAAAATAGTAATATTTTCCTTATTTAATCGTAGAAATCTGCTAAAAGCGGTTCTCGAAAAGCTATTTTCTTCTGCTCAACAATGCGAAACTTTCTGACTCATTTTTAAACATAAAATCATTATATATATTATTTCTCCTGTCAACATCCCTTTTTCTCAGAAAATACGAAACGCAGAACGATGAATGAGATGGCATAGGAAAGGATTTTGAACAGGCTTCTGACATAGCACACTTAACAATTCGTTAAAACATGTTTTTGATTAAAATTTGCAGAAAATTAAAAATTAAATCGGCATTGTTTTCATAAAAGAAATGAAAGGTTTTCTTCAAAGTATCGTTGCCACAAAAATAAAATACCACATTATATGATGCTCAGCAATTATTATAAAAAACACCGCACGGGTTTATTTTATATTTATGATTAAAAAGCGAAATTGAAATGTTTAGATTTATATTTCTATGTCCCATGTTTTTCCAAAGCGGATGACGTCATCCTCTAATGCAGTTAAAATACGATTGTCAATTTTTTTTTTCTCGCGTGCATTTTGCAATCTTGGATTAGTTTTTACTATAACTTTGATGGAATAAATTAGATGATATTCTAGCTTGACTAAAAACTAAATGTTGTTTGCAGATATTTTTATCCTTACTTTTTCTTTAGATGTTTAAACCTGCATCTAAGAAATATTACATATTGATAAAAAATGGTACTTCTCTGTTATCCCGTCGACCACTTTTCATAACAAAAAACTATCGCCAAATAAACGGGAGAACGTTGCCATTGGAATATCAAAATAAATAAATAAATAAAATATAAAAATTTAAGGACACAATTGTTATTTTAATGAATGATATAACTAATAAATCAGTAAAACATAATGAAAAATACATGCAAATGTCGCGTTAAAAACAACTTGATGACGTGAGAAACACGTATAATGTTTCTGATATCAAGTAAATGGGACTGCATTTTTGGCGTTTAATCTTACAGTTTGGCGATAGTTTTTTGTTATGAAAAGTAGTCGACGGGATAATAGAGCAGTACCTAAAAAATATTAGATTTCAGTGCGAAATCCTCGCACGGGCCCTCTGGTGATTATTGAAACGATTTGTAATCGAACAATTTCTTTCGCTTCCCAATAAACGAATTGCATCTTGAGCTATAAGTGATTGTTGTCTCAGGATGGTAATTTTTTTCCTTTCCGCACTGACGCATCCGAAAATTCGGTTCAAAACGCCAACTTTGATATTATTTTCTTCAATTTTTTTCTGGGAACAGCTTTGGCATTCGCCCGCGGTCCGCTATCTTGTTTTTTAAATCAACTCATTTCCAAAATATTTTTCATCCATATTTACTTATTATAAACACGTTATTTAATTTTATTGATTAATATATTTATATTTAATAATAAAAGTTAAAATGTTTTGATTTAAAAAACAAGATGGCTGACCGGAATGCCAAAGCTTAGCCTTTTTCTGTCTTTACCAAAAAATGGACAAAACAGTTCGATTACATAGTTTCTTAATAAGAGCACCTACCAATTTGGTATGTTTGCGAACAAAAATGATTTAAAAATGCGTCAGAAAGTAACCAATTTGGATTTGAGAACAGCTTTAAATGAAACAAAAATTAGTGTGGTTCGAAAAAGTTGAACGCTTTTGAATAAAAAAGTCCTTCCGGCCTGTACCGGGAGGAAAAGGTAGCTTTCCTATATCTTCGTTTTAAAATTTGAACTAATGTTAGACGAACACAGCAAGTTAAAATGCAAAGAAAATGTATACAAAAGATTCGTTAATACTGAATTTGAATGAGAAATTCGCCACATTATTGAGCTATAGCCAAGTTGGCTTCATTTATGAAGACTTATTTTGGTCGCCAAATTTGGCGATATTTCGCCAAATGTCACCAAGTTTGGCGAGAATTTGGCGCTAACGGATATGAATATATAGTTTTATGCATATGATTGGGAAAATTATTACAACAATGAAATTTTTTGTAATGTGCTGTCTTGTTTCAAAATGTCAGCCACCCTAGAATTTCAAACTGCTCTATCTCAGCCATTTTTTAAGATAGAGGTAAACCAAAAAATGCTCTGGAATCCTCGTATCAAGGCCTAACACTTAATTAAAAAATAAATTTGATTTTTTTATTTTTATGTATATTTATTTTAGTTTTAAATGGCCGCCATCTTGAAACAAAATGGCGGACCAAGCTGGCCAACGAACTCGGTCGAGACATTGGTGAGCTTAATACACACAATTAGTTTCATCAAAATTGATTTATAAATACGAGCGTTATCGTATGACATAGGTCAGATATATAGATATATATATATATATATATATGTTAATCAACATTTGAACGGAGGGTGGTCTGGGGGTCATGATCGGTGAAAATATATCAAAATTTTCCGGAACTGAATTCCTCCGAACGGCTGCAATAGGTAGCTTTATACTTTTTTGTATTGAAAGCTACCTAAAAAAATGGCCCAATCAGGCAACACTGTCCTATTTGCAAAATACTGTGGAATTTCTATCTTGGATAATATATAGGAAAATCTATTACGAACACTGATTACACAACAGTTGCTTAATAACACGTTGAACTGTAAGTAGATGGCAGCACCATACAATTTCTAAAGTACAAGAAAACGTTCAAAGAACAAAGTAGTTTGCCTAAAAAATTCGATAACAATTAATTATTTTAAAAATCCACAGATAGAAATACAGTTGTTTCTTATTTATTTGCGAACTTGTTATGTCATTTCCACGGTATCTAGATACCGTGGTCATTTCTATTCTGGATATGGTAGGGGAATATAATGCATAAGAACTGCTTAATAATCCTTCAAACTGTCGGTAGACGGCAGCACTATACATTGTCTGCAAGAAAATATTTGAGGCTAAAAAGACAAGCTGGCTATTTTCCGTAATATTTCTGAGTTCACTGTAATTCTTAAACTCATAAAATGTAAGGAAATTATTGTTCAAAAAGCAAGAAATCAAATGTCATTGCATTTTTCAATAAAGACAAAAAATCTTTCATAAAATGAACTCAAAATCGGCATTTTGAGCGACGATAAAGATCGTTGTTGGAAAGCAAATGATTATAATTCAAGCTGTACATTTTGAGTTGTTAATTGTATTTAAAATAATTATAAAATGTTGGCGCAATTTTCAGATAAATATATCTTTTAAAAAGATTATTGAGTTGGGATAAAAGTTAATATAATGCACATATTTAAAGCCTATCATTTTTATGGAGAAAAAAAAAAAAAAACTTTAGCATTGCATGTATGAATAATAGCTACTACTACTACTCGAAACTTCTATAAATCATTTAAATGGCAGCGCCATACATTGTCTGCATGCAAGAAAATGAGGCTCAAAAGACAACCTAGCTATTTTCCACAATATTCAATGCGTTCATTGTTATTCGTAAACTCATAAAATGTAAGGAAATTATTGTTCAAATAAAAAGAAATCGAATGGCATTGCATTTTTATATAAAGGCAAAGAATCTTTCATAGATGAACTCAAAATTGGCATTTTGAGCAACGATAAAGCTCGTTGCTGGAAAGCAAATGATTTTAATTCGAGCCGTAATGTATTTATTGGAAAACACAAAACGCTATTCGGCTCCAAATCACTTTGATAGCAAGATCTGCAATTTTCAAGCATGTGCATGTGAAAATGCTTTCGTGAATATGTCTGAAATTTTCACTTTGTTAAAGTGGGGAAAGTATTGTTTGAGTACACAGCAGTTGTATTGCTGAAAATTTCCAGAACAGTTAGTTTTTCCACTAACGCCTAGCTAAGCTGAACGAGAATCGTTTTCTTTTTTCGATGTGGTAAAGAGCCCAGCACTAAAAAAAAAGCTAAATAAGATGTTACTAATATTAATTTTGTCTTATTGAAATAGTTTTTCTTTAATTTAATATATATTTTTTTAAGTATGTTTATACTTTCATTTAAATAATCCCACACATGTCTGAGTACGTTTTTTTTTTTTTTTTTTTTTTTTTTTTTTTTTTTAAATTTCTCTAGTTTTCCTTAGAATAATTATTTTCAAAAATAATTATTTTTAATCATGCACAAATTTTTACAACATATATCAGTGAATGGACACAAAAAAATATATATAAATATGTAACAAAACTAGTATCAATTACATTTTTTTTTTCCAATTTAAAATGAGTATTTGGGAATCATATATTATATATGGGTCACTCAAATGAAAGTGGCACTACAGTCGGTTTGAGAAATGGTTTAATGGTATTAATATAAATTAGTATTCAAAAGAAAGAAGTCATACAGACGTAACAGATAGGCTAGACAAAAGCACCTTGTAGGTTGAAACAAGTGTCCCAGTGGTCAACGAGACGATGGATACCCTGGGTGAAGAAGCTCCGTGGTTGGTTTTTTCAGTGGCAGCTTGGACCTCATTATCGTCGGCAAAGCGCTGTCACTTCCCTTCAGAGCTTTCTTGAGTGAACCGAAGATGTGGTAGTCACACAGCGAAAAGTCTGGGCTGTAAGGGGGATGAACTGCTTCTTCCACTACGAAAATCCTCACACCATCGGAATACCGATCTGCATGACATACACATTTAGCATTCGACGATAGATTTCACTAGCACTCACATTTTCCGCTGTAAAAATTGCACGACGGCGCGTTGACATCGTTTGAAGGCATCCATGATGCGAACGATGCCTTTTAGCGTGCTCTCATGCTATCACACACGCATTAGGCGGGATCTGACGATACCGCATGCATTCCCAGCACTCTGCGCCCTCTATAGGAGTATGTGCAGTTATATTTCTCTTCAAATGGCGGAGTTATTACAGCAATGCCACTTTCCATTTGGGCGACCCTTATAATAAAAATTTTTCTTCAAAACATATAATTCTACGTTGCAATGCAGCATAGCTATCTGATTTATTATAAAAATCTACAATTATACTGTGCTAAAAATGTACACGTTTTCGCATTGTTAGGAAAAGTGTAATGTGCTCCATTATGATATGTAAAATACACTGAGGCAAAAGTTTATCACATGCTTTTATTGAAAAAAGAAATACAGAAATAAATCAAACATTGTATATTTCTGTAAAAAAAGTACTTGTTCACATGTGTATGCAAAATTAAATAACACATTTTGGAAAGTGACTAGGCTTTGTAAAAAAACCTGGTTATATAAAATTTATTTTACATTATTTAGCATTCATTTTTTTTTTCACTGTACTTTCCCATAATGACACACCATTTTAAATAATCACATAAACATAGAGCAAACATGAAATGTTTTGAAAGACACTGGTGTTTATTTAAAAAGAAAAAAAAATCGTCCATTTTTTGATGGTGCCTAAGGGAAAATGCTTTTTATAGACACAGCTGTGTGATTTATACATTTGTGAATTTACTGGTACAAATCATTGTATATTTATCACTAATAACATAAGATAATGAATAAATATGTGAATTTCAGCTCTTTATTGCCTGTAGATTTATACATTATTAGTATTTTTTAATTACTGAATGGTAGAAATATTAAATGTTTAGTCATTATGAAGCTAATGTTAGCTTAAAAATGAGCTGTGATATGTCCAGAGTTTTTTTTTTTTTTTTTTTTTTTTTTTTTTTTTTGTCATTTAAATAAAACGAATAATATAAATATTGTCTGCTGCCTATTGTAGGAAGGATTTCAATAGCTGTATTTTATTTTATTTTATTTTATTTTATTTTATTTTTTTGTAAAATCACACTTTTTTCTAAAAAAAAAAATATTATGTAGCATTGTAAATTTATTTACATTTTGAATTGTTAGTTGTATTTAAAATAATTACAAAATTTTGGCACAATTATCGGACAAACATATATTTTAAAAATATTATTTAGTTGAATTGAAATTAAAGTTAAAATACTGCACATATTTAAAGCTTATCATTTTTATACAAAAAAGAAAAAAAAAAAACTTTTAACATCGCATGCGTAAATAAATAAATAATACTACCACTCAAAACTTCTATAAATCATTTAAATTTGCCCAATATATATTAAAAAAAAATATATTTTATTGAATTAAAATAAGAAAAAATAACCCCTTGATACTCACAAGGGAAATGTGCAGGATATAATTATAAGCTGACTTGCGGAATAAGACTTGAGTTACAGAATGCAGGCAGATAGTTGATTCCAAAACTGAAATCAGCTTCAGCTGACATTCATGCGTGTAAGAATTATGAAGTTCCAAAGTCACTTAGTACTTGTCCTATAAATTGTCCTATATAAATAGGAACAATTGGCATCATTTGCAGGCTACGTTTTGCAATAATGTAAATGAATTACAGCATAATAGTAAATCGACGAAATTGCACAATTAGCATCACTAATATGCTATCCTGAATATCGTGTTAATCCTGATTGTGTTTCATAAAACTATTTAGAAATAAACCAGGCTAGATTTTTCCCCTTGCATCCATAATACATTTGGGTACTTCTCCATTATCCCGTCGACCACTTTTCATTAAAAAAAAATTATCGCCAAGCTATTCGCCAAACTGTAAAAGTCAAATGAAAAATGCCATTACAATCTAAAAAAATAATAAAATAAAACAAAATAAAAATAATTCGGAAAAGACTCACTCACTAAAGTGTCTACTTCTGTAACTTTAAACAATAAAATTTACAATATATTAGTGAAAATAGAAAAAACAATCTTCGATATTTATTTATTTACATTATTTTTTTTTTAAATTATCCTGGTGGATAAATATTTGTAACGTCAGTTGAAACTCATTTATTGTACGTAGTTATGTATCGCAACATTTTTTCAATGATTTTCTCTCTTTTAATATCATGGCAGTGTTGCCAGTGGACTACTTTTTTTTAAATTCAAATTGCTTGATTGCCACCACTTTTTTGAAGTAGAAATATTCGCCCTTTTTTTATAACAGATAAAGTAATGCGAAAATAAGGAAAATTATATTATTTTTTAAAAGTGGTGGCGATCAAGAAATTTAAATTAAAAAAAAGTAGCCTACTGGCAGCACTGTATCATGGCGTCGCTGTTTAAACACGTAATTGTTACTTTAATTAACGAAATAACTAATGAATCAGTAAACCATAATTAAATATACAGATAAACGTCAAATTAAAAATCACTTGATCACATAACAAACATGTTTCTGACGTCAAGTGAATGTGACGCCACGGTCATGCAGTTTTGGTGTAAAATCCTATAAAAACAATTACAAAAAATTGGAACACATACGGAAAAAGAAAAAGAAGGTATGAAGTTTAAATAACGATTTTAGAATCGGTGTTTTATAGCGAATCTATTGCTAAGATTGTTTTCATTTGGCTACAGGTTTTCTTCGATGATTAGCCAAATTGCTAAGATTAGTCAAAAGCCAGTGGCAACGCTGCATGTGACCAGATATAGACAAAAGATAATATTATACTGTAACAATTTCAGTAAATCTCTCACAGTCTGCTAATTAGGCAGAGTAATCAAAGATAGAAGTTCCCAAGAGTTGGAAAACTTTTCTCACGCTTAGCTGTGGGGGTGACAAGAATGCCGGTTACTACAATAGGAAAAGATGAGCTTCGATCAATCTTGTGAAACTGAAATTGCTAGACAGCAAATATTTCTCTGATCTGACCGTCTATATGTGGGGTCTCAGATCGTGGGAATTTCCTGCGTGAACATTTAAAAGTTCAGTAAGACCTCCCTAAAAAGGCTTTATCCAATGACGTAAACTAAAACTTTTTTGATTGGTGATCGGAGAATCTTTTGTTCGAGCAAACGGACCGGAGAAGAGGATCGAGAGAAGGTGAGTAGAGAGTTTCGGCAGGAGAACGAGTGTTGGTGGAAAACACTCATCTCAGGACGGTTTCCCTTCTTAGTAGGGAAGGACAGGTTTGCTGACAGATTTTTGAATGAGAGAGTGCGATCTCTCTGAAGTCAAGGCAACAGCCTTGGATTTGACCTTTCGGGGAGAGTGAAAAGTAGCTCTAGTTAAGACTTTAAGATTTTAAAACTACTGTAAAAGACTGGACTATTTGGTGATTTGCTATAAATTACAAGTCGAGCGAACTCAGCTAAAAAAAAATTTTTGTAAATAATTTTTACCTCTAGAAATTTCAAGAACGCTTTTTAAATAAAATTTGTTCTGAAATATTTAATGAAGGTGATCAATTGTGAAACGGCTCCACGCTACCCCATTTCAAAAACACACAACATCGTGGATTCTTTACAGCTGGTGGCAAGCAAGTCGGATATTTCGACAAAAATTTATTAGCATTAGTGAAGAGAGTCCAGACAGTAGCAGTGACGCCCGCCCGCATCTAAGCGCGCAAGATCTGACGCCAGTTCAGGAGAGGAAAGCAGAGACCGAAGCAAGCCCTTGCATTGTCACGACAGACCACAGTTCCGTCCTGGAAGCAAGCCCGTGTTTACAGAGAACAAGCCCGAAGCAAGCCCTTGCATTGTCACGACAGACCACAGTTCCGTCCTGGAAGCAAGCCCGTGCTTACAGAGAACAAGTCCGAAGCAAGCCCTTTCTAGGAAACATCAGGAGTCGACAAACCGAGATAACCTGTGAAATCGACGACGTCTAGGCCAGACCCGAAACCGGCGACAGATAATGCAGACAAAGACTGTAGAAAAGGTAAGCTCAATTCATTTTTGAGTGGCTCTCATTTTGTTTATATATTCTTTAGTGAGGAAAATTCATTTCTGAGAAATTTTTTATGTGAATATTGATATATGATAAATTATGATAAATTTTTAAATCTAATAACTTTTAACATATTTGGAAAAATATATGTATATTTGTTATCAGCATAAAATTTGATAGTGTGAATTTTCTTTTGGCAGTAAAATAATATAAGGATTGTCAGGCTAAATGTGTATATATATAATTTTTTTTTCTCGAAAAAAAAAAAGAGATAAAAATTTTGATTTTTCAAATAAGTCGATTGTCTAGTTATTCATGATTGAAAGATTTCAAAGGTGTACTTTTTTATATTATTAGTGAAACAATAGATGTTGTTGATAATCAAATATTTTGCATATGTGATGTTAGGAAAATTTTTTAGCAGTTGCAAAAGTGGTCATTTTGTTATAAATGGGAAAATTGTTACCTGCGGGGTCAGAAATATCAAGTGTTGGTTGAATTATGTGCACAGAATTTCAAATTTCTAAATTTGTTTTAAATGTGTATGATCGACACCAAAACGTGTCAGTGTATTGAAAATTTTACAATATTGAAAGTCTATTTTTATATGTATACTATTTTTATTATTCCTCAAATTGAATTGTATTTAAAATTGTTAGTATTATGTGGGTAGTTGCAGAAAAATTTCCATAAAGTGTTAGAATCCCTGTTGCATAAGTTAGCGAGCGAAACTATCATTTTCATCTTTATATTGTATTTACATAAAATTTTAAAATGCAAGAAGTAACTGATCTGAAACAGTGCAGGAAAATTGATTTGCAGAATTTAGCGGAAGAATTGGGAGTGGAAATAGGGAAAAATGACAGGATACCGGTAATTATCCAAAAAATCGAAGCTGCCGATGATTACGATAAAGATTTTGCATTCACGCAAGCTGCGTATATCATAAAAGATCGAGAAGAGAAGATAGCCGCGGATAAAGAAAGGGAAAAAGAGAATAAAGAAAGGGAAAAGGCTGAAATACAAAGGGAATATGAGGAAAAACAAAGGGAATATGAGAGGGAGAAAGAAGAAAGAGAAAGAGAGGAAAAACAAAAAGAACGCGAATTTACGTTAGAACAACTTAGATTGACGCAAGATGCAAATAGACGTAGTTCAACTAACAGTACCGGGTCGGAACGCCCACCTAAATTGCCGCTTCGAACAATCATGCATCGATTTGATCCAGAACGCTCGGATATAACTTTGTTTTTAAATTTGTTCGAACGACAGGCGACCAAAGCGGAAATAGAGACAGGTGACTTAGTGACGCATTTATTAGCTTTAGTGCCGGTAGAAATTGCAGAGTTAATTTTAAGGGAACCGCAAGATCAGACGGATAACTTTGAATACGTCAAAAAGTTTTTGCTTGAACGATTCCGTATGAGTCCCGAAGCATATCGTCAAAAATTAATGAAACATCCACGCAATCCAGGTGCTCCGTGGAAGGATATTATTTTTGAACTCAATAGTTATTTAGAGGGTTGGTTAAATGGGTTAGATGTTACGGATTTCAGTAGTCTGAAAAATTTAGTGATAACTGACCAGATCAAGCTCCGTGCTTCTAGTGAAATGAAAGAGCATTTCATTGATTCGTGGGCAAACTACAAAGACCCGTTAGTTTTGGCAAAATGTCTGGACGAATATGAAGCAGTGAAAGGGATTTCAGATAAAAAAGAGAATGCGAGATCTTTTTATGATAGGAAATCTGAAGAAACGAAACTCGAGGGAAATTCTGGAGAAGAAAAAAATTCCGACAAAAAAATAAATTGGCGAGACAAAGAAATTAAAGACAGGGAACGTATCTTTGAACGAAAGAGGCGTTGCCATACGTGTGGAAGCGAATTTCACCTAATGGCACGTTGTCCGAAAAGACAAAGGGATATTACGGAAGTAAAATCTTTCGAGAGCATAAATCACTTAGGCGATATAAGCGAAGACAAAAGCTTGTTCCGACCTTTTTTGAGTGAAAACAAAATAAATGGGAAGAAGGCGTGTGTACTTAGAGATTCAGGTAGCTCGTATTGTGTTTGCCCATGGAATTTGGTAAATAAGAGCAAATTAGGCAATGAATATGTTTGGCTTAAACAGACATTTGATAAATATCCAAAACGATTTAGAGTGGCACGTATAAAAATGGAAATAAAAGGTCTCGGATATGTAAATACGAAAGCGGCAATCCTGCCTAGACACTCTAAAATTAAACACTATATCTTAGGTAATAAGACGCAGGCTTTAATAAATGAAAAGATAAAGCGAAAGCAAAAATCGCAAACTAATTCCAGTTTTGAGAACCCGGGGATTGAGATAAACCCTTTAACAGATCCACAAGGGCAGGAAGAAATTCTTTCGTCATTCCCCCCCGAAATGAAGAACCACCGTTCTCAGTGTATTGGGGAAAAAGAAACCCTTTTGAAAAGGTCAAGGAAAGTAGATGAGTTGGTTTTCGGCCGGCAGGGTAATTCGAAAAATAAACGCGAAAATATGGAAGTGAGTGTTGACAGGAAGGGTTATCATTCGAAAGTTAATCTGGAGGAAGTGAGCGGATTCACAAAGAGTTTTCTAAAATCCTTCGAAATTCTGTTGAAAGAGAGTAGGGACAGTGGAAATTCACGCCTTTGTGACACTCTTGTTAAAGAAATTGAACGGTTGTGTAAAACGTATTATTCGGCAAACACAAGTAAAGAAATTCAGTAGTAAGTTTTTGAGTAAAATCCAATCTTTTGTACATATTTGATTATTTTTAGTTTTATTGTTATTTTGGCATGTGTAGTAAAAAAGTATCTTTCAAAAAAAAAAAAGTCTCTAAAGCTAGATGTTCAAGAAATGGTAAGCAGTATATAAGAAATTAGGTCACTGATGTATATAGTGAGGTTAAATTGAAATGTTATTTGAGCCACTCAAATATGTTGAACTAATCCTTTTTTTGCAGATTTTCCGCGTTTTAACCCGGAAAATGTTTTGATGGTGGGGGTGTTGTAACAATTTCAGTAAATCTCTCACAGTCTGCTAATTAGGCAGAGTAATCAAAGATAGAAGTTCCCAAGAGTTGGAAAACTTTTCTCACGCTTAGCTGTGGGGGTGACAAGAATGCCGGTTACTACAATAGGAAAAGATGAGCTTCGATCAATCTTGTGAAACTGAAATTGCTAGACAGCAAATATTTCTCTGATCTGACCGTCTATATGTGGGGTCTCAGATCGTGGGAATTTCCTGCGTGAACATTTAAAAGTTCAGTAAGACCTCCCTAAAAAGGCTTTATCCAATGACGTAAACTAAAACTTTTTTGATTGGTGATCGGAGAATCTTTTGTTCGAGCAAACGGACCGGAGAAGAGGATCGAGAGAAGGTGAGTAGAGAGTTTCGGCAGGAGAACGAGTGTTGGTGGAAAACACTCATCTCAGGACGGTTTCCCTTCTTAGTAGGGAAGGACAGGTTTGCTGACAGATTTTTGAATGAGAGAGTGCGATCTCTCTGAAGTCAAGGCAACAGCCTTGGATTTGACCTTTCGGGGAGAGTGAAAAGTAGCTCTAGTTAAGACTTTAAGATTTTAAAACTACTGTAAAAGACTGGACTATTTGGTGATTTGCTATAAATTACAAGTCGAGCGAACTCAGCTAAAAAAAAATTGTTGTAAATAATTTTTACCTCTAGAAATTTCAAGAACGCTTTTTAAATAAAATTTGTTCTGAAATATTTAATGAAGGTGATCAATTGTGAAACGGCTCCACGCTACCCCATTTCAAAAACACACAACATCGTGGATTCTTTACAATACTGATCTGTACTAGGCAACAATAGGAAATGGTACCTCATCTAGTTTTGTATATCAGCTGAAACAGATTTCATTTTTGCTGTCGACCATCTATTCACTTTCTGTAACCCAAGACTGATTCCACAACTCAACTTGAACCCCGTATATTCTTTTTAGTAGCACACATTTGATTTTACTTCAGAATGTTTTTTCGCGGTGCAACAATGTATTTTGCAAAGGACATTATGGGTATCAAGAGATGAAACAATAAATAATTTTGTTGCTATAGTCAATTGTATTAACAGGCTTTAAGTTATTGCTGTTACAATTTTATGAATATATAAGTGAACCTAATATACACCTCGATGAATGAAATAGTTTATATGATTTGTGTATTATTTACTACGAGAAGAAATGGAAGCTCAGTTCAAATACAACCTTAACCCAAAACATGTTACAAATGTTGTTCTTTAGCTTCCTCTATTGATTGAGATCTAAATAGAGTGGATTTACTGCATCCACAAAGTATTTTTTTTTAATATATATATCTATGATTTCAGCATATGCTCTCTTCTCCAGGTTTCTCTTTATTTTTTAGATTCACAGAAACGTCTGACGTCATTTCCTTGATGTCGCTGACGTTTTCGTAGCTTTCAGCATTGTCCGAATTCGATCGGGTGAAATCAGGGCTGAAAACTAATCTATCTCCTGATGGGCAAACATCGGGAACCACTCTTAGCATCATTGGATCCTGATGTTGACGCTTAATTACGATAGGATTAATGGCATCGGTGATTCTTTCTTGTTCTTGTTGCGTCAAGGGCCTTGCAACAGCAAACGGACTAAAAACTGCTGAAAAGGCCAGCACTAGGTGACTGCCGAAATCCATGTAGAAGGCATTTCCCCACTCTGCCCGCTGCATATACAGGGCATGTAGCATGGCAAGAGGACGAAGTATGACCAGCCAGATGAAGTTGTAGTATAGAGCCATGTCTACGAAGGTGTTGGACTTGCAGCCATATTGGCATACTGTCGGTCGAACCCATGTCAGGAAAGCTGAAACAAAGGGGGAAATATTAAATACTTGAAATATAAAAAATAATTATTAATGTAAAATACATTGATAATGGAAATAGCCCTTGTTTTTTAACAATTATAGATGTCGCAATCAATAATAAACAAATTGCTATCCATATACAAATTTTTGTCTTATAAATAATCTATAATGTTTATCCCATGTGAACATTGCGTAGAACGGCCGACTGTCTTGCTGCAGGCTAAGACATTTTACAACATAAAAGAGAAAGTATTTTCAGAATGACAAGACCAACAGATTACGAACACAGCAATTCGAAACTCATAAGATCTCTTTTTATATTACCTGCCAGTCCCGTTTTCTGTCTAAAGTTGTCAGATAAGGAACTCGGATGTTTAAGAGAGAGCTTTAAGATGAAAATACATCGTAATTTCAGTTATATAGACTTTAGCGGATCTGTAAGAGCCCATAATAATAGTAGGGTAGATAAATTGCCTTTTCATGAAGGTTTGCGTAAGGGTTATTTATATAGGTTAAATTTTCTTTATCCCAATTTAACGTATAAGGATTATGCAAGTACTTTTTATAGCAGGGTGATTGTGTTCAGGTTATACGCCTGAATTGAGGCATTTATTTCATTTTCAGAAGCGAAATTCCGGTTTTTCTGACAGTTAAATTCATAAAATAAGACTAAAATATCAATTTCATATGATTGCTAAACATAATTAAAATTCATATTTTTTGTAATTTGACCTCCCTGTAATAAATTATATGTTCCCTACCCGTCTCTCCATACGAAAACGTTTTCTCGCTAAAATTTCAGATATTTTTTCATGAACCCACAATCACCCCTGTTATAGTAATAAGGTATAAGTAATGACATAAAATATTTATTTAATTTTAATATTTTTACATTTTTATTACTATTTTCTATTACATAAACGAACCAAATTTTCTTTTGATGAATTATCATTGGTTTGGTTTGCGAAATTCCTTGAGTAAATCCAATCATCAAGTAAATAAAAAACTTTTTTTTTGTTGTTAATTAATTTATTTTTTAGATAGCAATGTCATGCACGTCAAAATTTGAAATTGAACTCTTAATACTCTAAAGAATAACATGTATAAATATCAATATATGGAAATACGTACAATTTTTTGTACGTCAATATAAATATACAAATTTACAATTCAAATGATTGTCAGCGAAAAGGCCCTATAAAAAGTACCTACCAATTTAATTTTTTTTTTTTACTTTTTAGAACTTGCTTTAATAAACCAGAACAAAATATTTTTTTAGATATTAATTATTAATAAAAAGCAACACAATGGATAATAATAAATTAACATGTCTGATGCCAATATGCAAAGCTTGTTTAGATATATTGTTGTTTTAACAAAATGTGTATATATTATAATTCTTTGATGCTTCTTTTATAAAAAAAATTCCGAATTAAGGAAAAAATAATTAGAAAAGTTAATAAAATATTGAAAACTAAATTTTGAAACTAAACCATTGTGCGTTGTGCAGTCTGAAAATGTATCATATACAGGAATAACACAAGAAAAGACAAGATCTGCGTGCTTAACAGCTAACGATGTCAGCTGGTGTCTTTGTAAATTCAAGAATAATATCATAATGCAATCTGTTATTTGACCACCTGTTGGTTGATCGTTCATGTGAAGCAATGTTATTTGTTATAAAAATATTGCAGAATTAATTTTTGGGATAAGAGACTTTTGACTCATCATCTTATCCTCAGATGTAAACTAAACAAATCACTATAATTTGATCACAATGCATAGCTTGTGGGATGAAATTTTAAAACAAGAAATTATTTTAAGAAAATATATAAAACCGACTTCTATTGGTTCTATAAAATAAAATAATACTAATAGCAATAAGAATTTATATCATAAAGCAAAAAACTTATCATTAATTAACGCTTACGTCATATTGACGGTGACGAGGCTAACGAAAAAGACAGGCTACCGCGGTGCATTCCACTTATCTTTTTTTACAGACCGCTAGAGTAACGTGATGCTCTTTTCGTACACCTTCATTGGTGCATTAGAGCATCACGTGACTCCGGCGGTCTGTAAAAAAAGATATGCGTAAAGCACCGCGGTAGCCTTCCTGTTTCGTTAGAATCGGACGGTGGCTACATCAGACCAATAATTTTCGCTTTTTCTACAATGTTTTAACTTTAAACATTGCACAATTTCAATTTTTACACACTGAAAAAAAAAAAAAAAAATGATTTTACAGTATAATACTAGCATCCCAGCTGCTAATATTATATCGTAAAATTAACAGTAATAAACAGTAAAATAAGCAGTAATACGCTGCCGCGCATGCACTGTAAAATCAACAATTTTTTTTTGCAATGCACCGTCGAATAGGGAAAAAAAATGTTCTTTCAAATGCAATTTGTCTGAAAGCTCTAAATTTACTGATATTTTATGTTTTTAAAAATAATTTTCAGGCATGAATTATTTTAAAAATCTATCTCTATCACGTGCAGCCCAATTACACGTTTGCACTTAAAACAATTAGTTTACGTTTGTTTCTGGTTAATATTCCATAATGACATTAAAACTTTTCACCAAACAGTAAATAAAAGTAGTTTAAAATAAAATAGTCTCTTATAAGCATTCAATGCTTATCTTAAAAAACACGCCTTATGTCAAATAAGTAGTTCAAAAAAATGTCTTTAATACGTTAATTAGGCGTAGTTTCCGATAATTGGAAATTCGCCGCTTTTATTTACGTTGATAGAAAGCGCGAACTAGTGATAATAAAAACACGTTTTACTCAAAATTCGAATTTAGAATAGTCACGTAACTGACTTCTATACTGTTATAGCACTTTTTTTTTAACAGATAAAAATGTTAAATGTCAATCTATGGTCAAAGGTATATTAGTAAACACTGTCTAATATGTCTCAATGACACTTCATTGTCAATTATACGCTGTAAAAAAAGACAAATGTTTCTTAATGTAACTAAAATATAATGTAACCACGAACGAAAATATACAACAACCTCTTCCGAGTTACCCAGAAATTCCGAAAAGCATTCTTTATCATTAGAAACCCCAGAAATCAATATATTTTCGAGATTTAAAGAAACATTTATAAAAACAAAGTTGTTTTGCTTCCACTGATTTTCGGAAACGTTTCCGAGTAGTTTTATAGTGTGTTAATCAATTTTCTCAAACCGGAATATCAGTTTTTGGGATTCTATCAATTTTCAATTAAACATTAAGTCTGCATAATATAATTTATACATGCGAGAGTAACAAAATATTTTGGGTTGTTCGGAAAGTTCTTTCCATTTGGGAAAGTTGGTTTGTACCGGAAAATTCTATCGTTTAATTATTAGACGTTAATTCCGATAGCTAATGTCTAATAATTGACTGGCAGGATTTTACGGTACTAATTGTTTTTCCGAAACGAAAGGAACTTTCCAAACAACCCAATAACATTCGTTTTAAGGTTAATGTTCATGCTGTTAATTTTGCATGTTTGACTGTAAAAAAATGTTTTTTGAACATGAAATTGTTTACTTGAGAACGATAGCATAAAAAAACCTATATTTCGGGTTGTGAAAACTAATTAATACACTATAAAAAACTACTCGTAGAAACGTTCCCGAAAAATAGTGGCAGCAAAAGAAACTTTGTTTTTATAAATGTTTCTTTAAATCTCGAAAATATATTCATTTCCGGAGTTTCTAAATATAAAGAACGCTTTTCCGAATCGTTGGTAATTTCGAAGAGGTTATTGTATGTTTTCGTTTGTCGTTATACGAGGGTTGCCTTTTAAGTTTTTACAAAAAGTAGGAAGAAAAAGAATTTTTTGGGAACAAACTGTTTTATTGCTTTTCAAAATATTCGCCTTTAAGATTTATACACTTTTCCATCCGTTCAAACCAATTCTTGAAACAGTTTTTCCACTCTGAAGTTGATATCTCAGAAACAAAGTTTTGGAAGGCATCAACAGCTTCTTGAGGTGATGAAAATCGCTGCCCACGCATTTTTTGTTTGATATAAGGGAACAAGAAAAAGTCGTTAGGCGACAAATCAGGAGAACATGGGCAATGAGACATTAATTCGATATTTTTTCCCTTCAAATAATCAATTGTTTCACGTGCTGTGTGGGAGCTGGCGTTGTCGTGGTGAAGAATGATGTGGTGTTTTTTGTTGTTTTTCCTGATTTCGTTGATGACTTTTGGCAAACAAATTTCTGTATACCATTTAGCATTAACAGTTTTTCGATCCTCTAAAGGAATGGTTGCGATATGTCCTGTAAGACCGAAGAAACAAGCAATCATTTTCTTGGAAGTGCTTCGTGAACGAACAACTTTCGTAGGATTCGGTTCATCTGGAAACACCCAAACATTGTATTGTTGTTTAGTTTCCGGCTCATACGAATATATCCAAGTTTCGTCACCTGTAACGATGTTGTATATGGTTTTTGCAGTTCCAAATTTGAATTTTTTTAGCATTTCCTTACACCAATTTGCACGAGTCTCTTTTTGAGCTTCTCTCAAATTGTGAGGAATCCATCTGGAACAAATCTTTTTAACAGCTAAATGTTCATGCAAAATCGAATGTATTGCAGTCTGTGATATGCCAAGGGATGCTTCTATCTCACGGTACGTGACATGCCAATCTTCTTCAATCATCTTGCGCACAGCATCGATGTTGTTTGGAATCACTACCGATTTTGGTCGTCCTTCACGAGATTCATCACTGACAGACACACGACCACGACGAAATTCTGCAAACCAATTGTAAACAGTCTTTTCTGATGGTGCGTCATTACCAAAAGTTTCACGAAGCGATACTAAACATTCTTGTCGAGTGAGGCCTTTCTTAAAATCATAAAAAATCATCCAACGGAAACCTTCACGAGTTATTTCCATTTTTTTCACTCACTTGTTTCTTTAGAACACTCACTGTAAACAAAATACGCAGACGATTTCTAAGATGCCACTGATTCTAAGATAAAAAAATGTAAATTTTACGAATATCCTGAGGACAAATTTCAGTAGCGCCTTCTATTGGTCGTTTGTAAAAACATAAAAGGCAACCCTCGTATATATTTTCCTAGTTTAAGAAACACATGACATGTCCTTTTTTATAAAAAAAAAAGGACATGTGCCATGTCAGAGTTAGTACATGAATACATGTCACAGTAGTATACTGTGATAGAGTTGGTGTTAACAGATTGTGCCTTACCGCTCATTTGATTGGTGATCAAAAACTTGATAGTTCGCATGTCGTTTAGAGATTAGTTTTTTTGTTTTGTTTAAGAAATTGAATAAGTTTAATTTTATATTTTTAGGAATAACTATTTTTTGTACGCTTGCTAATCCTATGATTTCTCCACACTGCCCGATCTCACAAATAAATTCGTAGTTGTTGTGTGAAGAATAGTGACGATTATGCAACTATTTATAGAAAATATATACAGTAAAACTTGTTAAAACGGAATCGTCAGGGGCTGATTTAAGTTTTCCGGCTCTAAAATATCTGTTTTTAGTGCCGGAAGGAATTTCATAAAATTCAAAGTATCCATAACTCGTTCAATTTTAGTTGTGGGAGAATGGAATTTTTGCAGTTTTATACTTATCAGAACAAGGAGAAAATATTTCTAAATGTAACTTATAGGATCTAGGGACTATATTAAAATTTAAAAAGTGTTACTTTCGTTTCAATCTTTTTAGGATACGCTGTATACAGATTCCGTTTTTACAGGTTTTACTGTATATTATATATTCAATAAAATTACCCACCATTATAATAACATGCATTATTCTTTTGATAAAAGAGACGGAAAAAAAATCTTTTAAAATGCCAACACATAAGCTCTTTTTCTTTTAAAAATAATTATTAAGTTAGTCTGAACATTTTGATAAAAGGTTGAGGATACTTAAACGAAAAAAGTTTTTTTGTGAAACACCCTATATATTAGTCTCGCTTCATGCGCCTGAGTGACTGTCACGCCTTCTAATAGTATCAATATCTTCCTCACCCGAAATCTGGAAGAACTTAGACTCTTTTAAAATTATGTTTACGATTGAGTTGGTTGTTTGGCCCAGAAATAGGAATCAAGGTTAATTTAATGCGGAAGTCGAAAAATCGCCATTTGTTGCGACGAAGTGGTCCACTTTATGAACAAAGGACGTCTCGGGTGGTCGCTTCGAGTTCCGTTTTTGGAATATCTTTTCCGATTGCTATCTCTCGTGGATGAAACAAGTTATCAGTTTGGAAGTGCGAAAAATAACTCTTTATGTTCGTTACCTGTTGTTGTTATTGTTGTTATGTTTATCAGGTAGGTATAAATGGTTTGTCTGAGATGCTCAATTACGTTAAGAAATGTTTTCAAAACTTTGAGGGTTTGAGATTTTCTCATTATATCGTGACTTGATTTTTTTTTTTTTTTTTTTTTTTTTTTTAAAGAAAGATGTAGTTAGAATTGTAAGTTAAGTGGAGTTCCTACTTATTTGGGTCAAGTTTTTCGATTTCTTTTATTTTGCATTTTTTTTCATCCCTCAAGAGCAGGCATGTCAAACACGTGGCCCGCGAAGCCTTTGGCATTTTACTTGTACTTAATTTAGGTATTAGAACACGCATGTTGAAAATACACTTTTCACGAACGCACTTGTACCAACCGTAAGCATAAGTATCATTGCTAGAAAGAATTATAAACAGAAAATAGCTGAATATGTGCTTAAAACTTGTAGTGTTTATAAACTTATATTATATTTGTACACAAATGCTTAATCATCAACAAGCTAGAAAATATCTTGGAAATATGAGTGGTGAAGATAAACAGATCTGCTTTCTTATATACATATATTTCACGGCTTTCTATCATAAAAATATTTAACTGTTAATTTTGAACTATTAAATAGTTACAATTTTCATTTTAAATCGACAAATTATGAATATGGATTATTAAAAGACCACCAATTGACAAAGTACTTGGAGTTTTTATTTTAAATTACAAAGCACCTGAGTAAACTTCAAGTCAAATTTCATAATGCTATCTTATTTTTTGATAGTATTAGCGTTTTTAAATAGAATTTATCATTTAATACTAAATAACAGTCTAATGCTCTACCATTGAGCTACGATGACGATACCCAGTCTGGAATCTCTCACTCATATATGTCGATAAGGCTGCAACCGCAGCACAAGATGGAAAAGTTTTCATGAGCCTACAACCCTGTGGCATACATGAGACGAATCAAATCCCAGCATACGTGAACACATATATAATTTTAATTAATTTAATTAATTCCAAGGATTCGGGTTCGATTCCTGGCCTGGACATTTTTCACTCTGTTCATTATACGCTTTGTTAGCAATATGAAAATTCACATATTTAATATTCAATCATTTGGGGCGTAATTTCACTGCTGAAAATTAATTGAAAAATTAACTAAAATTATATAGAATTTATTACTTTGATAAAACAATTTTCAAAAAGGAAATGTATTTGGTCGTCGGAGTGGAAAATTTTAGAATATGCTAAAAATGTATTAAAAATGAAATCAAAATTAAATTTTTGAATTTCAAGAAATATGAAAATGATTTTAATCTATTTACTTCACCTCTAATGATTGATTATATTATCTTATCTTTCCTATTATTCTTCAGAATTTACTGCTGCAGTTAATCAAAATTCAGTGCAATTCCATATTAGAGCGAAAATGTATGGATATGGAATTTCAAAATTTCTGTAATTATTCATTAATTGACTGATTTTTTAAAGTATAGCAATGCAATTAGGCATATTTTAGCTATATTCGATGCGCACTTTTATACAACATCTTTGCGCAGCTGACAACCTTTTTAGGTAGATTTCGTAAAAAATACTACCTATTACATTCTCCCCTAAGTTGAAATATTTGAAAAATTTTTGCAGATCTACGCCGATCATGACTCCCAGAACACAAACCACCCCCAGTTCAAAACTTTATCTATCTATCTATCTATCTAAGTCACTTTTTTATGGACACGATAAGTTCCATAATTCTGCACAAATCTCTTCCAAACTGATGCATAAAATCAAGGGGCATAAAATCTCGGTCAAGTTCGTTAGTGGGCAAAATCGAACCAGGGGGTATGGCATGGGGGAGGGGGGGGGCTTTTTGTGAAAACAGAAAAAAACCCATAACTTCTTAATTATGATACGTATCGAATCCGTTTAAAGTTATTATTACTTCTAGGAAAAGAGCCGAAAATTTATGTATGACAAATTTTTAATATCATTAAAAATGGTCCCAAGGGGGTGAAAGAAGGAGGGGTTTAGAAGAAAAAAATTCATAATTTCGTCAATTCACAAGATACCAAATCCGCTTAAATTTATTATAAATTCTCTTAATATTATCTAAAACTTTTATATTGACAAGTTTTTTATAAGACCAACCCTTATAGCAAAAAAAAAAAAAATAATAATAATAATAATAATAATAATAAATAAAAATTAAAAAAAAATCCCTGCCGGCTCCACCTGCAAACAAGTTAGATTTCGAAGTGGGCGGTACCAACAAAGGTATCATGGGAAAAGGGTAATTTCTTACGTAATTCCCAACAAACAGGCACCCCACGGTCTGCGTCTTCGAAATCTACCTGTGCCTGTAGGTAGAGCCGTCAGGATTTTTTTTTCCCAAGTCAAAAAAACATAATTAGGACCAGAAAATGTAGTTAATAAATGAAATCAAATAAACAGTGCATAGATACGAAACATTTTATTAAATAAATTTCCTGATTCAAAATATGTTTATTTTTATTTTTTACTTCAAGAAAACACGGAAGAATACATGGAAAGCTATGCCTTTGCTAGATCAATATTTACAGACCAGTACAATCAATTTTTAAAATAACTACAATTTAGACATTTCAATTAAATGTTATAGATTTGATTAATAAAAATTAATTTTGAATATTTTTTCGAAAAATAAGATAAAATAAACTATGTATAAGTAACTTTGGAACTTTGTGTGAATAATTCTCAGAGTATAATCATATTTTAATTAATATTAAACTGTTGATTAACAAGAATGTGTTCGTTTTAATTATTATATCCCTTTTTTATACTTTATATTGTTTAAAATATTGCCAGTTTCATATCCAGTTAGCCTTTTTGGAGAGCGTGGTTTGGCGAATAATTGTTGTTGTAACTCGTATACAATTGTAACCATAAAGAATATTGGCGATTTATCATCTGCGGTGGGATAATGAAAAAATGCCTTAAAATTAAATGATTAAGTTATAATTAAATTCTAAAAATATTAAAATGTTGTATTGTCATCGGAAACACACCTGTGTATATATATATATGGAGGTGATATCAGGAAGTGAGTTAAAAATTGATTTTACAAAATTCGCTGTTTCCATGCAAAAAGCAAGTTGAGTTAATTAAAAGAATCTAAATGTATATTTATTCAGATAAAATGTTTGACATTACACATTTTTTTTAACGCTCCAGTGAACGAAAATATTTTAGTTTGAATAAAAATTTTAGAAGTGTTACGAAATTAGGACAAAAAAATTGTCTGCTTAAAAATTTAGTTTTGATTCGTCGTTTTATTTAAATACAAAATGAATTGATTTGCGTACTTACTCGCTTAATACCTTTTCAATTTATTTGCCCTAGATTCACCAAATATACATAAGACAACAACCAGAATAATCAAAATTGTAACACTTCTTAATTTAAATAAAAATAATAATAAGTTTTAAGAAAATATTTAATTTTAAAAAGTTCAAACGCTTTTCCTATTTTTAGAATACAAAATACTTTCCTCATAATTTTTCTTTCGCTGCAAATAAATATTTATTTTGCAATTATAAGAAATCCAGATTAAAAAATAAAAAATAAAATAAAATAATAAATCATTGTTCTTATCCCATGGTTCACTCAATTGTACTTTCTGTCTGGCATGCAAAGATGAGTGTTCTAAATTTCTTTATTCTACACTGCAAAAAAAGAAAAAAAAAATGTTGATTTTACGGTATAATACTGGCATTCCAGCTGCCAGTATTATACCATAAAATTAACAGTAATAAACAGTAAAATAAGTAATAATACGCTAAAGCTCATGCGCGGCAGTGTATTACTGCTTATTTTACTGTTTATTACTATTAATTTTACGGTATAATACTAGCAGCTGTGGTGCTAGTATTATACCGTAAAATCAACAATTTTTTTTCCAGTGTAATGGTAAAAACCACGTTGCTGTTTTAATTTAAAAGCTTAAATTATTAATTTTCCGTATTTTTAAACTCAAAACATCTTTCTCGTCATTGGTTAAAAATATAAATAGTTCTCTTGCAACTTTAGGAAATATAGCTCAGAAAAAATCGTTGTTCTCATTCCATTGTTTACTCAAATGCACTTCCTGTCTATCATCGGAATCTGACTCTTCTAAACCTCGTTATTCAAAGTATAAACTAAGTTGTTAATTAAAACATGGTTAAAAGTTTAAACATTGTTCAATAATTTTAGAATAGGAAATATCGAGGTACATTTCACTGGCCCCTCCACCCCCGGACTTTTGAATTTCGTATTCACCAATCGTTTGTACTTCGTTAGTACCGGTAAGTACCGAGAGATTTTCGTTTGTACCGGCTCCGGTACCGAGTTATTCTAAATTCAAGGTGGAGGGGCCAGTGAAACGGGATTTCCCATAGTAAAAAATGAAGTGTTTCAGATTTTGACGAAATTTTGTCAGTCGTTTGTACTACGTTAGTACCGGTAAGTACCGAGAGATTTTCGTTTGTACCGGCTCCGGTACCGAGTTATTCTAAATTCAAGGTGGAGGGGCCAGTGAAACGGGATTTCCCATAGTAAAAAAATGAAGTGTTTCAGATTTTGACGAAATTTTGTCAGTCGTTTGTACTACGTTAGTACCGGTAAGTACCGAGAGATTTTCGTTTGTACCGGCTCCGGTACCGAGTTATTCTAAATTCAAGGTGGAGGGGCCAGTGAAACAGGATTTCCCATAGTAAAAAAATGAAGTGTTTCAGATTTTGACGAAATTTTGTCAGTCGTTTGTACTACGTTAGTACCGGTAAGTACCGAGATATTTTCGTTTGTACCGGCTCCGGTACCGAGTTATTCTAAATTCAAGGTGGAGGGGCCAGTGAAACGGGATTTCCCATAGTAAAAAAATGAAGTGTTTCAGATTTTGACGAAAATTTGTCAGTCGTTTGTACTACGTTAGTACCGGTAAGTACCGAGAGATTTTCGTTTGTACCGGCTCCGGTACCGAGTTATTCTAAATTCAAGGTGGAGGGGCCAGTGAAACGGGATTTCCCATAGTAAAAAAATGAAGTGTTTCAGATTTTGTCGAAAATTTGTCAGTCGTTTGTACTGCGTTAGTACCGGTAAGTACCGAGATATTTTCGTTTGTACCGGCTCCGGTACCGAGTTATTCAATTTTTTAGTTTGAGGGACCATTTCACTGGCCCCTCCACCACAGGACCTGGCAATTTCGCATTCACCAATCGTTTGTACTTCGTTAGTACCGGTAAGTACCAAGAGATTTTCGTTTGTACTGGCTCCGGTACCAAGTTATTCTAATGTTTTAGTTTGAGGGACCATTTCACTGGCCCCTCCACCCCCAGACCTGGCAATTTCGCATTCACCAAACGTTTGTACTTCGTTAGTACCGGTAAGTACCGAGGGATTTTCGTTTGTACCGGCTCCGGTACAGAGTTATTCTAAATTCAAGGTGGAGGGGCCTGTGAAACGGGATTTCCCATATTAAAAAAATGAAGTGTTTCAGATTTTGACGAAAATTTGTCAGTCATTTGTAGTACGTTAGTACCGGTAAGTACTGAGAGGTTTTCGTTTGTACCGGCTCCGGTACCGAGATATTCAAAATTTTAGGTAGAGGCACCATTTCACTAGCCCCTCCAGTACCGGACCTGGAAATTTCGCATAACTAATCGTTTTTATTTCATTGGTACCGGTCAGTACCGAAATATTTTCGATTGTACCGGCTCCGGTAGAGAGTTATTCAAAGCTTATTTAGGAGGAACCATTTCACTATCTCCTCCACCGCGTGACCTAGAAATTTTGCGTGCCCTAATCGTCTTTATTAGTTCATCACTGGACATATATGTACAGAGAGATTTTCGTTTGTACCGGCTCCGGTAAGGAGAAATTTCAGATTTTAAGATTTAGAGGCCCTTTCACTGGCCCCTCCACCCCCAAACCTGGAAATTTCGTATACACGAATAGTTTGTATTTCGTTAGTACTGTGTGTACCGACAGATTTTCGATTGTATCGTCTCTGGTACCGAGATATTTACTTGTTTAGGTGGCGGGAACATTTCATTTTCCCTTCCATCCGCGGACCAGGAAAGTTCGCATACACCAATTGTTTGTACATCAATAGTACCGGTAAGTAACAAGATATTTTGTTTTTATCGCTTTCGGTACCGTGTTATTTAAAATGCAAGGCGGAGGAGCTGGTGAAACGATAATTTCTCGTTGTTGAAAAATAAAGAATTTCCAATGTTGTTTAAATTGATTTTTTTATTTGACTTTTATTCTTTATGTATGCTTTGTTTTCCAAAGTTTAATTTTCACTGTTTTTTTTTTTTTTTTTTTTGAATTATTTTGTATATGGATAAAAGATTATTTATTTTAAATTGTTAAATTATGAAATATATTTTGTATGAATACCATAATATATATATTAAAAAAATTCTTCGAATAAAGTACCAGTATGTTGAACGCAATTGTCTGTTTATTTGTTTGTTTATTTATTTATTTGTGTGTGTGTGTGTTTTGATATTGGCTTGGAAATCTAGAGCGCGTAGAAGTAAGAAAGGCAGGTCCGAATGCAGCTGATGCAGATTTTTCATTTTTTCCCTGATTAGCGGACATATTAATTAAAAACCATAATAAACATTGCAAAATGTCAGTTTTCTATACCAAAACGGAAATTGCGAGATCCTTGAATCAGAGAACAAGAAAGTGTGGACAAACATTCCTTTTTGTTTCGCATTTCAAAACTGCCGCAGATCGAAATACGATAAAATTTAAAAAATACCCATTTATTCTGGGTACTTTCCTGATCCTCAAAATGTTATTAGTTAAAAAAATATTTGTTGTTTCAAAGACAGTATTTTCCAAACGTTGATTTTGTGTTTTGTTTTTTTTTCCTTCCGCATATTTACAAGTTCGCATCCTATTTCCTGAACGAAAAAAAAAAATAATAATTATTATTTTTACAAAAAAAAAAAAAAAAAAAATCTGAATGCCAATTTTAAGTTTTCGTTTTTTAAGCAGATTTTAAATTCATTATGTGCTTTTCAAAACAAAATACAATAAATAAATAAATAAATAAATAAATAAATAAATAATAAAAATAAAAATAAACACACTATTCCTGTTACTTTTCAATATTTACTATCCCCTACTATTATATATTTACTATAGGTTTTTTTAAGTGTACGACTGCATTTTTGCAGTATTTTTTTTTTTTTTTTTTGGTATTTTTCGGTTAGCCGGGCGCCAGTGATATATATATACATGTATATATATACACATATATCTACACAAACACATGTATATACATACATATATCTACACAAATACATGTATATATATACACTTATATGTATGAATATATACATATATCAGAGGCGCCCAAGTAACCGAAAAGTACCTTTTTTTTAAATTCAAATGCAAACTATATTAATGGAAATATACTTCTATTTAATTTTACATATATGAAATTTCGTTACGGCTGCTTATAATTTGAGTTCTGCTGGATGGATTTTCGTAGAACTTAAACTGTAAGATAATTTTTCAGGGAAGGTTTTATTGTATAACATATCGTTCTACGCAGCTTAGTTATAGAATTATTCTGGGAAGTTCTATAATCAGATCAATCCGATTATGAAATATTAGCCTTTTTAAAATATTTTGCCGAATGGATTTCGATGGAACCTACGCTGTTAGATAATTTTCTAGGGAAAGTTTTATTATATAACATATCATTCTACGTTGCTTAGTTCTAGAATTATAGGGGGAAATTCGAAAATCGGGTGACCATTTTTTTTAATTAAATATTAGCTTTTTCAATATTTGATTCCGATTATGAAGTTTTAGCCTTCTGAAAATGTTCTACTGGACAGATTTTGATGAGAATTGTATTGTTAGTTAGTTAGATGCTATCTCAGAAATGGTTATAGTGTACTACATATTGTTCCGCGTATTATAGTATTTATTACTCTAAAACGCATTACTATAGTGCGTATTACTGCGTTAACAAATATGTGTGAAGGTTTTATAGTCAGGTGAACCCGATTCCGAAAGATTAGCCTTTTTGAAAGTTTTTACTGGGCGTATTTTTTGCGACTTGCATTGTCAAGTAGACAATTTGTAAGGATGGTTTTAGTATATTTCATATCGTTCTGTTAGTTTTAGAATTATGTGGAAAAGTTCTCTAATCAGATGAACCCGATTATCAAGGATTAGCCTTTATAAAAACTTCTACTGAATGGATTTTGTTAGTTAATTTGTTTGAATTGTTCGTTCGATAATTTTTAGTGATGGTTTTAGTATATTGCATATAGTTTTATCATTCTTTAGCAAACCCTAACTGTAAATGACCAAATAAAAGAGTTGGTCCTTAACAGCTAAAATTTTGACTGCACATCAGAAAATATAATAGCGGAATGACGCCATTTTTTAGTAATGTGGAAAGTTATTCCAGGAAAATGTACAGATTACTTTCAAATACAAGGTCAAATTAAACGATATATTTCGTTTGATTCAAGGTTCATTTGTAGAAACCGACCAGCGCAGCGGGCGTAGCTTGCTAGTAAAGAATAAAAGTCAAATAAAAAAATCAATTTAAACAACATCGTTAATTCTTTATTTTCCAACACCGATAAATTATCGTTGCACCAGCTCCTCCACCTTGAATTTTAAATAACACGGTACCGAAAGCGATAAAAACAAAATATCTTGGCACTTACCGGTACTAATGATGTACAAACAATTGGTGTATGCGAACTTTCCTGGTCCGCGGGTGGAGAGGAATGTGAAATTGTCCCGCCACCTAAAAAAGTGAATATCTCGGTATCGGAGACGATCCAATCGAAAATCTATCGGTACATACAGTACTAACGAAATACAAACTATTCATGTATACGAAATACAAACTATTCGTGTATACGAAATTTCCAGGTTCGGGGGTGGAAAAGGCCAGTGAAAGGGCATCTAAATCTTAAAATTTTAAATATCTCCGTACCGGAGCTGGTACAAACGAAAATCTCTCGGTACATATGTGCCCAGTGATGCACTAATAAACACGATTAGTGCATGCGAAATTTCTAGGTCACGGGATGCAGGGGCTAGTGAAATGGTCCCTCCAAAATAAGCTTTGAATAACTGTCTACCGAAGCTGGTACAAACGAAAATTTTTCGGTACTGACCGGTACTAATGAAATAAAAACTATCAGTTATGCGAAATTTCCAGGTCCAGGACTGGAAGGGCTAGTGAAATGGTGCCTCTACCTAAAATTTTGAATATATTGGTACCGTATCCGCTACAAACGAAAATCTCTCGGTACTTACCGGTACTAACGAAGTACAAACAATTGGTGAATGCGAAATTGCCAGGTCAGGGGTTGAAGGGGTCAGTAAAATGGTCCATCAAACTGAAAATTTGAATAACTCGGTACCGGATCCGGTACAAACGAAAATCTCACGATACTTACAGGTACTAACGAAGTACAAACGATTGATGAATGTGAAATTGCCAGGTACAGGACTGGAAGGGCTAGTGAAATGGTGCCTCTACCTAAAATTTTGAATATATTGTTACCGGATCCGGTACAAACGAAAATCTCTGGGTACTTACCGGTACTAACGAAGTACAAACGATTGGTGATAGCGAAATTGTCAGGTTCGGGGGGTGGAGTTGCCAGTGAAATGGTCCCTCAAACTAAAAAATTGAATAACTCGGTACCGGAGCCGGTACAAACGAAAATCTCTCGGTACTTACCGGTACTAACGAAGTACAAACGATTGGTGATAGCGAAATTGACAGGTATGGGGGTGGAGGGGCCAGTGAAATGGTCCCTCAAACTAAAAAATTGAATAAATCGGTACCGGAGCCGGTACAAACGAAAATCTCTCGGTACTAACGAAGTACAAACGATTGGTGAATGCGAAATTGCCAGGTCCTGTGGTGGAGGGGCCAGTGAAATGGTCCCTCAAACTAAAAAATTGAATAACTCGGTACCGGAGCCGGTACAAACGAAAATATCTCGGTACTTACCGGTACTAACGTAGTACAAACGACTGACAAATTTTCGTCAAAATCTGAAACACTTCATTTTTTACTATGGGAAATCCCGTTTCACTGGCCCCTCCACCTTGAATTTAGAATAACTCGGTACCGGAGCCGGTACAAACGAAAATCTCTCGGTACTTACCGGTACTAACGTAGTACAAACGACTGACAAATTTTCGTCAAAATCTGAAACACTTCATTTTTTACTATGGGAAATCCCGTTTCACTGGCCCCTCCACCTTGAATTTAGAATAACTCGGTACCGGAGCCGGTACAAACGAAAATCTCTCGGTACTTACCGGTACTAACGTAATACAAACGACTGACAAATTTTCGTCAAAATCTGAAACACTTCATTTTTTTACTATGGGAAATCTCGTTTCACTGGCCCCTCCACCTTGAATTTAGAATAACTCGGTACCGGAGCCGGTACAAACGAAAATCTCTCGGTACTTACCGGTACTAACGAAGTACAAACGATTGGTGATAGCGAAATTGACAGGTCCGGGGGTGGAGGGGCCAGTGAAATGGTCCCTCAAACTAAAAAATTGAATAACTCGGTACCGGAGCCGGTACAAACGAAAATCTCTCGGTACTTACCGGTACTAACGAAGTACAAACGATTGGTGATAGCGAAATTGACAGGTCCGGGGGTGGAGGGGCCAGTGAAATGGTCCCTCAAACTAAAAAATTGAATAAATCGGTGCCGGAGCCGGTACAAACGAAAATCTCTCGGTACTAACGAAGTACAAACGATTGGTGAATGCGAAATTGCCAGGTCCTGTGGTGGAGGGGCCAGTGAAATGGTCCCTCAAACTAAAAAATTGAATAACTCGGTACCGGAGCCGGTACAAACGAAAATATCTCGGTACTTACCGGTACTAACGTAGTACAAACGACTGACAAATTTTCGTCAAAATCTGAAACACTTCATTTTTTTACTATGGGAAATCCCGTTTCACTGGCCCCTCCACCTTGAATTTAGAATAACTCGGTACCGGAGCCGGTACAAACGAAAATCTCTCGGTACTTACCGGTACGAACGTAGTACAAACGACTGACAAATTTTCGTCAAAATCTGAAACACTTCATTTTTTTACTATGGGAAATCTCGTTTCACTGGCCCCTCCACCTTGAATTTAGAATAACTCGGTACCGGAGCCGGTACAAACGAAAATCTCTCGGTACTTACCGGTACTAACAAAGTACAAACGATTGGTGAATACGAAATTCAAAAGTCCGGGGGTGGAGGGGCCAGTGAAATGTACCTGAAATGGAAATATCGTCCTCGTTCATTTTCTCCGATTAGAAATAATAAGTATTTCTTTTGCTATTTTGGGAAATTCAGATCAGCAAAATCGTTGTTCTCATTCCATTGTTTACTCAAATGCACTTCCTGTCTATCATCGGAATCTGACTCTTCTAAACCTCGTTATTCAAAGTATAAACTAAGTTGTTAATTAAAACATGCTTAAAAGTTTAAACATTGTTCAATAATTTTAGAATAGGAAATATCGTCCTCGTTCATTTTCTCCGATTAGAAATAATAAGTATTTCTTTTGCTATTTTGGGAAATTCAGATCAGCAAAATCGTTGTTCTCATTCCATTGTTTACTCAAATGCACTTCCTGTCTATCATCGGAATCTGACTCTTCTAAACCTCGTTATTCAAAGTATAAACTAAGTTGTTAATTAAAACATGCTTAAAAGTTTAAACATTGTTCAATAATTTTAGAATAGGAAATATCGTCCTCGTTCATTTTCTCCGATTAGAAATAATAAGTATTTCTTTTGCTATTTTGGGAAATTCAGATCAGCAAAATCGTTGTTCTCATTCCATTGTTTACTCAAATGCACTTCCTGTCTATCATCGGAATCTGACTCTTCTAAACCTCGTTATTCAAAGTGTAAACTAAGTTGTTAATTAAAACATGCTTAAAAGTTTAAACATTGTTCAATAATTTCAGAATAGAAAATATCGTCCTCGTCAATTTTCTTTGACTGAAAACATAAGTTGCAATTTAGGGAAATTCAGATCAGGAAAATTATTGTTCTCATTCCATTGTTCACTCAAATGCACTCCCCGCCTATCATCACAATATGATTGTTCTACACTTCGTTATTTAAAGTATTGAATTGAGTTGTTTTAATTAAAAAACCCTTGAAAGTTTAAACACTGTTCAATATTTTTAAAATAGAAAATATCTGCATCGTCAATTTTCTTTGTTTGGAAAGTAGAAAAAAAAACTATTTTGCAATTTTATGAATTTTAATTCAGAAAAATTGTTGTTATTATTCGTTTTTTTACTCAAATGCACTCTCTAACTGTCATGGAAAGCTGAATGTTTTAAATCTCGTTATTTTAAGTATAAAATCCATTTTGTTGTTCTAATAGTAAGGAAAAAAACTTTAAAGTTAAAACACTTTTCAGTATTTTTAGAGCAGAAAATACCTTCATCATCAGTTTTGATAGATAGAAAATGTAAACATTCCTTTTGTAATTTTAGGAAATCCAATTCAGAAAAATTGTTGTTCTTATTCCATTGTTTACTCAATTGCACTCTATGTTTATCATGGGAATCTGACTGTTCTAAACCTTGTTATTCAAAGTGCAAAAAAAATAAGTTGTGGTTTAATTTAAAAAGTTTAAAAGTTTAAGCACTTTTCAATAATTTTAGAGTAGAAAATATTTCTCTTGTCATTTTTCTTTGGTTGAAAGCATAAATATTTCTTTTGCAGTTTTAGAAAATCAAGTTTAGAAAAATCATTTTTCTGATATTGTTCACTCAAATGTCTATCATGAGAATCTGTCCATGCTAAATTTCGTTATTCAATGGTAAAACCAAGTTGTTGCTTTAATTAAAAAAAAAAAAAAGTAAATTCCTTTCAATATCTTTAGAGAGCAAAAAAGATTCCGTGTCATTTTTCTTCGGTTGCCAATACGAGCATTTCTTTTGAAATTTTAAGAAATTCACTTCAAAAACACAATGTTCTCTTTCCATTGTTCAATTAAATGTCTCTATCATGAGAATCTGGCATTATTCTAAAACTCGTTATTTAAAGAATAAAAAAAAGTTGTCTTAATTTTTTAAAAATTAAAAGTTTAAACTCTTTTCGGAATTTTTAGAGTGCAAAATATTTTCCTCGTCATTTTTTTTTGGTTGCAAATATAAATATTTCTTGTTCTCATTCCATCGTTCAATTAAATGCCTATCATGAGAATCTGACGCTATTCTAAACCTCGTTATTTAAAGGATAAAAAGAAAGTTGTTTCAACTAAAAAAATATTAAAAGTGGAAACTCTTTTCGGTATTTTTAGAGTACAAAACATATTCCTCGTCATTTTTCTTTGGTTGCAAATATAAATGTTTCTTGTGCTTATTCAATCGTTCAATTAAATGTCTGTCATGAGAATATGAAATTTCTTTTGAAATTTTAGGAAATTCAGTTCAGAAAAACATTGTTCAAATTTTATTGTTCAATTAAATGTCTATCATGAGAACCTGACATTATCCTTAAAGTCTATGTTCAAAGGATAAAAATAAGTTGCTTTAATTAAAAAATAAAGAATTAATTAATTAATTTAAACAGTTTTCGGAATTTTTAGAGTGCAAAATATCTTTCTCGTCATTTTTCTTTGGTTTAAAACATAAATATTTCTTGTTCTAATTCCTTTTTTCAATTAAATGTCTATCATGAGAAGCTGACATTTCTTTTGAAATTTTAGAAAATTTAGTTTCTATTATTCAATCAAATGTCTATCATGAGAATTTGACGCTATTCTAAAACTCGTTATTCAAAGTATAAAAAATAAGTTGCTTTAATTACAAAAAAATTTAAAGTTTAAACTCTTTTCGGTATTTTTAGAGTGCAAAATATCTTCCTCGTCATTTTTCTTTGGTTGCAAATATAAATGTTTCTTGTTCTCATCCCATTGTTCAAATAATTCTAAACCTCGTTATTTAAAGGATAAAATATCAGTTGTTGTTTTAATTAATAAAGGAAATTAAAAGTGTAAACTTTTTGGGGAATTTTTAGAGTACAAAATATTTTCCTCGTCATTTTTCTTTAGTTTCAAACATTGTTCATTTATTATTCTAATTCTTTTGTTCAATTAAATGTCTGTCAAGAATCTGACATTTCTTTTGAAATTTTAAAAAATTCAGTTCAGAAAAACATTGTCCTCATTCCACTGTTCAATTAAATGTCTATTATGAAAAGACTCTATTCTAAAACTTGTTATTCAAAAGATAAAAAATAAGTTGTTTTAATTATAAAAAAATTAAATTTTTAAACCCGTTTCGGAATTTTTAGTGCAGAATATCTTCATCGTCAGTTTTCTTTGATTGCAAATGTAAATATTTCTTGTTCTCATTCCATTGTTCAATTAAATGTCTATCATGTGAATCTTAAACTTTTCTAAAACTCGTTATTCTAAGGTGATAAGTTGTTTTAATTAAAAAAATTAATTAAAAGTTTAAACTCTTTTTGGTATTTTTAGAGAGCAAAATACCTTCCTTGTCATTTTGTTTTGGTTGCAAAGCAAATGCAAATATTTCTTCATTGTTCCATTGTTCAATTTCCATTGTTCAATTAAATGTCTATCATGAGAAATACATATACATCTCATTATTTAAATAATAAAAAGTAAATTGTTGTTTTAATTTAAAAAATTAAAACAAAATTAGAGTGTAAACTCTTTCCGGTATTTTTACTATACAAACTATCTTCCTCGTCATTTTCCTTTGGTTGCCAATATACATATTTCTTTTTGCAATTTTAGGAAATCCAGTTTAGAAAAATCGTTGCTCTCAATTCCATTGTTCCCTCTTGCACTCTCTGTTTTATCATGGGAATCTGACTGTTCTAAACCTCGTTATTCAAAGTATAAAACCCAAGTTGCTGTTTATTTTTTTGTCGTGGATTGAATGAGCAGGAAGAAAAAAAGAATTCTATTTTTTTTTCTGAGTTCCACTAACAAACAGGAATTCCTGGGTGGAAACGCTTACAATGTGAATGAGAGTGGAAAATTAAAGTTGTGGAGAATCTATTGAAAATAGATATTGGGAGCGGATATTGTCAGATGATTTAGATATCGAATGGCAGAGAGAAAACGATATTAAAATGTTATACGATAGAATGGAGAGTTGTCATCGGGTAGTTTATGGGGAGATGACCGAAAAACAGTATCCAGTTTTTATATTTAAAGGGTAATGCCTGTTTTACATTGTCAGTAAACGAAATACAGCGCCTCATTGTTATTCAAAAGATAAAAAATAAGTTGTTTTAATTATAAAAAAATTAAATTTTTAAACCCGTTTCGGAATTTTTAGTGCAGAATATCTTCATCGTCAGTTTTCTTTGATTGCAAATGTAAATATTTCTTGTTCTCATTCCATTATTCAATTATTTAATTATCAATTATTAATTATCAATTATTAATTCGCCTACACTGCAAAAAAAAAAAAAAAAAAGTCTTTCAAGCCGGTACCGGGAGGAAAAGGTAGCTTTCCTATATCTTCGTTTTAAAATGTTAGCTAATGTTACTCGAAAACAGCAAGCTAAAATGCAAAGAAACCGTTTACAAAAGATTCGTTAATACTGAATTTGAATAAGAAATTCGCCAAATTATTGAGCTATAGCCAAATTGGCTTCATTTATGAAAACTTATTTTGTTCGCCAAATTTGGTGATATTTCGCCAAATGTCGCTAAGTTTGTGCTAACGGATATGATTATATAGTTTTATGCGTATGATTGGGAAAATGATAACAATAATGAAAGAAAATAATTTGCGAGAAATCGCGTTCACTAAAACTCATAAATTAATCGTTGGTTTTTTGTAATGTGCTGTCTTGTATCAAAATGTCAGCCACCCTAGAATTTCAAACTGCCCTGTCTCAGCCATTTTTTAAGATAGAGGTAAAATAAAAAATGCTATGGAATCCTTATATCAAGGCCTAACACTTAATTAAAAAATAAATTTGAATTTTTAACTTTTTTGTATATTTATTTTAGTTTTAAAATTTTCAGTAGCCGCCATCTTGAAACAAGATAGCGGACCAAGCTGGCCAACGAACTCGGTCGAGGCATTGGTGAGCTTAATACACACAATTAGTTTCATCTAAATTAATTTATAAATACGAGCGTTATCGTATGACATAGATCATCATATATATATATATATATATATATATATATATATGGATATATCTTCTATATATATAAATTACCATTTGAACGGAGGGTGGTTTTGGGGTCTGGGGGTCATGATCGGTGAAAATATATCGAAATTTTTCGGAATTGCTTTCCTCCGAACGGCTGCAATAAGTAGCTTTATACTTTTTTGTATTGAAAGCTACCTAAAAATGTTGATTTTACGGTTTAATACTGGTATCCCAGCTGCCAGTATTATACCGTAAAATTAACAGTAATAAACAGTAAAATAAGCAGTAATACGCTACCGCGCATATCCCAGCTGCCAGTATTATACCGTAAAATTAACAGTAATAAACAGTAAAATAAGCAGTAATACACTGCCGCGCATGCGCGGTAGCGTATTATTGCTTATTTTACTGTTTATTACTGTTAATTTCACGGTATAATACTGGCAGCTGGGGTGCCAGTATTACACATAAAATCAACAATTTATTTTCGCAGTGTATTAGGACAGACACTTCTCTTTTATACTTTCTTCTATCTATAACAGAAGAAAATGTAATCGAAAAATTTTTCGACTTCCGGTTTTTTACGGATTTACATGTTTTAGCTGTCAGAGATCTCGAAAAACATGTTTTTACATGTCTGTCTCTCCGTGTGTGTCCTCTTCCTCTATGTATCATCGAAAAGTGTATGAAGTTATGCATAGAATTGAACCAAATTTCATGTATATGTTTTGGCTATGACAAACAAGTCACAGTTGAATTTAAGGATATTCCGTCGGAAGGGGGAGCTGTGATAGCAATTTTTACCCTTTTTCATTATTGTATCAACGAAAAGTGTATGAAGTTATGCATAGAATGTAACCTACTTTCATACATATGTTTTTGGCAATGGCCAACAAGTCACAGTTGAATTTGGGGATATTCCGCTGGAAAGAGACGCTGTGATAGCAATTTTTGTGCGATTGTCTCGATTTTTTGTAGTTGTGTTGTACATCGGCTACTCATGCAGCGAAGGGTGCTTCGCATCCAGGTAACCCTGCTATTCGCAAACAACAGAATGACGAAAAATATTGATCTTATTGACGATGTGATAGCGAATTTTGAAGTATTAACATATATGAAACAGAAGAAAAGTTTTGTGATTTGGCACATCCGTCTAACTCATATCTCTCTTTCTCTCTTGAAAAAAAAAAATCTAATATCTTAAACGCAACACTGTAATAAAGATATTTATTTATCTATGAAAATATAATATAACTACGTACGAAAATATAAAATAACCTCTTTTCCGAGTTCCACACGATTCCAAAATGATTTCTTTATTTTTAAAAACCTCAGAAACCAATATATTTTTGAGATTTAAAGAAGCACGTATAAAAACAAAGTTTCTTTTGCTGCCACTGATATTTGGAAACGTTTCCGAGTACTTTTTATTGTGTAGTAATTAATTTTCTCAAACTGGAATATATTTTTTAGACTGCGTTTTTATAAGAGCAACATACTTGATTAACGAATTCATCCAAGATACTTGCAAGATTAATACACTGTCCCAATTAGGTTTAAATTAGTTCATTATTTTGGAAGTTATCGTGATGACAAGATTTGCAGTTTTTTTGTCTTTGTGTCCATTTAAACAAACTATAAGGGCTACATAGTCGGTTAACGAACTAATCCAAGATATTGGCAAGATCAATACATTGTCTTGTTAATGTATTGCTAGATTCAGTATTTTGGACGTTATCGTGATGACAAGATTAAAAGAAAAGATGGGAATTTTAGTACGCGCATAAATTAAAATTTTGAGAAAAAATATAAAACATTTACTTTGAAGTATAAAAATCTTTGCTCATATTTTGAACTAAGTTGTTAATATCCTCATTATATCGCCCAGTATGCACGATATATCGGAAGAGTAGTATAATATGTTTTGACTCAGAGCCAAAGCGACGGCATGCGAGCGATGCTCCGGAATCAGGCACCAAGTTGAATAGGTGCCTCATCGTAGTCGGTGCTACCAGTTACCACCACCTATGCACTGGTAATTAGTGGAAAATCTAAAAAAATGTTTTTTTAATCAAGCGCCAAATAGAATTATTGTGGCTCTAGTTTGACTGAATTAGTAATTTATTTATTTATTTTATTTTTAAGAAAAGGCTTTTCTTTAACTCTTTACGACGCCGTGTCCTTTCAGATGTACAGAGTGGCCAAGATAAAAGAGGCCGGTATACAGAACTACAAATACTTACTAATTTTTATTTAAAAGTAGTAAATACATCAGAATATTATGATTAACAACATACTGAACATTCCATAGTTCACAGGAGGTGTTGTTCACAATATTCTGTATTTACTACTTTCAAATGAAAATTCGTAAGTATTTGTACTTCTGTATACCGGGCCTCTTTTATCTGGGCCACCCTGTATATAATATATAATTTTTAATTATAAACTAATTATAAGTTTTACCCCTATCTGACTTAATGTGCAGCGTAATACACGTCAAGTTTTGTACTCTGGGCACTCTCATCATCTCTAGCAGTGAAGTATTGAAGCATGTTGAAGGGAAAAGGAACCATGACTACCCGTAATAAAACTTATATAAGGTATGTGCAGTGTTGTATCAACGTTCCATTTTGGAAAATGAAACTAATAATCTGCATTTAATGAACTTGAACTTAAAAAGGTTGCTTTTGAAGTAATGATGATAATAATAAATTAATAATAATAATAATAATAATAATAAAATGTGTCCATTTATGCCAAGATTATGCATGAAGGTGCATTTAATACGTAATTAAGTTGGGTTAAGGGCCTCATCCTCTTATTAAAAAAAATTTTTTTTTAAATCTTTTTTCTATCTTAAATATTTTCCGTCTTCACTCAAAGTTCGTTTCGTTTTTAAAAATGTAAAAAAATGGCTTCCTCAAAGCTTTTGGCAATAGCTCCAGAAACTACATATGTGCGCTTACAGCCCAAAAATAACAAAAATATTTTTTTAATGTAAATAATTCTTATATATATATATATATATATATATATATATATATATATATATATAAAGTTGTAGTTCTCTTTCTTGGGACATACAGAGGATTTTCCTTCTTTTCAATAATCCCCATATCACATTAATAATCTCCATATGACATAGCTGATCAAGCGACCTAAATTTCATCTCGATAATCAGTTTTCGCGTGTAATCCGAGATGGCTTGGAGACAAAATCATCAAATATGTCACCTTCGATAAAATTAAATCTCTTTTTCTTTTTTAAAATTTAATGGAGGTGGATTGTTTAAATAATCCTTTAAAGTTGCATGCAAGACATTCTTAAAATGAAAATAAATAAATAATAATAATAATAAGATGACAAAGTTTAAAGCTTTCATTAATTTCTGACATTTCAAAGGTACCCGACCATTAAGCAAGTTAACCTACTCGCTGCCAACCACGAGTATACTCGTAGTTGTCAACATTCAAAATAAAAGTGTATGATAAAAAAAAAAAAAAAAAAAAAAAAAAAAACCTGCCTAGCCACCACTATTTTAATATATTAAAAAATGCCTTATTTAATGACAAAAACTTGGCTATTAAAGTTACCAAATATTATCTTTCAGAATTTTAGATCGGAAACGAATTTCAGTAAAAATATCGAAGACTCCGCCCACATAGTTTTGGCAGTTAATGGGTTAAAAAAATTACTATTTTAAATACATCCCAAATTTTTCCTTTCTAAAAATTTCCAACATAGCTGAAAAGTGCTTATGACTTCAATTTGTATGGCAGTCTGACTGTCTATCCGTATTCTAAATCTCGTAAATATATTCGGATTGCCCTGTAATTTTTATGTTATTGACGTTTACTATGATTATTGAAAATGAAGTCTTTAGCTTTTATAGTTCGTCAAAAGTATACCGTTACATTACAGTCAAAGGGAAAAAATCGTTTCAAGTGCATTCTGATGATGTTACACCATTTCAAACATAATGAATGACATTATGAACAGACTTCATAAATATATGTATTTATAAAGTGCACTAAAACATGCATTCTGTAGAATTATGTGTGCAAAGGATTTATTGTTTATTTACACTGTCATGCAAAAGAATTCCGTTACATAATGGGCTACGGGGAAAAACTGTGTGCAGCGTATTTTAATCATGTTACACTATTCCAAATATAATGAAAATGATATACATTACTGAGGTTTACTATAACATACTTGCTGTAGAACATGATGTGCATACTCATAGCATTTATCATTCATTTACAGGGACACACTAAAAATTCCGGATACAGTATCCGTATTCAGACAGCATCCGAAGTACGATCTAAGCGATAATTGCTGGAAGGGTGTTTACAGTTATGGTGTGCATTATTAAGTTTAACTAAATATACGTACTACTTCTACATACTACGTGGTGGGTATAAATGCTATAGATCATACACAAGGACACACAAAATAATTCCTAAGTATTGCTGAGTATAAGCGTGAATTACTTAAAGTTTTTTTAAAAATTAAGTTGTGGTGTTTCAATCTGAACTATATTTAGTATATTAAGAGATATTTATAGAATATAAATTAAATCACATACAGGGTCACGCAAAGAACTGGATACATGGCCGGCCTCCTATAGATGATATTTTCTGGAAGAGAGATTTCAGTAGTTTTAAGCGTTTTTTTTAAACTGAATTTAATTTTAACTTCATATGTGGCGTGTATAAAAACCTGTAGGTAATATATACAAAATAATTCAAGTATGTTTCCGTCTATTGGTAGAAATTGTTGAAGGTGAATTTTCAACTTATTATGCGTTTTCTTACTAAAAACTAAATTTTAGCATACTACGTAGAATATATATAAATCTATAGATCAAATACAGGGCTATACAAAAGAATTGGGTTACTTTTCCAGCTATGGACGATAATTGGTGATATATGGTTTAAAACGTTTTATGCGTTTTCTAATATTACTTAGGTATCTTATTTACCTTATTAAACAGCGGAGTTTTGTTAAAAGTATTCTGGACGTGTTGGAAAGTGTTTCATAATCTATGCTTGACGCATGATTTTTCATTTTTGCTTAAATTTAAATAATGGCTTCCTCAAAGCTTTTAGGCAATATCTTCAGAAACTTAAGGTGAGTTCCTTTATGTTAGAGCTCAAACAAATATATTTTTAAAATCTAATTAATCCTAAAAGACAGAGATAGACAGACACATAGACTGGCAGACAGAGAGTGAGCGAGCGAGTGTGAGAGAGAGCGCAGAGGGGCGAGAGAGAGAAATACCCTGTTCAGATCGGATATTTAAGATATCTTACTTAGACCGCAAAACTCACTGAGGGAGTTCCACAAACTCACTTAGTGAGCTCGAACTTTCTATTGCTAGATACAGCCAGTACCACTCACTCTAATTGGCTCTGGAAGCTAGCTTTAACCGATGGGTTATTGAGGTTGCCTTTAACCTATGCGCATACGCACAATCTATGATTGTTCAGATCTCAGATTCAGACACAGACACGCGAAGAAACGCTCAAGCTAATGTTAAAGTCTATGGGAAGGTTCTTGGCAGATTTCTCGCTCGCATTTTAATATTTTTAAATGGTGTTGTTTTGCATAGGATAGCTGAGGTCGATCTCTAACGTTGCTAGTTTATACTTTTTGATTTTGTTTATAGTTTTTTAATAAGCGGACATTTACAATTTGGGAACCGGTTGGAACCGGTTCTGAAAGTGAAAGTATCCTTATATAAAAAAACTGTAACCAAAATCGAAAAAATATAAACTAACAACGTTAGAGATCGACCACAGCTATCCTATGCAAAACAACACCATTTAAAAATATTAAAATGCGAGCGAGAAATCTGCCAAGAACCTTCCCATAGACTTAACATTAGCTTAAGCGTTTTTTTGCATAAGTGATGTAGTCTCTTAAATGAGTTTTGCGGTGTGAGCAGGTATTCAATTCCGGGAGGGCACCACCTCAAAAATGACGGTCTAAGATATCTTAAATATCCGGAGCGAACAGGGTATAAGAGAGAGAGAAACAGAAAGAGGGGGAGTGAATGCGCATTTCTTCATGTTACAAACTCAAACAAATTATTTTAAAAATCTAAATAATCCTAAAAGACAAATATAGATAGACATACACAGAAAAGAGATGACAACTAAACACGGAATAAATCTAACATTTCTGTATTTTAGAACATCTCGATAATATTACTTCCTTTCGATAACTCCCATATTACATTAATAATCCCCATAGTTCATGCGTAGATCAAGACAGAATCGGCCCATTTTTGATCGCGATAATCACCTTTTGAGTGTAATCCAAGATGGCCCGGAGACAAGATCGTCAAAGATGTCATCTTCTTTCAGAGGCGTTCGATAGCAAACTAATCTGGAACGTGGGTAAAAAAAGAAAATTCACAGTCCGCTGGATTTCTGTGCGAGCTTTCTTCTTCAATGTCAAGATCAAGATGCTTCGTCTTGAGATAGCGGATGTTATGCCCTATTTCTTAACTAAAACTCTAGATGTAATGATACAGCACGCAGCTACGAATTTCACAGAGTTAAATTTTCTTCATACTTTCTTTCGTCAATTAAAACTCTCGGTAACATATAAACTTATATCTTAATGTGCAATATCATAATTGAGGACAAATAAATAAATAAATAAAAATAAATAAATAAATAAAGTAAAACAGAAACACAAGCAAAATAATATTAAGAATTCAATATTGTTAGTCTTTGTTTTCAATTAAAACTTTTGATAACATATAAAATTGTATCTTAATGTGCAGTATCCTAATTCAGAACCAAATAAATAAATAAATATAAATAAATAAATAAATAAAGTAAAACAGAAACCCAAGCAAAATAATATTAAGACCTCAATGTTTTTAGTCTTTATTTTCAATAAAAATTTTTGATAATATAAATTTACAATTTAATGCACAATGTCGTAGTTACGGAAAGAAAACCAAAAACTCAGGCAAAATAATATTAAGTCCCGAACAATGTTTGCCTTTATTTTCAAAATTTAAATATTTGTGAAAATGGCGGCATTAAAAAAAAAAAATCAATTTTGCCCACATAAAATTGGCGGTACTTACGTATTTTGTTTTTTGACAAATATATAATTTATTTATTTATAATAATAATATATAATTTATTTATCGTATAGTTTACAGTTTATTTTTTTATTATTATAATTTACAGGTTGTTGTTTTTTATTATTATTACAGTTTATAGTTTTTTTTTTTGTTATTTATTCATTTGGTCATTCGTTATATTTTATTTATTTATTTATTTATTTTATATTATTTACCAATTTTATTCATTTAATAATGTTAAATTACTGTTTTGAACATGATTGGCAACGTTAAACAAGACTGGCAGTTGACAACTATTTTTGTCGGTCTATCTTCTGACCCGGATAATACGAAAGCACGAAAATGGCTATAAAATGCTAGTACAAAATCTAAAAACGAAAATATAAAACATTCTTACAGCGCCATAAAGAATTCAATTCTGAACGTTTGTATTTAAATTTAAAGGAACTCGGTCGAGCAGGGTTGCAGTTTGACCTTTTATATTCGAAAATTCCGAATCCACACCAGAAATTATGAATAGTAATTTTGTCGCTGTAACTTTTATAATAATTTGAATTTCAAAAAATTGTTTGGGGGCTATATTCTACACCTAGACAGTATAAGCTATCAGAAAGGGGGGGGGGGTCAATTTTTGAAAGTTTGAAACTGATGTCCTCCTTATATGAGATTATTGATGTATAAAAAATACATTATCTCCAGTTTCCAGAAATTTGTTTGTCAATATAATTTAAAGGGGGGAAAAAAGAAAAGCTTTCTTTTCTTTTTCCCTTTTCTGTTTTCTTTTCTTTTATTTATTAATTTTATTTTATTTTTTTTCAAATTTTGGAAAAACAATTCACTTGCCTGCAGCACATTTAAGCGATTTTCAATAAATCAAACCAGACTGAATTTTAACAATTTATGAGGCATTCTCCTCTAATTTTTACTTCTAAGAATAAGAAACTGGTGAAATTTAACTTAATAAAATAGCATTTTTAAACTTTCATTTTTAAATCTTCTTGTTCTTGTTGCTGTAATTAAACACGTTCTGGTTCTGTATTAATGTTTAGTACTGTACTATCCCTGTGAGACCCTTACCATTCATTTAATAGTGAACTAGAACAGGGGAGGTAACGAAAATTACCAACTATTTTTATGCAAGTCATGTTAAGCCTAAGTGGTAGTCACAATGTTCATTGAGTTTTAGCAACAGTTGTTTACATTGAACTAAATAACAAAATTCTTTTAATTTACCTCCAAATGCTCAGGAATAAATCTTGGATACGGTAATCTTGGTAATCTACGGTAACCAATAAAGCCACAATGCGTGAAATTGATATTTAAATGCCGATTTAAATTCTGAAGAAAATTTCCTGCCAAAGAACTACAGCCATTTTTTTCTCTAGCATAGTTCTGTATGAGAAAAAGTTGAAAAAGACTCTGTGGCTGCATAATTTTACCAAGAGGGACGGTAAGGAATCTAAAATGCCGGGTCAAAGTTAAAAAATATATGAGGGGTTAGAATGACAGTGGAGTAAGTCAACATTTAGTAATTTGATAAATGAAGGGATTTATTAAGCTTGTCGTATTGCCGTCGCATTAAGTGGTACAACTTGTTTTGTTCTCTAGCGATTCCCTAAGTGAACTATGACTTATTTGAATGTCACACTGAACAGATTGTAATATAACGTTCAGCGAAAAAAGGTTTATCTAGATTTTTCAAATTTTTGACTTACTCCACTGTCATTCTAATCCCCATATATAATAATAACCGTAAAAAGTGTGTGCAGCCTAATTTTTGTTATATATTTATATAAAACAATTAGTTCCAGTTTTGTTTTAAAAAAATTCAGTAGAACTAATGAAACAATTTTATCCAGACAACTTTAAACTTAAAAATCAGCATCAGGGACAAGGGACGGTAAGGAATTTAATGCCACATTTTGACCCCCGTAATCGTCCAAAACTTATTTATCTCGTTAATATTATTATACAATCATGCAATGGCATGTTTTATAATATAAGAAAGATAACCAAGATTTTGTACGAAAATAAAAAATATTATTAAGGGACTTAAAAGTCAAAATTATGGGAGATAAGATCTTATATGCTTCCACTATCTTAAAAGTGTTTGTTGCTGTTTTATAAATAGCATTGAAAAACCTGTATCTATATCGGAAGAACTGAACTACATGTAATTTTTTTTTTTTTACGAACAAAAAATTCGGAATAGAAAGCTTGAATAACATTAAAAATATAATGTTATCTGTATGTGAATTTTGTAACTTGTTTCTTAATTTATATGCGATTCCATTTACATTTTTAAAAAAGTTAAATGCTTTATAGGTATGATCGTGACCTCTCCTAAAACATACTGAAAATTCTACAAATTCCGACATTTTAAAACGGTTGGTTGATTGCCTTTTTTTTTTTTTTTTTTTTTTTTTTAATAGCTAATATGAATATAAACCATAATGTAGGGATTTTATAACACTACTTACAAAATCTTCAAAAAAAGAAATGACGATTTGAATGAAAAAGAGGGGAAAGATGCGATTGAAATATTCATTGATAAATTTTACTACAAATGTCTTACCCCTGGAAATCGCGGGATAAGGAGGTCAGAAGGTTTAACTTTGATTGTGACCAATAAAATACGCTACAAAATATTATAAACATAAGAAAAACAATTAAATTAATAAACAAAATATTCCAATTTTCCATCATATAACAATTTTCCCTTAGCAGCATTTAAAAATAATCCTGAAATTAGGGAATACATTAAGCAAAAATTTCTGAAACCATCAGACATTCCTATATGAACAATCACCTCTTAACTTAGAAAAGTTCTTAAATGATATTATTGTTCTTAAAATCCTTAATTTATCTAAATAATTTTTTAAAACGATTATCGCCTTTTCTTTCTCACGCATGACTGCATAAACACTTCTTTGTTGACAGTTTGCCTGTATTGTGTTTGGCTGTTGGGGCTGTAGCTCCAGTATATTGACATACTAAAAAACATTTGTGGGTGACCTATTTTTTCCCTGCAACCGTTGTCATGGTCGTTAATAGCTTTTTTAGAAAATTAATGTTACGTCATTGAGTTCTATTATAAATAAATACAGTTTTTAAAATTTTGAAAAAAAAAATGCAGTATTGCTAATTTAGCTATTTTCATATATAGACAAACACTTGCATACTTTGAAATATAATTTAATTTTATGATGAAAAAAAAAAAAAAAGACTGTGAAAATATTTTAAAATAATGGCTGACTAAATACATACAGATTTTGGCATTTTGTATAAAAAATATACCTGCATGTAGAAAAGCCAAGATTTTCGAAAGAAAAAAAGTACATTTAACCTTACCATTTAACCTTACCTTTTCTAATATTTAAGAATCTTCATATTAAACCCACGAGTTTTCGTGTAGTATTTTGGCAATTAAATAAATAAATCTCCACGAGTCTTACGTATTTCGTAATGTATTCATGGTGAAAAAAATACTGCTGCTCCATAGCTCTAAAAAAGCAAGAGCTTTTTAAAAAATATACCAAAAACAGAACAAAATCGTGTAAACCAGTTTCTTAATCTGTCTGCTGTACACCCTCGTTAGCAGGTATAACCCTTGCCTTATCCGAAATATAATAAAACTGTGCCACAACCGAAATATAATAAACTTGTTTAAAAGTGACTCACATGACATAGTTTTGTTCTTTGCTTCCTAATTTAAAATCTTTCTGTTAGTTGATCTTCCTTCCTGCCTGACATTTGCATTTACCTGTAAGATTGAAGAGGAAATGCCTACTTATGTGTCATGAAGAATTATTGAAAATGATGTTTTAGTTCTAGATTTCCTGAAGTGTCCGTTAGGCGCAGACGACTTAATGTCTTTTAAATTTCTGGTCATACTAGTTGGAATGGAATTTTACAAAAAAAAGTGTTCTATCATACACTGGAAAAATATACATAGAAAAAATGAAACCTCCAAGATGCAAAATAAAATGATAGGAGAAAACTTTAATTTGACGTCTTCAAATTAAATCTAATGGTAAAGTTTTTATGAAAATTCATAGTTGAAATTAGTTGTAATTAAAAAAAGAGTCTTCTTTATTTTTAACATTATTGGATTTTACAGCATTATTTTTGATAGGCTGAATCATATTTGATCCTAAAAATGTTCACCGGGATATGTTTACACCTTAGGCTTAGTTTATGTTTACATTTTACATTATGGTTTTATATGAAAAAACATCTCGTTATGTATGATATTTTCTTTTTCAATCCAAGTGAGAATATTTGCATTGTTTCCAATAGAAATCTCATAATAGTATAAATAAGCCTTCATACACAGTGGGTAAGTGTGATCGAAGATCGCTCAAAGGGTTTCGTTTAATATTCCTTTCAAAACACTTTATCCTTTATTTTTTCGTTTTTTCGAATATCTAAACCAGCCCAATAGCGGGCGAAGCCCGCTATTATATTCTGTCATAACAATATCCATCATGCGGACTAAATGCGATATTTAGAAAAATAATTTCAAAATTAAACAAATTGTACACCTTGAAAATGTTAAAATATGCGAATATTTCCATAATCGGATTTTTATTACGATTCAATATGTTTCTCAAACTCATATATTTACTATTCTCTATTACTCATATTGACACTCACTTTGTATTATTCTCAAACATCTGAAAAATTTGTTAAAGGTCCAATAGGACGTCAGATTTTTTTTAAATTCTCTAATGACGTGATATTAATCTGCTTTGTGTACACATACATACTCATACTCCTTGTATTATTGAGAAATCTTTCCGTTTTATTACCACTATGACGTCAATCAATTTTATTTCATATTTATCTTTTTTTCAATTGGTGAAACTTTTTATTTCATTTTCATTTTTCACGTGGAAATCGTCTGATAGAAAATTAATTATTGTAGAAAGAATTTCATTGTGGATTTTTAATTTTTGGCATCTGCTATAACGAAAAATGTTTAAATTTAATAGGAAAAGGCTGTTAGAATTTTGATTTTTTATCTCTATTTATTAAAATAATATGAATTTTTCAAATTTTAATATTTTGAGCTCTTTATAGCTAGTATTCATCTATATACACAAAGTTTCAACTCTGTAAGTTATATAGTTTTTGAGAATGGCTCTGTGACAGACAGACAACGGAGCGGGAGTAATAGGGTTTCGTGAGATGAACGAAACCCTAAAAAGAAAAAACTTATGCTTAAAATATTGTTTAAAATGCATAAACACACACATATACACAATTTTTGTGGCTTATTTTTGTGATTAAATAAATCGGTTACTATGGATCTTCCATCTTTCATAACATATTCATGGTGGGAAAATAATGCAGCTTCGCAGTTCTAAGAAAAAGTATGAACACTTTACAAATAATTTCAAAAACAGCATAAGATCATAAAACGTAAACCCGTTTTTTGATCCGAGACTGTCTGCCATTATAGCCCAGTCAAATTGTAGTTTGAGGTGGAAAATTCTGGTGTAATTGTTTTTAGTGGCTTATTTTATGTTTTTTGGGGTGCTGAATACGAATCTGAAGTTTTCCAACAAAATTTCGTTCGGCAAATTTGTTTTTTTTTTACAAAAAACCTGTAAAAACACGGACTTTTTTCGTTTTTTTCAAAATAACTCCAAAATTGTGCATTTTGCGTGAAAGTCGTCAATATATGAGTTAAAGAGAATAAAATTTCCTACATTTTATGTATTGAAAGTTTTTTTCTATGATCAATGGTTTAGCCGTGAGAGTGCCTCAAAAATGGGTATTAAAAACAAAAACTGTAAAAAAACGGGAATTACGGCATTGTATGTCGATGTAACATGGAAACAAACCATTAACGCAAATATTAACCATCAGTGATACTAAAGATTATATTATTGACTATATTTTATGCATTTAAGGTAGGGGAAAAGTGTGGATCTGGCACCAGTGGAAGTTTTGAGCAGTGGAGTATCTCCACCTCCTCTCAAGAGTCAAAGGTGCTCCTCCTCCGGAGAGCTAGTACTCTAAGAGAATATAAAATTTTGAAAAAAGGGGTAAAATTTGGTACAGGAGATAAAACTATCTAAAATCGTCGAAAAACAGTAATTTTTGGAAAATAGCAATAAACACTTAAAAAAAATCCATTGAACAATTACATAAATATAATAATGAATCCTCTTCAGACACACAAACAATATTTTTAATTCAAAACTTAACATTTAGATATGTGTATGTTCCCCCCCCCCCCCCCCCCGCATTCTAGAAATTTCTGAAATGGCAGTTTCCTTGCAGGCAAATATGCAACAGATTTTCGCCATTTTAAAAACATATTTACTGAAATATAGATTTTTTTAAAACCAATATGCTTTTAAAAGAACTGTTTATAATGTTGTCCAAAAAAGGAAATATTAAAGTGCTGATAAGCTCAAGATGAACGCAAATTAAATGATTGGTCTCTGTAGGGGCATACATTCAAATGTATATTTTTTAAAGCCAGGCAAAGGGACAGTTTCACCACTCATTTTTTCTCCTGACTGCAAACTTGAACAATCGGTTGCTGACAACATATTATTTTTACATGCCATGAGTGGTTGTGATACTACTTCAGCCTTTTTCAAAGTAGGAAAAATGAGGTTTCTTCAGACTCTCAAAAGAAACCCGGCATTAATTAAAGCCATTGAAATTTTTAAAGACCCTATGGCAGATGCTGATGCAATTACTGATGCTGGCAATCGTTTTTTGACTTCCTTGTACAAATTATCTGACAAGGAAACCACGTCATTAAACAAATTGAGGTATCTATGCTACCTTAAGTCTGCATATAAGCCATCAACCCACTTGGCGTCCCTACCTCCTACGGAGGCTGCAGCTAAACAACATTCTTTAAGGGTGTATTTTCAAGTTCAGCAATGGCTTGGGAATGAAAAAAATCCTGAACAATGGGGTTGGAAAAGCACCAAAGATGGTCTAGAGCCAATAACCACGCTAGAGCCACCAGCACCTCAAACCGTTCTAAAACTCATTTCTTGCAAAGGCAAGAAGACATGCCGTAAAAACTGTTGATGTGAAAAAGCAGGCCTCAGCTGCTCTAATATGTGTCTAAACTGCGAGAGCAGTTGTAATAACATGCCTAATATTGAAATAGAAGAAAACGAGGATGACCCGGAATACCCTGAAGTACTTGAAGGTAATTATACATAAATCATTCCATTTCACATTTATTTTTTCATTCATTTTTAATTTGGTGTGGTCAAAATATGTATCCCAATACACTGTGCATAACTATTTAGTTTTTAGACAATTAAAACTATGTCATTAATTATTTTTTAAAACCCTGATACGTAGTATAATAGCTTTTTTGCTCCCTGATTTGGGGTCCAAAAGTGACCGATTCCTGAAATGAGCTGTAAAAGAGGGCTGATATTAAAAAGAGGTAAAAATAATGTTATGATAAAATGCTGTATGAATCTTAACTTAGTTATAATTAATTCCACCGTTTAAAAAAATATTATACACGCCAGTTCTTCTCCGGAGCATAAGTTTCGATCCTCGGGACAAAAACGGCTTTTCGCGCCCGTATGCGTAAATAGCTATTATATAATTAATTTCTTTTTTATAGGTGTAGAAGACCTAGAAGGCATACCCTCAGGAAACATGAAACCATTGGCCAAGAGGACTCGGTTTGACTGACAAGTTCCTTTCAATGTTCATAATAATTATTAATTAATAATGTATAAATACATAACTACCAATTTTACTATATCATTTAACATTAAACAGTTTACATACTAATAAATCGTGAATCATTTATCATTTTTTGTACCTATGTAACCTAACATCAACGTTTTACGTATCTGCACACATGTATAATGATGCATATAAGTTATATGCATTTAATAAGGAGGTGGATGACTACTTCGTGTATTCGTCATTGCTTTTTTCATAATTATTCAAGGTCCAAGAAAATTACTTGCACATAAATTGTAGAGAATTTTATCTATTTTTTTAAAGCATAGTATAATGTATACAGTGAAATGTTTATTTTTAGGCCTTATGAACAGAAAGGCTGTAAAAAAATGTGTTTTTTGCTATTTTCCGAAAAGTACTGTTTTTCGACGATTTTGCCTAGTTTTACTTCCTTTACCTAATTTTACCTCTTTTTAGAAAATTTTATCACCTCTTAGAGTAAGAACTCCCCGGAGGAGGAGCAACTTTGACTCATGAAAGTAGGTGGAGCTGCTCCACTGCTCCCAACTTCCACTGGTGCCGGAACTGCACTTTCCCCCTACTTTAAATGCATAAAATATACTCAATCATATAATCTTTAATATAAATGATGGTTAATATTTGCGTTAAATGGTTTGTTTCCATGTTACATCGACATAAAGTGCCGTAATTCCCGTTTTTTTACAGTTTTTGTTTTTAATACCCATTTTTGAGGCACTCTCACGGCTAAACCATTGATCATAGAAAAAATCTTTCAATGCATAAAATGTAGGAAATTTTATTCTCTTTAACTCATATACTGCCAACTTTCACGCAAAATGCACAATTTTGGAGTTATTTTGAAAAAAAACTAAAAAAGTCTGTGTTTTTACAGGATTTTTGTAAAAAAAACAAATTTGCCGAACGAAATTTTGTTGGAAAACTTCAGATTCGTATTCAGCACCCCAAAAAACATAAAATAAGCCACTAAAAACAATTACACCAGAATTTTCCACTTCAAGCACTTTTTGAGCACAATTTGACTGGACTATTACACCCTCGCCGAAAATAATAAACTTGTTTAATCGACGTAATAATGAACTTGTTTAAAAGTGACTCACATGACACAGTTGTATAGTTTGCTTCCTAATTTAAAACCTTTCTGTTAGTTAATGTTCCTTTCTGCCCAACATTTCTATTAATGTAAAATTAAAAAGGAAATGCGTTTCATAAATGTCTACTTATGTGTCAGGAAGAATCATTAAAAACCATGTTTAAGGGTTTGTTAGACGCAGACGACTTCATAAATTTTGGTTATACTGTTTGACATGGAATTAAAAAAAAATGTTTTCTCACACAATGGTAAAAATGTAAGGAAATATTAACACCCCAAGATTTGGAAAGTTAAATAAGAAGAGAAAATACTTAACTTTTTAAAATGAAATCTTATGGCAAAGGATATTTATGAAAATTCGTAGTTGAAATTAGTTGCATCATAAAAAGAAATCTTTTGTTTTGTTTGGTATTGTGACATTCTGAGATTTTGCAGAATTGTTTTTAATAGGATGAATCACACGTAATCTTGAAGATATTTGCTAGAATATGCCTACGTCGTATTTTATTTTGTGTGAAAGGGTGCGTTTACACTATGATTTTATGTGCACAAAAATCGCGTTATGTACACTATTTCATGGAATTCAAGCAAGGATATTTCCATTGCTACCAATAAATAAATAAATAAAAATAATAAACATACATAAAATCTTACAATTATATAAAAATTCCCTGCATAATAAGATACTTATACGAATTAAACGTTAAGTTAAACGCCCTCTTAATATCTTAAATTGCCCTGGAATTAGAGTACGAATGACGAGACAGAATTCATCATATTCCAGGGTCTGATCAACCCTATGTGGAACCCGGAGTACACGCGTCATATAGGGGCCCACCTTCCTCAAAAAAATTGCATTATAAGCCTGACAAACAGCTTTAATGCAGTTTAAAATTTAAACCATAGTTTTGTGAAAAAAAATATTCTAGACACGCGTAAAAATGCATTAAAAATGATAGAAAGGTAAAAATTCTTTGCACTATATGTTATTTAAAGTAAGTAAAATTGAATACAACAAGTTTGATGTAATGTCCGTTCTTCTCAGAATTTCAAAGTTTACATTGCATTTCATTGTCGTCAGTAAAGAACACTGAGATAGTTTAGTTTATATGAATGGGACTTTTTTCTTCTATAAACTATAAATATAAAATTGCATTATTTTGTAAAGTGGAAAAATGCACTTTGGGACCCCTTTAAAATGTGAGTCCGGGGAACATGCCCCATCTAGTTCAATGATAATTACCATAATAACTTGAAACATTTTAGACGAGTCAAACGCATGGCATTCCTTAAATATTTTGCTTTGATGCAGGTACTGAGCTGATTTCTAAAGAATTTAGATCTTTTGCAAAAAAGTGGGATATAAATATCCTAATATCAATCTCAGAACACAAAATATTCACTAGTCTCGCTGAACGTTATGTTCTGATAGAATCTAAACGCTTCATAGCTAAATGAGATGATATTGATATATATTTAGCATTATTAAATGATAGAAATACACCAAGAGGTGTTCTAGGATCGCCTCTTCAACGTCTTACAGGAAGAAGAACTAGAAGAATACACTCTCAGAAAAAACTGTAAATTTATGAGCGTTTGCCCTTCAATTTTCACGGGCAACAGCCTTATTTGATGAAAAACGGTCTGATCCTCTAAATAAGCGGCCTTATCCCTTAGATACTTAGAAAATTAAGAGCAATCCACATATTCTTACATTTCTAGCCCATATGTTAGCAAAAATACGGTACGACCCCATACATTGTCCTCCGCTAGGGTGTAACCCTTCATTTTACTCGTGTTTCGAAAATTTTAACCCGCCAAAAAAGCGATTCTGTGATGATTATCTAACGTTCTAACGGAGCAGTAAGTAGTTTTAAAGTGCATTATATCCTGTGAATTATAATGCTGTATTACTTTGCCCCGTAAAATTACGGGCTGCACAAAATGATGGGCATGGATTGTTTTTTTTACGGGGTATGACTGGAATCTCTGTTGCCGGCCTCTGCCCGTAATTTTACTGCAATTTTTTTTACAGTGTATTACCAATGAGCGCAAAGTTGTCAAAACTGTCTATTGCATATATTTTTTAATGTATCTTATAATCTTACAGAAAAGGGGATTAAAGAAAAAGGGTATAGAGATAGAAGCTTAAAGAAAAAAAAAAGCCATTTCTATTAGTCAGGAAATGTGGTTACGAAAAGGTCATAGGAAGTGAAGTCCTGCTGATGTGTAACGCAATAGATGTTGGCTTTTTTGTCCAAACGCTACTCCCGAGAAGCCGTCGGTTTCAAGTAATTCAGATCCTGCGCTTGAAGAAACCAAAATGGTCATCATGATCCTGTACATTCCCAAAATGAATCAGTAGGTACCTCAAAAACAGATTTGACGACTCTGTTTTGGAAGAGTTTATGCCTCTCCAAAACCTAAAGTGATAGCTACTCCCAGTGTTGGAACTAGCTTTTTATTTTCACGGGGGGAAAACATGGATTTTGGCACTCCCCCCCCCCCTTTCCGCGAAGTAAATTTACAAAGATAATTTTACTAAGTTTCTAATAGCAGACTTATTTCTAAATTAAAAATATGTAACCATAAAATAGGTAACGGTGAACTATGTAATAAGCTTTGTCAAATATTTATTCAATAAAAACCCGTGAAACCGGAATAGAAAAGAACAGGAAAAAAATTCGCTTTATACAGCTTTTCGTTTTAGCAAATAGAATTGTTGGTATTATTTCTGTTGGGACCATGTAATTTTTTTATTGTTTAAGACAAGATTCCGTTAAAGACAGATTTCATTTTCACAGATTTTACTGTAGTTGTAGTATTACATTACAATTGAGCAGGCGTTTAAAGTCATAGTGATATAACTGAAAATCCAGAACTGAGAAACTAGAAAATCCAGAATTTTTTGTAGGTATAACAATGAATTCCAATACCCTAAAATATCTTTGTGTGCTATTTGCAGCCAGTTTCACGCAACTATCACTTATACCACTCTTCCTATTAACAGAATGGTTATGTCTACATGCTTCCTCGAACCTAACGCCAATTTTTAAAATTATAAGTGACCTAGAACAAAAACAAAAGAAAACTTTTACGTTTTAATTATTTTATTTTGTGAATTTTCCACTCCTTAGTGTTTATAGTGTTCTGGGCAGTCTGTTTTTCTTATGGAATTCCCCAGCTGCAAAGTATTTACCCAATTTTCATATATTTTTTGTGTCAAACGACAAACCAAATGTTCATTTGATAAACCAAAGTTTACTGTACCATGCTAAATTTGTAAAAAGTTAATTATGAGCCAGAACTTTTTTCAATGCTTTTAACCATCTGCTTTCAGCCATGTTAAAGGAGGCATTACTAAATATAAATATCATATGCTTGCATAGCTGCCTAATCACCAGTTTTTTTTCAGGTCAAATAAAAATAATTTAAACCAGAAAAAATATTAAATGAAATGTTTTTCTTTCTCTAATGTCTTAAGTAGATATTTTTCATTTAATAAAATTTATTTTTTAAGTCGATTTGATGAAAACAAACCGGAAAGATGGCAGCTATGTATTTGTACGTCGAATAAGATGTAGAAGAGTGTATGGAATTGAAAATGTTTGTCTTGGAGTTTAACGAATCGTCCATTGTGATATGGTGCAGTCTGGCATTTAACAAGAAATACGAATAGAAACACAAATAACGGACACATAGTTACACAGGCTGCCTGGTGACAGGACGGGATCGAGACATACTCCGTGTGATCTGACGGACAAATGGACACAGGACAACACAAACACAAAACACTGAGTCCCTGCGAGGGACCCACACATAACACATAACACAAACAAATAAGTCAAGAACATAAAAAATACATATACCACTGTAACAGGACGCAAATGCTGGTGCATATGCCTCAGAGAGCAACATTGGAATGTGTGTATAGAGATAGTAAGAATACATGTTGAAACTCTACTAAGCCAGTTTTGTCTTTATTTTTTCTCTTTATATATGCTAAATCTGTTCAAACAAATTAACACATAGATACGGTTGAAACTTTTTTTTAGAAAATTTTTTTAGATTTAGAAACAAAATCAATATTTTCCAGAATTTTCAAAAAGGTCCTCAGAAGAACCTTTAAAAAAAAAAAAAAAAAACCTCACATAATTTTAAGGAACTTTAAATCGTTAGTCTAGTCTCAGGGTTTGGGAAAGGCTTCAGCCACTTTAGCTACCCTTCTAAATGGGAAATTTTAACATCCATAATTTAACATTTAAATCAGTTATCCAAATACGTCATTTTCTTTTCAATGAAAGTAAAAATTTGAAAAATCGTCTGAATTGCCATAGAAAAGTATTAGGACATGAAAAGAAATGTTCTATATTTTCCGAACGAAACATCCAAATTTAACCAAAAACTAATACAACTAAATCCTGGTATCTCAGCAATATACTTACCAAATATCAACCTAATCGGGCGCTTTTTCCGTCAGTTATCGCGGAACAGACAGACTAACAAACAAACAGAAACCCAAAACTTTTCGGATCTCAACAGTAAAGCTTCAACTGTCGTTTCGCCAATAATGGCGTAACAATGGGCAGTCTACATCTTTTGGTAATAACATTCTAAATTCATTGTCTCTAAAAGAAATAGCCGAGCACTTTGTCGCTAAAGTGACCCTCTTCTACCTTTTCGGTTCACCATGAAGCGTGTTTTTGTTTTGTTTGGCTTTGTGGGAGTATACACAGCCACGTTTGCCGATGAACAATTTTGCAACAATGCCGATGCAATGCCGAACAAAACAACAATGCCGATGAACTGCCTGACCATTTTGCTCCATGAAAGATCAGGACGTTCTAACTGGTTGCGCAAAAAGGACTAGAACAGGTCAAGGAAATGGAACGCGATATCGCCGCTTCTTTTTTTATTTACATTTTGCCCCCCGCCTTTCATTGTGAGCTAGTCTACCTGTCAGGTTCTTTCGCCTAAATATATATAAAGAACTGTATTAAGTTATGATTTTTCCTCCATTTTTTTCATCCTCCTTAGAACTTTAAAGAATGAAGAATGATTCTTCTTTGCAGAGGTCTTGAGGTGAAAAAAAAAAATCTTTCTTTCTATGGGGAAAAATTATTCGACTTAACCTAATGAACTTTTTAAAGGCAAACTGAATTAGTTTGTTCTAAAATTGAGACGGTCTATTTCAGAACGAAGTAGCCAAATTTTTCTTTCTTTCTTTTTTTTTTCTTTTTTTAAAAAAGTTTTTGGCTATATTTTCTGTATTTATTGACTAATATGGAGATAACTATCTATACTAATAAAAGAAAGCTTCGCTCTGTGTGTGTGTGTCTGTCTGCGATGGCTAGCGAAATCTCCCGCACGTAGAAGTCTGAAAATTTGGGTCAGGATAGTCCAAGGCAGGTCCTGATACACCCGAGATTTATATATTTAATTTTTTGATAATTAGTCGAGATATTAATTAAAAAGCCCATCAAAAAAGCAATTTTTTAAATTTTATTTTATTTTATTTTATTTTATGCAAAAATAGGCAGACGCGCGTGTCCATGCTCATTCCCTACTTTACAGAGCGCGTACAACGGAAGAACCAACTGCTGATTTGTTTTGGTTTTTTGTTTTAATCTCCATCGGCCAAACCGTTCGGGATACAGAAAAACAGATGACATATTCTTAAAGTTCGCATTTTTACATCATAAATGCCGCAATGGGTTCGAAAAAATATCGTTGTTAAACTTTTCTTTTCTTTCTTTCTTCTTTTTTTTTTATTTATTTTTCATTTATTTTTAATCAAAATGAGCCGTTTTTGTGGTTGACGTTATCTCCTTACGGAAATGCTCTCCCAGGCCGCCATTTTAGAAGTACCGACAATTAAAAATTATGCACTTAAAGCGGAGACCTTCTTCTTTTCGACGGTGCGATTGGTTTTCAAAAATACAAATTTTAACCCTTTCAAAAACATTGGCGATGAACATATATTTATTTTTTCATAATTTTCCTTATGCTCTGCTTCTAGGTAAGTCTCTTCTGTGATTGGCTGATGCTTTCTGATTTCCCATTGGCTGTTCCTTTAACTTGTCCCTCTCCCCCCCCCCCCATTCCGTTTCAGTCTTGCTCCTGCCTTCAAAGTGGTTGCACGTCTTCTTTGCACCTGACGAAGAAAGACAAAGTTCTTTCTAAAGGCCTAGCACATTCCTTATTTTAATGGTGTTATGAAGAAGTTTTTTTTGTATGCTTTTATAAATCAAAAACCTACCACAACTGAAAACACACTTCCAGCAATTATTGTTCATAGACAGTACTATAACGGAATTATTTTGTGTGTCCCTGTAAATGAAAGATGGATGCTAATGTACAACCTACTGTATAGTATAGTAAGCATCTTGTAGTACACCTCAGTGATATATATTATTTCAATATGTTTGAAAAAGTGTGCCATCATTAAAATACACCGCAAACGATTTTTCTCCATAGACCAGCCATATTCAATATTTTTTTTCTCGCGGGCCGCAAGCATATGTTTGTGACGTTAGGTGAGTCGCAACACACTTTGTATAATAATGTAAAAAAAGGGGTAATTAAAATAATAAGATAAAAGAAGCAGTATATAACAAATCAAAATAAAAAGTTAATATAATTAGTAGTATTGAACGTTTGTCGTGGAAGGAATGTTCCAAAAATTTTAACACTACTATTTCCAAAAAAATTACTTCGGGGTAGATTTCTATTGAAAATTATGCAGAAATATGCCGCGAAGATTGTTGTTTAAAAATAGCAATGTAAAACTTTTTTCTGCCATTTTTTTTTTCCCACTACAACCCGAATGAGTATTATTAGCGATATGATAAAAATAAAACATAATACTATAGCAATGCAGCATCACCAAATTCCAAAGGGAAAAAAAAAAGAGATTTTCTTTAATAAATCAATCATTTTTCAATGCAAAAACTTTTTCTTTATTTTTTTAATGAAGAAATATATAGTGCAAATTTAATTAATATGGAATTATGTTTCATTAGTGTACACCACTATAGCACGAATAACTACATGAAAAAAAAAAAGAATTTTTGACTACGGAAATGACATTTAAGATGTTTTAACATGATTTGAAATTAGTAATCACAAATAACTGGCGGATTTCGTCTTCCCATGAAAATATATAAAGGAACAGCGAAGGAGTTAAAAAACTTTTAAAGAGCATCTTAATTAATTTTATAATTAGGGATTAATGATTATGTGTCTCGGGCCGCAGATAAAGGGTCGCTGGGCCACATGTGGCCCGCGGGAAGCAGGTTGAGTATGGCTACCATAGACCATAATGCAATGGAATTCTTTTGAGTATCCATGTAAACAAGCTACAAATGCTACGCACTTCATTTTCAATACCGAACATGACATAGTAAACATTGATAACATATATCAATTGCATGGCAATCCGAGTATATTTACGCGTGTTACAGCACGGACAGAGGCAGACAGACAGACAAACAAACAGGCAGACAGACAAACTGAATTCGTACACATTTTTCAACTATGTTGCGAAATGTTAAAAAATTCCTATTTTTGTTCTTTTCGAATTCGAATTTCTTTATTTTTCACCCGTGAAGAGAACAGTCACAGTGTTAGAAAAATAATAAAACAGGAATTGAATACACCGCGGTCTGACTTCGGCTCGTTTCAGGTGAAATCGACCTTATTCGTTTTTGTTGAGAAAACCGATTTATCTGCATATTATATTAATGTAAAAACAGTTCTCAGGTAACCGATGATCCGCTCTGATGATGTGAATTCAGACGATGCAGCGCATTCCTAACTGCATCTTATATTGTTCATTGATATTATATGTAATCTTGGTTTCATAATCTTCAATAAGGAAGGGAAAAAAGAGAATTAATGCTTCTGATTTTCTTAATATTGGATTAGTTTTATTAAGACAATGTATGGAAAATAGACGCATTAACCAGATAATAATATGTCAAGGAAATTAAGCTGTCACTAACTTTAGAGACAGTTTTAGCATTCTTATTTGAAATATTTAAAATAATAATAATAATAAAATAAAATTTAGATTTTCTTTCACTTTTTTTTAAAGATATATTTAAAACTAAAAGCTTCACTATTTTATCAGGGATTTTCAAAATGTCAAATATTAATAATAATAAAAAAAAAAAAAATAAAATTTAGATTTTCTTTCACCTATCAGAGATTTTTAATGCAGCCAAAATAATAATAATAATAATAATAATGAAAACTCCATAATATTACATATTTGATTGCCTCATCATCAGTTGGTTACTATTATTATTGTTATTATTATTATTATTATTATTGGTAAAGTGCAATTTTCCCATTACAGACTTCTCGATCGTCATTAGAAATGTTTTGTCCAATTAATATAGAAATGTACTCTAAAACATAAGATGTCATAAAGATGGTGATAGCTACATGAGCTCTTGTGGAACATATAAGTTTATTTAGGAAATTTTATTGTATTTATTTTATTGTAATTCTATCAATTTGATTTTTTTTGTTTTTACGACATGAAGCGCTCATAAAACCGCCGTAGTCTATATGTATGTTAGTATGTGAAGAAGAAATTAAAATATACTTAAAAACTACGATATTATACGGGCGCTTCATATATATATATAAATAAATTGATTATAATTGAAATACACCAAAGTTTTCTAAATAAGTCTGTGTTTCGGATCTTACATGACACATTTAAACAATCCTCAAACAAAAATCAAGCAGAGAGGTAATATATAAGGTAAAGCCAGGAGAGATGGCGCGGTCGGAGAGATTGCGCACATAGAGGTTTGGGGGGAAGGAGTAGAGTGAGCGCGCAGCGACTCCAGGTAGTTGTACAACAACAGTAGTGGAGTGTCTACTTAAAAGTTCACGTTGATTGCTTTGAGCGTCTAAGATAAAGTATTGCTATTTTGTTTTGTTTTCCCAAAGTAAGTGCTTGAATTTTCATAGCTATTCATCAGAATTTCTATACAATGTCAGTAGTACAAAATATTTTAAACTTAAACGATTTCTCATAAGCTACTAATCTAGGCTAACAATGTGAACATCAACGGTCCGTTTTAGTAGCAGCCATGTTTAAATAAAAGGGCGCGCAATCTCTCCTACCGAAATTGGAGAGTTTGCGCATCTGCTACTTAGGAGAGATGGCGCAGTGTTCCCATTAGTTTTCATGCTAGGAGAGATTACGCAGCTTATTGGTAAATTTGCATAAAAAATGAAAAATGAAAATGGACTAATTTTAAGTTAAACGTGTTATTAAGTTACATAATATTATTTTGTAATCTTATCTGGACTTGCTTTTTCTGATTCTTTAATTTTTTTTTCCTTTAATTAAAATTTTTTAATCGTTTTAAAAATTATTTCCTTTTTCTGATTCTGTAAGCATTCGGTTGAAATATTCACTCCCAATACAATAAAATTTGTTCACAAAAACCTTACAGCAATGTGATTTAAGTGTAATTATTATTGTTAACAATTTAATTGTAGTTATTTTTAGTAACAATCTCTCCTACCCATGTGCGCAATCACACCAACCCTGTAAGGAGAGATTGCGCAAAATAACTTTCTTGGTTTTATTACAACTGTTCTATTAAATTGCAACATAACAACAAAATAGCAATGGAAATGCATAAAAGACAAATGAAGTAAAAATTATTCATGGATAGTTTAGCAAAAAATGAATTAGATTTTTTATTGCTGTTCTTTTGAATTGTGCGCAGACTATCCTAGCTTTACCTTATGCAACCTAAATTATGTTAAAACAATCAAAACAATTTAAATATTTCAAAAAGGAATGCTAAAACTGTCTCTAAAGTTGTTGACAGCTTAATTTCCTTGACATATTATTATCTGGTTAATGCGTCTATTTTCCATACATTGTCTTAATAAAACTAATCCAATATTAAGAAAATCAGATGCATTAATTCTACTTTTCCCCTTCCTTATTGAAGATTATGAAACCAAGATTACATATAACATCAATGAACAATATAAGATGCAGTTAGGAAATGCGCTGCATCGTCTGGGTTCACATCATCAGAGCGGATCATCGGTTACCTGAGAACTGTTTTTACATTAATATAATATGCAGATAAATTGGTTTTCTCAACAAAAACGAATAAGGTCGATTTCACCTCAAACGAGCCGAAGTCAGACCGCGATGAATTGAATTCCTGTTTTATTATTTTTCTAATGGGGTGGGAAGGGCAAGAAATCAATGCTTATATATTGATTTTTGGTTGATCTAACTCCCTTTTCCTTTCTAAATATTTCATTCTCACCGTCTTTTACAACTTTTCATAACATCAATAGTTATACTTGAAACAGAAACAAACTTTTATAGCTCGAGGTGAAAAAACTATTGCGATATCAAGAAGACACTAGTCTGATGTGCCAATCCCAAAACTTTCTTCTATCTCAGAAAGATTTCACATACACCGAAAACGAATCAGCACCAATTTATGTCAAGGTCTGACAGAATCCGAAGTTTGATGAAGTTATGTGCATTAGTTCTTGCGATATAGCTATCAAGGAAATCGTGAAAAATGTAGCGCAGCAGCGCCACCTGTTGAGCGATTTACACCAAAAAGTAATCAGCACCAAGTTATACCAAGGTCTAACTGAATCTAAAGTTTTATTAAATTCCGTTCATTAGTTCCTGAGATAGAGACCGTCCACAAAATTTTCGTCACATACAGACAGAGTCACAGACTCACAGACAGACATTTTCTAAAAACAGTCAAATCGTGTTCAGGACCTTCTAAAACGTATAAATCCGTCAAAAATTTTCATGAATTCAATACTTTTTTCTTGTAAAGATAGAAGAAAGTAAAAATCATGCGTCAAGCATAGATTATGAAACACGTTCCAACACTTCCAAAACACTGTAACGGAAATTCACTTTTTAATAAGGTGAAATAGCATGTTTTAAGTAAACAACTTAGAAAATGCATTACAGCTGAAAACGTACATTCAGAAATAACTATCCATCGACGGCAATGTATCCAGTTCTTTGCGTAGTCTCGTAAATGAATTTATTTATGTTCTACAAAATCTCTTAGTATATTAAGCATGTACAGACTTCCAGACGGTAGACAGACGGAGAGACAAACTGAATTTATAAACACTTTTCAACAATGTTGGAACGTATTAAAAAATAAAAAAAACTGGCCCATCATGAGGGGAGAGTGGAAAGGGCAAGAAATCAATGCTTATATATTGATTTTTGGTTGATCTAATTCCCTTTTCCTTTCTAAATATTTCATTCTCACCTTCTTTTATAACTTTTCATAACATCAATAGTTATACTTGAAACAGAAACAAACTTTTATAGCTCGAGGTGAAAAAACTCTTGCCATAAAAAAAAGTTAAAAATGGAAAGTCACGCGATAATCTTCTAACTTTGTATAATAATATTCGTTTCTATTTCAAAAGCATTTCCTCCTTGACATCTATCCACCCTGTTTGCGTTTTGACACCGGTTTTTAGTAGACGCTGTGAACCCTATCTATTTACGTCGGCTCAAAAGCCGAACACACGGCTCTGCCTCCCTCACAATACTGAATGCTTTTAATTTAGGATATTGAACTGAGGTAAAGGTGTAAGAAATTTCGTAAGGAAAGGCGTGATGTTACAGTCTTTTAAAAAGGCTCTTTTTCAAGTAAGTAGTAATAAAGTAAAATGAAAAGAAATAGTAAATAAGATTATGTTAGTTACGAGGGTTGCTATTTATATTTCTGGCCTAGTAATGAAAAAACAAATATTTATGATTGACATTGGGTTTATTGTTTATCAATAAACTTTTGCATGCGCCTATAATTACATCTCTAATATCACTTTTATCTTTTATGTAAAGAAAAAAAGGAACATATATATACTCATTAATATCCAGGTAGTCCTATACAGTATTACACCAGGAAAAATATTCTGGATTTTCTTTCGAAAAATCGGGTCAACACAAACCCGACTCACAAAAGTCAAAACCCAACTCGAACCCCAAACATTTAACAACAGGTATAATAATCTTTTTTTAATATTTCTATCTTTACAAGAAGAAAGTATTGGATTCATGAGAATTTTCGACGTATTTATACGTTTTAGAAGGTCCTGAACACGATTTGACTGTTTCTGTCCGTGAGTCTGTCAGTCTGTCTGTCTGTATGTGATAAAAATTTTGTCGGCGCTCTGTCTCAAGAAATAATGCACGGAATTTAATAAAACTTTATATTCAGTTAGACCCTGATGTAAATTGGTGCTGATTAGTTTTTGGTGTAAATCGCCCAACAGGCAGCGCTGCTATGCTATATTTTCACGATAGCTATATCTCAAGAACTAATGCATAGAATTTCATCAAACTTCAGTGTTAGACCTTGACATAAATAGATGCTGATTACGTTTTGGTGTAAATAGCCCAACAGGTGGCGCTTTTATGTTACTTTTTGCTTGATTTTCACGACAGCTATGTCTCAAGGACTAATGCACAGAATTTCATCAAACTTCAGATTCAGTTAGACGTGGCCATAAGTTGTTGTTGATTAGATTTTAGTGTAAATCTCCCGACAGGTAGTACTGTTATGCTGCATTTTTCAGGACTTACGTGATTTTAGTGATAGTCATATCTCAAGAACTAATGCACCGTATTTAATAAAACCTCAGATTCAGTTTGAACTTGATATAAAATGGTGTTGATACATATTTGGTGTATGTGAAACCTGTATGAGATAGAATAAAGTTTTAGGATTGGTATACATCCGACTAGTTTTTTAAAAGAAATGAAAATAATAATGACTAATGAGGAATCTTAATAAAGAAAATAAAACTTAATAAGTTGATAGCGTTTATTTATTATTATTATTATTATTATTATTATTGTTGTTATTATTATTATTATTATTATAAATCCGAATAGCATTCCATTAAAAGCCAATTTTCTACCGCTATAGAGCAAAGCCTTAAACAAGTTATTTTGTTCATGATTGGAAAGGTTTTTTTTTCCTTCATAAATTATTCAGCGTTTTTTCGGCGGTTTAAAGCAATAAATAACTCTATAGATTAAAAAAAAAACTTTTTTTATATAAATAAAGACAGAAATCAAGAACAAAAACTATCACTTAGTTTGCCTTCCTGCTACAAAATTTGCAGCATTTTCCGGTTCTTTGACATGTCTTGCTGAAAGCATGCATTAGTAGAATTTACTTTTTTCTTTTTGCCTTAGAGTAGAAAAGCCACGTTTCTTCTAAAGTCGGATATGACCTGTTTTATTTTATTTTTTCAAATGTGTCAGTTTGGCAGAATTTAAATCGTGTGAATGTGGGCTGAATTTTCGAGGAGCCATTTTTAAAAATATTTTTGACAGAAAAAAAAAAATGCGAGCAACATGATTAATGAAGCAACAGGACCCAATTTCTCTATGCACAAAAAAGGCATTTGTCCAAGATCCACATAATAGGTATTTCAAAACTTAGAAGTAGTAGAATAATTTGTGGCTCAAAACTTAGAAGTAGTAGAAGTTTTAGTAATAATTTTCCTCCCTTTCGACATTATTAATAAAAAAAAAAAATCATGTCTCTGTCATTAATTTTGTCTTACTCATAATGTTGTTTTTTGAAACTGAAAAAGCTTTAGATTTTTATGATGTAATCATTGGTTTTGACAGCATAAGAGTAGAAGGAAAATAAAATATTTAAAAATATTTTAATGTGTCCGTCCATATATTACTGTTAGAATCTCCGTGAGATTTACAACTCCATGTTTTTTTTCTATATATATATATATATATATATATATATATATATATAATGTTTTGAAAGCATAATCTCTAAATATTAATGTTGTTTTAATCATATTTATCATATGATATTAGTAATGCTAATCATATTAATGTTTTTCTTGAGACAAAAAAAAAATAAAATTTGGATTATGATAATGTACATTCAGTTCTATCCTTTGCCAACGTAATATAAACTAAAAAATATATTCAGAAACAGATAATGCATTCGCATGTATAATTGCTAGAAGCTCTATAACATTTACTCTCCCCATCCCTTTTTTTTATTTATTTATTTATTTTTTTTTTTTTTTGACTTTCTTCTAATCTTTACAAGAAGAAAGTATTGTATTCGTGAAAAATGTCGAATTCCGGTTTTCGAAGGATTTATACGTTTTCGAAGGTCCTGAAACACGATTTCACTGCTTTTAGAAAATATCTGTCCGTGAATCTGTGTGTCTGTCTGTCTGTATGTGACACAAATTTTGTGGGAACTCTAACTCACAAACTACAGTGAAACTCCAGTTAAAGTTTTGCCCGGGACCGGAAAACAAGACGTATAACTCAGTAAAACGTACAACTCAATTAATCGTCTACCGGAACCTTTTTTTAAAATTATATCGTAAAAACTTTGTTCGCTGAGGGGTTTCAGTTACCTTTTACATAGAAAACGGAAGTTTCCCAAGTATTTCTGCACCCATGACATAAGCTTTCGGAACAGAGTAGAAAAACGGTACATAATATAAGTACACATGAAGTTATTTTATCATGAAAGCTTTATTAGAAATATTTTTAATACACATCGAGTACTTAGAAGAAATCATTGGAATCGCTTTGGCACGTAAATCATTTATCAAAAGACATTTCAGTTGTTTACTGAATCTTGTTGAAATAATCTCCAATCTTCGATTGTTTCTTTTCGACAGAACCGACATTGAACAGCAAACTTTACAATTCTGTTAATAATGCAGCCACCTTATCGTTACTTCTTTTACTACTGTCAAACCGCTTTACTACATGAAAAGCCCTCAGAGCAGCGCCGAAAAGTTTGAGTGGGATCTTTCAAATCAAACTCATCCGACGCGTCGTCAATTTTCCGGTTAAAAAATATATAAATGAGACAATTTTTTTTCCGGGGACGCAAAAACATAACGTATAACTAAGGGAAATGTATAACTCAAAACGTATAAATAAGCTAATTTTTAATGTCAAAAGGGCGGGACCGCTAAGATGAAACGTATAACTGAGGGAAACGTACAACTCAGCTCAGGTAACGTATATCTGGAGTTCCACTGTACTACGTAGAGTAGGATTAAATTTCAAATGAAGTTTTAACCTTATGTGAAATGTTTCTGATTAGTTTTTAGGCAAAATTTCCCAAGAGGGTTATCGCAAATAAATGATTTTGTTATTCGATTTATGTGATGCTTATAGTTCCAGTTTATGTCCGCAGAATTTAACGAAACATCAAATTTAGAATCCCCATGATAGGAATAGATTGATATTCAAATTTGGTTACGCTCATTCAACGAAACTTTACGCTTAGCATCCTAAATATGGGAAGGGGAATTTACATTATGTAAAAAGCCTATTTGCTAAATCGATGTAATTTCTTCTACTATTTATATCATTTAATTGATTTGATTTATATGGAAAAAGTTTTTGCAATGAAAACAGCATACTCTTTCTATTTTTTTAAATGTAGATACTTTTATATTTATTGATATCGCTCTTATAAATTTTGTTTTATTGACAGTCAACATATACTGATTACATACTTGTACTGTGTGTTGGTATTTTCATAAACAGTAAACTGAAAAAAAATGTTGATTTTACGATATAATACTGGCACCCCAGCTGCCAGTATTATACCGTAAAACTAACAGTAATAAACAGTAAAATAAGCAGTAATACAATGCCGCGCATGCACGGTAGCGTATTACTGCTTATTTTACTGTTAATTTTACGGTATAATACTGGAATCTGGGGTGCAGTATTATAACCGTAAAATCAACATTTTTTTTTTCTGTGTATATAGTCTATATTAACAAAACATTTTCATATAATTATATAAACTGATAAGTTGGGTGCGCAAGCAATATACAGGAAATCTTTCTGACATTGCTTAAAATCACACAGACTTTACCTAATTTACTGCATGCAATACGTAGATTTAGCAATACAATTGTACGGATATAGAAGTAATAAGGAAAATAATATACATAATTGCTCGTTTACGTGCCTTAATTTTTATGCATTAAACAAATAAAGGATAATTACTCTTCTTCTTGCTTAATGTTAAGAAATTAGAATTCAATAATTTTGACATGGCATGTTGTCGATTCTATGTCATATAAATTTCGATTTTTCTTTAAAAACATTGGGGTATGGTCCTTACGTTTGAGTATTACTATTTCCGAGCAGAAATTTGCACTTTGCGATTAAATAACGCAAAATTTATTACTTGAAAATAGTGATAATCAAAAGTAAGAATCGTATGCACCCTGTATAAGTAATTAACTAAAAGAATTTTGAAAATACCTGCTGTGCGTTTTCGGCTTAACATGGAAGAATAGTCAGCATGTATATTGTGGTATTACAATAGTGATAGCCAAAACATTTTTTTTAAAATGAAGGTTCCTACGGGAGAAAATTATACATAGCTGAAACTTAATTTTATGGTATTACATGTGTAAATATTAATTGTAGTGTTTATACATGTGTAAATATTAATTGTAATGTTTATACATGTGTAAATATTAATTGAGGGAAAAAATTTCCCGATTTAGAGGTTTGCTACAGAATTTTTATTTTCAAATTGATTAAATGTTCGCCGTTAAATTAGTATCCCTTATCAGAAACAGGATGGGTATTATACGCGTGTAAATACGGTACTCCCCCACCCCCTCCACCCATATACAGGGTGTGCCCTCAAAAAATTTAAACGCACTTTAATTTTTTACTTGTTGGAGATACATATGCAGTGCAAATTGCAAAAGTGTTCAAAATAGGGTAAGATTTAAGATTATGTCGATGAAATAATCCTGCCAATAATCTTCAAAACGTTACACTTTTTAAGTTTTTATATGGGCCCTGGATCTTTTACGTGTATTTAGAAAATTTTTCTTTTTCTTCTCTAACAAGTACAATTAAAAAAAAAAAAAAAACACTTTTCTACAGAAAACTTTTCGCAAAAACAACTCGCAGAATTATGATGCTTTGGAATTTTATGAAAATTCGGAGCTTTCCGGAACGAAAAAGTTTAGTGACAGGGGAAAAGGAAGAACAGTAAAAGATTCTTCAAGGAAAATAAGGCATTTTTTATCTTTTCGCATGCTATCTGATTTTTGCACTGAATTCTGTAACTTTCAAACAGCGGCAGAAACACCAAACACATTTGCATCGGAATAATTCGCAATGCCAAGTATTTTTTTTCACGATACATCTTCATAATTAAGTAACAGGAATAAAATAGATATTCCAACTTAGACATTTAAAGCACATTTGTTTGAATAAGAACAGATGAATAATGATAAAATAAAACAGATTTTTTTTTCCCACTGCGTAATTTAATACATTTTCGGCTGTATATCAGTAAAAGAGAGGATATGTACAGGGTAGCCATAAATAAAGTGACAGTACTTAGCGTTCTCTGTAACGTGATCTAATTGCGAGAATGGATCCAAATTTTGTACTATGATTAAACAAGACGGGGACCGAAGGATTCCACAAAAATAAATAAATAAATAATTCCAAAATTCACCGCTAGGTGGAAATGTGACGCTGTGTAATAGAAAAGAGAGTTAAAATAAATTACCATGTTATATTTTTCATCTACAACGCCTTTCTTTTAAATAAACCTATATTAATATTTATTTCGGGAACGAAAAAGAGTTTAATCCCCTCCCCTCCCCCCTCCCCACACACCCCACACATACTCGCTTGTGCCTATGGGCTTGAAAAAAATTCGGTAACACGTTTAAGAATATTAAACTGTGGTGACACAATGCATTAAGGATCTTGGCCTACGGTGCTCACGCTCAGCCCTGTTTTCTTGACCATGGGCCTTAAGGTGCTATGCAAGCCATGTCTCGGCCAGGTGGTCAGCCTAACGCGGGACCCTCGGTGTTTAATTCCCAAGCAAGATTGGAACTCATCTTATCGACCTCGAAGGGATGAAATGTTGAATGGACCTTGCCCAGTCCGCAGCCCGAAATCGGACTGGGGTCCGGTAGCCTGATACACAGGCGTGCTGACCACTACGCTAATCGCTAATGAGCTCTTAACCTTTTGAATCCTGCAATAGCCGAAATCATCCCAATGCTGTAAGACCCACAATAGCCCAGGAAAGCTGAAAGGATTTTCCTTCCCCTTAAATGGGTGGGGGTTCTGTCAAGGAGGTGGTCTCTCTCAGTGATGGATGTGGTAACGTGTTGACATTTCTGGATATTACAGAAAGAAAAACAAGATTTTTTTTCAGTAACTGGAGCAATGATAAACAAAGTGGTGCAAAACCTGTCAAAATTTGAAAAAAAGGGAGAAAGCAGTAGGGTCATTTCCACTACTTACCTACTGAAAAAGAATTACCGTACTTTTCATTACCCTCCCCCCTCTCCTAACGAAAATCCTGCATACGCCCATGGATGACTGGGTATTTTCTGATCGAATAGTTACTCAATGACATCAAGGCAAGAAATGGACCGTTGGTCATTTCATTAAAATGACAATGCGAATTGCCTTCCCTTGAAGATGTCTGACGCCTCGATGTTATAGAGCTTACAAATCCTACCCGCCCTTTCGCTTTTTTAAAGAAAAAAATAGATCGAGCAAGTAAATAAATACCAATTTATCAGCAAATCGCGACCTTTCTGTTCACTATATTTATTTAGTAAATACTTTATACCAGAAAAAAAATATATAAAAGAAAATAACTCAAGGTCAATTACACCTGGTTTATCGGCTTCAGAGGTTCCGTAAATGCAGTTTTGACCAAACACCCGGATATTATTGTTTATATTATCTCGATTTAACAATACATCATTGGATATCCGTCTTCCTGCCGAGGATCAGCCAGGGTCAAGGTGAGATGCTGCAACGCAAAACTAAGAAAGTAGTCTAAATGCCTTGAGAGGTAACAATACATGCATTGTTCCAGCTTTAACTGTTCAGCGAGCAGGCGGCGACATTTCCACCCAACGATTTCAGGGATGTTAAAAGTCTAATAAAATAAAATACAGTAGAATCTCGTTACAACGAATGTTACTTGAAGGAATTTTTCAGTTTAACGAATATTTTTTGGACTGTTAAAAACGTCCTATGCTTTCACATTATAAAAATATTCTCTTTAACGAATTTTTTCAGCTTAACGAATATTTTTGTGATTGTTAAAAACGTCATATGCTTTCCACATAATAAAAATACTCACTTTAACGAATTTCTCAGTTTAACGAATATTTTTTGGATTTTTAAAAGCGTCCTATGCTTTCACGTTATAAAAATATTCACTTTAACGAATTTTTCAGTTTAACGAATATTTTTTTGGATTGTTAAAAACGTCCTATGATTTCATATTATAAAAATATTTACTTTAACGAATTTCATATTAAGGAATTTTTCAAATTAACGAATGTATTGAAAGCTTAAAAAGAATAATTATTATAGTTTTACGAATGTTCAGTGGTAAAAAATATATATATGTATATATCTCTATTGAAAAACTAGAATTTGGAAGAAAACTTTCGTAGCAAACTCAATGTAGGGGAGGCAGACGATGGTGAAAAAGAAGCTGGTGATGATTGTCCACCAAGTACCGAAGATTGTGTTGTACGATCAAAAGGTGATACTGAAACTCTTAAAAAGTATAATTATCCCAGCAATACAGGGTGATTCATAAGTAAGCATGCAACTTCCAGATGCTGTAAAACAGGAACAGTTAAAGGCATGTTGCCCAAATGCAAGGCATAAGGTAGGGTGTACTCATAAAGTTTTTTTCCCGGCTGCTGTGCGAAGTGACAAAGGCGACAGCTAGTGTGTCACATCAGTAGAAATGGTTGCGTCGGCAGTAGAGAAGGCATTTTGTGTTCTTGAATTGCGCAAAAATCCACATTGAAATCCACATATTTTTGGACTCTGAATCGAATGAGAGGAATCCCATGTCCGTATGAATTCGTGCTATATGAGGCGTTGAGAACCAGAGTGGACCATTATCCTACATTTTTGTGAAAAATGAGTTTGAAGTATCAAAGCTCATCGTTAAAAGAAAGAAATAGATAGACAGACAAAACTATCTTTTATTAATATAAATAAGAATCTTCGGTATGAATGCAATAAATATCTGACAGCTATTTAAAAAATTATTATCTCTCTCTCAACATTAATATCTCATTACGTATCACAATGCTGAAAATATACTTTTTTCGGAACATAAAAAACACTTAACAATTCCTTAAAGTATTATCCTACAAGAAGTATTAGATACGCTACACCGATTCTTGCAAGACTTCAGAAAGGAATTCCTTGTTTAAAAGGAATTTCACATACAAGAGCCAAGTTAAATTAAATAAAAGAGAAATAAATTATTACTCTCTTTATTTTTACCCGACTGCCAAGAAAGGTTATGTGTTTGATGCATATCTGGGTATGTGTGTGGATTTCTATTATACCCTCGAAACATCCCAACGGCTGGATGGATTTTAATGAATGAGGTCTCTATCGATTCGTCTTAACCGTCCGATGGTTATAGGCTAGGTTTTGTTTTCATAAATTCAAAATGGTGGCCGTAAAATACAAAATGGCGGTAGAGGCGAAAAAAAAATTGCGCACCATATTAAGTGCCATATATCATTGGATAGGTCTTTCAAAATGAAGGCTTACAGATTAGGTTTTGTTTTCATAAATTCAAAATGGAGGCCGTAAAATACAAAATGGCGGTAGAGACGAAAAAAAAATTTACGCACCATATTGAGTGGCATATCATTGGATAGGTCTTTCAAAATGAAGACGATGTTTCCTAGACTATTTTACCGTCAAAATCTCCGTTTTTAGTTCGCTTTTTACGCAGTCGGGTTTTTTGAATTTTTAAATTTAATTCGTTCTTGTTATGTATATTTTCTAATTTTTAGTGTTTAAAATATTCCGTTGTTACTGTTTCACAGCCAGTTATAAACTACAAGTATTTTGGCAAGCGTGGTTTGGCGCATAATTAACTCGATTGTTGTTGTATTACATTTCCTACATTTTACTACGGGCCTACATTTCAAGGGTGGGGGGGGGGGTTGCAAAATGTATTTTGTCTAATCCTTAAAATTACAAATTAATGCAAATTTCTATTTATAGTTCACAGAAAAAAATTATTTTTCCCATTCATGTAAACATGAGTCGCAACAGCCACGCCTCTGCGGGACCCTCCGAAAAAGACTATTTATTGGACGAAAGGGAAGCTGTGTTAAAATGTTCTTCACGCCTATTGGTGTTTTACTTCTGTATACCCACAGATGACGTGACATGGGTAATGTCCATAATGACAATGAAATGTAATGTAAACTTTGAAATTACGAGAAGAACGCATGTTATAGTGTTTCATTCAATCCCTTTAGGTTTAGAGTTGCACTTAGTCTAAATGGTGTATAGTGCAAAAAAATTTACTTTCTCATAGTTTTTTAATGCGTGTTTACAAGTTTATAATGTATTATTTTTTCCTAAAACTAAGGTTTAATCTTTAAGCAGCACTTAAAGGTATGCTTATAATGCGATTTTCTTGAGGAAGAGGGGCATTATATGACCTGCCTGTCCCAGGTTGCACATAGAGTTGATCAAGCCCTAACACGTTTACAGTTGTAAAGATAATTAATTAGCGATTTATCACCTGCGGCCCGCTAAAGGAAGAAGGCCTTAAAATTATATTCAATCGTTGGAGTATCATAGTTGAGATTTTTTCCAACAGAGTGAAAAATGCCGGGACCAGGATTCGATCCTGGATACCCACAGATGGTACCCACTGTCCCAGGTTGCACATAGAGTTGATCAACCTAACACGTTTACAGTTGTAAAGATAATTAATTAGCGATTTATCACCTGCGGCCCGCTAAAGGAAGAAGGCCTTAAAATTATATTCAATCGTTGGAGTATCATAGTTGAGATTTTTTCCAACAGAGTGAAAAATGCCGGGACCAGGATTCGATCCTGGGTACTTTAATTCGCCGTGCCAACGCTCTTCCTACTGAGCTATCTCAACGATATCCTGGCTGGCTTATTTTACTCTTATTTGTTGGACAATGCTGCAAACTGTAGCGCTAATTTCATTCATCTGAGCTATAACTATAGCATTTTATATGATGAATCTGAAATAACATGGAAACTCCTGTATACCAATTCATACTTATGCAATTAGGACATAATGAACGAGGAAATTATTTTCAACTAGGTAAATTATATTCAATGGTTGGAGTATCATAGTTGAGGTTTTTTTTCTAACAGAGCGAAAAATGCCCGGAACAGGACTCGAACCTGGGTACTTTGGATTGCCGTGGTTCGAGTCCTGGTCCGGGCATTTTTCGCTTTGTTCGAAAAAAATCTCAACTATGATACTCCAGCCATTGAATATAATTTACCTAGTTGAAAATAATTTCCTCTGTTCATTATGCCTTAAAATCATTTTATTAATTTATAATTAAGTTTTAAAAGTATTAAAATGTTTGATTGTCATCGTAAAAACATAATTTTTATGATTTTAGCACATCAGGGTGTGAATTAAAACTCGATTACATTATTAAATTTTTATACATACATGAACCAAGTTAAATAAAAAAGTTATAAATACATTGCTGTCTAAATATTAAGGGCAGTGACCAGACGCTTTCCTTTTTACACGGTTTGTCGAATATCTCCTGAAATTTTTGACGAATTGTCCTTGCACTTCGAGGTTGTAAAACACATGTTTGACTTCAAGAACAGTAAAAACAGTATACTGTAATTAAAAAAATAATGTATTGAATATTTGATGAGACATGGACATTTTTATGAAATAATTTTTAACTGCGCATGCACGAACTATACGAAAGATTTTTTAAAATCATGATTTGGTACTCAATTCTATAAAACAACTCATATAAAAAAACCAGTCAAATATCGTAAAAACTCAGAAATGTGTCAGCAATACAGTGAGCTAATTGACAAATTGGGGGGGGTGGATCCCTTTTCATCCAATTGGATTTTCCCCCAATTTGTCAACTAGCTCACTGTACAGAGATCCCAAATGGTCCGCCAACTGAATACCAATATTTTTTAACAGAAAAATTCACAGTAGGTTGTCATGGTAGGTTTCTACAACATTTCCGCAAAAATTTGCCTCTATAGGTGGTTTTTGCAAAATTTGCAAGAAAAACCTAAAAATAAAATTTTTCAAGAAAATACCGGTATTCTAAAAGAGGACCATTTGGGAGCTCTGACTGTATTACTGGTATCTCTCTGAGTTTTCAGGATATTTGACTGGTCTTTTTATATGAGTTACTCTATAGAATTGATTACCAAATCATGGAAATAAATCTTTGGTATAGTTCGCGCATGCGCAGTTAAAAATTATTTCATACAAATGCCCATATCTCATCCAATATTCCATATATTAATATTTTAATTGCAGTGTACTGTTTCTAATGTTCTTGAAGCAAGTCAAACATGTGCTTTGCATCATCGAAGTTCAAGGACAATGTAAATAATTTCAGTAGCTATTTCACAAACCGTGTAAAAAGCGAAAGCCTGCGGTCACTGCCCCTTAGTTTTTGGACAGCAGTGTAAATAAAAGAGTCTAAATAAAAATGAATAGTCAGATAGCACCAGACATTTGAAAATAATGTTTATCACATTTTCTTGTTGTTGTTATCACTATACAAAAATGTTAAAATTCGTGTCGTCTAGTAAGATGCATGGAGTGAATTTACTGCCAATGGCAAGGAAGAATTATGCAAAAGATAAGGACTTTCTAACTCGACTTACATTGCTTTGGCGAACTTTGTATGTTTGAACTGTGTCCTTTCAGCTGTTTCGCTTTTTTCACCCGCTTTATTTATTGCGGCCAAGCTTAATATATTTGAAGGAGTTCAGAGTCCTTTTAAACAACAACAAAATATAAACATGAATATATTACAACCAGTTGACCGGTGCGAGGATTTCGCACTGCAGTCTAATATATTTTTGAGCAATATCTAATATGTATTTTCAGGTAGATTTCGTAAGAAATACTACCTATTATATTCTCACCTAAGTTCGAATTTTTGAAAAATTTTTGCAGATCTACGCCGATCATGACTCCCAGAACCCAAAACCACCCCCAGTTCAAAACTTTATCTATCTATCTATCTATCTATGTCACATTTTTATGAACACGATAACTGCAATAATTCTGCACAGATCTCTTCGAAACTGATACATAAAATCAATGGATATAAAATCTCGGTCAAGTTCGTTAATGGGCAAAATCGAACCAAGGGAGGGAGGGTAGGGGGGGTGGGGGGGGGGGGGGCTTTTTGTGAAAACAGAAAACCCCCCATAATTTCTTTATTATGATGCGTATCGAATCCGTTTAAAGTTATTATTACTTCTAGGAGAAGGGCCGAAAACGTATGTATGACAGATTTTTGATATAATTAAAAATGGCCCCAAGGGGGGGAAAAGGGGGTGTTTTAGAAGAAAAAAATTCATAACGTCGTCAATTCACAAGATATCAAATACGCTTAAATTTATTATAAATCCTCTTAATATTATCTAAAACTTTTATATTGACAAGTTTTTTATATGACCAACCCTTATAGCAAAAAAAAAAAAAAAAAAAAATCCCTCTCGCATCTTTTCGAAACTGATACATAAAATCAAGGGGCATAAAATCTCGGTCAAGTTCGTTAATGGGTAAAATCGAACCAAGAGGGGGGGGATGGGGGGGCTTTTTGTGAAAACAGAAAAAACCCATAATTTCTTAATTATGATACGTATTGAATCCGTTTGAAGTTATTATTACTTCTAGGAGAAGGGCCGAAAATTTATGTAGGACAGATTTTTGATATAATTAAAAATGGCCCCAAGGGGGGGGGGATGGAGGGGGTTTAGAAAAAAAAAATTCATAAGTTCGTCAATTCCCAAGATTTCAAATCCGCTTAAATTTATTATAAATCCTCTTAATATTATCTAAAACTTTTATATTGATAAGTTTTTTATAGGACCAACTCTTATAGCAAAAAAAAAAAAAAAAAAAAAAAAATCCTACTGGCTCCGCCTGCAAATAAGTTAGGTTTCGAAGTAGGCGGTTCCAATTGCCGCATCATGGCAAAAAGGTCATTTCTTCGGCAATTCCCAACAAACAGGCGCCCCACGATCTGCGTCTTCGAAATCTACTTGTGCCTGTAGGCCGAGCCGTCAGGGATTTTTTTATATTCAGGTTTAAACTTCAAACGAAAAATTAAAGATAAAAGTATCTGTAAACAACGTTAGTCAAGCCAGAATATCGTTTCATTTATTCCATCCAAGTTACAGTAAAAACTGATCAAAGATAGCCAAAGGTACGCGCGAGAAAAAAAATTAATAACAATCGTATTTTAACTGCATTTGAAGAGGACGTCATCCGCTACTTGAAAAACATGAAACAAAGAAAAAAAAATTGAATGCATTTAAAATACAATTTAATCTACTATAACCAAGCATGCCTTTTATTCTACACATGAAATACCACTGGTTTGATCGATCGATGGTGTCTTTTTCTTCTAAACATTTCAATTTCTATTTTGCTTTTTAACCATAAATATAAAATAAACCCGTGCACCAACAATGTACCACTTTATCTTTATTGTACTATTTTTTTTTTATAATCATTGTCGAGCATTCTAAAATGCGTTATTTTATTTTCGTGGCAACACTGATTTGAGGAAAACCTTTCATTTCATTTATGAAAACAATGCCGATTTAATCTTTAATTAACAGCAATTTTTAATCAAAAAACACGTTTTAACGACATGTCAGTGTACTATGTCAGAAGTAGATTAAAAAACGTTTCGAATGATACCTCATTCGTTGTTGTGCATTTCGTAAATTCAACAAGGAAAAGGGATGTTGACAACAGAAGTAACATATAAGATAAATCTTGTTATTGAATTTTTAATAGTCATTTATAGAAATTGTATCCTCTTTCAATTTATGTTTTTTTTTTAATGTAATAAGCTTATTGGGGGAGTCGTCTTCTGGCTGTAACTGTACCAAACTCTAAAAATTTCAATATGGACACCTAATTTTGACATAATATTTAGATTTTTTAGTAAAGTTTACCTTAGGATACCAAACGGGAATCCATTCGGTTATGTAGTTTGGGAATTACAAAAGTTTAAAGTTTAGAACTTTTTATGTTAAGAGGCTACTTCACTCAGGCGAAAACACCCGCTCGCTAATGTTAATCTTATGGGGGGGGGGGGGGAAATAATTTACGATATCTCAGTTCGCATTTCAATATTTAAAATTTTTTTTTTTCTTTTTGCATTGGATAGCTACAGGTCAATCTCTATGCACACTCCTTTGTACTTTTTCGATTTTGATTACAAGTTTTTTTTATTAAGATATTTTCACTTTCGGAACCGGTTTCGAAAGTAAAAGTATCCTCAATGAAAAAAACTGCAACAAAAATCGAAAAAGTACAAAGGAGCGTGTATAGAAATTGACCCCAGCTATCCAATGCAAAAAAAAAAAAAAAAATATTTAAAAATATTGAAATGCGAATGGAGATATCGTAAAATATTTCCCCGCATAGGATTAACATTAGCGAGCGGATGTTTCCGCCTGAGTGAAGTAGCCTCATAAATTCATTTGTAGCCTTTGCAAAACAGATCGGAATGCAGGTAGTTTTTTAAAGAGTAACTCAGAACTACTACACGGAATGTAATTTTGGATTCGCGTATTTGAAGCTTCCAGAAATTGTTTTACGTTAAAAAGAATTATAAGTTACAATTCATCTATTTTTCAAAAATGTATTTTGAAAAAAAAAAAAAAAACATTTTTTTTAAAAAAAAATTAACCCTTTGTATCATCTTGTTGCCTATCTGCAACATACCTAAAAGTCAATGTTAGCTATACAGTGGGCTTTAGAAGACGATTTTATTTAAAGCTGCTATCTCCCAACGCAGAGTTAATATAGATTGTTCATATAATTCTCAACAGACGGCGATACTGAGTTAAATTTTTCGTGCCAATTTATTTTATTTATCATTTGAGCAATTTCACATCACTATTGCTAAATTTTGTAAAATTTAAAAGACTGGACACATCCAAAAATAGCTTTTGTTTTTACAAAGGTAAGTTCATATACTTTACAATTTTGTATTAGAAAATTAACAATATTTATGATAAACATGTAATTTTCCGTTTATTGCAGATGTAAAAACAGTAACTTTTAGTTAATAATTGTATATTATGTTTACATTGTGGGTTACATGTATAAATTATAATTTTACATTATGTTTAAAAATATATTAAAAACATAAAAATATATCAAAACTTAAGTTACTAAAGTAATACTAAACATACGTTCTCAACTTTGAAAAAATCGATTTTCTTTTTGACGGAAATTAAATACTAATAGTGTGCAGAATTATGGGCAAAAATAATTTAAAATGATACCTCAATTATTAAGAAAGATATGAGCAAAAATGTGCGAGCGCGCGCATGATCGATGAAACCGACCTCGCCGAAAAGATTCTACTCCCTTTTATATAAGGTACAGGAGGATCTACTCCGCAGTATGGCGCAGGAATAGCAAATTATGCGTAAGTTGAAAAAAAAATCAGCATACAGTAAAATCTCGTTACAACGAATATCACTTTAACGAATTTTTCAGTTCAACGACTGTTTTGTGACTTGTGAAAAAACATCCTATATGCTTTCACATTATAAAAATATTCACTTTAACGAATCTCATATTAACGAATTTTTTGAAGACTTAAAAAGAATAGTTATTTCAGTTTTATGAATGTTAAGTTGACAAGAAAAAAAAAAACTGGAATTTGTAAGAAAACTTTTGTCGAAAACTCAATGAAGAGGAGGCAGACGACAGTGAACATGAAGCTGATGATGATTGTCCATCAAGTACTGAAGGTTGTGTTTGTTGTACGATCAAAAGAGGCTCTATAAAACTTTGAAATTCTTAAAAAAGTAATAATAATCCCAGCAAAATAACGTTCCGAAAACATTTTATACAATTTGTTTTGAAAATGCATTGCCAACTTCAGTGCAAAACGAAACTTCAGATTTTTTTTTTTTTTTTTTTTTTTTTTTGTAAAGAAATAAAGTTCAATTATTGCAGCTGTCAAGTGAAGTTTTTTAATCCGTCAGTTATGTAAGATAAATTATAATTCCTTTATAATAGTTACGATTAAAATATTGAAACCTAATGAATTTAATATAATCATCTTATTTCTAACTAGTAAGTTCACAATAGTAATACACAAAATTATATTTATTATATTTACTAACATGTTTGTATATTAACCGAAATTCAATGTAAGTGTAGCTATAATATATATTTTTGTATTTAATGCGCATACAAATTTCCTTTTTAAAAATACGCCATATTCGAATTTCACATTAATGAACTTTTCAGTATAAAGAATTTAATGGGTGATCTGCAGAAATTCTCATTATAACAAGATTTTACTGTATTTTAAAACATCATCTATATACTATAACTTCATGCACATTAAAATGCGCGGCAGTGTATTTCTGCTTATTTTACTGTTTATTACTGTTAATTTTACGGTATAATACTGGCAGCTGGGATGCTAGTATTATACTTTAAAATCAAGATTTTTTTTTTTTTTTTTTTTTTTTTTTTTTCAGTGTAGTCGATACCATCACTTTTTACAAAGTTACGACAGGTTTTATGAATAAAAATTCCAAATTATAATTTATGGAGAGAGCACAACCATATTACACTTATTTCACGTCTCAAAACAGTTTCTTTACATATCATATATCGAATAATCATAAACTTATTAAATGACCTCAAAATAACACTATAGTCGCAAAATCAGGGTCATCTGAGTCCCTTCATCGAAGTTGTGGACGTAAAATAAGTGTAATAAAGTCGTGGTGCTCTCTCGTATAATAATTTTGGACTTTTCAGGTGCGTTTGTAATTATATAAATACGTAGCACCTATAGTTGTCGTCTGGTCCGTCCGTCCGTCTGTCTGCATATAACAGCGCAAAAATTACCCAACCGAATGATTTGAAATTAAATATATAGAATCGTTGCATAACTTTGTCGAGTCGTTTCAAATTTTACGAAAATCGAATCAAAACGTAAAAAGTTATTAATGAAAGTTTTCTTTATTCTATTAAATCCTATCATATACATAATCTATATAATAAAAGCGCAAGTCATGTGACTGAGGAAAACGGGCTAACCACATCTTTTTTCATAATGCCAAGCGGCCATTTTTATTAAAAATTATTTTTTTCGAATAAAATTGCATAAAAGTTACATTTTTAGAAAGATCGTTCAAAAAAAAAAAAAAATGTTTGCTTGAGATATGAGTTACATTCAACAATGTATAGATTTTGAGATAATTTCTGTGGAAATTAGGTTAACCTATAATATGTCAATCCATTAGAGTAAATAAACACAGGAGATTCGTTCATTATGAGTCATAAAAATATTAAACCATGAAGATAATCATTCGCAAAGCAAGATATCCATGGTGAAAAAAAAAATTCGCATTTGTAAACGTGGCATACTTAATAAGAAAAAAACAAGAACGAAAAATCATGCGTCAAGCATAGATTATGTAACACTTTCCAACGCTTCCAAAATAATTTTACAAATCATTACCGTTTAATAAGCTGAAAGATAACATCTAAGTAAACAATTTGGAAAACACATAACATATTTAAAAACGTAATTTCAGGAATTCCCAACATATATTTCTAACATATACAATATAAGGGAAAATATCCGAATACTTTTTTTCAGCCCTGTATAGGATCTATAGATTTGTATATATACTGCATAGGATGCTAAATTTTAGTTAGGTTAGGAAACACGTAGGACAGTTTAAAATTCTCCTTCTGGAGTTTCTGTTAATAAACGGAAATGTGTTTGCGAACTTTTGTGCTGCTCTGTATAGGATCTACAAAATTTATACACACCAAGTAACAGACAAAAAGTGAGTTAAATTTAAAATCGCGTTCAGCAACTTAAAACGCACTTCCAGGAATTATTGTTAACAGACAGTAGAGAATTCTTTTGTGTGTCCCTGTAAATGAACGACGAGTGCTATACACACACTATTCTGTAGTAAGGCTCTTGTAATGCACCTTAGTGATATATATAAATTTCAATGCGTTTAAAATAGTGAAACATTTATTTAATTAAACCGCAGACGATTTTTCTCCATAGATGTAATGTAACGGAATTCTTTTGACAGTCCCTGTAAAGTAACTGTAAGTGTAATGCACACCCTATTCCATGTTAAGCTTCTTGTAATGCACCTTAGTGATATATATCAATTACAATGTGTTTGGAATTGTGTAACATCATTAAAATAAACCGAAAATGATTTTTCCCCATAGACCGTCATGTAACGGAATTCTTTTGAGTGTCCCTGTAAAAAAACTATAAGTGCTACACACTTTAGTTGAAATAGGGAACATGCTATAGATAACGACAATAACATATAAAAATTGCAGGGCAATCCGAGCATATTTACGGGAGTTAGAGTACGGACAGACGGCAGACGGCCAGACAAACCTGAAGTCATAAACACTTTTCAACTAGGTTGGAAAGTGTTAAAAAGGCATGCCTCATTTCGCTCATAGCAGACGACATTATTCATTTCACTGAAATAATGAGGATGATTTTTTTTTCTTTTTTACATTGTGAAACTAGTTATAAAACGAACGCACCTCCTATGTGTCACGTTTAACGTACAATTTCCAACTTTTTATTCATAAAACCTGTCCTAACTTTGTAACAAATGATCGTGTCAACTAATTCGTAATGGTTTCAAAATTTATTAAAAGTGTTGTTTTCGTTTAAGTCACATGCCAGAGGTTAACAGCCAAAGAAATCGTTACTTACAGCAGCCTTTTTTAATCTGGCTATTTCAGCGTTTTAGCACGTAGTTCGATTGCATATCTGTTAAATGTTATGTTTTATTTATATTATTTTATTTATTTATTTATTGACGAACTGTTTAATTTCGTTAAGCAATATGAGTCGGAAACCCAAATGCCGAACTATTTATATTCTTTTAAGTGCAAATAAGTTAATCTTCCGTAATCGAGCTGCACACGATAGATTTGAAAAAAAAATCACGTTTTAAAATTATTTTTAAAAAATTTAAAAATCGGTAAATCGAGATATAGTTTTCAAACAAATTGCATTTGAAAGTACACTTTTTCCCCTATTCGACGGTGTAAAAATTTAAATTGTCAGATGATTAGAAGTTATAAAATCTTCAAGGAAAACAAAATTGACTGTTCAGGTCGTTTTCACCGTCGATATGACGTTAGCGATACCCACGCACATGTTTTGGCTTTATAATATAAACGAACATTTTGTCTTAAAAGTTATTGTAAACGACTATGGTTAATACACTTTATAAATTAGTTTCTAATGGGGATGTAACGAATAGTGATTTGGCCGAATACCGAATATTCGGCCAAGTTTTAGCCGAATCTGACTTTTAAAAACAATTATTTTAATCGTTTATTTATTTATTTTTTTAAATTTTAGAATCAAAAATTAAAATAAGAACTAATTGAAATTAATTTTTTGTTTGAGTGTTCAAAAATCATAACAGCTGAATGTATGCATTCACAGTATATAGTGAACGTTTGTTTTCTGAAGCTGGTAATATATATGAAACCAAACGAAACAGACTTCTTCCTGAAAATGCTGAAAAGTTATTATTTTTACATCACAATTTCAGGCTTTACAGTGATAAATAATCTTGTTACCCCTGTATGTTATTTTGAAGTAACTCATTAAATGTTTTTTCAGTATAGCTAATAGTTTTTTTTTTCTTTTTAATGTATCAAACTCATCAGTTCGTTTAATAAACATCTAATGTTTAATTTTAATTAGTAAAGTAATTATATAGTCATATATTTTTTCAAATTTTTTTATTTAAAAGTAAAACTAAAAACTAGAAAATTGATTTAATTTGTGAAAGATTAAGCATTTTTACAAGACAGTAAAATATCTGTTTTTAATATTTATGAATTTTAATGTTTAAGAAATTTATCATCATTGTAAATCAGATTTAAAAAATAGATATAAAGTTAATATTTTTAAATTCACTGATGAGATTTAAACCTTAAATGCAGTATATATTTTGCATTTTAATGTAAAATAAATTAATGTTACAATACTTGCTTAAATTCACATGATGCCTAAATATGCAGCAAGAAAAATATTTTTATTTATGTAATATCATTATATACAGTTATTTATAAGTTGTCATGAAGCTTTAAAATTGAGTAAGTATTAGGATTTCTTTTCCTTATAATAATTAATGTATTTAGATATAATTCTTTAATATTGTTTGGAAAAAAATATTTAAAATCACATTTTGTTTTGATTTTCTGGAACTTATTTAACCAAATATCTTAGAATATTCGGTCAAATATGCAAGTATTCGACAAAATATCTAATTATATTCGGCTACAGGTATTCGGCCGAATATTTGTTCAATATTCGGCAAAAAGGCCGAATAAGCCGAATACCGAATAGTGCGACCAAATATTCGTTATATCCCTAGTTTCTAATGACGTTATGTGTTTGAAATATTACATTTGTTTTTAAAGAAATGGAAAATTTTCCTAGAGATAGGTATTATAGAGGATAATGTATACACACACATTATAAATTAAAAGTTCTCTCAAAAATACAGTTTTTTTTTTAATTAAACAGATTCGAGGTTGAGTTGCAATATAATAAAAATTTAAAATACGTTACTGCACATACAAAACTAGTTTTCTGAAGTGATACTATGCTTTTATTTTTGTAAAACTTTATATCAGTATCGTGGGTTTGTATACAATTTCAATACAGTGCATTTAATAAATTCCGTTAAAAAAACTTAACTTAAAGACTTTTTGTTATAATAATCTAATAATTTTGAACATAATGAATAATGACAATTGACAAGAGCAAATATATTCATGAAAATGAAAATTATGGTATAATCACCACAATAATTCGCCTTTTATGAAATTGGAACAATTTTTGTTTTTCTTTAGGTTCAACAAAGCAAAACCACAAAAGATTTTGCTTTCATTATTTCGATTTTTAGTTCTATTTTCATATTTAAGGCAGGAGAGTCAACTGGGGAGGCTAGGGGGGCAGTCCCCCCCCCTTCAAGGAATTCAAAACGTTTTCAGAAATTGCATAAGCTAAAAAAACTTGTCAGATTTGATTAAGGTAGAAATATTAGCATTAAATAAACATTTTAGGCATGGAAATAAATAATTGTCAATAATATTTGCAATAGCCTCTTGCTAATGCAACATTCCCGAAGTGAACACGTTTATCATTAATGGTTACCTTGGCTAATTTTAAAAATGTATGTTATAAAAAAACTAGATCAATTGTTTCTCAGCTGTGCATATTAAAATAAATAAATAAATAAATTGTACATTCAAAGAAAGCTTTCCACCTTCCCCCAAGAAAGTTTTGAAATAGCGCTCTCCTGATTTAAAGCGATTTATTTTTATTTTAATTTAATTTTCCTGTTTATAATTTTCATAAACAGTTCACCTGAAAGTAACCTGTAAAATGTTATACTTTTTAGATACGTTTTATTATTTCAAAAGTTTATTATTATTATTATTAATATAGGATAATGCCTAGATATTAACTAGGAAAAAGCGGTATATATCTCCAAATCATATATCATTTTTCCATTAATTCAGGTGAAATATTAGACAGGTGTATTGCTGGCCTTAAATATATCATCTGACTGCGATTTAAACTCCTATTCTGAAATAATACCAGATATGAATGTAATCAATAATCAGATTCAAATAATTTAACAACCGGATCACTGTGCTAATGACATTTTCAAGTATCATATATAGATTATGAAACACTTTCCAACGTTATACGAATATTATTACAAAATTTTGATGTTTTGGCAGAGTGATAAAAAAATTGCCTTTAACAATATTTTCTCCTAAAAGAGCAATAATTTATTTAGCGTAAATCGTAACTCACTGATAAAAAATTCTATCACAATACGCACTAGGAAGAAAATTACAATAATGAGAACATAAATCAGCAGAAATTCAAGCTCATTCTCTAAAGCTGCAAGCAGTAGTTTAGACAAAAATTTCGAATCTCTGAATATTTACTCTGTGCGTGTATATCACAGCAGAACACGAGAGCATTTATCTATTTATTTATTTTTGTTGTGAGAATTTTGGACGTAACAAAAAACTGAAAAGCTTGCAAGGAAGGAAATAAATGCGAATATATTACGGAGTTATGCTTAGAATGCGCTGTTGCACCGATGAACATTTAAAAAAAGCAAGGAATGAAATTTTTTGATTTCCGCTTTGCAAGTGCCATTTTAACAACTGGTTCGCCAAACCGAACGAAAACTTATGTTCACCGGTTCTGTCGAACCGGTGCAAACCGGCTGAATCCCGCCTCTGATTGTAAGATAAGAAGAAAGTTACTTTTCATATGAAGCATTGAGAATATCAGAGCGAACCAAACATAAATTTCCAGAAACTTCAGTTTAAAATACACATTTAACATCATCGTCAGTTTGTATTTTACAGAAAATTTCAGAGTATTAAAGGTGGACTCTTGTAAAGTATTGCACCAATCCCTACATTATTTAATATTATGCTAATATATATAAACCGACCTTTGCCGAGTTCACCTCAAACATACGCAACGCCTCATATATAATATATTTTAATAACATAGATAACGCGATCAATATCTACTTACGAAAACGTCCACTTTGGATGGTAGGTGAGGACTCTGCAGGCGTTTCCCTTCTCCTGATACGAGATGCTACTATGAGTCTTCCAGCACAATAAATGACGACTCCTGCCAGGGGCAGAACAAGTACCAGATACTGCCACACATAGTAACTAAGTACTGGACCACTTAGCATCTGCATACAAATCATGAATCCAACTCTGTAGCCATGGGAAGAATTAGCACCTTGAGGAACGACTAATAAGTCGTCTAGGAATCTGTAAGAGTCTGGTGATCGCGTAGAATCATCTCTGGTAACAGCAACTGCATCATACAGCAACTGAGGTCCTAACCATGCCAGGCATGTAACTAAACTGACAGCCCTTGCCGAAGGAGCTGGCCGTTTGTAAACAGTCACAAGACATCGATAAGTGAGTCGGACAGCCAAAAGAGATAAAAGTACGGCTCCTATTTCTGCAGAAACAAAGTGCTGCAGCAGACAATGTTTACGAGGTCCTAGAAGAAGCCAGTGTCCATTTGCTAGAGTATAGGCTATGTACGGAGCCCAACTACTTAGGTATAAAATTCCGGCCAGTAAAGTTGCGCCAGTAGTCAAAGCATGTATGCAGTTTCTTGGCTGCCATGTGAGGCGTAGAAGACCTCGTATATTAAGTAGATACACCACAGATACTAAAAGAAGACGTAGAATACTGGTTGCCATAACAATGATCTCCATTATCATTTAATATTTATCTACGCAAATATAAAAAACAATGTTCAAAGATTATACAAGGGGAAAAAAATCACTTTTTTTTTTCTTCTCAAAAGAAAGAATAATTGTTCTTAAAATTTACTTATGTTATTAAAAGGAGAGTAATTACACTAACTCGCATAAAGCAGACTGTTAGTTAAATTCTCTATAAAACAGGAACGTTATCCATTATTAAACTTGCCGGCAACTGACGAAGAACAAGTATATGATGCTAAGTCTTTCAAAGTTGAGTTTATAAACAAGCGCTGCACACCCACCTGTTGCTCGGTCAACAGCTGATCAGCAACTGCAAACCGCTTGCCCTTGCTCCTGTAAAACCGGCAGATTTCAAACCGATGCGCCGAAACTGTCAGAGAAAACCACCGTAGCGTGTCGGTGAAAACAAAAAGAAACCAGCATGAAGTTTTCCGCCAACGGTGGAACACATTACCGATATTTGTGCCAAGGCAATAACCCTAAATTTATAAACAAAACCTAGGTTGAAACGGTTTGTTGATTGTTGATGGTTTCCAGAGAAATTGCTATTGGTAATTTTGGACTGAGCAAAATTAAAGTAAGCCAAATCAATGATGTGTAAAAATGAGATTGATTGAAATGGAGTGCAGATTTCTCTCTGATTTGTAGAAAAAAAAATGGGTGACACTTTGATAGAGTTTTATATTCTTTAATTGGCTAAATTTTCTTTTTCTCTAATGATTTTGCGAAAAGAAAACAGCAAAATATTTTGTCCTCAAGTGACTTAAAATAATTAACCACTAAGAAAAAAAAATAACTACATGTTTTTCTTTAAACTAAAATTTATTTTTCCTAAGTGACATAAAATAATTAAGCACTAAAAGAAAAAAATAACTTTTCTTTCTCCGAAATAACTAAAATTTCATGGGGGGTACAGGGAGTCGGATACCCCCGTGAAAGTTTAATCCTGTTTTTCTTTTACGTTCACGTATTGAAAAAATATTTTAAACGGGCGGTTCGCCTACTGAGAAAAAGGAAAAAAAAAAACTGTTTCAGATTTCTATTTTGAAAAAAAAAAAAAAAAAAATACAGCAAAAGCTTACTCTTGTATTTTTTATTATTTCTTATCTGTTTCCTTTCTGTAATGATTTTTACATTAATATTTCCTTAATTGACTTGCAGGGAGGTTTCAATAATAAACTTTTAGGTTATCTTTTTTTTCGAAATTACATTCTTCGTTTTATAAAACAAGAGATAAGTTCCGGACTTCAGGTACTTCTGTTCGAAAACCTTGCCCTTAATTTCGTTCCACGCCTCCGCGCTCCAATGATTTCTTTCTTATATATACAAATAAGAAAGAAAGATAAATGGACCAAACATAGATTATGAAACACTTTCCAACATATCCAGAATACTGAAATCAAACTTCAACGGTTAATAAGCTGAAAGATGACGTCTTAGTAAATAATTTAGAAAACGTAGAACTTATTTGAATACCCAATTTCAGCTATTATTTATATCTATGGTCGAAAAATATCCGAATTCTTTTGTGAAGCCCTGTATGTGATTTAAAGATTTGTATAGTATGCAAAAATCTAGTTCATTTAGAAAATGCATAATACAGATGAAAGTTCCCCTTTAGTAATTACCGGGAATGTACTCCAATTCTTTTGTGCAGCCCTGGATATGCTCTATGGGATTTATACAGACAAAGTAATATTCAAAAAATTAATTAAATTTAAACTAATCGTTGGGGCCCACCGTAATACTTACCCATCATGGATATGCATAATATAAAATATGAAAATAAAACGTGCGTAAACTATTTATAAAATTCATTGCAATTGGAATAAAATCATGGCTGGATGACGTCCTAAACTTTAAATGCTCTATTGCTGAATTGCGTAAAAGAAACATCCTCATAACTCCAAAATTGATAACTTTATTAACTAACGGTTTACTGCGTCGGATTGAGCGTCTCATTTCCAATTAAAATATATCTTTGAATTGCAATTTGAATGAAATACAGGGTCACGAAAAATCGAAGAGTGTGGAAAATATTATTCCAAATATTTCGGCAACTCATTATTCGATCAACTTCATTCTTTATGAAAAATTTATGTTTTTTTTTATTGTCTTTTATATTCACTCCTTAAAATAAACAATTTCGAAAAATTTTATATACCTTTTATCAGAACGAATATTTCGAGACTCCGAAAAAAATAGTTCCGGATAATCGAGGTTACTGAAATTCAATAAGCTTCTTCCCGTTACTACATACTAAGTACATACTAAGTACATACCAAATTTCGATTCTCTATCTCAATTTGTTCGGGAGATAGAGCGTTTACAGACACACACACAGACGGACGGACGCATATTTTTTTTCTAAAAATATGTTTTTCGGAATCTCCAGTGTCTGAAACGTGTAAATCCGTCAAAAAAAAAATCTATTTTTAAAACGATTGCAAGACTTACCGTATGCTACGTATGGTGGGTAAGTAAAATACATGCAACAATTGAAAACGCACTTCCAGCAGTTATTGATTAATAGACAGTACGGTGTAACCGAATTCTTTTATGTGATGTCCCTGTAAATGAGCGATAAATGTTCTACATTCTATTGCATATTATAAGCCTATTCTAGTGCACCTCAGTCATGTATATACATTTCAATATGTTTGAAATAATGTAATATAATTAAAATCCACAGCAAAGATTTTTCCCCATAGACCCATAATGTAACGGAATTCTTTTGAGTGCCCCTATAAACGAACTACTTACACATTTCACATAAATGGTACATATTTCACTTTCAATACCGAACATGCCATGGTATGCAATCCTAAATAACTTACATCAGTTACAAGACAATCCAAATATATTTACTCAATTTAGACTGCGGACGGACAGACAGAACGAATTCATAAACACTTTTCAGCTATGTTAGAAAGTGTTAAAAAGGAAAAAAAATGGATACGGTTGGATCACTGAAAACAATTAATTTACAATCCTAGATTCAATTTAAGAGAATGAATAATAATGGTGATTATAAATGAACGAATGCTTTAATTGCATTGGATTTTCTTATGTGCTGATGAGTAGGAACTCATTACCGATGATATTTGTTCCATGGGGCAGTAACCCTAAGTTTATAGATTTAGATAGGTTTGTTGATTGTTAATGGTTTCCTCAGCTGGTCATTTTGAGCAGAACAGAATTAAAGTAAGCCGAACCAATGGTGTGTAAAAATGAGTTTAGTTGAAATGAAGTGCAGATTTTTCTTTGATTTGTAGAAACAAGAACGAAAAATCATGCATCAAGCATAGATTATGTAACACTTTCCAACACTTCCAAAATAACTTTAGATACTTTTAACGTTTAATAAGGTGAAAGATGATATCTAAGTAAACAATTTGGTAAAAAGAATAACTTATTTAAAAACGCAGTTTCAGTAATTACCAACAATATTCGGAAAAATATCCGAATTATTTTGTACAGCTCTGTATAGGATCTATATATTTGTATATATCATATACTACATAGAATGCTAAATTTTAGTTCAGTTAGGAAACGCGTAGCACAATTTAAAATTCCCCTTCTGGAGTTTCCGTCAATAAACGGAAATATACTCCATAACTTTTGTGCTGCTCTGTATAGGATCTATAGAATTTATACACACCAAGTAATAGACAAATAATAATAATAATAATAATAATAAATAATAAATAAATAAGAAAGTTAAATAAGTTAAATTTAAGTTAAAGGAAAAGTAAATTAAGAAAAAATAAGTTAAATTTAAAAGCGCGTTCAGCAACTAAAAACGCACTTCCACCAATTATTGTTAAAAGACAGAACCGAGTTTTTTGTGTGTCCCTGTAAATGAACGATTAATGATATAAGGTAAAGCCAGGAGAGATGGCGCGGTCGGTGAGATTGCGCACACAGAGGTTCGGGGGGAAGGAGTAGAGTGAGCGCACAGCAACTCCAGGTAGTTGTACAACAGCAGTAGTGGAGTGTTTACTTGAAAGTGCACGTTGATTGTTTTGAGCGTTTATGATAAAGCATTGCTATTTTGTTTTGTTTTCCCAAAGTAAGTGCTTGAATTTTCATAGCTATTCATCAGAATTTCTATACAATGTCAATAGTACAAAATATTTTAAACTTAAACGATTTCTCATAAGCTACTAATCCAGACTAACAATGCGAACATCAACGGTTCGTTTTAGTAGCGGCCATATTTATATAAAAGGCCGCGCAATCACTCCTACCGAAATTGGATAGTTTGCGCATCTGCTTCTTAGGAGAGATGGCGCATTGTTCCCATCAGTTTCCATGCTAGGAGAGATTACGCAGCTTATTGGTAAATTTGCATTAAAAAAATGAAAAATTAAAATGGCCTAATTTTAAGTTAAACGTGTTATCAAGTGACTTAATGTTATTTTGTAATCTTATCTGGACTTGCTTTTCCTGATTCTTTAATTTTTTTTCCTTTAATTAAAATTTTTTAATCTTTTTTAAAATTATTTCCTTTTTCTGATTCTTCAATCATTAGGTTAAAATATTCACTCCTAATGCAATAATATTTGTTCACAAAAACCTTACAACAATGTCATTTAAGCATAATTATTTTTTTTAACAATTTAATTGTAGTTATTATTAGTAACAATCTCTCCTACCCATGTGCGCAATCACACCAACCCTGTAAGGACAGATTGTGCAAAATAACTTTCTTGGTTTTATTACAACTGTTCTATTAACCCTTTAACCCCTTGGAGGGCAAGCACGTGGTCTAAAAATGCTAAATTTTGCGATGTTTCGACACCAGTAAATTTTAATAATGAATTTTTACCTTCTCAATATGCAAAAAACAATACTAAATATATATTTTTATTAATACCAGTGGCAAAGTTATATATTAAAAAGTCCTTCCGGCCTGTACCGGGAGGAAAATGTAGCTTTCCTATATCTTCGTTTTAAAATTTTAGCTAATGTTACACGAAAACAGCAAGTTAAAATGCAAAGAAACGTTTACAAAAGATTCGTTATTATCAACTGAATTTGAATAAGAAATTCGCCAAATTATTGAGCAATAGCCAAATTGGCTTCATTTATGAAGATTTATTTTGGTCGTCAAATTTGGCGATATTTCGCCAAATGTCGCCAATTTTGGCGCTAGCGGATATGAATATATAGTTTTATGCGTATGATTGGGAAAATTATTACAACAATGAAAGAAAATAATTTGCGAGTAATCGCGTTAATGTGCTGTTTTGTTTCAAAATGTCAGCCACCCTAGAATTTCAAACTGCTCTATCTCAGCCATTTTTTAAGATAGAGGTAAACCAAAAAATGCTCTGGAATCCTTGTATCAAGGCCTAACAAGTAATTAAAAAATAAATTTGAATTTTTAACTTTTTTGTATATTTATTTTAGTTTTAAATTTTTAAATGGCCGCCATCTTGAAACAAAATGGCGGACCAAGCTGGCCAACGAACTCGGTTATTAACATAATTAGTTTCATCAAAATCGATTTATAAATACCTTTTCATCATCTGTGAACATCATCTTGCTTCCAAGATGGTTTTTTAGTGAACTAAACAGATGAAAATCGCTTGGGACTAGGTCGAAGCTGTATGGTGGATGTTGAAGAAGTTGCAAGAAGATGTGTCACAGATGATGAAAAGGTTCAACATGAAGTCCTAATGTGGCTGAGACAGCAACCCAAAGAATTGTATGCAGCTGGTCTTGGGGCACTGATAAAACGGTGATATAAGTGCATAAATATTGGTGTAGAATATGTTGAGAAATAAAAATAGTTTTGAAGTGAATATCATTGTACGTTATTATCTGGAGGCACGGCAGTGCCTCCGCCAAGTCGAGAAAGCACGGCCGTAAGCATACTTTTCTGGAAGCAACTCAGGGCACTTTTGACCCCCTCATATCTCCGCCCTGGAGTATCCCAAAAATTTGAAACTTCGTTTTTCTAGAGCATTTGGCACACAGGACCAAAATTTAAAATTACAACTTTCTGTCTTTTCTAGTTCAGACGATATGAACTCAAACATTCGATTTTTTGTCACTCACTCACTCACTCGTTCACGCGTCATCAAAAAGATTAGGTAGATCCCGTAGCCGTAGAAACTTGACATTTGGAAAAAAGGTAGTTTAGGATACAAAGAAAGGAAAAATTATGAAATCCGGAAAATTCGAAAAAAAAAAAAAAAAAAAAAACATTCGAAAATTCAACGAATTCCATCAAAATTGAAAATTGAAAATAATACGATGTTGTAGTCTTAGAAACTTAAGATTTGGTGTGAAGGTAGTGTTTAGCATCCAGAAAAAGAAAACATCAAGAACACCAAAAAAATCGAAAGCAAAATTGAAAAAATCGAAAAAAAATCGAAAAATTTCAAATAATCCGATTTTGTTGCGCTAGAAACTTGGAATTCGGAATAAAGGTAGTATTTAGGATGCAAAATAAGAAAAAATTAAAAAGTCTGGAAAAATCGAAAAAAAAATTCAAAAATTCGAAAAATTCGAAAAAAAAAATGAAAAAGTTAAAATAATTTGATCTTTTAGCCTTAGAAACTTAAAATTCGCGGTAAAGATAGTGTTTAGGATTCAGAATAAGTTAAAACAAAAAACGCAATAAAATTAGAAAATAAAATCAAAAAATCGAAAAAAATCGGAAAAATCGAAAAATAAGGAAAATTTGAAAATAATTCGATTTCATAGCGCTAGAAACTTGAAATTTGAAATAAAGGTAACATTTAAGATACTAAATAAGGAAAAAATAAAAAATATGGATAATTAGAAAAATACCCATAAATTAGTGCAGACGATATATGAACTCAAAGTTTCGATTTTTTGTCACTCACACACTCACTCACTCTCGCGTCATCAAAAAGATTGGGTAGATCCCGCAGCCATAGAAACTTAAAATTTGGAAAAAAGCTGGTGTTTCGGATACAAAGAAAGGAAAAATTATAAAATCCGGAAAATTAAAAAAAAAAAAAAAAACATTCTAAAATTCAACAAATTCGAACAAAATTGAAAATTGAAAATAACACGATCTTGTAGTCTTAAAAACTTAAAATGTGGTGTGAGGGTAGTGTTTAGAATTCAGAAAAAGAAAACATCAAAAACACCAAAAAAAAAATCGAAAATAAAATAAAAAAATCGAAAAAATCGAAATTTTTCAAATAATCCGATTTTGTTGCGCTAGAAACTTGGAATTCGGAATAGAGGTAATATTTAGGATGAAAAATAAGAAAAAAATAAAAAATCCGGAAAATTCGAAAAAAAAATTCGAAAATTCGAAAATTTCGAAAAAAATTGAAAAAATTAAAATAGTTTGATCTTTTGATAATTTGAAACTTGAAATTTGGAATAAAGGTAATATTTAAGATACTAAATAAGGAAACATTAAAAAATATGGATAATTTAAAAAAAAATCGAAAATTTCAAAAATTAAAAATTAAAAAAAAAAGAAAGAAAAAGAAAAAGAGAAAATGAGAAATTGAAAATATTTTGATCTCGTAGTCTTAGAAACTGAAAATTTGGTGTAGAGATAGTGTTTAGGATTCAGAAAAAGAAAAAATTAAAAACACAACAAAAATCGAAAATAAAATCAAAAAATCGAAAAAAAACGAAAATTTGAAAAAAATTCGATTTTGCAGAGCAAGAAACTTAAAATTTGGAATAAAGGTAGCATTTAGGATACAAAAAAAAAAAAAAAAAAAAAAAAAAAAAGGAAAAGAAAAAAAGAAAAAATCTGTAAAATTCGAAAAAAAATCGAAAAATTGAAAAAAATTGGATTTTGTAGCTTTAGAACTTAAAATTTGGCGTAAACTTATTGTTTAGGATCAAGAAAAAGGAAAAATTAAAACACAATAAATTCGAAAATAGAATAAAAAACTCGAAAAAGATCGGAAATTTCGAAATAATTCGAGTTTGTAGCGCTAGAAACTTGAAATTTGTAATAAAGGATACAAAATCAGAAAAAATTAAAAAATCCAGAAAATTATAAAAAAAATTCGAAAAAATCAAAAATTGAAAATAATTTTATCTTGTAGTCTTAAAAACTTAAAACTTGGTGTAAAGGTAGTATTTACTATTCAATAAAAGGAACAATTAAAAAATTCGTTAAATTCGAAAATAAAATCGAAAAATTGAAATATCTTTAAAAAATCGAAAATTCGAAAACAATTTGATTTTGTACTGCTAGAAACATTAGTTTTAAGATAATTGTCCTATTAGCTAGTACAACGCCTGTAATTGTTTTATGTTATTTCCCTCGGATTATGGTTTTCTTTTCTTTCGTTTACGAATTTCGTTATAGAAAAGTTCCGCTATAGGCTGGCTACGTTATAGGCAATTTCTTTATAGACAGGTTTTTTTTCTTTCATAGGTTATACTCTATTTACTTCGCATATGAAATATGGATTGTTAAATGATGTTAACCCCACAAAAATATTCACAGCTCCCCCTACAATCCCGACATTACTGGCTGGTTATGGCTTGATTGTCCTTTCTACACTGTTAAAAATTTGCAGCAAACTGTCCAGTCATTTGACCGTTTTTACAGAAAACGGTTACATAACCGTAATTTAAGTCTATTCCGACCATATTATTGCCCATATTATGGTCAGAATAGAGTTAATTTACGGTTATGGAACCATTTTCTACAAAAACGGTCAAATGACTGGACAGTTTGCTGCAAATTTTTAACAGTGTAAATAAAATCCTGGTGACTCTAAGATTAACTTAATTTATCTCTCAGTTGAACCTAAATGATCCTAAGAAGACGGGTCAAAGAATTACTATATTGACATGACAATCAGGTAATTTAGAATTAAAATCGAAAAATCAATAAATTTATAAAAAGCCGAAAATTTAAAAATAATTCGATTTAGTAGTCCTAGAAGCTTGACATTTGGCTGAAAGGTAGGGCTTAGTATACAAAGTAAGGAAAAATTAAAAAATTCGTAAATGAAAAAAAAAAGCATATAAAAAATGAATATAGTTTGATTCATTGGAAATTTCCGGAAATTTTAATTTTGGCTTTCTTTTTATACTAAAAAGTTCTTTTATGCTAAATATCAAGTATCTAGGGCTGCGAGTAATATCTCAGATGGATAGCACCTATCCTAGAAGCAATTGAGAGTACTTTTGACACCCCCCCCCCCCTCCCATAACTTAGTGCTTGCCTAGGAACCTGAAATCTCTTTTTATCTGCAGTACTTTGCAAACGAAACTAAAGCTTCAAGTTTTTGATACCTATAAATAATAGAGACAGAGTGTGGGCTTAGCGAAAATCTGTGGATGATCTCAAAAAAGAACCCAAAATCAAGGAAAGGAGCATTACTTACAAAAAGAAGTGAAATCTCATCAAAAACGTCACCTGTAAAAAATGCAGCCAAGTCTCGTGACTCTTTTTCCTTAAAAAGTTCTGAGATCGTGTAAAGCCAAGTTTAGCTATCTTATTAACTATGAAATTTTCATTCACAAATCACTCCTAGTCTCTACATATTTAGTTAAATATTATTTTCTGACTTGGCAATTACGTAGCACAAGAATGTGATGTATATAATTAGTCCTAATCAAATAATACCATGCCATCCCATAACATATTAAGGTGTAATAACTTCCCTGTGCGTATATAATTAGCCTTAATCATATTATCTCATCCCATCCCATAACATAGTAAGGTGTAATAACTTCCCTGTGCTGCGTAATTGCCAAGTCACAAAATAATATTTAACTAAATATGTAGAGACTAGGAGTGTTTTGTGAATGAAAATTTCATAGTTAATAAGATAGCTAAACTTGGCTTTACACGATCTCAGAACTTTTTAAGGAAAAAGAGTCACGAGACTTGGCTGCATTTTTTACAGGTGACGTTTTTGATGAGATTTAATTATCTTTTGTGAGTTACTTAATGAGTTTCTGACTTTCTGACCATGATTATTTAATGACTCGTATTTGAAATGGCTTTTAATTTCGAGTTGAGTTCTACAAATAATTATCGAATATTTTGAATAGATTTCTTAAAAAATTCAAAGCAATCGACGCCCATGAAGTATGAAAACGATAATAAACTATGTATACAGTCAGAAGTTGCAGTTACAAATTTAACAAGTTATGCGTGTACCCAGACATCCGTTTGGTTAAGTTAAAGTCTTTTAAAATGTTTGGTAGTGCGTACGAGTGAATTCCGAGTCGTCTGTTAAACTTAAGCTAAGTGACTTAATTGCTATAATCTGAACGTGATATTACTTTCACCTTCTCTTGAATCAACCTTCTTAGCGAGGTCACTATTTATATTTAGAGTTCAGGTGCTACTGTAATAGTTTGTTATTCTATTAGTTTAAGCTTGCTATTGATTTCATCTTGTAACCAGGATAATTTAAAATTTTCTTTCTCATCTGGATTGAAATCGATACTTCCCTCGGTAACAGCAATTCACTTGAATATTCAACACTTTGAAAAACTACTAATTATTCCAGTCGAAAAGATTAAAGTATGAATTACTTCCTCGTTGAGAGAAGTACAAGAATGCAAAGCTTAAAACTCTGAGCATTTGCACCACCCTCTCCAGTCATAAAGATGTTTAATAAAAATATTAGTTAAAAAAAAAAAAAAAATAGAACTGAGATGGATTTTTTAAGTGTCTCAAGATCAAGATGGATGAATTTGTAGAGGAGAAAAAAGCGCATGTGAACATTTATTTATTTATTTTTAGGTTTTCGTTCGTCTCACGAAACCCTATTACTCCCGCTCCGTTGTCTGTCCGTCACAGAGCCATTCTCAAAAAACTATATAACTTACAGAGTTGAAACTTTGTGTATATAGATGAATAACAGCTGTAAAGAGCTCAAAATATTAAAATTTGAAAAATTCGTATTATTTTAATAAATTGAGATAAAAAACCAAAATTCTAACAGCCTTTTCCGATTAAATTTAAACATTTTTCGTTATAGCAGATGCCAAAAATTTTAAATCCACAATGAAATTTTTTCTACAATAATTAATTTTCTATCAGACGATTTTCACGGGAAAAATGAAAATGAAATAAAAAGTTTCACCAATTGAAAAAAAGATAAATATGAAATAAAATTGATTGACGCCATAGTGGTATAATAAAACAGAAAATGTCTAAGATTTCTCAATAATACAAGGAGTATGAGTATGTGTATGTATACAAAGCAGATTAATATCACGTCATTGGAGAATTAAAAAGAAAATCTGACGTTCTATTGGAAGTTTAACGAATTTTTCAAATGTTTGAGAATAATACAAAGCGAGTATCGATATGAGTACTAGAGAATAGTAAATGTATGAGTTTGAGAGACATATTGAATCGTAATAAAAATCTGATTATGGAAATATTCGCATATTTTAACATTTTAAAGGTGTACAATTTGTTTAATTTTAAAATTATTTTTTTAAATATTGCATTCAGTCCGTATGACGGATATTATTTTGACAGAATATAATAGCCGCCCGCTATCCGGCTGGTTTAGATATTCGAAAAAAGGAAAAAAATAGACCGGTAAATTTTTACTTTATATAAAAAGCATGACTTTTTTTTGTTGTTGTTGCTAAATGAAATTTATTTGAATTTATTAAAGAAAGTATAAAGTGTTTTGAAAGGAATATTAAACGAAATCCTTTGAGCGATCTTCGATCACACTTACCCACTTGTTTTATTGTTTCTCGATGTCATTTTAAATGAATCAATCAGAAAACAATTCTTACTACTATTTACACTTCTTTTATTTTCTTTTAAGGATTTTTAATAATTTATTTATGTAGAATTGTTAACATTAATTATCATTTTAAAGAATGACTAGCGGAGCTTCGCCCGCTACACTGGTTGGTTTATTTAGTAAGAAAACTTTATTTAGAATCCTGCAGAAACTGCATCAATATATTTTTAAAAACTGTCATTGATGATTTATTTTTTCACGGCTGAAACTCGGAACTAAAATCGGTAAGTACTATCGATATCGAGTCGAATGAGCCAAACCGCGTCGTGATTGGACCCATACACCCGAGATAATTTGAAATAAAATAGCAAAATCCTTAACGTTTTATTTATTTTTCTATATAAAAATCGGGATTTTTCTAAAATAAAAAATTATGGGCCGAATTCGAAAATTTTTTGAAGCTTTGAAATCCCAGTCCCCTTTAATCAAGATGCATACTTTTCAAATCCAAAAATCCGATATTTAAAAAAAAATTTATAGGGCCCGAAATTTGGCAGCATAAAAATTTTCAATATCTTGGTGAGTAGTCTCAATGTCTCGAGTGAAAGTCGGGCGTTTCGGCTATAAAAGGATGCGTTAAAAAGCGAATCAATTAATTAACAAGTAATATAAAAAAAAAATTTTAAGTCAATTCCTACTTAGGTCAACAAAGAAAATTTTTATTTCAGTTACTTTTTATTAAATAATTACAATTAATATCAATATGTATATACATATAACAGAATCACAATATTAAGTGGCAAAATAGAAAGCTAATTTCCTTGCAATTTTCCATTTTAATAAATAATATAAGAATGGCCCGGATAATACGTAAGTACCAAAAATAATATGAAACTGTATAGAAAAGAACTTTAAAACATAATCACAAGTCAACAGTTACCATGACAACAGTTTCATGTAGTAGCCGCTCTTTCGAAGAGTGGAACCTAATGGAGTGTTTCTGCTCATTTATCTTCGAGTTTTGAATACTAGTAGTTTTGTTATTTAATTTAATTAATGAAAGCTAAAATTAATTAATTTAATTTAATTGGTGAATTAATATTTGAAAAAACTGTATTAACATCAAGTGTCATCCACTACAAGTTTAAGAAAATGTATTTGAACTTCAGTGGATGAATAAAAAGTATTTTATTAACGATTGAAAATTTGAATAAGATACAATCAAACCTCGTTAACATGAACAGGCTTAACGCAAATTACTTTTAGCACGAACTGTTTCCGATTGCCCGACCAGTTGTATGTAATGTATTTAAGTTTGGATAACACGAACCACTTTTAACACAAATAAAAAAAGTTTCCCTTTGAGTGTTCGCTTTAACGAGGTTCAACTGTATATAAATATATATAGAGAGTGTGAGCTAATAGTAGGAATTGAAAAAAAAAATGATATTTCGCTTCTAATTATTCCATCGTTATGAAAATTAGATATTTGGATTCGTCGTTGTAAAATACTTATACATGCATAATAAACAAATCCATAAAGGCAATACATTTAAAAAAAAAATAATAGGCCATAATTTTTCTAGTGCATATTTGTGTGTACAAATTTTATAGACCATTTACAAGGCTGCATAAAAGAACTCGAGTACATTTTCGCTCACTTACGGAAATTGCCAAAAGGAAATTTTCAAATGTGCTAGCGTTTCCTAACTGAATTCAATTTTAGCATAATAGTATGTACAAAACAATAGATCCTGTAAAGTGTTGCTAAAAAATTTTCGGATTTTATTTTCGACTATTAATGGTAATTGCTGAAATTGCGTGTTCCAAATTATTTACTTAGACACCATCTTTCATTTTATTATTATCTGAATAAGTTTTGTTATATATACAGTATTTTGAATGTTTTGGAAAGTGTTTCATAATCGATGCTTGACGCATGATTTATCGTTCTTGTTTTATTACCGTTTATCAGGATATGGAAACTATTGTTCTTTTGTCCTATTTATAGAGCAATGTTAACAGGAGGAGATGAAAGCTTCCAATAATTGAACGACCTGCGTGTGTGTGTCTATAGGTAGGACAATGGCTTTCCCATTCAAACTGATTATGTGGGTGTTGCAATGTTTGCTGCTTGTAGACAAGAGCAGAAGTTAAACGGAGTCTATTTTATGGGGGTCATCCTGCTTTTTAATATTCCTGCCGCTGACGTTTATCTATTTTTATGACAATTGAATGGCAATAAAGGTATTTTTTAATGACACATTCATCAAGAAAGACTAGGTCTTTCAAAGTATCAAAACAACTTTGACCCATTCTTTGTCTAATAGAATATTTAGGTACTTGTTCCTCATTGAGAATATTTTTAATGGGTTTTTTTTTTTTAAGGTTATAGCGATAAATCGGAAGTTTTTGCGGAACATTTTCAAAATCAGAGAGATACAGGCCAATAAAAGACCAATATACTTCTGAAATATTTATTGCACAAATTTTAAAATGTTTGTAATAGAGAGGGAATTACTATCAAGCATCCCAACAAACTTATTTTTAGAAATCTATAAAAGCAGGGCGGAAAGGAGCGGGATAGAACTGGTACAAATTACCAGGAACCGTTTTTTTCAAAGTCCTATTTTTTAATGAAATAGAAAAAGAAACAGACTCGGGTAGCGGGGTTTTTTTAGGGGGGGGGGATAAAACCATCAACTTCTAACTTGAGTCACATAAGTTGTGCCTGTTAATATTATTGCACAGTGCTAAAAGGAAAAAAAAATGTTCATCTACTAATTACAGCGATTCTCAACCTGAGGTACGCGTACCCCTGGCGGTACGGGATGTTCTAGTTGTGGGTACGTGAAAATTACATTGCTAATGGCGGAAAACGCAAACAGTTAAAATAAAAACAGATAAACGAAACTCTAAACTTTTCTTTTATGAAGAGAGACCTGTGCAAAAGTAAAATAGGCTATTCGCATAAAATTAATAAAAATGTCAAAACTCAGTAATTGGTTGATCATTTGTTGCCATTACACTCATCCACTCTTAATAATATCTTGCATGTAACTCCCCCTCCCCTTTTAATATTCTTTTCTTTGTAGTAATTCTAGAAATATGTCTATAAAACATGAATCGTATCGAGATTTCATTTAAAACCCATCATCGGTTAGCATTTTAGTATTCGACTGGAGCAGCATTAGCATAAACTCTTTAATGTGTATCAACGGCTGTACGTTCACTCCTTCTTTGTGGGTGATTAATTTAAAATCATTAGCTAATATTATTGTTATGAGTGACTTTATGTTGATACCGTGTTGTGGTTCAAAATGGATTAAGTGATCGAAAACTGGAATTCTAAAGAGAATTTGCATCTATTGGTAACTAGCGCAAGAACATTACTAACGATCATAAACAACGAGATTTGGGACCGGTTTATATGAGAAGGGTACGCATAAGTAAAAAATCTAAGCAAGGGGTATGTGAGAGAAAAAAATGTTGGAATCTCCTGTACTAATCGATCATTAGCAGTTGTGTAACTATAGAGTTAGTTAAGCAAACAAAATTTCCCACTTTTCTATTTTCAGAGGACTCCACAGCGGCTAATGAATACGTACACAACCACACAGCTTTTGCCGCTATTCTTTTTCTATATTTTGTTAATGCAGTAATTTTAAATTTTACGCTCATATTTGCGCAAATTATGTTTAAAAAAAAAACATTATTCAACAAGTTTATTTTTAGATCATTTCAGATCAGAATCATTGCAGGAGCCAGCAGACTCTTTCTGCAGTTCTGTATAGAAGCAAGTTAAACAAATTAATGATCTAATTAATTAAAAATATCAGAGCAAAGATAGCTATTAAAAGGCTATTAAAAAATATACCACAATACCGGCAGCGTCGGGATAAAACCACCTCATACCAGCGACAGCGACCAGAAAGTGTGAAACAGCATCGTAAAGCGTGAGAAACAGAGCCCGTATAGAGTGAGAAACGGCGCCAGTAAAGTATTATAATCAGTGCGACATAAAACAGGGAACAGCCCTGTTCCCTGTAATTTCTTGTAATCTTATTGGTCAAGAAATCTATCTGTTGAATCCGCTACTTTTCTTGTAACGGCCATCTTTGATTGTCAGGCCGTGCGGTAGAGCAGGAGACAAGAACAAGTCTATTTTCAAACTAAAACCAGTTTATTAAAACCAAACGGGGAGGGAAGTTGAGCGAGCTCCACTTGTTTTTCCTAATTTTAACAAAAATAAAAATTTTAGCTTTCTATTTGAAGTTGCATTAAAAAAAATCAAAACCATATAATTAAAATTAGACTATCAGGTTACAAATTCACGATGCAACAATTTTACATTTCAAACTTAATAAGCTCTGATGCAGGCTTATCTCAATTTAACAGGAGTGTAAAGCTTAACTTTAGCGCCGAGGCCAAATATCGATCTCAAGACTCGCCTAAGTCGAAGTCTCTCTGCCTCTCGGCTAAGTCTGGTCTAAAATGAAAATTCACCACTTATATACTCCACAGTATCGATTGACCAGCTCCAAAAAATTTGCATAACTGAAAGAAAACAGCGACTCACAATTTCCGAGATTGAGACATCCATCGAACGTTAGAGAAAGAGAGCATTGATAAAACTTTTACGCACATGGCCGGTTAGTGGACAAAAACCACGATCTCATTCAAAACATCGCCTACTCACGTGACGAGAGTAGTCGATCCCTTACATTCTTATTGGCTGTTCATTGTAATTTCTTGTAATTTGGTCAAGAAAGCTTATCCGTTGAATCCGCTTCTCTTCCATATATTTGAGCAAAAATCCATCATTTTTTGCACTGATGAAGGTACGCGCTAAATGCTGCCGTAACTAGTTTGCGATAGAATAAAAAGTTCTGGTGCTAAAAACGTTGTTTAAACTGCACAGGAATTTCGCCAAGTATCATCTCAATTGTTATGCTGAAATGGTGTTGAATAAGTTACTTGAGGCGTGTGAATTAATAAAACTTCGCGAACAGAAGTAGTTAAAAAAATAAAAATAATAAAAACGAGCACAAAAACATGTTTTAAATCGAAGCAGTTGAGATCCAAAACAAGGTGAAATGTCACATGAATATGCCGATTTTAGCAAGTATGATCCATCCATAATAATTTGCTAATAATAATTTTAAAAAAACTATGCAAATATTTTTGCAAATTTTTATTTCGCTTTTCTAATTTTGCGACCTTATGGCTTGTGCGCTTGGAGCAGTTTGCTCTGTTCCAATTGCTCAGTGGTTAGCTGTATCCCTGTATCACTCTTTAAAGTTTTCTCGGCTTTTTTTTTCTTAAATATCTCTTAAAAACCGAGACACACTTAAAAGCTTCAGCTCGGTGACATATACATAGTAATATTAATAAGTTTTAAAATCGATTGTATAATTTATTTTCTGAATTCGAATTAAATTAGATGTTTTTATATGGCAACTTCTTTCTCGCCTGTTACTGTACCCTACATTTTTTTTCTGTGAATATTGGGACCTATGAAAAAGGTAAGAAGGACAAAGAGATTTTGAAAATTACTCTGACAATGTCCTACTTCCTTTTTCAGATTTGTAAATATTATTCATGAAAACATACTCATCGTTATGCTTCATGTAATGATGATCTCTTAGTCATAACAAGTAGAAATTCAAACTGTAATATCTATTACACTGTGAGTGAAATCGAACCAAGTTCATATTAGATCTTTTTTTTTATTTTTTATCAAGATGGTCCGCGGGATTTTTTTACATGTTATTGGTGTCCGATTGATGAGTCAAGAGATAAAAAAAAAGCGAAAGAAATAGACAGCTAATAAAAATTAAAAAATAAGTTTTATATTTAAAGTAGTTGAGACGTCATGGTAAAGACACTGTTTTTACTTACTTTAAATAAATAAAAAATATAGTGCTAAATGTATGATACATTGTAAAAAAAAAATTAGTTCAAAGTTAAACCATGGTATAAAATTAAAAAATAAGTTTTATATGTAAAGTAGTTGACACTTCTTCATGGTAAAGACACTGTTTTTACTAACTTTAAATAAATAAAAGGTATAGTGGTAAGTGTGTCATACCCTGTAAAAAAAAAAAAAAATAAATAAATAAAAATTAGTTCAAAGTTAAACGATGGTATAAAGTTATATATATTCTCAATATGCTGCTTTACATGACACAGATATACGTTTGTTTTTCTAGTGGTTAGGATTTCTGGATATTTTTTACCAGGCTGCTGAGAAGATTAATTAAAAATACTGGATTAATGCTGCATTAATTAAAAATACTGGTTACCAACTAAAGTCCTCCCAGACATCTACTAACTGGAGGGAAATGCTTATATTACCTTGTTCAGCCAAACATATATTATTCATTCATTCGTGATCGTGAGCTCAGTTTGGGACTTTTAAGATTAATAATAATACTAAATTTAACCTAAAAGAAAGATAATTAAAATTAATTAACGTGTCGCGTTGTGATTATTTTATGCTGAAGTTCCAACGTATAAGCTTTCAGATTAATTAAACGAATTTGTGCTTGAATTAGCATAACCTAACTACAGATATTTTTTAGCCTATCTTTCTTCTTGATATAATCTTGCTAGGGCTTCTAGCCCAAGATTATATCAAGAAGAAACAATGCAAATAAATTTCAATGGAAGTAAGATAATTTTTTCCTTCAATCTATACTATCCATATACACTGCTCAAAACAATTAAAGGATATTTGAAGTTTTATATAAAATAAAGATATAAACGAAATTTTTTTTGCCGAAAATAGAAGAAGAGAATCACAAATGCAAATTTCTCTGGTTTTCAAACTGTGGAGTATGCAAATTTTGAGTTCGACGTCAAAAACGTCGCTTCAGCGGCAGCGAATGAAATTTGACTTTCAACTGGATAAAAGAGAATTAAGACAAGGACGATCGGCATTCAGTGATTGCTTTGTTTCGATGAGTACGATGTCTCAGCGAAGTCATTTGACAGATTCAGAAGCTTGGAGAATTGTTGGTAGGTTAGAAGGGGGCCAAACTCAAGCCGAAGTAGCGCAAGCCATTGGAGTGTCACAAAGTGTCATTTCCAGGATCTGGAACCGTTTTTTGGAGAGTGGATGTGCAGACCGAAGACCAGGGCAAGGTCGTAGACGGGCAACAACGCCCAATGAAGATCGGTATTTAGCGTTAACAGCTCGGAGACACCGAAACATGAACGCTACTCTTCTCCAACAACACCTTCGCTCGGCTACAGGCACCACGATTTCAACTCAGACTGTCCGAAACCGGCTCCATGCTGTAGGTCTGTATGCTCGCCGACCGATGGTATGTGTTAGATTAACATCAAGGCATCGTCTCGACCACAGGGAGTGGGCAACCGAGCATGTCAACTGGAGGAGAAATGAATGGAGCAATATTCTGTTTTCTGACGAGTCCCGTTTTTCTGTGCATCCGGATAATAGGCGTATTTTCATCTGGAGGGACCGTGGCAGTAGGAATAATCCTGCGTTCGTGCACGAAAGTGTCAGATTTGGCGGTGGAGGAGTGTTGGTGTATGGTGGCATCTACATTGACGGGCGCACTGACCTCTACATCATTCGAGATGGAGCTCTGACTGGTCGCCGATATAGGGATGAGATCCTCAGATCTATTGTAGTCCCTTACGCTGCAGCAATCGGAGATAACTTCATTTTAATGGACGATAACTGCAGGCCACATCGTGCAAACCTGGTGGAGGATTTCCTTTTCGAGGAAGGAATCGTTCGAATGGAATGGCCAGCGTGTTCTCCAGATATGAATCCAATCGAGCACGTTTGGGACGCTCTAGGAAGATGAGTTTCTGACCGCCAACAACCCCCACAAACTCTCCAAGAACTGGAAAGAGCTCTTCTGGAAGAGTGGGGCAGAATACCCCAACTCGTCATTAATAGCCTCATTGAGTCCATGCCTCAAAGGTGTTCAACGTTGCTGGCCCATGCTCTGAGTAGGTAAGGGCTGAAGAGGAAGTTATAGATTGACAACAACCCTCCTTGGCCAAGCGATCAGCTTGCTCATTGCCATACATGTCTACATGGGATGGAATCCACTGAAAATGAACATCAGGAGCTTTGAAATAATTTTAAGTTTAAGAAGGATGGAAATACTAGTTTTATCTCCAACTGTAATCCAATTGTGAAGGTGTTGAAGGGAGCTGCGACTGTCTGAAAGAATCCAGAGGTCTCCGAAGTCCCGCTCGCTGAGGCCTTGTTCAATTGCAATAAGCTCGCTTTTAAAGACTGAAGAGAAATCAGGGTTACGGAGACTGATGGACAAATTTTGCCCTGGTTTCTCAATGTAGATCCCACTCCCAGCGTGGTCGTTCAGTTTACTGCCATCCGTATATAATTTTATGGCATTATCAGGGATCTCATTTATAACTTCTAATGCCAACTGCCTGAGATGAGCTGGTATAAGGTCCTTCTTAGTGACCGGAGCGGAAAAGTCGAAGTAGAAATGGACTCTGGGGAGTCCCTCTGAGGAACTCAGAAAATATTTTAAGGAGTGGGGCTCAACCCTACTATAAGGTAAGTGCAGGAGTTCAACATGACTGAACGGGCTGTTTTTCTTCAGTCGCTGATTATTACGCCAGTTGTTTAGGTATAGAAACGTTTTGTTATGTTGACCATAGCTAGAAAGTTTGTTGAAATATTTGGTGAGGTTAGCCTTTCTTCTAGTTTGGAGAGGTTGTAGGTCAGCTTCATAGGGAACTATCTCTTTAGGACAGCTACGTCTCAGCCCAGTAATTATTCTCGCAGCACTGAGTTGAACCCTCTCCAATTTATCCAAGTTGGTGGCTGAAGCACAGCAGTACACAGGAAAACCATACTCCAGGATTGGCCTAATGAGTGACAAATAGGTATCTCTTAAAGTGACTGCATAGGCTCCCCAGTCTTTGCCCGCTATATATTTAAGTATATTTAATCGTTTTCTACACCTTGAAACAGTATGTTCGATGTGCTTGTGACTTGTCCATTCAGGATCTAAAATATATTCGAGATATTTTGGGTGCTTTTCATAAGCAAGGTTCTTGTTATCCATCTTTAATTTTGGCTGATAGTTATACAATCTTTTATTGGTTGTAAAGAAAGTGACAATAGACTTGACAGGGTTGAAACAAAGTTTGAACTCCAATGCAAAGTTTGAAAAAGCAGAAAGAGCGTTGTTGAGATTCCCTTTCATTTCAATCAAATCATTTCCAGAGCACCAGAGAACGATGTCGTCAGCAAACAAGCCCACTTTTACCCCACTAGGAGGTGTTTTCTCAATGCCTGCTAAATATAAAGAGAAGAGCGTAGGGATGAGGACTGAGCCCTGAGGGACGCCTTGTCCTAGCTTAACTGGGTCCGAAAAGGTCTTATTAAAATTTACTCTGATAGATCTGTGATGTAGGAAGTCCGAAATCCACGCCAAGGTGTTACCACGAATGTTGAAAGTATCATGTAGTTTAACGTAAATTCACCTTTTGACGCAAACAGTTAAACTGCATTATCTATTATTTTGGCTAAATAGTTCATCATATTTTTGAACATAATTAACAAACTGTCATATATTTATTCAGTTATTAAACTAAAGCTGAAAATAACTACTCGTCAGTCGCCAGTAAGCGAATAAGCTTTGAAATATGACGAATAAAAAAAAATACTCAACCAGCCGAATAATTTTCTTCCATTTCTTAATATATTTTGTTTTAACTATGCCAAATTCCTGAAAGGAGTGAATGTTTATATTTGCAAATAATATAAAGAATTATTACCCACATCTTCTATCATTAAATAAATATAATAAAGATAAGTTCTCTATTTGCAAATTCATATAAAGTTGTTTAAAAAAAGAAGAAAGAAATAAACTTAATCCATCAAACATAAAACTCAAAAGTTCGCGCAGTTAAATCTTTAGTCGTCATAATACAGCAATATAGGCAGTTTAGTTGTCATAATATAGTAATATAAGCTGTTCGCACATTCTTTTAGACAAGTTTGTTTCGGTGTAAAAAACAATCGTCTCAATAGAGAAATTATTTTTCACAGGTAATACGTTTTTGAAAGTATGAATTCTCGTCTGCCAACTAAAAGTTTTGTTTCCATGCAAAATGGCGCTTCTACCGGCGCTTCAACCGATGGATGGAAGGCTGCATTTCTGCTCTTAAAGAGGATAATTATTCGTAGTCGATTATTACAAAACGCTGTGAAAGACATGGTTTTCTATATCTGAAGCCACAGTAGGTAATATTGTTAATAAGACAGGGAAAAAAACGTGAATATCTGACTTATCTGAAAAATTGTTCCAAATATGTACCCAAGAACAAAAAGGAATTCTTCGAATATTGAAAAGGTAAAATCTTTTATGGTAAAAGAAAATCCTTCAAGTCAAAAGACTGTTGTCAAATCGTTAAAATACTCAGTGTCAACTGTTAACAAAAATCATTAACACTGATTTGAATTTTTAAAAGGCCAAAAAACATAATGTTCACCGCCTTTCTCCACGCCACATCGCTGAACGTAGAACACGATGCAGGATTCTTTATGAGAAGCATTTATCCGAAGAAAAATGGGAAAAATTTTGTTACAATAGATGAAGCTTGGGTCTATTTAAATGATTGTAACACAAAGAGATCTATTTATTATCATCAGATAAGAAAAAGGAAAAAACTTAAAACATGGTTCAATGTATCTAAAGAAATTAGCAAAGGATTTATGATTGTTGCTGATTTTTCATATAACGGCAAATAAAAAATAAAGAAAGTGGAGAAAATGCTAAGATCAACTCCGCATACTATCACTCCCAATCTTTAAACATGAAATACCATCTCTTTACACCCAATGTCACCAATCTGTTGAACTGCATCAAGATAAAGCAAGCAGTCACACATCATAATCCAATGTTAATTTCCTGGAAAAAATGGAATGAGAAACGGGTATCAGGGATATATCCTTCACTGATATACCTGCTAAATCTCCTTATGTCTCACCCATGGATTTTTGCGCTTTTGGACTTTTTAAAGGCACGTTATCCAAACGTCGACCTACAACCCTTCATGGACTCTGGAAAGCTGTTCAAGAGGAATGGGCCAAAATAGCTCTTACAAAACTATAAAAAAAGCCCTATTGTCATAGATATAACGATGTGGAAAAGCAGTTCAGAATAAGGGTTACGAAATTAAATAGTTAAATCTCAAATATTTTATGTAAAATAGTTCTGTAAGTACCAGGAAAATCGTCCAAAAAAAATATGAATACCCCTATTTTTTGTTGCTTCATAAAAAATCAACCTTAATGAATATTTTACAAATTTATTAATAATTTTCTTTTTCTATTATATTTAAATAAAAAACAATCTATATAATTTTATATATTTTATATATTTTTTATATATATTGTTTTTTCTATATGCGTCGCTTTTTCAGTTTTGTAAATGCTTCTTATGTACGGTTTGACTACGTGACAATTATTCGCAATGACCAGTAGATGATTGTTGAGTTAAAAAGTAACTCCGACCAGTCATACACTAGCCAGTGGATACCAACCAAATTTTTTTATCTCCAGCTTTAGATTAAGCTATATAAATAATGTCGTTAATTTAATTAAAGAATACATTTTTTTCGTTTTATATAACTAGTGGACATTATTTAGCATAAGCAATTTTGAAATGATGTTCTATGCTATTTATTATGCAGGATATATATCTCTTTGAAATTTTGACTAATTTTATGACAATACAAAAAGAGTAAGGAAAATAAAGGAAAAGAATGATAAGAAAAAATATTCTTCTAAAAAGTCCTCAATAAAATAAATCATTCTCATTAGATAACCCTTCCTTCAAGTAATGATTTATCACAATCGGCCAATGACACCAGTTTGTCTTGTAATTTAAAGATTTTAAAACAGGTTAGGATAAACTGCTCAAGATATGTTAACTAGGTCTTTATAGATACTAGGGCATCGAACCCGGGATCCCCGGGACAGAGAATATATGTGAAAACCATTATATATATATATATATACACAGTGAAACCTCCATTTAACGAAGTCTCATCGTTACACTTAAACACTTCGTTATGAAGAAAATTCGTTAAATAGAAATTAACTTAAATTTATGAAACTTGTATACATATAACCCACATAAAATTAAAAGTACACATAAAATGGAAATACTTGAAAAACGTATATTAATTCGGGCAGTCATTTTTTTTATGCAGTGTAGATATGAGAATAATTTAATTAGAATAATGTCTAAAAAAACAAAAAACAAAGAGAAGTAAACAAAAACCAAAGTGTACTTTTTTTTCATTAAAATGTGATTAAATGTGTGTGTTTTGATTAAATGATTTAAATGTGTTAATTTTCGTACAGTCCGCTAAAATAAATTCATGCATCCATCGCAACAGCAACTTATCCGTTTAAATACTGTACACGCACGAAAGCGGAATAAATTTCGTTATATAGAATAAGTTTTTCGTAATATGGAGATTAATTTACATGTTAATGATGTTCAAAGTCAAGGTTCTGCAGAAAATTTCGTTAAGTAGAAAACTTCGTTAAATAGGGACTTCGTTAAAGGGAAGTTCCACTGTATATATATATGTATTTTATTGAAAACTCTAATAGATTTTAACATTTAATATATTTTTTTTTAGATTGCCATCTATCAACACCAAAGAGTGTCTTTATATGAAATGTGTCAATTGTATATTCAAATAATATTTTGAAATTTATTAAAAGCGGTAATTTCGTATTGGCTTCTTGCTAGAAGTTAAGAGCAGAAGAAATCTCTAAAATTTGCGTTATCTGCAAAAGTTTTTTTTTTTTAGTCAGATAATTTCAGCAGTTTTAAAATCTTATTTCAATAACCAGTGCTGTTAAATTTGCGTTTTATTTATACTATTTTATTTATTGCTTGATGAAGTTTTAATTTCGTTATGGAATATTAGCTGAAAACAAATGCTGAACTTAAAGTGCAAACGGATTAATATCTTGTAATCGTCTGCAAGCGATATAGAATTTAAAAAAAAAATCATTCTTGAAATTTAATTTAAATGCTACAATAAATCAGTCAATTAAGATAAAGTTTTCAAACAAATTGCATTTGAAAGTAAATTTTTTCTCCTATATGACGGTGTAAAACTTGAAAATATGTGATTTTTAGGGAAAAAAAATTGCAGTAGCAAAAATCGCAAAACCGAAATTTCATCGGTAAGTGTTGCCATTCGCAAAATGACGTCAGCGTTACGCACGGACACGTATGTCCTTTATAATATAGATAGATAGGTTACCACAAGTTAAAATATGAGAAACAGTCAGGTATCTTATTCACTCCAAAATAATGAAATAAACTTGTAAAACAACACTCTTCACAGAATTAGGTACTAAGATATTCAAGATTTTTATTGATTTTATTTATTTACTTATGGAAGCGCACTGTATATATAAGCAAACAATTAAACTGCGTTATTTATTATAATTGCTAAATTTTTCATCGTATCTTCGAACATTAAGTAGCATTGTAATATTTTATTCTACAGCTGTACTATAATAGATACTGCTAATTTATTTAATAAATGCTGTTTTTGATTGTTGTTTGCTTGTTTATTACAATCAGTTGCTAAAGCATGGTTTAGCATAAGCAAATTTGAAGAGGTTTCTACGTAATTATACGCGATCTCTCATTTGAAATTTTGACTAATTTTATCACAATCCAAAAACAATGTAAAGGAAAATAATAATAAGTAAAAGCACATCTAAAAATATTCCATAAAACCCTTCTCATTGAACAATTGAAAAATGGACAATGACAAACACCACTGTCTTTGTTTGATAGCTAAGATATTTTTTAAACAGGCTAGAATAAACTGCCAAAGATAACAACTCGTTTTCTTAGATAAATATAGGTTACCATAAACTGAAATAAAAGGAACAGTCTTGTATCTTGTTCCCTCTGAAATAATGAAATAAACTTGTAAAACAGCACTATTTGCAGAATTAATAATACATTCAAGTATTTTACTTTACTTTTTTTTCCTTACGGAAACGCACCGTTTGGCGCAAACAGTTAAACTTGATTTTAGTTATTTATTTTCCCTAAGTGAATTAAAACAACCATCTGAATACGCGGTCGACGAACCTGAAAATCTGGCCGCGTGTGGCCTCGTGGCCCATCGCTTGAGGCCCCGGTGAACGCATCACGTTCTTCGTTGGTCTACACCCCCTACCTAAGCCTTTTCTTAATTTGCTCTTCGTATTTTTTTTTTTTTTTCCTTTATACGAGTTTTACCTTAGCGGATTTCTTAACGTCTTGACGGAATGAAATCAGTTGAGTAACATTGAGAAGTTGAGATGTCTGCCAAAGTGGTCGTCTGCGTATCTGTGGGTGGGTTTTTAAGAACTTCCGTGTTCTTTAACGGATCTGGCAAGTACATCTGTTTCGTGTGAAATCCATTTAAATTAATGGCTGCTACGGTGCTACAGCTAGCGAAAAAATAAAATCTTTTGACCGTGAAACAGGACTTTTTTATGAATAGATTAACAAGAGAGTTATTTGTTTTTCATTATTTATTTCTCTATGAGAGAAGTACATACCTTTGTACGATTGTAAGATAATACTACAAGAACGTGGGATGTGATTTGATATACATTTTTTAAACATTCTGAACATCGATTTTGCCAACCATCTGATTTCAGATGATACTCATAATATGTGCACATATTATGAACATATGTGCACGTATTATGTCATATGTGCACATATTATGTTATATGTGTACATATTATGTGCATATGAATATGTACATATGTTCATATTACTCTTACATATGTACATATGAACATATGTTTATCGATTTTGCCAACCATCTGATTTCAGATGATACGCATAATATGTGCACATATTATGAACATATGGGCACATATTATGTCATATGTGCACATATTATATACATATGAACATATGTGCACATATGACATAACATATGCTCATATGTTCATAATATGTGCACTCCAGTTCTTCATAATTTTTGACTGGACATAAGAATAATAAATTAATTCAGAGACCATAAAAAAAAAATCCACATTACATTTCAGTATCATTAAACTTGCCCCACATATGGTTTATAGAATAATTTGCACCATTGGTCAACGCTTCTTATATAAGCCTTTTCTTAATTTTCTTCACTTCTTTTTTTTTCTTCTTCTTTATAACAGTTTGGAATAAAAGTAGTTGAGTAACGTTGAGACGTCGGCCAAACTGGTCGCCTGTGTGTAAGTTTTTAGTGTAACCTTGATTTTTTGGAACTTCCGTGTTCATTATAACGTTTCTTGCAAGTTACATCTGCTTTGTGTGAAACTCATTTAATGGTTTAATGAAATGGTTGGTGGGATGACATATGACAACTAGCCTAGAAAAAAAAATGTTTTGACCGTGATGAGGAATGAATTTTTTTATGAATAGAATGATTAGGAAATTATTATTATTATTATTATTTTACTTCTGTATGAAATAAGTAAGATAACTGCAAGATATAAGAAGATATAATAAGGGAAGTTATTTGATACACATTTTTAAAACACCACTGAAAATAACTTTTGTCAACTATCTGATTTCAGAATGATATGTACACTCCAGTTTCTCATAATGTTTGACTGAACACAAAAAATAAATTTAGATACAATAAAAAATTCATATCACATTTCGATAGTATTGAGTCTGCTCTACATATTTTTTATATATGTTTTACACAATAATTTGCACTATTTGACTAGACCTCACAATTTAATCCCTTTTTTTTTTTTTTTTTTTTTTTTTTATTATTATTATTTTTTTTTATTATTATTCTTACTTATTTATTTATTTGCTAATTCACCCACCCGGCGTTGCTTGGGCCCGTGATAATAACTTTAAACAAACCTCAAGTTTGTAGGATTTTATATCTTTAACCCGATTTTACATTAATTTATATTTTTAAAGGGAAAAATTCGCGAAAAAATACTGATATTTAGTGGCTTGTAAGTGCTTGTAAGAAAACATTTTCTTGTTGTTTCACGTAGGGTGTCGTTTCATAGTTTTTTTTTAAATAGTTCCTGCTGTCAAAACTCTGAAATTCTATAGGTTATAAATATAACGGTTTTACAGTCCGTAATAAAAAAATAGTTTTACCTAGTTGTAAAAAGAAATGTTTTCGTCTTCTTATATATATATATATATATATATATATATATATATATATACAGGGTGATTCATAAAAGATGGGCAGAACTTTAAGGGGTTATAGTACACTTAAAGACAAATAATATTAAATAGGAGACTAAGGGTCCCAGACGTATTCCCAAGGAGATAGGGGGCATTAAAGTTTAGGGTCCGAAATTTCAAATGATTATAAAACATGGAAAAATTGGTCGATTCGTTTGCGGTTTTTGCAAAAAATTTTCTTTTTGCCAGTATTTTCTTGAAATAAAATTTTAAAGTTCAATTTCAAAAAATGCCGATAGGGGGCGCTTTAGACTTTGGAGTAACAAACAACTATTTTTTAACGTTATTTTTTGTATTTCTTTAAATGATTTCGAAAGCTTAGACTTAAACTTAAATTTTGATCTAAAAATCTGAGTCCTAACGAGTAGTTAAGTAGCGTAAACTGAAATTTGAAATTTGAAACCCTTCTCCCCCCAGAACAAAAATCAGTTATTCCCGATCTTTGTGTCGTAGATTAGGCTCTAACTACTGCCGCGTTTTGCTAAAATTATTCTTTATGTCAGTATTTTCTTGAAAATAAATTTTAAAGAAAATTTTCAAAAAATTCCGATAGAGGGCGCTTTAGACTTTGGAGTAACGAACAACTATTTTATACCGTTATTTTTTGTATCTCATTAAATGCTTTCTAAAGCTTAGACTTAAACTTAAATTTTCAGCTCAAAATCTGAATCGCTGAGCGTGGTTCAGTAGCGAGGGGAGGGGGTTCAAATTTCAACTTCTGAACATAGTTCAGTTTGCACTACTTAACCATGCCCAACGATTCTGTGCTGTGATACGAGGCAAAACTACAACTTTCGTCAAGGACTGCATAGTCGGAATTCACTCATAAAGGCATTGGCACAGTTGGAAACGTCGCTCATGCAAACGTTAAAGCTCCATTCCTGACGCTAGTCACCGGGTGAAGAAGGAAACAGAAAGTATGCAAATGTCAAATGGGGAAGAAGAAGAACACGTATGCAAAATTTCGACACGATTCAGGCATAAAAACCACTGAACGGTGAGTCAAGTGTAAGTCGCTGTAGTAATGAATCGGAAGATGGTGCCCTTCACGAATAAGGAAAAGGCTGAGATGCATTTAATTTACGGAGCGGCAGATGGAAATGGTGCAGAGGCACAACGAATGTACGGAGAGCGATTTCCTAACAGGCGGTTGCCTAACCGCAAAACTTTCGAGCGCTTGCACAGACAGTTGTGTGAGACGGGATCATTTCTCGCTTCCCGGTCGAATGCAGGTCGTGCAAAAAAGGACGAATCAGTAGTTGTTGCAGAAGCCATTCTGGATGTAGTAGCGGCGCAGCCAAGTACAAGTACACGAACAGTGGCTAGCCAGGTGGATACCTCACAGTCCACGACTTGGAGGGTACTGAAGGATGAACATTTGCTCCCGTTTCATGTGCAACGAGTCCAGAAACTGTCTCCAGGGCATTATCCAAATCGTATTGAATTCGCCCGCTGGTTTCTGCAGCAGAACGCGCTAAATCCACATTTTGGACGAACTGTGCTTTTCACCGATGAATGTACCTTCACACGTGAAGGTACATTTAACACACACAATGCACATGTATGGGCGGATGTCAATCCACATGCTACGTATCCACATGCTCATCAGAGACGCTTTTCCATCAATGTTTGGGCAGGAATCCTCGGAGACCACCTAATCGGACCGTACCTTCTTCCTGAACGCCTCAACGGTAAAACATACCTCACATTTCTGCAACATGTGCTGCCAGACCTGTTAAACGTTGTTCCTCCACGCATCCGGCGGGTCATGTGGTTCCAGCACGATGGAGCGCCAGCCCATTACGTACGAGACGTCCGCAACTATCTGGACATCACATTTCCGAACAGATGGATTGGTCGAGGTGGTCCTGTTGCTTGGCCTGCTCGCTCGCCAGATCTTTCACCCCTCGATTTCTTTTTTTGGGGACGATTGAAGGCTCTTATGTATGAGACACCCATTGAATCCCCCGAGGAACTGGTCGCCAGACTTTCCGCCGCTGTAGGGGAAGTGCTCGAAAAGCCTGATGTTTTCGCGAATGTTCGCCGTTCCATTCGTCGCCGTTGTTCTGCGTGCATAACCTCTGGTGGTCACAATTTTGAACATTTATTGTGATTACATGTTAATAAATATGCTTTGGTAACATAATCCTAATTTGTGTCTTTTTACCTCGTATCACAGCACACAATGTGTGGACATGGTAAACTGAACTGTGCTCAGGAGTAGAAATTTCAAACCCCTCTCCCCAGAAACTTAACCACGTCTAACGATTCAGATTTTGGGCTGAAAATTTAAGTCTAAGCTTTAGAAAGCATTTAATGAGACACAAAAAATAACGGTATAAAATAGTTGTTCGTTACTCCAAAGTCTAAAGCGCCCTCTATCGGAATTTTTTGAAAATTTTCTTTAAAATTTATTTTCAAGAAAATACTGACATAAAGAATAATTTTAGCAAAACGCGGCAGTAGTTAGAGCCTAATCTACGACACAAAGATCGGGAATAACTGATTTTTGTTCTGGGGGGAGAAGGGTTTCAAATTTCAAATTTCAGTTTACGCTACTTAACTACTCGTTAGGACTCAGATTTTTAGATCAAAATTTAAGTTTAAGTCTAAGCTTTCGAAATCATTTAAAGAAATACAAAAAATAACGTTAAAAAATAGTTGTTTGTTACTCCAAAGTCTAAAGCGCCCCCTATCGGCATTTTTTGAAATTGAACTTTAAAATTTTATTTCAAGAAAATACTGGCATAAAGAAAATTTTTTGCAAAAACCGCAAACGAATCGACCAATTTTTCCATGTTTTATAATCATTTGAAATTTCGGACCCTAAACTTTAATGCCCCCTATCTCCTTGGGAATACGTCTGGGACCCTTAGTCTCCTATTTAATATTATTTGTCTTTAAGTGTACTATAACCCCTTAAAGTTCTGCCCATCTTTTATGAATCACCCTGTATATATATATGTATCTATATATATTGCGTCGAATCCTTAAACATAACAACAACAACAAAACAGGTTGGAAATTGTACGTTAAACTTGACATATGAGGTGCGTTCGTTTTATAACTAGTTTCACAATGTAAAAAAATCATCTTTATTATTTCAGTGAAATTAATTACAGTAGAACCTCTATAAGTTGACCACCCAAGGGACTGTGACTAAGTGGTCAACATACGGAGGTGGTCAACTTAGGGAATTTTTAGAAAATATTTAGTACAATATTAGAAAAAAATTAGCAAACTTTTTTAGTATTTTTTAAGGAAAAATTTAGAAAAAAATTAGCACTTACTGATTTTTATTTTTACAATTTTTGAAAGAATAATTCAATTTTTGTTTGAGTCCTTTTTTTTGTTCATTAGGTAACTGCAAAAAGCACTTTCACAGTTTACAAGTCCATTAAGCATGCTTGGACATTTTTCTGCAGCGAAATCTTTAAGTTGCTCCATCATGCGCTTTCCATAGTCTTCCTTCAGTGTTAGGTACTTTTCAGTTTCGTCGTCACTTGGATCATCATCCTCTTTGCCGTCCATTTCTTGTACCTCATTGAAGACTGCCTCTGGATCTGGTTCAATACATGTTACTAACTCATCGTCCATGGTAACATAATCTTCAAAATCAACTCCATCAAAAACTGCCAAGGGAGATAGAGGAAGCTCATTCTCTTGCACCGATGTTGTAGCTGTAACAAATTCAGCTTTCTTGAAGTAGTTCTTAATCGTGGTTTGCGTAACTTTATTCCAAGCAGAATTAATCCAATTCAAAGCATTTACTGACACAGCTGTTGAAGATGCCAATGCAGAAGTACCACAGGTTTGTACTTTCATGATCACCCATTCCAGAAGTTGAGCTCTGTAGTGCATTTCGAAGGACTGAATAATGCCTTGATCTAAAGGTTGGGTTTTCGAAGTTGTGTTTGGAGGCAAAAATTTTAGCTTCACATTTGTGAGATTATTCACTTTCGGGTGGTTGGGGCTGTTGTCCACGGTAAGTAGAATAGACCGCTTCTTTTTCCTCATTTCTGCGTCAATTCCTCTAATCCACTCTTCAAACAAAACACTGGTCATCCAAGCGGATGTATTCGCTCTCCAAAAAACAGGAAGGTCTTCAGGTTTTACATTTTTAAATGCACGAGGTTTTCCGGATTTGCCGATCACTGTAGGCTTCAATTTTTCCCCAGTCATACTAGCACATAGAAGAACAGTAAAATGCTGTTTTGAAAGTTTTCCTCTTTTGCAAGTGTCACCCTTCATTACTAGACTTCTATCAGGCATTGCTTTAACCCTTTATATCTTGAATTAATTTTCCAGTTACTTTTTAATTGTATTTTTGCATCATTGGATAAGTTTTGATGTAGAATAAACATAGGAAAGAGGAAAATAATTTTTATAGTGTTTTAGTGGTTAATTATGCAACTGTAACCACCATAAATTTTTTACCCTATGATATAAAATAAAATAGTAAATTTCAATTAGTAAACTTCAAATAAAATATAGGAAATGTTCACCTGTAGGGTATAGAAAACAATAGAAAACAATAGTACTAAATAACCGGTAATAAACCACTAAAATTACTCAAATGAAGAACAACATGCATGTCAATTCTATTGCAAAATGGATTTCGAATGTAGCGTGGCAAATGTAAAATCCCTACAATGCAAAGAAAGAGGATATGTGCTTGAATTTGCCATCTCCTGCCTGCTATGTCAGAAATACAGTCTTTGTGCCATTGTGAATACCGTTAGGAAAAACGGTCATATTACGAATATATAGGTGTTTTATTAACACCTTGGGGACGAGCGACACGAATACGTGACGCATAAGATACCCAGAATCCTCTATTATTCCCACCAGTTATTTTTTTTTTTGTAAAGTTTTCCTTATCTAATCATAGCATTTTTGCGATTCAATTAGGTGAAAATTTCTCATTTGAAAAACCAGTGGTAACAGATTAAAAATTCTGTAAAAGACGCTCGTCGCGAAGGGGTTAAAGTGGTACTTATAAGTACCGTCAGGATAAAAACGGTTAAAGAAGAGACCGTACTCATCAGCATTAAAGATGTCCTCATCCTTAAAACCTTTAGAAAACTCTGAGAATTTTTCAATAAACTTCTCCACCACTTCAGCTGAAACCTCATTCGATTCCCCACACAAAACTTTTTGAGAAATCTCGTATCGTAGTTTGAATTTTTCCAGCCAACCTGCTGATGCTTGGAAGTTCTCTATTTCGAATTATTTTGCTATTTCCTGAAGCATAGGTCCCGATATTCTTGCATTGATTGATCTCATTTCTTTAAACCAACGAAACGTGGCTTCGTTCACAGTGTTGAGACAGGTTTTTTCTGCGTTTCCTTTGGAGTCCCCCGTTTTCGGAAGAACATCTTTCCAGATATTGTTCCTTGCGTTTTAAAATGTTGTTCACAGTTTTCCTGCTCACACGAAATTTTTCCGCTGTCTTTCTTTGGCTGCTGCTTTCCAAAAATTAAGAAGATCCACTTTCTCCTTTAATTTAAGTTCTTTTAGAACTTTTCTTTGCACCACTTTTAATGAAAATTCGCAAATAAATGACCGGTCCCGTCACAACACGACATCCAGAAAAAAAGAACGGAATATGTTTTACTTGTGTGCAATACACTTTGTTTTCCATTTCTGCGTATTGCTACACCGCTACGTACATCCCCCACTCCCATAACATTTTTCGACATATTCTAGGAATTCAGGCATTTCCCTCCCTGTTCAGATAAGCCGGATGACTGATAAAGAAATTCCTGGAAACCAGATGGAGAACAAAGAGAGGAAAAATCAAATTCAAGAAAACATCAGTGGTCAAGTTATTGAGAGTAAAACCTACTAAAAAGTGGACAACATACAACTTACGGAGGTGGTCAACATAGAGAGGTAAATCTGAAAAAATTTTGAATAAAAATGGCCGCCTGGTACATGAAAAAAGAAGTAGTTTGTCCGTTTTTGTTTTCCTCAGTCACATGACTTGCTCTTTTATTATATAAATTACGTACGATAGGATTTAATAGAAGAAAGAAAATTTTTATTAATATCTTTTTAAGCTTTGATTCGATTTTCACAAAATTTGAAATGACAAAATTCTGGAACGATAATATATATTAAATTTCAAACCATTCGGTTGGATAGTTTTTGCGCTGTTGTATGCGGACGGACGGACAGACAGACGGACCAGACGACGACTATAGATGTTACGTATTTATATAATTACGAACGCACCTAAAAATAGTTATCATCTTCCGAACTCTCTGAAATTTTAATTGGTTATAAATATAACTGTATCGAAGCTCTCTTTAAAGTTTCGTGAAAAAAATATGCATGTTTAGTAGTGAAAACATGAGCAGAAACAGCCCGCGCTTTGCCGTTTTCATCGAAAATTTCTCCGATTTATTTATTATTATTTTTTTTAATAAATCTGTTCGTCCGAACGTTTCGAAATTTTTGGAGGTAATTTAATCTGGTCTTCCGAGATGCTCTAAAAAGATTGTGTTAAAATACGGACGTTTTGTTATGGGTAAAATTTAGAGGAATTTGGATTTAATGGTTTAAAGCAATTTAAGTAAAATTTTAAGGGTAATTTAAATAAATGAAATTTTAAGAGTAATTTAAATAAACGAAATTTTAAAGGTAATTTAATTAAATAAAATTTAAATACATTCATATAGATTGGTAAGAATTTAAATAACCTTTATAAGTTCGTTTCGCTTGGAATTCTGTCTAACAACGAGAGTGGCCTTGTTTTTCCAGATGCGAGGAATATACAGCGACTTTATTAACAGAATTATATCCAAAGTGAAAATACACTTATATTTATGTTCTGCATGGTTCTCTGAAAGTTTATAAAACAAATGTTCGATGATTTTAATAAAATTAAAAGTTTTAAATGCTGAAGAAAATAAATTGTGTTCTACATGCGTTCCATCTGCTTTGGAACTTACATGACGGTCATTTCGTCAATGTCCAATCTCTCTCTTATGTAGGATCTGTAGTAACCAAGGGCCTCGGATCCCTTTCGCTTGTCTTCCCAGGTAAATATTCGCCACGAGTTGCGGTAAGATATTGCAGCCTGTTTGTAATAGAGTATAGGCAAATTAGCCCCAGTAGAATTAAAGAATGAAATGAGAGTTGACGTCAGAGATAGTAGTCAGATAGAGTTTCAGTTAAAAGAATAAGAATGTAGGTTAGTCACTCTGGTCTGTCTTCCTATTGTAAAGATTCGCCGAGAGTTGCAATAACATCGTGCAGCCTATTTAGAATTTAACCCGGGTTGAACTCGCTGCGTGAGATTTTTTCTCACCATCATACTTTTTTTTTGTCCCAGCTGTTGCAATAAGACTCTTATTTAAACCTTTTTTTTTTTCAATTTAAATTAAATTTTAGAAACTTTTTTTTATCATTTTATATATTTTTTGTGTATAAAGTATTAAGACAAACCAAAAATGCTGATATTAAACGAATGTGTAAGGTAAAAGTGAAGGCAATTGGGCACCGTGAGAAAACTTCTCACGAGCGAGTTCTGGTGTGACAAGAGATCTAGCGAGTTCTCGTGGGTTAATACAGGCAGAATTTGTAGCTGCTTCTTTCTCCTTTAGAAAGGTTTTATCTGTTTGTCTCAGATCCCTCGGAGGAGAATTTTGCGTAGTTACTGAGTCACAGTCTGTGACAGTTATGATTGATTCATGTATTTGACAGTGATCGGCGGCGTCGTTTCAAAAGTTTCATCTTGGCCCCGCATCCCTAGGATGTCTAGTCTCTAATCCCCTGTATATACTGTTTTGATGAGTACTATGGTGAAGTACAAATAAAAGGGCCTCGGTGGTGTTTAAATAGCTTGTGTTTTCTGCTCGTACCCAGAACGGGAGTCATCTGCGTCCGGAGTGAGGACGCCTGATTCCTCTGGATGTGAATAACCTACTTTGGTGTAATATTGCCTGTGATCCGACCGCCTTGGTAAGTCCTTTCCAATAATTAATCTGTGATGTACTTTCAATTCTGAAGAAAATATCAGGATTTTATTAAAGACTGACATATCTATTACAAAAGATCTATTACAAATATGCGAAACGAGTTTTAACTAATTCTGGAATTTCAGCCGTGAACTCGATGAGGTGATTGTCTGTGCTGCCGCCTCCCGGTCTATAATCGACACTGCTGAACTGAAAACGAGGGTAACTGCAGCTATTGCAACTGTAACACCCGGCTTGCTGAAAACCGTGTGGGACGAATTCTCCTACAGAATGGATGTCGTTCGTGTTGCTGCTGGTGGTCACATTGAACATTTATAAATTTTTGCTATTAGTAATTTCACAATCTTCTTTTTCTATATCTTCTATACTTTTGTTAATAAAACTCTTCAAAGTTGGGATATTTATTTGTAATCACTCTGTATTATATGAATTGGATGTCCTATATTTTATTTGGACTGTGAAACGTCTGCAATTATAATTATTTTTTTACTGATCATCTATATAATTGAAAACCAATAACCAGAATTAATGACTGGTTTCTACTGAAAGTTTTACCTAAAATAACTTGTTTTCCATATTCAATATTTAAATAACTCTGCTTTATAAAAGAAAAACAAACAAACCTTATTTTATATTTATTAATGATCTGTGTTTTATGATACTTTAATAAACATTATTATTTTTTCTACTGAGTTAAATGTATTGATTCTTTGTGGTTTGTCTGCTTAAATTTTTATTTAGAAGTTCGTTCCAAATTTCTTATTTCTTGAATTAGTGAAAAGGATATCTTAATTTTTAATGAGTTATTTATTATAATAGATAAATAAATAAATATATCTATTGAAACCATATTTAAAACCTGGATTGCTTAACACTAAAATTCTTTATCAGTTTCACTTAGAATATTTATTGGATATTCTATTTAAATTAAATTCTCTGTATCCAAATAAAATAAATGTTAAGAAATAAAACAAATTTTAGTAACATATGAAATTATGTGTTCAATTTTACATTAAAAGTTTCTATTATTAAAAATATTGTATTGCTAATTATAATCTAGTAATCGATTCCTGGATACATATATTAATATTGAGTAAAAGTAATTTTTTAATGAACGAAGGAAAAATCTGATTTAAAAATAATTTTTTATGTCAGTATTGTTAGTTGACTCATAGCAAATTTAAAAGGATAATTGGGGGGGGGGGGGGGGGGGGCAAGAAAATGCCGAGCTACATTTTTGGTGAAACAAATCTAACACTGTAATCGGTTGCTTAATATTGTAAATTATAATATCCAACATATAATTTGTTTCTAATGTCACTTGGTGGCAGCCTATGTGACAGGTTTCGTTTTTGCCCCGGGTGTTTATACTCCCAATGAAGATAGCTAATTTACAAAGAACGTAACATTAATATCATTAAAATAATGCCATATTGTTACTCAGAATATCTCAAATGTTACTAAGACATTAGCGAAAAAACTTTAGGTTATATATCTTGGTTTGAGTATTTGATCATATTTTCAAATTGAAATATCTCAGAAGTTCAAAAATGTGGCTTGGCACTCTCTTGCCCCGACCCCCTCAATTAATTTTTGGGAGAGCGTCTTCTACCGGCATTGATATTTAACACTCTAAACTTTGGGGATTTATGTATAAGAATAATTATATTGATCTATAAATGGTAATTTCAATTTTATATTGGTTTAGAAATGAGTAAATTATATTGCCAAGACTACTTAACTTGCCTTTAGGGGAGATTTTACTGGGTTTTTAATCTTAATTTAAGGGTTTAAACAACACGACGTATGTTAAATTATTTGTCGATTTCTGGAAAATTATCAAATTCATACTTATTAAATCTTTTATTTAAAAGATTAAATGCTTTCTTATTGCAATATTACTCTAAATTTAAATTACGAACCTTCTATTAAATTACACAGAAAAAAAATAAAACCCAATTTGGGTCGAAAGATTCTTAGATATGTTTATTATGTATGTAGGTTGGGGTAAAGATTCTTAGGTCATGCCTGTTTTGGTTACTACTGTGTACAATTTTTTTTTTTTTTTTTTTTTTTTTTTTGAAAATGGGTATTTAACAGTGCCCAAAATGGATACACAATGGCAACCAAAACAGGCATGGCCCAATTTGCACACATACCTAAGAATCTTTCGACAAAATGTGACCTGTGGTCACCAATATGTTTTATGTGTTTACACAGTAATGTGTTTTCCCTTTCCCTATTTTTCTTTTACAATTTTGTCATGAATCTATAAGAAACGCATTTGTTACACTTTTATCATATAACATTGGCATTTTGTTTTTATGTGTTTTTATTGTGTTTTTATGTGAATAATTCCAAATAATATTATTATTTTGTTTTGTTTCTTTCATTGACGTGATTACGTGAATGATTCTGCAGTGGCTGCTAACTTTTCTAAAGTATTTAACTTTCCGTTTTTGAAACGTATAATTTTACACACTAGAAAAATGTGTTACAACGAAGTGAAATTGGCGCTGTGTGTATGAAGAAAAAAGTACTCGCCAAAATCTAAAATTTGCCTTTTAACTCTTTATAAATTTCTAGGTTAATATATCTTTTTTTCATATTTAAGTATTTGCTTTGAAATTTAAATTAGATTTAGGATTAAAGTACCCCAATGAGGTAAGGTAAAAAACACCACTTCTTTTTTTACTTAATTTTATTTTAACCATAGAATTTTTTTGTTGTTGTTGCACACGAAAAATGGCTTTAGATTTATCATAAAAGCACCCTGATCCTTCTTTTCTTTAAGCGACAACGTATATGTTGGTTTCATTTGCTGTAGAATCATTGTTACTAAAAATATATGACGTGCCGATGGTGGAAGACTGCCCAATTTAAATATACATTTATTTGATTTGAATGGAGATTTTTTTTTTTTTTTTTTTTTTTGTAATACAAATTAATTATGTGAATTAAAATTTTGAATGAAATCTGTGATTTCATTAAAATATATATCACACTTTTCTTACAATTTTGTCATCTCATAAAGATTTTTAATTATTTTTATTTGAAAAGAAATATTTTGAAAATTTAATAGGACGGAAAAATCTCCCCCTCCTCCCTACTGTCCTGGAAAAAAGGACAAGCACCCAGATTGTGCAAGATGAAAGAAGGAATGGGTGTTAATTAATTTTAGCCACTCTGTGAGTACGTTAATTCTGTTAATAAAGTAGTCTTTAATGTTGTTGTTGCTTTATTTTATTACCATATGTTTTTTTTTATTTTTTTTTATTCAGATTTTCTTACATTGCAGTATACTTAAACAAAACATGGTGACAGGAACGTTGTTGTATCTCCACTGCAAGTCAGAAAACCACGGTGCAAATGTTGCGTCATGTAACGTCACGAATTGAAACATTCCTTATAAATGTACCAATGCACCATAATGTATTTCTTATCAAAATACGAAATAAAAAAATAACTAATTAATTTTCTTAAACTAAACTAGTGTTTATTTGAATAGAAATGTCTTGAAAAAAAAAAAAATCTGAATGAGGGGATTTTATTCACTTAAAACAACTTGATTTTTTTTTTTTTTTTTTAAATTCATAGTAGAATATTTTATTTACGTGAAGGTAAATTTTATTTAATCAGCAATGGAGAGAAATATATATAGTTCAAAGAAATTCGGTGACGTAGCAATTAAACAAATATAGAAGGTAGTCAAATAGTCCTTTTTCAAATGAATTGAGCAATTATTATCAATAACTATAGTTAAATATGTATGAAAATAATTAGTTACACAAACTAATTATTAATGCTATTTGCCATTGTCACGAAATCCGTATTTCAATTAGCTTAGTTTAGATAGAAGATTTAAAATACGAATTGATTAGGATTATCAAATTAGTGAGGCAATTTGAGAATTCATTTGGCAGAAACCCCTGTTATTATAAGAAGTTTTCACAATAAATAACAGTGGCTGATCCAGTCCTCTATTTAGGGGAGGGGGGGGGGTCATGTCTGTTTTTTTTTTTATGATGGGAGCGGAGTCATATCTCATAATGAGCATTTTTTATATCATAAGTTTGCACACAATTTCAAATTGGGTATTATATGACACATTTACAAAGTCATTTTCATTCATAAATGCATAAAAATTTCAGGTACATTCGTAAAAATATATAATTTGCATGCTCTGTTAGGATACCAAGAAATCGAAAAGTTTCTCATTATCTTATAAAGGCAAAAACTCTTTCAGAGAGCGTTGCCAAAGTTGGATTTTAAGCCGATTTTTGGGATTCGACAGTCACGGAATCATGAGGGAACAATTAGTTATCATTGAAGATATATCACGTATTTAAGAAAATGAAAAACATTGTTCGATTTTTTTGGCTCTTAAATAGCAATGTCTGTAAATTTCACACATTTCCGTTTTAAATAATTTATTGAGTACCAAAAATATTTGCGCTGTTAGCATTTGTTATTATTATTTTTTTTAAATACACCGAAGATGCATGACCCCTTGTATCCGCCTTTGGAAAGTAAATTATTCTTAAGTATTAATTTGCATACAATTGTATTCTGAATTACAATTTGCAAAGTGTCAAATCTCCTAAAACCATACATGCCGGGTTTTAGGAATATTATTTAAGAATAAGAATCAGAATAAGAATTAAGAATAAGAATTTAGTAATACTAATATGAAAAAAAAATTAAACTGTGGATTCAAAGTTTCAGAAGTTAAGTAAAATAAATTAAAAAAATAAATTGCGACTTGTAGAACTGGCGACCATAAGAGGAAGGAGGCGGGGAATGTGGCGGCTAGCTTATAAAACTGCTACTTATTATTATTATTTTTTTTTTAAATATTGTTATTTTTGTTCTATATTTCGAGCACATGTTATTGAAATATATTCACACACACAGATTTTATTAATACACACAGATATTAATCACAGAATACAGCATGAATTAAAAAATCTAGGATATTTAAGTACTGTCGTACTGTACCAAAAACACAATTTTTCGTGCATTTGCTATTTACCACATTTAAAAAAAATGTCTGTTATTGAATTATATTTTACAGAATAGTGCATGAATTGAAAAAGTTTAAGATTTTTAAGTACTCTCGTATTGTATCGAAAGCACAATCTTTCGCGAATTTGCTATTTTTCCATATTTTTGCATTCCCCCCCCCCCCCTCCCTAATCTATTTTTTTTAAAAGAAATTTTTCTTATATACTTTTAATTTTTGATACTTTAAAAAAAAATTGGTTTCTCAGATATATTTTTTTAAATATATGAAAATAATTATAAATATTCTAATGGAATACAGTTAATTATCCTTTGTTGTTTAAATATCTTTTTCCAGAAAATGCATTACTAACTCACTAATCTATTGATTAGCAAGAAGTGATGGTGGATAATATTTCGTCTTCCGCTACCAGATGAAGTGAGAAATAATTATTATAATCGAATTTTAATCATGAGTGTGAATTGCGAAGGACTTCAAGTTTTTATCACTTCATCTACAAAAATAACAGGTTTTCTATAACTTCACTTCTAATTAATTAAGAACTAGCTGTTTAACCCGTTCTACGCACGGGAGTTCATGAATTTAATTATAAAACCAAAATTAAAAATAAATATCAGTACAATCAAATGTATCTATGTAATATGTAGAAAAATATTTTTCTACTACTGTGCATTTTTTAAAATAAAATTTAACTTTCCATGTTGCTATGGCAGCAAGCGAAAAAACGATATCTTTGGAATAAGGGAATAAATAGAATAAAAGGTTTTGTTGATGTTTGTGATAAAATGTTTTTCTTTATTTTTTAAAAAAAGTAATAATTAAGCACAGTTAAATAATATCTAATTATTTGCATGCGAGGTAAAAGAATTATCGTAATACCCGCTGTAGCTTCTTAGTATTGCAGCGTGGCGTACGTAATATGTATATCTCACATTGCAGTAAACATTTAGAACTGGTCAGAACTCGCGCGATTACGGGTTAAACATAAAAAAGAGCAAAAATTCGTCAAAAATATAAAATAAAAAAAAATTATTTAAAATTTTCAAATTTTTTGACCCAATTGTTCATGACCCCCCTACCAGCAACCCGTGTGCCAAATTTCCTGTGGTTTCCGAGTTTTTGTGGATTTTGCACGGATTTTAATAGGCTAGATTTTAAAACATCCATTAAATTAGTTTTAGAACCATTATACTGCAAGAAATGAGGTCAAGTAATTGGCCAAGAATACCATACATTCTTTTTAAAATGTCTAATACAACAATGTCTCGTTATACGCGTGTAAGAAAACTATTCTTTAAGCATTTTATCTTTAATACATCAGCGTCACCCCTTCCGTGTTGGTCATTTATTTATTCAAGATACCTCTCAACTGATCTTCCTCAACGACCTAATTTGCATGCGGATGAGCAAAAATAAGTCAATAGTAGTATCGTAATTTTTAAGGGATTACAAAACGCGTCGCATGCATACAAGAACATCCTTTTGGAGAATAATCTGCTAAATATGGTCTTTTAATCTCGATTCCTCTCGTCTGTCATTAGTTCAACCGGAAACAATAGAATGAATCGAACTAAAATCGTCTGCCTAATCAGCACTGGCGCAGAACAACTCCGGAATGAGTTGCTGCTGACGGCCAATTGTAAATGAAACATGATGTTTTATAATAAGAGAATCTTCTTATTGTATCACTTTTTTTAAAAGATGCTTATGCGTAACGCCAATCAACATCTGACCTTTTTCATAGACGTGAATTATAGAGACATTAATTTTCAGTTGTTTTGGAAGAATAAATATCGAGATGATAAATATTCGTGATCCTATTTGACACAATGAGTTTTCTTTTCTTTTCTTTATTTCAAATGATACTTCTTAACATTACAGACTTTAGACACAATTTACAAATGCTGAAGCAGTTAAAAGTATTAGTTATTTAAAAAGTTACAGGAAAAATTAAATTTATCGTACGTTTTGTTTACATTTATACTGTATCGTAACCACCAGTAAGCAAATTTATCATAAGTGCCAATGCGATGTCGCTTACGATAAAGAATACAAATAGAGCGCTGCATATTCATTGCTTTCCCTAATATTATAAATGTATAATCTAGATTTTCGTAAATGAACATTTCTGCAGGCAAAAATCAAAAACGTGGACGAATGTTTTTCATGGTTTGTTGTTTTAAGCTGTTTTAATTGATAGAACTATAGTAATTAATCTCAGTGTAACATTATTTAATTATAAATATGACTCTGGAAAGTATTTTGAGAGAAATGATTTATTATGAGTATATTATAAGTTATAGATGTGTGAATATAAAATTTTTTGATCAAATTCTGCTTAAAACTCTAGATGCAATGCATCCCAAAAGACGGGGGTTGACAACGGGGGTTTCTTAATTTACAATTGAAAAAGAAGAGTGACAATTTCAAAACAATTTATAATTATAAATACTATCAGGACAATAATAATAATAATACTATACAAAAATAATATTACGCAATCACAGGCTTTCTGATAAAAAATAAAACTTAAATTTCACTGTCCCAAAAGTTTATAGACATTTCATTTTTTTTTTCGTTTCATGTTCAAATTTTTAGGCCGTTTTTACTAATTAGTTAAAAAACTCGATCAGGCATACTCTCACAAAAAGAGTTTGGAGAAATTTTGACTTTAATGAAAACACCAACTTCCTTCACTTTGTTGCTTTATATCTTGAAACGTTGCAAATTGACGCCCATTAGCATATACGTCTCTAGTTAATATTCCTCAGAGGTACTCTATTGGATTCAGTTCTGGACTTATGTCTGGCCAGTCCATAACAGCTACTTGGTTTTGTCTAAGCTACTGTATTGTAGAGTTTGACATGTGAATGGAGCAATTGTCTTTCTGGAATATCCATTTGTCCCCACCTACCAACTTTTCACGTGGAAGTAACTGTACTTCAAGCGTTTTCTGGTAATCTTCGGAACACTGACGACCTTTCAAAAAAGCAATATCAGTTGTTCCATTATCAGAAAATGCTCCCAACACCATGAGTGAGCCCCATCCTTGTTGTCTGCTGAAAAAAGTTCGTGGTTTCTTGAAAATATCGTGCCAGTAATATGCCCAACTATCGGGGACATCTAAATTGAATTTCTTTTCATCATTGAAAAGAACACTCAACCATTCATCTGACCAATTCATGTGATTTCGGGACCAGTGAACACGACAGTCTTTATGCCGCTTTGCAAATTTTGGCGAACTTAGTATTTTGCGATAATGAAGAAATGTACTTGCTTGCAGCCGTCGATGGACTGTGGATTTTGATACTGGAACGCTTACTTCCTTAGAAACTGACCGTACAGACAGGTTCTGGGCTGAAATTAATCTCAAAATATATCTGTCTTGCCGTTTAGTTGTTTTATTTGGTCGTCCAGAATGGGAGTTTGTTTCAAAATTGTCACCTTTTGACAGAATTCGGTAAATACCAACCATGTTGCGTCCAGTTTTTCTTGCAATGTCCACAACTTTCCATCCACGAGCCTTTAAACGATAGATTTTCAAAATTTGCTTTTTGGAAAACTGCACATTGCGAGGCATCTTTGCAATCAGTCGGAAACGAACAGAGAGATTAGCTTTTACCTCAAGAAACTATCGCGTTACAAGTACATGACCTTGGAATATGCAAATTTTGGATATCAGTACTTAAATTAGCTTTTAACACCAGTTGTCTATATATTTTTGGGACAGGATTTTGGCTCATATAGCGAAATCAATTCGTTTGGTCAAAGAACTCGTTACTTAAAGATAACAAACTGATGTAGGATCTTTTTTTTTTGTTTTTATTTTTTTTATATTAAATCCATGACTGTTAAAAGTTGTTTGAGCATTTTATTATTTTTATTTCATCATTATATATTTGCATAATTTATTTCGTCTTTCTTACTCATTTAGTTAGCTCTTAAATAAAAAAAATGGTTGTCTATAAACTTTTGGGACGCACTTTATATCCCATTAGAGACACTCAATAATGAATCCATGCGATTTAAAGGTGAGTTAAAATAGTATTTCGTTGACTGCAACTCACAAAAAATTCGACGAAATTAAGATTTGTTGAATAAAATCGTTCATTCAAAAACTTCATGCAGTTCCTTCACATTATTACCACAATAAAAGAAAGTATGCCAACCACACGAATTTGCCGACATATATGTAAACTACAGTCCCTGGCCAAATTATTAGACGCAGTTGTTTTTATTATAATATTTGTTAAATATCTGGAAAGATACATGAGGAATTATCCTGAAACTTCAGGAGTGTAAACAACATGATAGACGTCATATATTTCCGAGAAGATTTTTTCTTGAAACCTCATAAGGGGCCGTCAAAAAATTGAAGAAAAACGAATATGTTTTTGATAACCCTGTAAAAACCAATACCACAAAAGCATTGAAGAGGTATCACACGCTTAGGAGGCTTCTTTTAATAAATTGTGTTCATTTTTATGAGGATTGCACGTATACTCGTGGAGAAATTAAGCTTTTTATAAGAACAATTCCAAATTTCACCAAGTGTTTTGCTTATAATTTTCAGAGTTCTTAATATAAAAGAATTTTCTTTTCAGGAACGATGACACGCAACATTATATACAATACCCTGCAATCAGAATTTAAAAATAAGAAATATTGGAAGAAAAATGAGCAGGTTCACTAAATATTGTTTCACTGCGCATGCGCGAATTCAATCAAAAAATACTGTGCATAATATATTAGCTAAATGTATAGAGCAACTTTTGTGAAAGTTTCAAAAACATAGTTTAAAAATTCTGATAGTGATAGTCGATAGAATAAGCTTGAAATTCGCTGTTCCCAAAAGGAAGCAAAAAGATGAGGGGCGGTATTCAAATATTCAATGAGAGACACTTCATTCTTATTATGTCAACTTTCATAAGCTAGTATATTTGAATACAACCCCTCAGTTTTTTGCTTCAATTCGAGAACAGCGAATTTCGAGCTTATTCTATCGATGATTACTATCAGAATTTTCAAGCTATGTTTTTGAGACTTTAACAAAAGTTGGTCTATACATTTAGCTAATATATTATGAACAGTATATTTTGATTGAATTCGCGCATGCACAGTGAAACAACATTTAGTGAACCTGCTCATTTTTCTTCCAATATTTCCTATTTTTAAATTCTGATTGCAGGGTATTGTATATAATGTTGTTTGTCATCGTTCCTGAAAAGAACATTCTTTTATATTAAGAACTCTGTTAATTATAAGCAGAATACTTGGTGAAATTTGGAATTATTTTTATAAAAAGCTTAATTTCTCCACGAGTATAAGTGCAATCCTCATAAAAATGAACACAGTTTATTAAAAGAAGCCTCCTAAGCGTGTGATACCGTTTCAACGCTTTTGTGATATTGGTTTTTACAGGGTTATCAAAAACATATTCGTTTTTCTTCAATTTGTTACGGCGCCTTATGAGGTTTCAAGAAAAAAATCTTCTCGGAAATATATGACGTCTATCATGTTGTTTACACTCCTGAAGTTTCAGGATAATTCCTCATGTATCTTTCCAGATATTTAACAAATATTATAATAAAAACAACTGCGTCTAATAATTTGGCGAGGGACTGTACATAATAAAGGTTTTGCAAGAAAATAAATCTAAGATCGTTAGTATTACCTTCCAACTGTTTCGCCAAGTTTTTCAAAAAGATTTCTGTTTCAGATTTAATTTACCCCGCAAAAAAAACGTATTCATTATTCGAAAAGCAGAATCATGTTTTAAGAGGAAAGAAAGCTGTAAAGCAAACGGAACAATACAAATATCGCTTAAAAGATACAGACATGTGCAAAGAAAATTTTCTTAAAAATCAAGGTAAAGATGTGTTCATATTTATATGCAAGCTTTGATTTACAGTAGGTTTTGGGGCATTTATTGCACTTTTGCAACCACTGCTATTCAAAAAGATATTTTTTAACATTGAAACTTCCACTTATATGAAAAATGAAATTGTTTGTGTTGTCCCAATAACTGTAGTCATGTATATTTAAATGCTTCCCCTCGGTGACCGTCGATATACTATGAAATATTAGCATGGAAATATGGAAAACAAATTCATTTAGAAAAATCGTCTATAAAAAGTAAACTTCTGTTGCGTCTCCACATGGGCCAAAATGTCATGATTTTTGGTTGTTGCTTTTCTGCTGATATCTAATTTTTAAAAGTCTCATATTACTCTCAATTTGAATATTTAATAACTATTGATATACTGCAGAATAATAATTAGTAGATGTGTGATAAAATCCAGATATATCAAAATGCATAATTCTTCTTAGTAAAATGCCGAGATATAGTGGTGCATTGTATGTACCGAAATAATCATGAATTCGTTTCCCGAAATTAAACCAATCCACACAAACAGCACTAGATGAAACATAAGTCTTAAATCGCGTGAATTATTTTATTATATCAGAACATCGACACAAGAACAGAGGGTGGCCTCGCTTATTCTATAATTTTATATCTAATCATTTTTAGAAAACAAGATTTAAAACTTGCACTAGATTTTGGCATTTCAAACGCAATTGATCCTTTAATACACTCGATTAATGCCAAGTTACTTGAATTATTCATCAGAAATTGGCGATGCCAAACCTCTAAAAACAAATTCTTTTAGAAAACAGTAAAAAGAAAAGACTTTGTCAAAGCAAAAGAATCTGTTTTACTAAACACAAGAGTATCGGTTCAACTAAATTCTATGCTTACAAGTTTTATGCTCGGCCAGTGAGTTCAAAAAACATCTGCTAAAGAGATGGGAGTTCCAAAGAAAATCTTTATAAAACACTGATTGTATTACTTCATGCCATGTTGATTTATGTGAATAATGCATTCAATAGTGTTTTACTAGGAAGTTTAGAACACAGATTGAATTGGATAAAAGACGCATTCTCCCGAATCGAAGTGTGATATAATGAAAAACTGTTATGCAATTCTTCTTTGAATAGTTTGAAAATGATTTTTTAACTTTTTATGCTTTAGAATTTGATAATTGTAATTTTTGGTTGTAATTCTACGATTTGTCATGATTAATGAATGTTTACATTACAGATAGGGCTGCAACTCTTTCTATTTAAAAAATACTAACTTTAACTAAGACATGAACAACATAAACAAATGTTTGAGTACACTGCAAAAAAAAATTGTCGATTTTACGGTAGAATACTAGCATCCCAGCTGCAAGTATTATACCGTAAAATTAACAGTAATAAACAGTAAAATAAGCAGTAATACGGTACCGCGCATGCATGGCAGTTTTCCCCATAGAACATTGTGTGAAATTTTTTTTTTTTTGTGTGATCCTGTAAATGAAATGCTTTGCACCCATATTAAAAAAAAAAGCATATTTTAGTGCGCGTCATAATTGCATATCAATTTCATCCTAATTCAAATGACGTAACATCATCAAAATGCACTTGAAACGTTTTTTCATTATTGACTGGAATGTAACGGAATGTACTTTTGACTGTACCTGTAAATAAACTATTAATGCTACACACTTCATTTTCAATAGGAATCAGGCTATAGTAAACGTCAATAACTTACAAAAATATCAGGGCAATCCGAGTATATTTACAAGAGTTAGAGCACGGACGGACGTCCAGACGTCCAGACAAACCGAAGTCATATACGCTTTTCAACTAGGTTGAAAAGTGTTAAAAAAACATCGAAAATGTACATGAGCAAACACGGTGTACAGAAAAAAAAAAGGAAAAAAAATTTAATACATTTTAATAGCCAAATTGTCTCATTAAAAAAAAAACGGATATAGCCATTCGACTAGAAATTATGTCTTATTTTGGTTTATGCTTAAAAAAATAATAAGCTTAGGGGGTTGTCTTAAGGCTGAAATTGTACCAAACTCTGAATTTTTCAATACGAAAATAACTTTTTTGACGTCATATTTGGTTTTGTCGGTAAAGTTTACCTTAGGATACCAAAGCGGGAAGTCATTCGACCTAGTAGTTTAGGAATTATGAAGGTTTACACTTTGGATCTCCTCAGATTAAATTCATTTTTAATCGTTGCAAAACAGATTGCAATTCGGGTAGTTTTTTAAGTATAATTCAAGGACAACTTGGCGGATTGAGCAGCAGTACCTGACTAATCATGCACCCCCCCCCCCCCCCCGCCCGTTTGAGGGGACCCGATGGGGTAATCAGGATATTTTCGTTACTAAATGATTAAAATTGGTCAAAAACGTTTTCCAAGATTTAGGAAAGGGGTGCGGTCCATTGTTTCCCATAGCCCATGCTCCTCCACCCACCCTAAAAAAAAAGGAAAAATAAATAAATAAATAAATAAAAATAAAGAACGAGCTACATCATCACAAAACTAATAGTTAAAATTTTACTATAACAACTTAGAACTTAGTTGTCTGTTATGCTTTCAAGGGCGATTATTAACATTAATATTATTTTCCTTTTAACGAGGCAAGTTAAAACTATTTACATGATGACCAATTTGGGGCATTTTTCTCTTAGACGTCTTATGACATAAACCGGGACAACTTTGCCAATTTTTTTTTTTCATTCCCATCTTTTGCTTCTTCATAATGTTCAATAATGCTTCAAAATCGTCTTGAACTCTAGTTTAAGAATATGTGGTAAAATGTTAACTTTGGTAAGCATTTCTTTTTTTTTTTTTTTTTTTGCACGTAATACCGTGTTAGCAAAAGGGACAATTTTGCCAACTGTCTAAAAATCAGTGAAAATCAACAATAAAACACTGGGGAAATGAATTTTATAATTAAAATAAGGTATTTAAATCATGACATATACATTTCAATAAAAAAGCAAAGAAATGGAAGAACAGTTAGAAAAAAAATTCAAATATTCTTCTCAGAAAATGAAATTTTTCCCTTTTTCTATGCAAGGAAGGTCAACAATATACACAACATCGGCTACGTTGACGGACGCCTCATTCCGAACAATAGGAAAATGGGTATTCCACCCATTGTCTTTCGTTCTAAGGTATGACACCTCAAAGTCTTCATGTCCGTAATAATGGGTGATTTTTGTAGCATAATGTTCCACACTTTTTTTTCGCCAAGAACTTAACGATCACAAACATCCCAACCTTCAGTTGTATGAAGTTTTTACCATCTTGGGCTAACTTGATGTCTTCAATCATTGATGATTTGATGATTGTTCAGGTTGCTTGTGTTCTGTATCTTGTTCGGGTTCTGCTTCTTCCTCTGGTACTACACCTTGCTCGGATTCTGATTCCGATGTGTCATGCAAGGAGAACGCGCAATCCGATTTATCAAAAAATATGAAAGAATCTAGGTAAATGACAAAATTCTAGGATGGCAAAGTTGTCCCACTCTTCCCAAGATTCCTGGTGCAATTTTGCCAACTAATATTATCAACCATAAAAATAACATTAGATCATTTAATAATTCTCCAAACTACCTATTTTTAACAGACATTATTTTATTTTTTCAACATATAAAATAGGCATAAAAGTCTTAAAAACATCTCTAAAATCACATAAAACCAGTCAGATGTTAAAAGTTTCACAAAAGTAAAATATTTTCACCTGTTGCCCAGGCATTCTCAATACTGATGTTATGGTTTTCTGCTGTGTCAATCGATTTGTTTGAAACTTCCATTCTGTCTTTTCTGAACGTGTTCTGTGTTGTATGAAAATGGATGGATCTGGGGTGATGGAGGAACTTGGAATAAATATCCCCATCACCCCAGATCTATCCATTTCAAATTAATCAGATCAGATACGGAAAAACTTAACTATCAACAGACATCAGGGATATACAAGGATGAATTTCAAAGATAAAGAAGGAAAAGATAATTCATATATAGGCATGACAAAAAGAAAAATTCAAGACAGAGTCAAAGAACACAGAAGAGATGTAAACTTAAGTAAATCAACCACTGCAATAGCCAGATTAAACAATAAATCCCCAATTACAATAGACTTCAATAATGCTGAAAAATTAGCCAACTATAATAATTTAAACTACGCATTACAGAGAGAAGCAATAGAAATATACACATCAAATTCAAAACCTTGCAATGATATGGTTCACGCCAAAATTGATACCAGATGGCGCCAGATGTTGTTGGGAAAAGACAGAATGGAAGTTTCAAACAAATTGATTGACAGAGCAGAAAACCATAACATCAGTATTGAAGATGCCTGGGACAACAGGTGAAAATATTTTACTTTTGTGAAACTTTTAACATATGACTGGTTTTATGTGATTTTAGAGATGTTTTTAAGACTTTTATGCCTATCTATATGTTGAAAAAATAAAATAATGCCTGTAAAAATAGGTAGTTCGGAGAATTATTAAGTTAGAAAATGACATTATGAAAGATCATAGATTTAATAACATTAGATCAAGTTCCAAAAGCGATTCCGAAAGCTTATTATATACTTTATCAGACAAAATAGGCAGTTTTTACTTACGTTTGGTTTAAAAAGGTGAAACGGAACACTTTTTTAAATGTCCAAAATCACCTGTTTCACAGTTACAAAATATTTTCACTGATAACGGCCATAAAACAACTAATAAGACAGAAAACGCGCAAGAATAGTGTCACACAATGTCTTCTTTGTGAAATGAAAACACTAGTGCCTATTTTAATTAGATCGGGAACTTCTCAGAGCGCCAAAAAACATATTTTTCAAAAAGTGGCAAAGTTGTCGATGGTATTTAGATAAGCAAAGGAAAAGTTTGCATACAAATACTCGCATCAACCAACCCATCATTTTTTATACTAGTATCCTACAAGTTTTCCTAACAGTATTTTTCTTAAAGTTGTGATCATCTTTCTTGTGGCACAATAAATACAGATGTGAATAGTACCTGGTAGGGTGGGTTGGGGTGAGTGGAACCCACTTCTTTATGGAATACTTCATTGTTGAAGCTTTATACAGAAATTTTTAAACAGTTTAATTTGAACTTATCAACTTATTTCATTTAAGACTACATTAATAAACAAAAGTTTATCATTAGATTCTAAAATAATGCTTTAAATACTTTTTAACTGCTTTTCTTTTAAAAAATCAGGTGGGTGTCCCACTTACCCCATGATAAGGGGTAAGTGGGACCACCACTCTTTATTTAAATTTAAAGCAAGCATAACTAAAGAAGAGATAAGTGGGTATAATAAGTATAGAAAAAGATATGATAAAGTACAGAAATTTCCACTATGAAATATTTTATTGCAAATGTATCCATGTACGAGATATCTACTCGCATTAAGATCAGTATGACAGATAATTATAGGATGAAAAGCAAAACAAGCACATCTATGAAATTTTTTGAAAGCCTAAAGGCATATGTTTTACTTTAACGTATAAAACAGTGCCGAAGAAATATAATAAGGTTGATTAAGATTAATTTTGGCATATTAGCAAACACTGTAAGTTGAAAAAGAATTTGGAAACACTAAATGGAAGCGTCTACTTAAAGTTGACTGATTGATAATCATTATTACTTCATCCTCAGTAATAATTCCAACATCATCTGCATACGGCCAATAAAAATGTCTCACTATTTATGTTCTTTCTTACAAATTTAGCAGTTCTTTTTCATTGTATCATCAACTTCTAAAATTAGAGCTACATAATACTTTTTTTTATGTAAGTTTCACAAATACATAGTCACCAGCTTTAGGAGGGTTTTTTTTTTTCCAGCAAAACTATTAATTTCTTCTAGGTCTTCATAATTGTCTTTTAATTCATTTATATAAATATCTTTATTAGAGTTGCCTTTCTCTTCAAAATAGTCACTATCTTCTACAAAAATACCACTTTCTTCTACATATTCAGTTTTATTTTTTTTACTTAGAGTTTTCTCTTTATTCTTTATATTTCCATCACTTTTTTTCTCTTAATTGTTGCATGTATTCTTAATTCGTAATGATTTGAACACCTAAAGATGCGTTAGATCTCTTTGATGGAATTGTTTGCAGATGGAGACGTACACGTAAAGGTGACACACCTTCTATATTCAATTTGAAAAACTAAACATAACCATAAGTACTATAGAAATTTAAGGCAACTTGTTTAAGACACAATGCGGAAACTTATTTAAATGTACTTAGTGGGATAGGTGGGACAACTTAATCCCACTTACCCCATAATGAGGGGTCCCATTTATCCCATAATGAGGGGTCCCACTTACCCCTAGTAGGCTAAAATTACGGGGTAAGTGAGACCCCTCCTCTTAAACTCTTTTTAATAACAGTTTTAATAAAAATTCAAATTACAGTATGTATTTTAGCTTAAACTTTGCACAAGAGTTTATTAAACATTAAAAAATAATGACTAACTTGGAAAACACCTCTTGGGAAAATGTAGCTTGAACTCTTTAAACAAACTATTCTGGAAATCTATTTTACATTAGTTCTATGACATGAAAAATAAATGAAACAAAGCTCAAATATATGCAAAACCCATCAGTGTGACGAAGTGTGACATGATCAATGCAAATAAGTGTGAAATATCCTGTATATATTTTAGTTTGAGAGAGGTGACCCACTTACCCCAACCAACTCTACAAAATTTATGTATGCATACAACAGGTATGAAGTTCAGTACTATTTCACTTAAGCATGACTAACGTTCAATTTCTATGGATAGCTAGAAGGGGGCCCTAAGAATGATGCTTGTCTCAGGGCCCTAGATAGTCTAAGTCGGGCCGTGATGAGCTGTAATTTTGGATTCGTATATTTGAAACTTCTAGAAATTGATTTCTGTTGAAAATTTATTGATTATATCATAATTTTTCCAAAAATTTATTTCAGAAATATTAAAAAAAAAAAAAAAAAAAAAAAAAAAAAAAAAAAAAAAATTGTTTTTGAAACAAATACCTAATTTTTTTTTTTTTTTTTTTTTTTTTTACATAAATTGAAAGAAAACATAATTTCCAGTCGAATGGCTATTTACCGCTTTCTTTCTTTCTTTTTTTTTCTTTTCTTTTTTTTTTTGGGAGGGGGGGGGGGGGTAGTTCGGAGATTAAAATGCATTGGCTGATCTCTCTTATTATTTATATATTTATTTATTTATTTTTATTTATTTTTATTTATTTATTTATTTATTTATTTATTTATATATTTATTTTATTTATTTATTTTTGCCAACCGTACATCAAACTAAATAAACATATCCCTATTTTGTCGCATAAAAATATTTAATATTAATGTTTGCCAATCGAATTGCACAAATTTTTCCTCTCTTAAGAAAGTCAAAAAGTTTTTAAAAACAAAACAGGTAACCTCGTTACTGCTAAATTCCTTAATCTGTTGATTTACAAGTTATAACAAAACCGCTGTAGATTGGAATGTTTTTATTTTATTTTTATTTATTTTTTCTATAAGACGCTTGTAAACCAGATTAGTTACAAATGAATAATAATAATAATAATAAAAACAGCGTTTTACATACATACTGGATAAATATCAATAAATGGGTCAGACACTACAGTTATAATAAAATGTTTCATTATCGTTGTTTTAAAACAGCATTAATCTTTTAAAATTCATTTCAAATTCAATGTTTCTTTTCAAATGTACTGACACACTTAGTCAACGTATTAAATACACTAAAAGCACATTGAAAGCTCTACTAACAATGAACAACCATAAAATAAACCGCTTTTACAACCGACTTTATTAGTGCAAAGAGTCATCTATATTCGTTTTGGATTTAAAAAAAAAAAAAAAAAACTAGGTCACAAGAACGCATTTTTGTGACCTAGCATGGAATATATCTTTTTGTGGCATTTTAAAATTAAATCGCATTAAAAATGTTAGTCAATTTATAATGAAGACATTCTTAAAAGACAGTATATCACTACAGAAAATTTCCATCCGCAATATTTTTATTTAAATTATGGTGAATATTAATTATTTTCATGATTATTAACAAGAGAATAAAATTTATTTCAAACTACTGTCAAAGCGTTATTATAAAAAAAAATACACAATTCATATTTACGCCAGCATTTTAAATTTGAAATTACTAATCAAAGTGTTGAATCGTTTTTACACCCTTTTATTTAACTTAACTTGGTATGTAAAGAGGGTTTCTTCTCGCTCCTTTCCTCATATAATAGAATTATGAAAATTGTGTACAAAGGTGTATTTATGATGACAATACACCATTTTAATATTTTTAGAACGTAATTATAAATTAATACATAAATTTTAAGGCATTTTTCCGTTGGCCAGCTGCAGATTATAAATCCCCAAATATTCTTCATGGTTACAACTAGAGATCGACCGAAATTTCATTTTCTGTTTCGGTTTCGGTGCGAAATCGGAGTTTCGTCGAATATTCGTTTTCGGCGAAACTCGCCAAAATTTCGGCCTGACCGAAACTACCTGTATTTCAATATCTCGTTTCTTCTTTCGAAAATTTTCATCTTTACTGATTGATATGAGTTCAATCAGCTCAAATGAGACACTGTTTATTGCTGTGAACTCCACTGTTTACCATTATCCGTCATGACTGATTCATGATGCGAGTGTAAATTATAAAGCAATCAATGCACACATCACTAAACTTAAAAGACGCTTATCACGTGATCTTTAAAAGCTGCAAACTTAACAGTAATAGAAAAATTTTACTTTGAAACTCCAGATTGTCTCGCATGCTTTATGAGAAAGGTGTTGTTAAAACATATGAAGATTTACGAAATTTATTACAAAAGATAAATCGAGGTATGTATACTTAAAATATTTTCTTATTAGATGAAATTCGTATAATTGGAAACTATTTCTGTCTTATTGATAAATTAATTGCATTTTATTTTAGTAACGTAATTAGTTATTATTAAGTAATTATTAATTATTTGTTATTAATTAATTAATTGTTAATTATATGAAGTTATGTATGTATTAATCAGTTTTTTAAAGTTTTTGACTATTTCGGTTTCGGTTTCGGCCGAAAGTGGGAAGATCGCCGAAATTCGGTTTCGGTTTCGGTTTCTGTCTTAAAAACCTGTTTCGGTCGATATCTAGCTTACAACTGTTTAAGAGCTACCAAAAGGATGGAGTTAATTGTGCGCCAAACCATGCCCGCCAGGAAATGCGCTGTGATTTCATAAATTTTATTAATAAACTAGCTGACCTGTCCGGCGTTTCCCGGGCCCGTGATAATAACCTTAAACAAAACTCAAATTTGCATGATTTTTATTTATTTATTTATTTATTTATTTATTTTTTTCTAAGAAGCTGCACTAAGGGACCCAAGAAGGAGATTATTATTCAAAATTGTTGGTAGCTAAGGTCCGAAATTTTTTTTGCATTCAAGTAGTAGTTTGAAGTCCTAAGAAGTTGTCAGAAAAAAAATAAGCTAGTGAATCGGACGATTTTAAGAAAGCTATAGTAGGGGGCCCAAAAGTGGCCAACTGATAGAGCCCTAACCCTAAGAGGAAAACATCTTAAAAGTTCCTAGTACTTAGCACTTTAGATCTTCAATTAGCCGAAATTAAGCATAGGGTATAAATTAATCATTAGAATAAAATTTTAAAGAAATGCTTTAAAAAGGGCCTTAGGCTCCCCCCAAAAAATATGAGGGGATGGCTCGGGATGAGGAGTTCAAGACTTAACTTTAAAGTTATTCATTGAGAAGGTGACACAGTTAGGGGTGTGAAAAATGTATGGCGCACAAAAAGTTCAAGGGGATAGGGTCCTAACTGGAATGTAGAAATAGGAAAATAACTAAATTGAGAAAAGGCTCCAAAAACAAAGAAGATCGCATTAAAAGGGGGCAAGTTATTAACAATTTAGAAAACAAAAACTTCAAGGGGCTCCGTACTGGGCCCCAGGGGGGCAGGGTCTTAACTAGAACGTAGAAATAGGAGAAAAGCTAATTGGAAAAAGGGCACCAAAAACAAAGGAGATCGGGTAAAAATGGGGCAAGTTCTAAACAATTTAGAGCAAAAAATAAGCTGGTCTTAAAAAAAATAAAAATCTGATCCTCAGGCGCATCAGGATGTGCCTTGGACTATCCGCACCCAAATTTTCAGACTTCTACATGCGGTAGATTTCGCTAGCCATCGCACACACACACACACAGGCAAACAACTTTGTTTTTAATAATTAGTATAGATACAATAGCAATCTAAACTATACGATGAAAAATGTAAATTATTTGCTCGGTGTTTCTTTTCAACACTGATGACATTTCCTATTAAAAAGTATTAATAAAATTTGTTTTAAATCTTAACTTAATAAATAATTTCACTTTTGAGAGGAACAGGAAAATAAGCCTAATTTTCAATATTCAATATCTCTGAACCAATATTGAATACCTCCTGGGACATCAGAGCGCACCCTTTAGGCGAAATATCCCCAAATTTAACTGTACTTGCTGGTGATAGCCAAAAACATATATATATGAAATTTGGTTCAATTATATACATAATGTGGTAGCGTGAGACGTTGTATATATAATTAATAAATTCCATTTATCGTTTGAAACGAAAAAACTTTATTTTAAATTAACACATTAAAAAAAGAAAACAAAAGTAAAAATGAAAAATTATGATAAGCATCCATGCTGTAAATTTACATGGTCAGCCAAACTCTGATTCTGACGTCCGCTCAAAGTGGAACCTCACTCTCCAATATTCCAAATCCAACTGATTCAACATTTAACTCCTTCCACCTTCAACTGCCGTCAGCAATTTCACTTCCCAGGGGCTTTCCTTGCATTCCAGGAATTTCCCAGAAAACATTGCATTTCGTAGGGGTCCAGTTCTTTGTATCCACAAGAACAATACTTTACAATTCTTATCTACTCATTCAGATAACATACCATTCAATACAAAGCATGTATTGCAGCTTGGCTTATCTCAAAGTGAAAATGAAATTCACACTATTGATAGAATTTTTGTCAATAGAGATCAATCTGTCAGATTATTTTCATTCCAGAGAGATTATCCTTTTTCCACAAATAAGGGAGGAGTTGAAACATGTCAACTGATCACAACACCTCCCCCTAAGAAAAAATTTGTAGAAGAAATTTGGCATATACATTAATAGAATAAGCTCCTTCAATCAATTTCTAAAGAGGTCAACAAAGCACAAAGGAATTTTGAATAACACATGAAAAATCCCTATAAAAACAAACACATTCCCATACTCAGTATTTGATAGACCACACTGTCAACAGGATTTACTATGATCCCATAACTACAATACCTAAGTATAATTCCAGGAATAATTTATACAATTGATGCCCTAAGAAACAATTATGAAATATCTCACATACATATAATACCAAATTCAGATTACACTTTACATGATTCTAACAAAAAAAATAATAATAAAAAGAAAGAAAAAATCTATATACAACACAATGCCTAAAACGATTCACTTAAAAACTTGCTTAAAAGCCTAAATTTAGACACTTCTACAAACAAAAAGAACGCATACTAAATTATGCAATTATTAAATTAATGAAGTTTTATTATTACGAAAGTATTAAACATTAAATGATAAATAAACCCAATATAGATATTACAATAATGAGCACTACCAAATTTAGAATCAACTTAATTTAGAGAATTCTCCCAAAAACCAATATCTAAATTACTTCTATCAGAAAATCTTTTCGACAATAAATTTCGCTTTACAACTTCATGATCACAATTTTTCTTTTCAAAATCTTGTTTGATTTCAATAAATCTTTCTTTATGATCCGTTTTAAAAGCAGAATGCTCCATTCTTTTTAACTTTGAATTCTTTGAATTTTCATATCCACTTTCTTGGCATTTAGCCCCACAATTTACTCTATTATTATCTTTCATCCCAGAGTTAATTTTTCTGGCAACAGTCATAGGTGAACTCAATTTCTTACTAATTCTGTTTCTAACATGTATGAATCCCATACTACCAACAAAATACCTGGGTGTATTTACATCATGCTCAGAATTCTTTTCACGAAATTGACCTCTCTTACATGACCTTTTAACTATATCCATTTGAGACGCATCATCTTTTATATCGATCAATTTAGACCCTTTTTCCAAATTCCTATCTGTCACGTCTCCCGATGAATTTATCTCTATCTCATTAACAGACTTATTATCCCTTTCACAGATTTCATTTACAACCATTTTTCTAACAAATTTTTGCTCATGATCGCTAGACAATCTGAAGGTTTCCTGCCCATTTAATTCTCTCTGATTTTCCACCTGTTTACACACTGAATTTTTCTTATCCATATTTCCTAACTTTAATAAGTCATAAACAGCTGGTGTTATAAGGGGCGGAGAATTTAGTTTTCTCACAACTGCAACCACCACATTTTTTTCAACATACTCTTTTTCACCTTCCATCAAAGCAACCGGCACTGACACCAAATCCGCTTTTTGTCTATTTCCGAGGGCCGGTATAAGAAAGACATTTCCCACTTTCTTAGCACTCCACGGAATGTCATTAGCATCAAAAACCGCAATTCGCGCACCTGTGTCCTTAATCGCTTTTACTTTCTTACCATTCACGCATAAATCAACCATAGGTAATTCGGTTTCCACACCTTCCCTATTATTTTCACTTTTCCCATCACTAGTAATGATCCAAGCTATGCTTTTATCTTCATAATTAGTTTTACTTTTTAATAATTCCGGACAATTTGGACGGATGTGATCCACAGCCAAACAATTATAACATTGGACTTGTCTTTGCTTTTCGAAAGCATTGTCCCTCTTAAATTGGTCAGTTTTCCCACTCTCTTTCGTATTCTCAAATTCCGATTTTGATTTAATTTCCTTTCTACTTTTAGAATTAAAGCTGTCTTTTTGCTTATCCTGAAAAGATTTATTTTCCCACGGTTTTCTATCCGACCTGTTCTCTTCTTATACTCTCAAATTTATCCGATTTTTCCGCGAGTTTAGAAGCAATCTTTATTTCCTCCCAATCATCCATAAATTTTTCTTTTATCTCAAAAGGGACACGTTTTTTCAATTGTTCCGTGAGCATTAGTTCTTTTAAGGATTCAAAATCTCTCACTTCTAATGACTCTAACCAATTATCCAGATAACCCCTTAACTCATAAATCAGATCTACCCATAATTCACCAGATTTTCTTTGATGAGTTTCAAATTTCTGTTTTAAGGCGCCTGTACTTAGCCTAAACCTATCTAACAAAACTTTCTTTATATGTTGAAAATCATCACATTTGTCTGCTGGTTGTTTTACAATAATTTCAGCAATATCAGAAGGTAACAAAGGAATTAATTGACTGACCAGATCTTCCTGAGAAACTTTAGCTTTCTCGGCTTGCCTTTCAAAAATCATAAAGAAAAGAGTTATATCAATTAATTTAGAATCAAAGCGCGGAACTAAATCCTTTAAATTTACCTCAGGAGTTCTATGAAAATCTACACTGTAAAAAATATTAGTGTTACTTTACACCAAAAATGGTGGCAACAAAGTTGCCACCAAAAACGGTGTAAAGAAACACCCCTTGTAAATTGGTGTAATGAAACACCAAAAATTAATTAGTGTAAAGAAACAACACTTTTGGTGGCAACAAAGTTGCCACCAAAAGTGGTGTAATAAAACACCATCATCAATTTGGTGTGCTTTAACACCAAATTGGGTGTCCTACTAACTAATTCAGGATATGCCACTTCGATGCAGCATCACACCAAATTTGGTGTTCAAAATCTGTCGTCCCAAATTATCCTACGAGGAAAAGTGATTGAAAGGTTATGGATATTTATGTAAAGCTACAGGCATTTACTGGATTTTTCCCCTCTTAATTAAAAGATAACATATTTTGAAACAACTTTTATAATTAAAATTTAAAAAAATATATTGAGGATTTCAATTACAAATTTGCGAATTAATTTTGAAATATCCTTTTCTGAATCAAAGAGAAAAATATGTCTAAGTTTTATATAAATGTATAACAGTTTACAGAAAATTTAGAGATCTTTTTCTCTTTGATTCAGAAAAGGATATTTAAAAGTCAATTCGCAAATCTGTAATTGAAATCCTCAATATAATTTTTTTTAATTTTAATTATAAAAGTTTACTGATGTTTCAAAATATGTTATCTTTTAATCAAAAGAAGAAAAATCCAGTAAAAATGCCGGTAGCTTTACGTAAATATCCATAACCTTTCAATCACCTTTTCTCTTAGGATAATTTGGGACGACATATTTCCGGTCAAAGACTTGAAAAGAGCTATAAAAAATAATTTGGTGCTGCAAGATTTATCGGGTGTTTAATTACAACAATTATGATAGCAACTTTGTTGCCACCATTAATAAAACCTTATTCAATTACAGTTATAATTAAAAAGAATTCCATATAGAAATTTAACAATATAAATGTTGTGATTACATAAATGTTAAAATAAACTTAGTCAGGAAATTCTGTTAGACTTTGTATTTTTTCATGTCAAAATACTTACGTATTTAACAATGAAGCCACATGAAACTATTTGCACTTATTTTTAGTAGTGAAAGGGTTTAATCGATTTTCAATATAGCATTGTAGAAGTTATGGCCATCCCCCACTCTTATTAACACCTAATATTTTATTATCCTAGTAATGAATGTTTTGCGTTTTGAATAAATTTCTTAAGAAATACCCCAAGGAAAATGTTACTCACTTTAAATAAAAATTAATTTTAAAATATCACTCTTAAGAAGCTTAAATTAATTGGATTTAATTACAAGTATTACTTGTTAGTGATATTTAACTATGGCATCCCAACACATCTTACATTTCTGGTTATAACTTAGTTGGTCAATAGAATAATCAGGTAACCATGTATGCAGAATTTATTCAAAATTTTAATAGTAAGAATTAAGAACAAAATAACTTTTATGATATTTATTTAACTAATACTGAATTGGAAAGTATAATACACATTTGTCAATACTAAAAGTATTATATGAAAATAATCAGAGACTAATAACTAAGTAAGAACGAATGAAATACAGTGAAGAAAGAAAAAAAGTTAAATTCAAAATATCTTAAAGAAATTTGAATGCATTAATAAACAAAATAACCTAACTTAATTTGAACAGGCAAGCAATGCTTATAATAATTCTTAACAGCTTGCAGACCAATGGGTTAGACACATACTTTTCTCATAAAGTTAGCAAAAAAAATTATAGAATTTTCTCTGAAGACATTTACTTACTCATATCTTAGGTGGGCAAAGTTCTGACAGTAAGCCTTTGGTCAAATCAGCATATTTGCAATTTCACAATAAAAAAATGATTTTTATAAGCACATAAAAAAGCATAAGTCAAGGTTAAAAGTAAAGAACGGTTTTAGCTAATCATAAAAAAAAATTGCATATTGCAGTGTACCAAACCACACAAACAGCATATAATTATTACTTAACATTATCAAAACACATTTCATGGTTAAATATATTGATATTAACCAAAATAGTATACCTACAGTTAAACCCAAAACAGGCTTACACAATTTTTTAATTGTCATTTTGGATTTGTACTGTTCAAATTGCCCACTTAAGATATATTACACACAATATTATACAATTTTTATATGTAACAAAAAAAAATCTTAAGTATTACATTCCATGTATGAAACATCATTTAATGTTACCAAAATATGTTTTAAGACAATGTACCAGTTTCCATTTTTGTAGTAGCTGGAAAATGGATATCTAAATTGCAAGAGACTTGCATCCATAAAAAAAAATCTTGAACAGTCCTTATTAGACATTTTTTTAATTTTATATGCACCAAAATGATCATTGAAAACACACTCATAATCTTCTAAAAGAAAAAAAACTTTATCACTATCTGTTATAATGAGCAAAATTTTTGAAAAAATTGGTTCTTCTTCAACTAATTTCCTAACAATAAATAAACCACTAACATATTTTAAAAAGTTAATAGTAAAGTGTGAAACAGAATATAGTTCCCTAGTAAATCCTTTGTCTTTCACAATAACCTGAGCAGCTTCTGGTTGTATAGAACTTAATTCAAGTGGTTTGGTAATCCCAACCGATTTATTATGCTGAAGGTATCCATTTGAATTACAAGCATAATATGCTTGACGTAATTGATGGCGATTTGCTAATGTGAGAGTTATATTTTTAAAATTTTTTCCTATTGCAGCAAGTCTCTTAAAATAATAATGCTTCGCTTCAAATCTCAATGTCCAACAGTGACGGAGAGGCCCAAAATTTAACATGTGAGAAGGGTAATGAATAAGAAAGTGCTGCTTTGGTATCATCATTTTATCAGGAAAAAGTTCTCTAAAAAAATGTAGGTGGTCATCAATTCTAATTTTTAAATAAGCAATATGGTCTACTGTGAGAACAGGGGCAAAAATAAGTCAACAATACCCTTTAAATCTATAAACAATTTCCAATATGAATTGTCTTCAGGAATGACAGCAGCACACATTAACGGGAGTAATCTGACAAGTGTCCACATTCGAGCAGCTGTCTGATTTATTTTACATTTTTTATTTATTAAAGATGGTTTATCAATAGAATCTAAAGGTCCATAAGGCCACATTTCAATTTGTTTATTTATATAATCAATAGAAATTACTTTGTGTGTGTGTAAAGCTTCTAAAACTAAACCTGTTTCATATGGGACAACTCCTTCTAGCAAATCATGGGCAATATCAGGAGGGAGACCACGTGTAACATGAAAAAATTCTGAATTAAATGGAGAATTGTTTTTTATTCCATACTGAATTAACTTTGTGTCATCAGCAAGCAACTCTGTTACATGTTGTTTATAGTTTTCAGGAGTCCTCAATGTAATATGATCATCAGTATATGTGTTTTGTATCTCAGCCTTATTACACAAGCATGTTCTGCAATAACAGTTTACTTTATTAGAGAATGATTCCACAAAACCACCAATCATATTGCTTCCTAAATTGTCACCACTAATAAAAGACAGACAGCCAACAAAAGTTTCAGCTCTCACAGAAATTCCATCAGTTGCAAGAATATTCAAATCCTTAACTAAGGGTTCAACAATTTTACCAATACCAAAATATTTCACATCTGTACTTTTACAAATAATAACTAATTGAATTATATCAGTTGAAGATCTATACTGTGGATATACATTTCCTAGAACATAGTAAAATGCCAGTAATTTGTGAGTTTTTCTATGAACACCTAATGGGTTACAAATCTCAAATTCATCACAAAACAGATTTAATTTTAAGGAATGGAAGTTGGTAGAAAACAGGGGATGAGTTTTACAGAATTTACCATCATCAAAACTTGTTATAAGATTTTTGGCTTTGTCACACTTAGGGTTCACAACTTGTGTAAATACATCATCTTGCATCAACAAAAATTTCAAAGTTTTTAATATAGACACATAATGAAAACAACACGACTTGTTGAAACTATTATTTCCTAAAATATACTCAACAGGAAGAACCATTTGCATGTTTGTTTCATAGTACTTCATTCTCCTATAATTATTAGATAATGAATCAATGCTCTCAAAAATACAATTTTGTTTCAAAATTTCATTAATCTTTAGAAAACTCTCATTACTTATACTTAAATTAGAAGTTTCATTTTTAATTTTGTTAATTAAATAATCACTCTGCATTTCCAACAAAGAATTAAAATCCTGCAAGATTTTTTGGGTTGTGGACAAAGGTAGCATGTGTTTTTCCTGAGCTTTTAATAATAATAAACTAACATGTCGTTTCATTTTTGAATCAAAATTTTCTTCAGTTGCACCTATATCATCTTCTACATTTATTGATTCAAAGTCCATTAACGGATCTTTACTACAATTAATGTGACTTAAAAATTCTTCATCGCAATTATTCAAATTATTTTTACTTTTATCAGTGTGCGTATAATATGTATGTTTTCTACTCAAATGTGATCGATAAGAGGAAAAACTTTTGAATTTGGCTGTACAGCTTATGAAAGGGCAAAATATTGTTTTATTTTGTTTTCTATGTACATTCAAATGTTTTGAAATATCTGGCAGATTTTTAAAGCAGCTTACTTGTGGACAGTTGATACATGTTTTACATATGTAATGGCCAGGAAAAATAGATCTATCTTGAGAAAATGTATTCCTGTGTTTTCTATAAACATGAGATTTATATGCGTGAAAATTAGTAAACGTATTTGGACAGTCATGAACAGCACATTGCAAAAAAAAATTGTTTTCTTGGCTATGAAACAAGTTTAAATGAGTAAGATACTTGGTAAAAACTGTAAATGTTATGTTTGGGCAAAAATTACAAATTAAAACCATGATTATAAAAAAGATAAAGCACTAAACAATATAAATTGACTTAAGTATAAAATGTCTTTCTAATTGTTATCCTTACATACAATTTTTAAGTTTTTGTGCAAAGTTTACAACAATTGATGGTAATTTCTTCTTGTCTGACTGAATGTCAAAGATGAACTTTTCTATAAAAATAAGGGTTTTGATGCAACGTTTTGGATACTCGCAATTAAATATAAAGTATGATGCTATCAGATTGGTGACTGCTTCCGATAATGAATTGCAGTGGAGAATAATTTCATGCTCAGCTAGCACATAGTATTTTTCTTGTTTAGTCTCAAACCCAATGATTCCTACATGAGGCGATGAATAACCTGCTTTCTTAATGTCATCAATAGAAGTAGTTGCCTATAAGAGAAATTAAAATTAAAATCAGTGCTACTCGATTTCACTGCATGACAAATACAATTTTAATTTTTTTCTTTAAATATAGCATAAACCTCATCATGCGGTCGATGCAGTTTTTTTTTTTTTTCTTGGGGCCCATTTTGTGAAAAATAAGTTATTATTGTGAAATTTATCATATTTTTGTGAAAAATAACATTTTGTAACAAAGGATGAAATTTAGCTAACTCAAATTCAAACGAAGCATTTAATAATAATTTCTTCTTTAAGTCCTTCTGTTAAAGTTTTACTTTTCAGTGAACTTGTTTTGTTGGCAAATTACAAATTTTAAAACATAACGAAATAAAAATAATCAATGAAGAGTATGTTTTTATGGAATAGAAATTTGTGAAAGTGTCTATTTTTTTAAAATGAATTTTGTGAAGGAGAATGTTTTGTTAAATAAGATTTTTGTGAACGGGCTCTAAATAGACCCCAAAATTTTCCTGGATCGACCCTTGATCATCCAAGCATGCTATTATAAAACTTGATAACTGATAATGTAGAAGAAAGATTAAGACAAGATTTATCGTTTTATAGACAAAACATTTACCACATAGATTTTAGCTATATTTCACTTATACAAAGAGTAACGTGCAGAAAACAAACCAACTTAGAAAGTATGGCATGCAGGAAGAAAAATTATAAAGAAATATTTATTGATACTACAAGTTTAGTAATCCTTTAACAAACAGTTAAAGAGATTTAGCAGATTCTGATATGTAAAATAAAGAATGTATTTTTTCTCTTTCATCTGTTGTAACTGACTATAAATGCTTTATTTTGGCAGTCTATTGTAAATTACATAAATATGGGCAACATCAACAACAACAAAAAAGGTTTGTACAAGCAAATATTTATCATTTTGATGAGATCTTTAGTTTGATTCTTTATCAAGCAATTCAAATCTTTAATGAGATTGTGACATAAGGAAACAGACTACATTATCAGGGTTGTTTAATTTAAATGTAAGATTTGATAGATAAATATTTTTCTAATACTAGGTGAAATCTAAAAGTTATAGCTTCTAATCAATCTTAGAGACAAGTGACTCATTTTTTTAGCATATGAAAGTAATTTATAAACACATGAGCAACAATAGTTAAAGCTGATATTTGCAGTCTCCTTTCATAGAAACCTGTGAAATATAATATTAATTGAGGCGTATAATTTATTTATAAAATGTGAAAACATTGCCGTATTTATTATAGTGCTACATTTTACCTATTATTCAATTGTAATGTTGAAAATCCCCAACATTTTGCACAATCAGCCTTCACCCCCATCTCCCAACCCAAAACCGACCCACAGGGCTTTGTACGGAGGCTCTATTAAATATTATTTAAACTGAAATTTAAATCATGATGAAAATCATTTTTATAAGAATGTCTTTGATTAAATGCAGAGCTAAAACTAGGATTTTTCTAACATATTAGGCAGGAATCTTAGAAATCTTTTCCTGAAAATTTAAGGGCAATGGAAGACATTTTAAACATTTACATGTATGTAATAACAATACTTTTTATGCAAGTCAATAACAGGTGGCACACTGCTAAATAATATTCCTATCATTTTCAACCACATTAAATTCATTTCTAACACATGCAAATAAAATACATACTTTTCACACATTTCATAAAAAAGAAAAATAATGTTACAAACCAAGACATTTTAATTTAATATCAAAGAAATGTTTCTAATATAGATGCACAGAAAATAAAAGTGGGCAAGAAAAATATGGTTACTTTTCCATTATACGGATACCATTGTCGCCAAGCATACATTTAATATATACATTATGCATTAACATACATTTTGGCATGGTGTCAGTATAATGGAAAAGTACCAAAACATGTTATTGTCTTGTACGGTCACTAACACTGTAAATAAATTAAATAGCATGTTATAAAAACTTTAAACATTTAATAAGAGCGATAAAAATTGTATAAAAAAATGCTGTCATTTTGTAAATGTGAAAGCAACATTGCATATAAAATATTACCTAACTATCTTATGTAAACATTAGGCACAACATCCCTCGAGGAGGGGAAGGGGGAAACTCTTACTCTTATGTTAAACCTTTCTTCTCCAAAGACACCTTATTTTTGCAGATAATCAAATAAATTAATAACAGTATTTGTAATTTATCACTTACCGTGTATGTTAAAAATAGCTGGTCTTCAGAAAAATGCACAGGTAATGAGATCAGCAGAAATTCATCTTTAGCTATTGCTGTGTCAGCTTGCTCTTGGAGACATTTCAGAGTTTCAACCCATGAAGGAAGGCTTTTTCGTGCCAATAATAAATTATAGAGCTGCTTATTATATAAACTGAGAAATTTTGGAATACACTGAAAAACGTTAGATTTCCCTGTTATTCGGAAAAATTCATCAGCAAAGTGCTGTTTATTAAATAAGTTTGGATATTTAATTTTTAAATCAGCAACTTTCATATATTGATTGGCAATTTCATCTCTTCTAATGTCAAATGTTTCATTTAACTCAGATGAAGCACTAGCCTGTTCATTAATAACCATGAGTTGTTTTTTGAACTGTGGTATTTCTTTCTTTTCATTCGCTTTTTCTCCTTTGTTATGGAACTTATTGGTTATTTTCTTCTGCTTTACTTCCTCACTTTGATCAAATCTACGCATATTTTTCAATTTATCTCGAATAGCCTGTCGCCATCCACCATATCCAGTTCCAATGGACTCTTTTAAATATGGGTATTTAGAAACAATGGCTCTTGCCATGTCGGTCACCATAACTGATGTCGGATATTTTGAATGTTTCACAACAGATGAACATATGGTATGTATTAATTCTGACCGCAAAACCCTAGGTAAGGGTACCTCATCTTGCAAAGCTTGTCTTAGGCGACTTGAAAAGTCTTTAGCGGGTATTGTGAAATTATCTAGGGGAAAAGATGACTGTGGAGTTGCTGCAGCAAATAGATCTGGTTCTGATGATTCACAGGAACCAGAAGCATTTCTCTCATCAGTGAAAAATGGTTCAGTTATATGGGATGATGATTTCGATTCAGCACAGTCAGGAACTGAATTTTCAATATATAATACTTTGGGTGTATCTAACACAATTCTATATTTCTTACCTGGAAGAATGTTTTCATCTTTTTGTACATCAATGTACTCCTGCCAAACTTCATTAAAAAACTGTATAATAATGGATACTGTCCGATCAATACAAAATCTAGCATACACCTCCTGAAACATCAAATAAGAATGCATAAGTTTCAAGTACATCTTGTATAAATTCAGTAACCATACCAGGAGTTGATCCTGACAAAATTGGAGGCCTATTTCATAAAAACTCATTTAATAAAGCAAGCCCATTCTCAAAATCCATTTTACTAACATAGCCATAGGCTTCTTACAAAATTCATTATTTATTAAATAAAAACTACCCTTACATGATTTAATGGAACAGATGTCGCAGACGCACCGGGATTTGTGCAATTTTTCTTTGCGCCATTTTGGCAAAAAAACCCAATTTTCCCAATCTTTTTATTACACACACGCATTTAATTGAATTTATTATTTTTATATTATTTGATTTATTTACACATATATTCATTTTTATTATAAAAAAACAGGTTGCTATACACAGCAAAAATCGCCATTTATGGTGCCAAAAAGAAAACCCTGTGCAGTGACATCTGTACCGATTTAATCAAAATTGTTTGGGTGTACTGAAATTAATGATTAAAAATTGAAAAAATAATTAAATCCATGATTATTGTTTCTTTCTTAGCTTAAAAATCAGAAAATATAATGATTAACGAAATACAATTATTTGATCGATTGGAAATTTTTTTCTTATTTACGGCTATACCAAAAACAACCATTTTACAGATAACAGAAAAATCGCCAAAAATAACTGCTTCATCAGCAGTTATGACAGTTGAAGTTGAATAAAATCTAATAATCTTAATTTTACAATGTTTATGAGAAACACCATAGAAAACACATGCTATTTTTTTATGTAAGTAGAGGATATTTAAAAGAATAACAGGACAATCTTCAGTAATGTAATGCATGAAAAAGTAAACAAATAAGTGATTCAGCAAATCTTAAAAATGTATTTTTATTAATATAACTATAAAATGCAGAAAAATATTCTGGTACTTCTATATTATCCAGTCAACCAATTTCCGTAAAAAAAAAAAAAACTATCGCCAAATTATTTGCCAAACTGTAGCATCCAATAAACAAATGAAAGAATGTTGCCATTTGAATCTCAAAAAAAAAAGTAAGGAAAAGAAACGAAAGAAAAAGAAATTAGGAAAGCCCCATTCATTAAAGTATCATTTCTCAGCAAGTTTAAACAATAAAATTTACAATACATTAAAGAAAAAAGAAACCAAAATAATCTTTGATATTTATTTATTTACATTATTTTTTTAAATTATCCCTCTCGACTGTTGGATAAATATTTGTGATGTCAGTTGAAAGTGATCTATTGTACGTAACTACACATTGCAACATTTTTTCAATGCTTTTTCTGTTTAAATATCATGATGTCGAAGACGTAATTTTTATTTTAGTTAATGAAGTAACTAATAAATCAGTAAAACATCATTAAAAAATCATTAACATCCAATTAAAAATCATTTGATGAAATAACAAGCACGTGTAACGCATTTGACGTCAACTGAATGTGACGCCACGATCATTATTTTTAGCTTTAAATCCCATAGTTTGGCAATAGCGAAAATTTCTCCATCTTTGCATAAAAATTGATTAGTTTACAACAATGGATGTGTTTTAGAAGATATGGATTTGAAACGAACAATGATTAAAGAGGACATTTTAAAACATTCTTTTATATATTAAAAAAAAAAATTTTAAGAGTATTCAAATCCAAACTGCTTATTTTGATACATATTTTTAAATTCAATTTTGCTCTAAAATGCCTCCAATTGGCAGGTTCTCTTATTCAGAAACTTTTATAATGTCTGTATTGTCACAATGTTTTGATAAAGGCAGAATATATTTCAAAAAATGCTGTCAAAGTGGACATTTTGAACAAAATTTCCCAAAGCGATAGCGCTGAAAACAAAAAAAAATTATACTGTGAAAATAAATGTTCGTAATTCAATTTCTAATTAATTGAACGAAAAATAAAAACATAGGTCCCTTATAAATCTCTTCATAAATCACACCGCCAAGTTTCATGTTTTTACTTTTAAAAATGAGTCTGAAAATGTGTCTCAAAATTTTGAGTTGCTGAGCGTGGAAAAATATTTTTTTAATACCGCCTTAACATAAAATTTCCATGGTGCCTTTGAGCAGATGCAATGCAGAATGCGCATAGGAGCTCACTCGGTTGTATTATCACAGGGTAATGTACTTTATTTATACTACGTTCTTTTATTTACTGAATATGATATGGACAAAGGAATATACTATTTGCATGATCATAAGTCCTTGAAAATTTATTTCTTGCAGTACTGAATATAACTGCAATTTCGAAATGATTTGCATTACACAGTTGTTTACAGATTGTCTGTTTGGAGTTTGCATCGAAAATAGTACTGTGTTTCACTAGGGGAAGAACTTCTAAAATAAAATTTATGAAACACTTTTTCATACTATCCCCCTATTAAATAATAAAGAAGCTTATTTTACTCATATTGTTATAGTAATTTGTTTCTGTCAGGTTTTGACGGGTTCCATCTAGTATACATAAAATAATACATATTTATATAAAGATTGTGTATATTTTTTAACATGTGACACATACAACGTTTATTATTGTCCACCCTGGGTCACCTCCTGAATTCAACACTGTTTGTATCTTTACATTTAAAAATTAGCCCGTCATTGTGTCAGAAAATTTTGAATTTGTTGCACAGTGAACTTGAAAACAGCTTTAATAGAGCTTTAGATTTAACTTTTAAAGTTCAAAGTTGATAAATTTTGGGGAAAATGAAACAATAAAGAAGAAAGTTAAAATTTAATATTTACTTACGTATTAACACCACCGTAGGTACAGATTTGGCGGTTTTTAAGTGCCGCCAATCTTTTATAGCACTAAAAAATGGCGTCAAAAATCAGCAAACAACAAGGAATCCAAAAGATAACTGTGTGCGCGTGCAAACAACAAGATTGTTCTTTATTGGCACATTAGCGCAACTTCTGCTGCGGTGGCGTTAGTACACAAGTACCATTTAATAAAGTAGCATTAAACATCAATATTGTTTAGAAAATAGTAAACATTAATTTCTTTACAAAAAACATTGCAAAATTTAAATATCTTACATTTTCAAATTCATCCAATGATGCTGGTAAATTAAACAATTTACTTCTTGAATTATAGGATACCAAAATATCTTTTTCCATGCTAAAAATGATAAAATATAAACTAAATCAAATTTTAGAATAATACCATATACAAGAGCATAAATCAAGAAAAAATAAGTAAAGTTTCTAATATTTAAAAATTAGGGCTGTAGCTAGATGTGAATAATAGGGGGGGGGGGGTCTCAAGAAAATGTAGCGGAGGCTCATATTTTTTTTTCTCTCTCTCTCTGACACATGCACGCACAAAAACACACACACATATATATATATAGATGATCAAAGTATTATGCAGAAAGATAAATTAGTGTATATTCATATTCTAGGCACTATGTTTTTTATTAAATTGTTGATAACATCATTGTATACTAAGAAAAGAAAAGGCTGGAGAATAAAAATTTCCAGTGTAAACTAGTGTATAATTATACTGGTGAAATAATAAGTGATGATGTCAACAATAAATAAAAAGCTTGCGGTTCACCCGTTTCATAAAGAGTTGCAACCTTTAATCAAAGTATTATGCAGAAAGATAAATTAGTGTATATTCATATTCTAGGCACTATGTTTTTTATTAAATTGTTGATAACATCATTGTATACTAAGAAAAGAAAAGGCTGGAGAATAAAAATTTCCAGTGTAAACTAGTGTATAATTATACTGGTGAAATAATAAGTGATGATGTCAACAATAAATAAAAAGCTTGCGGTTCACCCGTTTCATAAAGAGTTGCAACCTTTAATTATTTTATTAAAATTCCCTACCCTTAAGGATTTTAAAGTTGTATTTGTATACGATAAAAAAAATTGACAAAATCAAGGATGTACTTTGCATTTTAAAGTTATTGTTTTTAAAACACTTATTTAAACTAATTTAAAACACTTATTTGCAGTTTTTATACATATTACAATTTAGTATTTGTAAGTATGTTAAAAAATGTAAAAGGATCCCAAAACAAAGTTCGATTTTTGAACAGTTTCATTTGGTGACCTGAGAATCTTTCCTAAGGGGGTGGGGGGGGGGGGTCATTTATTTTTTAATCTAGAAGATTTGTAAAAAATACTGTTATTAGGATTATATTAATTATATCACAACTATTGCAGAATTATAAAATAAATAAAAGTAGATTTCCAAAAGCTAAAAATCTTCTACGGAAGCAGCAAATTATATTTTTATAATCACAAAAGTTTGCTTTTGAGCAAATGTTTAACAAATGGTAATACGAATTTCTAGAAAAGCCAAACACAAAGAGAGTCCAGGGAATAAGCTTACTTTTAACTATGCTGCATACAAGATTTCAAAACTCCTCACAGTACAGAGGAAAAATTATGAAAATTCAAATCACTATGGACTGCTTAGATATTTAACAATAAATACTGTTTTTTTTTCACATAAACAATGATTTCTAAACGTTATTATTCAGATACAACATACACTACTGATTTTTTCCCCTTTAAAATATGATTTAAATGTTCTTTTAATGCAATCCACAAGTATTTTGCTTTAAAAATAAAACAGGAACAAAATATTATGTTCTAAAATATGATAATTTTTTATTAAGGGCTAATGTTAATTCTATAGGGCATTATTTTTCTAATATCTCGTTTGCATTTAAATATTTTTAAATGATTTTATTTTATTTTTTTTGCACTGGATAGCAGAGATCAATCTCTATTTCCGCCGTTGATTACTTTTTCGATTTTTTTCTACGAAGATACTTTCATTTTCGGAACCGTTTTCGAAAGTAAAAGCATCTTCCTAAAAAAAATCCGCAAAGAAAATCGAAAACGTAATCAACGGCGGAAATAGAGATTAATCTCTGCTACCCAATGTAAAAAACAAAAACAAAAAAAAAACATTTAAAACTATTCAAATACAAACGAGATATTAGAAAAATAATGCCTATAGAATATAGAATTAACATTAGCGATCGAGTGTTGTCAAGTGCGTGAAAAGGATTATTAAGCAAAAACAACTAACAAAGTAAAAATTCTCATGCTTTGTTTAGTTAATTTCCCTCATCTAACTATACAAACACTATTTAGTATTATCTATTAAATATATAAGGAATAATTACTAGGCTTACCTTATGTTTTTAACAGCACTTCATAATGAAATCAAAATGGTTCATTCCGTTCTCTGCTCTGTTGTCGTCTGCTGACGCAACACTCTGACGTCATCGTATATTTCAACACCACAGAGCTGGATTGCGAGATAAAAATGTACACCTATATTGGAGTTTTGGTTTCCGGAATTAATTTCAAATTGTCATTCTTGGTGTGTGATATCACCGATTTTTTTTTAAAGAGTACAGATAAACTATTTTAAGTGTATTATAACACTTAATTCAGTGTTGACACCAAAATTAGTGCATATTTAAACCTTATTTGGCATTTCATAAACCCAAATTAAGCGTAATTATACTCCCCATTTTTTACAGTGTACATTTGATTCATTAGATGAAACACTAACAATATCCGCAGAATTTTGAATACGCAATTTTTCTAATTCGAATTGCTGTTGTTTCTCAAGTTTTTGTAATTCAAGTTGTTGTTGCTTTTCAAATTTATCTGCCTCAAGTTGTTGCTGCTTTTCAAGTTTATCTGCCTCAAGTTGCTTTTCAAGTTTATCTAATTCAAATTTCCTAAGTTTATCTTTTTCCTCTTGCGCAATCCTATCTAATTCAATTTGCCTCTCTCTTTCTTTACGATCTTTTTCCATTTGTTTTTCCTGTTCTTTCCGCTCTGCCTCCTGTTCAAGAATATATTGCAAGCGAAGTTTTGCGTAACTTTCTTTATAATCCTCAGCACTAACGATAGCCTGAATTATAGCTTGATTTTTACACGGTTTTTGACACACTGGTCTCAAATTCCTCTGCTAATAATAGCAAGACGTTTTTATTATATTTTACTAAATAGTCTGCCATATTTTCCCCCAAAATATAATAAATTTCAAAATATCAGATATATTCAATTTACAATAATACAATAAATACAGAAATAGAATTTTCTTCCCTATACGTATAATAATGAATTCAAAAACGACACAATTTCAATATAGCAAATTCTCATGCAACAGTGACGTCTTTCAAACTGAGTATATTCCCCAAAATAAATCTTATACCCAACAGTACAGTATAACATCAATTTATTTTGAAACATTAATCATAATCATCCACAGTATACCCATAAAATTAAGCTATAACTTTATTACTGTAATAAATAAAATGTATGCAAACAAAACTCTTAATTCCAAAAGTTTTATACAAAATTATGATTAAAATATCCTGATTAATAATCTCAATTAATCAATAACAATTTACTATACCCCAAGTAAATTTTAACATATACATAAGTATATAATTTTCTTAACCCAATATTATACCTAACAGATACCAGAAAATCAACAAACATAAAAATTCTAACTAAAAATTTAAGTACCAAATTAATAGCTTCCCTAGAATTCTTAAAATTTTCATAGAGTTTTGTTCCTCAAAATTAAAATTTATACACAAAATTTAATTTAAAACAGACCTCTATAGAAGATATCATAAAAGAGATTACCTCCAGATGCAGATATTTCCTCCACACTGATACCAGGCTTCCAAGCACTTTTAAAGATGACACACACAGATTTTTGAAGAATTGAAGACACTGATGAGGCACTAAATTGGCTTAGATCCATATGTAGACAACTCAGATGGTACACCGCATATCTTCATTCCACTGGATATATTAAGAAGCACAAACACGTATCACCAAATCTATAGTTGACTGTTCATACACTACACAGCTTTTGTCGATAAAGTTCTTTTACCAGTTCTCTGCTTGCTAGAACTCCGAGAAAAAACCACGACTCCAATTATACTTCAAAACTCCACTATTCTGCTTATCCGTTTTCCACTGGCTCTTCATCTGTTTAATCAGGTTAACATAGATCCGTAATCTAATTTATTCTAGATTACATATCCCATTTGCTGCCACCAATTAATTATATATACTATTGCTGTGGTAGCGTGAGACGTTGTATATATAATTAATAAATTCCATTTATCGTTTGAAACGAAAAAACTTTATTTTAAATTAACACATTAAAAAAAGAAAACAAAAGTAAAAATGAAAAATTATGATAAGCATCCATGCTGTAAATTTACATGGTCAGCCAAACTCTGATTCTGACGTCCGCTCAAAGTGGAACCTCACTCTCCAGTATTCCAAATCCAACTGATTCAACATTCAACTCCTTCCACCTTCAACTGCCGTCAGCAATTTCACTTCCCAGGGGCTTTCCTTGCATTCCAGGAATTTCCCAGAAAACATTGCATTTCGCAGGGGTCCAGTTCTTTGTATCCACAAGAACAATACTTTACAATTCTTATCTACTCATTCAGATAACATACCATTCAATACAAAGCATGTATTGCAGCTTGGCTTATCTCAAAGTGAAAATGAAATTCACACTATTGATAGAATTTTTGTCAATAGAGATCAATCTGTCAGATTATTTTCATTCCAGAGAGATTATCCTTTTTCCACAAATAAGGGAGGAGTTGAAACATGTCAACTCATCACAATAATTTCATACACTTTTCTATGATATAATAATGAAAATGGCACAAAAATCGTTATCACAGCACCCCCTTCCGGTTGAATATCCCCAAATTAGACTTGGACCTGTTGGCTATAGCCAAAAACATGTACATGAAAATTGGTTCAATTCTATGCATAATTTTATACACTTTTCGATGATACAAAGAAAACACACACTGACAGACAGGTATTTTGTAAAAACATATTTTTCGGGATCTCCGACCCCTAAAACGTATAACCCCGTCAAAAACCGGAAGTCGAAAAAAATTTCTGTTACAATACTTTCTTCTATTATAGATAGAAGAAAGTAAAAATGCACACTACAATATTATCTATATTTTCCTTCATCAGATATAATTTTTCAAAAATTGGTGTTTTGACTATTTCAGTATATTTTAAAGTATTATTTAAAAAAAAAATACACATAAATTCACGACAATTACAAGATATAATATAAAAAAGTTATAAAAAGATTTCACATCTTATTAAGTTTTTTTTTTAATTTCTATTAGGTCAAAAAATATATATTAAAATCTTATATATTTTTATTCTTATATTATCTTACTTTTACTCTTATATATTATACAACTGTGATTTTTCCTAACTGGAATGTAGAAATGGGGAAATAACTGAATGGAGACAAGGCCCCAAAAACGAAGAAGATCGGATTTAAAGGGGCAGATTATTAACAATTTAGGAAACAGAAACTTCAAGGGGGCTGTTAGGTTTGTGAACCTTTGGATTTTTTAAAATAGCAGTTTCGAACCCCTTTAATTTTTAAAATATAATTTTTTTTTGTAAATGAATTTTAACTTATTTTCTGTATAGATTTTCACATACAAAGTATGGGGAAAATAAAAAATGGTGCAACAACCAAAATAAGTAAATAAATCAATAAATAAAATGAAATAAAAAAATTTCGAAATTTTGTGGAATCGCCCGTATCAAAAATAATTGAAAATATTGATTTTTTAGATAATTGCATTACTATTGAGTTTGAGCAATTGATTATTCTCATAAATATTTCAGTATTTGAATAGGAGTCTGGAAGGAGGGCCTATCTTTACAAATTTAAAATTTCGAGAAATGAGAAAAAAAAGCTATTACGGCCCTACATTAGTCACGCGAAAAACTTGGAATATAATGCGAAGAAACGCTCAAGCTAATGTTAAGTCTATGGGAAGGATATTGCGCGATTTCTCGCTCGCATTTTAATATTTTTAAATGATTTTTTTTTGCCTATAGGATAGTTGATGTCGATCTCTAACGTTGTTAGTTTTTACTTTTTTAATTTTGATTCCAGTTTTTTTTATATAAGAGTACTTTCACTTTCAGAACCGGTTCAAACCGGTTCCCAAATTCAAAATGTCCGCTTATAAAAAAACTGTAACCAAAATCAAAAAAGTAAAAACTAACAACGTTAGAGATCGACATCAGCTATAATATGCAACAAAAATCATTTAAAAATATTAAAATGCGAGCGAGAAATTGCGCAAGAACCTTCCCATAGACTTAACATTAGCTTCAGCAGTTCTTCGCGTGATTAGCGTAGGCTCTTAATCCTATGGGGGCGTTATTTTCAAATTTCGCGCTTAAAGTTTAATTTTTTTAATTTTTTTTTTCATAGGATAGCTGAGGACGATCTCTAAGGCGGCTAGTCTTTACTTTTTCAGTTTTGGTTACAGTTTTATTTTTATATAAGGATAGTTTCACTTTCAAAACCGGTTCAAACCGGTTTCGAACATGAACGTAACTTTTTAAAAAAAATCCGAAACCAAAATCGAAAAATTTAAAACTAGCCGCGTTAGAGATCGTACTCAGTTATCCTATGCAAAAAAAATTCTTCAAAATTATTAATTGAAAATTAGCAGTTTTTGCCCGCTACACCAATTGGTTTCTTCAAACGAACCTTGAATCAAATGACGGTGAATTTGACCTTGCACTTTTAAAAATTTGCAGCAAACTGTTCAGTAATTTGATCATTTTTATAGATAACAGTTACATAACCGTAATCTAACTCTATTTTGATCATATTATAGCCCATATTATTGTCAGAATACAGTTAAATTACGGTTACGTAACAATTTTTTATAAAAACGGTCAAATGACTGAACAATTTGCTGCAAATTTTTAACAGTGTGTGCTTTAAAGCAATATGGACTTTTACCTGGAATCTCCTTACGCATTGCTGAAAACGATACGAACGCTGTTGCGCTATTACATTTTCTAATGTGTCTGACAAAATTTGAGCTGTTAATGACCAACTCTTTTTTTTTTATCATTTACAGTAGGAAATGGTAAAGAACCATAGAAGGATATGCAATATACTAAAACCGTTCCTGAAAAGTTATCTAATTAACAATGCAACTTACCATCAAAATCCGTCCACTAGAACATTTTAACAAGGTTAATCTTTCATAATCCGGTTCACCTGCTGATTATAGAACTTTTCCTCATAGCTCTATAACTGAGCAACATAAAACGATATGGTATATACTAAAACCTTCCCTGAAAAATTATCTAACTAACATTGCAAATTTCATCAAAATCAATTCATCAAAACTCGAGTTATAAGCAGCCGGAAGAAATTCCCATTTGCTTATTATATAAAGATCATTAGTAGAAGAACTAGTATATATTATTAGAAGTAAAAGTAGATAGATGATAAATAGATGACCACTCCCATAATTTTTAATTTTTACGCCACTGCGTATAAAGACAATACAACAAGAGTAGCTCAGCATATTGTCTTTTCGATATCTATGTTTTATTTCCTTGATATTGATTTTCAAAGAACGATTCATTCTGGGAGGCTGTTTTTCAAAGTTACAGGTGAGTAAATCGTATCAGTTTTTATGAGAAAGAGACCCGATGCGTCAGTTTTTTATACTGAGTATTAAGTGATGGCTTTCAATGACTGTGTTTGGATAGATCAGTTTCAAAGAGAACAAATCTTTTGTGGCTTGCTGTATTCGTTAAAGTTATGATAGAAATGTTGTTATATAATTTGATTTATACGAATAATCAAACCTGTGAAAAATATCATAGTAGCTCTATTTTTTTTGTTATTGTTCTTGTTACTTTCTTCTATCTTTACAAGAAGAAAGTATTGGATTCTTGCAATTTTCGACTTCCGGTTTTCGACGAATTTATACGTTTTAGAAAATCCTGAACACGATTTGGCTGTTTTTAGATAATGTCTGTCTGTGAGTCTGTAACTTTGTCTGTCTTTATGTGTGTCTGTGTGTGACAAAAAATTTTGTGGGCGTTCTATCTCAAAATCTAATGCACGGAATTTAATAAAACTGTAGATTCAGTTAGTCTCTGATATAACTTGGTGCTGAATAGATTTTGGTGTAAATCGCCCTACACGTGGTGCTGCTATGCTGCATTTTTCGCGATTTCCGCAATAGCTCTATCTCATGAACTAATGCACTGATTTTCATCAAATTTCAGATTTAGTTAAACCTTAACATAAATAGACGCTGATTTTGTTTTGGTGTAGATATCCCAACAGTTGGCGCTGCTATGCTATTTTTTTTCATGATTTTCACGATAGCTATATCCAAAGAACCAATGCACAGAATTTCATCAAACTTCAGATTCAGTTAGACGTTGACATAAATTGTTATTGATTAGGGACTGGTGTAAATCCCCCAACAACTGCCTCATTTTACGCGCTGTTATGCTGCAGTTTTCAGGATTTACACGATTTTAGCGATAGTCATATCCGAAGAACTAATGCACGGAATTTAATAAAACTTTAGATTCAGTTAGACCTTGATATAAATTGGTGCTGATTCGTTTGTAGCGTATGCGAAACCTGTGTCAGATAGAAGAAAGTTTTTGGGTTGATACATCGACTAGTTGTGTTTTGTTTTGTTTATTTGAGCGAGAAGGGATTTGCTCCGTACATGAAAATTGTCCTCTACAAAGTTTAAAAAAAAAAAAAAAAGTTTTTTAATCTTCAAAAATATAATAACCACGAGCGAAAATATACAATAACATCTTCCGAGTTACCCATAATTCTGAATTTTTATTTATTTTATTTTATTTTTTATTTTATTTTTTTATCGTTAGAAACTTTAAAAACCAATAAATTTTTGTTGAGCAAGGAAATGGGAAATGATAGAAATCGAAAAACCTTATATTCCGGCTTAAGAAAACTGATTAACACACTATACAAACTACTTAGAAACGTTTAGGAAAATCAGTGGCCGAAAATAAAACTTTGTTTTCGTAAATGTTTGTTTAAATCGAGAAAATATATTAGTTTGTTATTGTAGATTTCCGTTCGTGGTTAGATTATGATTTCATAGATTAAAAAAAAACATTTGTCTCTTTTCGAAGTGAAGGCATGCGAATCGCGACTTTAAAGTGTAGCATGAACGGGCATTTTTATGAATTTTAGTTTTTATCTATTGTGCCTTATGTGGAAATGTTATTTGGAAACAATAACGGTAGTACATATACATTTAACGTCTGAATTTAAAAACCATTAAAACACCAATAATGCTGAATTACCATTTCTCGACATTCTAATCCCCAGACACACAACTCATATCTCTCAATCTATCACCACTACTGTTTACAGAAAACCTACATCTACTGGTCACTATACTAATTTCAATTCAATATGCCCTTTCAGCCATAAAATAGCCGTTATTAAGACTTTACCCTTCAGGGCCATTAGATATTGCAGTTCCAGTAATGATTTTGAAATTGAGAAATGTAAAATTTATCGCTATTTAGTTAATAATAGATCCTATTGGTCTTGTTAAAATTTTTTTTAACAATACTCTAAATTTTGTCAATTTTACCCAGCCCCCCCCCCCTTTTTCAACGTAGTAAACCAAACTCTTTTATCTGTATCCCTTATTATAAGAACATTTCTGATAAAATTTCTGGCATTCTAAAATCATTCAATATTGGGGTTTCTTTTAAACCAATTAATAAAGTGAGTTCTTTTTTCAATAAGCATAAATTTCAATATGATAAGTCTCAATTACCCGGTGTTGTTTACATTATTCCCTGTAAAGATTGCAATAGTATTTACATTGGTGAAACTGGTAGATCATTGGAAATTCGCCTAAAAGAACATGCTGGTGGTTTAAAAAATGGTAATTTGAATTCAAAAATTGTCCAGCATTCACTTCAAACGAATCACATCCCGCTAATTGCGAACACCAGTATTTTGAAATTGGGTTGCAACAGCTATCATGGTAGATTATTCCTTGAGGGTTGGTTCACTCAACTGCGATCGCAGACTTTGAATGGAGCTCGTTCTGTCCCTAGTGAATATTGTCTGTTTTTAAAATAAGTAACTTCAACTGTTCTTGATTTGTTCAGTCGTTCGCTATGCAATGGATTTTTTGTACTGATGATGCGTGTCGCTTGGCGAAACGTTTCCAAATTCTATTTTTAATTGTTTTTAAGTATATTTTTTTATAAATTTTATTTTTTAACTGTGCTCAAGTCTGTTTTAATTTATTTTATTTGGTGTTTTAATAAAGACAAAGCTAGCATTATCTGTAGCTAGCTATACCTCATAACCAACTTAAAAATGAGCGACAGACTACCATGCGGATTTCGAAAGCCGTTGCATCACGTATGGGTCATTATTACTTTTTTCTATCTATAATAGAAGAAAGTTTTGCAATCAAAATATTTTTAGACTTCCGAATTTTACACGCTTTAGAGGTCAGAGATAGCGAAAAACACGTTTTTACAAAATGATCTCTTTGTATCATCGAAAAGTCCATGAAGTTATACAGGGAATTGAACAAAACTTCATATATATACTTTTGACTATGGACGTCAGGTCCCAGTTGAAAATGAGGATATTCTCCCGTAAGAGGGCACAGTAGTACCGATTTTTGTTGCGATTTTTGCGTCTTTTGGCAATTTCAGTCCGAGCGTTATGAATATTTTTCGACGAAATTTTGTATTTAGATGTAATATCATAGGCCTAGGTCTGGATAAAATGTGGAGAAATTTGACCCGAAGGTGTCGTTGTGATAGCCAATTTCGTTTGGTTTTTAGGACGGTCACGGTAGCTGTTGAAAAAAAAAATCCTATTAAATAGCCTAATTGTCCAATTTAGGTTTAATTTGCATATTTGTAATAAGCAAAAATTTTCAATTTTTTTTTATAACCCCGTTGATTAAACTTCATTACGAAGTTCCTCCCCCCCCCCCCTCGACGATTTAAAACTAGTCGGATGTGCCAATCCCAAAATTTTCTACTATCTCATATCAGGTTTCACATACTCTAAAAACGAATCAGCGCCAATTTATATCAAGGTCTAACTGAATCTAGAGTTTTATGAATTTCCGTGCGTTAGTGAGATATGACTATCGCTAAAATCATGTATATCCTGAAAAATGCAGCATATCCACGTCACCTGTTGGGAGATTTACACTAAAACCTAATCAACAACAACTTATGTCAACGTCTAACTGAATCTGAAGTTTGATGAAATTCCGTTCATTAGTTCTTGAGGTATAGCTATCTTGAAAACCATGAAAAAAGTACCAAGGAGGAAATCCCATATTTGATTTTCTCCTCAATTTATCTATCATTGCTCTAACTTTTTGAGTTTTCATGAGGTTTCACTGGTCTTTTTGTGTGAGTTGCCCTATAGTTTTCACTATCAAATCATGACAAAAAAAAAAAAAAAAAAAAAAAAAAATCTTACCTGTAGTTCGCGCATGCGCAGTTAAAATTTATTTCATTCAAATACCCATATCTCACCAAATATTCAACATATTAATATTTTAATTGCTATGATTTTTTTTCAAGTTTTTGGAAAGCGGTGTTAAATTCGGTTGAAAACTCTGTATGCTATATATAAAAAAAAAAAAAAACTTTTGAATTTTTCACAGAAAGGTTAACATCTTCAAGAATATACGTGCTATGCTTATACAAATGCACACAAATGTTGAACAGGACCTACATAGTCATTTGTTATAGTGACAGACCATTTTGAGAATTTTCTGTTACTTGGGTGATCGAAAATTATTATTAAAATTATTATCCCCCCCCCCCTAATTGTCCTCGAGACAAAATCTTCATTGAAAAGCATGAAGTCAAGCTTGTTCTTTACATCCTCAAAGTTCAAGGCCATTCCTGGCATATCCTCACGAGTTTCAGTAGATATTGGACGTAACTTCTGAAATTTGTCACTGCACCTTAATTTCTGGACATCAGTGTACTTAACGTCAATCCAAAAGTTGACATGAACAGGACAAAAATCGTTTTAGTCGATGCAAATTTAACCAAAAAAAACTTGTTCCAACCCGAACCCGAAATAATTCAAATCAAACCCGATTTAAAACCAGAAATCAAAGCAAACTTATCCATAACCGAATACAATTATGAAAAAATGTTCTATAATCATATGTCTAATATAATTTTTTTCTTTTATAAAGATAAAATAATATGTATAAGCTCATTCATATTCAAATATATATTATTTCATATGAAAATATATTTTGGCCTTTTATTTGAAAAATCTTGCTAAACCGATCCCGACCCGCAAGTATCAAATCTTAACCCAAACCCGAAGCAATTAGAGTCTGGCCCGTCACGAAAAAGATTAGGTCATGATTTTGCCCGAACACGACCCGAACCGCGGGTCAGATCATGTTCGTGTAAAATTAGATAGCCTGTCCCGATGCAGGATTCTACCCGACCCGCACATTTTGCTCAATATTCTATCACAATTACGCTCGAAAAGTTAGTGTAATCTATGCACAAAGCATAAAGATTCTTCCAGAAATAATATTTTACGACAAACACACTTATTCCTTGGAAAAGTCATACTATCGTTAAGGTTATTCTTAAAAATATATTTTTTTTTTCCCCCTCTCAACAATGAGAATATTTCGGGCACATTCAAAATGTCATTTTTAAATAAAAATTCCTGAAAATTTCCTCTTGAAGATATTTGGAATCACATAACGTTTTAAGTTTTCTATAAATACGGGGTGATTCAAAAAAATATATATACACACTTTGAATGATTCTAACTCCAGTTTAAATTCACATATAATTAATATTTTAAATTGCAAAAAAAATCTACATAAAATGTGTAACTTTTCCTCCTACTGCAGATGTTCAAAATTACTACCGTTCTGGTCAATACTCTGCTTATAAAGGTGAGCTATTGATTCACAAACTTCAACAAACATACCATTCGGTGTCGTGGCTCATTCTTGATCGATTGCGATTCCGGAACGTTGTCTATAGAACATCCATTCGTTTCAAACTTATCTTTTATCCGATGAATTGTAAGTCGCATAGGTGGATCTGTCTGAAACTCCCTGCGATATTGTCTTTGTACTTATCCTACATTACAACTTCCAATTACTTCCAATTGCACTTTCAATTGCATTTTAAAATAAATTTTATTTTTAACACTTTACAACATAGTTGAAAAGGTATATGAATTCGGTTTGTCCGACTATCTGCCGTCTGTCTGTCTGTCTACCGTCTATCTATCTGTCCATGTTCTAACTCGCGTAAATATATTAGGATTGTCATGCAATTGATATATGTTATTTATGTTTACTATGGCATGTTCGGTATTGAAAATGAAGTGTGTAACACTTATAGTTTTTTTTACAGGGACACTCAAAATAATTCCGTTGCATTACGGTCTGCAGAGAAAAATCGTTTGCGGTGTATTTTAAAAATATTTCACTATTTCAAACATATTGAAATTGATATATATCACTAAGGTGCATTAGAAGAGTCTTACTATAGAATATTGTGTGTATATAGCATTCATCGTTTATTTACAGGGACACACAAAAGAATTCGGTACTATCTGTTAACAATAATTGCTGGAAGTCCTTTTCCAGTTGCTGAACGAGTATTAAATTTAACTCATTTTTTTTTTTCTATTACTTGGCGTGTATAAATTGTATATATCCTATAGAGAGCACCACAAAATTTCTCGAGTACATTTCCGTTTATTGACGGAAATTCCAGAAGGGGAATTTTAAGCTGTGCTACGCGTTTCTTAAATGAACTAAAATTTAGCATTCTGTGTAGTATATATACAAATCTCTAGATCAAATACAGGGCAAAAGAATTCGGATATTTTTCAGAGTATTGCTGTTAATTTCTGAAATTGCGTTTTAAATGCTTTCGGTCGAAAATGGACCAAATGATGTTCGCATTTTACTATTTTACGCGTTTTTAACGAAATTCTGTAACTTTAGAAAAATTTATCTTTGAATAGGCAATAGAAATGCATAAAATCGCTACAAAAATGTTAAGGTTTCAAAAAGAATAGACGCAACTTATCAGATATGAAAAATAAAGTAGAAATTTAGTAATTTCATGTTATAACGGCCCCCTAGGATGAAATATTTTTGTTTCTGTTTTCATTAATATATTGTAAATTTGGTACTTTCGTGTAATTTTTTTTTTTTTTGAACGATTTTGTAACAACAAAAATAATCTGGCCGGGAAGCAAATTCACAATCACTCAACGTCCTACGCACTTGACGCCAACCTCCGTCGCCAAGAGCTTTGGCGAGAAAATGAACTTCGCGCATGCGTGACATTTGGCCGGCAAACTCAAAATTGTACAAGTACCATTGAATAGATAGATGTTTTATTACAATTGTACATCCTACAACGTTCCTCCTACCTTTTAACCTCGAGTTTTATCGTCAGCATTAAAATGTTTTAAAAATAAATGAAAGCTTTCATTTTTTAAAGATATTACAATGATTCAGTAGCTACTTGGTAGCTTAGGCTACCAAGCTCATGAAAATGGATCATTTCCTGTTTTGTAAACAGTTACATTACATAAACAATAATTGTTTTAATAAAATAAGCTTAGAAAGAAGTAAAAATACATTTTATAATACATGATGTTATTTACATTTTTTACCTTTTATACTAAAAAAAAAAAAAAAAAAAAAAAATCTTATATAGTTTGTTAAGCATTGATAGACTGAGATACATTCTAAAGGGGATAATACAGCACTGCAATAACACCAAATTCAATAAAATAATTAGGATCGTTTAGGTTTTAACTTTTCAAATTCATCCTAATTAAGTATATATATATAGAACTTGATATGTTTTTTGAAATTCATAGATATTATAATTATATATATATATATATATATATATATATATATATATATAGGGTAGATGTGCCAGTAATGGACCGCCTTCCAGTAATGGGCCACCTTCAATATTTTTCTTTATAAAAAAATAACCAATACAAATTTAGCTTTTTTTATTTCATTAATATGCTTTCTTTAAATTCTGGTTTGAAATACAATCATAATATCAATTATCTATTACTTTTTGTGGGGTGTCCATTACTGGAATTTAGGGTGTTTTGATTTATTTCTGTTATTTACAATTAAATTTCGATTCACATTGGGAAATAATGTGACTATGCGCATGGTTAAATATTGCTGGTAGATTAATATAATATTAAGAAATGTGGAATATAACAATTATAACTATTAATTAAAAAAATAATTTTTAGAGAAATTCCTTAAGGGTGTCCATTACTGGCACATCTACCCTATATTTAAATAAATTTGTTAGTAGATTAGAGAAGAAACCTAATTGGGCATTCCAGTAATGGATATTAAATCTTAAAAATAAATGAAATTTTGTAAATGACCATTAGTATAAAAAAAATCCAGTTTTCTATTACTAGAAAAAAAAAAAAAAAAATTTGTAAGAAAACAAAGAAGATATAAATGAATTAAGTAAAGCCTTAGCTTGTTCTGTAAAAATTTCACTGAAAGACAGTGGAACTGTGAAGCAAAATTTTATGCTTGAGTAATTCAATAAGATATATTGAATATTATTCTCTATCCTTTGGGTTTGAGTCTCGAATTGGTTTATCTAATGTGATAAGAGAGGGCACCACCATATATTATACACTGATTAAATGAAAAGAGATACGATTTCACGACCTCACGGAAATGTATTTTGAGCGGCTGTAACCTTGAGGTGTGTCAAATGGTTTTTTTAATGGCACAAAAGCAAAATGAATAAAAGGTTGTTGAGTTTTATATGATTTTAACTAATATTATTGAAATATATTATTTTCACATGTTCTGAATGGCGATAATATAAGATCGGGTAAATTTTTGTTTACCGAATCGCCGTCGTTGGCGATACCACATTATAAAACATGCAAGGAAGAGTTCTGAAAAAAATAATAAAAGATGAAATTTTATTGGATATTTTTTTATAAAGCAAAAACTTTGAGGGGGAGGGGTCCATTACTGTTATGTCACATTTGCCCTATTATCAATCAGCAACAAAACACTTATCCGCAACTAAGGCTCCTATAAGGATTTGTATTATAGGAGCTCTATCCGCAACAACTAATTAAGGTAACTATAATAAACTTTCATCTATTTATTGTGATCATTTTAAGAAAGGTAAAGTTATAAAGCGGATCTAAAACATATTGCACATGTTCACATTATATATATGCATACATATGTATTATAATTAGTCAGAAATACTTCTTACATAAACAAAAGAAATGCGCGGTCGAAATGTCGAAGTAGTTTCAACCGTTTGCAAATTCGTATAAGACACGCGAATGCTTGCTACAGTTTATTTACTCGCCAAACCGTTTGGCGTCAAGTGCGTAGGACGTTGAGTGATTGTGAATTTGCGGCCGGGAATGGGGAAACATTTTTGTCAAATATTTGAGATTTTCCATTTCATTAAAAATCACTTAATTTTGAGACGAAATGATTGTCATAAATGATGAAATATAGCTCAAGAACTGCGGAATCGTCAAAAGTGAGAGTTTTATTTCTGACAGCGAGGAAACAGTTTCGTCAAGATATTTGAGGATTCGCGTTTCGTCAAAAACCACGTGACTCTGTGACGAAATGATTGTCAAAAATAACGAAATGAGGCCTGAGGATTGCAGAATCGTCAAACTTGAGTGTTTTATTTCTGAGAGTGTGTGTTATACGTTTTCCAAATTGTTTACTTCGATATCATCTTTCATCTTATTAGACGGTAAAGATTTGAAATATTATTTTGGAAGTGTTGGAAAGTGTTACATAACCTATGCTTGACGCATGATTTTTCGTTCTTGTTTGAAAAGTTAATCTTTGTTCACTCATTATTTCCAATTAATTACACCCTGAAAAGACAGAAAAATCAGAACATTATGATTCGATAAACAGTGTATGTATACATTTTTTTGGTTCACCCTGTATATTACAATTTGACATCTTGAGTTATAACAGACCTCTCCCCGATGATGACTGTTTTCTGATTGCTGGATCTCTAAAATTATCCTGAAAAATACTTTGCCTTTATTTAAAATCGGAAACAAGAATCGTTTTATCGGTATCTGACTAATAGTACCTGTGAATGTCGTGCACTTAAGAATAAAAATGACTTCGTGAATTTTCAGGAATTGACTTTCAGAAAAGTGACCTCAGTACAAAGACGTAGGCAAAGAGCTTTGGGAACAAAAGTGCATTTTCAGTCAATGATTATAATTTTGAATTTTAAAATAAATAAAGTAATATATATTGTTGATTGTTTTTATTATTTGTATCATTTCATAGCCTGTGCTAAGAATTTTGTAAAATAAAAGAACATGGAAAGGAGAATTTAAGAATTGCTGTAATACACCTTATGCTACTGCATCTATTTCTCGCACGTTAGAAGATGTGCAGTTTATTTTCTCATATCAATAAATACAAAACACACTTTTTGAAATTTAATCCATTGAGGCTAAAAATATATTGGTATATATATATATATATATATACTAATGGCGCTAATGGCGGCAAAATTAACGTGAGCTTGATGTCAGCGGATTATGAATTGAGCGAGGAAGTTTCTAAACGAGTTTCAGTTTCATTTATATTTATATACAAAGAGAAATATCCTAAATTATTACTTGCAATATTTGGCTGCTCTATAAATTACATAACATCAGTAATCTATATCATAAAAAAAATTGTTGATTTGATATTCCAGATTTATTTTTAAACATAGAATTTTTGTTTGTTTGTTCAGATTATTTGGAGCTCAGGGAACTATGAGATCCAAGGTTTGTGCCGCGTTTTCCCAGTGGGAAATCAGTCCCAGCGAATGTGTCAGAAAGTAATAAATTTGGATTTGAGTCCTTAACATATTTTGGAAATTTCTTTCTTTTAATTATCTCGCAAGAGATGGCAGCACTACAATTTTAGTGTACATTTTTCAGATTTTGTCAGTAGATGGCAGCACTACAATTTTTGTTAGAACTATCAATTGAATGTTATTTGTCTTTGATAATTTAGGAAAGATATAAGAATTTTTTCTCCCAGATAATTTAAAATAATTACAGAGAAAAATTACGATTGAAAGTAGAAATCTTTTTAATTATTATTATTAGACTACGATTGAGAGTAAGAATCTTTTTATTAATTATTATAAGACATCAGTTTCAGGTTGTTCTCAAATCCAAACTTACTACTTTCTGACAATTTTTTTTAATCCTTCTTTCTTTTCTTTTTCTTTTTTTTTTTTTTTTTTTTCTAATCTATCAAATTGGCAGTTTTTTCTTATTTTATTCAAAAACTATGTATTTGAACTCCTTTTTCCGTTTTTCGGTAAAGGCAGAAGAAATTTCAAAAAATGCTATCAAAGTTGGCATTTTGAACCGAAATTCTGGACACGACAGCGCAAGATAGGAAAAAAAAACTATTTTCTTGAGACAACAATCGTTGATAACTTAAAATGGAATTCATTTATCAGAAATGAAAAAAAAAACTGTTCGATTACAAATCACTTCAATAATCATGCCTTCAAGTCTCATGCTTTTATGTTTGAAAACTGAGTCATAAAATGTGTCCGAAAGTTTCGTGTTGTTGAGTAAGTAAAAGTACTTTTTGAGAACCGCCTTCGCACTTCTGCCTCTCAACTGCTCAAACTTGAAAGAAACCGAGAATTCCTAATTCCTCAAATTAGAGGTAGATTTTTGCGTATTCTTTATTTCTGAATAGAATTGTACTGAACAGCATAAATTTGTTTACAAACTTAAGAAAATATTTCAGATTTATTTATTACTTTGCGCATATTCGTAATATTTCAATATGAGTAGGCAATTCAGAAAAGAGTTTTCAAAAGTGAAATTGGTGAAATCATATATTTAATTGACCATGGCTCAAGAAAGGTTGGCTGGTCCACTAATAATATGAATGGAACACGAAATTGTAGTTAGTCTTAACCTCGATACATTGATTCAAGCATTTGTATGAGCAAAAACTCAAAAAATTAGTTTATCATAATAAATATTGCAATATGGATATAACGTTAAATACAGATGTTATTGGATTGTTGATATTTAAAACATAAGTTAATGGAAATAATTAATGAAAGATTTTTCTTTTCTTTTCAGTTTGAAGACTGTTTTGTTATTATTATTTTTTCTTATCTTGTTTTTTTTTTTTTCCTGGATTCAAAATATCACTTCTCCTTTGCGCATGTAGAAGATAAACAAAGTTCTTTCGAAAGGCGTTGCGCATTTCTTAATTTTATGGTGTTATTAAAAACTTTTTGCCTTTATTTATGTATCACACCAGTTTGTTCAACATTTTAAACGATATAAAAACGTTTAAAATAAAAGTACCTTTTTCAATTTTTAATATTTTTACGCTTTCTTTTTTCTTTTTTCTTTTTTTTTTTTTTTTACTTATGAAGGATACTTCTATGAAGAATAGGAGTATCCTTCATAACTTCAGGGATTGGTTTTTCTATAAGTCCATTAATTCCATGAGACAAAAAAAAATTAAACTTTCTTATCTATGATAAATTTGAGTAAAAAACATGATTTTCTTCATATTTACATTTTTAACAAATCTATATTTTTTCTATTGCAAAACTCATCCATAATTTTATTGAATGTACCTTTTCGATTATGTTTAAAAAATCATCTGTCGTTTCTTACTTATCAATTGATGTTTATGCATCTATAGGCAGTAAAATGTAAAAAATAAAAATTCGAACTGAGAAAAATGAATTTAAAGATTGTAACTGTGATACATTTAAAGGGAAGTGAAGGCAGTAAAAAGCCTCTTTCACATAGATCTTGGATCATCGGATCTTGACGTAACTTTTCCAGAAGATACTAGAGATGTCCAAATGCATTTTAAGCAAAAAATTGAAAAATTGGTATTTTCGTCATTTTTCGCAAAGTACACCCAAGCTCCCTTAATGTTCTTCAAAAATATACTATTTTATCAGTGTAGTTGACAACTCCTTTCATATTCTGTAAAATAAAAAGATGAAAATCCAACCCCAGAACAATCAGCTCCAGTATTTTCATCTCTGAGACCATATTTGAACGGGTGAGTGGAAAAGTAAAAAGGTTCCAAAATTGTGGAAAATGAACTGAGATAGCCATTTGGAAGGTTTTACTGTGAGCTATCTAATGCGTCGAAAAATGGCTACCTTTCTGCCTCTCATCAATAGTTTATTTAGACCTCAGAGCATTTAGATTTGAAAGTTTCGTTGAGTGGTAGAGGGATAACATTCGCGGATTGTTTAGCCTTCTTCCACTCAAGATTGTGCTGCTCTGCAACATCATTCGAAGTGTCAGGAAGTGCAATCCCCGTTATCAAATAAAGAAGTTTCGAAAGAACCAGATACTTATTTTCAAGAACTGATAGTCAGGGCTTAATTTCCACCGAAACTCAGCTCCGGTACTTCTCTGTTTTTAGTAAGTATTTAAATATTGGCCAGAATTCACCGAGGCTCATAAACACTGCTCTCCGGAGCCCAGTGCAATAACGCAATCCTCCTTTCCCTCCCATCTCCCATCTTTTGCCTTGTTTTGTAACAAAACACTTACAAGGCTAACGAAAAAGAAAGGCTACCGCGGTGCTTTAAGCGTATCTTTTTTTACAGACCGCCGGAGTCACGTGATGCTCGAATGCACCAATGAAATTGAACGAAAAGAGCATCACGTCACTCTAGGGGTCTGTAAAAAAAAGATAAGTGGAATGCACCGCGGTATAACCTGTCTTTTTCGTTTGCCTCGAAACACTTATAAGTGACGTAATGTGTCGCTCACGTAAGAGAGAGATGGAGATGAAATGGGCTCGATTTTTATATCAGTCTTAGTGTTTGTTGTCTTAAATTCAAAATTTTATTTATTTCCATTTCAAATCATTTTAATGCTATTTTGATCAGAATAAAGAGTAAACAGAAATAGTCTTTTTTTTCTATTCTGCATAGCTGCGAACTAACTATTCATTTTTTGTGTTAACACTATTTCCGAATCACAATCCTGAGCTTATTGAATCGCAGAATTCTGCGATTAATTAACATTAAGATTAGGCAAAGGTTTCTATTTGGAAGTTGTAATAACTAAAAAGTGGAATAGTTGGTAGCTATGTATATGCAGATAGATGTATTTAAAATTTTTATTTTGCTAAATAAAAAAACAATGCTTTAAATTTTGAAAATATTGTATGAAATATAAATATGCAGATTGGACTGACGGCGGGGAGGGGGGGGGGGGGGAGATAGCTACGGGTGCTAGTACAGCAGAATATTAGGGCTCCGGTACTTTTTTTTCTTAGACATTAAGCCCTGCTGATAGTAATGGCATTTTAGCAAAAGTTGCAAAGACATAACGAAGAAAAACATGACATTCAGCATTATTTAACCCTTTCAGGGATAAGCACTTGTGCTCCTGTAACGTTGAATTCCCACCGGAATTTAGGAAAGAATTTAGTTTAAAATAAGAATAAGCAATTTTTCAACTTTTTCTCGTCAAAATTAAAAAAGTAAAATTTAATTAAAAGTTTCTGGTTTGAATCGGATTAAAATTAGGTGGTATATAATATATACCACCGCCCCTCAAAGGGTTAACAAGTCATCTATACTCTGATGAGATGAAGGGTTGCGTAAAATCTATGCAATTTCTTGATGATCTGAACCAAGGAATTTTCAATTTTTTTCCAGAGACAAGATCATGTGGAGCAACCCACAGCTTCAGCGTATATGGGAAATAATAGTGGGGCAAACAATCAGCGAAATAGTGGGAAAGGTACAATGGGAGTGAAAAAAAATGCAAAACATCTCCAAAACTGTTCACTGTATACCTGAAGAAGAAAGACCATTCTACGACAGAATACTGCAGTGTCCCACGACTAACACTGGGTATAGTGACGAGTAGATAGTTGTAAAAATATCCACTTTTTAATGTTTGAAAACAGTAATAGGAATAACTATTATTATTACCTACAATTGTTATTTTCTACACTAATTGTAAAAGTTATCTTTCATTTTTAATTGCTTAATAAAGATGTGGCGCCATAAAAGTGTTTTATTGACTATTTTACTTGTTCTCAAGAATTTGAGTAGCAAGAAAAAAGAAAAAAAAGATAACATTCCACCCCATTTTTAATTAATAATACCTAATAAATTAATGAGTATTAATCTTTTAAATTTATAGGATGAACCCTCATCGATTAGTCAAAACAATCGAATAATGGTGAACATTTCAAGAAACTCGATTTGTTTATTTACATAAATGGTTTTTTGTGTTTCCTCAACATTTACATTAATTGGAATCATATCCTTTTTCCACTCACCCATTCATTTAATGTCAATTACTTTCGTAAACAGGGAGCGTCTATTTCAGAGCTATTTGGACGTGGATGGTGTGCGAGATAATTGATATGATTGTACTAAGAGAGAAATCGACTATGATGGAAATTTCGATCCAGAGTTATAGTCAAGACTCAGGAATGTACAGTAGAGTAAAATATATGTTCAGAAATTAATTATGTAAAATGTTTCCATAAAGTGTGCACGACCTTCTGTATATTGTGTAAAAAAAACTTATTTGCTAAATAGGTGTAATTTCTTGTACTATTTAAATCATTTAATTGATTTGATTTATTATAGAAGAAAGTTTTGCATACAACATACTTGTTTTATTATAATCAACATTAGAGCGCTGTGTTCAATGTATGAGCTTTAAATCATTTTTCCCCGTGACTTTTTGTTTTCCAAAATACGTGTGTATAGTTTCTTTTAATATCCTAATTGGGACATATTCTGTTTTAGTGATGATTTTTTTCCCCATTATTATTTTTTTCCTATTTCCAAAACGCAAAGCTTTTAGCTATAAGTAGACTCTCTCAAATCCACAACCCTATAATCCACAATAGCCTAAAATACGCACATTTTTTCAGATGTAAACAATGAAACTTACAGTTAAGAACTGGTTAAAAAATTCAATTTAAATTTTTTTTTTTTATTTTATTCTGTACACAATTTAGTATGCAATTCTGGTTAATATGATTGAACTCGTGTTTTCTCTTGAACAAAGTATAAGCTTTCTGTGAAAAATCAAGATAGCGCTGATAAAAGTGCCGATTGCGATCTTTTTACCAAATACATTTATGTATTAATCAAGCTTTTTTGGTTATTAAGTATGCCAAAACATGAAATAAAACTTTGTTATTTTAAAGATTTTGATGTGAAATTATTAGTGTACCTTTATAAGCCGAGTTTCACTGAATAATTCAAGAAAAAAATGTCTCATCATTATTGTGCATATTTAACTATGCATTATTTATTATTTATTTGACCGTTACTTTTAATATTTTTAACATTTTTAAATTTTCGTAATTTTTGTTATTTTACTTTACAGTAAGCATTCATTATATATAATGTCGAGTGCATTATTACATTAAACTTACTGTCGAAAAAATATGTAAACAAAACAGTGACCAGAAATCCGCACAACCTCTGGTCCCAAGCTGTGCGGATTTAAGGGTTCCAAAAATTTCCCTTTGTGTTTTTGATGAAAATTGCCGTTTTTAGGTGCGTTCTTAATTATATAAATACGTAGCACCTATAGTCGTCGTCTGGTCCGTCCGTCCGTCCGTCCGCATATAACAGCGCAAAAACTACCCAACCGAATGGTTTGAAATTTAATATATATAATCGTTCCAGAATTATGTCGAGTCATTTCAAATTTTATGAAAATCGTATCAGAACTTAAAAAGATATTAATAAAAGTTTTCTTTATTCTATTAAATCCTATCATCATACGTAATCTATATAATAAAAGCGCAAGTCATGTGACTGAGGAAAGCAAATACGGGCAAACCACTTCTTTTTTCATAAGCCACACTGTAAAAAAAATTCCAGAGGTTACTAAAAATTTTTTAGTAAATTTGTATTCCACAGAATTTTTTAGTAACCGGTATTATAAACCGGAATCGATGCTAGCTGTTTTCTAGTAATTCTTACAGATTTTCTTGTAACTGAGTAAGAATACAAAAAAATTTTTAGTAATTGCGAGGATCAACGAGAAAAACTAAAATTTTTTCAGTAGATTGACCCATTTTTTTTTTACGGTTCGGGAGGCTATTTTTATTCAAAATTGCATAAAAGTTACATTTTTAGAAAGATCGTTCAAAAAAATTGTTCGCTTGAAAGATAAGTTACATTAAAAAATAGATTCTGAGATAACTTCGGTGGAAATTAGGTTAACAAGCCAAATATCTCAATCCATTAGAGTAAATAAACACAGGAGATTCGTTCATTATGAGTCATAAAAGTATTAAACCATGGAGATAATCATTCGCAAAGCAAGATTTCCATGGTGAATTTTGCAGCGCTGCGCTATTTGGTGTAGAAAATAAAATTCGCATTTGTAAACGTGGCGTACGTAATATTAATATAATTAAAACAAGAACGAAAAATCATGCGTCAAGCATAGATTATGTAACACTTTCCAACGCTTCCAAAATAATTTTACACATCATTACCGTTTAATAAGCTGAAAGATAAAATGTAAGTAAACAATTTGGAAAGCGCCTAACATATTTAAAAACGTAATTTCAGGAATTTCCAACATATATTTCCAACATATACAATATTCGCAAAAATATCCGAATACTTTTATTCAGCCCTGTATATGATCTATAGATTTGTATTTATACTACATAGGATGCTAAATTTTAGTTCAGTTAGGAAACGCGTAGCACAGTTTAAAATTCTCCTTCTGGAGTTTCTGTCAATAAACGGAAATGTGTTCGCGGACTTTTGTGCTGCCCTGTATATGATCTACAGAATTTATACACGCCAAGTAATAGACAAAAAGTGAGTTAAATTTAAAATCGCGTTCAGCAACTTAAAACGCACTTCCAGGAATTATTGTTAACAGACAGTAGAGAATTCTTTTGTGTGTCCCTGTAAATGAACGATGACTGCTATACACACAATATTCTGTAGTAAGCCTCTTGTAATGCACCTTAGTGATATATATAAATTTCAATGCGTTTAAAATAGTGAAACATTATTTAATTAAACCGCAAACAATTTTTCTCCATAGACGTAATGTAACGGAATTCTTTTGACTGTCCCTGTAAAGTAACTATAAGTGCTATGCACACCAGATTCTATATTAAGCTTCTTGTAATGCACCTTAGTGATATATATCAATTACAATGTGTTTGAAATTGTGTAACATCATTAAAATAAACCGCAAATGATTTTTCCCCATGGACCGTAATGTAACGGAATTCTTTTGAGTGTCCCTGTAAAAAAACTATAAGTGCTACACACTTCAGTTGAAATAGGGAACATGCTATAGATAACGACAATAACATATAAAAATTGTAGGGCAATCCGAGAATATTTACGGGAGTTAGAGACGGACAGTTACGGACAGACTGCCAGACAAACCGAAGTCATAAACACTTTTCAACTAGGTAGGAAAGTGTTAAAAAGGCATGCTTATTTCGCTCATAGCAGACGATATAATTCATTTCACTGAAATAATAAGGATGATTTTTTTACACTGTGAAACTAGTTATAAAACGAACGCACCTCATATGTCACGTTTAACGTACAATTACCAACTTGTATTTTTTTTTTTTTTTTTTTTTTTTTTTTAATGAAGGCAATATAAATATTACTGTTCCGCACTGTTTTGTAAGCATTCCATCATATTAAGTCTGGCTTTTTAATCTACGTTTATAACATGATCCGAACTCAAAGGAAACTTGTTATGGATAATAACAAACCAGTCACGTGTGTGTATTTTCCAGCTACTTTGATTGGAATAAAAATTATATCAATTGTTGTAAAAATTGTTTAAAAATGACACATTTATTCGATTTTGTATTCCCTGTAACTTTTCCCCAAAAATCGAAGTATTTAATTATATTTTAATATGGAAATTTATTGTTCTAAGTTTCAGCCGAGTTAAATTTGGTTAATATTATTTTTTTAATAACAGCAAAATTACATAATTTTTGTAGTAGCGCTACCAGTGGCAACAGTAGTACTTATCGATCCAAAATGCATTTATTTATGAATCCGCATTCATTTTTAGGTGCGTTCGTAATTATATAAATACGTAGCACCTATTGTCGTCGCTTGGTCCGTCCGTCTGTCCGTCCGTCTGTCTGTCCGTCTGTCCGTCCGTCCGCATATAACAACGCAAAAACTACCCAACCGAATGGTTTAAAATTTAAGATATATTATCTTTGCAGAATTTTGTCGAGACATTTCAAATTTTATTAAAATCGAATCAAAACTTTAGGAGATATTAATAAAAATATTTATTAAGAAATTTGATTTTTTTTTTTTTTTAAATGGGTGCTTTTTTGTTATAGGAGCTTCGGAAGTTTCATCGTCAAGCGACCGAGATACTTATTTTATGACAGAAATTAATCTGCAGACGATATAATTCATTTCACAGAATTAAAAATCATCAAGATCCGAATATTTATATAACTAGCTATAGTACGAACGCACCTCATTTGTCACGTTTGACGTACAATTTCCAACTTGTTATTTAAGTTTTGAGTTTATTTCTTTCTAGTGCCATCAAATGTCAAAATAACGATTCTAAGACAACTATTTAGCATAAAAAATTACAGCATATAAATAAGAGTTACATTTTCTTAAAAATTACCTTTTTATAGTGATTTTTTTTTTCTTTTTCTTTTTTTGAGGAAGAAATAAAAAGTTTTTATATGATCTTTCTCTTATTGGATTGAAGAGCCTAAGGTTTGCAACCCTCAAAAACATACATATTCATGAAGAAGAACAATGATTGGAATGAACGAGCATTTGAGATTCCGACGAATTTAAATCGGGTTTTAAGGCTTTCATTGAATTAGGTGAAAGATCCAAGAAAAGAAAAGCTGAAAGCCTAAGACGGTCAACAAATGTTGAAATATCCACGTGTGCTGATCAGCAAGAGAGTTGCTGCCCTTGAACTTAATAATAATAACAATAATAATAATAATAATAATAATAATAATAATAATAATAAAAGAACTTGTTCATCAAAGTGACCATAAAGGAAAAAAATAGTCATTTTCGATAATTCAGCAGTACGAAAAGATAAATCAAATATCACCGTTGCAAACGGTATTATCATTTATCGAAGTCAACATGTCCCAGAAACTAAGATAAAAATACAGCCGCATAATGAGTGATAAAGTTTCGGTCTCTTGATGCAAAAAAGCTGGTTTAATACGCGAATTCATAGATCAAGATGCTAATTTCTTCTTTCTTCTCCAGTGTTGCCAATTTTTGGGGATTTTTTTATTCAGATATATACCACTTTTTCATAATAGTAATATTTGCCTTATTGAACGGCAGATTAATTAAGACAAATATTACTAATCGGAAATAGTGGTAGATATTTGAATAAAAAATTCCGCCAAATTAGCAAGAGTGGAATTCTTCTTTGATCCTGCGTCCTAATATTCTTTGTCTTTCGCTTTGTGTTTGCTTTTATTGAAGTAGCGAAAGATAGACGATTTTTTGTCGCTTTTTGTTATCTATTCTTTCCTGTTTTGCGCCGTGTATATGTCGTCCATTTTTTTTTTCGTTCTTGTACACTGGTACACTGTATTAAATAAAGCCTCCCTCTCTATATATGTGTTTTGAAACGCATTGGAAGAGAAAGAAACATATACTTTCGATTTCGATTCTATTTCTTCTTTACTTTCTCCTTATTTCTGCTTTTTCCTGTTTTATTTCAACACCGATGAGTTGCTTGCACCGCGGGTTTCATGCAGTCAAGTCGTCTTTGATTGTGTGTGTCGAGTTTTAGAAAATTTTCTGTTAACATGGAGAGTGGTCATAAAATCAAAAGGCAGGCGTTAATCATTATCACAAGTAATAAATATGAAATTTACTAATAGTTCTGAAAATTTTTGGTTTGTGTTACAAAAAAAATTAGGCTAGCAGGAAAATTATTTCTGTTGTTTTATTATTGGTTGTAACATATTAATCCACATCTTAATAAATACAAAGGGTATTCCATAAAAACTGAGAGTTATTTTTTTTACGTAGTGACGATATCGCGAAACTAAAAAATAAAACTGCAGGCGATTTTTTCAAACTGTTGACTGTACGTTTATCAATATTCTAAACTAAGAAGACGATTTTATTTTCCTAGTTTCGTGCTTCTTTAAAGAACTGTTTTTATTTGCCGTATAGAAATGGAGGTGAGTGATTCAGAGTTAAAAGAACAAAGTGCGTTGTGCCATAAAATTTTGCTATCGTTTGGGCAAAACTGCTTTAGTAACAGTTAAGTTAATGAAAGAAACTTACAAAGACAAATGTTTTGACGAGTCTACGATTTTTAGATGCATGATGATTTCAAAAAAGAGCATTTGTCTGCAGAACTGGCTCCTAAGCCTGGCCGATCAGAAAGTGTCGTGAATGATCGAAATGTATGTGCACAATCCTGCAAGAAAATCGGTTAATGGTATGTGAGGAGATAGCGGCATCAACTAACATTTCGAAAATGTCGATATTTCGCATTCTACGCAACAATTTACAGTTTTGCCATGTTTGTTCCAGATGGGTACCACATCACCTTACTAAAGAACAAATGCAAACAAAAATTCACCAATGTTGTGAGTGGAAACAGATGTTTCAAAATGATCCGAATTTCCTAAAGACTATAATAACAGGTGATGAAACTTGGGTGCATCATTTTGATCACCTTACCAAGTCCGCAAAAAGTGTATGGAGAAACACACTGATTCTCCGCCTCCGAAAAATATCCGACAAACCAAATCTGCTGGAAAGGTCATGATGGTTATTTTCTTTGGTCATAAAGGTGTAATCTATCAGCACGCTGTGCCTCCAAAAACTACTGTGAATGGTGAATATTATGTTTCAGTATTGAAAATTTTCGACATCACATATCGAGAAAGCGTCATGAGCTGGTAGGGAATTGGACATTACATCACATTATGCTCGCCCGCATGTCGCTACTTCTGTTCAGCAATATCTTAGTAAATGAAATATTAAAATCATGTTACATCCCCCTTACAGTCCAGATCTCGCACCATGCAATTTCTGGCTGTTTACGATGTTGAAGGAGAAGCTCTGTACAGAAAATTAAATACAGATTCTGCCGGTTTTTCAGCAGTGCAGGGTTCTTTGAAGCAGCTTCTAAAAAAAAGCTTATCTACTTGTTTTGAAAAGTGGGTTGAACGATGGGACCGTTGCATATTATCTGAGGGAAGGTACTTTAAAAAAGTATGATGTATTTTTTGCTGTAAATATATTTCTTGACTTTTTTATAATTTTACTCTCGGTTTTTTATGGAACGCCCTTTGTATAACCTATCAGGAAATCTCAATATATGAAACATTAACATTTATATTAATCATGAATATTTTAAAGATAGATAAAAGATGAAGCCAAGCAAAAAATGAAAAAATAAAAGTGTATAATCATAAAATGGAACAAAAATGGAATAAAGAAATATGATTATAGAAAATGGAAAACAAAGTAAACAATATATGTATGGATATATACATTGTTTCATTTCATTCCAAAAATCTTATATATTTTTTAAAACATGTTTCCATGCAAGCTCTTTTTATGCATCACAGTATTTAGAAACCAAAACACACGTGAGACATATCTTTAAATCTTTCTGCACCTGATGTGTAACTTTATGGAAAATAAACCTTGAGATTTATATTTTTTCTACAATATATTACGCTCTTATGATCTTGTATATCCACCTCTCGAAGACCTTGATAGAAACTTGTTCTAGAAAGTTGTACGTTATGCAAAATTTATCCTTGATGCCACTTAACAATTTTAGAAAAATAATTTTACCTTCTTTACAGTCTAAAATTTAAATAACGACAAGAAACAGCACGTAATATGAAGGGTGTTTAGAAAATCATATGGAGATTTTTCTGTAGGGAACAGCTTGTAGCAGTATTGCCAGATCCAGTGTCACAGAAAAGGATCATACAAAAGTGGGATACGTTTTCTAAAGAGGGACATAAAAATACAGTAAATACCCTATTAAAACGGAACCTGTCTATAACGGAATTCTGTCTTAAACGTAAAAGTTTCATTGCTACTACGGTAGGAATGCTATATATTTATACCCGCTAAAACAGAAACCGGTTTAAAATTGATTTTTTTTTTTTGGTACCTTGTGATTCCGTCTTAGCAGGTTTTATTATACTAAATAAAAACAGCAATCTTATACAGTAAAACCTGTGGAGTCGTAATTGTTTAGGGATTAAAACAAAATTACAATTTAGCAAGTATAATTGCACAGTATTCCTATCGTACAGACGATATATATATATATTTTTTTTACTTTTAAAACAGAATTCCGTTATAAACAGGTTCCGTTTTTACAGGGTTTATAGAACAAAGTACAGTAAAACCTCTAAAACCAGAATCGCTACACTCTAAAAACGACATTTTCAAAATTGAGCAAAAAATACTCAAATCTGAGTAGGTCACATAGTCAATATATGGCTCCGAATCAAAATGAGTGATTTTGAATATTGAAACATGCCTATACTCATTTCTGAAAACATGCACACATTCAAGAATAAAACATCATCTGCTTCTATTTGAGTAAGCTCATGTTTCAAAAATGAGTACGAACTAACTTCTATGTGCTCATTTTTAAGCATTTCCATGTTTCAAAAATGAGTTTGAACTGATTCTAATCATTTTTGAGTATGTCCATGTTTCAAAGACGAGTATGAACTGACCCCTATGTGCTCAGTTTTGAGTAGGTCCATGTTTCAATATTCTGAGTATTTATGGTATTTCAGAATTGAAAGCATTGTGTCGTCCTATTTGAAACAAAAAGTTTCCTAACAAAATGAAAACATACGATTTACTCAGATTTGAAAGTGTCATTTCTCTCAGTGTAGGAACCTCAAAAAAATCCTTTTTATACAGGTTTCAATCTAAGCCGATAGATTTTTAAGGTATTGCTTTCGAAGGTATACTATACACAATTTCCGTTATAGACAGGTTCAGTCTTTACAGTTTTTAGTGCATTAAGTTCTACTTGATGCTTCTCAATTATTTTTAATTATCTAAACTTGGCTGTCTTTTTAAAGGTTATTCAGCTCACTTTGGTCTTAAGAAAAATGGATGGAATTCATTATAATAATTCATCTGAAATGAATTCTCTAATGGAATTCATTTATCTGCTTTGTTTTCAGCCACAAAACGACTGCTATTAGTGATTGTTAGATTGTTCTAGTAAATGAATAGTACAGAAAAAATAGTTTTTTTTTTTTTTTTTTTTTTTTTTTTTAAAAACAACTGACGGCCATTCCCCAAAATTTGGGAAAATCTTCGTTTTGACACTAGAATTGAAGATCCGTTTAGTCCCTCAAAAAATAAAGTGTTTTAACCTGTTTTTGTTTTTTTGGGGGGGGGGGGGAATTCAGGGAAACTTTAACTGAGTATCTCATCAGATCTCCTTTCCTAGTGCCAAAACGAAGTTGTTCCCAAATTTTCGTGAATGCTCACCAGTTGTTTCTGTAAAAATATATATTAACTGCATTGAAATAGAATTTTCGATTTTGTATTCTTAAAACCTGGCGTAACTTTACAACAAAATACCGTATCGACTTGCGGATGGTGTAGTACGATTCAGAATTAAAAAATACATAGTAAACGGTAACCCACTTTACTTATTTAAAAAAATTGAACTATCCCCTCTGAGTTAAAATGCACCCTTTGCCCACCCCCACCCTAAACACTGAAATCACCCTCTCGTGGAGATCCATCCAGCCGTTAAGCATAGGAACTTTTCTCCACGAGGGGAAATGTTTATTGAAAATTCATATTTTAGAATACAGATGTTGACTATTACATTAGAGATTAAAATAAAATTAGTATAAAGTTAGTGTTTACAATACTGGTTCAGGTCACACAATTTCTTAATATTAAAAAAAAATGATGTAAGAAAAAGTATAAAAGAAAGCTATTAGAAAATTTATGAAAGAATACTTAATCATAACACAACTAGTAATTTTGCATGGTTCAAACAGTAAGCTGAAATAGGAACAGTATAAGTACAAAAATGTGACCAGTTTGTGAACTATAATATACAAATTTAAAAAACAAAATATATTCTATTACAAAAGTACTTTTTAAATGTAGGAAAAAATAATCATAGATCATTTTTAATAAAGGAGAAATGTTTATTCAGAACTTTGGAATTTTCTTTTAGTTTTTCATAGTTTAAAGGATCAAACAAAGTTATATTCAGATTTCGTCTCACTGTGACATTTTTATTGAAATTGAAAGTATGTCTCATTAGAGGACAATTACCATATATGTAATGTAGAACTATTCCTGAGCTTTTTTGGCATATGCATGTTGGGGAGGAGCGTTTTCCTATTTTATTTTAAAACTAGCTGACCGCCCGGCGTTGCCCGAGCCCCTGTAATAAACTTAAATCTCTTAAAAAACGAAACTCTGGCCACGGTCTACGATCGCTTCGGCACCGTATACCGGGCATGCTCGTACGCTCCAGAAATTCTTTTATTTCCCCCTTCCACCACCAGGGGAGCAATCTCTTTCGGAAAGAACCTCTGAGACAACGTTGCCTACGGTACTGTATAGTAGGCGTGCGACAAAATTGAGCTGGTTTCGAGAAGATGGGAACATTATAAGCCGTATTATTGAAATAAGGCACAGTTAGAAAAAATAACCATGAGTGCGGTGCTGGGTGAAAGGAATGTTGAAATGTCCTTCAGAAAATGATTAATTATGAGGACCACTATGCATCTTTAAAAATTCGTTCGTTGGGTTAAGCTAGGAATTTAATTACAAATTTGGCTTAAACTATTATTCGGAAATAGTGGTAACCGCTACTCATAAATTTAGTTTAATGTTATAAAGTGTGACTATTAAGTTAATTATAATGTTTGGAATCACTTACGTTGAAATTGGAAAGATAGTTGCTGAGATATGGAAACGGAGCATAGTTAGAGAAAAAACCTCGAAGGAGGGGCCGGGGGGGGGGGCGAGGGGTTGTTCAAGTGCCCTTCAGCAAATAACTAATTAGGAGGATCGCTATGCATCTTTAAAGATGATTCATTTGGTTAAGCTAGGAACTTAATTGGAAATTTGGCTTATACTATTATTCGGAAATTCTGGTAACTGATTTCTAGAAATACATTTTGAAGGTATGAATGTTGATTTTTACGATAATTTAGTAAAAATGGAACTGGTTTGGAGAAGTTCGGAACACTATCAGCTGAGATTTAAAATAGCGGTATTCTCTATATAAAACAGCAATTAAACGCTACGGGTGCAGCTAAAAATGTTAAAATTGTTAAATGTAATTAGACCCTTGCCCCTCTCCATTCCCGCAAATATAAAAAATAATCTGTTAAATAAAGTTTTCTGTATTAATAATCTTTATTATAATAATATATGTCATGTAAAAAAGTAAATAAAATAAAACTTAAACCCGGCTAATTGTCATGAAGAAAAACGTGTCTGAAAAATATTTCAAACAGGGGGACGTCTGTGTAATTTGTCATGTACAGGTGGCGCGACATTAGTATGGCTGTACGCTGATAACTCCAATCCATATTGACACTATTTAGTTAGAAATCCTTATCTATGCATCACTACTCTGGTTTATTTAATTAATTCGTGAAGAATCGATGCAATCAACCAACCCAAGAGAAAAAACCGTATTTTTGATGAGCGTTCTTTGTGGATATTAATTAATATTTCAGTAAATAATTGAAATATTAAAATTCTGAGGTTTAGGTGCATCAGGAGAGGGTTTGGACTACCTAAATCTAAATTTTTAGGCTTCTAGGTGGGCTAGATTTTCCTAGCCATCGCCAACAAACAGACACACACACACACACACACACAGACACACTGAGCGAAAATTTCTTTTATTAGTATAGATGATGGGAAGCTACCGTGTCCACTAAAGTAGTAAGCTATGACTAGTTTTTTTGCCTTTATTTTTTGGGGACTCATCGAATCTTTTTTTTTAGTTCCAAAACAAAGTTGTTTCCAATTTTTCGTGATTGGACATCAGTTTTTTCTGTAAAAACCTATATTAACTGCACTGAGGTAAATCGTCGACTTTGTATTTGTAAAACCTGGCGTAACTTTGTAAGGAATCATCGTATCGACTTGCGGATGGTGTCGTTCGATTCACAATTAAAAAATGCATAACTAACGATACCCCACTTGACCTAAACTTTAAAAAATTGATTCCCCCCCCCCCAAAAAAAAAAAAAACACAGGATAAAACAAGTTTAGTTTTGGGGGACTCATCGCATTTTCATTTCTAGAGCCAAAACGAATTTCTTCCCAAATTTTCGTGAATGGCCATCAGTTGTTTGTATTTTACTCAATTATTGATCTATTTTACTTGTACTAGAAATTTACGCCAGCTACTATTAAGTTTTTCTGCTTACATCTTCTAATGTGAATTAATCACATCACATATACATATATTTCATTTCAGATAACACAAAATTATAAAAGCACAATTGTATCCAAAACTGAGAACACAACGAGTAAGAAATGTCTTTATGAAAATTGTCCATTGATGTCAAAGGATAAGTGATCATCGTATTGATAAAAAGTATTTGAAAAATTTTATATATTATTTAAAAAATTAAAACAAAAGATATATTTTTGTAAAATACCGGGTAATTCGAAAGTATCTGGAGAAAATGAAAAGACAGATCAGGAATAAACTAAGTTCCTATATGAAATAAAGTCTTGCAAAAGTCGGGTTATACTCAACCTGAGTTCTATTTCAAGTCAATCCAACCCGAACACGAAATAGGAGAAAATGTATCCATATTTTAATACAATGATGTAAAAATAGCTAATAATTATATCACTAATATCGAAACAATTAAAATCAAAACCTGATCCGCAACGAAAAAAACTAGAGTTAATCCAACCCGACACGAACCGTGGGTCGATGCGAGTTCAGGAAAATTGGGATACCCGACCTGATGCAGGACTACGAGCATGCAAACATTCACTTAGTCAAAAATACACAGTTTCGTTTAAACCTAAATCCTAATTATCGTTCAGAACTTTGGCGATAATAAAGCCATTGTATAGCAGTAATTTTAAAGAATTTCCTTTGCTATGTGGGAAATGTGATAACATGACGAGGAGAACTGGAAGTACAGAGTAATTCAGTCAGTGTCACCATATATATTCCCAGATACGTTATGAAATGGTAATCGTCTGACTCATAATTGCTTGGACGCGGATGGTGGCCATTTCCATCACCTATCGAAATGTCATCCCGTTTTTTACAAAACAAGGTATTTAGAATTCCATTAAAATATTTTTATTAATGTTAAATTGCGAATGAATATCCAGGTTCGGCTTGGAGTGAAACACCCTGTATTTTCCACTAAATAAGTGAATGACGTCATTTTCCTACATGATTTTTTGTTTATTTCCGCAAGTTATATATATTACTCCGCATTTATTGCCTTTTCAACCTTTTGCGAGATATTTTAGAATAACTCTGTACATGGAATTTTTCTGAAAGACATTTTAACAGATCGTTGGCAAATATATTGGCGGGAAAAATCAAGAGGATCACAAAGGTTTGAAATAACGAAAATTGACTGAAGTATTACAGTGGATTAGGAACTCTGTAATTAATTTAGACCAGGGTCCGATTACCGCACAGGCCAACTAGGCCATGGACTTGGGCCTACAATTGATGGGGGCCCCAAAATGCGTAAAATGATTTAGAAAGAAATTCTTAACAATGCAATTTCTTGCAATGATTTGCTCCAAAATTATGAAAGATTTCAGTTAACTTAGCAATCGTATCATAATATTTAATGATAACCTCCGAATTACATCACCCATCCCCGAAAAATCTAGAAAAATCTAGAGACTATGTCGATTTAAGGGACCCCCGAAAAGTTCCTGGGTCTTGGGCTTCAGGCAACCTTAATCTCGGGCTCTGATTTAGAATATTACTTCTTTTTGCATTTATTTATTTATGTTTTATGGAAACGAAAAAATGTTTGTTGAATTGTTAAAAAATAGAATAAAATAATAATAATAATAATAATAATATTGCACGACAAAATGAATCATGCAAAGCAAGTTTTGCAGTCCAGTTGCTATTGAAGTCCAGTTTCCATATTTTTGAATCGTCATTCTTCTTTTTGCTGCTTACTACGTTGTCTTTAGATTATACCTGAAGAAAATATAAACTGTAATTTCAATGGTTAATTTTTGCAATAAGTTTATATATATATATATATAATAAAAAGTTCAAAATTCATAAAAATCAGTTTTTGTTATTTTTATTTATTTATTTATTTATTTATTGTTATAATTTGAAGAAAAAATGTTTATTTTTCTGGGACAATTTGTAGAGAATTTAATTTCCTTCATTTAATATATATATATATATATATATATATATATATATATATATATATATAAACTTATTGCAAAAATTAACCATTGAAACAGAAGTAACTGAGCAAATGCAATGAAATTATTACCCCAAATAGCTATGTCAAATTACACATTATAAAACATAGTTCTAACAAATGAAGTATTTATTCAAAAAGTGAAACATAAGTAAAAAAACAAAAACAAAAAACACAAATGTAAGCTTATAATGTAATTTACTTTATCAAGGGCTGGGAAACCACATTATAAGCAAAGAATGATTGTTTTCTGTAATTGTCACAAGCTTAAAGCCAAAATTTTGTGACAATTCCAAGCCCTAACAATCATTGGAAAGAAATTGAAAAAAAAAAAGGATACCTTTGAAAATAGAACACTACAAATCAAACGGAAGAAAATAAATCCATTTATAAACAAATAAATACAAAGGAAGACAAAGAAAATCTATACATTACAACATCAATTTGCCCAGAATCCGAAGCCAAAAATGTTTTGTGCTAAGCACATGGTAAAGTGAATAAGTGAATTAAAACGTACAAGTTAAAATTACAGTTAATTTTCTAAAAGTAGCAGTTATTAATTTAACCATTGTGATTTTAACTATTTCTAATTTAAAATATAAAAATACAAATAAATAATATAAAAACTATAAATTAATTTACTAAAAATATTTTTTAACTTAAATAATTTTAATATATATATTATATTATTGGAATATTTAAAAATTTCACTTGTATTCCAAGTTTTCAAGTAAAAGAGAAAAAAAATTTGTGAAAATTTATATGGTGCTGCCATCTGGTTTTATAATAATGAACAATAACTAAAAAATAATACTAAAGAATAATAGTAATAGTTTTTTTAAAATCATTATATGGTGCTGCCATCTAGTTAAAGATTAAAACAATATCTAAATAACTATTAATTATTTAGATTAAGTAAATTTTCCAGTATAAAATTATTTTATCTATTTATTTTTACATATGTCAACATTTAAATAATTTATATTTATTGTGTAATATCATTTTAACAAAACATAAATGAACCCATAAAATCTCAAATATTATTGTAGAAGTCAAATTAAATTTTCATTTTATAAATAATTATATGCAAGCTTAAAAGATTTACCAATATGACTACACGCACTTATTGGAACTAACATCTTGCAAAATATTATTAACCCTGAAAAATAAAATTAGATTTTCATTTTATAAATAACTATGCAAGTTTAAAAGAAATGCCAAAATGGCTACACGCACTTAATGGAACTAACATCTTGCTAAATATTATTTACTCTGAAAAATAAAATTAGATTTTACACACTGATAGCTAAAAAAACCAAACATTTCCAATATGTTAACCTCACGTATTGGATCTAATATCTTGCAAATAAATAAATAAATAAATAAATAAATAAATAAAATAAAATAAAAAATAAAACCGCATTTAACTATATTGTTAAAAGTTCTCTACCTGGCAAGGAGAAAAAAAAAATAAAAAAAACCCAGTAAATCTCCAATATGGCAACGCACTTATTGGAACAATATTATATTTAAAGTTCTCTCCCTAGAAAAGGATAAAAAAAAAAAAAATTAGAATTTACTATTTAAATAATAAAAGATATTTAACCAAAATATTCCCACTCAGCTCTCACATAAAGGAATTCAGTCTTTAGCCAAATATATCAGTAATCAAAATGTAAGTGATTTAACAGATAGAATGTGCAAACATATAAACCCCAATGAAAGCAAAATTTATATTCGTAAAATTGACTTAACTAAATAAAAGGGATAGCCATATTCTACTGCATGTTGAAGAATAAGTTTTAAATTTTGAGTTTTAAAATTATTAGAACAAAGATTGTTTATTCTATGTGCAAAATTTAGTAAAATATTTACAAATACTGATTTATGTATACAAGACTTATAATTAGTAAATAAGTTAACTTTAAATGTGAAATCATTTCTTTTGTCATAAATGTCAAACAAAATTTTATTATCTTTAAGAATTATCTTAAGATCAAGAAAATTAATTTCATTATTTACCATAAGGTTGAAACTATAATTTAAATTTTTATGATATTTTATTGGTAGTAAATAATTTGAATTATTATTAAAATAGAAGACAATTATATCATCTATATAACGGTACATTTTACAGTTTGCCATATGTGAATTACGTTCATAATAATATAAATATAATTCTGCAAGAATTGAAGAAACAATGCCACCCTGTGGTAATCCACAGCATTGAATATATATAGTCTCATTAAAAACAATATAATTATGATGTAGAATAAATCTAGTTAAAGTTTTAAAGTAATTTAAAGAAATGTTATTTTTTAATTTTATGGAATACTTGTATTCTTTGTATAATAAATTGACAATCCTGAACATATCCTTGATATCAATATTATTAAATAAGTCATTAAAGTCAAACGTCTTCATGTAAGTTATGTTATTTAAATTTTTTATATTATTGACAAGTTGAAAACTATTTTTTATGCTAAACAAATTATCTTTTAGTTTTGTAAGTTCAAACAATTTAGTGAGAATAGTTAATAGAAATTTACTTGCATTATTATTATACGTATTACAGCCTATAGTTACAGTTCTAAATTTTATAGGAGTTTTATGAAATTTAGGTATAACAACAATATATGGATAATTAAAGTTGTAATTTTTAATTTTTAGCAATTTATAATATTGAAATATATGTCGATTATTAATAATTGTATTAAGATTAGTTTTTTTTAAATTTAAACTTGTATTTATTGCATTAGATATTAGCTGTGAATAATATTTTTTGCAGATGAAAGCATAGTTGTTTGGTGATTTATCAACATAAGTAATAATAAATTTGTTTTGTAAATTCTTTATTTCACTATTTAGTTATTTAACATTAAAATTAAAATTTTCCATATTTCTGAAAAGTTCAACATTTAAATTACTTAATACATTTAATTTCCATTCTTTAAAAAATTCAATTGGTTTATTATAATCTATTGAAATTTTATATATAAAAAGGTCAAGATCCAGATTAAATTGTTTTAATATAGAAAAAATAGTATAACATGATGGTGTTCGAAATTTAGTCCCATTAGTCATAAAATTGCGCAGATAATCATTCTCGACAATATTAATATCCCCTGTAATAATGTGACCATGTACCTTATCTACATAATTACTAAAACTAGGATTATTACATAAGCACGCAGGTTTATCATTTGATGTAAGAAATTTTGCAAAATTATTGTAATTGAAAATCCTACGTCCAAGTGTAACATTGTATTTGTATGATTTATGTATTGTAAATTTTTTTATGGGGAATTTGTTATTGTTATTAATTACATTGTGTATATTAATTTTATTAAGTACCATATTGGAAAAAGTGATTATAAGTTGAGTATTGTTAGTTTTTTTATAAGTATTTTTTGAAATTTTTACATTAAGTTGGTTAATTCTATATAATAGAAGATCAAAATATACATCACTAAAATGTGGTGATAAATTTAATGTTAAAAATACTTTATAATAATTATTAAGATTTTTCTTTTTGATCGAAAAAATATGTTTCCTTATATCAAACCAATTGAAAGTATTAGTGAATTCATTTTCCATATTAGATAATTGCTGTATAATATCATTACTAGAAATATACTGTGTATTAGTACCATATTTACCCCTTTTTGTACGTGTAGTTTTTGTATTTACTTTATGATTTAAATTAGCATGAGTGCTAGTATAATGTTCATGTTTATTAGTATTTGTATAAACAATGTTTGTGCGATTAAATAACTTAGAATTTAGACCATAAGGATATAAAGAGTTACGGGATTTGATTATATTTGCCATTCGCAGGTTTCTCCAGCTCGAGGCTCAGCATACGTATGATTGTAATTTTAGGAATTTTCCCATCCGATCAACTGTAGACATTCTTAAAAGTTTAAACATTAAAATAATAATAATAATAAAGTACACTTATTCGTCATTTCAAAGCTTTCTAGTTCCTTTAAATAAATAACTGTGGGTCATTCTGCAGAATTTTAACTTCTTCTTTTCTCTCTCTCTCTCTCTCTCTCTTTGTTGCCGCACCATTTTTTATTTCTTCTCAGTTCTCGTACTTTGTATATGAAAACCTGTACGGAAAATAAATTAAAATCCATTTGGAAAATAATTCTAGCTTAAAAATCTTTTTAATTAGAGCGGTATAAAGAACTGCGATTTTCCACGTTTTGACAAAACTCAAAAGTGTATAAAATCGTGCATATTTTTGTAACTAATAGTTAGAGGCTAAAACTTCAAAAGATCTGAAATCTACACAACTCTGTCAATTAGATCATGTAATTATCGAAGATTTATTTTGTATTTTTAAAATGTTGAGCGAGTACTGTAACATCTTTTAGCGTATTTCACTTTGAATCACATTCCTTATAATTTATTTTTATTTTTTGCTGATGTACTCGTATATTCTGCATTTTGAAGATATGTCAGACATGACGACCTAGAGACGCATGCGCGGCATTGTATTACTGCTTATTTTACTATTTATTACTGTTAATTTTACGGTATAATACTGGCAGCTGGGGTGCTAGTATTATACTGTAAAATCAGCACATTTTTGCAGTGTAGTTGCATAGTGTAACATAAAACATGTAAGATTGCAACTGAATACTTTAGAAAGCTTATACAGTCCAGCTTTTCACTAGCTAGTCTAGACCTTTAAGCGTCCGGTAAAATTTTTCATGTATGTTTAACGATTCATAAAATAATAGATATGAAACGAATTCGTATGAGGATTTATATTTAATAACCTTACATATATCTATATTTCTTATGTACTGGAAAAAATAGCATTATTATCAAATTTTTGTTAATTCAGCCTTTGAATTCAAAATGTACGTAACGGAAAAAACACTATTAGGACGCTTTAAGGGATAATAAATTTTTGTAATAAATGTACATTCAAAGAACTAAACAATATGAAACAAAAATTAATACTTTTTATTTATAAATACAAAATAATACCAAAAAAATATTCAACATACTGTAAATATTCCAATCTGAAATTGTTCAGTATCAACAAAATATCAATGTACATGATAAAATGAAATCATAACAAGGCAATACAGGAAAAAAAAGAGCACACAAAATAGCTACACATTTTCCAAGATAAAAACGAGTGTATTTCATTTGGCTAACTCTGCTAGTAGCATTGTAAATAAAAGAAAAAAAAATCCAGACACCAACATTACAAAAAACTATGTCATATAACGTTTCAAAAGATTTAATCTCATGAACAAAGTTAACGAGATCATAAAATGCAAAACATTCACGTATCTTCCACTTGTTACCCTCATTTGGAGTAAAAATGAAATAAAATAAAAATGCAGACACATTTTTTTTTTCTTTTCACTGTGAAACATTTCTACTGTAGTGTTATTATATGCATAATGCATAATTTCCGTCTCCACCGCCGATCGACGATTGGTATTGTTACGCTTTCTGATTGGCTGTAAAAGCGAACGCTTCTTAAGTCATTTCCGGTATTTTAGAGGATTATGAAGATATAAAAAGATATTGTATAAGAAATTAATAAATATTGTTAGATTATATAGAAATCAGATAAAATAGAAATTAATTAGATTATATAATTTATTATATTATATGAGATATTAATATTATATTAATTATATATATATTAAATATATATATTAATATTATATAATAATATTATATATTATTATATATTATGTATTATTTTACATATTATATTATATTATATTATTTGTTGTATTATACTTAGAAATTAATTAGATTATATAGAAATTAATAGATATTATATAAGAAACCAAGTTCGACCGGAAATGATTTAAAAAGAGTTCGGTTTAACAACCAATCAGAAAGCCCGATAATTGCAATCATCTATCCCCGGTGGACAGGGAAATTATGCATACATAATATATATCTGTTGCCAGAAACGAAACTATTTTTTAAGAATCCTATTTAATCTTTTAGAGTTGTTATTTATAATTGTTATTATTAAACAATTATCATAATTAAACTATTTTATAGGGCAGTTTCATTTAATTCTTTCAGACGTGGCGTTGATTCTGGGGGGGGGGGGGACATAATACAGACTCTTTGATTATAAGTTTGTTACAGGTTTTATTTCCTATCTGAGCTGTTGCGCATTTAAATAGAAGTCAAGAGTTTGTACTCTTCCAAGTATACTCTTGCAATATCCATAATATGAACTCTTGTTCTATCAAACAAAGTGAGATATAAATTAATAAATTTTGAAAATACAGGCGTGTTTCGAGAAGTTGTGCTTCATATTATTTTAATCATTTCCAATATTTAATAGCTTAGTGTTGCTTTTTCTATTATTCGATTTTCTATTTTTCTTTTCAATTGTGCTACTTTAGTCAAAGCTATTGAAAAGCAAAAATGTTCCGAAAATATTTTTCAATCAGCTTACACAGTTTAACAATACTTCATGATACTTTCTCAAATTTTAAAACAAGATTAATTAAAAATTAAAAAATTTTGCAAGCATAACACCAGATCATCCTCAGTTCACTTGCCCAGTTTTGCATCGGCCGTAATAATGTGAATCAGTATGCATATGTTATAAAACGAAATTATTTTTACATAAATCTATTATAAGAAATGTCATAAAAATATACTATCAGAAGATAAAATATAATCTATATAACGCATTGTGGTACTTAAACAACGATTACAAAATGTTTTTGAAGAAAATATTTTTTTAATAAAATATTGAATAATTTCATCAGTGAAATGTATTATATGGTTTTACATTGATGATATATGTAGCACTACAATAACTTATTTTGATTTCTTTCATCGCCTTAGGATTAATATGTACTAATAGGACAACCGGGATAAGAAATTCTTTACTACAAGATTACAATGAATAATATCTTTCACAAATAAGAATCTGTAATTATAAGTTTATGCTTAAATTAAACATTTTCACCGACAACTTTATACTACTCAAACATAGGAAATTAATGAAAATTTCCGCAATAGATAAAAATAAATCGTAATGATTTCCTTTGATATCTTAGATTATAAATGCTGAGTGTAACATAATGTTTTATAATTGGAGGTTATTAAAATGCTTCGGGGATGGCGCGAGAGCACCCCGACATTACCTAATAATTAAGTTTTACTATCTGGATTTTGTTGTTGTTGAATGTGTTTATTAAGCTAAATAACCGCAATTTTCATATCAAGTATGTTTAAAGGTGAGCTCAACGGATACTAGCTACCTCAGGTCTAGTAGCCATAGCCACCATTCATGACCAAACAGGTTAAACCTTTAGAGATATTTTCTGCCTGTTTTTTTTAATTGTCGTTTTTAAAAATCACGATAAAAATAGACAACGATAGAAATATAAAGGTGTTACGATCTTTGAGCGACAAATATGCAAAAATAAATATTCAAATGGGTCTTTCGCCGCGCCGTTACAATAACTAAAAAATAGAAAAAAAAAAACAGTGAAACCCCTATAGTAATTGATCTTAACAAAATTTTTAAAGATAGCACCGTCCTTATGATAAAAAAATTTACTAAATCGTCTGTCTTTTTTTTTTTTTTCCTCCGAATGTATAGGAAAAATAAAAAGAAATTATGATGTTGCAAATGTCCTCGAATAGAGATTCCCAATTTTTGTTCCCGTAACAAGTAAAGTTTCAAATCAGTAGTTGCGCAACAAAGGAAGTTGCGCTTCACTAATTTGATTTTAAAAGTTCTTTAAGTCAAATTAAAATCTATTTTATATTTAAAAATGTTACAATTCGGTGCTACATATTGATAATTATTCACAAATATACTGAACATATTTAATGATGCTTTAATTTTTATAAAATGCTATTTTTTTTATACATGATTATGGATCAACTGGCAACTTCTTTCCAGAGACATGGATAAACAGTCTGTAAGTCACCGGTCGGCCAATACTCATCTAAAAGACCACCATAGATAACCATTTGTGCATAAAGTTGTGAGACCAATATCACTTTTGTCTTTTTAAGTAAATCCCATCAATAATGAATTCATCGAATATTTTTTTTTTCTAATTTCTTAAATAGTAATAAAAAATGTTCTTTTCAAAAATATGAAGTGATGCCAATTCCATTTTTTACCTATTTTTAAAGAAATTCTTTTAAAACGAATTTCTCAGTTAATCAGTTTTTTACGTTGCCATAGCAACAACAAAAGTCTTTCTTTTTAAATCACAATATGCGATGCGACACAGGATGGTCCCAGCGTGAGGGCAACAACAGATAATAACCCATGGGATCATCCATATCACGAACTACGCAGAAGGTTCTAGAAACCTCTATCGCTTGCTTCTGCAGAGTCCAAGGAAGAGTGCCAGGTCGTTCCTTTCGTTGCAACGGCAGTCACGTCCGCCACGTTTGCAGGCACATCGCGTACACTCGTTGCAGCAGCTCTTGTGACGGCAGTCTTCGAAGTCACGAGCACAGTCACGTTGCCTAAATGTAACAGGAAATACACGTGAGTAGCGAGTAAAAAAATAAAATAATAGCAAGTTATTTAAAGCATAAATAAACATGTATGAGTTGTAATTTTCCAACTGGACGAAAAATGTCCGGGACAGGATTCGAACATGGCCCAGGCCATGAAACCCCAGGTTCGAATCCTGGCCTGGACATTTTTCGTCCAGTTGGAAAATTACAACTCACATAATTTCTTTACCAATTTGAATAAATGTGTTAAAATTAATCTAGTGCAATCACGTATCCAGCGTTTACTGGAGTTGCAAATTACCTACGATTTATTCTGTCGAGCTGATTGCGATATCAGACCAGATGCTATAATCAATAAGGTTAACTGGATGAATTATGTCCTCCAGATTCGACCGGGATGGCTCAGTTGGTAGAGCATGGCAGCTTCAGGCAAGAGATCCCAGATTCCAATCCTGACCCGGACATTTTTCGTCCAGTTGGAAAATTACAACTCATATGATTTCTTTACCAATTTGAATACTTGTATTAAAATTAATCTACCATAAATAAACAGTTTTAATTGTTTATGACCATCAGTTCAACAAAAACAGCACTTTGTCAAAAATTCAAAAGTTTCGAAAAAGCGACTCTGAACAAATGGTGTATTGACGGGGCAATCAAAACTTTCTCGCTTCATTATAAGAATATGGGTTTTTTTATTTATTTATTAGACGGTTTGACATCATTGTCAGTCCGCTGAGACTCTAAACATTGATTTCTGGACAAATGCGGTTTTTGTTGGGAACTCTTCAATTTTTTACTAGTTTAATAATATGTTTCGAATGGGCTTTTACATGCAATTATACAGATTGGAAACACACAGCTTTAACGTCTTCCCTTTTGAGTATTAATGCAATATTAGTGATTGTTACTGAATTATTTCTTTGCAAATTTGACTTCAGAGCAAAGGGCTGCTTTTAATTTATTTGCATTATTTCGAATCTTGGACATCGAAGCATATCATTTTGAGATCAGAATTTCAATTATGTTAGAGTAACCTGTTTAACCCTTTTTATCCTGACAGTACTTATAAGTTCCACTTTAACTCCTTCGCGACGAGCGTCTTTTACAGAATTTTTAATCTGTTACCACCGGTTTTTCAAAAGAGAATTTTTCACCTAATTGAATCGCAATGCTATGATTAGATAAGGAAAACTTTACAAAAAAAAAAACAACTGGTGGGAATAATCGAGGATACTGAGCATCTAAAAAGTAGCTGGAAAATTAATTCAGGATATAAAGGGTTAAAACGGGAAAGAATTGGTGTCCACATATGTGGATCTACAGAATAAAGAGCATAAGATCTCGTTTCCTCGGTGATATAATTTACATAAGCATCTCGTCCAACGCAGTGAAAACATGTTATCCAACCATAACTTTTACAATAGTTTCAGATGTGCTGTTGGCAGCAATACAAATACCCTTGCCTGGAATGGAAAGAAATTGCTCACATAACAAAATGTTTATTTAAGTTAGATTTCAGTGTAAACGAACCCGTAGAGTTTTCATAAAGCAGTATAGAGATGAAAACTCAAGAAATCTCTGATTCTGTATTCAATAGCATTTGCTTTTTAGCTCATAACGCAGATAATGCACCTTTTTTAACGCAAGATACAAGCAAAACGTGCTTCTGTCTGTTTTTCAGAGTGATTTTTTTTTTAATTACCTCAAGTACAGCACCTAGAATACATAGTGTGGAAAACGGTTTTACCGTTTTTTAATTCAAAATTTTCGAATTCAAACCGGAAATTCTGAAACAAGAATTTTTATTTTAAGAAGTCACGAAATATCTGCCATTCAGTAAGGAAAAGAACATTATAGGGAATTTCTGGTATGAATGCGAAATTTCGGAATTTAAAAAAAGCCAAACTGGTAATGCTTTAAAAAAGTACTAAAAAATTGTAGCCGACAAACATGCAACGATGCGGTACAATAATAGGGTGATCGTAGCGACATCTGTTTTAAAAATAGATTTACCTCTAGCAAAACTAACCGTTTCACTATTGACAACATGAACATAATTTCTGTTAATAAAATCTTCTTGTAAGTGTATATCTCAGATGTAACTGATTTTGAAGTTATCATATCAGGAAATTAATCTTTTCCACTCTTCTAGCAGAGATTCACCCTTTAGTATGCTAAATACAGATAGTTTCTAGTTTGCTGTCTTGTATCGAGTACTGCAACCAGCCATAAAAGAATGCGTAGCACGTTTTTTAGCCATGATCAATATCATTCATATTTACAAATCTTATGAAAATCACTATCCAAGTTAAAGGAAATAGGGTATAATTTAATTATTTAAAATAATTACCACCAGCTGAAACGTTTTCTCAGTTCGATTCTTATACAATGTTTGCGTTGAAAAGAGCTAGCAGACAGTGGCGTAGCCAGAGAGGGTTTCCAAATGCTCTGGAAACCAGTAATATTATAAAGTTTTCTTCGACTTCAGTATTGCAGAAAATTCTCGTATTAGATAAGGCAAAAATATTTTTATAAAATTAGTGGTATCCAAACCATCTGGACCTCCACCCTGTCTACGCCACTACTAGAAGATGTCGCTGCGATCGACCCGTTATCTTTTCAGCATCGTTCTACATTTATCGGATTCAATTTTGTAGTACTATTTTGTAGCCGTTTTCCACACTATATATTCTAGGCGCTGTACTTATTTGTTTGAGTGACGATGGGTCAAGTAAAGATCATGTGGAGCCAGATTTAAATGTCTAAAGTTACTCCACTCGATTTTTATAACTATAAGGTATGAGTCCAGAAAATAAAATAAAATAAAAAATTTCTGACACAATGGAATAGGTTGGATTCGAATGCCGGACCTCCCTTTTACTTACCCATCATACGTAGTATAGGGTAAGTCTTGCAATCGTTTTGAAAATCGAAATTTTTTTTTTTTGACGGATTTACACGTTTCAGACACTGGAGATTCCGAAAAACATATTTTTAGAAAAAAAAATTTGCCGTCCGTCTGTGTGTCTGTGTGTGTGTCTGTGTGTGTGTCTGTGTGTCTGTAAACGCTCTATCTCCCGAAAAAATTGAGATAGAGACTTGCAATTTGGCATGTACTTAGTATGTAATAATGGGAAGAAGCCTATTTCATTTCAATAACCTCGATTAACCGGAACTATTTTTTTCGGACTCTCGAAATATTCGTTCTGATAAAAGGTATATAAAAATTTTCGAAATTGGTTATTTTAAGGAGTGAATATAAAAGACAATAAAAAAACATAAATTTTGCATAAAGCATGAAGTCGATCGGATAACTAGTTGCCGAGATATTTGGAATCCTATTTTCCACACTCTTCGATTTTTCATGACCCTGTATTTCATCCAAATTTCACTTCAAAGATATATTTTAATTGGAAATTTGACGCTTAATCAGATGCAATAAACCATTAGTTAATAGGATTATTATATTTGGAGTTATAAGGATGTTTCTTTCAAGCAATTCAGTAATCGAGCCTTTAAAGTTTGTGACGTCATCAAGCCTCGATTTTATTTGAATTGCAATGCATTTTATAAGTAGTTTACACAATTTTTATTTTAATATTTTACATTATGCATATCCATGATGGGTAAGTATTACGGTGGCCCCCAACGACTAGTTTGAAACTGGAGAAGTTACCTCTGAGTTACTAATGCTTGATTACATCACCGCAATATAGGGGAACTGGGGGATGAATGGGACAAGGGATGGATGGGACATTCTCAATATTTCAAGCAATAAACATTTTTTTAGTTGCTTCCTATCCTCATAGATGACACTATCATAGTGTGCTTCAGAACCAAACGCAAGACCACATAGAAATTTTCAATTTCCTTCAAAGTTGCATTTTCTAAAAACTTTGCTTAAAAGTAATTTTTTATATTTGAAGTTGTTTACATATTTTATGCATTATAAACAATTAAGATATGTTATAGTTATTTATTTCAAGGCTCAATATTGGTAATTAAAATGAATGAATATTAACCATTGTAACAAAATAATTTCTGAGACAAAATGGCGAACAATTGAATATATGCATGATGGGGATGATTGGGACATTTCAAATGGGGATGAATGGGACTGCTTCATTCATCCCTAGAAGATACTGAAAATTTTTTTTATTAACTAAATACTATTATATAAGTTGATAAATTAATAATTTATTTTAATTATTCTCGGGAATTTTAGAAAACTTAAAACAGAAAAATAAAAAAATCAGAATTTACTGGAAATATTGGATAAAAATGGGGCACGTTATTAAAATTTTAGATGCAAAAACCTTAAAAGGGCCCGAGGGGCCCCGGGTCTTAAAATATGAAAAATCTGAGCCTCAGGTCTTCAGGACCTGCCTTGGACCATGCGCACCCAAATTTTCAGACTTCTACGTGCGGTAGATTTCGCTTGTCATCTTAATAATTAAAGCAATATTGATCTAATTGATCTAATTCATTAAACTTCCATGTTCTCAGTAGGGAAATTCACAAAAAAATCACGTATGAAAAAAATTTTCTCCATAATCGCTTGTAAAATGTTGATTATAATTCTGTATATCTAAAAAACAAATTATCATTAAATAATTTTACTAAAGACATTTTCGCTGCGACGAATTGTCGTGTCGTCGCTACGAATTGATACCACGACGAATTGAGCCCGCGACGAATTGTGTGCGATGAATTATTCCGCGACGAATTGTGCGCGATGAATTGACGCGACACCGTCTTCAACCATTGGATGTTTCTGTTTATGGGCCTTTAAAGGCAAAGCTGAGATCAGTCCAAGATGATTGGCTGACAAATGATCTTGGCGAGCATATTACAATTTATAACCTCTCAGCTTTTGTCAAGGAGGCACTTTTGTCAGCTTTTAGTACTAGCAACATAAATATAACCAGTGGTTTAGGAAAATTGCCATTTTCCTTTTTAACAGCGATACATTCACTAAAACTGATTTTATACCAGCTTATGCGACTCACAGACCACATTTAGAACAATTTAGACAGACCACATTTAATGTGTTACTGATATTTGCACATCCGTGCAACTTTAACTTTTTAATTCATTAAAATTTCAGTTAAAAAATATAATATAAATTACAGTTTTTTATGCATAATTAGCTGTGTTTTCACGTCTTAGATTACTAACACTGACATATAACAGCCATTTAAGATCATATATTACAAATATAATTACATATAAGTTTATGCTTATAAATTTAAATTTGGTATCATTGAATACAGAGAGGAAAATATTTATGTCCCATCCATCCCTGCTTTGGGGATGATTGGGACAGAGAGGAACTTTTTTTAAATTTCATAATATATTTCTGTGTAATAATAATCTTGAATAATCTTTAAATATTGTGCATAAGATGTAGACAAACACCTAATGTATGAAATGCGATATATAATATTAACAATAACTTAAATAAAATATTTAAAATAAATATTTTTTTTGAAAATGTCCCATTCATCCCTTATCTCCCCTAACTTTGTCACAGAGATACTTGATTTTTCTATAGAATCAGTTGCAAAAGGATTTAAAAATGAATTAAATATATAATATCCATCAGCAAATTGTACGAAAATCTATACAATTCTTCTGGTGACAGTTTATAACATTTTCTAACATTTTCCACATATTCTCTTGTGGATCGTATCGGGTCGCGTTACAGCTATTTTTTTTTCAATTGCGGGTCGGGCTCGGGTCAGGTTGACTTTAATTTTTTCGGTTTCGGTTTGGGATTTGACTCTTGCGGGTCGGGTTAGGGCTGACACGATTTTTCAAATAATAATAATAATAATAATAATAATAATAATAATAATAATAATAATAATAAGGCCAAGAATATTTTTTCAGATGAAAAAAAAAACTATATATTTGAACATTAATGAGTATATATATATGTTCATTTTTCAATATGAAGAGTAAAATTGATATTAAAGCTGTAATTGTAGGCTATTATTCCCTAAATATATTAAAATATGAATTAAATTTCTTCCATTTAAGATTCGGGTCGAGTTCGGATTGAAATGTGTCGGGTTCGGGTTGGCGAAATTTTTTTGTCATATTCGGGTCGGGTCGGGTTTTGGGTTGACTTGAAATAAAATTTTTGGTTTGAATCAGATATAACCCAACCTGTGCAGGACTCCTTGTACAGTATCTGAAATAAGGAAGTAATAAAAACATTTTTAAAATCGCCATTATAAATGTTACTTCTCGCAGACAGGTCTGCGTTCTGAGAAACCCAATTCCCAGTGAGTGAAGGTCAAGGGCAGCACAATCAAAGTCAAGTCACCCGGAAGGGTTATCAGAACTCATATTCCATGCTAAATTGGAAATCCTGCCACTTTCTTTATTCTATTATGATGTGTTTTCAATCTCTCGAATTCTCGTTTTGAAAACAATGACGTCCCTTAATAGGTAAACCTGTTTGGACTTTTAATTTCATGCTTTGATTATTTCGCATCTCGTTTTGTCCGATGTTAGAAAAATATTTATCTTTATTATTTTAACCAAAGTATAAGAACAACATCAATTAAATTTATGTTGTATGTAGGTTAGATATGCATGTTGTATGTAGGTTAGTATGTAGGTATGTACGCAAATATTGGCATTAACTATAAAATTTCTGAGGTCCCATTCAATATATCTTTACAATTTCCATATATCGAACATGAAAGTTTGATTAGAAGCCGTTCGAAAAACAGGACTTTTTGTATGTGAGAACATACTCCCCCCCCCCCCCCCCATCCCAATTCCACCCAATTCTCAATGCAGGTTTAAATACCATTAAACATTACGCAAGATTTCCTCAGAACTGAAACGTGTATTTCGTCAATGAAGCAGCACCTTAAAAATATTAGACCAACATTGGTATTTCATTGTCCAATAAGCTCCTGTTCCTCTTGAAGTACACCTTTCTCTCTCACCTTTCTCACCTGTCAGAATGTTGGAGATTCCCAAAAACATATCTTTAGAAAGAAAAAAATTGCCGTCCTTCTGTCTGTGTGCGTGTCTGTAAGCGTTCTATCTCCCGAATAAATTGAGGTGCAGACTTGAAATTTGGTATGTATATAGTATGTAATAATGAGAAGAGGTCTATTAAATTTCAGTAACTTCGATTATCCGGAACTATTTTTTTTCGGACTCTCGAAATCTTCGTTCTGATAAAAGATATATAAAAATTTCCGAAATTGTTTATTTTAAGTAGGGAATATAAAAGAAAATAAAAAAAAACATAAATTTTGCATAAAGAAGGAAGTCGATCGGATAATGAATTGCCGAGATATTTGGAATCCTATTTCCACACTCTTCGATTTTTCGTGACCCTGTATTTCATTCAAATTTCAATTCAACGATATATTTTAATTGAAAATGAGACGCTTAATCCGACGCAGTAAACTGTTAGTTAATAAGATTATCAATTTTGGAGTTATGAAGATGTTTCTCTTACGCAATTCAGTGATAGAGCATTTAAAGTTTATGACGTCATCAAGCAGCCACGATTTTATTCAAATTGCAATTCCTTTTATAAATAGTTTACACATGTTTTATTTTCATATTTTATATTATGCATATCCATGATGGGTAAGTATTACGGCGGCCCCAACGACTACTTTATTCTCACGATTGATTCTCTTGACGAATAAGCTTTTAATTGCATTAACTTTGACGATATAAGTCATAAAATCCGCACTAATTGATAATCATGCAAAGATGAAAACTTGTTTAGGCCAAGTATTTATCTTGATAATTAATCCCTATTAATCTTAATAAAATTTACACGTGCGCACTCACCCTGTCTGTCTCTTTCCTCCATTTTCCTTGAGCTTATCCGGTCACTGAAAATTTTATAGTTTACAACCCTGACCTAAACAGAAAAATCATACGATTCCTCTCTTTTTTATTAATTATAGATGATCATAGCCTTGCCAACCAGTAGTTGTCCTCAATAACTTTCACTCGTTTTCGAAAAACTCACACTATTTTGTAATCGCCATAATGAATGAAATCGTGAAATGGCTTTATCACCATAAATTCCATTCGATTAGCAATGAATGAATGTCGACGAGAGAGTAATTTTTTATAGCCCTGGGGAGACAAAAAGCATCACTCCGATGTCATATTACCACCAAACTATTGCAGAGTGATGCAAGAGGTACTATTCGACTGAGAATTTTATTAATTTCCAAGTATGAATAACATTCATCACCATATTAAAAATTCACCGATTTTGAATTTTCAACTGGCAACACCCACTTTTGACTACATATTTGAGTTCTTGAGATCAACGCAGCCAGGAAAAAAGTATAGTTTATGTAATTTTTCTAAAGTATTCATAGAGTTAGAAGAGGTCAAAACTTGATGATGTTCATGTTAAACACACGTGATAAGCTTTTATTTATATTTTCCCGAATTGTGAATAGATTCCGAAATAAATCCGGATGTAATTTTCCCGTTTTTGTTACGTCACTGCCAGTGAAAGACACAGGCTGCGATATACTTCAAGCTCTCTTGGGTGTCACGTGATCAAGATAGGCTGATTTCCATCAATTGTCGAACAACCATGTGATCAAGATAGGATGAACATTAGCTGAGATTGGCGGAATATCTTGACATGTCTCTTTCGTTGGTTGCGTGTTATATGCAGAAAACTTCTTTTGCACGTTTCGGTACGAGTGAGATGCAAAATAATACTCAACAACAAAAACACAATGCGTTCAAAAACCATAGCTTCTGACAACTAGAGCTCCTATACTCTTATAAGCGTTACATCACACACAGAACTAGAGCCAAGAAGAACGACACGACATTGATCGGAATCTCGGTCCAGGGTTACCCGCCCAGCAGTAGAAAATTATCTGTTTTACAATTCCTGGCTTTGATTGGTGTTTAAAATCTAGATTGCGTCTTAAAAAACTCCTCTCGTAGCTTACATATGTTTCGTAGGAAGGGAGATTTTTTCCCCCGATTTTTATTTATATGTTTTACATTACTTTTTGCACATCACTTTGTTATGCAATAAATAATTCTGCTATATATTAAGCATATTACTTGGAATTTAGTCCGTTTCTGTCGTCCTCTTCAAAAATATCGTCATCTAAAAGTGTTCGCCTTTCTTCTGGTCCCAAACGACCTAAGGAAACAAAAATGTGCATAAGTTTTTAAATATGTGGCTCACTCAAGTTTAGCACAATTATAAACAACAGCGAAAAATCGTGCATAATTCATAGATTATGAAATTCCAACGTTAGTAGAATAATTTTAAGAATTTTCATTCTAGTGAAATGAGATATCCAAATAAGCAATTTAAAAAAACACACTACTCAGTAAAAATTCATTTTCAGCAATTGCTGCCCATATTCAGTAATATGTGAGAATTCTTTCGTGCTGCCCTGTATATGATCTATAGAATTTATACACACCACTTATCACAGCGGAAAACTCAGTTCCAGTAATTATCGATCATAGTCAGTCCTTTAACTGAATATTTTTGTTTTTCTCTGTAAATGAACGATGAATGTTACGCACTCCATAATCTACAAGAAACATTGAGCTCTATATATATTTGGAGCTCACTGACAAAAAATAAGTTGTATTGAAACTTAGTGATCCTTTTTAATTTCAATATGTTTGAAGTATCATAACCAGAGGTGCAAAAATCTAGGCGCCAATGGGCCGATTCCCACCACTAAATTTTTAGTATTCTTCGCCTAATAAGAACACTGGTAAAATTTAGACGAAGTATACTCATAAAATCTGACGAAGAATACTAATAAAATTTAGTGGTGGGAATCAGCCCATTGGTGCCTAGAGTTTTGCACCCCTGATCATAACATCATTAAAATGCATCGCAAACGAATTTTTCCGATAAATCATAATGTAATGGAATTATTGTGTACGTCCTGTGCCTGTAAACGAACTACAAATACTACTTATTGTTTACTACTAAGAAAGCATGTTGTAGTCCACCTCAGTGGTTCATACAAATCTCATTATGTTTGAAGTATCTTAACCAGGGGTGGGTAATTTTCAGAAAATCTTACCAGCCAAAGATTTATTTTACCAGCCAGCATGACAATTGAAAATTGTCATGACAAAATATACGTGACTGCAAAAATAGTCAATTATTACTGCTACAATGCAGTTTCATTTTTTTTTTCTATAACATAAAGAAATATATACAACAGAGGAAAGTTTAGTATATCATCGAACTTAGTACCATGTTTCCATCGGGGTAAATTGGAAAATTGCAAAATATAGTAAACTAGTAAAAAAGAGAAAGGTTTTTGGCATATCTTCTATAGCCTGCAGTTTTTCAAAGACTACCTAAAAATTCACCCGCCCTGTCAGAAAATCCCCTCGCCCAGTGGCGAGTAAAATAATAATTTCCCCACCCCTGATCTTAACATCAATAAAATGCACCGCAAACGATTTTTCCCCCATATGCCATAATGTACCGGGAAACTTTGTGTGTTCCTGTAAACTAACTGTAGATGCTACACATTTCATTTTCAATACTGAACATTCTATAGTAAGCCTCAATAACATATTAAAATTACATAGGAATCCGAATATAATTACGAGAGTTAGATCACGATCAAACAAACCGAATTCAAAAACACTTATCAACTATGTTATAAAGTGTTAAAAAGTGAATTTGTTTTCTAATTTGAATAAAACTTGCAGCTACACAATAAGTATTTGTCCAATGCACTGATAATATATCATATGTAGCTGTCGACATGTCATATAGTCCAGGTGCTGTGAAAAAAACTGCAAATCGTGATACAGTTATACCGTTTGGTCAGTATCTACTCTATATTAATACAAAGCATATAAGAATGGGAGGCATCGCGGATAGTGCGGGGAATTCAAGATGGCGGCCGTTATTCAAAATGGCGTCATTTTCGGGAATTAGTGCAATTTCGTTTCAATTCATCCTATAAAAGCATGTTTGATGGAAACCTAGATGTTTTTACATAAAAAATATTATTTGTAACACTTAACAGCACAGTCGAAAGGTATTTATGAATTCAGTTTGCCTGTTTGTTTGTCTGTCTGATCGTCTGTCTAGTCGCGCACTTACTCGAAAAAAAAAACTAACCGGATATCCAGATAATTAAAATATGGTATTGCAGTATACCGTAACAAGTTCGGTATTCATTTTCAAGTGTGCATCAAGTGTTCATTTACAGGACAATCAAAAGTATTCGGTTACATTATGGTCTGTAGACGAAAATCGCTTGCAATGTGTTTTAATGATAGTATACTCTTTGCAACATATTAAAATTAATATACATCAGTGCGGTGCAGTACAAGATACTTACTATAGAATATGCAGTGCATAGCAGTTTTCGTTCATTTACAGGGGCTCACAAAATAATACGGTCACAGGACTTTCAATAAGCACAATGCTGTCTATGCGCGTTTTTAATTATATAATGTGTTTTTGAACTTTGTTAGATATGAAAGAATTACAAATTGCCATATGAACATTTTCTTTTATATAAATGTAGCATTTTGACGAAGATGAGACATTACGAGAAATATTATTCCATGAGAAAAGGGTAGTCTGTTAAAGAACTAATATATTGCAGTCGGTAATCACGATCATGGCGAAGTAGTGAGGCAATGAAAAGACACCAGAACAGTTTCTCCAGTAAAGTCCAGCCAATTTTCAGATGAATAGTTTATTAAGAATAAGAGCGATGCAGCACATTTCCCACAGGTATAAAACTTATAGCCTCGGGCTTCACGATGGTTCACTTCATTGATTTAAAGATGTTAAATGGCCAGATGAATATTCTACGACATAAAAACCCCAGATACATATTTGTTTACACTTTCAGATACGTCGAAAATCTAGATCTCCGACCGATGCGGGTGAGTTTTGTTCTCTCCGCGGAGACATACAGACAATTACGTCACGAGCGCACAAACCAATGAGTGAGAGACGACCTACGGACCAGCGAATGAGGCTAGAGGGAGGAGCTAAGACAGTAAAGAATTCCTTACTTGGGCGCGGATCAATTTTGAAGTTAAAATCCCAAGCGCGCGAAAAAATCAGAGCAATAATAATAATAATAAAAAGAAAATGGCTTTTAAAAAACATTCGAAATGAGAACGCGTCTCAGAATTTTATAGATTTGGGAGCTGATAAAATCTACGAATGAACTTAAAATTTTAGATTAAGATTTGGAATAAGATAATTATTAATATACGGATATTTATTTTTAAAAGAACATTAAATAGGAATAAATATTATTAAGAATTAAGGAAATACTGACTATGTCAGAAATTAGATTAATTTTAAAAGATTAATGCGAATAAAATGGAAGGATACGAAGTAAATAATTTTTTTATATAACATAAATATACAATGTAGCGTGTATTTATGTATTTATTACAATGTAATTCTGATGACGAGGCACCACCTCAGAGGAATAATCTTTATTGTATGGTTGGTCTAAGGGCACCACCCAAAATGAGATGTATTCACTATGGGGTTTTGTTCCAAAATTCCAAAACATATTTCATTTTAATGTTGCGATTTCTTACTCTACTCTCAGACTCTTTGGTGCGCAGACGACCAATCTGACAATTGAAATGAAAAGATTTTTGTTTATGAAAGATCTGTTCTATATATAGTTTTATAGCGCGATGCACGATTATATACAGAAACGCGTGATAAAGATTAATTTTGTAAATATTCAGTGTCAGTATCTGTACCATTTACGTTTTCATGTTAATTAATGTTTTCGTTTTTTCTAAGAATCCAGTTTCCTTTAAATAAATAGTTGCACAGAATCGTCAGTTAGACTTGCAAAATTTTTTCAACTATGAAAATCAACCATTTTCCCCTGCTTTTTCCAGTAACGGTGAATTTCGAACCAGCCATAAAAGTGATTTAGCACGTATTTTAGAGGAAACTATTGAGAAGAATAGAAACACGTTTCCAGGAACATGCGATGCTTTAATTTATGATGGGCCAGTTTTTATTAACATTTTAAACCCTCACCAGTCTTCAAAAACCTTTAATGATTACTACATTAACACATTTCAACCCCATTTATGTAACGACATTGAGAGTTTTAATTGTCAAAGAATATATTTGATATGGGATAGATACATTACACCAAGTATTAAAGGTGAAACCAGACAAAAAAGGGGTGCAGGAAACAGGCGGCAAGTGCTATCGCATGTCAAACTACCTAAAAATTGGCAAGATTTCTTAAGAAATTCAAGTAATAAAGAAGAGTTATTTAATCTGCTTGGAACACTAGCTATAAATACCATAAAAAATACACAAGTTATAACCACTTCAGGTGAAGAAGTTAAAGGAAATAATATTGCACTAAGTTCCTTAATTGGAATGACTTGCCCTGGTCATGAAGAAGCTGATACAAGGATAATCTTGCACCTCAAAGACATGGCAGAAAACGGATTGAAAAACATTGTTATACGCTCTGTAGATACTGATGTATTAGTTTTAACAATTGCACATTTCTTTACTCTGTCAGATAGACACTGTTTGGATTGCATTTGGAACAGGGAAGAATTACAGACTTATTCCCGTCCCTACTGTAGCTGCAGCAATTGGAAAAGAAAAAGCAATGTCGTTACTAGGATTCCATGCTTTCACAGGCTGCTACAGCAATCCTGGTTTCACAGGAAAAACAAAAAAGTCAGCTTGGAAGACATGGATTCTCTATAAAGATGCTACTACCGCATTTTCATTTTAATTAAAACTGCAAACATCCATACCTGACGATATTCTAAATATTTTAGAAAAATTAGTAGTATTGTTGTACTATTAAACATGTAACAGCATAAGTGTAAATGGTGCTAGACAGGAATTGTTTATGACAAAAAATCGTCCATTGAACATCTTCCACCAACCAAGGGTGCACTAGAGCAACATATTTTACGGAGTGCTTTCCAAGCTGGACACATTTGGGGACAAGCACATGAGCGGGAAATATGTCCCCCCTCTCCAAACAAATGGGGATGGTGGTTGGATAATTTTTCATGGAAATTAATATGGTCGGAGCTGCCTGAGATTGCAGATTCTTCCAAAGAACTAATAAAATGTATGCGCAAATTCTGCAAAAATAAGTGTAGTTGTAGGAAGGTTGGTCTTTCTTGCACATTATTGTGCAACTGTAAAAACGAATGTGAATGAAAAATAATATGCTACAAACTAAATTTTTTATATTCTGCAATTTTATGTCATTCATTTGTTATGTAGCATTCATTTTTTAATATGTTGTATAAGTAAGGCATTAGTAAAATGCATTTTTATTTTTAGCCACACACAGGGTGGCTTATTCTTTCAATCTCTATCATTTTTCATGTTTATGAAAAGTCACAGCAATCCATCGTTGCCACAGATTAATCTCGGAAAATGAAACATTTGAAGTTACTTAAAAAATTAATAACTCGAAAAGTATTTGTCACAAAATTGTTTTACAAACTGCGTTAGAATGGTAAAAAATTGTATTTTTCTTGATATAAATTTCAAATCTAATGATTATGTCGTTTTTCAAATATTAGATTTCAAAAATTACAAAACTCCACAATGGAGTACCGTAGCGAAACTTTTAAGCGTAAAAAGATAATGATAAAGACATTGTGGCTCGACGTTTATCGAGACCTACGTTATACGTGTATCGTGTATACTGGCCATAGCATGAGTAACGAATTATAGTAAACTTATTATTCTGTTAAAATATAAAAGTGAATTATGTATATACATTTTTAAAAATAAAGAAAAACATTTTATAACAAACATCAACAAAAATTTTTCTTCTATTTATTCCCTTATTCCAAAGATATCGTTTTATCGTCTGCTGCCATAGCAACATGAATTAAATTTCATTAAAAAAAATTGCTCAGTGGTAGAAAAATATTTTTCTAAATCGAATGGTTATTGAACAACTCAACACTTTAACAGGGGAATTTTTATTTGTTATTTAGATATTTTAAAATTGTTTGTTGTCATTGCGTTTTTATTCTGAGTTACAGCTAGTTTATTTATTTTTTAAATAAAAGCCGTGTGTGGCAATCTATATTCGGCCTTATAGCAGAATTTTCCCCTCTTGTTTATTTATTACATTCACTTTACTCACTATACAATACAAAATACTTTAATAATTGAACTAGTTTCATTTTAAGCATATTTCTGATATTAAAAAGAAAATTTTTGATTAAAAAAATCGAAAATGACATCAAAGACACTTTTATATGATGAAAACAGAAAAAAATTGAATTACAGCCTAAATCTTAAATTCCTAAGACATTTCATTATGCCTCTCTTATATGCATTGTTTTAATATAAAGAAGATACTGACCAATAGGGATATTATTATTAAAAATTGCAGTTATTTCATACCTAGCACTTCCCTTAATAAATATCGATTTAGCTTATGATCTGTAAAATTTATACACAAGTTATAAAGGCACTGTGCTCGGAGACAGTAATGTAATGGTAACCGTATTATTTTGCGAGCCCCTGTAAATGAACGAAAACTGCTATGCATTGCTTATTCTACAGTAAGTATCTTGTACTGCACCGCACTGATGTATATTAATTTGAATATGTTACAAAGAGTATAACATCATTAAAACACATTACAAGCGATTTTCGCCTAATGACCATTACTGTAACTGAATACTTTTGATTGCCCCTGTAAATGAACTATGAATGATGCACACTTGAAAATGAATACCGAACTTGTTACAGTATACTGCAATACCATATTTTAATTATCTGGATATCCGGTTAGTTTTTTTTTTTCGAGTAAGTGCGCGACTAGACAGACGATCAGACAGACAGACTGAATCCATAAATATTTTTCGACTGTGCTGTAAAGTTTTACAAATAATATTTTTTATCCAAAAACATCTAAATTTCCATCAAACATTCTTTTATACGATGAATAGAAACGAAATTGCACTAATTCCCGAAAATGACGCCATTTTGAATAACGGGCGCCATCTTGAATTCCCCGCACTTTTCGCGATGAGTCCCCTTCTTATATGCTTTGTATTAATATAGAGTGGATACTGACCAATCGGTGTAACTGTATCACGATGTGCAGTTTTCACCTTATTTTTGTCGTGTAGCACTTGGACTAATATAGATATTCTCACTTCAAAATATAAAAGAAGAAGGGATTTGCATAAAGCACAAATTGGGACGCTTTTAATTATTTCATATAGCAAAGATTATTTAATCCGTTTATTTATTTATTTATTTATTTTATATCATCATCATCATTATTATTATTATTTATTTATTTTTATTTTTATTTTTTTTTTTTTTTGGGGGGGGGGGGGTGATTTTAGATTAAAAAAAATTAAAAGCAGCTATCTAAATCACAATGGTTAAGTCATATGAGATGCAATTTTCCAACTGGGCGAAAAATTTCCGGACCAGGATTCGAACCAGGAACCTCTTGGCTGAAACTGACAATGTTCTGCCAATTGAGCTATCCCGAACGAATCTGGAGGACCTAATTCACCCTACTAACCTTATCGATCGTGTCATCTGGTCTGATATTTGAATCAGCTCAAGAGTATAAATCGCAAGTAATGGAACTCCAGAAAAAGCTGGATGCATTGGTAGCTTCAGCCAAGAAATCGTTGGTTCGAATCCTGGTCCGGACATTTTTCGCCCAGTTGGAAAATTACTTTTCATGTGATTTATTTGCCAATGGGAATTATTGTGTTAAAATTAATCTAGCACAAAATTAAAGTATACTGAAATTTAATGAATATGTGACTTACTAAAATTTGACTAAAATACTAGTTATTTTGCTAAGGTAAAGGGTACGTACCCCTTTTCCGAAGCTCGCATCGGGATCAATTTTAAAGACACGGAAAAACAGAAAATACCCACTTAATTCGGATACTTTCTTCTTTACAATCGACGCGACGACGGGGCAATTAAATATTTCAAAAGATATTTCAAAGGATATTAAATATTTCAAAAAGATTCACGACAAGCAGTCATTTGCGGCTCCCGGAGACACTTTTTATTCTACATTAAAAGTAACTAAATATCGGTATTTTAACATAATCTTTCTTTACGTTCTTTGTACTCTTCATTCACGTATAAAAATCTCAAAATATTCGAACGATTAGAAATATTTTTAAAAGAATAAAATCGGAAATTTTTTCGCGCAGAACGTCAATACGCGGGTGGTTTTTGCTCATGTTCCTACAACTAAATATCCATATTTTTGCACGAAAATTATACGCAGGCTTCCGGAACATTATATAAAAACCTCATAAAAATTTCAAAGAGTTCGGACGATAAGGAGTACTTTGTTTTTAATATTAAAGGACCCGACGCGGAAAAAAAGTAAGAAAACATAGCCTTTTAACAACTAATATCAAAATTTTTTCGCAAATTTTTTTACACGCACTTCAAAATTATTATATTTATAACTTAAAGCAATTTCAAAGCGTTTGAACAACAAGAACTATTTTTTTAACTATAAAAGGACCCGATGGGAGAGAAACAAGACAAAACAAAACTTTATCACTTATTTTTTATTGAATTTTCCATACAGGCTTCGAAACCATTATAGTTATGAGTTACGGTTCATAGAAATGTCAGTATTTGGGCAATAAGAACTATTTTTTAAATTAAATCATCCGGTAAAAGAAAAATCCGCGCACTTTAAAATTCTGAATACACATTTTTTTGTGGAAATACGAAAAAGCATATACCATCCACTTAAAGAGCATACATTTTACTTTAAAACGAAACATTCGGTTTTAAAAAATATAAACACTGCGTTGCCTCAGATACGAGGTTTGTTTGGAAAGATTTTCGTTTACAAATATAAATTCTTATAAAATCGGGTTAAAGATGTAAAGCCATACATATTTCAAGTTTATTTAAGGTTATTAATCACAGGCCCGGGCAATGCCGAGTGTGTCAACTAGTATTAATAAAATGCAAAATATACCCAAAATGGAAAAATTTAGGAGAATTCATATCGCATTTAGGCACAGTGACCTTATAACTCAAAAAAAAAAAAAAAAAAAAAAAAAAAAAAAAAAAAAAAATGCTTGGCGGATTGAGCTGTAACTTTCGATTCTCCTATTTGGAGCTTCTAGGAACCGATTTCCATTAAATAATTCATAGGTTACAACTCATATTTTTTATTTCAAAAAATAGTTTCAAAATACATATTTTTTCAAAATTAATTTTCGGTAAAAATATGATGTGTAACTTATGAATTTTTTTACAAAAATCGGTTTCTAAAAACTTCAAGTATGTGAATCCATAATTACAGATCATTCCGCCAAGTTATTTATGAGTTCTGCTTAATAACCTACCCGCATTGCAATCGGTTTTGCAACGATTAAAAATGAATTGAACATTAGGAGTTTAAAATTCCAAATCTTCAAAAATCCTATACTACTTTACCGAATGACTTCCCGTTTGGTATCCAAAAGGTAAAATTTGTCGAAGAGTCCAAATATATGGATCGATCAAATGAAAGTGACACTACAGTCTGAGAAAGGGTTTAATGGTATTAATATAAATTAGTATACAAAAGAAAGAAGTAATACAGACATAACAGATAGGCTAGACCAAGTCGCATTGTAAGTTGAAACAAGTGTCCCAGTGGTCAAGGAGACGATGGATACCCTGGGTGAAGAAGCTCCGGGGTTGGTTGTGGAACCAATTTTCAACGGCAGCTTGGACCTCATTATCGTCGGCAAATCGCTGTCACTTCCCTTCAGAGCTTTCTTGAGTGAACCGAAGATGTGGTAATCACACGGCGAGAAGTCTGGGCTGTAAGGCGGATATTAGAGGAGGATATACTGCTTCTTCCACTACGAAAATTCCTACACCATCGGACATACCGATCTGCGTGTCATACACTCCGTACCATACACATTTTGCATTCGACGATAGATTTCACTACCACTCACATTTTCCGCTGTTAAAAATTGCACGACCGCGCGTTGACATCGTTTGAAGGCATCCATGATGCGAACGATGCCTTTTAACGTGCTCCCATGTTAAAAGGCAAGTCATTGATATCGTATCAATGATTTTACAATTAGATACGTTTGTATCCAATCTTGGAGACAACCTTGAATGGAATTGGGAATTGTATATTAATGCACAATAACCATATAAGGTCATTGTGCCTAAATGCGACACGAATTCTCCCAAGTTTTTCCATTTTGGATATATTTCGCATTTTATTAAATACTAGCTGACTCACCCGGCGTTGCCTAGGCCCTCGATAATAACCTTAAATAAACCTGAAATTTAATGTTTTTTAAAGGTCGTTTTAAAGTAAATAAAGTCAATAAAGGTGGCGGGATGTATACCAAATTCTGCTAGATGCGTGTGTCGCATCTGGCGGGATCACGCGATATCGCATGCATTCCCAACACTCTGCACCCTCTATATATAAGAGCATGTGCAGTCATCTTTCGATTCAAATGGCGAGAGTTATTACACCAATACCTCTTTCATTTGGGAGACCCATATATGAAGTCAAAATTAGGTGTTAAAGTATTAAAGTTTTTTTTAAATTCTAAATGCTAGGTTCCCAAATGGTCCGTTTTTTGAATAACACTATTTTCCGAGGAAAAACTTCTTTAGATTTTTCTTGCAAATTTCGTAGAAACCTACCCTGGAGGTTATTTCTATTGCAAATGTTGTAGAAACTTACCACGAAAATTTTTCTTAGAATATACTGGTATTCAAAACGCGGACCATTTGGGAGCTTTCTAATATGTAGATGGTCCTTTAAGCGAAATTTAAGTATATCACTTAGTACACGTTATTACCAATTGATTGGTACCGTGCATAATTTTTATATGATGATCTGTGGTAGTGTTGTCACTTTTTTCTCTAAGACTGTACGAAAATCTGGGTTCATCTTGGGGTGAAACGCATCCTGTATTTTTTACTATGAATTAGCGGATTGGAACCATGATTTCCTATACAAAATTATTCATCTTGATATGTACTATCGGCACTCTTATTTTGTAAAAACAGTTTATGAACACCCTTTATGTATGATTTTAAAGTTAGATTGTACCTATCCATATACATCAGTATATAACCCCGATTTAACGATTTTCTCAATTTTCTCGGTACCCATATTTTTATACTAAAATGAACCTTAATACCTGTAGGCAAACCTGCCAAGTCTCCGGCTTTTTGGATACCAGTATTTTAGTACAGAAAATGTTATTTTATTTAATTTTAGCATTCTGTGATTTGAAAGAACAACATTTTTCGCTAAACAATTACTGGTGTACAAAAAGCCGGAGACTTGTCAACTCTGCCTGTAGGGCATTGAGTCCAAATTTCTTGACGATCGGATAAATTGTAAAGGAAATAGAATTAATTTTGCGTATATTTTTGTGAATAAAATGTTTAAACTCAGCTCGTATTTTTTCATATTCTCTATATAATCAAAAGGCTGCCACAATAATTGAGCACATTTTCTGAAAGTTTTTTAATGTATCTTTAGATTCTATGAGAGGTAACCAAGTATCGATTTTTGTATATCTTTGAAATGTTTGTTAAAAAGAAACTGAACTTAAATGTATGAGATTTTCATACCTATATCTAGTTTAAAAAACAAAAATTGGAAAAAAAGGAAGAATTTTAAACTTAAAAATAAAAATTTTAAAAATAATTTATTTATTAACAATTTAAGACCTTTTATCATCTGTAACGATGCTTTATTGAAACAGGATCCAAAAACTTTAATATAGGTGTTATTTACAGAATAATTTTTTTTGGTACCGTTTGGTACACTTAACAATAAATTTTAATTGTCCGGATATGCCTATATTTATTTCTCTGTTAAATAATCCTTATTTCAAAGATAGTTTTTCTCTATTTAACGATAATTTTGATTGATTTCAAAATTTTAAACGCCTTTTTTAGTTTGAAGAATTCTCAGTTTTTCCTCTCTGTTGTTTTTCTACTTACCGATGCGAAATTGAAACATTAATTAACAGTGGCGTAGCGTCAGGGGGGGGCACGATCATTTTACTACCAGTATAATTATATACTACATTTAGCCTTGTTTAATCTTTGAACGGAATGAAATAAATAAGGCCAAATATAGAATATAAAAATACTGGTAGTAAAGTCACCCGTGCCCCTTGACGCTACGCCTCTGTTAATTAATATGACATTTCTAGCTAAAATTTTTCATTTATATATTATGTGAACTATTACCCACATGTTCCTATTTGTGAACAACAGATAATTTAAAAAGTTTGTATCGAAAACAAGTAAAATCCTCCTAATTTAGATTAAGATTCTAACACAGAGCATGATAAAATCTCGAAACTTTCTCCAGTTGAAACAAATCTGGACTAAATGTAACAGAAAATACTTAAAGAGGTTTTATACCGATGAATATTTATAAATTGATTTTGGAACAACTTAAAAATCCATGTCAATTACTGTATTTAATTCAAAAGCTAACCAATTATCAATATATATATATATATATATATATATATATATATATATATATATATATATATATATATATATATATATAAAGTTTATATTTAATGATCTGAAAGAAATATGCAAATAAAAACCTAGTTGTAGGTAATTTTTTCAAAATTTAATAGCAATTATTTCGGCAGTTTAAATGTATTTAATTCGCTCTTCGATTTAACGATAACATCGATATAACGATGATTTTCAAGATATCCCTTGCCATCGTTAAATCGAGATTCGATTGTAATGCTTAATATTACACGGATATGTGACATTATATGATATTACTAACTGACATGCCCGGCGTTGCCCGGACCCGTGATAATAACATTAAAAATACCTAAAATCAATGTTGAATGATTTTATATTTTTAAATAAAAATCTATCCAAACGAACTGAAGGACAGTCGTTATAGTTATTGCCGATTTAATGTCGATTTAATTTCTGACGTTTTGATATATTAAACTTTCAATTCTGAGCAAAAGTTCCTGAGGAAACCTAAATAATATAAAGCGCTCTCCCACCTTTGAAATCTTTTAAACTCAAAATAATATACAGTTTTGGCCAATTTATTAATCCCATTCGAAAAATTTTCCAAAACCTTGTTTCTTTATATTAAAATTAAATAAAAATCACGCATTCGTGGCATCATAATTCATTTTTGTATTTTAACAGAATAGTCTAGGATAATATAATTTGTGACTCGTGCTATAGCCAGTATACGTCAGGACACATATGGCCGTTATCATTATCTTTTTACGCGTGAAGATTTCGCTGTGGTACTCCATTGTGAAATTTGGTAATTTTTGAAAAACGGCATAATCATTAGATTTGAAATTTATATCAAGAAAAATACAATTTTTTACCTTTCTAACGCAGTTTGTCTAACAATTTTCTGACAAATACTTTTCGAGCTATTAATTTTTTCAGCAACTTCAAATGTTTCATTTTCCGAGATTAATCTGTGGCAACAATTATCGAAAATCCCAGTCGTCAGCAATGCATAGCTTTTTATTAAAGAGGAAATTGTTGCATTTATCAATGTATAACAATATTGTTGCACTTAAAATATAACCTATTATTCGATTTGATAACAATGTATTTTTAATACTGTAAAATTTGAATTTTAAGAATGTTACATTGTTGTAAGATACAGTGTCAGCAATGTGAAATAAAAACACATCAAACAATGATTTTTGTAACATTTTCACTTCTATAAAATAAGCCACTGTGATTAGTTTGAAACTGATATTGCTTGTCTTAAAAGTTTTTGAAAAAAAGGATATAAACGTCTAGAAATTACTAAAAATGGATTTAATAGCATGTGCTGTTGAAAACAAGATCATCGACGAAAAAGTTTATCGAGATCTTGCAGTAAAAACAACTAAAAATATTCTCGAGTCTTATGGATATAAATGTGGTGAAACAATTGGAGAAGGGACTTTTGGTGATGTTATAATTGTAAAAAAGCACAAATCGCCTAAAGTGGCTGCTAAAATTGTTTTGAACAGCTGGATTACAAAGTCTGAAACTGAAGTGTGGCCGAAATTGCAAAATGATTATATACTACCACTGCTGGGGCAAGTAAGTTTTATAGATGCTCCAACTACTGTGTTCTTCAGCCCTTTGTGCAAAGGGAGTCTGAGTAATAAATTGGAAGATGATAGTTTTGTAGAAAAACGAAAAATATTTAAAGTATTGAAAAACTATCTGCATGACATCGTGAAAGGATTAGCATGTATTCACGGGAAGAACCTGAATCATTTGGATATGAAACTGACTAATGTACTAATTAAGAAAGATGGTAAAGCATGTATATGTGATTTAGGATGTGTCTGTAGCGCCGACACACTTGTTGACAGGTTAGTAGCAACACTCAAATTGATCAGTTTTAAGTTAACTGATTTTTTTTCCAATATGCATCTCTGAAAAAACCTCACCTAAATTAAAAACATAAATCGCCACGATTATCTGAGTCAAGTATTACACTTTCACTTTGAAGTTTGCTGACAGACAACAGTAAAAAAATCATTTCTTACAGTAGAGGTGTATTTTTCGATAGCTACAAGGAGAGGTTATGATAATCACTCATACATGTAAATAGCATTTAAGGGGCCATATACCTTTTAACCACTGACAAATTACGTGTGTAAATGACCCTAATACCGATTGAAGTAACTCCACATCTGATTAACTTTTAGATATGAAATTGTAAATACACATTAAAAGAGATATATTTTAACAGTTAATGTTCTAAAATAAAGTCTAAATTCATATAAAGATTAAATTTAATGCTTTTTAACACTTTCCAACATAGTTGAAAAGTGTATATGCATTCGGTTTATCTGGCTGTCTAATCCGAGCTCTAACTCGCGTGAATGTACTCAGATTGCCGTGTAATTGTTATATGTTATTTATGTTTTCTATGGCATGTTCGGTATGGAAAATGAAGATGTGTGTAACCTTCATAGTTAATTTACAGGAGCATTCAAAAGTATTTCGTTACATTACGGTCTATGGAGGCAAATCTTTTGCGGTGTATTTTAGAGGTGTTACATTTATATTTGTATTGCATTACATTTATCGTTCATTTACAAGGACACCCAAAAGATTCGGATACAGTACTGTATTCGAAGCATTGTCTATTAGGAATAAATGCTGGAAGTGCGTTTGTACGTTTTCTGTTATGATATGCGTTTTTAATTTTAACTAAATTTTTGAACACTACGTGGTGTGCATATTTCCTATGGATCATATACAAGGCTACACAAAAGTATTCGTAAGTATTACTGAGCATGGGCGTAAAATGCTTAAAGGTATTTTTAAATTGGGTTATGCATTTTCAAGCTCATTTACATTTATACTAAGAGATGTATGTAGAATATAAACAAAATCATATACAGGGCTAGGCATATAACTGGATACATGGCCGGCTATAAATAGTGATTCCTGGAAGAGTAATTTCAGTAGTGTGATTTTTCTAGAATTAAATTTTAGCTTAATATGCGGCTTGTATAAAAATCTGTAGGTAATATACAGGGCTGTACAAAAGAATTCAAGTACGTTTCCGTCTATTGGTAGAAATTCCTGACAGTGAAGTTTTATTTGTGTTATGCGTTTTCTTATTAAATGGAATTTTAGCATACTATGTAGACTATATACAAATCTATAGATCATATACAGGACTACCAAAGAGATTGGTAGCATATTTCAGGAGCTACAAATAAGATGGTAATTGCTGACATCATTCAAATGTGTTATGTATTTTCTAAAATGTCTACTTAGGTATCTTCTTTAACTTATTAAAAGGCGATGCTTTGTTAAACTATTCTAGGCGTGTTGGAAAGTGTTTCATAATGTATGCTTAACGCATCGTTTTGCTTTCTCGTTTAATAAATACATTGACCTTATATGCTTTGCGCACAAGATTTCTCATAATCGAATTGTTTCAGTGAGCGAATTTTTTTTTATTGAGTAAGAGATACAATATGTGTCTAAAATGACTTACACTGCTAAAATGATGATGATTAATTCTCAAAAAAGAAAAAAAGGAAAAAAAAAACTCAAAATTTATATTTCTTTTTAAATAAAAATGTTTATAATTTCTAAATTTCTTACTTTGCGTACATAATAGTGGGTCATTTTGTACCTTCAATCAAAATTTCATGAAATTCTATCCAGCCATTTCTTAGAAATCATGCACGCGATTACCAAAATCGCCGTTTTGAGAAAATTGACGTTACAAATCAAGTTACCCCTTCATCATATAAGAAGAGACAAAATTGTTTTGTACATAACTTCTATTCTAATGCGAATTTTTGCATGGTTTTTTTTTAATGTTCCTAAATAATCAAATTTTAATATAAACTAGTAAAAAAAAAAAAATGCATTTTTAAGGGGTACCTGATTCCTTAAAAATCGGGATTACATAGAAAGTGATGGTGCCATATGTTAACCAAATAAATATGTTCCCAAAATACTTCAAAAGGAGTAAAACCTGTTAAAAACAAAAAAATCGGTTCAATTGATTTAATTGAGAAAGTTTCCGTTCTCGACGGTTGCTATCTTAGAAGATTCGCCATATGTTATAATTCTATTGTATTATTTTTGCTGATACATTAAAATTTTCCTTTTAAAACAGGTTTCTGTTATAGACAGGTTCTGTGTTCTCCCGTTTTACTCTATATATTATTTTCTTTTGTATATAGTCTATTTATTATTCAATCAGTTCCCATGAGTGTTAAACGTCAAGCTTTCAGCTTAATTGTATACAGAGTGACCCAAAACTGTTGAAACGCGTTTTAATTTTTTACCTGTTAGAGATACGTAGGAAATGTAAATTGCAAAAGTGTTCAAAATAGGGTAAGAATTAAGATTACGCCGCTTAAATACTCCTGCCCTTAATTTACAAAAAGTTATATATATATATTTTTAAACTTTAGTATTTTTCCTGAGTTTTGTAAGTTATATTTAGAAACATTTTTTCCATGCTCTGACAAATAAAACAGTACAAAAATCCATTATTCTCCGACCAAAACTGACCAAGTTCTGATTCTTTGAATTTTATGAAATTTCGCAGTTTTCCAACACTAGAAATAGACAGACATTTTTTTAGTATTAGATATTCCCGAAATATCATAAAAGTCAAGATGTCATAATTCGGTGAATTTTGGTCACAGAATAATGGAATTTTTGCTGTTTTATTTGTCAGAGTATAGATAATTTTTTTTTTCAAAATTTAACTTATTGGACTCTGGAACCATATAAAAATTAAAAAAGTTACACTTTTTAAAAATTAACAGCATGGTTATTTCATGGACGTACTCTTAATTCTCAACTTTTTTTTAAAACTATCTCAAACAGGAAAAATTAAATCGCGTTTCAATCTTTTTGGGTCAACCCTGTATATGCATTTAATGTTAGATCGTGCTTATTCGTGTAATACTTGGTATTATATGGATACTTGATATCGTACTTTTACATTGTTGCACGCAACAATGCATTATTGAATTTTATAACAATGTATTTTTACTATTGTGAAAATTGAATTTTAAGAATGCCAGTGTTGTAAGATATGTTGTCAACAATGCGAAATATAAACAGATGAAACAATGCATTTCGTAGACATTGTCACTTCTATAAAATAAGCCACTGTGATTAGCTTGAAACTGCTGTTGCTTGTCTTAAAAGTTATATAAAAAAAGATATAAACGTCTAAGAAACTAGTAAAAATGGATTTAATAGAGTGTGCTGTTGAAAAGAAGATCATCGACGAAGAAGTTTATCGAGATCTTGCAGTAAAAACGAGTAGAGATCTTCTCGAGTCTTATGGATATAAATGTGGTAAAACGATTGGTAAAGGAGCTTTTGGTGAGGTTATAGAGATAAAAAACAAACGCAAGTCGTCTAAAGTGGCCGCTAAAATTGTTTTGAGCAGCTGGGTTACAAAGAGTGAAACTGAAGTTTGGCCGAAATTGAAAAACGACTATATACTTCCACTGCTCGGGCAAGTAAGTTTTATGGATGCTCCAACCACCGTGTTCTTCAGCCCTTTGTGCCAAGAGAGTCTGAGTAATAAGTTGGAAAATGATAGTTTTGTAGAAAGACGAAAAATATTTAACGTATTGAAAAACTATCTGCATGACATCGTAAAAGGATTAGTATGTATTCATGAGAAGAACCTGAATCATCTGGATCTGAAACTGACTAATGTACTAATTAAGAAAGATGGTAAAGCTTGTATATGTGATTTAGGATGTGTCTGTAGCGCCGACACGCTTGTTGACAGGTTAGTAGTAACTCTCAAACTGCTTTAATTTTAAGTTAATTGAATTTTTTTCCCATTATGCATCTCCGAAATAATCCTAACTAAATACAAAGTTTCATTGCCACTTTTATCTGAATCACATATCACTTATCTATTTTAAAACGAAATATTCTACTGACAGACAACAATAACAAAAATTATAATTTCTAATAGTAACAATGTATGAAAACTAGCGCTTTAAATTCAGACGACAATTTAATAAAATACACATGAAAATCACATGAAAAATATTAAAGAGCATATTTTATTAAACTGTCTGAATTTAAAGTGTTAGTTTCCATATAATTATTTTTATCAGACGTAGTATGTTCACCTATCTTAAATCTTATATTAGTAAGTGTTTTTTCAATAGCTACAAAGATAAGTTATGATAATTTACTCGCATGGAATGTACAAATTTTAAAAAGGAGTGGAATTAGCTATCGTACGATTTTTTTTTAATGGTTTTACATAGGAAGTGATGGTACCACATGTTAACCACAAGTTTGTTCATTGAAATCTAAATGCATTTGTAGATTAACGCAATATACAACTCAATCTAGTCCTCTAATAGAAGCGGAATCTAATCTCTTCTCCAGAGCTCTAACCATTCTAGAAGTTACTCCAAGGATAATCTCATGTAGAACTATGAAATTCACAGAAAAATACTTGTTTCTTTCTTATCTATTTATATCGAGATGGTGAAATCACTATACAGATAATTTGAATAATCTAACTAGATTTTATTTTTTTGCCGGGGAAAAAAATCTGCGAAAAGAGAAGAAGGCCGAATAAATAAATAATTGTTGAAAGTGAGTTAGATGAAATCAAAAATTAACGCTGTTCTCAAATACAGCTATTTTCTGACACATTTCCGAATTACTTTTTGTTCGGATAAACGCATGGAATTGGCAGGTTTTCTTATTCAGAAACTATAATCGAATGGTGTTATTCATTTTTTGGTAAAGGCGGAAGATCTTTCAGAAAATACTGCCAAAATGGGCGTTTTGAGCCAAATTTCCTGGCGTGACAGCGCAGGAAAGAAGAAAAATCTGTATCTAGACACGTGGACCACAATCGCTTATAACTCGATAAGTAATTTATTTATAAAAAAAATGGAAAACACCATTCGATTCGAAATCGCTTCAAGGGTCAGGCCACCTAATTTATGCCTTTACGTTTTAAAATGAGTAAAAAAATGTGTCAGAAAGTTTCGCGTTATTGAGTAGGGAATTTGTGAACCGCTTTAACCCTTTAGGCCGTTGAGTTTTCTCTTTTCGGTTCTTTCCCCAGTTGTTTTGCATTCGATGTGTTCGAAAGCCATTTAAGGTAGATATCTATTGGTGAAAGAAATAATCACTCTAGAAGACGGTAAACGCATTCGTAACTTTCAAAAAATTGAAAAATTCATATAGACGCGTGCAGAGCGTCTGTAACGTTGGGGTATAGACCCAGACGTGGAGGCGCTGAGCACGTTCATAACAACCTCAGGGTTAATGCAAATTACACAAATTAACTGCTTGAATTGCATTCACGATGATGTTTTAAAAACTACAGATGAAAAGAATTAGGAGAATTTTCTTTTATATTTTCTACATTATATGCATTTAGCTTTGATCTTCTGAGCATTTAGAAAATAGTAAAAAACAATTTCGAGTTGAAATTGGCTTTCATCTACTAAGACATTATCTAAATTAAAAACTTTTACAACATTATGAAAGTATCCGTTATGACGGAAGGGATGTCCGTCATGTAAATTCAATCCTGTTCAATTGCTTTTTCAAATAATTACATGAAACATTTCACATATATATAATATTGTATTTTCTGTTCTTTCCCAGCTATGCGTCGCCACTCCATTATAGGCCCCCAGAAGCACAGTTTACGAGAGAAGGCCAAACTCCTGTTAACGGAATCAAGTATGATATATGGACACTGGGTGTCCTTGCTCTTGAAATGTTTACTCGTAAAATGTTGTCCGAGGCACTTTTAAATTCTGCAAGTGTAAGATATTTCAACTGGGAGGAAAAAATATATCCTATAATGCTTCAGATCCTTCAGGATAAAAATTTCGAAATTCTCATTCAACGTTCTTCGCCGAAATCTGAGCTTTCGCGAAAAAAGGTGATCCGAGTAAAGAATTTCATTGTCAGCTGTCTGAATCCGAATCCGGAAGCAAGGCCTTCGTGTGCTGACTTGTTGAATCACAAATTATTCGGAGGTACTTATGAATATGCTCATCCAACGCCATCAGAGGATATTTGGGATAAATGTAGTAAGTTTTTTTTTCTCATTATCTTTTATCTTGTATTTATGTTGAATTTATAAATATCTCTATCAAACGACGATGTTAGATATATCCAGCCAGCCCCACATAGCATGTAACCTTAGAACAATGTTTTTTAAAGGGTTTTTTATGGTTAAAATAAAAGTATGCCAGGGATCTGTTCTACCTGGGGTGACTTAACTACTGTGTGGCTCTGATTAGAAAAACCCTGAGTAGGTTTCTTCTTTTCGAAGGTTCCAAAATTTGTAGGGAGGGAACTTCGTCTGTAGGAGCGGAAGGACAAAAGACTGCGATCATTTTCCGAATGACCGATTGAACGGGAGAAAATTGACATGAAAAGAAAATGCCGGACTTCTCTAAAATAAAGTCCACAGGCCAGTTACCCTGGCAACAGGACTGGGCCGAGACCGGTTCCAGAGTCTTTCTTAACTCAGCCACACAGTATATGTATAGAACAGCGATCCTTTTAATGGAAGGATAGCTAAAAGGTTGTGTTTATGTTTTCTATGAACTGTCAAAATTAAAAGTTTTAAAATATTGCACATCAACATATCATATAAAGAAAACTGTCTCCATGCCTCTATCCAATTGGTTTAGCTATGTTCTTAAAAAGAGCAAATTTAGAACAGAATATAATAGAATGTATTAAGATTTTGGTGAAAAACAACAACTTATTTTTCAAAAAGTTGGCAGTTACAGGCCAATCAGAAGATTAGTAGAATTTGGGATTGCTGAAAAATATGATATATCATGTTTCTGTGAGATGAATAACAATGTGAGATATGCTGTCACAACTCAGCATTTAATTTGGAACTTTTGAGTGAGTTAAGGAACTGTCGTCTTAAATAACTTTTAATTCCACCTAAAATATCGCAAGATAAATAACAATGATAAATAACAACTTAGAACTCTCGACTTCCTCTTAATATAACTTTATGTACCTCAGCAATACCAACTTTTGAACTAAAATTTTGAAACAATCTCTTAGCTTCCCTTAATTCTCAAAGCTAACTTGGACATTCAGTGTAATGCCATGTGAATGTAGTTAGTATCCAACCAAAAAATTTTACTTCTCAAGCAGCACAAATTGTAGCGGTCTGTCTGTAAAGCTCCATAATACAGATAATTACGTCTGTAAAATTTTGTTATATATTTTATTTAAACATTGGTAACTTGTAACCATTCAATTCATATGGCTCTAACAGTGATTTTTGCAGGACTGTTGAGAAAAAAAAACTGTTGAAAAAAAACTGTTGATTTTACAGTATGATTTTACAGTATTTTACAGTACTGACATCAATGCTGCCAGTATTATACCGTAAAATGAACAGTAATAAACAGTAAAATAAGCAGTAATACGCTGCCACGCATGCATGGTAGTGTATTACTGCTTATTTTACTGTTTATTACTGTTATTTTTACGGTATAATACTGGCAGCTGGGGTGCCAGTATTATACTGTAAAATCAACAATTTTTTTTCAGTGTACATCTGTAATTATGTAAAAGAATAATAGTATCATTTGTATTATTATTTTTTTTTTAATAAACTTGTCGAGCAGGGCTTTTGGTGCTTACGCCATATGGTAAGCCTCCCTGCTTAGTTGAATTTGAATTTTAGATTTTGATATTAAAATATTGTTACCTTAATTCTAAATAAAATTAATTTGTCTGTATTAAAAAAGACGATAGTTCTAAAAAGTGGAACAAAATTGAACTATTTAAAAATGTAATACTTAAAATTCCTAAATATCAGAAATATTTGATACATTTAGACAACATATAAATGTTGTCTAAATGTATCAAATATTGTAAGTAATTAGAAATCTATATTTTCTTTTATATAGCAATGTTGAAGTAGCTAAAAAATATAATTTCCCAGTGAATGAGAAAAAAATGCAACAAACAAACAAATATAGATAATGAATGAATAGTGAATCAGAATGAATCTCTGAAATTTTTACAATTGACTAACTTGTTTTATTGGGTGGTCAAACATACCTTTCTCAGAATATTCAATCAACAGCATTTGTATTATGATACATTCGCAAAAATTTTAAAATTAGCGGCTCAAATATATATACATATATATATATATATATATATATATATATAATTATAATATCTATGAATTTCAAAAAACATATCAAGTTCTATTCTACTTAAATCTCCAAAGAGATAATCAATGATACTGTGTATACAGAATACCACATAGCTAATAAATACCATGTGCAAACATAATATTACCATAGCTGATGCTTCAATGGTAATTAGCCAAATTTTACTCATACCAAAAGAATATTGAAAAAAGAAATAGAGAGAAAGGGGGAAAAAAAAAATTATAAATTGGAGTTGCAACTAAGTAAACACAAATGGATTAACAAATTAAATATGAACCATACACAATGGAAAATTGGACCACATGAGAATCAAATATGAATTGGACATGGAAAAACACATGCACATGTACTCATCAGCCTGGATGCACCCACATGTGTTTTAAATAATAATTCAGTGTTTCATAATTCCACTGGCATAATGCTAAGATCAGTAGAATCATCCAGGTACACTGAATTATTACCAGACAACAATTGGAAATACCAAAATTTGGAAACATTTAAATAGGAAATAAAAAACCATTAAGAAAATACAATATATTTCACTCACATCGATTATCCAAAAAACTGCAATTAACACCTCACTAAATTACCACGAGATAACAGTTTTGAAATAATAAAATTGGAAATATGAACTCGTAAAGTGTAGATAAAATATTTTACTCACAATAATTATACAGAATCCTTAAAATGTCACAACGTCTACATAATATTCACATCCACATGGCAATGCATCATACATGTTAACTAAGTCGAGTTGAGAGAAATGATTTGTAAGACAAGTTGAGAGCACACTTTTTTTAAAACACAACCCCATAAATGACACCCAATCACAAAATGATTCAAAAACACTCAAAATAATTCTGGTTTTAATACACTTATAACAAATTTATATCCGTGAATATATATTACTCCATCCAATTATATATATATATACACACATAAATAGACGTGTGTGTCCCATTATTTCACTTTGCAGCCACAACTACCCAGCGCATACCACTGGTGTTTGTGTATAGTAGTAGCCCCCAGTCTCTCATCGTGCACTATGGTGGTTGCATGTCGGTAGTTGTGGGGTGTGAGAGATATGGTGGCTGAAAGTGGTTGACCTAGAGCATTTTTCATATTTCGACCAAACTTTTCTAAAAATTTCTTGGAATCTTCTTCAACGGGAATTGGTTCATTCAACTTAACATGAACTAATTAAGATATAGATAACTAAGTAAGATTATTTTGCGCATCCTAGCGGTGGAAATTGAAACTAAACGATATTGCAGCGTGTGCGTAGCACGCCTGCTATACAATGCCGTAGGCAGCGGTGACGAGTGCCGGAGTTTCGTTCTTAAAGAGGTTTGTTTAGAACAGAATGTGAGCCGAAAATGACTATTTTTATCGAAACTTCAAAAGGAAGTTACTGATTTTCGGGTTATGCTGGACGGATCAGCTAGTTAGCAATAAAACGTAAACATGTTACAAATTATTCTCCCTGAAATTTAATTTTTATAGACTCTCATATCACATTTTTCATTATGTTTATTGTTTTAAAAAAATCCCTGATGATTAATTTTATTTTTTAGCAAATCCTACGAAACTTAAGCGAATGGTTTTAAGATATAGAGAAAGAATGGAGCCCAAGATAGAAAAAGCTCCCACAGGCGTGGCTGATTTTTGTGAAGGTGGTAGTACTGCAAGTGTCCCTGATAAAGTTAACGAAGATACAGTAAGTGAATGGAATGAACAAGGTGATGTCGGGACGGAATGTGAATTTAAAAAAGGTAAGGTTTCATAAAAGTTTACTTCGAACTGTCTAGAAAATATTGTAGGTGAATCAAAAAGTGAGTTACACTTAGCAATAGTTAGCGACGTATTGTAATGAGAGCGAATTCGTTTGGCGAAGATGAAGAATACACTTTAACGATTTGGAAAGAAAGTGAGTTATTTGTGATGGTCCTGTGTACGTGTTTCGTGAATGACTCATAATATTATTTTGTCTGTTAGATTTGTACTCCATAATAGAAATGGTGCACTAAACACTTAAATAGCATGAATATTTTTCGTGAAATTGTCGTTGTGTACGGCAAGAATGCTATATCTGAATCTGCAATTGTCAAATGATCTGAACCACTACGGCCAGTTTAACCTTTAACCCTTTCCGGCACAGACAAAGTCTGTTCGTAAAATGAGAAATTGCTGACTGACACCGGAATTCACAAACGACTTTTTTAGAAAATACGAACTCCTTATTTTAAGCTTTCATTATAAAAACAAAATTTTATTAAAATATTCTTGGTGCCGTATGCAAGTTTGGAATTAAAATTAGGTGTGACCGCAGTGGGACCACTGTGCCGGAAAGGGTTAAAGCTAGGGGAAGCACAGTATCATTTTGGGGCTCTTTTATTCGGGGGAAAAAATTAATTCTGTATAAAGGGAAACTCGCCAGTATTATATTATTACTGGGAGAGGCGTAGTCGATTTTACATATATTTGGCTGAATAGTTTTATTATGCTCTCTCTATATATAATATGTAGAGTATATCCTGTAGTATATATATATATAGTTGTAATTACACGAGTGGTTTCTAGCCAGGACATAAGGATGCCATATGACTGGTTACATCCCGATGGCCTACTGATCACATTCGATGGCATACTGATCACATTCCGATGTACCATTTAAAAAAATTTCCTGACGCAATGTGAATTTTATCTTGCGTTAGGTAAATTTTCAACCTCCAAAAAAATTGTAAATGCAATGAAAAGTCTAAAAAATGTATTAGAGGCCCCATTTTACAGTCATTTTGAGGCTACCTTAAATTATAAAAGGGAAGTCTTTTACTTCATATGCCTTTTGGATAATCGGGCCTGGTTTGAACAATTTGAAAATAGATGTAACGATTATTGAAACGAATAAAGTAAAGCTCGACTTTCAACCTCCACCACTCCTGAAAATGTAGCTGTAATCAAAGCAGTTGGTTCGAAATAATCGACAAATAAAAATTAAGAAATAGCGAATAATATGCTTTACAAGTATAAAAAAGTCTGCACTGAATTGATTACATGACGCTGAAAGCGGTTTCTGTTTCTGTGCAACAAATAAATTATTGTACTTTACGACAAATGTCTTTAAGTCGTTAGGAAACTTTGTCCAAAAGCGAGTTTTTTTAAAAACTGCATAAAGTGCATATACATTTTTATTTTCATCATCATTCAGTCTTTTTTTTTTTTTACTCAAATGTATCTTACTTTTTGATTCACTCTCGTAATAAATATAAATAGCATAGTTATAAGATTATATTTTTTGAAACATATATCAAATTAATTCGTCTATTGCTCCTCAAAAAGATAGCTTCGCTTAGACGAATCGACCTGAGAAAAAGTATTTATTGTTTCGATTTTGTGTTGAGTTTCATAAGTTATATTCATCCCAATTCAAATATTAATAAATAAGTGTTAAAAACACATATATTCAGATTAATTAAAAATATTTGATAAAAGCACAATGTAATGGCAACTGCACATTGCAACTTTACATAGCTGAATGCAAAAAATAAATAAAACAAAAACACGTAAAGAATAGCATTACAGCGATAATGACAAGTTTTACATTATCGCCGAGTCTAGTTTTACCGCCACATCTAATCAAATCCTCTCTATCACTCAAATTTACTATTATTATTATTATTATTATTATTATTATTTAAGAAGTAGAAAAACTTCTCCACTTATTTTGGAGACAATTATTTACCGTTTATAAAAAGTATAAAAAGAAAGACAGCATCTGATCAGTGATCCTCCCAAAAATGGAATTCTCAAGCATAAAAGGTGTGTGGGAGGAGAAACGCGTACAATTCGAAATTTTACTTCTTTACATATTCAGTCATAAAATTCGTGCATCAAGTACAAGTAAACTAGTTTATAACTGAAAATGATTAATTTTAATAATATTTTTTACTTTTTACAATACTTTTTACGGTACATAATCATAATCTCAGGATACGTGCAAAAATATACCTGCTCTTATAATATTTTGAAAGATGGAAAGATCGCTTTTAAAAACTTTCTTTATGCAAAAAAAAAAAAGGCATAGGGTAAACCCGTATAGTCGTGTGGAACCTGATATCTCAGTTTTTACTCGGTAGTGACTCAGTCCTGTAGCGGCTAATGGTTAAAATATTTACTTCAAAGCAAGAAAAGGAATTGCCATTTTAATTTGCGCAGTTTATTTTATCATTTTTTGTTATAATTTGAGCTAGGTTTTAAAATTCTTAAATATGACCACATTTAAAATTACTGAAACTTTTTATGGTATTATGTGCAAGCGTATTTAATAAGAATTTATTTCCCACAATGAAACTGTTGCCCAGATATATGTGCCTTTTTATCGCTTGCATTTCGATCTTTATTTTCTTGGGGCAAGACAGGATATCCTAAGTGGTATAAAACTGGATATTGGAAAACAATGGTTGAAGATCCGGTAAACAAATGCTTGAAGAAAAGACATTGTCAAAACCACAAAAAAAAAAGATTGATTATGATTTTTTCTAAAGCCAATAAGAAATTGAATTTATTTTCTTCAATTTCTCAAATTCCACTAAAGATGATTAGCATTTTCTTTTAAATATTAAATCTTTAGACTTATAATTGAAATAGTGTTAGTTAAGTTCCTTTGTTGTAAAATAAAATATTTCGCTTTTTTTTCAAAAGAAAAATTAAATTCTTTAATTTCTTGTAAAATATAACATCCATGCGGTTTTACTTAACCAATAGAGTAAAATCGGATGATTTGACCTTTTTTAGAAAATCATTTATCATTAGAAACTAATCCTCTATAAACGTAAAAGCGTGACAGTTGCAGACATAAATATTGAAAGAATTTGGAATCGAATAGTTTTTTCAATTTCCAATAAATAACTTACACCTTGTGTTATCAGCGATTGTTGCCACCTAACCACTTTTATCGGATTGTGGCGTCCTGAAATTTGGTTTAAAACGCCAAATTTAATAGCGTTTTCTGAAAGATCCTTTGTCGAAATATGAGAAAATCAATTCGATTTCATAGTTTCTGAATAACAGCTCTAGCCAATCTCATGCTTTTACGAACAAAAATGAATTTAGGCATGCATCAGAAAGTAGTGACTTTGGAATTGAGAACTAATATCCCGTTCAAGCTGGACATTTAAGATATCTTAGACCCCAATTTTGGAGGTGGTACACCCTGGAATTAGAGCACCTATTCACATCGCAAAACTCATCTAAGATAACTCATTGAACATAGATGTGTCTCAGATCTGAACAAATGGAAAGTGTGCGCATGCGTATAAGTTAAAACCAGCCTCCACAACCAACCAGAGTCTCGGTTGCTTCCGCAAATACTGATCACGTGACGTTCTGATTTGCGAGCGCTCTGCGAGAAGAAAACGCTCCGCATGTTTGTTCTGTTTTGCGAAACTAGCTAACGTCCGCAAATTTGCGGACGAAAGGGAGTTATGAGCGATTGGGAATTCAAGCGCTCGAATACGCCATCTAGTGGAAAAAAGATATAACTTTCCCTTCAGGAAAATCCCTTGCAATCCCATTGCGTTACATGCATTTTTAATTTGTTCATAATGATTATTTTTATGCACAATTTCAGATTTCATGTGCTATTTGTGTTCTGTGTTTATATGTCAAAGTAAAAATTATCCTAATTTGAATATCTAATACTTTTAAACGCGTTTACAATAAATAATGGAATAAAATAATGTTATAATTTTAATAATGATAATAATATTTTACCAATATACCAATAAATAATGTTTCAATGGCACTTTAGCATTAGTTAAAGGGCCAATTTTCCTGTACCGACGGCTGCAATCAGCGCCTCTATAGACCGTTTAAGTCCCAATAAGCGTTTGATCAGTGCGCTAGTGGTAGAGAGTTTGTGGAACACTCTCAGGGAGTTCGGGGATCTGAGATATCTTAAATATCCAATCTGAACGACGTATTAAGGAACCGAAAAAAAAAGTCATACAACTGGAGATAGTCATAAACAAGAAATTTTCCCTATTAAGATGATTGCACCATTAATTAACCAATGAAACACAAAACTTTTGAAAACAAAAATTTTGGTTGGAACATCAACCAAAATTAACATGTATGTGCATTAATTTTTGTTTTGAACAGTTTTGTGTCTCACTGGTCAATTACTGCTGCATTCATTCTATATCAGTTTATCTTTATATGTGCATTATAATATATGGCATAGCTATTTAAAACAGTAGTTTTTTGATAAAGTATGTTAAATATAAGTATGTTAAATATTTAAAAAACATATAGTTATTAAATAAATTTGTAAAATATGCATGTACTTATTTTTCCACACATTCCTTTTCAGTGGGCAGTGTTCGAGCAAAAAAGAATAAAAAGAAAAACATCTCTAAGTGGCTTCAAGAAAAATTTTCTGGTTTTCGGAAACTTTTCTCCGGAAAAAAACAATAGAAGCAGTCTCATTAACTAATGTCTCAAGCCTTGTTTAAAAATAGACCGGTTCTTGAACTTGGAAAGCAATAGTAGTACCTCTTCAATCAATAGCCTATCAAGACAATAGCCTCTCTTGATTCTGCTGGGCGCGAGGTTTTACCAAATTCATTTCTTCAAAACCAAGGAGTCAAAATTATCTTCAGTGTGTCAAAATTTTTCTCCAGTCAAACCGATGTATATAGTATTATCAACGTATTTACTCATGTGGCCCCAATAAATCTCATGTCCCAGCCCAAATGTGTCTCTTTTATTTTGCGTCGTTGTGTTTATATATTATTAAGGTCGTAGTTTATGTCAATAACTATATTTATGATGGTTACTGATCTATTTTAAAAGTTTGTAACTGAGTGTAAGGTGTATAACAAAACAATATACATAAATAAATAAAATAAACACGCCCTTTTTTTATTCTTTTTTCGAATTTATTATTATTATTATTATTATAAACGTCGATGAAATTCAGTAAGTAAGGAAGGTAATTAAAAAACAACATTATCTTACATTTCCCAATCACTCCTTACCGATTGCAAAATTAACGCCGCAATAGAAATTCTTGTATGAAACTTTTAAAATTTATTGTTAGTATACGTATGTTAAACATATAGTATCAACTCATAAATTCTTATATGCAATGATGCACGGGGAATTAATTAGGATTCCAATTGGCCGATGTTTTTCAGTCATCTATAAAATAATGCATTATTCATATACCAAAGTAAACATGTTAAGCCATTTTGTAAAGACGAGAATGTAACATAGCGTTATACCATAGATTAAGATTGCCAATTTTTGAAAAGTCAGTGCTGGTCGCCTTTAATGTTCAGGCCAAATACAGTAAAACCTCGATAAATCATCAACCAACAAGTCATCTAATTATCTTAGTTCCTTCTATTTCGCTTAATACTAATACATTTAAAATCCAATGCTAAATCATGAAGTCATCATCTTAGAAAAAACTCTAGATCGATTTTCAATTGGCTCCACAAATATTTTTAATTAAGCGTAAAAAAAAAAAAAAATTCAATTCAAAAATACCGCCACTGCAAATAATCTACGAGTATGAAAATGATAGAAAAGAAACCACTCTGCAATTTATCATGTCCGTTTTAGAAACGACAGAATGAGAATTTGAAATGTTAACTTTTTGGAGAAGATACTCCGAAATATGGCACAGATTGCTGAAATATGATACGAGTGAACATTAGCAATGACAAACATTCGCCTTCTTATACATAACATAGATTTTTTTTAGGCTATTTTCATAGTAATCATGTTTGTTCGTTAATTTCATCAAGAATTTTTTTAGAACATTACTGAAAATTTCTACAAAAAATAACTTGTGCATCAGTAGCAACAAAATTGCAGATTATAGCTGAAAAAGGACCATTTGAAAGTGTCATTAATATTTGTTAAATCAATTATTCATGTATGTTAAAAAAAAAACATCCAAGTTTAATTTAAACTTTCTATTGGGTTTCAAACTTTTGTACAGATTTTTAGTTGTAAACACTTATGATTGAATTCAAGTACAATAACAACAAAAAAAATAAAAATAAAAATAAATAAATACAATGTAAGAAGCAGTGGTGTATTTTTAAGTTACAATGTCGATTCACTTTCGGGACCACCTCATTTAAAACACATATATTCGTTTCTATTTTTAAAAATAATTTCTCCAAATTTAATTACAGTATCATCATGATAAATAAATTCTAGTTTTCATTTTGAAAATGTAAATATACATTTAAAAGTTTATAAGACCTATGAAGTTTACAAGAAATCTTAATGTAATTTTAAAGGAGCTGATAAGAGTTATTTAACAAGAAAAACTATAAAGTACTAATTAATTAGCTTATCATGCTTTCATAAAGGGGAAATGGTACCCTTTAAATCATCGAAAATGACGAAAATATCGATTTATATATTTTTTTGCTAAAAATAAACTTTAGCCCCTCTAGTATACCTGAGTGACGTTTTAAAACAATTTGATAATTATAAATGTAATACAAATATTTTTATAATTTTAACGGCCCTTTAAATGTCACGCTATATATACTATAATTACAATAAAATGTTCACCAATACAACTGTAAGATCTGTAACTAAGAGGTTTGTAAGTAGCGAAGATATTCAGTTAGTATTAAGAAAAACAGAGCCGTTTTAATAATTTTCTTCTAAGGATAAAATCTTTAGGAACAGGTCTGGTACTCACTCCGTGAAATGCATTTGAAACTTTCTCCCTATCATTTTTCTGACAGAAAACGTATTTCTTCTTTTCAAGCCAGGAGGGGCGATAAACCTACCAAATGAAACTTGTTGGCGACTAACATTTTCCCCTTCATGTTTTCTCTTATATTTCATGGATTCGGGGTGCTTCACAAAGTGAAAGTTTTTTTGCAGGTCTTCTATGATTGAAATCATTTAACCTGTATTATTATTATTTTTTTTACAATCATGACTGATAAATTACGGTATGACACACGGTAAATTCTTATTACAAATACTATGTTGAATATCACTGTTTTATTGTGTATTTCAATTTTAATAAAGAAGAACTATACGGAACAGTTCGAAAATTTTAAAAGCGTTTAGTTGTTAAATGTTTTATGCTGAATAAAATTACATGTAATATATCGTTAAAATTGTTATACTTGCTGTTTTAGATAATTATAATTGAATTACTAATAGCTTACTTAAAAATACTTTTATTGTCTGTTATAGCTTTAATCAGGAATGAAATCAGTCAAAAAGAAAGAAAAAAGGAGAAAAACATATCTTGTTATTTTAGTTCTCTTTAGATTATTAAAGTAGCTAAATCAGGCTACTTATTTAAAAAAACAATAATCAACAAATATCATTCATAATAAATTAGTTTAAAGAAATGGTGGATGTTGAAATTTCTTTTTTTATTTAAAATCTCTATAAGGACTCTATGACTGACATGAAACATTTCCAGCGTGAATATAACATTTTGAAATAAAGTATAAAAAATATCTGGACAAAAAAGGCTTATTTCATAAGCATAATGCATAAGAAATAAATTTTTACAAATGTTCCAGGTAATTTCTGAATGATTAAAAATCTTGGATTATTTTAAGGCAGTTCCAAAAAAAAAAATAATAATAATAAATAAAAAATATTTTTCCTCGTTTAACAACGTGAAACTTTGTTATATTTTCTGACTCATTTTTTAACATAAAAGCCTGATACTTGCAGACATGATTATTAAAAGTGATTTGTAATCGAGCGTTTTTTCATTTTCCGATAAATTAATTACATCTTGAGTTATAAGCGATTATTGTCTCAGGATGGCAGTTTTCGTTCCTGTGCTGTCGCGTTCCGAAGGTTCAAAACACTCATTTTTGACAGCATTTTCTGAAAAAATTTCTGAGTTTGCTGATAAATGGAAACCAACCGTTCGATTACATATTTTTTTAATAAGAGCACTTGCCAACTTGATACTTTTGTTGCGAACAATTTGTTTTATACATATAAATTACATTAGTTTAAACTGACTACTTTTAGAAGTATTCTTAAATTCAACTTAATTAATAAAAACGGATAAAATTGGCAGTTTTTTTTATTATTAAACTATGAAATCGAACAACATTTTGAATTTTTCGAAAAAGACGCAGGATTTTTCAGAAACTGCTATCAAAATTGGTGCTTTGAACCAATTTTAGAGACGCGGAAGCCTGAGAAACGATGCCAGAATACAGCAATCGCCTACAAGTCAACATGTAATATATTTATCGAAAACTTCTATAAGAAGATATTTAATAAAAGGATAAGTAAAATTAAAGAAATTATGGAACATTTTTAAAAGTTTAAAGATCGTCTTTAAAATTGAGAAAATAATACTTTTTTTTCAGGAACATTTTACAATAAATTGTGGGGGAAAATATAAAGCATGTACAGAATCATTTAATGTAATTAAATCTTTTGTTCTTTTAACCAAGAAAACATTTCAGCATCTCTTCTTGAGGTGTATTTATATTATTCGGGACTTCAAAATGGTCATACAATGTGTGGATATCACTAATTTCCAATAGAATTTTCGATATATTTAACAGAATATTTCTGCGATCGAAATTAGGAATTCATATCCCCGTCCCCTCTGAGTTTACCATTGATTATTTTTTTTAAATGTGGTACTGTAATTGAAATTGTTTCTTATCTTAGCATAATGTCACAATATCTGTAAGGTGTAAATGTATTTGTAAGGTATGCGTCTTGTAAGGTGCTAGTTAAAAAAATTAAACAATATAATATATTTAATAACAATATAATATAATATATTTAACCAAACAAATATCTTTAAACGAAAATTAATTCTTAATTAATAGTGTGCATATTAAAGCTTTTATGGTTTTATTTCAACTAATTTCCCTATATCTTCGGTTATGAAAATTTTAATGTCATGATTCAATGTTCATGATAAATTTGCTTTATGCATATGTTACACTCAGATTCTCAAGAAAACAGTTCAGTTATAAGAGGAAATAAGATAAACATTGCATGCTGAAATGTAATAATATTTTTTGTTCCATCGTGATTGTTCAAATGACAAGTTTTAAGCTGTTTATAACATAAATGTTATGCATCATTCTGTCACACATTTATTTAACTTCCCTAAAATTTCACAATGGTAGGGTCCCTTTTCATTTCCCATGTATTCGACCCTCTTATCTTATTTTGGTCAGGGGAATCTCTCTGTGTTTTCCAAGAAACGGGAGAAGATCTATTCATACCACTATACTGTATTGGTATTGTTGTACCAGCGCCTATATAATGAAGTCCAGTAAGGCGAGTTTTGTTCTGCTTATGAAAGTATTTTTGCGTAATTACCAGGGATGTATTATATAATACATCCATGGTAATTACAAAAAAAAAAAAGCATTTAAAAATAATGCTGTGCTTATGTTGTTATAAACAAAAGCGAGTTAATTCTCTTCCTAGCTTAAAGCTTTTTCCTTGAGTGTATAATTATTTTATATCAACTGATAAAAAAAGAAAAAAAAGTTAACTTCATTAAATCATCTAAAATAATTAAAATTGAGCTAAAATTTCAAAATGGTTATATCCCCATCTCCATTTAATGACACTGGTGAGTTCAGGAAAATGACAAGTTTAATTCTTATGAATTGTACTACAGTGTAATTTATCAAAATGCATAAAGATTGCTTGTATCACAAATTATTTGTGACACATACAAATTTTCAAAGAAAATCTGTGCCAACTTTACTTTACCTCGATGGTCAACACTGTTAATTGATTTAAGGTGGTTCTCAAATAACCCGCTTAACAATGCGAAACTTTCCGACACGTTTCTGACTAAACACGAAGGCATAAAATTTACAGGCCTAACTATGGAAGCCTCTTGAAATCGAAATGAATTTTCCGTTTTTGATAAATAAATTAATTATCGAGTTATAAGCGATTCGTGTCACGTGATGACACGTTTTTCCCCTTTGTCGTGCTGTGGCGTCGGAAATTCTAGTCAAAACGCCAACTTTGACTATATTTTCTGAAAATCTTCTGTCTTTACCAAAAATTGGAAAACGTCTTTCGATTATAAAGCTTCTGAATAAGAACACCTGATAATTTCGTGCGTTTACGAACAAAAATGAATTACAAAATATATCATAAAGTAGCCAGTTTGGATTTCAGATCAGCCTTAAAAATAAATAAATAACACGAATACACTTCTAATTTTAACTCATTTTCTTTTTCTTATATTGTATTAATTTAACTACAATATTTGGTTAATTATATATATATATATACCATAATGACATGTCTCTCTCTTTTCCAGTCTGTGTAAAATGTAAAGAAATCGCGGTTGTATAAATGGAACATATAATATTTGAATGGGCGTGCGCAAATCATTTTTTATCAAACGATATCAAAAATTTTGATGCATATTTCTCGTACGGTGGTGGTATTCACTATGCGATCAGTGAGTTGCAGATTTACCATTTTTTCGTCCACCTCATAAATTTTGTCATTAAGGCTGTTGATCAGTCAACTCTCTATATATCCTTTCGCTAATGTTAAACCAATGGGCGTAAGGTGCATTCATATATTTCAAATATCTCCTCAGGAAATTAATTATTTTTAACTTCTGTTTTCTGTGTATAATCCTTAAAGAATCTCTCTCTTTCTCTCGCTCTCCCCCCTTCTCTCCAACCCCCTCTCTCTCTCTTTTTCTTTTTTTTTGTTTAGCTGTCAAAATATTTCTAAAACATATACTTAATTTTATTTGAAGTGTTAAAATTTTACACACTGCTCGTCAGCTTTTAACATATAAAATAATAAATTAAGCATTTTTTAAAGAAATATTTTGACATCTAAGAAACAAAATACATCCTTTAAGAAAAATTAAGTTAAAAGTATTAATTTCCTGAGGTGATAATTTAAAAATATGAATATATACGCCTATAAGTTTAACATTAGCGAAGGGAATTGGACAGGTTGTCGAACAGTTGATGTCGGTTAAGGGCTTTCCGAGTTGCGATCAACTTTACGCCCAGTCTTTTTGTGAGTAAAGTGTCTTGTAAATATTGAGCCGTTGGGAAAAGTTAAATGTAGTATTAACTACATAAGAAAGAACAATTAAAAATAGAAGAAAAATTAAACAATGGGAATAAAAAAGTAAAGCAAAAGTTATTAAGGATAGAGTCTAATAAATGGAAAAAAGTAAAATGGTATAGCTGAAGTTAAAATTAACTACTGAAAAAAGTTGAAAAAGTGTAAAATAGGGTTCGGAACATGTTCAAAAACAGCACTTAAATGCCAGGTGGAAAAGGCAGGCAAAGCAAAGCTTTAACAAAAAAGGCACTTAAAAAGGGCAAACATTTTTTTTTTTTTTTTTTTTGGTATAGCTTAGGAATAAGTTTAATTAGGAAATTACAAATTTATATAAAAGTAAGAGAGAGAAATTTGTAGAATGGTGAGCACTAATGCTCATAGTCAATAATGCAAGAATATTTTGGACGCTTGCGGTGATGTGGTTCGAATGCCTCATAATCCGGCAATTCTGCGATTATATCATTAGGGAGGTCATATAATTTTTCATAAAAGTTTTTAGCAAGGTGGTTGATTCTTTTATTTAATGTGGTAGTTTTGAGGTCTCTGCGAATAGTGCTAATTACGGAGATAACGAGAGTCATTTCTGACAGTACGCAGATTTTGTTACGAAGTTGGCTGAGGTTTTCCATGGAGGATTTGCAGATATAGTCCCAGGGACAGGTTGCTGATCAACAGCATTAAATGGTGCAAATATTACTTTCGGCAAATCGTGGTGTGAGATGACTTTTCGCAACAAAAAAAATATATATATTAGATGAAATTAAATAAAAAGAAAATCAGTTGATTAGAAAATTAATTAAAATTTTATGCGATTTAGAAATTGTGAAATCAAAAAATTCTCTTTGTAATGAAACAATATAAATTTTATTTTTCAACATTGCTAAATAACTCTATTTTAAAAATAAGATTGCATATTCATAAAGTATTTCAATATATAATAGTTGAATTTAAATACTCTCTGCCTAGTGAAACCCCTGAACCACGAAATTTATTGACAAAACTAAAGATTTTTTTTTTCAAAACTATAAAAATAAAATTAAAAAAAACACTTTTTTTTTTCTGCGATGAAATGAAAGTATTTGTAAGTGAATATGGGACCTTTAATTCAAAACTTATATCTGATTAGGAAACAAGCAAGATGTAGAAGCTTAAAAAACGTATACTGTGAAAATAGAAATATGTTGGCATAGCAATTTTGCAAGCATAATTTATGATTTCTGTTTATTTTAAGGATTTGAGATAATCTATATAAAATACTATTTAACTGATGACTTTATAATTTTAAATTTTGTTTTAATAATTTCTTAGTATATACTAAAAATTTAGGAATATATATATATAATATATATATTAATCATGTTGGAATGTTTGATTGTTTGATTGTTTAAATTTTCTAACCATTATATAATATCTTCATTTACCTTTATTTTGAATGTTATACAACCTAGTTTTTATCTTATTTTGACAATTTGAAATTTAATGTACTCTAAGTCCTATGCCTGATTATATCTTAGATAGACTTAACTTTGTGTTAATTAATCGCAGAATCCTATGTTTTTGAAGTTACAAATTGTACGAATCATTCATTAAGACTCTATATATTTAAAATTTAAATTTATTTTCCTATTTATTCCTAAATAAATTAAATTGTTGATTCTGAAACAAAAGTTGTCTTCTCTGAGACAGCACTAATCTTTCCCACATAAGTAATGTACCGCTTAACATTATGCTCTTTAAACAGACTATTCTTCTGATAATTTTCAATAGTTTTATAATTTAAATTTCTGTATTAGTGTACGCAAAAAATTAGGGAGAGGTTTTAAAAATTATATTAAATTTTTATAACTATTGACAATACCGTCCCTCCTAAAGGGGTTCGATGACGTCATGTTCTAGAACAATCTGACGACTTACGACTTACGACGCATGCGCGAGTTCTGCGAGAGATGATGCAATCACAGACAAAGAGATGCAATTCAAGTTTAAAAAAATGAAATGTGGAATTTTACTTTTAACAAATTAATTTTTTAAAATATTAAGTCTACCGATGAACATGGGTTATGACATCATTGTCCTAGCAATGTGTGGCACTCCTTACCGATTGCAAAATTAACGCCGCAATAGAAATTCTTGTATGAAACTTTTAAAATTTATTGTTAGTATACGTATGTTAAACATATAGTATCAACTCATAAATTCTTATATGCAATGATGCACGGGGAATTAATTAGGATTCCAATTGGCCGATGTTTTTCAGTCATCTATAAAATAATGCATTATTCATATACCAAAGTAAACATGTTAAGCCATTTTGTAAAGACGAGAATGTAACATAGCGTTATACCATAGATTAAGATTGCCAATTTTTGAAAAGTCAGTGCTGGTCGCCTTTAATGTTCAGGCCAAATACAGTAAAACCTCGATAAATCATCAACCAACAAGTCATCTAATTATCTTAGTTCCTTCTATTTCGCTTAATACTAATACATTTAAAATCCAATGCTAAATCATGAAGTCATCATCTTAGAAAAAACTCTAGATCGATTTTCAATTGGCTCCACAAATATTTTTAATTAAGCGTAAAAAAAAAAAAAAATTCAATTCAAAAATACCGCCACTGCAAATAATCTACGAGTATGAAAATGATAGAAAAGAAACCACTCTGCAATTTATCATGTCCGTTTTAGAAACGACAGAATGAGAATTTGAAATGTTAACTTTTTGGAGAAGATACTCCGAAATATGGCACAGATTGCTGAAATATGATACGAGTGAACATTAGCAATGACAAACATTCGCCTTCTTATACATAACATAGATTTTTTTTAGGCTATTTTCATAGTAATCATGTTTGTTGGTTAATTTCATCAAGAATTTTTTTAGAACATTACTGAAAATTTCTACAAAAAATAACTTGTGCATCAGTAGCAACAAAATTGCAGATTATAGCTGAAAAAGGACCATTTGAAAGTGTCATTAATATTTGTTAAATCAATTATTCATGTATGTTAAAAAAAAAAACATCCAAGTTTAATTTAAACTTTCTATTGGGTTTCAAACTTTTGTACAGATTTTTAGTTGTAAACACTTATGATTGAATTCAAGTACAACAACAACAAAAAAAATAAAAATAAAAATAAATAAATACAATGTAAGAAGCAGTGGTGTATTTTTAAGTTACAATGTCGATTCACTTTCGGGACCACCTCATTTAAAACACATATATTCGTTTCTATTTTTAAAAATAATTTCTCCAAATTTAATTACAGTATCATCATGATAAATAAATTCTAGTTTTCATTTTGAAAATGTAAATATACATTTAAAAGTTTATAAGACCTATGAAGTTTACAAGAAATCTTAATGTAATTTTAAAGGAGCTGATAAGAGTTATTTAACAAGAAAAACTATAAAGTACTAATTAATTAGCTTATCATGCTTTCATAAAGGGGAAATGGTACCCTTTAAATCATCGAAAATGACGAAAATATCGATTTATATATTTTTTTGCTAAAAATAAACTTTAGCCCCTCTAGTATACCTGAGTGACGTTTTAAAACAATTTGATAATTATAAATGTAATACAAATATTTTTATAATTTTAACGGCCCTTTAAATGTCACGCTATATATACTATAATTACAATAAAATGTTCACCAATACAACTGTAAGATCTGTAACTAAGAGGTTTGTAAGTAGCGAAGATATTCAGTTAGTATTAAGAAAAACAGAGCCGTTTTAATAATTTTCTTCTAAGGATAAAATCTTTAGGAACAGGTCTGGTACTCACTCCGTGAAATGCATTTGAAACTTTCTCCCTATCATTTTTCTGACAGAAAACGTATTTCTTCTTTTCAAGCCAGGAGGGGCGATAAACCTACCAAATGAAACTTGTTGGCGACTAACATTTTCCCCTTCATGTTTTCTCTTATATTTCATGGATTCGGGGTGCTTCACAAAGTGAAAGTTTTTTTGCAGGTCTTCTATGATTGAAATCATTTAACCTGTATTATTATTATTTTTTTTACAATCATGACTGATAAATTACGGTATGACACACGGTAAATTCTTATTACAAATACTATGTTGAATATCACTGTTTTATTGTGTATTTCAATTTTAATAAAGAAGAACTATACGGAACAGTTCGAAAATTTTAAAAGCGTTTAGTTGTTAAATGTTTTATGCTGAATAAAATTACATGTAATATATCGTTAAAATTGTTATACTTGCTGTTTTAGATAATTATAATTGAATTACTAATAGCTTACTTAAAAATACTTTTATTGTCTGTTATAGCTTTAATCAGGAATGAAATCAGTCAAAAAGAAAGAAAAAAGGAGAAAAACATATCTTGTTATTTTAGTTCTCTTTAGATTATTAAAGTAGCTAAATCAGGCTACTTATTTAAAAAAACAATAATCAACAAATATCATTCATAATAAATTAGTTTAAAGAAATGGTGGATGTTGAAATTTCTTTTTTTATTTAAAATCTCTATAAGGACTCTATGACTGACATGAAACATTTCCAGCGTGAATATAACATTTTGAAATAAAGTATAAAAAATATCTGGACAAAAAAGGCTTATTTCATAAGCATAATGCATAAGAAATAAATTTTTACAAATGTTCCAGGTAATTTCTGAATGATTAAAAATCTTGGATTATTTTAAGGCAGTTCCAAAAAAAAAAATAATAATAATAAATAAAAAATATTTTTCCTCGTTTAACAACGTGAAACTTTGTTATATTTTCTGACTCATTTTTTAACATAAAAGCCTGATACTTGCAGACATGATTATTAAAAGTGATTTGTAATCGAGCGTTTTTTCATTTTCCGATAAATTAATTACATCTTGAGTTATAAGCGATTATTGTCTCAGGATGGCAGTTTTCGTTCCTGTGCTGTCGCGTTCCGAAGGTTCAAAACACTCATTTTTGACAGCATTTTCTGAAAAAATTTCTGAGTTTGCTGATAAATGGAAACCAACCGTTCGATTACATATTTTTTTAATAAGAGCACTTGCCAACTTGATACTTTTGTTGCGAACAATTTGTTTTATACATATAAATTACATTAGTTTAAACTGACTACTTTTAGAAGTATTCTTAAATTCAACTTAATTAATAAAAACGGATAAAATTGGCAGTTTTTTTTATTATTAAACTATGAAATCGAACAACATTTTGCATTTTTCGAAAAAGACGCAGGATTTTTCAGAAACTGCTATCAAAATTGGTGCTTTGAACCAATTTTAGAGACGCGGAAGCCTGAGAAACGATGCCAGAATACAGCAATCGCCTACAAGTCAACATGTAATATATTTATCGAAAACTTCTATAAGAAGATATTTAATAAAAGGATAAGTAAAATTAAAGAAATTATGGAACATTTTTAAAAGTTTAAAGATCGTCTTTAAAATTGAGAAAATAATACTTTTTTTTTCAGGAACATTTTACAATAAATTGTGGGGGAAAATATAAAGCATGTACAGAATCATTTAATGTAATTAAATCTTTTGTTCTTTTAACCAAGAAAACATTTCAGCATCTCTTCTTGAGGTGTATTTATATTATTCGGGACTTCAAAATGGTCATACAATGTGTGGATATCACTAATTTCCAATAGAATTTTCGATATATTTAACAGAATATTTCTGCGATCGAAATTAGGAATTCATATCCCCGTCCCCTCTGAGTTTACCATTGATTATTTTTTTTAAATGTGGTACTGTAATTGAAATTGTTTCTTATCTTAGCATAATGTCACAATATCTGTAAGGTGTAAATGTATTTGTAAGGTATGCGTCTTGTAAGGTGCTAGTTAAAAAAATTAAACAATATAATATATTTAATAACAATATAATATAATATATTTAACCAAACAAATATCTTTAAACGAAAATTAATTCTTAATTAATAGTGTGCATATTAAAGCTTTTATGGTTTTATTTCAACTAATTTCCCTATATCTTCGGTTATGAAAATTTTAATGTCATGATTCAATGTTCATGATAAATTTGCTTTATGCATATGTTACACTCAGATTCTCAAGAAAACAGTTCAGTTATAAGAGGAAATAAGATAAACATTGCATGCTGAAATGTAATAATATTTTTTGTTCCATCGTGATTGTTCAAATGACAAGTTTTAAGCTGTTTATAACATAAATGTTATGCATCATTCTGTCACACATTTATTTAACTTCCCTAAAATTTCACAATGGTAGGGTCCCTTTTCATTTCCCATGTATTCGACCCTCTTATCTTATTTTGGTCAGGGGAATCTCTCTGTGTTTTCCAAGAAACGGGAGAAGATCTATTCATACCACTATACTGTATTGGTATTGTTGTACCAGCGCCTATATAATGAAGTCCAGTAAGGCGAGTTTTGTTCTGCTTATGAAAGTATTTTTGCGTAATTACCAGGGATGTATTATATAATACATCCATGGTAATTACAAAAAAAAAAAAGCATTTAAAAATAATGCTGTGCTTATGTTGTTATAAACAAAAGCGAGTTAATTCTCTTCCTAGCTTAAAGCTTTTTCCTTGAGTGTATAATTATTTTATATCAACTGATAAAAAAAGAAAAAAAAGTTAACTTCATTAAATCATCTAAAATAATTAAAATTGAGCTAAAATTTCAAAATGGTTATATCCCCATCTCCATTTAATGACACTGGTGAGTTCAGGAAAATGACAAGTTTAATTCTTATGAATTGTACTACAGTGTAATTTATCAAAATGCATAAAGATTGCTTGTATCACAAATTATTTGTGACACATACAAATTTTCAAAGAAAATCTGTGCCAACTTTACTTTACCTCGATGGTCAACACTGTTAATTGATTTAAGGTGGTTCTCAAATAACCCGCTTAACAATGCGAAACTTTCCGACACGTTTCTGACTAAACACGAAGGCATAAAATTTACAGGCCTAACTATGGAAGCCTCTTGAAATCGAAATGAATTTTCCGTTTTTGATAAATAAATTAATTATCGAGTTATAAGCGATTCGTGTCACGTGATGACACGTTTTTCCCCTTTGTCGTGCTGTGGCGTCGGAAATTCTAGTCAAAACGCCAACTTTGACTATATTTTCTGAAAATCTTCTGTCTTTACCAAAAATTGGAAAACGTCTTTCGATTATAAAGCTTCTGAATAAGAACACCTGATAATTTCGTGCGTTTACGAACAAAAATGAATTACAAAATATATCATAAAGTAGCCAGTTTGGATTTCAGATCAGCCTTAAAAATAAATAAATAACACGAATACACTTCTAATTTTAACTCATTTTCTTTTTCTTATATTGTATTAATTTAACTACAATATTTGGTTAATTATATATATATATATACCATAATGACATGTCTCTCTCTTTTCCAGTCTGTGTAAAATGTAAAGAAATCGCGGTTGTATAAATGGAACATATAATATTTGAATGGGCGTGCGCAAATCATTTTTTATCAAACGATATCAAAAATTTTGATGCATATTTCTCTTACGGTGGTGGTATTCACTATGCGATCAGTGAGTTGCAGATTTACCATTTTTTCGTCCACCTCATAAATTTTGTCATTAAGGCTGTTGATCAGTCAACTCTCTATATATCCTTTCGCTAATGTTAAACCAATGGGCGTAAGGTGCATTCATATATTTCAAATATCTCCTCAGGAAATTAATTATTTTTAACTTCTGTTTTCTGTGTATAATCCTTAAAGAATCTCTCTCTTTCTCTCGCTCTCCCCCCTTCTCTCCAACCCCCTCTCTCTCTCTTTTTCTTTTTTTTTGTTTAGCTGTCAAAATATTTCTAAAACATATACTTAATTTTATTTGAAGTGTTAAAATTTTACACACTGCTCGTCAGCTTTTAACATATAAAATAATAAATTAAGCATTTTTTAAAGAAATATTTTGACATCTAAGAAACAAAATACATCCTTTAAGAAAAATTAAGTTAAAAGTATTAATTTCCTGAGGTGATAATTTAAAAATATGAATATATACGCCTATAAGTTTAACATTAGCGAAGGGAATTGGACAGGTTGTCGAACAGTTGATGTCGGTTAAGGGCTTTCCGAGTTGCGATCAACTTTACGCCCAGTCTTTTTGTGAGTAAAGTGTCTTGTAAATATTGAGCCGTTGGGAAAAGTTAAATGTAGTATTAACTACATAAGAAAGAACAATTAAAAATAGAAGAAAAATTAAACAATGGGAATAAAAAAGTAAAGCAAAAGTTATTAAGGATAGAGTCTAATAAATGGAAAAAAGTAAAATGGTATAGCTGAAGTTAAAATTAACTACTGAAAAAAGTTGAAAAAGTGTAAAATAGGGTTCGGAACATGTTCAAAAACAGCACTTAAATGCCAGGTGGAAAAGGCAGGCAAAGCAAAGCTTTAACAAAAAAGGCACTTAAAAAGGGCAAACATTTTTTTTTTTTTTTTTTTTGGTATAGCTTAGGAATAAGTTTAATTAGGAAATTACAAATTTATATAAAAGTAAGAGAGAGAAATTTGTAGAATGGTGAGCACTAATGCTCATAGTCAATAATGCAAGAATATTTTGGACGCTTGCGGTGATGTGGTTCGAATGCCTCATAATCCGGCAATTCTGCGATTATATCATTAGGGAGGTCATATAATTTTTCATAAAAGTTTTTAGCAAGGTGGTTGATTCTTTTATTTAATGTGGTAGTTTTGAGGTCTCTGCGAATAGTGCTAATTACGGAGATAACGAGAGTCATTTCTGACAGTACGCAGATTTTGTTACGAAGTTGGCTGAGGTTTTCCATGGAGGATTTGCAGATATAGTCCCAGGGACAGGTTGCTGATCAACAGCATTAAATGGTGCAAATATTACTTTCGGCAAATCGTGGTGTGAGATGACTTTTCGCAACAAAAAATATATATATATTAGATGAAATTAAATAAAAAGAAAATCAGTTGATTAGAAAATTAATTAAAATTTTATGCGATTTAGAAATTGTGAAATCAAAAAATTCTCTTTGTAATGAAACAATATAAATTTTATTTTTCAACATTGCTAAATAACTCTATTTTAAAAATAAGATTGCATATTCATAAAGTATTTCAATATATAATAGTTGAATTTAAATACTCTCTGCCTAGTGAAACCCCTGAACCACGAAATTTATTGACAAAACTAAAGATTTTTTTTTTCAAAACTATAAAAATAAAATTAAAAAAAACACTTTTTTTTTTCTGCGATGAAATGAAAGTATTTGTAAGTGAATATGGGACCTTTAATTCAAAACTTATATCTGATTAGGAAACAAGCAAGATGTAGAAGCTTAAAAAACGTATACTGTGAAAATAGAAATATGTTGGCATAGCAATTTTGCAAGCATAATTTATGATTTCTGTTTATTTTAAGGATTTGAGATAATCTATATAAAATACTATTTAACTGATGACTTTATAATTTTAAATTTTGTTTTAATAATTTCTTAGTATATACTAAAAATTTAGGAATATATATATATAATATATATATTAATCATGTTGGAATGTTTGATTGTTTGATTGTTTAAATTTTCTAACCATTATATAATATCTTCATTTACCTTTATTTTGAATGTTATACAACCTAGTTTTTATCTTATTTTGACAATTTGAAATTTAATGTACTCTAAGTCCTATGCCTGATTATATCTTAGATAGACTTAACTTTGTGTTAATTAATCGCAGAATCCTATGTTTTTGAAGTTACAAATTGTACGAATCATTCATTAAGACTCTATATATTTAAAATTTAAATTTATTTTCCTATTTATTCCTAAATAAATTAAATTGTTGATTCTGAAACAAAAGTTGTCTTCTCTGAGACAGCACTAATCTTTCCCACATAAGTAATGTACCGCTTAACATTATGCTCTTTAAACAGACTATTCTTCTGATAATTTTCAATAGTTTTATAATTTAAATTTCTGTATTAGTGTACGCAAAAAATTAGGGAGAGGTTTTAAAAATTATATTAAATTTTTATAACTATTGACAATACCGTCCCTCCTAAAGGGGTTCGATGACGTCATGTTCTAGAACAATCTGACGACTTACGACTTACGACGCATGCGCGAGTTCTGCGAGAGATGATGCAATCACAGACAAAGAGATGCAATTCAAGTTTAAAAAAATGAAATGTGGAATTTTACTTTTAACAAATTAATTTTTTAAAATATTAAGTCTACCGATGAACATGGGTTATGACATCATTGTCCTAGCAATGTGTGGCACTCCTTACCGATTGCAAAATTAACGCCGCAATAGAAATTCTTGTATGAAACTTTTAAAATTTATTGTTAGTATACGTATGTTAAACATATAGTATCAACTCATAAATTCTTATATGCAATGATGCACGGGGAATTAATTAGGATTCCAATTGGCCGATGTTTTTCAGTCATCTATAAAATAATGCATTATTCATATACCAAAGTAAACATGTTAAGCCATTTTGTAAAGACGAGAATGTAACATAGCGTTATACCATAGATTAAGATTGCCAATTTTTGAAAAGTCAGTGCTGGTCGCCTTTAATGTTCAGGCCAAATACAGTAAAACCTCGATAAATCATCAACCAACAAGTCATCTAATTATCTTAGTTCCTTCTATTTCGCTTAATACTAATACATTTAAAATCCAATGCTAAATCATGAAGTCATCATCTTAGAAAAAACTCTAGATCGATTTTCAATTGGCTCCACAAATATTTTTAATTAAGCGTAAAAAAAAAAAAAAATTCAATTCAAAAATACCGCCACTGCAAATAATCTACGAGTATGAAAATGATAGAAAAGAAACCACTCTGCAATTTATCATGTCCGTTTTAGAAACGACAGAATGAGAATTTGAAATGTTAACTTTTTGGAGAAGATACTCCGAAATATGGCACAGATTGCTGAAATATGATACGAGTGAACATTAGCAATGACAAACATTCGCCTTCTTATACATAACATAGATTTTTTTTAGGCTATTTTCATAGTAATCATGTTTGTTGGTTAATTTCATCAAGAATTTTTTTAGAACATTACTGAAAATTTCTACAAAAAATAACTTGTGCATCAGTAGCAACAAAATTGCAGATTATAGCTGAAAAAGGACCATTTGAAAGTGTCATTAATATTTGTTAAATCAATTATTCATGTATGTTAAAAAAAAAAACATCCAAGTTTAATTTAAACTTTCTATTGGGTTTCAAACTTTTGTACAGATTTTTAGTTGTAAACACTTATGATTGAATTCAAGTACAACAACAACAAAAAAAATAAAAATAAAAATAAATAAATACAATGTAAGAAGCAGTGGTGTATTTTTAAGTTACAATGTCGATTCACTTTCGGGACCACCTCATTTAAAACACATATATTCGTTTCTATTTTTAAAAATAATTTCTCCAAATTTAATTACAGTATCATCATGATAAATAAATTCTAGTTTTCATTTTGAAAATGTAAATATACATTTAAAAGTTTATAAGACCTATGAAGTTTACAAGAAATCTTAATGTAATTTTAAAGGAGCTGATAAGAGTTATTTAACAAGAAAAACTATAAAGTACTAATTAATTAGCTTATCATGCTTTCATAAAGGGGAAATGGTACCCTTTAAATCATCGAAAATGACGAAAATATCGATTTATATATTTTTTTGCTAAAAATAAACTTTAGCCCCTCTAGTATACCTGAGTGACGTTTTAAAACAATTTGATAATTATAAATGTAATACAAATATTTTTATAATTTTAACGCCCCTTTAAATGTCACGCTATATATACTATAATTACAATAAAATGTTCACCAATACAACTGTAAGATCTGTAACTAAGAGGTTTGTAAGTAGCGAAGATATTCAGTTAGTATTAAGAAAAACAGAGCCGTTTTAATAATTTTCTTCTAAGGATAAAATCTTTAGGAACAGGTCTGGTACTCACTCCGTGAAATGCATTTGAAACTTTCTCCCTATCATTTTTCTGACAGAAAACGTATTTCTTCTTTTCAAGCCAGGAGGGGCGATAAACCTACCAAATGAAACTTGTTGGCGACTAACATTTTCCCCTTCATGTTTTCTCTTATATTTCATGGATTCGGGGTGCTTCACAAAGTGAAAGTTTTTTTGCAGGTCTTCTATGATTGAAATCATTTAACCTGTATTATTATTATTTTTTTTACAATCATGACTGATAAATTACGGTATGACACACGGTAAATTCTTATTACAAATACTATGTTGAATATCACTGTTTTATTGTGTATTTCAATTTTAATAAAGAAGAACTATACGGAACAGTTCGAAAATTTTAAAAGCGTTTAGTTGTTAAATGTTTTATGCTGAATAAAATTACATGTAATATATCGTTAAAATTGTTATACTTGCTGTTTTAGATAATTATAATTGAATTACTAATAGCTTACTTAAAAATACTTTTATTGTCTGTTATAGCTTTAATCAGGAATGAAATCAGTCAAAAAGAAAGAAAAAAGGAGAAAAACATATCTTGTTATTTTAGTTCTCTTTAGATTATTAAAGTAGCTAAATCAGGCTACTTATTTAAAAAAACAATAATCAACAAATATCATTCATAATAAATTAGTTTAAAGAAATGGTGGATGTTGAAATTTCTTTTTTTATTTAAAATCTCTATAAGGACTCTATGACTGACATGAAACATTTCCAGCGTGAATATAACATTTTGAAATAAAGTATAAAAAATATCTGGACAAAAAAGGCTTATTTCATAAGCATAATGCATAAGAAATAAATTTTTACAAATGTTCCAGGTAATTTCTGAATGATTAAAAATCTTGGATTATTTTAAGGCAGTTCCAAAAAAAAAAATAATAATAATAAATAAAAAATATTTTTCCTCGTTTAACAACGTGAAACTTTGTTATATTTTCTGACTCATTTTTTAACATAAAAGCCTGATACTTGCAGACATGATTATTAAAAGTGATTTGTAATCGAGCGTTTTTTCATTTTCCGATAAATTAATTACATCTTGAGTTATAAGCGATTATTGTCTCAGGATGGCAGTTTTCGTTCCTGTGCTGTCGCGTTCCGAAGGTTCAAAACACTCATTTTTGACAGCATTTTCTGAAAAAATTTCTGAGTTTGCTGATAAATGGAAACCAACCGTTCGATTACATATTTTTTTAATAAGAGCACTTGCCAACTTGATACTTTTGTTGCGAACAATTTGTTTTATACATATAAATTACATTAGTTTAAACTGACTACTTTTAGAAGTATTCTTAAATTCAACTTAATTAATAAAAACGGATAAAATTGGCAGTTTTTTTTATTATTAAACTATGAAATCGAACAACATTTTGCATTTTTCGAAAAAGACGCAGGATTTTTCAGAAACTGCTATCAAAATTGGTGCTTTGAACCAATTTTAGAGACGCGGAAGCCTGAGAAACGATGCCAGAATACAGCAATCGCCTACAAGTCAACATGTAATATATTTATCGAAAACTTCTATAAGAAGATATTTAATAAAAGGATAAGTAAAATTAAAGAAATTATGGAACATTTTTAAAAGTTTAAAGATCGTCTTTAAAATTGAGAAAATAATACTTTTTTTTTCAGGAACATTTTACAATAAATTGTGGGGGAAAATATAAAGCATGTACAGAATCATTTAATGTAATTAAATCTTTTGTTCTTTTAACCAAGAAAACATTTCAGCATCTCTTCTTGAGGTGTATTTATATTATTCGGGACTTCAAAATGGTCATACAATGTGTGGATATCACTAATTTCCAATAGAATTTTCGATATATTTAACAGAATATTTCTGCGATCGAAATTAGGAATTCATATCCCCGTCCCCTCTGAGTTTACCATTGATTATTTTTTTTTAAATGTGGTACTGTAATTGAAATTGTTTCTTATCTTAGCATAATGTCACAATATCTGTAAGGTGTAAATGTATTTGTAAGGTATGCGTCTTGTAAGGTGCTAGTTAAAAAAATTAAACAATATAATATATTTAATAACAATATAATATAATATATTTAACCAAACAAATATCTTTAAACGAAAATTAATTCTTAATTAATAGTGTGCATATTAAAGCTTTTATGGTTTTATTTCAACTAATTTCCCTATATCTTCGGTTATGAAAATTTTAATGTCATGATTCAATGTTCATGATAAATTTGCTTTATGCATATGTTACACTCAGATTCTCAAGAAAACAGTTCAGTTATAAGAGGAAATAAGATAAACATTGCATGCTGAAATGTAATAATATTTTTTGTTCCATCGTGATTGTTCAAATGACAAGTTTTAAGCTGTTTATAACATAAATGTTATGCATCATTCTGTCACACATTTATTTAACTTCCCTAAAATTTCACAATGGTAGGGTCCCTTTTCATTTCCCATGTATTCGACCCTCTTATCTTATTTTGGTCAGGGGAATCTCTCTGTGTTTTCCAAGAAACGGGAGAAGATCTATTCATACCACTATACTGTATTGGTATTGTTGTACCAGCGCCTATATAATGAAGTCCAGTAAGGCGAGTTTTGTTCTGCTTATGAAAGTATTTTTGCGTAATTACCAGGGATGTATTATATAATACATCCATGGTAATTACAAAAAAAAAAAAAAGCATTTAAAAATAATGCTGTGCTTATGTTGTTATAAACAAAAGCGAGTTAATTCTCTTCCTAGCTTAAAGCTTTTTCCTTGAGTGTATAATTATTTTATATCAACTGATAAAAAAAGAAAAAAAAGTTAACTTCATTAAATCATCTAAAATAATTAAAATTGAGCTAAAATTTCAAAATGGTTATATCCCCATCTCCATTTAATGACACTGGTGAGTTCAGGAAAATGACAAGTTTAATTCTTATGAATTGTACTACAGTGTAATTTATCAAAATGCATAAAGATTGCTTGTATCACAAATTATTTGTGACACATACAAATTTTCAAAGAAAACCTGTGCCAACTTTACTTTACCTCGATGGTCAACACTGTTAATTGATTTAAGGTGGTTCTCAAATAACCCGCTTAACAATGCGAAACTTTCCGACACGTTTCTGACTAAACACGAAGGCATAAAATTTACAGGCCTAACTATGGAAGCCTCTTGAAATCGAAATGAATTTTCCGTTTTTGATAAATAAATTAATTATCGAGTTATAAGCGATTCGTGTCACGTGATGACACGTTTTTCCCCTTTGTCGTGCTGTGGCGTCGGAAATTCTAGTCAAAACGCCAACTTTGACTATATTTTCTGAAAATCTTCTGTCTTTACCAAAAATTGGAAAACGTCTTTCGATTATAAAGCTTCTGAATAAGAACACCTGATAATTTCGTGCGTTTACGAACAAAAATGAATTACAAAATATATCATAAAGTAGCCAGTTTGGATTTCAGATCAGCCTTAAAAATAAATAAATAACACGAATACACTTCTAATTTTAACTCATTTTCTTTTTCTTATATTGTATTAATTTAACTACAATATTTGGTTAATTATATACTAGATGGAACCCGTCAAAATTTGACGGCAAAAAACTTGATAGTACCATAAAAATAAAATTCATAGCTGCTTTAAAATGTTTGAAACTTTTGCAGAATAATTCAAATAAATAAAAAACCCACTTTGAATTAAAGCTAGGTTGAAGAACAGCAATTGGCTAAGTTTCACTGGCACATGCACTCGCGGAATTTCTTGCATTTGACATATTTAGCGCTGTTGTGCAAGTAAATGGTAAGTGCCCCCTTGGGGAGGGGGAAATGGCAGGATGGACCAAGGAGATGCATAACATGAATAAGCAGTCAAAGACCTTTCAAACGATATGTAACATGAGGGGTGTGTGCAAAATTTAAAAAAGTACCCCCTTGGGGGGGGGGGGGGTAAAGTAGGGGATGGACACGGTACATGCATAATATGATTAAGTGGTCACAGACCTTTCCAACGATATATAACATGAGGGTTGTGTGCAAAATTTAGAAAAGTACCTCTTTGGGGGGGGGGGGGGGCAAAGTGGGGAGATGGACATCAGAGATATGCATATGATTAAGCAGTCACAGACCTTTCCAACGATATATGACATGAGGGTTGTCTGCAAAATTTAGAAAAGTACCCCCTTGGGGGAGGGGGAGGGCAAAGTGGGGAGATGGACATTGGAGATGCATAATATGATTAAGCAGTCACAGACCTTTCCAACAATATATGACATGAGGGGTGTCAACAAAATTTAGAAAATTGACCCCTTGGGGGGGGGCAATTGGGGAGATGGACATTAAAGATGCATAATATGATTAAGCGGTCACAGACCTTTTCAACAATATATGACATGAGGGTTGTTTGCAAAATTTAGAAAAGTACCTCCTTGGGGGAGGGGCAAAGTGGGGAGATGGACATTGGAGATATGCATATGATTAAGCAGTCACAGACCTTTCCAACGATATATGACATGAGGGTTGTCTGCAAAATTTAGAAAAGTACCCCCTTGGGGGAGGGGGGGGGACAAATTGGGGAGATGGACATTGGAGATGCATAATATCATTAAGCGGTCACAGACCTTTCCAACAATATATGACATGAGAGGTGTCAACAAAATTTAGAAAATTGCCCCCTTGGGGGGGGGGGCAAATTGGGGAGATGGACATTGGAGATGCATATGATTAAGCGGTCACAGATCTTTCCAACAATATATGACATGAGGGGTGTCAACAAAATTTAGAAAAGTGCCCCCCTTAAAAGGGGGGAAATGGCCGGATGGACCCCGGAGATGCATAACATGAATAAGCAGTCAAAGACCTTTCCAACAATATATGACATGAGGGTTGTTTGCAAAATTTAGAAAAGTACCTCCTTGGGGGAGGGGCAAAGTGGGGAGATGGACATTGGAGATATGCATATGATTAAGCAGTCACAGACCTTTCCAACGATATATGACATGAGGGTTGTCTGCAAAATTTAGAAAAGTACCCCCTTGGGGGAGGGGGGGGGACAAATTGGGGAGATGGACATTGGAGATGCATAATATCATTAAGCGGTCACAGACCTTTCCAACAATATATGACATGAGGGGTGTCAACAAAATTTAGAAAATTGCCCCCTTGGGGGGGGGGGGGGGGCAAATTGGGGAGATGGACATTGGAGATGCATATGATTAAGCGGTCACAGATCTTTCCAACAATATATGACATGAGGGGTGTCAACAAAATTTAGAAAAGTGCCCCCCTTAAAAGGGGGGAAATGGCGGGATGGACCCCAGAGATGCATAACATGAATAAGCAGTCAAAGACCTTTCCAACAATACGTAACATGAAGGGTTTGTGAAAAATTTACAAAAGTACCCCCTTGGGGGGGGGGCAAAGTGGGGGATGAACACCGGAGATGCATAATATGATTAAGCGGTCACAGACCTTTTTAACGATATATAACATGAGTGGTATGTGCAAAATTTAGAAAAGTGCCCCAATTGACGGGGGGGGGGGGATGGACCACACAGATGCATAACATGAAAAGGCAGTCGCAGGCCTTTCGAACGATATATCATATGAGTGTCAGCAAAGAAAAGTCTCCGCCCCGTGTGGGCAAAACATACTCCCCCCGCCGCCATAATTATTGATGCGGACTCATTTTTTAAATTCGTTCGCACCCCTCTTCTCCCGCAAAATGTTGTGAATTTTAAAAACTCCCCTTCCGAATTTTTTTATACCAAAAGCACTTATGTCCATCGTCTGCATGCAGAGTTTTGTGCTTACAGACGCCAGACACAACAACACACACACAGACAGACGTTTACCGACATTAATAGCAGTGTTTCCCCCAGACAGTTTGAGAAGGGTGCTGCACCCTGCCTGCCCTTTGGTTTGCAAAATAGCACCCTTCTTGCCCCTCATAAAAATAATTAGCACCCTTCTTGCCCCCTCCAGCAAAATAATTAGCACCCTTCTTGGGCCCTCCAGCAAAATAATTAGTGCCCTTTCTCCTTTTTGCATTAAAAAATTTGGTTTCATAATAAAAACTGACTCAATGTTGTCTTAAAAAGAGTGTTTTGACTTTGAAATATCAAAAGTGGCTTTAAAAACCAAAAGAATACCTTTAAGCTTTAACAATTAAAAAAGTGCCCTTAAGATTCTGAAAAGTGCCCTCAAAAATCCAAAAAGTGCCCTTAAGAATAAAAAAAGTGCCCTTTTTCTCACCAGCAGCACCTTGCCCCTTTTTAAACCTGGGGGAAACTCTGTTAATAGTATAGATGATACTCAGTGCCTACACATTTCACCCTTTATAATTCAGCCAATGAGTTGACAGTCGTTCATTTCCAGAAACGAAACAATAATTCTTTAGGATGAATTTTGTTTGTTTGGCGTCACAAACTTTTTAGGGCACCTGCAGACTAAAAACATATAATGAATCTTCACGGGGAAAAAAATCCTAGATTTCATCAAATGATCACGGGAAAAACACTAATTTCATCAAAGGATCATGTAAAACGTGAATTTTGTTAAAAGGCCACAGAAAAACGTGATTTACGCAAAAGATGAGCAAATTTTGTCAAAGAATCGCAAAACAGGAAATTCCACCAAAAGATAGCGCTTTCTTGCCAAATTTCGTCTAAAAATTGCGGAATAAAATGTATTTTATCAAAAAATCGCTGGAAAACGCACATTTCATTAAAGTATCGCGAGAAAAATGCGAATTTCTTCAAAGATTGCTGAAAAAACGCGAATTTCATCGAAGGATTGCTGAAAATTCATGAATCTTATCAAAAGGCAGCAGAGAAAATGTGATTATTATCAAAGCATTGCGAAAAAAGAAAATTTCGTCTAAGGATCACAGAAAAACGCAAATTTCATAAAAGAATCGTGGAAAATAACGCAAATTTCGTGAAAAAAAAAATCTCAGAAAAAACACAAATTTCGTCAAATTATCGCTGAAAAAAAACACGAATTACGTCATAGGATAGCTGAAAAAATTGTGAATCTCGACAAAAAAAAGATACAGAAAAAAATGCGAATTTCATTAAAGAATCACGAAAAAAAATGCGAATTTTGTTAAAGGATTGTGCAAAGAATGTGAATTTTTTGAAAGGTTCGTGTGAAAAATGAAACTGTCTTTATTGAGTAATTAATGTTTATTTTTATTATAAAAAAGGGAAGAAAGTTAAGTTTTATATATGCAGTGTATTTTTCAAGTTCCATTAAATGTGTTAGGGACCCTTAACAATTAGGTTGTTAAATAAATTTCTGACTTTAGATTTTACTTGATTGAGATTCACCGATCGATCGTGGAAAAGACGCAAAGTTCATCGATCTGTCGTGGAAAAAACGCTAAGTTCGTCGATCAGTCGGGGGAAAAAAGCAAATTTCGTCGATCGATTGCAGAATAAACACAAAGTTCGTCGATCTGTCCCCAAGAAACGCAAGGTTCGTCGATCAGTCGCAGAAAAAACGCAAAGTTCGTTGATCTGTCGCGGAAAAAACGCAAAGTTCGTCGATCAGTTGCGGAAAAAAGCAAATTTCGTCGATCGATTGCAGAATAAATGCAAAGTTCGTCGATCAGTCAGGGAAAAAAGAAAAATTTCGTCGATCGATTGTGGAATAAACGCAAACTTCGTCGATATGTCCCCAAAAAACGCAAGGTTCGTCGATCAGTCGCTTAAAAAACACAATGTTCGTCGATCTGTCGCATTCGTTTGATGTCGTCGTTGAAAATTTATGGATTTCTATTATTAAAGTAATTTTTTCATTTTACCGTATTTATTTTATTTTTGTGTTGTATGTATTTTGCTACTTTGAATTTTTTTAAACTAACCCTTTTTTTTTTGGAGAGTGAGAGAGAGAGATTTAGTAATTTGGTGACACGAAGTTCCGCAAATTCTTAAAATCCACAAATCGTTTCCAATGTAAACAATGAAATTTACAATTAAGTTGCAAGTGCAAAATTTCAGTTTTTTAAAATTTTCATGTCATTCTGTACACATTTTAATATGTCATTCTGATCATTATACATATTTAGTTATGCATTATTAATTATTTACTTGACCTTTACTTTTAATATTTTAAATATTTCAAACTTACAGCTGAATGTAATTATTAAAACATTTGAAATACTGCATTCGAAAAATGAAATTTTAGCTTAGAAACGCGACAATTACTATTAGGTTAAAAAAATTTAAAGTAGAAAAGTACTTATGATATAAAAAGAAGAAAAAAAAATACACCAGAATTTATCTGTATTACGAAAGCGGGAGAAATGATTTTCTGTGCTATACGAAAAGATATCCAAATAACTCAATCATAAACATAGAAATAGGTACCGGTTTCTATGTTCATGTGCACTCAATCCAAACTTGAAACTTTTAAAAAGGTCATTGAATGAATGAAATTCATCTCCGCCTTTCACATCCAGAAAACTTGCTGTGTCGCCAATTATGTTTATATTTTATATATATATAAAAAAATAATAATTCAGGCACTTTTCCGTTATACGGACACCATTGTCGCCAAACATACATACATACATACATTTTGGCATAGTGTCCGTATAACAGAAAAGTACTAAAGTTCATGGTTTAAAATCACAATAAAATATCATGAAATTTATTGATTAGTTGTGGGAAAATATCGGGGAAATAATGTGTTTTTCGTGAATTTTTTGTTTTGTTAACAATGTGGTTAGAGAGCCAGGGAGAAATCCAGAAAACTTGCTGTGTCGCCAATTATGTTCATATTTTATATATATATATAAAAATAATAATTCAGGCACTTTTCCGTTATACGTACACCATTGTCGCCAAACATACATACATATATTTACATACATACATACATTTTGGCATAGTGTCCGTATAACAGAAAAGTACTAAAGTTCATGGTTTAAAATCGCAATAAAATATCATGAAATTTATTGATTAGTTGTGGGAAAATATCGGGGAAATAATGTGTTTTTGTGAAATTTTTTGTTTTGTGTTGTTGTGTTTAATTGTAAGCATTCATTATAATTTTCAGTGCATTATTAAATTGAAATTTTTGTTTAAAATATGTAAACAAAACAGTGACCAGAAACCTGCACAATTTCTAATATAGATAGATAGATAGATAGATAGATGCATGCATGTAGTACTTTTAATTATTTGGTAAAAATACTGTGATCGTCACTGAGAAAACCTGAATTTAACCTAAAAGTAATTGTCGAGTGTTTAAGCTGAAATTTCATTTTACGAATACAGTATTTCAAATGTTTTAATAATTACATTTAGCTGTAAGTTTGAAATATTAAAAGTAAAGGCCAAGTAAATAATTAATAATGCATAACTAAAAGTAATTGTCGAGTGTTTAAGCTGAAATTTCATTTTACGAATACAGTATTTCAAATGTTTTAATAGTTACATTCAACTGTAAGTTTGAAATATTAAAAGTAAAGGCCAAGTAAATAATTAATAATGCATAACTAAAAGTAATTGTCGAGTGTTTAAGCTAATTTCATTTTATGAATACAGTATTTCAAATGTTTTAATAGTTACATTCAGCTGTAAGTTTGAAATATTAAAATTAAAGGCCAAGTAAATAATTAATGCATAAGTAAAAGTAATTGTCGAGTGTTTAAGCTGAAATTTCATTTTACGAATACAGTATTTCAAATGTTTTAATAGTTACATTCAGCTGTAAGTTTGAAATATTAAAAGTAAAGGCCAAGTAAATAATTAATAATGCGTAACTAAATATGTATAATGATGAGATTTTTTTTTCTTGAATTATTCAGTGAAACTCGCCTTATAAATGTACGCAAATAATTCACATCAAAATCTTAAAATAACAAAGTTTTCTTTCGTGTTTAGCTATGCTTAATAACCAAAAAAGCTTGATTAATACAAAAATTTTTTGGTAAAAATACTGTGATCGTCGCTGAGAAAACCTGAATTTAATCATATCACACAGAATTACATATTAAGTTTAAAAAACTGAAATTTTACACTTGTTTACATCGGAAACGATTCGCGGAATTTCGTGCCACGAAATCTCTCTCTCTCTCTCAAAAAAAGGGGTTAGTTATAAAAAATTCAAAGTAATAAAATACATACGACTTAAAAAGAAAATAAATACGGTAAAATGAAAAAATACCTTAATAAAAGAAATCCATAAAGTTTCAACAACCGAACAACCAAATGGAGTCGTAGTAATCCACATACGCTTCTAGAGAGAGGAAAAAGCCTTCACCTCATTGGCTGAAATATCGCGTCTGAAGATAGTAAAAGCCTCTAGCTGATTAGCTGAATGCTCGCGCATGCCTATAAAAGGCATTTTTGCACGAAAAACTAAAAAGCAGGTTAGCTTTAAGTATATGGATATATATATACCATAATGACATGTCTCTCTCTTTTCCAGTCTGTGTAAAATGTAAAGAAATCGCGGTTGTATAAATGGAACATATAATATTTGAATGGGCGTGCGCAAATCATTTTTTATCAAACGATATCAAAAATTTTGATGCATATTTCTCTTACGGTGGTGGTATTCACTATGCGATCAGTGAGTTGCAGATTTACCATTTTTTCGTCCACCTCATAAATTTTGTCATTAAGGCTGTTGATCAGTCAACTCTCTATATATCCTTTCGCTAATGTTAAACCAATGGGCGTAAGGTGCATTCATATATTTCAAATATCTCCTCAGGAAATTAATTATTTTTAACTTCTGTTTTCTGTGTATAATCCTTAAAGAATCTCTCTCTTTCTCTCGCTCTCCCCCCTTCTCTCCAACCCCCTCTCTCTCTCTTTTTCTTTTTTTTTGTTTAGCTGTCAAAATATTTCTAAAACATATACTTAATTTTATTTGAAGTGTTAAAATTTTACACACTGCTCGTCAGCTTTTAACATATAAAATAATAAATTAAGCATTTTTTAAAGAAATATTTTGACATCTAAGAAACAAAATACATCCTTTAAGAAAAATTAAGTTAAAAGTATTAATTTCCTGAGGTGATAATTTAAAAATATGAATATATACGCCTATAAGTTTAACATTAGCGAAGGGAATTGGACAGGTTGTCGAACAGTTGATGTCGGTTAAGGGCTTTCCGAGTTGCGATCAACTTTACGCCCAGTCTTTTTGTGAGTAAAGTGTCTTGTAAATATTGAGCCGTTGGGAAAAGTTAAATGTAGTATTAACTACATAAGAAAGAACAATTAAAAATAGAAGAAAAATTAAACAATGGGAATAAAAAAGTAAAGCAAAAGTTATTAAGGATAGAGTCTAATAAATGGAAAAAAGTAAAATGGTATAGCTGAAGTTAAAATTAACTACTGAAAAAAGTTGAAAAAGTGTAAAATAGGGTTCGGAACATGTTCAAAAACAGCACTTAAATGCCAGGTGGAAAAGGCAGGCAAAGCAAAGCTTTAACAAAAAAGGCACTTAAAAAGGGCAAACATTTTTTTTTTTTTTTTTTTTTGGTATAGCTTAGGAATAAGTTTAATTAGGAAATTACAAATTTATATAAAAGTAAGAGAGAGAAATTTGTAGAATGGTGAGCACTAATGCTCATAGTCAATAATGCAAGAATATTTTGGACGCTTGCGGTGATGTGGTTCGAATGCCTCATAATCCGGCAATTCTGCGATTATATCATTAGGGAGGTCATATAATTTTTCATAAAAGTTTTTAGCAAGGTGGTTGATTCTTTTATTTAATGTGGTAGTTTTGAGGTCTCTGCGAATAGTGCTAATTACGGAGATAACGAGAGTCATTTCTGACAGTACGCAGATTTTGTTACGAAGTTGGCTGAGGTTTTCCATGGAGGATTTGCAGATATAGTCCCAGGGACAGGTTGCTGATCAACAGCATTAAATGGTGCAAATATTACTTTCGGCAAATCGTGGTGTGAGATGACTTTTCGCAACAAAAAATATATATATATTAGATGAAATTAAATAAAAAGAAAATCAGTTGATTAGAAAATTAATTAAAATTTTATGCGATTTAGAAATTGTGAAATCAAAAAATTCTCTTTGTAATGAAACAATATAAATTTTATTTTTCAACATTGCTAAATAACTCTATTTTAAAAATAAGATTGCATATTCATAAAGTATTTCAATATATAATAGTTGAATTTAAATACTCTCTGCCTAGTGAAACCCCTGAACCACGAAATTTATTGACAAAACTAAAGATTTTTTTTTTCAAAACTATAAAAATAAAATTAAAAAAAACACTTTTTTTTTTTCTGCGATGAAATGAAAGTATTTGTAAGTGAATATGGGACCTTTAATCAAAAACTTATATCTGATTAGGAAACAAGCAAGATGTAGAAGCTTAAAAAACGTATACTGTGAAAATAGAAATATGTTGGCATAGCAATTTTGCAAGCATAATTTATGATTTCTGTTTATTTTAAGGATTTGAGATAATCTATATAAAATACTATTTAACTGATGACTTTATAATTTTAAATTTTGTTTTAATAATTTCTTAGTATATACTAAAAATTTAGGAATATATATATATAATATATATATTAATCATGTTGGAATGTTTGATTGTTTGATTGTTTAAATTTTCTAACCATTATATAATATCTTCATTTACCTTTATTTTGAATGTTATACAACCTAGTTTTTATCTTATTTTGACAATTTGAAATTTAATGTACTCTAAGTCCTATGCCTGATTATATCTTAGATAGACTTAACTTTGTGTTAATTAATCGCAGAATCCTATGTTTTTGAAGTTACAAATTGTACGAATCATTCATTAAGACTCTATATATTTAAAATTTAAATTTATTTTCCTATTTATTCCTAAATAAATTAAATTGTTGATTCTGAAACAAAAGTTGTCTTCTCTGAGACAGCACTAATCTTTCCCACATAAGTAATGTACCGCTTAACATTATGCTCTTTAAACAGACTATTCTTCTGATAATTTTCAATAGTTTTATAATTTAAATTTCTGTATTAGTGTACGCAAAAAATTAGGGAGAGGTTTTAAAAATTATATTAAATTTTTATAACTATTGACAATACCGTCCCTCCTAAAGGGGTTCGATGACGTCATGTTCTAGAACAATCTGACGACTTACGACTTACGACGCATGCGCGAGTTCTGCGAGAGATGATGCAATCACAGACAAAGAGATGCAATTCAAGTTTAAAAAAATGAAATGTGGAATTTTACTTTTAACAAATTAATTTTTTAAAATATTAAGTCTACCGATGAACATGGGTTATGACATCATTGTCCTAGCAATGTGTGGCACTCCTTACCGATTGCAAAATTAACGCCGCAATAGAAATTCTTGTATGAAACTTTTAAAATTTATTGTTAGTATACGTATGTTAAACATATAGTATCAACTCATAAATTCTTATATGCAATGATGCACGGGGAATTAATTAGGATTCCAATTGGCCGATGTTTTTCAGTCATCTATAAAATAATGCATTATTCATATACCAAAGTAAACATGTTAAGCCATTTTGTAAAGACGAGAATGTAACATAGCGTTATACCATAGATTAAGATTGCCAATTTTTGAAAAGTCAGTGCTGGTCGCCTTTAATGTTCAGGCCAAATACAGTAAAACCTCGATAAATCATCAACCAACAAGTCATCTAATTATCTTAGTTCCTTCTATTTCGCTTAATACTAATACATTTAAAATCCAATGCTAAATCATGAAGTCATCATCTTAGAAAAAACTCTAGATCGATTTTCAATTGGCTCCACAAATATTTTTAATTAAGCGTAAAAAAAAAAAAAAATTCAATTCAAAAATACCGCCACTGCAAATAATCTACGAGTATGAAAATGATAGAAAAGAAACCACTCTGCAATTTATCATGTCCGTTTTAGAAACGACAGAATGAGAATTTGAAATGTTAACTTTTTGGAGAAGATACTCCGAAATATGGCACAGATTGCTGAAATATGATACGAGTGAACATTAGCAATGACAAACATTCGCCTTCTTATACATAACATAGATTTTTTTTAGGCTATTTTCATAGTAATCATGTTTGTTGGTTAATTTCATCAAGAATTTTTTTAGAACATTACTGAAAATTTCTACAAAAAATAACTTGTGCATCAGTAGCAACAAAATTGCAGATTATAGCTGAAAAAGGACCATTTGAAAGTGTCATTAATATTTGTTAAATCAATTATTCATGTATGTTAAAAAAAAAAACATCCAAGTTTAATTTAAACTTTCTATTGGGTTTCAAACTTTTGTACAGATTTTTAGTTGTAAACACTTATGATTGAATTCAAGTACAACAACAACAAAAAAAATAAAAATAAAAATAAATAAATACAATGTAAGAAGCAGTGGTGTATTTTTAAGTTACAATGTCGATTCACTTTCGGGACCACCTCATTTAAAACACATATATTCGTTTCTATTTTTAAAAATAATTTCTCCAAATTTAATTACAGTATCATCATGATAAATAAATTCTAGTTTTCATTTTGAAAATGTAAATATACATTTAAAAGTTTATAAGACCTATGAAGTTTACAAGAAATCTTAATGTAATTTTAAAGGAGCTGATAAGAGTTATTTAACAAGAAAAACTATAAAGTACTAATTAATTAGCTTATCATGCTTTCATAAAGGGGAAATGGTACCCTTTAAATCATCGAAAATGACGAAAATATCGATTTATATATTTTTTTGCTAAAAATAAACTTTAGCCCCTCTAGTATACCTGAGTGACGTTTTAAAACAATTTGATAATTATAAATGTAATACAAATATTTTTATAATTTTAACGGCCCTTTAAATGTCACGCTATATATACTATAATTACAATAAAATGTTCACCAATACAACTGTAAGATCTGTAACTAAGAGGTTTGTAAGTAGCGAAGATATTCAGTTAGTATTAAGAAAAACAGAGCCGTTTTAATAATTTTCTTCTAAGCATAAAATCTTTACATTGATTTTTCGCAGTTTGCTCTTTTTTTGAAAACTTGCTGTATTTAAAATGTTAGAACTTCAACAATTTTTTTTTCAAATATCTTGATTACATTTTTATGTATACAGTATGCTCTGCTTAATAAAATTAGGAAGGAATTTTGTAATATAATAATAAGAAATAAAAATATAGCTAAATACGTGTTTTTTCCAGCATTTTTCCATAGATATGCGATTTATGTTTTTTCTCAAAAGCTAATTAATTTCAAAATGGATTTTTAAAGTTATAGAGTCAGGGATCGTACGGCACCCTCGACTTTTCAGGATGATTACCAGTATTTTCTTATAGAAAAACTCGCATTAAATAATCGCGCGATTATATAAGTCGAGTTTTTCTATAAGAAAATAATGGTAGTATCCCTAAAAATTCCAGAACTCCGTAACGAACTCTGAGAGTAGACTCTCATAAATATAATTTTAAAAAAAAACAGCGCTTATTATTGTACATTGGAGGAGAAGAAAATATTTAAATCGTTATTTTTTTTTTATGTAAAATTTTAAATTTTACCAACAAAGTTATTATATATATATATATATATATATATATATAATTCCGTTACATTATGGTCAATTGGGAAAAATCGTTTGCGTTGTATTTTAATGCTGTTACACTACTTCGAATATATTGAAATTGATATACATTATTGAAGTTCACTACAAGATGCTTACTATATAGTATGTTGGTCATAGCATTTATTGTTCATTTACAGGGGCACACAAAATAATTCGGTTACAGTACTATATTTGAGGAATAATTGCTGGAAGGGTGTTTTCATTTTTGGTATGCTTTTTTAAATTTAACTAATTTTTCCATATTACACGATGTGCCTGTACCAATTCTATGGATCATACACAGGGCTGAACAAAAGAATTCGAGTACATTTCTGCTTAATGGCGGAAATTGCTGAAGTCGAATTTTCAACTGTGTTTATGTGTTTCCTAACGGAACTAAATTTTTGTATACTATGTAATATATGTATATATATATATAATATACAGGGCTGGACAAAAGAATTCGGATAATTTTCCGACTGTAGATGTTAATTGCTGAAACTGGGTTCTCAAATGTGTTATACGTTTTCCAAATTGTTCACTTAAGCATGGGCGGGGCTAGTTGAGCTTAAGACAAAAGGTAGGCCTCCTCGTCCTGTTTGACCTTGACCTTGTTCATTTAAGCATCATATTTCACCTTATGACTCGGTGAAGTTTTATTACATTATCCTGAATGTGTTGGGAAATGTTTTATAATCTATGCTTGACGCATGATTTTTATTTCTTGGTTTATATTTAATTATTTTTCTCTATTTTCTATTCTTGACTAATCTGCGTTCATAATAAAGTAGACCCTAATTATTAAAAAAAACGCATGGTCTAATTTTTATTTTACACTTGACCGTGTCTTTTTTTAACGTAACCTAATTACACAACTATTAGAATAAAAATCTTTTGCAAATCCGTATGTGAACTATATCGATTTTATCATCGATGGAAATCAATAAACTGTTAGCAAAGAAGAGCAAACTATTAATTAATACTTTAATATGTAATTACATATCATCGGCATAATACATCCATTTAGATCGGGAGTTCGATTAAAGTATATTAAGTTATATTCATGAAGTGATTAGATGACACAGTTTGAAGACATTGGTAATTTACATTCATAATCGGAACAAACTGGTCAAGGTTAGAAGAATAAGATAAAAGAAAGAAAGAAAGAAAGAAAATTTAGATCACGTTTCTTTTGTTATCTAAATGTCGTTGATGTTGGTTTAGTTCAAGCAATAATTAATTAAGCCATTTTATTTCTGATAAAAATCTGGTATAAAAAATAATTTTACAATCTTATAATTATTTTAAAAGCTGTTTTGAATTAATGATTTCATTTTTTTTTTTTTAATACCAGTTTAGATTGTAGTTATAAATAGGTTCAATTTTAACTTTGTAAATGGGAGATTTCTTTCGAAGTTTTGATAACGTTTATCCATTTAAAATAAAAAGTATAAAAATATCTAGCGCGAAGTTGTTAATCTTTATTGTAATATAGTATATTATTTTAAATATTAATAATTAATTAACTAAACCATTTAATTTCTGATAAATATATATATACAGTCTTATAATTATTTTGAAAGCTACTTTGAATTAATGGTTTCATTTTTTTAATATAATTTTAAATAGTAATTATAAATATGTTTAATTTTATCTTTGTACATGGGAAATTATTTCTTTCGAAGTTTTTATAACATTTATCCATTTAAAACTAAAAAAATATATGAAAATATCTAGCGCGAAGTTATTAATTTGGGTTGTAATATACACTATTTAAAATAATAATAATTAATTAAACCATTTTATTTCTGGGAAAAAATCAGGTATAAAAAATAATTTTACAATCTTATAAGTATTTTGAAAATTACTTTGAATTAATGGATTCATTTTCTTTAAATTATAATTTTAAATAGTAATTATAAATATGTTCAATTTTAACTTTGTACATGGGAGATGATTTCTTTCGAAATTTTTATATAACATTTATCTATTTAACATAAAAAACATGAAAATATATAGCGCGAAGTTGTTAAATTTTTGTAATACAGTAAAATATCTTTATAACGCAAACTTAAAAACGCGAGGTTGTATATGTTATATAGAATTTTGGGTTAATATGGATCATATTACATTTTTCACATCATTAACATTACCTTGTATTCACGGCCAAATATGCCTGAAACTTGTCAAAATATAGTAGAGTATCTTTATATTTCAATCCTTGTGACAGAAGTTGTGAAGATTGTAAATTTCATTGTTAAATTTACTTTATAACCATGATCCAAATATGCCTGGATCAAATCATTCGTTATATTATTTATTTTTTAAAAGTTTTATTGTAATAATATATTTTTTATTAAAATACATAAGCAATTTTTTAATTAAAAAGGTCTGAATTAAGGGAATAAATTTGAACTAATGTATCATATTTAGCCCTCTAGACGCAGCGGTTTCCAGCTGTTTTTGCTTCACGTACCCCTTGATTAGATTTTTCATTTATGCGTGTCCCTTCTCAAATAAGACCGTTCCAAATATTTGTGTTTGTGCATAGTAATATTTTTATGCTAGTTACCAATGTTAAATGTAGTTCTCTTCAGAGTTTCATTTTTCAACCGCTTATCCATTTTGAACCACAACACAATATCAAAATAAAATCACTCAAAATACGAAATATTAGCTCAAATCAAGCATTCACAAAGCAGGAGGGATGAAGCTACAACTACACCCAGAAAAAAGTTTAGTTGAATCAACAAAAATTTGGTTGACCCAACAAAATTTTTTGTTTAAATATAGGTCAATGGAAATTTTGTTTCAATCAACAAAAAACATTTTTTTTTTTTGCAATTCCAAAAAAGAAATTTGTATCGTCTGCAAAAAATGTTTTGTTAATTCAAGTAAAATGGTTCAATTTTACTTGAATTTTGCTGAAACAACCAAAATGTACTCAACAAAACATGTTTTGTAGTTTTAATCAATTCCTTTTTCTGAGTGTACTAATACACATTCATGTGTTTATGCTAGTGCTGACCAGTCGGAACATTAAAATGATCTGCTTTCAAATAGGTTTTAAATGAAATTGTCGAAACCAGAAGACCTGATACGATTCATGTTTTTTCTAAAATATTTCTAGAATTACTAGAAAGAAAATAACAATAAAAGAAAGGGGACAGATTCGAAATCGCAATATATCTGGAGTGGGTGATGACAATGGCAACAAATGATCAACTAATTACTAAGTTGAATCAACAAAAATTTGGTTGACCCAACAAAATTTTTTGTTTAAATATAGGTCAATGGAAATTTTGTTTCAATCAACAAAAAACATTTTTTTTTTTTTGCAATTCCAAAAAAGAAATTTGTATCGTCTGCAAAAAATGTTTTGTTAATTCAAGTAAAATGGTTCAATTTTACTTGAATTTTGCTGAAACAACCAAAATGTACTCAACAAAACATGTTTTGTAGTTTTAATCAATTCCTTTTTCTGAGTGTACTAATACACATTCATGGGCAGTTTCTGAGTGTACTAATACACAGTACATGGGCATTTCCCTTCATTTTATGCGAATATCCTATTTTATTTTTACACAAGTCTCTGTTTGTAAATGAAAAGTTTACAGTCTTGTTTTTCTGTTTTCATTATAAGTATCTTTTATGTGTTATCCGCCATTGCAAATTTAATTTTCACGTACCCCAAAATATTCCACCACGTACTCCAGTTTGGGAACCGCTGCGACAGGGTAGCAATTTTTTACAATGTTGGAATGCAGGTGCTTCTATGAATTGTCAAAATTCCCTGATTACGTCTGAGAAGTTGTGCGTTATATAGAGAATTGAATTATTAGAATTGCGTTGTAAAAATCTTCTATTGTATATACTATTTAAAATAATAATAATTGATAATTACATCATTTTATTTCTGATAAAAATCAGGCATATTTTATAGTCTCATAATTATTGTAAAAGTCTCTTTGAATTAATTGTCTCATTAAAATAATAATAATTATTATTATAACTAAGTTTAGTTTTAACTTTGTACATGGGAATTTTTTTTTTCAAAGCTCTTATAACATTTATCCATTTAACACTTTGTTGACCGGCAATTTAATATGAAACCTGGGTTTTGAAACTATACAAGCCCCTCCTTTTTCTGAAAGGTCTTTGGTAAGTTTGATTCCTAGACAAATTTATCGAATTTATGCGTTAGCAAGTAGTTTATTTTATACAAAATCTATTTAAAAGAGTAAAAAAAAAATATCCTCAAATATATGATATAAATACACATTCGTTCTGATAAAAATGTACCAAATTTTTACGCAACAAAAATACGTAGGCGAAACTAGGTATTCAGAACATGCCTTTAGTCAACGATGTAGGTTTTAAAACATGAGTATACTCAACCAATTGTTAAAATAAAACGTGTGAAAATCCCTAGCTCGAAGTTGTTAATATTTTTTGTAATACAGAGTTCGTACGCTCTTACCGCAATTTTTTAATAGAAAATTTCTATTTAATATTTAAATAGCAGAAATTGTATACGCCTCGTTTAATTGCAGGACTTGTAATAATTTTCTGCATTTAAATAAGGTGTAAAATTCTATTAAAAAATTGTGGTAAAAGCGTACAAACCCTGTAATGCATACTATTTTAAAAGATAAAATAAAATTCCTAAATTTTCACAGGTATTCTAACGCATTTTATTAACGATGTTTTTTGTCACGTAAACTAGAAATATATCATGATTAAAATCTGGAAGCTCTTAGAAGTTAGTAAAATACAAAATCACAATGAAAATAAATAAACAGTTAACTAAAAATAAATAAATCTGTCTTTCATTCTACTCATTATTCATTCTTTACTAGGCGAATAAAAGAAAGTATAATTTAGATACAGTAAATGAAAAAATTACATAAATTACATAAAAAGGTTTTTTTCACACATTTTAGTAACTTACTTGTGTGATCAGCAGCATCCGCAGCAACGTAAGATACGATGACTAACAGGAGCAACACGGCGAATAACAATACTCTCATAGTACGATTTCTGGCAAAGAAAAGAAAATAAGATCACCATTCATCAATATATATATAATATACATACATATGTTAATGTATACAACATAGCAGATCAGAAATATGAAATACGCTATTAAAACTGGGTTCTTATAACTGAAACATAATTGTTTATTTCCAAACTTATCATGTATATTCGGAATAGCCCGAGACAAACACTTAAATTTAGAGATGCATCCTCTTCTCAAAGTTATAAAAGATATAAAAATCTGGTTATAATGTAAAAATAACAATGAACGATATAACAATGCTAATGTTAACAATAACAATGTAATAATAATGTTAAAATCTGGTCATAATGTGATATAAAAAATATAAAAATCTCTTCTCAAATCCAAAAGAGCTACTTTCTGATACATTTCTGGATTGATTTTTGTCCAGAAACACATGAAATTGGCAAGTGTTCTTATTCAGAAACCGTGTAATCCAAAGACGTTTTCCATTCTTTGGTAAAGGTAGAAGATATTTCAGAAAATACTGTCAAAAGCTGGCGCTTTGAACAGAATTCCCGACGTGGCAGCACGAGTAAAGGGGAAAAAACGTTTCGTCACGTGACACAAATCGCTTATAAGTAATTTATTTATCAAAATATGGACTAATAGTCGCATCCCAACTAATAGTCGCATTCAGTAGTCAATAGTTAAATAGTGCAGGCCTGCCAATTTTATGCTTTTGCGTTTAAAAATGAATCAGAAAATGTGTCAGAAAGTTTCGCGTTTTGTTGAACAGGTCATTTGAGAACCACCTTATTTTTTGTAAGGATTATCTGAAAATTTAGAAACAGACTTTAACAATATGAAAAAAAAACTAGTGAACTATATTAACAAAGACTACGCTTTCTATCGTGAAGCAGCCGAAATTTCAATAAACGAAGATACCTGTGAATTAACTTACTAAAAAATGCAACTATTAACCCTTAGCTAACGAATGCCGCCAATATTCGCGATAACCAATTTTTTTTTTTTTTTTTTTTTTTTTTTTTTTTTTTTTTGTCCAAATGTTTTGTTTCCAATTATTATTGTCTTGGCACTATTTTTTTCTGAGCAACAAGATGTATTCTTACGCAGGCACAAACCATATGATCGAAGACATATGCTGCATACAGAATTTAAAAAGTTTCATATCTGTCCTTGTCATAGCACAGATGCCTATAAGTTCACGATTTTGAAGTGAAACTACATACTTTTGTCACGATAGAGTGGTCCTGGATTTGCTGACGGGTTATAGAATAAATAACCATTTGTGAAATAAGTGACTTTTGTGAAATAAGAGAAGTGATTATGTTACATCTCTTTAAGTTATAATTGAACATTGGTAACAGGTAATTTCAAAGACTTGTTTGTACAATATATATATATATATATATATATATATATATATATATAGTATATATATATATCTGTACAATTTAATTTGTATTTTGACTCTGCTTTTTATTATAGTGATTTCATAATATTTGTTCAATATCTGACAAACCTTTTTTCATTATTTAATTTCTGAAATTTAAAAATTTAAAAATTATTCAATAATTAATGAATTATGAATTAATTACTGAGGACTGAAAATTGATTAATTAATTTTTAAAATTAAATAATGCAAAAAAAGTTTGTCCGAAAAAAATGGTGCCAAAAAAATAAGTGAAATTGACGCTTGTCGTGAAAGTGTCATGTTCCCATAGCACAGCCTTTCGTTCATTAAGAGTTAACAAAAGACAGCCACCTTCTCAAACGCTAAAAAGCAGCAATGGACCTGGAACAAACGGTCGATTTAAGATGATTATTTCACGGTCCGTCGGAAAGTCTCTTCTTTTTTATCCTTCTCGTTTACCTTAATTTTACAATATTACTAGCAATCCTGTCTCCATACTGGATTGCATCAGTTGGGATACATGTCCTTTCTTAATATAAGATAAGGAATGCAGCAGGAAATTTATTTTATTGGAGTAGGGGACAGGATTTTCTATATGTCATTCTCTTGTCGGCAGCAAGTGCGTAAATTTTGATATCGTTCTTTTGAAAATGTTAATTTTATATCGATGAAGCAATAAAGAGGTTTTTTTGCAATTATTAGATTACTAAAATATTTTTTACCAAATTAATAGTTTGTTAGGAGAACAATTAAACCTATATCCACAGAACAGTTAAATCTGTATCGCTAGTATCTAAGCATTCTTTTTCGTTAATTGGTTCATTATATAGTTTCAGAATTTTGTCAACTGCAGTTGACTATTGTTTGCAGTATGTTTTGTTTTGATTTTATAAATTTATACTGTTTAATATAATATAATATTTAGTTAAAAATATATCTACATTAGTGATAGACGATCTTCTACAAAGATATTTTAAAGTTCTCAATTTGTGGGATTAAAATAGAAAGCAAAGCGTATAAAACACGGCAGTGCCTTTTTTAATGCTAAATAATGTTAATGTTTTTTTTTAATATATATATATCAGTCATTGTTAATGGCGGAGTGATCAGAACTATAAGATTTTTTAAACGATACATAAGGATTCAGAAAGAGAAACAAGATGTATTCTTGCGCAGGTACAAACCATATGATCTAAGAAATAACCTGTTGCATAGAATTAAAAAGTTTCAGATCTGTCCTTGTCATATAGCTCGGATGCCGATAAAAGTTCACGATTTTAAAGTGAAGCTACATACTTTTGTCACGATAGAGTCGTCCTGCATTTGGTGACGAATTTTTTTAATTAAGGGATATTCTGTAGAATAAATAACCATTTGTGAAATAAGAGACGTTTTGTGAAATAAAAGAAGTTCTGTAGTCACGATTGGTATAAGAATGGTTATGTTACCATCTCTTTAAATTGTAATTGAACATTAGTGACAAGTAATTTCGAAGACCTGTTTATACAAAATACATACAGGGTGTCTCAAAAGCCTTGATCTCGGATTTTATTCCTTAAATATTGATCATAGACATATATTATAAATTACAAAGTTACGTAGAAAAAAAGGTACAGAATTTTATGAAATCGGTTGAAAGTTTCAGGGGATTAAATTTAAAGAATTTTTATACGGCAACCGTACGAAAAATATTCCAATGAGCAAAATGTACCCCATACACTGATAAGGTCATGTACAAAATTTCAGCATTTTATCATAAAAAGTCTCAGAGATATGTTTAAACAAAGTGGGTGAGGGGTTAATCATAAATTAAAATGTAAATGTTTACCGAACAAGAACTTAATCGAGTGCACAGAAGTGTTATCAGATGAATTCAGCTCTGTATTGGCAAGGATGGAAAACATTTTGAACAAGCTTTGTAATCTTTGGGAAAAGTGATTATTGCTACGCAGTTTAGTAGATACTTTTGTATCAATAAATAGCACAATTATTATTTATTTATACAATCATAGTTTTCTTTCGTAATTTGTGTACGACCCCTGAAACAAGATCATCTGACATGATATTCCCTTTTGCGAACTCATATCCACTGAAAAATGGTTTAAGTAGCATTTACGTATTTTCATATCTCTGCGACTTTTTATGATAAAATGCTGAAATTTCGTACATGACCTTATTAGTGTATGGGGCACATTTTACTCACTGTGAAATTTTTTGTACGGGTGCCATATAAAAGTTTAAATTTTGTATTTATTCACATTTAATCCCCTGAAAATTCGATCTAATCGATATCTTAAAATTCTGTACCTTTTTAACGTAACTTTGTAATTTACAATATATGTCTATGATTAATATTTAAGGTATAAAAGCCGAGGTCAATGTTTTTGGCGTATCCTGTATATATAACTGTATTTTAATCCTAGAAATATAAACATTAGTTGCGGAGACTTAAATTTACAATGGGGAGGGCTAACTCCTGGTTAAACAAATTTCCTCCTTTTATTTTTGTGCCTAAATTTTTCCAGTTATGCAAAGTAAAATTAAAAATGCACAATTTTCTTTACATGTTCTTTTAACATTTGTATAATTCCTCATTTATATAATCCTTCAAATCTAGCACCCTTTAACTCCTCGAAGGTCTCGAAGAAAACCAGATATGAAACGATATGACGAAGATATGAAGAAGATATGAAACTCGAAGAAAATAAGTTTTTGCTTCTAATAACTACCACCCGGCTTTTTAAGATTAGCATTAAATTCTTACTATTTATAACTAGATGTTTTAAAGTTTTGATTAATTTATGTGTTGTTCTTATTATTTTCTGAAACTTTGAATTGTGAATAGTGCTTATTTCAAGTTCTTTCATTCTTGAGACAAAATAATTCAAGACAGAACAGCGAGCAATAGTCTGAATAATACTGTATGTTTAATTATTGTTTTTCAATTAACAATTCATAAGAGTTAAACTGTGAATAGTGTTAGGAAATTTTGAATACATTATTTTTTCTATTAAAAAAAGTAAAGAAAAACCCGCTACCCCACCATAAATATGTACAATCTGGCGTTTGAGCCTCTCTACAAATTGACCTATATTCACTTATTTATTTTTAAAAAATTATTCAGCCATGAGAAGATATAATTATCTTGCAATTATAAAATGTAATATGTTGATATTTATAGTCTATTTCTATCGACCAACAGCAAAAACATATCTAAAGACATCAACATAAATTTTAGTTTATATCGATAGGAAAGTACGATAATTATAATTGTAGAACGTTGCTACTAATAATAATAAAAATAATATTAGTAATTATTGTTCATTAGGATTCCATTGAATTCTAAGTATGTATGCATTTTTAATTCTAAATTAAAAACTAAAATACTTGATAATTCAGATCCTACTAATTCGGAACCTCCCAGCCCCTGATTGAGGTAAGATATCTGGACCTGGGTTTGTTGGCCCTCCCTTAAAGACTGTACTGCTCCCGGGAAAATATTAAATTTTTATGTCCCGTGTGTAAAAATCACTCGGATTCAGTTGTTGTCCATCACTTCTTTTGGATGAGGGTCCGAAACTTTTCATTTGAATAAAAAATAACTTCCATAAGTTTTTAGATAAATAGAAGTTACAAACGCACGACTGCAGGCGATTTTTGTAATAATGTTAATAGTTATTAAGACTAAAGAATCAAGAAAATGGACTTCTTATAGCTCAAATAAACAGAATCTATTATAAATAGAGTAAATTTTAAACATAATTAGTGTAATCTTCTTATAAAGTCTTAAAATAGGAGTAAATTTCCATGCAGTGAGAGAATTTACAGATGCATTTTACTCACTCAAAGCTATCAATTATCCTTACGATTTTAAGGAGCTTGTTTTGAAAAGACATAGATATAAAATCAAATATATAGATATAAAATCAAATAAAAACAGTTTTAAAAAACCCATTTTTTTTTTTACTGTTTTATTTTGAAGGGGGATTTAAACCTCACTTGACTATATCATTGCCTGAATTCAAACTGTTTGCAAAAAATTTCATTAAAAATTTTAAGGCAAGGAAATGCCATTTTTACCGTTAATGAAAAAAAAAAACGAACTATAGATATAAAAAATAAAAACAGTTTTTTTTTAAGTGCCCCTTTTTTACAGTTTTATTTTGGAGGGGATTTGGACCTCACTTGACTACATCAATGTCTGAATCCAAATTATTTGCAAAAAAATTTCATTAAGGCAAGAAAATGACATTTTTACCGTTAATGAAAAAAAAGAAACGAACTACTAACCTTTAGATGAAAAATAAAATTTCGTAATCTTTGGAATGAAAAAGTTTTTCAGAGTTGAACGTAAGCACCTCCGTCTAGCCGGGAACGTCGTAACAGACTTACAACAAGCAACAAGTTGACCAGGTCTGTCGTAATCAAATCAAACCAGCTATATCAGATGGCGAAGGAATGACACGGAATATTAAAATCTGAATCTCTGGCTTGCCCAATACCACACACTCTTTTAATAGTGAGGCGATGGAAGCCGGGAGAAGCCTCTAAATTTCATCATTTGTAACCCAGATTCGTAAAAAACGTCCGAGAGAGTAGTAGAGCAGGTATAAATGGACCGCTTAAAGGCTAGAATGGTGTAAGTCAGTAATTTTTGAAAAATTAAATTAAGTGCATGGGGCGTGGGCGCCCGCATGGAAGAAATAAAAGAAGGCAATTTCTCCTTTCTGATTTTTCAAATTTAATTACTTTTTCTTGATAACTTTGAAAAATATATATAATTTATTATTATCAAGTGGTTGTAAATCATTAAACACTAGCAGAAAAGGGAACTAAGGATTTCTAATCATAGCCTCCTCCTCCCAGTCGAAGGTAATTTTTAGTTATATATTTCTTTGTACGTTGATGCGTCAATGTATCTTAAACGGGGTGCATAAAATAATAAATTGTTTCAATTCCTCATAGTGTATTACTGCTTATTTTACTGTTTATTACTGTTAATTTTACGGTATAATACTAGCAGCTGAGGTGCTAGTATTATACCGTAAAATGAAAAAAAAAATTAATATATTTATTTGCAATGTATAAGCAGCCGGGACGAAATTCCCTTTTGCGTTTTTCATATATATAATAGATATTTTATTTGTTACACTTCTATAATGCTTTTTTAAGTTTAAAAAATCCCTGACGGCTCGGCCTACAGGCACAGGTAGATTTCGAAGACGCAGACCGTGGGGCACCTATTTATCGGGAATTGCAGAAGAAAGACCTATTTGCCATGATGTGGCAGTTGGGACCACCCACTTCGAAATATACCTCTGCCTGCAGGGGAAGCCAGCAAGGATTTTTTTTTTAATTTTTTTTTCTTTTCTTTTTTTTTTTTTTTTTTTTTTTTTACCGTAAAAGTTGGTCTTATAAAAAACTTGTCAATATGAAAGTTGTATATAATATTAAGAAGATTTATAATAAATTTAAGCGGATTTGATATCTTGGGAATTGACGAAGATATGAATTTTTTTCTTCTGAAACCCCTATCGACCCCCTCCCCTTCCTTGGGGGCATTTTTAACGAAATCAAAAATCTGTCATACATAAATTTTTGGTCCTTTTCCTAGAAGTAATAATAACTTTAAACGGATTCGATATGTATAAAAATTAAGAAGTTATGTTTTTTTTTTTTTTTCTGTTTTCACGTCTGCTTGTAGGCGGAGCCAGCAGGGATTTTTTTTTTTTTTTTGCCATAAGAGTTGGTCCTATAAAAAACTTGTCAATAAAAAAGTTGTAGATAATTTTAAGGAGATTTACAATAAATTTAATCGGATTTGATATCTTGGGAATTGACGAAGTTATGAATTTTTTTCTTCTAACCCCCCCCCCCCTTTTTTAACCCTTGGGGCCATTTTTAATGATATCAAAAATCTATCATACATATATTTTCGGCCCTTTTCCTAGAAGTAATAATAACTTTAAACGGATTCGATACGTATCATAATTAAGAAATTATGGGTTTTTTCTGTTTTCACAAAAAGCCCCACCCCCCATTTCCCCCCCCCCCTCCCTTGGTTCGATTTTGCCCGTTAACGAACTTGACCGAGATTTTATGCCCCTTGATTTTATGTATCAATTTGGAAGAGATTTGTACAGAATTATTGGAGTTATCGTGTCCATAAAAAAGTGACATAGATAGATAGATAGATAGATAGATAGATAGATAGATAAAGTTTTGAACTGGGGGTGTTTTTGGGTTCTGGGAGTCATAATCGGCGTAGAACTGCAAAAATTTCTTCAAAAATTCCAACTTAGAGGAGAATGTAATAAGTAGTATTTCTTACAAAATCTACCCAAAAGGGGTTTTCACTGGAATTCTGATTTATAAAAAGTTATAGTTTAGTTTATTTCATGTTAATGTTCTTCATAAAAAAATAAAAATAAAAAAAAATAAAAAGATGGCATTGGCAGCGAACTAAAGACACATCTATTCTACAATCTCGCCCCTCTTTGGATTTTGTTTTGTGACGTCCATGGCATGGTTGTGTGTGTGTGTGGGTTCGGGGGCGCGGAGTTATCTAGATCAGGGGTTCCCAAACTTTTAGACAAATGTACCACTAAAACGAAGTCCATGCTTCCGCGTACCACCAGGTATCAAACGTAATGCAAATATAAAAAAAAAACTATGAAAGTGGAATTTCCCATATTTTGTTCGATTTCAAATCACCCTTTTAAATATAACTTTACTGCATTAAAAACTGATTTCCACGATACAGAAAGAAACTTACACATTTGGTACAGAATAAAAGAAAAATTTCAATTGACAGACTTAAATAAATAATGAATTATGTTTCGAATAAAACTTCAACGCTAAAATAACTAGTACAAAAAAAAAAAAAAAAAAAAAAAAAAAAGTTATATATTACACTTGGAAACATTTTTTGTTTTAACTCCTCCTATTCGAACAAACTCCTCCACCTTTCACGGATTCAGACTTAACCTTCAGATAATACAATTTATAAAACATGTTTTAAAAACAGTTTTTCTGTTAATTAAAACTGTTTCATTGATTAATTTTTAAATTAGGTCTTTATTTACACATTTTATTTTTTTCCCATATAATTGTAATAATTATGTGTTTAATTCTGGAAAACTGGTTATATCATAAGAAGCGTGTGCGGATTTCTGAGAGTTAGCTATAACAAACACTTTTAATGACAACAACAAAGCGTTTACAGTCTCTAATTTTCATTCGAAAATTTCCAAAGTGATAAATTCGTGCCGTTTTTTATTTTATAATAGCTGGTATTTCATTTTACGTACCAGCATCGCACTTTCGCGTACTAGTAGCCAGAGCTACGCGTACCTAGTTTGGAACCCTTGATCTAGACGATACCGGTATACTTCCATGAAAATTTACTGTAAAAAAGCACCCGAATCTACAGGGTGTCCACAGAGCCTCTATACAATTTCAAGCTTTTATTACAAACACAATTGAGCTGATACATGCATGGAAAGTATATATTAAAGTTTTTTTTTCATCAATTAATAAGCCTCTATATGTGCACCATTGGTCGCACGAAGCACGTCAAGGCGATAATCGTCGACTTTTTTCCTCTGATACTCTCTATTATCCTATTAGTTTAATCTCCTTGGATACTCTTTCTCGTCCACCCCGTGCTTTATCCAATACTGAGCCGGTCTCCGTGAATTTCTTGTGCCTACGTCTATTTCTTGAATGGTACAAGAAATTCATTGAGACCGACTCAGTATTGGATAAAGCAACGAGCGGACAAATAAGAGTATCAGAGGGGAACACGTCGAGGATTATCGCTTTGACATGCTTCGTGCAGCCAATGCTTCACATACAGAAGTTTATTAATTGATGCAAATAAAAATAATTAATATATACTCCTAATATATACTTTACATGTATGTATCTGTTCATTTGTTTTTGTAATAAAAAATTTAAATTGTAAAGAGACTTTGTGGACAGAGCTTGATTATCACAGGGGCACATGGGCCACGTGCCCCGAGCCCTCAGTTTCAGGTGGCCCCAAAATGCATTTTGTACACTCTCTGAAAATACATACTCATACAAAATTCCGTTTACGGTTCATATAAAAAATTAATTTTTCCCAGTCATGTAAACTAAACTACCTCACTGTGCTTCACTAACGACAATGAATTGTAATGTAAACTTTGAAATTCGGAGAACAACTGGTATTACATCAAACATGTTTAAAGATTTATTTAGGATTAAAGATTTATTCACTCTATATAGCGTATAGTGCAGAAGATTTTACCTTCATATAATTTTTTAATCCATTTTTATATGTGTTTGCAATATATTCTTTTTGAAAAGCTTTAGTTAAATTTTTAACTCAAAACACCTTTAAACAAAAATTAACAAAATTAATTTTGATAAATCTTCTCATAACAGTTTTGAAATAGACCTAAGTTTGAAATGTTATTTTTATTTTTAAAAGATCTTAATAATCCTAAATTTTATTTTATTTTTATTTTGGAGAATTATAATACGAACTGTCATATTTATAAAACAGTGGTTCAATATGGGTTAAAATGCCCGTAAAAGCTGTTTGTCATGTTTATAATATAATGCATGAATTTTCCTGTGAAAAAGGAGGGGGCCGACATGGCCTGTGTGCCCCAGAGATGATCAGACCCTGTTTGTGGACACCCTGTATTTTACTCCACACGAAATCAGTGTAACGTGTACAGAAAATCCTTGGTTTTAAACATTTAAGAAAATGTGACTTACACCGCTTGGCCATTGAATCGCTCAAATGGACCCCGCATACCCTGACCTAAAAAAGTTCTGACCCTTCCGGGAGTGTTTAAGTGTTTGGAAGATTATTTTGATTATTTAATGGAGCAGTGAGATGAGATCATTTTCGGAGAAGAAAATAAACATGACACAGATGATGCGTTAGTGAGTTTTTAATAGTAGTGGAAGACATATGCTAGAGGGTAATTTCATTTTTTCACTCTATTTGCCGCCACTATTATTTAGAAATCCCGATTTGGGATAGAAGTAAAAGAATAAAAGGCGGGAACTTAGACCTTGAAAAAATTTTCGTTACTTTGTAAATTGCTTTAAAGACGATCAGATGCCAGAAACCGGGTTGCCTAGCAACTTATCTACTCTACAATCGCATTTTGAGATTAAGTGCATAAAAGGCCGGGAACTTCTAGGTCTCTGAATATAATAAACCTTATATTAAAATGCTCATTAAGCGGTAATTCGTCCGAATTGGCGTTTGTTCCTCGGGATTTTAATATTTTTATGATCAAACCGCAAATATTCGCAAACAGGGTTAGAGCAAGTGGGTAAACTTATGTTTCTTGGCCAAATCCTGGAGGCTTAATTTATTTACAATGGCATTTTTTCACTTTTAGTTAAAGGGAATATTTGGATGGAACTAGGTAACCTCTTTCTATAATGTAATAAAATTAACTCGTTCAGTATTATGTTACAAGTTCGTTTCAATTGAACGTGATCCATCCATTCTTGGGTTCAGTTTACAAATAACTTTAATGTAGCAAGAAGTTCTAGAACAATCATTAAAATAGGAATAATCAATGTAATATACTTCTTCCCCATTGTTTGGTATCCAAAATAAAAATTCTCGCAAGGATAATGGTAGCCATTAAACGCTTTTAGAATGGTATTTTTCGGTTATTGCAAAATGCTAAAAATAGATCAGAATGAAAACAATCGTAATAAAAAAGGGTAATAATAGAAACAATTATCATCCTTTGAAAAAAAAAAAAAAAAGTCATGAGTAATGATAATGCTTTTGTTGATTATTTTGCTAGAAGCCATTACTTCTAAATATAATCATTTATAATAAAAGGATATTTTCCAACTATATAAATAGAAAAAGAAGGAAAATAAGGTATATTTCAAGAATTCATACACAAAATTAACTTGGCTCACATTACTTTATTACAATACAGCATGCGTTTCGTAAACATATCTTATACCTCCAAAAGAAAACAAGGAAAATTAAGTAATATTCACGTTTCTTTTCAATAGCTGAAAGGTATTTATAGTTTTAACATATCTCTCCTAAATTTATCAAAACATTCGTATACTCTAATTTCTCGAATATGGTCGAAGTTTAATCATCAAAGTAGTTTAAACAGTTTGTTTCATGTTGAAACTGGCTTTTCAAAACGATTGGATTGTTTGGTTTTTTTTTTTTTTCTGATTTAAGTAAAAATAATCTATATATATAAATGAAAGTCTTGACTGGGGAAAACATCAACATGCAGCCCAAATTTACTGAACCTACAAATACGAAAATTGGGGGTAAAATACTTCTTAGGATGTAGAGGTGCACTAAGAAGGGATTTTCTAAAACTCCACCCCTAAGAGGGGAGGGGGGGGGGGGTAAAAAGAGTAACAAACTTTTTACAGGGTGGTCACAAATATCTTATGTTAAAATTCCCTGATATTTCCAGGTTAGCCTCAAATTTCCAGGTTAGCGTTATAATAATGAAATTTCATAGATAATTTCTTTTACAACATTACTCTAATGCATACAGTCATTACTTAGTAAAAGTTTATATTTAAAAAAAAAAAAAAATCGCACTACAAGTTCTTGCATAGTTAATAAAAAATAGACATTACTGCTTATTAGATCTTGTGGTACTGTACAAGGTAAGACTACTGTCGTATCAAAACAACACCTAGTGAGGAGCTGAATAAAAAATTACTGTGCATCACGGTAATGACAATAGAGATGAACTTCAAATAAGGAAAATTGGTACTTATCTATTATCCTGTCGACCACTTTTCATAAAAAAAAAGAGTTTACACATGTTTGTTATGTCATCAAGAGATTTTTAATTCGATGTTTTCTTTGTATTTTTAATGATGTTTTACTATTTTTTTAGTTCTTTCGTTAATTAAAATAACAATTATGTCATTAAACGATGATGTCATGATAATAAAACAGAAAACCACTGCAAAAATATTGCGATGCATAGAATCTATCAATTTTAACTGACGTCACAAACATTTATCCACAAACCGAAATGATAATTAAGAAAAATTAATTAAGAACTGTTGGATTTAACTCCAAATGTTGAAAATGACTCCTTGTCATTATTTTGAATGGCATTAAGAGATTTTTGGCCTCCAGAATAATCACTGCAAATTTTGACGTTTTTTTTCTTTTTATAATTTCAAGGTTTAATATAAGGTTTATGAAATGATCATTAACATTTTTTTTCAATACAAATGAAATGTGCATTAAAAGATAGTAGTTTCTTACTGCTTATATTAACATTTTTATATGTATCATTTAAATATGTAAAATACTTATGTTTCATCCATAAATGCAATATCTAAAAAAAAAAAAAAAAAAAAAAAAAACATTTTTGTTTAATTTAATAATTCTACATTTAAATTCTAAAACAAGTAAATCTTCAGATCAGAGGCCACAACATCAGTTTTTCAAAACAGTTCATCTCGCTTCACATAATATATGGCACCTTGAAATCCACAGTTAATAATGTTAGATTATTTGTAAATTTCTAAGCATATAAGTTTTCTTAAAAGTTCAGAAAATCTAATTTTTAAGAATGTCAAATCAGCCTGATTTTATTTAATTTCCCTTTCTGATATGCTAAAAAATTCAGTAACTAGACAACTGTTAAATTAAAAAAAAAGGGGGGGGGATTAAAAAGACATACATATTATTTCGAAATTGTCAAAATTATAAAGAAAAATCTTACATATATAATCTTATTTATATAATCTTAATATTTTTTTAGCATATGCACAAAATTCCATAAAATAATATAGAAAATCGTGAAAGGCCAAGGAAATTATTGAAAAAATTTCAAACAGATTTGATTAACTTACGACATTGCATAGCAAAAATTTAGCATTCATAATGTAACGGCAATTATTCTAAACATTCTTTTGTCCAAAATCGTCTGAATGAATGAAATTTTATATCTGGTATGTCGATATATTCGTATGTTTGGTATATCGACATACCAGACTCAGTGTTGAATTCAGACACTTTTCTCCGGGAGGGATCTCTGTGGCTCCGGGGGGGACATTATAGATTTCCGGGGGGAAATTCCACTTTTTGACCATTAAAAGCATACAATCTCGAATCTTCCGGGGGGACATTACAATGCTCCGGGGGGGACATTCCCCCGCCCCCCCCCCCGGGTCACCCCCTGGATTCAACACTGACATACATTTGTTCCGGCGATTTTGGACAAAAGAATGTTTAGAATAATTTACATTACATTATGAATGCTAAATTTTTGCTATGCAATGTCTTAAATCTGTTTGAAATTTCTAAAAAAGTTTATTCTTCAGTGATGTTTTAAACTCTAATTTCCTTAATATTGTTACGTATAAAAGTTTGGAATGGCAACATTCTTAAATTTGTTTATTTGACATATTTTGGCACTCTTTTACAGAAAGTGGTCGACAAGGATAATAGAAAACCAGATAATTAATTAAAATGTTTTCTGTTTTCCCTAAAGTGTCAAATATGTAAAAAATAGAGACAGGAAATATACTCACATAATCATTGCATTTGTCCTAAAGCTTTCCAAATCTTAACAATAAGGGTTTGAATTAATAAACTTGAAGTTTGGGACAAGCCTTGGCAATGACATTTACAATTTTACAATTTTTTTAGATATTGATTTTTTTTTCATATTTAAAGTACATAATGTAGTGAGTTTTAAACACAAATGCTCACAAAAACCAAACATTCATAGTTGACTTGATTAATCATATTTTTTAGAGAAGAACATAAAATTCCCCATTATCTGAGAGTGACTCGCATATCAAGTTTCACCAATTAAAGATTTGTACAAGGAAAATACAATCATTCATTTTCATCCAAGTTCCTTTTTTTTTTTTTTTTTTTTTGACGGAGACGGATATTGAAAGTACACAGCAGAAATTTGTTAACAACATTATAATACAAATGAATCCATTTGGACATTACACTGTTAACTAGTTATTTTAAAAACACAAATTACACAAATTGTGCCTATTAGTTGCTAAAATCAGTGTAAAAATTATTTTAAACTCATAAAAGAGCTAAAATCCTACATGTTTCGGCTTTAAACTTAAAGCCATCATCGGGGAAGAAGAACAACACAAACGACTACGGACCTTTTAATTTTCGACACGAAGGTTCTTTTTTGATCCACGATAATACAATCATCGAATCACACCAGAAATAAGTAGAAAGCAACTATTACTCGTGTCGAAAATTAAAAGGTCCGTAGTCGTTTGTGTTGTTCTTCTTCCCCGATGATGGCTTTAAGTTTAAAGCCGAAACATGTAGGATTTTAGCTCTTTTATGAGTTTAAAACAATTTTTACACTGATTTTAGCAACTAATAGGCACAATTTGTGCAATTTGTGTTTTTAAAATAACATTATAATATTTTAAAATTCTTTCAAGATTAATATTTTCATTTAAAAGTCTCAATTTTCATGTTCCTGAAAATCCTTTAAACTGGCAAATTTGTTTTTTATTTCTAACCACTGGCAAAAATCTGTAAAAGTCACTGTTTTCATTCTGCTAAAATATCATTGTACAACTATGGCAGAAAGAAATTAGTTGTTTTTCAATAAATAAATTACTTCAAATAGAAGAGAGATATCTCAGGGCTTTTTTATGTTACTAACAGTGACTGTGCAAAGGCTTCAAAATCAGGAAGAATATTTCTCTTTATATTACTTTATTATCAATTCAGTTAACTTTCAGTTATTAAAGGATTGTAAAACACTGTAAGAAACTTAGCCCATATTTTTGTTTCTCAAGTAACGAGAGGGGTTTTTTTCTATTTTTCCTTTTTTGTTTAAATAAAATTTTCACCATGAGGCTGAGCCCGAAGACTAGTGTAAAAGTAGAGTCCAAGCTGGTTTCAGGCATGGACTGAGCGAGAGAGCTGAGATTTTTTTTTTCAGATTATCGCAATCATAATGGAAATTATCATTTGTTTATATGAATTTCCAGGTTTAGTTTGAATTTCCCTGATATTTTCATGATATTTCCAGGTTAACAAAATTCCCTGATATTTCCATGTTTTCCAGGTTTTCCAGGTCTGTGACCACCCTGTTTTTAAAAAATCCTTAAAAATCCGGTATTTTAGTTATGTGACAAATGATAACATATTTTAATGTATTTTTGTTTGCTGAATCGAATGGTACCAAGTAGGGGAACTAGGGGATGAATGGGACAAGAGATGGATGGGACATTCTCAATATTTCAAGCAATAAACATTTTGCTTCCTATCCTCATAGATGGCACTATCATAGTGTGCTTCAGAACCAAAAGCAAGACCACATGACTGTTTTCAATTGCCTTCAAAGTTGCATTTCCTGAAAACTTTGCTTAAAAGTATTTTTATTTTTATTTGAAGTTGTTTACATATTTTATGCATTATAAACAATTAAGATATGTGTTTCATAATGAGAAGAAGAATATGACAATAAACAGCTCTCAACTCAATTAATACTCCCAAACTAATAATGGACTGTATAATAAATTTAATTGCACAACTCAAATAAAAAACTCATACGTCAGCTCACATCGGAGACAAAAACCACTTTAAACTTTTACAGTAGTGATGACGACAGCAAAGGGTTGCCGGTTTTGGCTACATGCCAAATCCGAACATCCCGCCGCGCTTTGCAATGTTTTTAAACATTCAAGATAGAATGAATTACGTAAATTTACAACACTATACTCATAAATGCAACAGTTCCAATATTACATCATACAAATACCAATAAACAATCATTGAAAGATTACAATAATAATAATACATTTACAACAAGTTTAATTAATCATTCATAGGTAGGAGACATAGCTTTGAAATTGGGCGTTTATATTTTCCCAATGCAGTTTTTACCTCTACTACTCTAACTTTTGTGTCTTTTCCAGGATAAATATTACAAATTCTCCCTAAAGACCATTGACATGGTGGTAAATTATCCTCTTTAATAACAACTAAGTCTCCAACCTTTACATTATTTTTCTTAAAATTCCACTTGCTCCTCTGCTGCAAATTGCTCAAGTAATCTGAACTCCACCTTTTCCAGATTAACTGCGTCATTTTGGTTAAATTTTGCCAGTGATCCAGCCTATTCTCACCAATACTTGTCAAATCAGATTCAACCATTGATGTAATAGGTCGACCAATTAAAAAATGGGAAGGGGTCAAAACATTAAGATCATCTATGTCAGCAGACAAAGGAACAGAAGGTCCAGAATTTAACATTCTCTCTACTTGAATCAACGCCGTCAGAAACTCTTCATAAGTCAACTTTGTGTTTCCCACCACTCTTTTTAAGTAATATTTAATTGATTTTACTCCTGCCTCCCAGATACCTCCAAAATTCGGGTCTCTGGGAGGAAGGAACTTCTAATCAATACCCTCTGATGACATGAATCCTGCAAGAGTTTCATCTGGTTGCTGTACCAACCTTTGCAACTTTTTAAGCTCAGCATTTGCGCCTACAAAATTTTTCGCGTTGTCAGTAAATAATTTAGCGCATTTACCTAGCCTAAAAATAAACCTTTTAAGGGAAGCAATAAACGAGACTGATGTCATATCTGACACTACCTCCAAATGCATGGTTTTGGACACAAAGCAAATAAATATGCAAACATAAATTTTGTGGTAGGTACCTATCCTCTGGCCCCTATACTTGATAAAGAAAGGGCCACAAAAATCTGCCCCAGTTATATTAAAGGGAAAGGTTTTCCTAACTCTTTCTTCGGGCAATTCTCCCATTAACTGATCTAGCACCCGTGGTTTGACCTTAAAACAGGTAATGCAATTATGCACAATTTTCCTACATACACTTCTCCTATTAATTATCCAGAACTGCTGTCTAATTTGATGCAGTAAGGTTTGGGGTCCTGAATGAAAATATTTTTTCTGAAAATAATTAAATCTGTTAATTTGTGTTTGGTTGGCAACAAAATTGGATACTTTTTATCATAATTTAAATCACTGTTGCTCAACCTACCTCCTACTCTTAAAACCCCATTTTGATCCAAAAATGGATTTAAACTACATATTGGATTTATTTTTGACATTTGTTTGGACCTTTTTTTATCACCCAGCACCTCCTGGAAGCTTTGCTTCTGTACCAAACTTACCAATTTTAATTCTGAAGTTTTCAGTTCATCAGTTCCCAAACGTCCTTTTTTGCGGTTACGTCCTTTGCAATTTCCGATGAACCTAAAAATAAAACTCATAACACGAATAAATTTAGCATAAGCATTAGTAATGTTCATTAAATTGTTCAAAAAATTGTTTGTAATAATATTGAAATTAGAATTGACACAGTCATTAACAACCTTAAGCTCTGAAATGTAGTCGTCCTTTATCACAGTTTCTGGAATAGGGCTATTAGGATAGTTATTTGTAATCAAGAACTCTGGTCCTGACCACCAAATCGAACACTCAGGTAAATCTTGGGGGTTCACTCCTCTGGACACCAAATCCGCTGGGTTGTCTTTGGATGGCTTGTGACGCCACTGCGACACATCTGTCAGTTCTTGAATTTTCGAAACACGATTGCCAACAAAAGTTTTGAGATAATAAGGCTCTTTTTTGATCCACGATAATACAATCATCGAATCACACCAGAAATACGTAGAAGGCAATATGTCGAATTGTAGAGCAGATTTAATTTTTAACACTAATTTAACCAAAAGTACAGCTGCGCAAAGCTCCAGTCGTGGTATAGTTGTTCGCTTTATCGGTGACACACGAGATTTACTCGAAACCAATTTCACTAGGACTGTTCCCTCAGCTGTCACAGATTTACAATAGACGGCAGCACCATAGGCGACTTCTGAGGCGTCAGAAAATTCATGAAGTTCTATTATTTCAGGATTACATACTATAATGCAACGGTCAATTGTTAACTTGTTTAGATATTGCAACGATTGGATGAACTTTTTCCATTCTTTTTCTTCTTCTGATGGCAGTAAATCATGCCAATCGATCTTTAGTAACCAAAGCTTTTGTAACATTACTTTTGCTTTAGTTATAGCCGGTCCTAACAGACCCAAAGGGTCAAAGATCTTCGCAATTGTAGGCAGAACATCTATTTTTCTATAGCAATCTTTTATATCAGTTTGTATGTGGAATGCAAAACAATCAGCATTTTGATTCCAGTAGACACCTAAAGTTTTTATTTCCTCAGAATTAGAAAATATATAATTCTCTTCGCTGCTTTGCACAAGAGATTTGTCATTACTACACCACTTATGTGTGTGTAACGACATCCCTGCTTTTTAAAAAAATTCTATCAATTGTTTCTGTAGTTCTTTAGCTTCATTCAGTGTTTTTGCACAAGTCAGTACGTCATCAACGTACATATCTCTCAACAGGACCTTTGCAGCTAATGAAAACTCTTTGCCCTCGTCTACGGATAACTGTTTCAACGAGCGTGTAGCCAAAAATGGAGCACTGGTGGTGCCATGTGTAACGGTGGTTAATTCATAAGTCTTAATAGACTCAGATGGTCCTTCTTTCCATACGATTCGCTGTAATTTATGTTGTTCTGGATGAATCCAGATCATTCTACACATTTTTTTGACATCGGCAGTGAATGCAAAAATATGTTCTCTGAATCGAACCATGGTGGAAAAGAGGTCGTCTTGAGGCCCCCCTCCATTATACTGAAGAGAATTTAATGAAATTCCGTTATTCGTTGGGCAAGAGGCATTGAACACTACACGAAGTGGCGTACTTTTACTCTCTGGACGATATACGCCTAAATGGGGTATAAAATACATACCCTGCTCTTCACTATCTGTAACCTCGGTCATATGACCCATTTCCTTATATTCGGATAAAAATTGTTTATATAACTCTAACTAAGAATGATCTAATTTTAATCTATTCCACAGTGCGTTAATCCTTCTGACAGCAATGTCTTTAGATCGGCCTAAACAAGCTGGATTTTCTTTTAGGGGCATTTTCACTACATATTTCCCTGTTTCATCTTTTGTATGGCTTTCCAAAAAATGCTCCTCACAAATTTCAGTTTCTTTATTTTTTAGCGGTTCTGACTCTACATTTTCGATTTCCCAAAACCCTCTCAATAATTCATCTAAATCAACGCTATCTTTTATAAGTCCGCAATGCATCTTATTTACACTCGAAGTTGGCACACTTTCGCTAACAATATATTCAAAAATCGAATTCTGCAAAATTAATTTTGTACCTAAGGGATATAATTGTCCAGGAATTAAGCTCTCATAAAATATTCCTACTCCCAAAAGTGTGTCCATAGGACCTGGTTCATCAAAATTCTTTAATTTATTCAATTCCTGTCTATTTACATGCAGTCGCTCGGAAGGTAGAAATGAATCAGTTATTCGTGATACGACTAAAAAATCTAAATTTGTGTGGAAACTCATATCCGAATTTGTTAATGTCGCATTAACCTTTAATCTCACATTTATTGCTACATCATTCAAGCCTGACAAAACCCTGTTTATTTTTTCTTTCTTTAATCCGATCCTTTCAGCGCATGAAAGTGTTATCAAATTACACATTGATCCAGAATCTAATAAACAACGTAATTTGTGAATATTATTACTCTCATCTCTGATAAAACAAATGCATGTACTCAATAAAATAGTTTTCTCGCTTTCATTACTCGTCGTTGTAAACAACTTATTGGGTGATTCACTCCTTGTAATCGGTATAAATTCTGCTGAGTGGGGCGAGAGAATTTGCTCTTGTTTTGGTTTAGCGCTATCCGGACACGCGTAATTATCCACTACTGGTTCCTGCCTAACTTCATTTTTTCTATCAGACACTCGATTCACATTTTTCTCTTGTGAATAACAAAGACTTCGATGATGTAATTTTGAGCAATAATTGCATTTGTATTTACTTTTACATACCGAGGCTTTATGAGGGGAAAGACAACGAAAGCAACAATTATTATTTGTGACTACATTTATTCTCTCGTTAACTGATAATTTATAATAATTACCACATTTATAAAGCGGATGGTTCTCCGAACATAATAAACATTTCGAATTTTTCACATCAGAAAAAAAAAAAACACTTTCGATACATTTTTTGAATTTGGGCTTTTACGAAATGTGCTAAAATTCTCAGACGGTATTCCGCGCGAAGCTGAATATAGGTCTATTTCCTGGGATAATTTTAAGGGGTCAAACCACCCATCTGCTTGCCTTATGCTTATATGGGATGCGGTCTCTTTATCTAAAGTCTGGAATAATTTATCCGCAACAATCAATTTATTTAAGGTGTCAAAATCTGAGACCTTCCTCAACTTAAGATAATAATCCCAACTAGTTTTTAAGCGCGACGCAAACTGGACCCAAGTTTCGTTTTGTTGACGAGTTGCTTTCCTAAACTTCTCAAAACATGCCTGTGGCATTATGAAAGAGTTTATCGTTGGAAGTTTATGCATATGAAAGAATTTATCGTGGGAAGGTAAGTTCAGGGGGTTGATTATTGAGAAAATGTTGTCAAAGTTGGCGAATCCTTTTTAAAAAAAAGAACTTGAAGGATTTTCTTTACGGAGAAAAACAATTTGTTAAAACAAGAAGGTATAGTGGCACTTGGTTGTTTTAGCAAACCGCAGAATGCGTTTCCTGGGTACTGAAGTACGGAACCGGAGTGTAGTTTTTCCTTTTATTTTGTATGATGAAGCAAAGAAGACGAAAATCACATCATTAGAGTTAATAGTCTTTAATTGGAGAAACATGTCACAATTCACTATCTTCCACAATAGTGAGATTTATATCAATCAAAGTTTCAGATTTTTAAATGGATCTGATGAATATTGGTGAGGTGACATTTTAAATTTAAAGTCAGGGGTGAAGAACACAAACATAATCCAAAGAATAATCCAGAAATGCTGTTGAACGGGTCCGATCAAGTTCACGTAATCCAAAGAGTTTTAAGAACAGCAAGATGATTTTTCGTTATAAAACGAAAGGGTGGCCAAAGGGGCCAAGACATTTTTAGATGTTTATGAGATGAAGATCAGAGGGCAAGTGTTCTATCCGATATGAAAGTGGGCGCAAGGAAAAACACGCCAAGCGAGATACATTTCAAGCCAAGAGAATCGCATTTTTTTGAGTGGGAAATGTAACCGTTACTTATATACATATCAACTTCATAATTGACGTCATTGGAAGGGAAAAATCTTTTGGCGAAGATTGCACTTTGGCTAAAAAGAGAGATTAAGAATTTTACCGTTAATTATTGTTTTGGGAACAGGGCTTTCGAGGAATGCAGCAAAGGCGCCGTTTAAATGTTATAGACATCTGGATACAATATGCAAGACACAGCTGACCATGAAAAGGAAAACATTTTATGCCTTGTATAATTTCATTTCTTTTGATATGTGGGAGACCGAATAAGTACGTTAATGATAATTTAAAAACAATATGCATGATTTTGACTAAAAGTCTTTCGTTGAAAGAGAAAGATAAAAAGGGTGCGCTTTTTAACAGCCGGGAATGTATATGAATTACGATTATGCAGAAAGGGGAAAATATATTTGATAAAATACATAAAATATAGATTGCTTTAATTTTTTGAAAGGAATATATATGGTATCTTTACCATATATATATCACCCCTTCACAAGATTTTGAAAAATTTAGAATGTCACCCTGTAAATATAATACAAAATATCAAAGCAGAAAAATAATAATAAAAATAAAATAAGTATGCATACAATAATGTAAATAATAATATGTAGTACTACAGTAATATCTTCATAATAGTATAATAAATGGCCATACATTTTTCAAATTGCAGCAAAATATACTTTTAAAGTCTTTGAAAAGTCTTTTATCCATATTTAGTACTAATGTTAGCTGCAAACATATTTTTTTTTGTTTGTTTTCTTGCAAGTTTATTCATTTTACAATATGATGGTGCACCTATATAAATAAACTCTTAATTGTTCATTTTTTTTTTTAACACAGTCTTTAAAAAGAGTTCAAGAATGAAAAATTACAGCTGCATTTTTCTTTGAAGGTTTTCTCACGTGATTTTATTTATCAACAAACATGAGCATGATAAATGAGTCTTTAGTGCACAAAATTTTTTGTATTTGCTTAAAAAGTTCACAAGTTTGCACTAGATTATTAAAAATCTTAAATGAAATGTAAATACAAAAATTTCAAAATAAAGAAACACAATTACAATTATACAAAGATAATATAGAGATTATAAAGATTATAAAGATACATATATAAAATATTAAACGTAAAAAAAGTTTTCGTGTAAAGACACAGGAGAGATAATAATGATGCAAGACATGGGCATCGATAAAAACATCTCCCCTTAAACTTGTTGTAATAACAAGGAAGAGACCGCAGTTTAGGACATTGGTCATATTCGGGACAGGGCGTATTTAGGGAGAGGGGTTTATTTTTGGTAAACCCCCCCTGCTCCGCACATATTTGGAAACTCCGCCTATGATTGGAGCGACTCGGGTTCATCTACGGGTTTGAAAAAATAGTAAAATTGGGAATACCAATTTTAACAAAGTTTTGCTCTCATACACAATGGAATAAAGACCCCCACATGGGTAATAATTTTGAACGGGGCTTATTCCGCAAGGGCGAATAAAAACTAAAAAAAATGCAAAATAAATCAAAGTTTTTTTTGTTCAAAAACCTAAAAATCCTTCCATAGACACGTTCTAGAGTGAAGAGAGCATAAAGTCACATTCGGGATAAATATATATTGTTTCGAAAATTAAATTCTCAAAATAATTCATTTATTTTAAGTTATTTAAAAATCCAAAGATTAAATTAAAAGGAAAATGAGTATTAAATTCAAATGAGATAATTAATTTGATTTTTTTTTAAATGCTAAGTATACTTACAAATGCAGAGAGTGTTAATAGAATTATCAAATGTTTAAATTTATAACAATACCTATTATTCTTAATTTATATTATCTATATATTTTATTTATTTATTTATTTATCCATTTATTTATTTATTTTTATTTTTATTTTATTTTTTTAACAGGATTTTAAATTATACGAACTTGCTAAACAAGAATATGGGTGGAAAAAAATCTTTTGCCAAATAAACAAGTTCTGCAGTACTGCTACATAACACATAAACAATGGACCAGCCATATCACAATAAAAACAAATAATACAATACTACATAACATGCATGCATAAATACACCTGTTACCATGGATAAGGAGCATTTATGAATCTGGCAACAGAAAATTTTATATTCATATTAATATTTTATCACCTTTCGAGGACGTAAATTATAGGAATGAGCACTTTGTTCAATATTGTTATTACTAGGAGTATTGTTATGAACATTATGATAATTTAAGTCAAATAAATGGTTATTTCTAGGAGGTGCAAGTAAAAGTCTGTCAATATGAACTCTGAAAATTGAATTGTTAATATGAGAATTCAGTTGTTGAATTGAAAAAGAAACAGGTGAGTGTTTCTTTACAACTACATAAGGTCCTGTATACCTTGGCTTAAATTTATCTGATGATTTTAGGTATACAATGTCTTTCTCAGTAATTGGCCTGAGTTTTGCCTTTTTTTTATGATATTCGTTTCTTTTAATTTGAGATGCTTTTATGTTGTCATAAGCTTTGTTGTAAATACCATTTAAATCATGAAGGAGATTGTAAAAGTCTACATTTTGGTCTAGAAAGGGTTGATTAGCATTTAAATCATATGTATCAAATATTAGAGATAATTCGCGTCCAAAATGTAAAAGATTCGGAGAGAAAGAAGTAGAAGAATGTTTAGAACCATTATAGAGATTTTTATGAATAGCAATGGCATTTTCAAAGGAATGTCCTTCTTCTTGCAACTTAATTTTAATGTCCGAAGGTAAACAATGCATTAATTTAACGTATTTTATTTTATTTAATGCATCCCTGTCATGAATGTCGGGATATACCTTTGATACGAGGACATTGAGTCTATGAGCAAAATTTTTTACTGTCTCCTGTGGTAATATTGTTAAACAATTTAAATCATTTAAAGTTGTAGCCGAAGAATTCTGTGAAAAGAATTTTTGAATGCGATCGCGAATAAATTCAAAGTCTTGTGCGTTATATAGTACAGGGTCTTCAAGATAATATTTTTTGGCGGGACCTTTCAGTTTAGTTTCAAGATAATCGACAGTTTGTTCATTAGTTATTTCCTTAATTTTCTGATACGTTAAAATTTGGTTAAAGAAATGGTCAACTAAATCTGAGTCTCCGTAACAGTCATCAACAACATAATCACAATTTTTAGAATAAGCCATAGTGATATCACCTTAAAAGTTTAATTTTTTTTTTTTTTTTTTTTTTTTTTTTAGACACAGGTAAAATATCATAAAATAAGAAAATAAAAAAGCAACAATTTTAAACAAACCACACTTGATAATTTATTTAAAAAATCATTAAATATTTAATCATAGAAAACTTCAAGAAAATTTAACTATTAAAAAGATTGGTTTTAAATACTGAAAAAAATATAAGATAGTAAAATAGAGCATATGAGAAAAACATATTTTTCCGTCATAAAATTGTCATATAAAATGCAAAATAAAGTCTCTATGAGTGTAAAAGAGCACTTTTATCTTACCTGTACCTAATAAAACTTATTATACTCTATTAAAACCTTTTTTAAATATTTACAGTATAAGATTTTTATTAAATAATTAAAAATTCAATTTCTTTTTTTTTATCAACCTTTTACAAGAAAAATTCTTACCTCTGAACATATCCATGCGCTTTTCTGCAAATAATATCAATATAAAAAAAAGCACTGCAAATTCTTAACAAAAACACTGAAAATCCTTAAAAATAAAAGAATGATATCTTTTATATTAATCTTTCATTACCGCGTATTCTCAAATCACTTTTAGTATTCTTTCTTTGAGTCAGAAACAATAAGAAAAACTACGATGAAAAATATATTGTGGTTAAGTAGTATTTGGAACACATGAAATCATTTGATGAATGAATAAGCGTCGAAGACCAAAGTTCTTCCCAGATAATGATAATTCTAGCTAGCACAGCGTAATTGGGAATCGAATTATTCAGTATTCTTTTAGTTCACAGTTACACGGCAATTTGAAAAAGTTTTTCGATGATTGTGGAAAGAATAAATAAAAAGAACATAGTAGAAGTTCACGATAAAATAGGATATTCAATGTAGATGCGGGCGCAGATTTTATGAATGAAAAATCACTCATTGAAGAAAACCACATGTTCAAAAGCACTTGTTGAAAGGCCTAGATTGCAGGTTCTCGAACTGCCGAAGAAAAAAAGCACAAAAATGCACGTCTTATACGATGAATATATTTCACAATAGTACTTTGCGTACACCTTATGGAATAAATGATTCAGGAAAAAAAAGGTTTCTCATCCTAAGAGCTCGGATATCTTTAGTTATATAATCCACATTTGCATATCTCACGGAAAATGGTTAAGTTTGAAGATAGTAACTTTTGATGATGAGTAAAAGAACAATCACAAGCAGCCTCCAACACAAGCATTTTCAGAATGAAAAAAATAGTCAGAAAAGTTGCAAATTAAAAGTTTTGTTTTTTTCGTTTTGTGGCCCCAATGACACACCCTTTAGAAATTGTCGTGCGAAAACGATCACATCCAGTTCAAAAGTCCGGCACCAATGCATATGATAGAATTTATCGTGGTTATTTATGCATATAGAAGAGTTTATCGTTGGAAGTTTATGCATATGAAAGAATTTATCGTGGGAAGGTAAGATCAGGGGGTTGATTATTGAGAAAATGTTGTCAAAGTTGGCGAATCCTTTTTAAAAAAAAGAACTTGAAGGATTTTCTTTACGGAGAAAAACAATTTGTTAAAACAAGAAGGTATAGTGGCACTTGGTTGTTTTAGCAAACCGCAGAATGCGTTTGCTGGGTACTGAAGTACGGAACCGGAGTGTAGTTTTTCCTTTTATTTTGTATGATGAAGCAAAGAAGACGAAAATCACATCATTAGAGTTAATAGTCTTTAATTGGAGAAACATGTCACAATTCACTATCTTCCACAATAGTGAGATTTATATCAATCAAAGTTTCAGATTTTTAAATGGATCTGATGAATATTGGCGAGGTGACATTTTAAATTTAAAGTCAGGGGTGAAGAACACAAACATAATCCAAAGAATAATCCAGAAATGCTGTTGAACGGGTCCGATCAAGTTCACGTAATCCAAAGAGTTTTAAGAACAGCAAGATGATTTTTCGTTATAAAACCAAAGGGTGGCCAAAGGGGCCAAGACATTTTTAGATGTTTATGAGATGAAGATCAGAGGGCAAGTGTTCTATCCGATATGAAAGTGGGCGCAAGGAAAAACACGCCAAGCGAGATACATTTCAAGCCAAGAGAATCGCATTTTTTTGAGTGGGAAATGTAACCGTTACTTATATACATATCAACTTCATAATTGACGTCATTGGAAGGGAAAAATCTTTTGGCGAAGATTGCACTTTGGCTAAAAAGAGAGATTAAGAATTTTACCGTTAATTATTGTTTTGGGAACAGGGCTTTCGAGGAATGCAGCAAAGGCGCCGTTTAAATGTTATAGACATCTGGATACAATATGCAAGACACAGCTGACCATGAAAAGGAAAACATTTTATGCCTTGTATAATTTCATTTCTTTTGATATGTGGGAGACCGAATAAGTACGTTAATGATAATTTAAAAACAATATGCATGATTTTGACTAAAAGTCTTTCGTTGAAAGAGAAAGATAAAAAGGGTGCGCTTTTTAACAGCCGGGAATGTATATGAATTACGATTATGCAGAAAGGGGAAAATATATTTGATAAAATACATAAAATATAGATTGCTTTAATTTTTTGAAAGGAATATATATGGTATCTTTACCATAGGCATTGGCTCAAATTCCCGTAAAATTAATAATTTAACTTTTTCATAATCGCCAATTTCCTGGTCTTTTAAATGTGTAATTACATTAGAAGCTTTATCGCCTAACAAATTTAGAAGAATTTCTGCTTTATATTTGTCAGGAACACTTTTTGCTATGAAAGCTCTTTCCAGGGAAGAAAAGAAGAAGCCCCAGCCTTACTTGGTAACTTCAAAGTCAGTGTTTTTACGCTTTTTAATAAAGTATCTAAACTACATAACTCAGGATCCTTCTCATGTGATACATCTTGTTTATTTTCGTTTTTAATTTTGCCAATTCCAAGTCAGCTTTAGCCCTTTCGAACCTGATTTTTTCTAAATCTAACTGGCGTTTCTCTTCATTTTTTCGTTCCTCTATAATAGCATTACCAATATTCAAAACCTGATCTGGGTCAGTTTTGTATAAATTACTATTCAAAATTAGATTATTAATATCCATAACAGTCATTTTCTCAGTGACTGTCTCATTTATTTCAGTGGCTATAAGCCGTAAATCTTGCTTTAATGCATTCTTAAACATAGTTAAATTTCAATAAAGCGGCTTTTTGGATACCAGTAATTTAGTACAGAAAATGTTGTTTTCTTGAATCGGAGCATTTTGCGATTTAAAAGAACAATATTTTCTCAAAAAAATTACTGGTGTTCAAAAAGCCGGAGACTTGGCAACTCTGGTTTAGGTATAACCCCTTTGTTAATGCGGTTCTCAAAAAACTATTTTCCACCCACTCAACAACGCTAAAATTTCTGACATATTCTCGGACTGGTTTTTAATCGTATAGGTAATGTAACTGGCAGGCATATGACTACTAAAGTAATTTGAAATCGAACAACATTTAACATTTTTTTTTATTTTTTGATAAATTCATTACATTTTTAATTATACACACCAAATTTGATTGTATATATTTTTTAAGATACTGTGATTTTATCTAAAAATGGAAACTCTATTATTTTTCATAGGTTCTGAAATAGTACAACTGTCAGTTTTATACGTTTGCGAATAAAAATGAATTCAGGAATGTGTCGGGCATTACGCCCCACGTAGCATTCTTCAGTAATCGTCTTTGATCTTTGAGAAAGTTCCAAGTTTTAAAATAGCCTTAAAAGAAAAGCTAAACGATAGGAGAAAAAAAATTTTTTTTTGATAGTTCAAAATTTATTGTGGAATAAATCCGAAGTCGTATTAATGTTTCAATTTTTTTTCAGCTTATGTTAATCATCTTGTCAAAAGAAATTAAAGGATATTCTGCTTGTAAATTATATTTTAACTACTGTCTGTGTTATTGTTTAACCCTTTCCGGCGTGGAATAAATCTGTTTGTAAAATAATGAAATAATGGACTGACACCAGATTTTACAAACGATTTCCTTAGAAAAGAATAATTTGCTGATTTTCCCTTACTTCATAAAAGGAAAATTTTAATTAAATATTCTTGGTGCCGTTTGTCAGTTTTGGAATTAAAATTAGGTGTCCTTTTTTGTGACTACCGCCCGCTAAAGGGTTAAGAGCTGGGGTTAAATAAGCTAAAAGCAGATTAAAGTTTTAGATTTTGTACGTCATTTTTGCTGTTTAGGTAAATTGACTGCTACTTAGTTTGTGAAAATAGATTCGATATATACGGAAGTAATTATTTTTCATATAATGATACATTTTTTTTTTCATATAATGATTAAAGAACAGAACTATAGTTTCAAGAGCAATTGATAATCGGTTCTCATCTTCAGGTGATTGTAGCAAGAGAGTAATTATCAAAGCAATGAAAAAACGCGTTCAGGCAGAAGAAAAGTTTAAATGTAGTTAACGACAAATATCAATACTACTTGTTTTGAACAGTAGAAAATACAAATTTAATTTTTCAAAAGTAGTCACTGCTTGTGTGCTTTTAAGAAGACTAACTTTTTTCAACTTCGAATCGCTAAAACATTTGTATTTATTAGCTTGATTCATTAAACTAATTGTTTTGAAGCTGTTGTTTTCAAACCACACCTCCCTAGAAGAAAATTCAATACAAATGCTCTTATTACTCCAGCCAGTCGTTAGAAAACTATTTATTTATTTATTTATTTTGTTCCATACTACATCTATTTTTTTTTAACTGCAGTTAACTACAATTATAAATACTTGTTGTGAAAAGTAGTGATTAAACACAACTTTTAAAATAATATTTTGTTCACTACTTTTAGAAGAAGAATTTTTTCGAGAGATTGTTATTATTATAATGCTCAAAATTGCGCAAATTAATAATACACATTTATTCATAATCATACGCTGCATAAATTTTATTCATAGTCCTTACAGTAATTATTCCATCTTGAAATACAAATGCTGCTTACAATCCCCTGATTACCGAAAAGATATGAGAAGCGTGTGTTTCCCCCTTTGAAAATTTTACCAAAGCCCCAAAATTGAATAAAACAGAAGCATACCTAACCGTTTTTCAGCTACAATTAATTGCATTTAGCAAAAAATGCGAAAACAAACAAAAGCTTCTTGCTGTTCTAATGAAGCACTTTAGTATCATAAAAAATAATTCTAAAAGCAAGCTTTACAGAATCGCAATAGGACTTGGCATTGTTTAACATATTTTACAGCAAAGATGCATAAATATGATTTTCTAAGAATTACTTGAAATGTTTGCATCCAAATGATAATAAAAAGAACATTTAATGTACAGTTTTCAAGCATATCTATTCGAAAATAAAACAAGGACTTTTGGCTGTTTTGACAAAGCAGTTTACTAAAAAAAATTAGAAAAACAACCTTCACAGAATCATGACATGACTTAGACATTGTTGAAACATATTTTACAGCAAAGATGCATAAATGGGATTTTCAAGATTTTGATTGAAATTGTTTCATCCAAATGATATTATTAAAAATGTCCTTTTTAATAAGTACAGTGCCTCTCTTCGAACACACACTTTTGCTTATGTAAGATGCTTTAGATGTTTAAAAAAAGGATATTATGTTGTTGTTGTTGTGGCTTATCCTCCAACTGTCTGACGAAGTCAGACAAGATCCAATAGACCGTTAATTTTCAGAAAATCAAGAACCAGAAGGGGGGAAGCACAAAAGTCCTCCCTGGAAAGACCCAAGTAGTCCAGAATGTGTTCTGCAGAGGCCTGTTGAACTTGACATTTAGAGCAGACTTCAAAGAATTTTCTGCCCTCAAAGAATGAGTGACTTTTCGTGTGTCCACTTGCCATTCTTGAAATTGCCGTTCGAGAGGCTCTGTCACAGTTGATAGTAAACGAAGAGCTCGGCTCTTTGCGCGTGTACCAGTGGTGGCTGGGAGGAACCTTCCACTCCCTATGCTCTGAGTATGTAAGGGCTGAAGAGGAAGATATAGATTGACAACAACCCTCCTTAGCCAAGCGACCAGCTTGCTTATTTCCATACATGTCTACATGGGATGGAATCCACTGAAAATGAACATCAGGAGCTTTGAAATAATTTTAAGTTTAAGAAGGATGGAAATACTAGTTTTATCTTCAACTGTAATCCAATTGTGAAGGTGTTGAAGGGAACTGCGACTGTCTGAAAGAATCCAGAAGTCTCTGAAATCCCGCTCGCTGAGAATAGCCACGAGGCCTTGTTCAATTGCAATAAGCTTGCTTTTTGAAACTGATTAGAGAAATCAGGGTTACGGAGACTGATGGACAAATTTTGCCCTGGTTTCTTCAATGTAGATCCCACTACCAGCGTGGTCGTTCTCGATGACTTCGTTAATCCAGGGATATTATAAACAGGTTATCAATATACAATGTGAGTAAGATACCCATTAAAACCATTAGACACCTTAAAAGCAGGTTATTAAACTGTCAAGATGCATCTTTAAAATGAGGTAATGTAAAGCTTAAAAAAATTATCAAATGTAAACCAAAGTTTCGAAAAATAATATAGGGGAGAGTGGGGCACGTTGGAACATGGGGCACGTTGAAACACTTGAGTTGGTAGCCATTTTGAAAATAGCAGAGGATTCTGGGAATACTTAATTTGTGTCTCTTAAGTACACCTAGCATCCATGTTGTTTTCAGGATTCTAGGTCTTCAAGTTTTCTTGGTAAGTGGATTTTTTTGATTTGATGCAAGGTAAGTAAATTTTCCATATTCTTTGAAATCTTTATTTACTTTTGAAGTATTATATTGAATTTACCTGAAGCTATGTTGTCAAATTGCTTGAAAATCAGGCTTTCAGTTGATAGCATCCATTGACAAGTAGCTATTTTTATGTTAGGCCTTAAGTAACAGATAAATAATAGTGTAGTATGGGGCATGTTGGAACATCGTTTCTTGCTCAGAATATTGTATATAAATATAAATTTTTTTATCTCTTTATTGAAATAGTAATATTATTTATTGAATAATGATAAAATCTGAACCTTTTTATTGAATTTAGATAGAGAAAAGCTAATTAAATTACATTAGATATAGTTTTTATGCTGCCTTTAAACATCAAAATGCATTCATTTTTTAATTAAAAAAAGATACAATGGTACATTATAGTGATAAATTTATAATTTGAATAGCATACAAGCATTTATTAAGAAATATTTAAGAGATAATTCACTGATAATTATTTGTAAATTAAACTGTTTTATCTTCCTCCTTCAATAATTTAAGATTAAATTCGTTTAACGGAATAATTAAATAATGCATTATCAATATTTAGTATTATATATATGCAAACGTAGAGATTATGCTAAAATAAACTTATATGTGTTTATAATTGTATTTTTAGATGGTACGAAACAGAGTTCGAAAAACCACAAGGGCCAGAACTGTATTTAGGTCTTTCAAGAATTCTATAAATGCAGCAAGTAATGCATGGATGGTTAATCACCCAGGGTTAACTATGACAATCTATGATATACCAGGAATTGTAAAAGTAGCTTTCCCATTAGCTTTTACACAAGCAAACATTATATCTGGATTCTCAGTCACAGGAATATACCCATTGAATCGCCACATTTTTACGGAAGTTGATTTTCTGCCATCAGATGTTACTAATCGCCCTAATCCAGAGACAGTAACAAATCCTACTATTCTTTCTTCAGCTGCAATATGTAGCTCTCCATCAAATATAGCAACTATTGGCTCTAGCTCTCCTGGAGTCATATTGGAAGAAATTCGAGCCTTCCCAAAAGCAGGATCAAGAAAAAGTTCCAATAAGGATAAGAAAAAGAGCTCAACAAAGATCTTAACAGACACACCAGTTAAAAAACAAATAATTGATGAAGCATTAAAGCGAAGACAGCAGAAAGAAATGAAGGCCATTCGCTCCATTGCACAAAGAAAGTTTAACCATCTAGACCCAGTTCAATTAAATAAAAATAAAAAACCAAAGAGCAAGACGACGTTCTTAAAAAGTGACACAGATGCAGAAATTGAGAATGATGCCGCTAGAGGAGGTGATGATGATTCCATTGAGTTTGATTTGCCCATTTGTGAGGATAGGAAACCACAAATAAATGATTTTGTTGTCGTGAAGCTTCCCACTAAAAAGAAAAAATTACATTTTGTTGGGATGGTACATGCAGTTAAAGAGGATGAAATAGAAATTAATTTTCTGAAAAAGCGTAACAGTGAAAAGGGTTTTATTTTCCCTGATAAGGAAGATCGTGGATGGTACTCCTATGAAGAAATTTGCCTCATCCTTCCACCCCCCATCACAGTTGGTAGTACTTACAGATGTACCAGAAAACTGGTATTTCCATATGATTTGTCAATTTATGAAGGCCTATAAAATATAAAAAGCACAGAAACTATCACGCTGCAATATTTTTCATTATCTGTAACTTCATATTATTAAAATTAAATATTTTTAAAATAATTTTGTAATTTGTTTAATTGTGTTTCAACTTGCCCCACAGTATGTTCCATCATGCCCCATGGATGGGGCATGTTGGAACAGTTTGTTGACAGTTGTATTGCTATTCATTACTTTTTTCAGTATGATTTTTTTTTAATAATTTATTTTAAATTGTAGCAAACATTTGAAGCTAGAATATAACCCTAAGTGTTTCAACTAATACCTATGGTTTACCAAGTTAAGGATCCAAAAGTAAAAAATGTTCCAACATGCCTCACCTTCCCCTACATGCTTTATTCATGTTATTTATTGATGTTTATGATTTATATAAAGCATTAAAATTGTTTCAATGGTAAATAGATTACTTTTTCATCTTTTAATTTACAATCTATTTTTTATAAACTGATTTGAAAATTATTAGAAATCTCTTTAAAATGCCATGGGTAATTTTTAACATTTAGTTTGCAAATGAAATTGAAACATGTTGAGTGAATACAACAAGGTTATTTGAAATAAAACAGTTTTGAGAGGGTGTCTCATCTTTCTAAAATGTCAGCAGAAGAATCCATTTTCCCTTTTTTATAGCACAAAATGGAGTGAAGAAAAGATCAACTATGATATATTACATTGCAGAAGTCTATGAAGCAAAATTTCATATCCTCCCAGACGACTTCTGCAAATGTAGCACAATACTGAACTTACTTCCAGGTTGAACTGTGATTTGGGATTCAACTGGAATCAGAATAGTAAGGTTGGATTTGACAGCAAGATGACTTGCATTGCTGTCATTGAAAACCCTTTTGGAAGCTGCCTCAGATGTCCTTATGCAGATGATCTCCTGCTACAGCAAATACAGTTGCTCATAGATGAGAGTTGCTGAAGAAATTTACTTTAGGCTGTTAGTCAGTGTGATCTCAAATTCCCCTCGCTAATGTTAAACTCACGGGCAGGGGTTGCATTCTATTTTTTAAATATCTCCTCGAGAAATTAATAATTTTAACTTATTTTATCTGTGTACCAGGGCTTAATTTCTAAGAAAAAAGTACCAGAGCCCTAATATTCTGCAGTTCTAACACCTGTAGCGTATCCCCCAACCCCCTCTGCCATCACTCTAATCCTCATATTTATATTTCATACATTATTTTCAAAATTTAAAGCATTGTTTATTTTATTCAGCAAAATAAAAATTTTAAATACATCTCTCTGCGTATACTTAGCTATCCACTATTCCACTTTTTAGTTATTACTACTTCCAAATAGAAACATTTGCCTAATCTTAATGTTAATGAATCGAAGAATTCTGCGATTAAATAAGCTCAGGATTGTGATTCGGAAATAGTGTTAACACAAAAAATGAATAGTTCGCAGCTATGCAGAATAGAAAAAAAAAAGACTATTTCTGTTTACTCTTTATTCTGATCAAAACAGCATTAAAATGATTTGAAATGGAAATAAATAAAATTTGAATTTAAAACACATTGAGCTTGAGCCTTCCCAAACCCGAAGACTGGTATAAAAATCCATCCTGTTTCATCTCCATCTCTTACGTCTTACATCACTTATAAGTGTTTTTATTAAAAGATTGGAAATGGGAGGGAAAAGAAAGGGTAATTTAGGATTTGTTTTTCGGAAGCATTATTGTACTGGGCTCCGGAGCGCAGTGTTTATGAGCTCCGGTGAATTCTGGACAATATTTAAATATTTAATAAAAACAAAGAAGTACCAGAGCTGAGCTCCAGTGGGCTCCGGTGCAAATTAAGCCCTGCTGTGTACTGTTCTTAAAGGATATCTATATTTTTTTCTTAGTTGTGAAAATATTTCTAAAACAAATACTTAAATTTATTTGAAGTGTTAGACTCTTTACTCAGTTCTGCTAAGACTTTAACACACAAAATTTGTAATTAAATATGTATTTTAGATATATTTTGACAACTAAGAAAAAAAAAGAGACATCCTTTAAGAAGAGAACACTGAAAGAAGTTAAAAATATTAATTTCCTGTGGAGATATTTTAAAAATACAAATGCATCACATGCCCAATATTAGCGTAAGGAATTTGAGATCTGGCTGATCAACAGCCATAAGTAGTATTTGCTAGAAGTAGAAACCTTTATAAAGCAATTTTTCTTGCTTTATTAAATATTTAAGTTCTTCACAGTTATATCCAGATGTTCATAAGAATGTGAAATCAAATATTTTATTACATATTTTCTTTAGTGATTTTTGCATCAATAAAGTGCTTAGAAAGACAGTAAATAATACTACGTTCAGATCGGATAGTTAAGATATATTAGACCGCCGAACTCACTGAGGGAGTTCCAGAAACTCACTTAGTGAGTTTGAACTTTCTATTGCTAGATACAGCCAGTACCACTCACTCTGATGGGCTCTGGAAGCCGATTGGCTGTTGAGGTTGCCTTTAACATATGCGCATGCGCACATTCTATGTTTGTTCAGATCTCGGACACGGTGATGTTCAGTGAGTTATCTTAGATGAGTTTTGTGGTGTGGACAGGTATTCAATTCCGGGAGGGTACCACCTCAAAAATGGCGGTCAAAGTTATCTTAAATGTCCGATGTGAACAAGGTATAAATTGTCAAATCAATAAAAATTGTTATTCTGTGCCAAATCATTTATAAATACCACTTTTTCCTTTAAAACTGTCAAAAATGCTAATTAAAAAAAAATTCCTAGTTTAAATTGTTATAATTCAGGGGAAAAAAGAGATAAGTGCTTAGAAAAGGGAGATTTCTCTCTGACTTTGCCATATGAATTCATATGATATAGCTGTGATAACTTTGCAGGTTCAACATTCTAATACAGGAATCAAATCTCTTTTGACTTTTCAACCGTTAGTTGTAACATTAAAGTACAGTGTATTCCAGGGATAATTCTTTAAATAAACGCCGAAAATTTATTTAATAGAATTTTCTTTTTCCTTCATGGCTGACTGTTTTTTCTCCAATTTCAAGATTATGTTTCAGAGACTAGTTTTAAGACAAGAAAGCCCCTTACAAATTATAGATAACATATATATATATATGAAACGTTCGTTCTATCATTCACTCAGGACGACATCTCAGTCCCCGAACCCCATGAAATTTACCGGATGAGAAGATAGATTTTGGCACAGTCGAAGTCAACGAAAAACCATTTCAAGACATTGGTAGATGCTCTTTTTTAGCTTTACTTAAACGGTGAAGACAAGTCTGTGAGTACAAGCCACATTTGAAAAATGTAGTGTAGGTGCAATCGTCATCGAGCTGAGTAGAGGCAATGAATTCCAGAAGAATTTCTCCTAAAGCATTAAGGAAGACATGATAGACGAGTAATAGCTTTATTCGACAACAGATATGAAGAACAACTCCTCGTAATTTTACTTCATTAAAACTTGACACACATTAGATCTATTGAAGAACAACTACCGGCGAACCAATTTGGACAATCCCAGCGACAGCATCTAGTTGACAATAATAATTCGTGTAAAAGTCTCTCTCCGAAGCCAGTGCAACCGTATAAATATTACAAGATTTTGCTCAAGGTTACAGAAGCGCGAAAATGCTAGCCCAACTACAGCAATGTTCGGAGGGAAACAAGGGGGTAGAAAAGGCGGGGCCTGCTCGCTAATGGTTGAAAAAAATGAGGCCAAGAGGGTGTGTACCTGACGTATTGTCAAAACTCTTTCTTTAGACGCGGTATTTTAAAAAGGTAAAAAGCCTTGAGCGGGAAGACGTGAGGGATGATGGGATGCCGAATGATAATATTAAATAGAAAAAAAATGATATTACAAAATATTTCAAAAGAATAAAAATTCAATGTCTCAAAATAAGAAGAAATTAAGCAGGTGCTTTTTAGAAGGAGTGTTGCATTTAATAGAATAAGGTTTTTACAAATACGTGTAGATTTTAACAGATTAAGATTTTTAGAATGATAATTAAAAGAATATTTTGATTAAGCTATGGAATAAAATATAAATTAGATTTAAGAGATATTTTAAAAAGAGAGGGAAAAATTAGAATTGTAAGAATTTGGAATAAATTAATTAAGGAAAAATGGCGAAATTTTTTTTATTATTACATATATATAGGTCTTTCCTTGCCAAATCATTTATGAGTGCCCCCCGCCTTCCCTTTTTTTTTCTTTTTGGAGTTACAAGCTGTCAATAATGCTTATTTCTGAAGATTTTCAAACTTTAAATTGCTATCATTCAGGAGGAAAAAGTGTTAAGCCAGCTTATTTTGCTGGACATGTTGGGAAGTAGTATATAACACACACACACACACACATATATATATATATATATATATAATTATATTCTCATCTCTTTCTCTGCATGAGATATGTGGTTTCAAAAAATAGCATCATTTTGACAAATATTTGAGTAGTTTTTAAAGTACTCTAATTTTTTTATTTTTTTTTTAGATTAATCCACAAAATTTACATGATCTGATAGAAAAAAAGTGCGTACATTTCAAATCTGTTTAAACATTTTATTATTTGTTATTTCAAAAATTATGCTAGATTTTATAAGCTTTTGAATTTAGTAAAAATATGCAAAATCTCACTTTTCAAATCCTTTTAACACTTGATTATTATCCTTTGTACCTGTAACATACAGTGATTTTTTTTTTCTTTTCTGGCTGTGAAGGCGTCTTTAGAGATGCCAATTTCATATAATCTTTGTGATTAAAAGCAAAATAACATACACTTCTAGTCAATTACTACTTTTATCTGAAATATCGCTGTAGAAGCACAAGGCTTCATTAAGATGATTGCTGTATAATTAGTTTATAGGCTCACGAGGCTTTGTTAAAATTACTGTCATTTTCACAATTGCAAGCAAAATTCACAGGGCCCCGTTATAGGGATTGCTGTATTAACGATATATGACTGAGAAGCACACGGGACCCTGTTATTTTGATCACCGTAATAACAATTTATATTCGTGAAACTACAATGCTCATTTAACAATTATCGCCATGTATCTTAGACTATCCCATTTTTGTTTATTTTATCTCAAAGGTCTCTCCTTTTCCACGGACAAAGCCAAACGGGTCTTATCAGGGGGATCGTGAAAAAAAAAAGTTATTTATGCTGCAAAATCTTTATTTACGTGCTTTATTGATATTCTTATTAGTTATTTTCGTATAGTTTAGAATAAAGTATTTTATTTATATTTTTCTATTTGCATGTAAAATGCACTTTCTGGGCCCCAAGCTGAGTCCGGGTTATACACTGCAGAAAGCACCTGTGCTCTACACGGAAGCGACCGGCTTGACAGGTGAAGACCGTCTAGTATATTAATATAATAAAGATTAAGAAAAATTCAATAAATTTGATATCAAAATGATATCATCATCAAAAATGAGACATAACAATACTGAAAGACCATAACTGCACAAATACATGCTTTGTAAAATATTAAAGAAGTATGCACAAAACCATTTGATATGACAAACCAGACCATATCTCAACAATTCGAAAAACCTTTTCTTTGAAATTGTAAAATCACTACCACTCTGCTCTGAAAGTATATTTCAACGCCTTAACCCCTTAATTCTCGCTCCCGTGATATTCACGGGTTGTGTATTCTACTTTTTTTTATTATGATTCTTTGATTCCCACCAGTTTTTTAAAATAGTGAAATTAGCTTTATTCTCGCATCATTTTATCAGGCATTAAATAAGGTGAATATTTCTACTTCAAAAAAGTGGTGGCAATCAAACAATTTGAAATTTTTAAAAAGTAGCCTACACAAAAATATAGCGACGCTGAAGGGGTTAAAACATAATTTAAACAAGCTGGAAATTGTACGTCAAACGTGACAAAAGAGGTGCGTTCGTACTATAGCTAGTTATAAAATATTCAGATCTCGATGATTTTTAATTCTGTGAAATGAATTATATCGTCTGCAGATTCATTTCTGTCATAAAATAAGTATCTCGGTCGCTTGACGATTAAACTTCGAAACCTCCTATAACAAGAAAGCACCGATTAAAAAAAAAAAAAAAAAAAAAAAAAATCAAATTTCTTAATAAATATTTTTATTAAAATTTTCTAAAGTTTTGATTCGATTTTTATAAAATTTGAAATGTCTCGACAAAATTCTGCAAAGATAATATATCTTAAATTTCAACAAAATCGGTTGGGTAGTTTTTGCGTTGTTATATGCGGACGGACGGACAGACAGACGGACGGACCAGACGACGACAATAGGTGCTACGTATTTATATAATTACGAACGCACCTAAAAATATAAGGTTTGCAGTAAAGGCTATATTCACACAATACATGTTGAAAAATTGAAAGCAAGTTGCAGAACGCTTATTCAACTTTATCAAACAAATAAATAGTTTTTTCAACATTTAACAAAAGATGGCAGCACCATAAACATTTCCGGAAAATGTGGGAATGGAAAATTCTTTTAAGAACACAGATTTATTTTTTTTTTTTTTTTTTTTTTGACAAAACAAATGATAAACATAAAATTTGAAGATAATCTTCTGCACTAGATGGAGCATTCACAATACACAATACTAAAAAAAAAATCGCTAATTTTGCTGTATTATTTTGTTTAATTTGTTGGCAAAAAAAAAGAAAAAAAAAAGGAAAAAAAGGGAGAGAGAGAAAAATATAATTAATTTTTTTAAACATTATGTAATGAGTAAAACGTTATTGTGAAAAGAAAAATCGCTTATAGTTTAGAGACGTATTCACGAATTGATTTTAAATTAGATATTTTGATAAAGGACAGAGATACCGGCAGCAAAAGTTAGGTTGTTAGTGTTGCCATCTAGTGGTGAATTCAAAGAAAATAAGTTTATAATTGCAAAATTAACATTTAATAACATTTTTAAAAAATTATTCTTTTTATTAACTTAGGAATACGAAAAATTTTCTTCTATCCCACAACGTTAAAAGAAGCCTATCTTTAATAGTTTTACTGTCATACATGGCAAGTTCGAATATCTGATTAGTTTCTTTTAATACATGTTCTCTATTTGGATTCGAAGTTCAATTCAGAAAAGGAATAGAAAAAAGAATAGAAAGAATTCGTCGAAAGAAGATTTCAGAAAGAATATATATATATGTTATATAAAAATTTATTTAACAAAATATCCTTCCATTTTATTCGCATTAATATTTTAAAATTAATCTAACTTCTGTCATAGTCAGTATTTCCTTAATTCTTAATAATATCTATTCCTATTTAAAGTCCTTTTAAAAGTAAAATATCCGTATATTAATAATTATTTTATTCCAAATCTTAATCTAAAATTTAAGATCATTCGTAACTTTTATCAGTTCCCCAATCTATAAAATTCTGAGACGCGTTCTCATTTCGAATGTTTTTAAAAGCCATTTTCTTTTTATTATTATTATTATTATTGCTCTGATTCTTTCGCGCGCTTGGGATTTTAACTTCTAAATTGGTCCGCACCAAACTAAGGGATTCTTTAATGTTTTATCCTCGCCCTCTAGCCTCATTCGTTGGGCTGGAGCTAGCTTCTCACTCATTGGGTTGAGCGCTCGTGACGTAATTCTGTGTATGTTTCCGCGGAGAGATCAAAACTGGCCCGCGCCGGTCGGAGCGGCATATTTTTGACGTTTTCGGAAGCTAAACAAGTATGTGTCTGGTATTTGTATGACCGTAGAATATTCAACTGGCCCAATAACATCTTAATTCAATGAAGTGAAGCAACGTTAGCCCGAGGGCTATAAGTTTTAGACCCTTTGGGAATCGTTTATATGTTGTTCGTCTTCTAATAAAATTATTTGTCTGGAGATTGGCTGGATTTACTGGAGAAATTCTGTGATCTCATTTCATTGCCTTACTACTTCGCCATACTCGCTAAATTCGACTGCAACTTGCTATATCATTGAAGGACTGCCATCTTTTCATCGAATAGTATTCATCGTAATATCTCAACCTCGTCAAAATGCTACAAAAAAGTCGACAGGATTCCATGAACTTGCGCTGAGCTATGCCAATGTTCTGATGGACGGATGAGCTGCGAATGTATCGCCGGCTACTGTTGTACATCTTCATAGCGAAGAATGTCCGTCTAGTTCTCGCAAAGAGTATGTTGATTAGTGTTCTTCTGATCGTCTGATAAACGGAGAAGCTGTGATATGTTGCTGAATGCGGATGCTGTATATTTTTATTGTGGTGTGTGCAACTGATACTCATCAAAATATGCATCGAATATTTCAAAAAGTGTTGGAATAATTTATCCCTGGAAATACCAGATGCAGACCAGTGTGAATGTTCTACAAAACCACCTCTCAATCATGACGGAATGATCAAAATAATATTTTCTTTTACAGAAAAAAATTATAAAAAATTATCATTCTACAAATTAATTAATAAAATTATTGGTCGTATTAAAATTTCAAAAAGTAAAAGGCAGACAACTTGTGAACGGAATTACGTAAGTTGAAATAAGTTATTATTGTATGTATTATTTATTATTTTATTTATTTTTATGTTATTTAAGTTTCGCTCAGATTTTCTTATTTGTTGTATTATTATTATTGCTATCATTATTTATTAGAGATGGAGGTATTTACATTTGTTATTTAATTTAAATTTTATTTTACATCTGTTGTGTTAATTCTCTTTAATTTTTATATTAATGTTATTGCGATCTGGACTTGTAAAAGTCCTTGGTGATCACAAAATGAGTGAAAACGAAATAAACATCATTCCTTTTGATTTCGAATCTGGAATGAACATTCAATCTTGGTTAAACCATTTTGACAAAACATGCCTTTCTGAAAAGAAAGATGAAAATTGGAAGATTAAAAATATTTCAAAATATTTGAAAGGAGAGGCTCTGAAGGTATTTATCAATGAATGTTTAGAATGTAAAGCTTTTGACAAAATAACTGATATTCTTACTGAAAAATTCATAACTGTTCATGTTCCTCGATTTTCAGAATTTGCTTCTATGAAATTAAATGATCTCAATGATTTGGATAAGTACTTTCGAAAAAAGGTTGAAATAGGTAGACAACTTTGTTTATGTGAAACTATAATAGTACAGGGATTAACAGACGGTCTCAAACCTGAGTACCAGAATTATATGATTAGTAATCCTCCAAAAAATACAATAGACTGGTACTTAATGGCTAAACAGTTAGTAGTAATTCCTACTTCCCATGTCAACAATAGTAATTCTAGGAGTAATTTTCAGAATTGTAGATCATTGCCACAATATGATCAGGCACCTAGACATTGGGTTCGCCCAAGTCGAAATTTTCATATGCCAAATTCCAATTTTCATTCACAGAGCAATTTTAATGCTCCAAATTCTAGATTTATCAATCCTAGGTTGCCTACTACCCATTTTCAGAGAAATTATCAAAGTAGACCATGTCGAATGTGTTTAAATAGAGGTATCCAAAATGCTTACCACTGGGAGAGGGATTGTGTATTCAATGTGAGCCCTTTGCAATCTTCTGCACCACCTCTTAGACAACCACAACCATCTACTGATAATATATGACAGTTAATTGTATCGGGATATGTAAATAACAGGGAACTTCCTTGTGTGATTGACTCTGGCTCAACCATAAGTATTTTACCTTTTAAATTTGTTAAATTGTTAAGTGCTAAAGTTATAAATATTCCACCTGTTATTATTGGCCAAGCCAAAGGAACTGTTGTAATAGATAAAGCTTGTAATTTATTGTTTAAATTAGGTAATGTGCAACAAAATATTAGATTTTTGATATGTAATACAAATTTAGATTATGCTATATTAGGTTTACAAGAATGCTGTAAGTTTAATTTAATTATTGATTGTGCTACATGTCGAGTATTACAAGGAGACCTTGTTTTAAATGAATCTAAGAACATATCCAGTGATAAATTAAGATTACTTCATTTTAATGTTAACTATGATTATCAGAGAGTGCAACCCGATTATGGAAAGATCATATCTCCTCAATCCTTTGTTCCATCTAATGTTGATAATTCTAAATTAATTGGGGAAATAAATTCTATAGAAAATGAAACTTTAAGGGAAAGTATAAGGGATTATTTAGACATTTTTTCTAAAAATAAATTTGATGTCGGGAGAATTAATATTGAACCGCAACGTATTTTTCTTAATTCTGACCTACCAATATCTCTGAGGCCATACAGAACTTCCCCTTTAGAAGAAAAAGAGATTTCGGATCAAATTCATTCACTATTAGATGCTGGTTTAATTAAAGAGAGCAATAGTCCCTATTCTGCCCCTGTTACATTAGTAATGAAAAGAGAAGAAGGTAAAAAAACTAGATTATGTGTTGACTATAGAAAATTAAATGCAATAATGAAAAATGACGCCGAACCCCTACCTCGTATCGATGGAATTTTAGATAAACTGAGTAGTGCACAGTATTTTTCAACTTTAGATTTAGCCTCTGGCTACTGGCACATACCCATACATCCATCCGATACTGAGAAATTGGCTTTTGCTACCAACTTTGGGCTCTTTGAATGGTTAGTTCTGCCCTTCGGGATTAAATTAGGCCCCCCGATATTTAATAGAACCCTTAGAAGAATACTTACTAAATACAAAATAGACTTTGCTTGCCATTATTTTGATGATATCATTATTTTTTCTTCCTCATTAGAAGAACACATGCAACATTTAACCCAAATATTTGAATTATGTAGACGTGAAAACATTAAACTTAAACTATCTAAATGCAATTTTGTTCAAAGAAAAATTAACTTCTTAGGATATACCATCCAGAATGGTACATTAACTCCTGCTAATGCTAATATTGAAGTAATAAAAAAACTAAAACCCCCTTCAAATGTAAAGGAACTTCAGAGATTCTTAGGATCTATCAATGTTTACCACAAGTTTATAGATAAATATGCTGAAATTCGAGTCCCTCTTAACAGATTACTCAGGAAAAATACATTATGGGAATGGAATACAGATTGTCAAAATTCTTTTCAAAAATTAAAAGATGCCTTAATAGCCAAACCTATCTTAAAAATTTATGACCCTAAGTTACCCCTCCATATGTTTGTTGATGCCTCACAGATGGCAGTAGGTGCAGTCTTAAAACAACCTGATAGTAATAATTTTTTACATCCAATTGCTTATTACTCTAGAGGATTGAGAAGTTATGAGAAGAATTATTTTATTACCGAGTTAGAGTGTCTTGCCATCATTGACACGTTAGACAAATTCTATCATTATTTTCATGGTGTGAATTTTACCATTCATACTGATCATGCATCTCTTGTATGGTTAAAAAATACTAAACATCTGAGAGGCAGGTTATTTAAATGGTCTTTGAAGTTGAGCATGTTTGAATATAATATTGTTTACGAAAAGGGATCCACAAATGTCGAAGCTGACATGTTGTCGAGAAACCCAGTTTCACATTTTATTCAACCACTTACTTTTCTTCTGGACGTTAAAGAAATTATAGAGAGGCAGGAAAAAGATAATGTATGTGGTAAAAATTATCTAAATGAAAATGGATTTATGATTATTAAAAGGAAAGGATTTCGAAAAATAGTAGTCCCCATGTCTTTAAGGAGAAAAATACTAAATGTTGCTCATGAAAAATTTGGTCATCCTGGTATACAAAAAATGTTAAATTTAATCTCCCCTAATTATTATTGGCCTGACATGACGCAAGATATAACCAATTTTGTAAAACATTGTGATATTTGTCAAAAGAATAAAAAACCCAGACAGAAAAAATTTGGCTTATTACAAGCTATGCCCACCACAGATCAACCTTTTGAATGTCTTTCTATTGATACTGTGGGAGGATTCAATTATTATAACTCCACCAAAAAATATCTACACATCATCATAGACCATGCAACCAGATATGTTTGGGCATTTCCTTCCAAAAGTGTTACCACAGAAACATACACAAATTGCTTAAAACAAGTCTTCAATATTCAATTCCCTCAACAATTATTCTGTTTCAACAAAATTTTCGATATACAGGGTACTCAAAAGGTATTAAGTGATAGGAATGCAGCCTTTACTTCACCTAGATTTAAAAATTTTTTGAGGAATCACAATATTAAGCAACGTTTAACCACATCACATCACCTTCAAACGAATGGCAAATGTGAGAGAGTGAATCAATCAATAGTTACAAGATTAAAGTGTAAAGTTAATTCTACTACCTCCAAAATTCCTTGGACCAAACTTCTGACTGAAGTAGTTAATGAATACAATAATACACCCCATTCCATAACCAAATTCCCTCCTGCTTATTTACTTTTTGGCAAATTACCCTATGATTCCCCTCTTAAGCAAAATTATTACCCTCCTGTCCAGGAAGCCCTCAACATTGCTAAAAAACGCACGGATGAATTTTACTGGAAAAGTAAAAAATATTATGATAGAAATTATGTGGAGCCAAAATTTGAGATAGGAGATCTTGTTATCTATGAAGAATTCCATTATCCCAATACCAGAAAGCTCTCACAAGTTTTTAGTGGTCCCTATCAAATCCTTAAAAAATTATCTGATGTAAATGTTGAAATTAATAGACAGACTCAAAATAAATTTACTGAAATAGTCCATGTATCAAAATTACGCCCTTATTACCCTCCTGACAAATTAAAGTTATCCCATGAGCAACAACAAACTAATGTTAAATCAATAGCTTAATATTAAACTTAGTAAAGCAAAAATTAACTAAATTTAATGAAATCAAATTATAATTGACTAATCAATTCTCTTCTGTATAACAGTATGTTCTTGAATATAGGAATTCCCAAGAATATTACTGCCAATGTTTTTGCTTGAGTTAACTTTTTATGCAGGCGTAAATTAGTTGATTTGAGTTAAGAATTTTTTATATTGGAGTTAATTGAATTGGAACAATAAAGTAAATTGGAATAGCAAATTAGATTAGAATACTACATTAAATTAAAATAATTGAATAAAAATTCACTGGATTAAATTAAATTATAATAATAGAATAAAACTCTCTACTAATAGTAATAATTAAACTTATTATCCACCATACACTTCAAGGTCTTATTTTCATTGAGCAGCTCATGTTTCTCTTGTTTGACTGAAAACAGAGAGCACATTATCTTACTGAATTGTTGATAATTTTTCACAGATATTTCTTAGTTTACTATTTATTATTTTTGTTTCATTTTATTAAGTATATTTTCATTCCTCACTGGTATTGAAAAAGAATGAGGAATTAAAATTATATACAGAGGAATTACTGATTTAGTATTATTTTGAAGTTGTTTGTTATTGTTGATATTATTATGTTGTTATTATAAATTTGTTGTTGTTATTTATTATGTGATAAGATTATAAAAGAGAATATTCTTGAGAATTGTGATAAAAGAGAACCACTGATAGTATATTAGTTGATGATAAACAGTCACATCTTACTAATGGAACATTATTAACTGACTGGACTTCACTTAATAAGTGCACTAACAAGGCACAAAACTTATCAAGCATCACAAACAAGCACTTTTATTGTTTATTGAACTTAGTAGTGATGGAACTTTCTTATGTTTTTGGACTTTATGATTAACTGGAATTATCCTACTACAGAATCAATACACTGTATTGCCATAAACTGTATTACTGGCTAATACTTGGCATATCTGTGCCTTCAAACTTTATTGGAAATGAGAGGTCTATGACTCAGACTGTTACTGATTAAGAGGACTATTAGACATTTATACTTTTCACTGCTTAGACAGAAATGCTTTGTTTACTTCATATTCATCCTTTTCACTATTTATGTTTGAAGAGTGAAAAAAAAAAAAAAAAAAAAAAAAAATATTTGTTACTAACTTATTTATATTGTAATTGTATGTATTTCTGTATTTAAACAATTCCCAGAGGTTCGCGTTTACAAAAATAATTATTGAATTAACTTTAATAAAATCAAAGAATTTTTGGCATTAACTAGAATACCAGATAAATATTTTGTAATCCAAATTCTTGCTTGCCTTAATGAACTTGTAGATCAACGGATCTACCCGTCATTCGGATTTTTAGAGGGGGGGGGGGGGATAATGTTATATAAAAATTTATTTAACAAAATATCCTTCCATTTTATTCGCATTAATATTTTAAAATTAATCTAACTTCTGTCATAGTCAGTATTTCCTTAATTCTTAATAATATCTATTCCTATTTAAAGTCCTTTTAAAAGTAAAATATCCGTATATTAATAATTATTTTATTCCAAATCTTAATCTAAAATTTAAGATCATTCGTAACTTTTATCAGTTCCCCAATCTATAAAATTCTGAGACGCGTTCTCATTTCGAATGTTTTTAAAAGCCATTTTCTTTTTATTATTATTATTATTATTATTGCTCTGATTCTTTCGCACGCTTGGGATTTTAACTTCTAAATTGGTCCGCACCAAACTAAGGGATTCTTTAATGTTTTAGCCTCGCCCTCTAGCCTCATTCGTTGGGCTGGAGCTAGCTTCTCACTCATTGGGTTGAGCGCTCGTGACGTAATTCTGTGTATGTTTCCGCGGAGAGATCAAAACTGGCCCGCGCCGGTCGGAGCGGCAGATTTTTGACGTTTTCGGAAGCTAAACAAGTATGTGTCTGGTATTTGTATGACCGTAGAATATTCAACTGGCCCAATAACATCTTAATTCAATGAAGTGAAGCAACGTTAGCCCGAAGGCTATAAGTTTTAGACCCTTTGGGAATCGTTTATATGTTGTTCGTCTTCTAATAAAATTATTTGTCTGGAGATTGGCTGGATTTACTGGAGAAATTCTGTGATCTCATTTCATTGCCTTACTACTTCGCCATACTCGCTAAATTCGACTGCAACTTGCTATATCATTGAAGGACTGCCATCTTTTCATCGAATAGTATTCATCGTAATATCTCAACCTCGTCAAAATGCTACATATATATATATATATATATATATATATATATATATATATATATATATATATATATATATATATATATATATATATATATTGTTAAAAGAATTTAGACACTTTTCTTACATGAATGTTTTGTACCTGTTCAATTGTTACTTTCACAATATTTGTCATTTCCAAATTTTATTTTCACAATAAAATTGGCTTTTTTGTTACTGTTTTTTCATGGGCCTGAATCGTCAGCGCAATGAAAAACCATAAATGGCGTTGGAATGATACACGACGAAAACCGCCAGCGTAAAACATTTGCAAAGTGGGGAAAATACTTTTATTGCAATTAGCAGTTTTTAACGTGCCCACCTTCTCGTCACAGACGATAACGCATTGCATGCAGGAGATTGGTGACAACAATGACAAACTTAACATTGCAGTAAGAATCTGTAGAACTTCACGTTTTGTAGCATCTTTCAATTCTGACAAATCTGTTGCATTTGATATGTACACCTTCAATTTCAGATAACCCCATAATCAGAAATAGAGTGAGGTTGGTGGATTGCGGTGGCCACTAAACTTCAAAGTTACGGGAGATGACTCTATCACCAAAGTGCTGTTGCAGCACTTGTCGAACACATGTGGAGACGTGTGGAGGAGCACCATCTTGCATCCATACAATGTCATTAACGACATTTCACTGCTGCAATTCTGGAAATACGTAATTCTGCAACATTGTTGAATACCGAGCACTTTTGATGGAGCACGTTTTCATACCTGTGGAAGTGACCGAAGCAGTACGTACCTAGAACAAATGTGTTTGCAATGCTGCACCATACAGTCACTTTAGCTTTGTGTAAAGGCGTTGATGCCACATCGTGAGGATTTTCGTCAACCCAGTGAATGCACTTCTTGGAGTTTACATTCCCAGTTAAGGAGAAATGTGCCTCATCCATCCATAATATCCAAAGTGGCCACCTGCTATCTTCATCATATCTGATGAGGAAATAAGTCGCAAAGTTGAAACGCTGTTGCTCGTCTCCAGGTTGCAACATCTAGACACGCCGGAATCAATAAGGAAAAATCCACAGAACAGAACACAGAATCTTGAGCACTGTGCTTTACGGTACATCCAGACTGCAGACAACACTTCTTGGAGTATGCAATGGACCTGTAGTAATCGTATTATGCACAACAACTTCTACAGGAACAGATGGTCGTCCAGATTCCAGTCTATCACATGTGCATCTAGTTTCATCATTTTTTTTTTACCAAATCACAAAGTTTTTACGGAACATGGGTCTCGTCGTAGTTTATGATTTCTCCAATAAACTCACACTGCTTCGGTAGCATTTTCTCCGTTCAGATAAAACAGCTTTATCAATTCTCCTCGTTGTTTCCCCGTAAGTGTCATCTTGTTGGCACGTTCGAACACCTGATTGAAGAAACAATCTTCCCACACTGCTTATTAAACGTTTTGCCCACACAATACTTTGCACAAGGTGTTCTGTGATTGGTGTTTCTACTGTCTGTCTCTGTAAATTATGCAAAGTACGTCACTCAATGCACCTCTTCTCTGCATTGTCATTGGTCCACTTTGGTCCATCTCTGCATTGTCCTTTACAATGCTCTTCTTTGCAAATGTTTTATGCCGGCAATTTTCGTCATACGTGTATCATTCCAACACCAACGTATGGTTTTTCAATGCGCTGATGAATCTGCGCAGGAAAAAGGTGGGTGTTGCCAATCGAAAATTTTTCATTGTAACCGCAACTGTGAGAGCTCTATTGTTTTAAATCAACACAGACTCCAGCGCATACCTTCAAATAACAATATCTGAAATTTCCTTTCGATTGGTTGAGCAGTTAGGCCACTAGGCACACATCGGGGAAGTTTCTTTATGACCACCCTGTATTTCATATCCCAAACCTTTCAATTCTAAGCTATTTAAAAATTAAATTAAAAGTTGTACATATAATAATTTTAAAAAATTTTCTTTTTCAGTTACAATATTGCTTTACACTCATTATGATTTTGATGTGTCAGATATATAAAGCTTATAAGTTTAGAATTAATTTTCTTGCAATATTAATTTTTTTGAGCCAAAATAGAAACTATAGCAAATTTTATGGCATTTTGTGAAAATGCCAATTCTTTTCCAAAAATTTCTGTGAAAATGTCTTTTTCTTCTATTATAGTGGACAGTAAACCTACTTTACATGAGATGGCGCCAATTATTTATTCATATAAAAATTATTAAACTGTATTAAAAATTATTAAATTAAATGTCAATTTTTACATGATTATGTTGGGTAAAAATTATCTCCATTGCATAGGCGTAACTTGGGCTCTAAAACTGGGGGGGGGGGGGGCAAAAGTCTCGAAGCCCTTTTGTAAAAATTTATACATTCCCTCTCCATCCGATCATAGCGTACACACACACACACACTTAAATTAAATACTTAAACATTTTAAATGTTTAACCATATACGCAGAAATAGGAAAAATACTAAGTAACATATTTGATGTTTTTAAAGGAATATTTTAAAATATTGATGTACGACCAATTATATCTCTTATGTCTAATGCAATGTTATATTAGAAAATAGTTCAAACAAATTTAATAAAAATTTGTCAAAGCCTTGGGTTTTCGAATATTTTTTTAAATGGTGAGGGAGGTGGTTGAGATAAATATGTTTAAAGCCTTTATTCAGAGTTGCAACAAATGATGGAAGTTTATAAATAAAAACTCTAGTTAGCGTTCTGATTGGAATGACTTAGAAATTTTGCTGTGATGTATTTTAGGGTACATGGAATAATTTTAGCTTAAGAATTTATAATTTAATATTGTCCTTTAATTTTGACAATTTCGAACTCTACATGTCCTCTTCAGAACGTTTCAAGTGAAAAAAAAAAAAAAAAAAAAAAAAAAAAAACACGACCGAAAACATGTGCAACAGTTATAGATTATGAAATATTTTTCAACACTATTAGAATACTGTTAAAAAAGTTCACTCTTTCATAGAATGAAATGAAATAGCTAAATAAACAATTTAAAAAACACAGAATGCAGTTAAAAATCCATTTCCAAGAATTAAGGGGCAATGACTGGACGCTTTCGCTTTATCCACGACTCCTCGAATATTTATTGAAATTCTTGATGAATAGTCCTTGAAATTCGAGGATCTAAAGTACATGTAACATTCAAGAACAGTAGAAACTGTATACTGCAATTAAAAAATTAAATATTGAATATTTGATAAGATATGGGCATTTGAATGAAATATTTTTTAACTGCGCATGAGCAAAGCATATAACAGATTTTATTTTCATGATTTGTTAGTCAATTCTATAGAGTAACTCATATAAAAAGACCAGTCAAAGATCGTGAAAACTCAAAAAGATACAGGCAATACAGTAAGCTAATTGGTAAATTGAAGAGGAAATCCATTATAATTCAATGGGATTTTTCCCCAATTTGTCGACAAACCTTGTGAAAAGCAAAATCCTCTTAATTTTTGGACAGCAGTGTATAATTAAACTGGAAAAGGCCTAATACAGTTAAAAACATACGTTAGGAATTCAAGTCCATAAACTGAAATGCTTCGTTTTTTTTACGTGCATGCAACTCTGCATATCATGTGTCGAATTTACACTCACAACGTAATGCACTAAAATTCAGTTAATTTTAAAAATGGACACCACAGCTGAAAACGTACTTCCAGCAATTATGGTTCATAGTCAGTCCTATAAACGAAGCTAGTTACTTCATACTCTATAGAAAGAATGCTGTAGACCACCTCAGTGGCAAATATAATTTTCATCATGTTTGATGTATCATAACATCACTAACTAAAATGCACCGCAAACAATTTTCTCCCACAGACTGTAATGTAGCGTAAATTTTTTTTGCATCACTGTAAATGAATTATAACAGCTATATCCGTCATCTTCAATAGGTAATACGTTGTAGTAAGCCTCAATAGCATATATCTACGTTAGAGGTCTGCATGGTCTCGAGCCCCGTCTCATTCACGAGACTCGGTCTGGGCCGAGCCTGATCTTCACTCTCCGATCCGGGACAGATTTATTTTTTCTGGGTCGAGCCGGGTCTGGAATCCATTCCTCCTAGACCAGGAGTCCTCCTAGTCCAGGCCCTGCCCTGACCAAGCCTGTATAAAAATCATACAAAGGCAGCCCTGGCAAAAATCAGTAAAAATAAGGTCCGGCCGAACAGTTTTTGTAAAAAATGCATATATTTTTAAATAACCTTTATGCTACAATTGAAAAAAATTTTTAACGAATAATACATACATTTCTTCTAAGCACACTACTAGGCAGAAAAAAAGAAAAAAAAAAGGATAATAAAGTACAGAAAAACCTCTGAAAAGGAAAATGTCTATGACAGAACCTTGTCTTAATACGGGCAAAGTGAATATAATAATTCGTGCGAAAAGAATATAATACATTTACAACAGACGATGTACCTGCTAAGAATGGAACCTGTGTATAACGGATTTTCCTTCTCTCCGATGCGATAATGTCTTAAAAGATTTTACTGCATAGCATTTTTCAGATTTTTAAGTTTGCAAACCATGAAATGTGTGGATTAACGATATTAATGATAACTCAGATATTTATATACAACTAGAGATTCATTAAAAAATCAATGTAGTTTACATGGGGACAAGCAAGAAGAAATCTAGGGAGGGTCATTATTTTGTTACGGATGTGCCTGTACTTTGCAGCCCAGGGCACATCATGTCAACCTAAAAACCTATACAGAATAATTAAGAAGGCTTGGCCCCTTTAGGAGCTCCATGGGGCTCCAGTGAGCTTGACCACCTGAAGCCCCTGTTTAAGATAAGTTTGAAACACTTAAATGCAAAAAGGAAAAAAAACATAATTAAAATTTGCCTTCCACTGCGGTTCCCATGTCGAAAGATTCTTAGTCACTTATGAAGAATAAATTTTACCTTTTTTTTTTTCAAATCATCAGAGGTAAAGGAAATTTAATTATCCTGTCCCCACACCCTTCACGCCGCCGCATATAGTAGTTTACATTTTTTTCTTTTTCATTTTAAGATGATTTCAAAATATCGTAATCTTAAACTCTACAAAGATAAAGTAAATAAAAACTTGTCCCTGTAATTTATTAAACCAAATTAAATGTAAATATAGAAGAATACTGTTATTCAAAAGTTTCGTTAAAGAAATATAGAATATCACAAATTTTTAACTCCTATTTATACGGTATAGCCACTGACTGATATCTTACACGGCCCGGGAACAATGAAGTCTAGACTCGGCCCATGTCTTAGGACAGGACTAAAACTCGGACCCGGTCTGGCTCGGCTCAAGTCCAATGAAATCAGTTTCTGGTTTCAGGCCAAGCCTGGTCCTCTGCAGACCTCAAAATCCCCCCCCCCTCTCCCCGATCCCATGTTGGGCTCGCATTTATTTAGTTTTGTAAAAATTATAGTGATGTTGTACATTTGTTTAGCCTAATCTTTAGAAATTTAATTTGGTTTAATAAATTAGAGAGATTTTTTTAAAAATCTATCTTTTAGATAGCTTTCATTACAAAAAGCTACCTATTGCAACCGTTCGGAGGAAACAAATTCCAAAAAATTTTGGCATATTTTCACCGATCATGACCTCCAGACCCCCCAAAACCACCCTAAACAGAACTTTCTTTATATTCCTGTTACGATGAATCTCCCCAGTGAAATCCTGTGAAGTTCTATGGGCACCATGAATTATTAATCTGTGACTGGCACCTTGAAATAGGGGTCAATAAAACTGAGCTGCGCCGAGTGGCACCCGTCTGGCACGTCAACCGTCGCACCCAAGTCCTGACGGACTTTTAACGCACACTACCAGGAGGGTCCTCCTGTATGCGCTGCGAACGGTGGGAGCACTGCCACCTGCGCCTCTCTCTACCCTTTCCTAAATGAATTGACGACAAAGGTCGATGGAACATGCGGTGGAGCCCAAACTTCGAAGACACCACCACAAAACACTTAAGGAGTTGCTGGAGTTCTCCGACGGCTTGGTAGGTGGAACTTCAAAGAGTGAACCGGCTCCTAAGCCACATTCACAGCCTAAGAGGGACTGCTCAGACGAGGAGGCCAAGTCTGTAGAGCATAGGTGTCCCTCCCGGTACCTTTATTAAGGTTTAAAAAAAAATACAGTTTCAGCTGGATCTGAGCCCCTTGGAAAACGCGACAGGGGACGGGTGAATTGTAATGGGCCATTATTGCCCAAAATTCACAGAACAAATCCCTTGCTGCCGGAGAACAGATCTCCCTCACGACACGGGGTGGCGAGGTGCCCAGGTTCTTGAAATGGTTTGAGAATGATGTGCCGCACAGCACCTGGTTATCAGACAGCAGATAAGCTAGAGGGTTGCGTGCCAGAAACATGCTCTCTTGCGACAAGGGGTGCTGTGGCATCGCCAGAGTAACACTATAACTCTACTCGCGACAAGGGGCAATGCCATACGAGGGAATGAGAGTTGCTCTGGGTACAGACTAGCTTGTGAGGTTGGAAATGTGTTCTAAGTATTGGTGGATGTGTTTGAGTTTGTTCAGAAGTGTGGATCTAGAAAGAATATTTTGTAGCCATCCCTTAGGGGGAGTGGCTGGATGTTTAATGTGCCAGCGTGCAGTAAGTGTGCATTCGTGGTAGGCGTGAGTAGGAGATCCCACCTCGCCACACTCACACCTATTAGATCCTGCACAACCAAATTTGTGGAGGTATGATTTAAAGGGCACGTGTCCCGTTAGGAAGCTTGCGGTGTATGGTGTGAGGTGATATATGTTAAGTGAGACTGTGGGGATTAGGTCAAACGTGTGCCTGCCCTTATCAGTGAGTTCCCAGTACTCCTTCCATTCCGAGATGATCCTGGATTTCAGGACCCTCTTGATGAACGACTGGGGCACTGGGAGGTGGTGATCAATGGATGTATACTTGGTGGCTTGTTTTGCGAGTTTGTCCGCGTACTCGTTGCCAAAAGTGCCTTTGTGCGCTGAGACGTGGCCGAGATGTGTTCTGTACAAGAGACTTTTGAGTTTTAATTTAATATTTAGTACGAGTGGGTTAGATGTTCTAGGTGCGTGGATGGCCTGCAGTCCAGACAAGCTATCACTGAAAATGGAGACCTTTGCTCTAGGTTGACCCTCTAGCCACTCTAGGGCGGAGAAGATTGCAAATAGCTCTGCCTGGAAGACAGAATTGTTATCTCCGAGCCTACAGGCTCACTGATCTCCAACGACCCTTAATTTACCACGGCTTCCGATCATCGAGTCCTAAGAAGGAAGGAAACGACTTGTTCATCGGCCGCGGCGAGCAGGGGAGGCCTCTCGCCAGCTCGGGACTTCGAGGAAAAGATTCCCTGACGCATAGACACGCCCTGGGCCCTGGCTAAGGTTGTCCCCCCTCGTGGTTTACCCCACCAGTGGCTGTGAGGTTCTGCTCTCAAAGCTGGTAGACGGGAGGTGCTGGGTTCAAACCCCTGTCGCACTCGTCGACCTAACCGTTTGGAGAGTTCTTCGAACCTTGTCGTAAGTACGGGTTAGGATCCCTTAGAAAGACCCCTACGGAAGGCATATCCCCCCTACGGCCTATATTCCAAGAGTATATAATTGGCAATCATAAATCAATCAACCAACCACCTCCTCCCAGTGGCTTTGCTTCCGGCTAACCCTGCAGTGATAGGGGTCGATATACCCGGGAGGGTCAGAGAGTTGTATTCATATTATTCCAAGGTTACTTTATTTTAAAGAAAATGACAATAGTCAAAGTCTAGACAGTAATCAAGAGACAGTATCCCAAAGTATCACATACGTTGCAAATAAACAGCTCGATAACAGAAAAGGGAAAATAAGTTCAACTTTTCTGTTAAAAAAAAAAAGAGCAGAGGAACTATTTTTACTTGAACTTTGACTATGGCATTAAAATTTTTGTTAAGAAGAAAGACAGACATTATTGCTATGAACGTAAAAACATTAATTCTGGGTATTTTGAATTATCCACTATTTATTCTATTTTGCATCCAAAATAGCAAATAAATGGTTAAATTAAAACAAAGTAAAGAAAATTGAAATATAAAACTAGGCTTTAGCCACTAAACAATGCAAAAAACTGGAGGGGCAAAAGGTAAGTCTTGCCCCTGCTCCTGAAAAACTAGGGGGGCATATGCCCACCCTTGCCCCCGCCAGATTACGCCCATGCTCCATTGCCAATTTTAAGCAGAAATTCTAAAAATTTCTTATTCATCTGGTCATGATTGCAAATTTTTTATTAATTTTACATTTTCTTCTAAACAGGACGTCATTTTCACTTGTACACACACAGAAAAAATACTAATTTAGGTGGACAAAAATAAATTAAAAAAATTGTTTCAATATCTAATATAAATTATCTTTAATACCTATCGAGGTGAGGAAAATGAATAGTTATGATGTAACATTCAACACTGTATTACAGATTTTACACTGTATTACATTTTGCCTAAACTTGTCCAGTCTGCAATACATGAGGGCAGGGGTGCAGAATATGTCCGATCCGGCGATCTAAGATTGGGGGAAATTTTAGTCATCTGGAGAAATTTTTCAGAAAAATATACAATTGATTTAAATTTTAACAATGAATTACATAATTCCCCGAGATAGAAAAATGTTTCCCTACAAATAAAAAGATTCGTATGGCGACTTTCACAAAATCGATCTGAGAATAATATGTACCGTATATACTCATGTATAAGTCAAGAAATTTTGGAAAAATAATCTGCTTCAAAGGGGGGAGGGGTGGTCAACTTTATACATGGGACAAAAAAGTCAAAATTTATTTTTGGAGTAGAAAAAAGCCGATGTTCCGGAGTAATTATGCAATTGCAATATTCGAAATTTCTAAGTTCTTTTCTAATGAATAACCTTAGAAAACAATTTTAAAAGATATAATTTTCTGACAAAAAAAAAATCAGGAAAGAGAAAACTTTAGAAAGAGAATCAAATCAAGAAGATCTCACACCCATCACTGGTAGAAAACTCACTACAAGCTCTCACTGAGTAGGTGAGCAAAAATAGAAAATAATTTAAATTTAATAATGAAAAAAATATTTTTAATCTATAGACAACTTTGAAGAAAATTATTCTAAAAACTTAATTTAATAAAATAATCCTAAATTCTGAAAAGAAACCATCACTTTTAGATCAAGACATCGGTACCAGAAATACTTTAGCTCCTTGAAAACTGCTCGAAAATTTAGTAACTGTGTTTGTGAATCTGTTGGCTTTATTATTGGAAAACACATTTATAACAGAACCCTAAAATCTGATAATCTCTTTCATGAAGTGTTTATATCATGGAATGACCACCAGTGCATAAAGCTACGGAACTATTAAAAGCATCCTTAAACAGATATTTTCATGATGAAACTTATCATTTTACTAGATTTTTTTCAAGAAACAGACTCAAGATCTACAAAACATCAAAAATGATTGACAACATCCACAAAGAGAGTGGAAGATTGCAGTTTCTCAATAATTGACAATTTATCAGAAAAGGTAATCAAAAACATTGTATTTGTTGGTTAAAACTGTGCATTTATTAATAAATATTAGGCATAAGAATTAGATTAAAACTTACATTGCATTAACTTAATTTACCTTTCCAATAACTAGGCATGTTACAAGTTCTGTCTATAGGTTTTTAAAAATGCGACTTGTATGTTGCAAAATTTACTATACCTATGGTAATGTAGCCTATGTAAGCCTATAGCATATCATAACATTTTGGGGAAATTTTTATATGGATTGGGGGAAATGTTGGGAGTAAAAACATTTGCTGCACCCCTGCATGAGGGTGCAGTTGTCGAAATGTGTTTCAACTAATTTTTCTCTTATTTAATAACTATTTACAAGTAGGTTGTTAAATATGTATTTTTGTCTTGCAATGTTATTAGTTTTGTGATTATTTACAGAAATTCTAATAAAATAAATATATAATGATGATTTTACGAAAACTTCAAGAAGATTTACAGAGAAATGCATGATAAATGTGCTGAAACAGTTTTTAAATATAAGAATTATTTTAAGCATTATTTAATGTAATGTTGAATTGGTCAAGATATTGACACATACTACACTGTTAACTAAGTTTTATAAGATCGAAAACTATCCACAGCAATTTAAACATCTTTTGCAGGCACATACTTAACTAAATAGTGGTGTGCAAGGTCCAGTCTTTTTTTTTTTTAAATTCTAATTTTTTAAGTTTTTTTTTATTTTTTAAAATTTTAAATTTTATTATCTGAATAGAGATTTAATTCATAGTTTGAAATAGCTTTTTTATTTACCTGCTGTTGACAGATTTCAAAAAGTACAAATAATAATATTTACAAACACTTTCAATTGAAAAATATATTTACATGTGAAAAGCATTTAGTGCTGAAAATTATACCAGATTTAAAACAGTATATTTAAAATGCCATATTTAAAATGATTTTCTTATAGCGTCATAATGAAAGTCCAGAAGGCAGTGAGATCTTTTACTTACCAATTTTATGCAATCTGACTTTCAAATGTGAATTGATCTTACTTAATCAATTATGGAAACGCGACAGTGGTGGGCGTGGCCTCGGGCACAAAAAAATCTTCCAGTCAAAGGGAAATGGCAACCAGATTATAGAAGATCACCACTAGTTGTGATAATATCATTCAATCTTCCATAATCAGTTAATATTTTTAAAACAGCGAAAATTAGTATGCTTTTAGAGCCAGCAGGCTGTTGACGGAGTTTGGCGAGCATAGCTTATAAGGGGCACAGGCCCCTAGTGTTATACCCAGTGGCAGAACTATCTTCAAGTGTCTGCAATGCTAATAATTGTTTTCAAAAATAGTCTGCAATACGCAATATATCATATAAATCTATTCTTGTTGCTGTTGTAGTTGTAGTGCTAATTAATTAAAGCATCAACATTTATCAGTCTTTCCGAGCAAAATAAAATTCTGAAATTCACAGCAAACATTCTGAAAGGTTACAGCAGAGTGGGGGAGGGGAGAAAATCCCCTCTCGGCAATAATTATTCTTGTTGCAGGTTGGATTAACTCTGCTTTTGATTCGAGTCGATTTCAGGCTGAGTGTAGATTCTTGCAAATTGGGTTCAAGTTAACCAGATTTTTCTAAAGTTAGTTCAGTATATTGTTTCAGATTAAAAACTATGCCTATATTAATAAGCATAGAACTTTGTGTGTGAGCTGTTTTCTAAAAGAATGCTGCATCTTTTCCAGGACTATTTCACAAAATTCACTTTTTTTCCGTGATCCTTTGACGAAATTAGCAGTTTTTTCCACGATTCTTTGACAAAATTGGCATTTTTTCTGCGGCCATTTGATGAAATTTGCGTCTTTTCTATGGCCCTTTGATTAAATTCGCATTTTTTCCACTATCCTTCAACGAAACTCATGTTTTTTTTTAATAGTCTTTTGACGAAAATCAAGTTTTTCCGCGGCCCTTTGACGAAATTTGTGTTTTTAATGCAATCTGTCAATGAAATTAGGCCTTTTTCCAGATCCGTGATGAATTTCGCGTTTTTTCTTTGGCTTTTGGACAAAATTTGCATTTTTTCTTTGGCCTTTGGACAAAATTTGCATTTTCTCTTTGGCCTTTGGACAAAATTCGCGTTTTTCCCGCGATACTTTGATGAAATTTGCCGTTTTTTTAAATACTTCGACGAAATTTGCCTTTTTTCGAAATACTTTGACGAAATTTACCCTTGTTTCGAGATCCTTCGATGAAATTTACCGTTTTTTTGAGATCCTTCGACGAAATTTGCCTTTTTTTCACGATCTGTTGGCAGAATTCTCCGTTTTTTGCGATCCGACAACGAAATTTGCCGTTTCTTTGATGAAATTGTCCGTTTTTTCCTGATCTTTCGACGAAATTAAAAGTTTTTTCCACGATCCTTTGACGAAGTTGGCGTTTATTCCGTAGCCCTTCGGCAAAATTCTCATTTTTTCCACGATCCTTCAATGAAACTCATGTTTTTTTCACGGTCTTTTGACGAAATTCATGTTTTTGTCACGGCCTTTTGACTAAATTTGCGTTTTTTTGCGATCTGTCAACGAAATTAGTCATTTTTAGCGATCTTTAAATGAATTTTGCGTTTTTTCGGCGATTCTTCAACAAAATTTGTTGTTTTTTTAACGATCCTTCGACGAAGTTTGCCGTTTTTTCACGTAATTTATGCGCTATAGTGTGTCCGCAGCATCGCTGCATGTTTTTAGTCAGCAGGTGCCTTAAAAAGTCTGCAACGTGTACATTCTGCCACGGGGGTGTTATATACATAAAACCACTTACATAAGTTCCAATGAGTTTGAAAAAGCATATTATCATTAAAATTCCGTATTTACAAACTAGTTCTAGGAAAATGTAATTAAGTTTCCAAAATGATTTTAAAATAAATACAGAGATTGGATATCTAGACAAATTAAAATCATTAACATTTTTCGATTAGCTTATAAAATATAAGAAAACAAAAACTGATTTTTTTTTCTTTGTAAACCTGAAACATCTCCCCCCCCCCTCCCCTTCAAACTTGTTTTTCTCTGTATCTTTAATATTGTTACTGCATCATGCATGAAAACTTACACTATTTAGTAAATAAATGTTTTTTTTTTTTCCTACCTCACAGCATTTTAAATAAAGCCAGCAACAGTTTTGATGAGCTCAGTGATGAATTTTACTATTTATTAGCATGATGAAAAAGATTGTCTATAAAAACCCAAACAAACAAAAAAAAAATATGTGCAAGAAATATGGAGAAGTTTTATTTCCTTTTAGATTCCAGAATTTAATAAAATAAAATTAACGAACTCTGATATTCATATTGTGGATGGAGAAATATCCAACACTGTAAGCCTTGTTATGACTTTTGTCAGAAGAAAATCATTGATTTTTCTTTTATTGCAATATAGAAAACATTTGCAGCAAATTTTGTGACTGACTAAGGAAATTTGGTATTAATTGCTAAATTTCACAATTTCTTATGCGACCTCTTGGCGAAATTCCTAATTTTTTTTTTTTTAATCATTAGACAAAAGCCACAATTTTTTTCCACATTTGTTTAACGAAATTAACATTTTTTTCCCTGCAACAATTTCGTGAAATTCCCATTTTTTTTCTTCTTCTTTCGACCATTTGATGAAATTATTAGTTTTTTCCAAATGACCATTTGATGAAAGTCGTGATTTTTTTCCTTGCTGATTGGCGAAATTCGTTATTTCTTTCTGCGATTGTTTGATTAAATTCATGATTTTTTTCCCCCTCTACAACTGATTGACAAAATTTGCAGTTTTATTCCGCAAAAGCAATCGATGAAATTCACATTTCTATTCTGGAAGTGATTGACAAAATTCGAGGTATTCTTTCATAAGTGGTTGATGAGAGTCATGATTTTATTTTGCAAGCAAATGACGAAATAAGCAGATTTTTCAATGACATTTTCACAAAATTTGTAACCAATTGACAAAATTCACAATTCTTTTGTGACCGACTGAGGCATTTCAAAATTTTTTCATAATTGACAGGCAAATTGAATTTAACGAATTCGGCAAAAAATAAATAGTGACCTCTCACTTATATGAAATGAACTACAATAATATTTTAATACCACAATTTTTTTACATTAATTTTTGCTTTATTTAATTGACGAAATTGTAAGTAAAATATTTCTTTTTAAAAATACTGGTATAAGAAAGTAATTTCTGTACATTGCATTAAGTGAGAGGTCACTTTAATTTGCAGAATTATGCTAATTCGTGGTAGAATAACATGCCTATATCTTGTGTCTGCCTGTAAAAACATGTGTGACCTATAAATTTAATGAGTGGGACCCAAGTTTATTCTCTTTTCAACACAAATTTTTGCACTATTGGCCAATTACGTTCTGCCGCTGCTGCTGATTTCATTCGCACATCAACATAACTTTTATTGATTCTGCAGAAATTGCAAATAGATTTTTCTTTTATATTGGAAATCTGCAGATATGCGGAAAAGCGGTATTCCTGCAAAAATAGGGCATTCTTCAGCAAGGTAAATAAATTCTGCTGACTATAATGCTGTGCAAATGAGTCTATGTGCTATGACCATTATTTAACTTTATTTTATGTTTGTCTAGGGCAAATTTTGTAACTGATTTTCCTTAAATGTTGCAAATTACTTCATTGTCTATGACAATATAATATTCATGTATTTCCAGAACCTGAATAAAGGCTCCTAAAGCACAGGACAGGGTCCAGGGTCAGGGACAAAGGCATTCTTTTAGGTTTTTCATTGAAATAATATATCCATTCATCAATTTTGCACAAACTTTGCATTTGCAGACAAGTTCATAGTTCATGAGAATGCAAATGCAATATTCTCACAGTTTTAAGACCATTCCTCGTCAAGGGCATGCTCCAGGGGCAAAATCATTCCTTTAGATTTCTAAATGTGAAATTACACATCTAAAAAACTAATTTTGTTCAAATTTTGCATTTAAATATTTTAGGGTCGTACCTATAACTAGAGTCGAACTACCGGGACAAAAAACCTCTGTTCCATTTTTGTTTGAAATCTTATATCAATAAAGAAAAAGTTGAATTAAAAGTTGACCAAAAAAATCAAACCTTACTAATATAATAAATATTTACCAAATGTGCAGAAATATGTGAAAAATTATCTTTAGATATATTTCATTTTTCTGTCAGTCTCAAAATATTCTAAATGTTAAAAATTGCATTAAAGAATTAAAAAAAAAATAAAAAAATAAGAAAGATGCCAAATGGGAGGAATTAAAACACCAAAAGCATTCTCTTGTTTTGAAGGCTATAAATCATGTAGAATGATCAAACACTTGATCATTAATACAAAAAAGCACAAATTGCAGAACTTATTCAAGAAACACACAAATTTTTGTAAATAGTTCAAATAACTTTTTATTTTGTTTATATATATTTACATGATCTACATTTACTAATAATTTTAACAAATTGTATAACAACTTATTTACGATACCACATCTGCACACTGTTCATTCGCTTGATTTTTTTCTGCAATTGAAGAACTCCATATAACAAAGCTTCGGCAGTAGGGGGACATCCTAAAACAGAGTTTAAAATAATTAAATATAATCCACCAAGATACTAATTTAAGAAAAAAGTTGACAAAATGAATTTATTAAAATATACAGGGTGTCTCTAAAGTCTTCATCCAACTTTAAAATGCTTTACTGATTTTAAAATAAAGAATACAAATTTTCTACAAATAATTGAAGAGCTGTTAGTCAGTTAATTTCCCAATTTACCTTGTTAATATTAAACCTATAGACGTGGATGGGATGCATTCGTACATTTAAAATATCTCCTCAGAAAATTAATATTTTAAACTTCTTTTTTCTTTGTACTCTTCTTAAAAGATGTCTCTTTCTTACTCAGTTGTCAAAATATTTCCTAAATCTACACTTAAATATTTTACGTGTTAAAAGCTCACAAACTGTGAGTAAGATTTTAACACTTTACATAAAATTAAGTATACATTTTAGAAATATTTTGACAACTGAGAAAAAAAAAAAAAAAAAAGACATCTTTTAAGAAGAGTATACAGAAAAAAGAAGTTAAAAATATTAATTTCCAGAGGAGATAGTTTAAATATACAGATTAATTCTATGCTCATAGGTTTAACATTTGTGAGTGGAGTTAATATTATGTAACAAAAACTAAATTTTGAGAAAATTGAAATGAAAACTTTTGTTGTAAATTTAATTGATTTATTTTCTTCTCAGTAATGCATATGTTTGAAATATCAACAGGTGGTACTGAACTTTCCAAGAAAAAAATATTAACATTTAATTTCTAAGTGTTAAAATTTATTAATATTTAAATTACTAAATACAAAAATATAAAAAAAAATAAACCCTCTTATCTATTAGAATCTTAGTATTTTAGCTTTAAAATATGATAGATTACATATCATAACACTTGCATCTATAAAATAAAAGAATTTTTGAGAAAAATGTGATACATTCTTCCACACAGCTCTTCAATTATTAGGTAGATTTCGTAAGAAATATTACCTATTACATTCTCACCTAAGTTGGAATTTTTGAAAAATTTTTGCAGATCTATGCCGATCATGACTCCCAGAACCCAAAACCACCCTCAGTTCAAAACTTTATATATCTATCTATCTATCTATGTCACTTTTTTCTTTTTTATGGACATGATAACTGCAATAATTCTGCACAGATCTCTTTGAAACTGATACATAAAATCAAGGGGCATAAAATCTCGGTCAAGTTCGTTAATGGGCAAAATCGAAGCTGGGGGGGGGGGGGGCTTTTTGTAAAAACAGAAAAATAAAATAAAATTTCTTAATTATGATACGTATCGAATCCGTTTGAAGTTATTATTACTTCTAGGAGAAGGGCCGAAAATTTATGTATGACAGATTTTTGATATCATTAAAAATGGCCCCAAGGGGGGGGGGGGGGTTTAGAAGAAATAAAGTCATAACTTCGTCAATTCCCAAGATTTCAAATCCGCTTAAATTTATTATAAATCCTCTTAATATTATCTAAAACTTTTATATTGACAAGTTTTTTATAGGACCAACTCTTATAGCAAAAAAAAAAAAAAAATTAAAAAAAAAAAATCCCTGCTGGTTCCGCCTACAAACAAGTTAGGTTTCAAAGTAGGTGGTTCCAGCTGCCGCATCATAGTAAAAAGGTATTTGCTCAGCAATTCCCAACAAACAAGCGCCCCACGGTCTGCGTCTTCGAAATCTACCTGTGCCTGTAGGCCGAGCCGTCAGGGATTTTTGTAATTATGTTTTGAACTAATATTCTCAATGTGGCCTCTGTCAGCCTTACAGCCATAGTTAAGTCATACCATCATTAAAGAGTCATTATTGTATGTGCCTCATCTATCAAACACTTTGTATGAGTTGAAGATGTGCGTTACAGCAGCATTTAATTCTGGTATAGTATGCATGCTGCATAATGAGAAAACTCAACTACTTATTTAATGCATGCTGTGTTGCCAAAAGAAACCTTATAAACATCTGTGAGAATTTCATTGAAAATTTTATATAATTACAACTGTTTTGCACCTTGCAGCAGACTTGTATTGTTTATGAAGTCAATAAAATACTTTGAAATCATATGAAGACTTCAGAGACAATTGGTTTTCTTTATTATTTTCGGTACTAAGTTCTTTAAACTCTTTTTTCAGAAAACTAAGTTCTTTATACGTTGCATTTTCGGCAAGAATGACCCTAATTTTCATGATTATCTATTAACTCACATAACATAACAATGAAATTTCCAGTAAAACTAAATAGTTCAGTAATTTAAAAAACACTAATTTTTAAAAGCAAATGATTAGGCAAATGCAAGGCATAGTTTAAAAGTTGAGATGTTTATTTTCTGCATTTTTTAAAAAGGTGTATTAATTTAAAGTAGTCTGATGTGCCAATCCCAAAACTTTCTTCTATCTCAATCATGTTAATACTTCAAAATTCGCTATCACAGCACCAATAAAATCAATATTTTTCATTATTCTATTGTATGTCAGCTGCTTGCAAAGTGCTGGGTTACCTGCATGCGAAGTACCCATCATTGTATGAGCAGCCAATGTATAACACAAATGAAAATTCAAGAAAATCTCACAAAAATTGCTATCACAGCACTCCTTTCGGCAGAATATCCCCAAATTCAAGTGGGACCTGCTGGCCATAGCCAAAAACCTATAAATGAAATTTGGTTCAATTTTACGAATAACTTCATATATTTTTGAAGATACAAAAAGAAGACACACACATGGACAGACAGACATTTTATTTTTTTCAAGAACTCTGAGCCCTAAAATGTGTAAATTCGTCGAAAATCGGAAGTCGAATTTTTTTTTTGATTACAATACTTTCTTCTATTATAGATAGAAGAAAGTAGAAAGAAATCATGATTGTATTCAGTTACCAGGTAACATTTGTATCCATCAACACTTTAAAGATATACTAAAAATGTTGAGATATTTTCGATCAAGGTTGTATTTGTATCCTGACAATGCTAAAATACTTTTTATTATTTTAACAAAATCATACTGATTGGTAAATAATTCATCTGAATTATAATTTTCCCAAGTGAGTGAAAATGTGTCCATGCTGGGACTTGAACCCGGAACCTTTTGTCTTTGATTGCAAATGCTCTACGAATCAGTATGATCATGTTAAATTAATAAAAAGTGTAATTACACATCCATTGTTTATTGAAGTTCCTTTACCTGAGGTTTACTCTGTTGAGCTGTTTCAAATAACAGACCAGATGTCATTACCAAATGGTTGTCTGAGTGAATTGTGTTGGCTGGAATGTTGTCCAGACAGATCAATTGGAAGAGCATTGGCAATTAAAGCCAAAAGGTTCTGGGTTCGATTCCTAGCCTTGACACAATTTCACTTAGAAAAATCACTACTCACAATGCTAAAATATTCAATTACTTTAAATTTTTCAGTTCTCTACTGTTACGGTTGGTTTCAACCAATTTTTTTTTAATCTACATTAATTATTTAAATCACTTTCTCTACATTTATTTAAAAGCACTCTTTTTTCTTCTGTTTCTAATAAAAATTTAAATAAATAAAAGTAATTGTAATAATAATAATAAAATCAGTTTTTATTTTTTCTTCTTTCTTTTTCTTTTTGCAAAGTAAATTCAACGTTTATAGTCTAGCTTTGCTTCCTGTTTTCAAATACGAAAGATAAATAGCAGGGAGGGAGGTTTCTCAGTAAAAGACCACACATAGTGTATTGGGCAGTCGTGTACGTTTTCTCCCATACCCTTGAATCATGTGTTGTAGTCACCTAGTCTAGTTTTGGTTAAAAGAAAGACCGTCCGCCCTGTATAGGAATTACGTTATCTTATGAGTGTACTATATACGCAATTAGGCTTTGTAAGCTTACGACAGGCTTCAATGGGCTCTGCTATCAGGCGGATAGCTGGCGCCCAGGTCAACAGAGGCTCACAGGACCCCCTTCAGCACACGCCATGGGGGTGAAACATGGCTGCCTTCCCCCATGAAGCGGCTGGCAGGGTGGAACGACAGGCTGGTGCCTTCAAGGAGAGTCCATTTTCCCTTTTGTTTCCATTCCCGTACCCCTGGCGGAGTGGATCGGTCCCGTTTTTCAAGCAGCGCGGGAGAATGAATGTTTACAGTAGTTTTTTGCTTGGCCGTGATACTTGTCGTTTGGCTCGTAAAAAAAAAAAAAATTACGAATTATCACTTGGCTCGTAAACTGACTTGTTACTCGTTGCTTTTGATCGGAGTGTTGTGGTTGTGGATCTTGAACGGCTTGTGTACGAGTACCAGTGTTTTATGACGGTACTTAGAATGAAGCAGATTACTTATTGCTATGACTACCAATTTTTAGTAAATGAATACTCGAGTAACGTATTACTTGGAGTGAGACCCTCTACTTACTGTCTTGACTTCTAAACTATGGAGTTGTTGATATTTCTAATGGGTTGTTAATTTCAATACGGTCAGTGCAGCAACGAAAGAAGAGTGGGGTTTCGCCTGCGAGGAACGCGCGATGTTTTTAAAACCCCAGTCGGCGGGTTATACCCTTTCTATCGAAATCGTTGGAGAATAGCAATCTTCAAAACAGACAAATAGGTTTGTGAAGCAAGTCGCAAATCCTTTTTTATATACTGCTAAGATTAAAGATGAGGTATTGAAGTAAAATTCGACTGAATATATATTGTCTCATGAATTGATATCCTCAAAGATGTGCCTGCCATTAGTATCATACTCATATTAAAAACTCATTACTGTAGACAGTGAGCCGTTTTGGAGTGTTTCAAAAGAAAAAAAAAGATTAGTGAATCTTCGTCGGATTGTCGACGTAATTGGCCACGGGTTGACAGACTATGTTGATGAGTTAAACAAATCAAATTGGGACTCCTCTAAGATGTGCCTGCTATGAATATCAGATTCCTAATATATATTTGTAAGTAATACAACTTCCTGAGTTGATTTCATTTTTTTTTTTATTATTGATGTTTTATATATATGTATATATATATATCCAAAGAGTATACTTTAAGTGTGTTATTTCCATAAACTCAATAGGTTGCTTATTTGTGTTATTAAGCTTGGAAGAAATGTTTTGATAAAGTTTAGAATCACATTATTTTATTGAAAATAATTAATACCTAATTTTTATAGAGTTGATCATCCTTCTAATTCTGATATTATTCTAGTTTTGAGAACCTTAATATTTGACTTAAAGATACTTAATAATCAACATTGATCAACTTATATTGTTTGTCACCATAGTTATATTTCTTTTTGAGAATTACACTGTTTTTATAAATTTTAATTATTCAAATAAAGACTGTTTTCTCTTATTCTCAAATATAGTATGTTTTTTTTATATGATCTTTATTTAGTATTCTTATATCTACAGCAATCCTATAAGTGAGGCTTGACCACTCAATTACTGTGAGTAAGATTATGAAAGCTATGATCTTACTAAATTAATATTTTTTTTTAATTTCTTAAATTTTAAATTCATAGTAATAATTTATTTGAAAATTAATTGAGGCTTACGTTAGGTTATTAGATGTAATTATTGTTCCTATCTCAGTAATGGATATACTGATAATTGATGCTAAAATAAAATTAAGTCTAATTTCTTAATTGATTAATCTAAATTTTATTTATCCTTTCTTTGAAGTATTATTCAAAACAAACAACAAAATGGTTGTTTTTTAACAAAAAAAAAAAAAAAAAAAAAGTTTTTCAGTTATTATATAGCCACTATACGATTCCTGGTTAACCGATCTGATCGTGTTCGCAATCTCCATAGTTGTTCTAAAATTTTGTACATCATCATATCCCTATTCTATTAACGGATTTAACTCCTTCTCCTTTTGGTCCTCATATTGGAGGAATTTCAGGTTATCTGCATTTTTCCAAATTATATGATGATTACACTTTTGTTAATTTAATGTGTATGGAGATTTGAGCTTGATCGGGTTGGAGTGGAGTTGGGTGTTCTTTATGCAATCCAGTATGCTACTTGATTTAGAAATCTGTTGCCCCTTACTACACTTAATACTGTCTTAAAATAATGAGTTCAAAATTATCATTGTTATATTAACCTATGCGGATTTTTAAGTTTTGATATTTTGTTTAGTTTAATATAATTTGCTCCCTTTTCCATGGCAACAGATTTCAGTGGAGCTAATCAGGGTATACTTATTTTTTTTTTAAATATTTAATTGTCAAGTGAAGATTGAGTAATAAATGTGCTTTTTTAAGTTTAAGTAAGTTGTGTTTTAGAAAGAACCCCAAAACCCACAACAAATGGAGCCGTAACAATTCGGTCTCTGGGTTATTGATTTTTTTTTACTTGTATGTATTTATGTATCAAAGAGCAACTGGGTGTTTTTGCAATTAAAATTTTATTTATATGTTCAAGTGTAAAAAGAGGTCTAGGCTCTCTCTCTGTGCTAGTAAGCGACAATTCCCAGTCAAAATTATGTCTTGTGAGCATAACCTTTTCTTATTTACAAAAAGCATAGTCCTGTACTTAAGTTTTATGTATTTATAAGGTTTTCCTTTCCCCTCTCTTTTTCTCATTTTTAAGTTGTTCCCCCCCCTTTTTTCATTTTTTTTTGGTTTGTTTGTCATTTTCTAACTCTAACTATGGCTGATAAGCACTCGGAAGCAATTGCCACTATTCAGCGAAAAAATGCTTTAGTGGATAATTTGTCTAATATTCCCCCATTCAATGGAGAGGCCAGCTCAGTCTGCTTCTCAGATTTTTCTGAGAAATTTGAGAGTTTTTCAAAATTATTCGACTGGACTGAGGAGGAAAAGAAGTTTGTTTTACTTGCTAGACTTTCAGGAGCTGCTTCTAGGCGAATAAAAATTCACAAAGCAAAAACATCTGATGAGCTATTAAAAATCTTAAAAGAGAGTTATACTTCACAGACCACACCAGATGTTGCACTCAGTCACTTTCTAAATTTTAAACAGCCACCCAATATGAGTGTTCAGGAGTTTTATGACAAGGCATATGATATGTCATTAAGAGCCCTTGTAATTGAAGGTATCCAGGGTGAAGTAGTCGATAAAAGCCGAACGGCTCTACTACACTCCATGCTGTTGAGCAATCTTACACCAGAAGTGCGAAAGGGGGTAATTGCGAGAAATCCACAATCCCCAGAAGAAGTTCTCAAAATTGCACTTCTGGAAGAAAAAGCTTATAGAAGCATTAACCCTTTTTACAACCACCGCGAGGAAATTCTCAACCCAAATTTAACCCAAAACCTACCCTGTGCTGCAGTTTTTCAGCAAGATAGCTCACAAAAGAAGGAGATAGACCAGCTGAAATCACAAATTGATGTTTTAGCAGCAAAGATAGACAGTTTAGTTGATCTTAGGGCTAGGGATATGCAGAAAAAAAACCAAGAGGTAAGACCCGTAACCTGCTATAAGTGTTCCGTACAAGGCCACTATGCCAGAGATTGTCCACTAAATTTTGTCGACTATAATTTTAGAAGGGGAGGTGGTCAAAATTTCAGGAGCCGTGGGCAAAATTATAGAAACAGAGGTGAAAATCCTAGAGGGAACCACAATCAGCGAGGCGGATATAGGGGAAGAAGAGGTGGTTATTACCAAAACAATAGGAGTACAGCTGCGAACAGAAATGAGGAGCAGGCGGTAAATAACACCCCAGTAGCTAACAATGAAAGTGAGGCTTTAAACTATTAGTGGCCGGATCAAATGTGGTCAAGTCGATCCCCAACAGGCCCCTGGACCCCCCAACTGTGTATAGTATGTTTCAGCCCCAATCGTATACATTACCAACTGCAAGAATTTACATAAATAAAGTTTGCCTGAATGCATTATGTGACACTGGTTCTGCAATTAATCTCCTGAGTGGTACGGATTGTAACTATTTAGAGAATTTTGAAACGGAGAATTGCAATATCCCCATTATGACTGTCACCGGTGAGAAAGTTCACCTAAATAAGAAAGTATTTTTAAAATTTGTTTTTGATAATGTTCAATGTCAAGCTGAATTCTATGTAGTGGAAGGTAAATTAGCAGAGGAATTTAATATGATTTTGGGAATGCCATTTCTGAAAGAGTACCGGGCAAGTATAAATTGTGATACAAATGCTGTCGCTCTTAAAGTGCCAGCTGCAGGCCAATGTAAACAAAGCGTAGAAACCCCAAGTAATACTTCAGGGTCTAATACTTGTCTTGCTACTAATTCTGTAAATATTTCTAACTCTGTATATAGTGTAAATTCAAATAATAATTGTATAAATAATGATTGTGTTGAAAATAATTCTATAAATATAAAATGTGTCAACAAAGTAAGAGAGAATTCAAAAAGTAGTAATGCCAATAGCCCTCCTGGAAATTGTGCATGTGAGAAAGTTCATGACTCAGTTAATATTGAAAATGGGAGTAATAGTAGTGAAAATATGGTAGTTCAGGACCCGCAGTTGACTAATATGGGAAAAGATGTTGAGATAATCATTCAAACTGAGTCAGATAAGGAAGTTAAAAGTGTTGCGCAGAACTTTTGCATGCAAACAACATCAGGCGGTAGCTCTGAGGGTAATAATACTGAAAATTTTTCAAGTATTCAAAGTGTCGGCAACATTCTTTCAGCAGCGAGTCAGGTAACTCAGGGTAATTTAGCTGAAGAGACTACTGAAATTTGTAATATTGATGAAAGTGAAGATTTGGTAAGTATAGAGGATAAGGTACCTGAAGTCGAGGAGGAGAGCAATGAAGATAGCAGTAGTGATAAAACCAATAAAAATAAAAATATAAGTTTCGCTGTGTTATGTAGCAAAATTTCAATTCCCCCGCAGTCAAAAATGTTAGCTCAGGTTAAAAGCTATAAGGAAAATTTTATTAAGGAGAATGATATTGTTATGTTAGAACCTTTGGCGAAAAATTTAAATCAAGGTCTCCTTACCTCCAGAGCCATTTGCACTAAAGAACATGGCCTATATATCTCATTTGCAAATTTTTCAGACAATAGTATTCATTTAAATAAAGGAACCTTTGTTGCCAAAATTCAAAAATGTGTAGACCAGTCAAATATACCCGTAACTGATAATAAATTAACCTATAATATAAATTTGGCCCCTCCAATTGGTGACTTTGATCACGCTGATCTCACTTGGAGCTCTGAAATTAATTTAGATCATTTAGAACCCCCATTAAAACTTAAAATGCAAAATTTTCTAGACAAAAACAAAGATGTATTTGCAGCATCGGTCTTAGATTTACCCGGCTGTGATACAATCCCGCATGAAATTAACTTAACTTCAAATAAACCAGTTAAAGGCAAAGCTTATAGAGTCCCCTACAAATTACGTCAAGAAATGGAAGACCAACTTAATACTTTGTTACAGGCGGACATAATTTCCCCTTCCATGTCTGAATTTGCTTCTCCGGTTATTCTGGTTCGGAAATCAGACGGTTCCTATCGACTTGCTGTTGACTACAGAAGACTAAATAAAAATCTTGTTAAAGATGCTTATCCAATACCTAACATCACCGACTCGGTTGATGCTTTAAGCGGGGCTAAATTTTTTTCAACGCTAGATTTAACTAGTGGTTTTTTTCAACAGGTTATTCGCCCAGAGGATAGGCATAAAACTGCAATAATCACCCACAAGGGACTTTTTGAGTGGACCCGTAACTGTTTTGGGCTCTCAAATTCAGGTAACAGTTTCCAAAGACTTATGAATGCTATTTTCGGTGATTTAGGCAATCTTGGAATTCTTGTTTATATCGACGACATTGTAATTGCCTCCTGTGATGTTAATTCTCATTTTGAGAAGCTTAACATGGTCTTTGATAGGTTAAGACTGCATAAACTTAAACTTAAGCCCAGTAAATGCACTTTCCTTTCGAATAAAATACAATATCTAGGTTTTGAGATTTGTAGTGGCCAAGTATCACCTATCAATAAAAATATTGCCGTAATAGAAAATTTTAAACCTCCAACTACCCGAAAGGCTGTTAGGTCATTCATTGGAACTCTATCCTTTTATAGGAGATTTATACCAGATTTTACTAAGAGAGCTAAAAATCTAATCAACTTAACGAAAGAGACAGGAAAATTTTCGTGGAATGAAGATGCACAGAAAGAATTTGAAGACCTTAAAATGGCTCTTATTTCAAAACCATGTCTTGCACTCCCTGATTTTGAGAAAGAATTCCACTTATATAGTGATGCCAGTGGCGAAGCATTAGGGGCAGTGTTATCACAATTAGATGAAAATAACATGCTCCATCCTGTTGCCTTTGCCAGCAGAAAATTGAAAGATGCTGAGACCCGCTACTCCACCACTGAAAGGGAATTACTAGCTTTAGTTTGGGCTACTGCCCACTTTAAATGTTACATTGCTAATACCCATTTTTTCATCTATACAGACCATGCACCTCTAACATTTATGTTAAAAATTCACGACCCTACATCTCGCATGGCTAAATGGATCTGCACTCTCTCAGACTTTAATTTTACAATCAAGTTTGTTAAAGGTAAGTGTAACAGTGTCGCAGACTTCCTTTCGAGGTATGTCAACAATGATAACTCCAATGATACTGTTAATTGTAATTTTTGTATACAAGTCGAAAAGGAAGTTACTTTTATGCCTCATTCCAATCTACTTGAAAAAATTGGTGAATTACAAAAATCAGACAAGAAATGCTGCGAGATTGCAAGAAAACTAGACCAAGGTGTAGAAATTGCTCCTAAATACATGAATTTTTTTTTTAGAGATGACATTTTAGTTTGTGAGGATACGAGGGAGTCAGCTATTTTGAATAAACCTGTAAAGTTAGTCGTGCCAAAAGAATTGGTTACTCAAGTTTTTGCACTAACACATGAGTCCCTAGCGGCTTGTCATCAAGCCTTTCAAAAGACCATTGATCGCATTCGTGAGCACTTCTATTGGCCAGGAATGTCGTCAGATGTCAAGCATCTAGTGGAGTCATGTATTAGTTGCCAGCAGAAGAGAGCTTATAGAGCGAACCAGCTCGCCCCTCTGCAACGTATGCCGACCCCCCAGTTTCCCATGAACAAGGTTCATTTGGATCTCATTGGACCCTTACCACAAACTTTTTCGGGAAATAAGTATATTGTCGCATATATAGATTCATTTACTAAGTGGCCAGAAGCATATGCGGTTAGTTCAACCACTTCAGATGTCATTGCGGACACTTTAGCTGACTTCATCTCACGCTACGGAGCACCCTGTTTTATTACGACGGACAATGCGAAGAATCTAATTTCAGATGCGATAGAGCACGTATATAAAATGTTTGGTATTAAACATATTAAGACCTCATCTTATCACCCGGCTGGCAACTCGCAAGTGGAGAGACAGAATCGTACTCTTAAAAATGCACTTTGTCACATAGTCAACCAAAATCAATCTGACTGGGACACTAAACTAAAATTTGCGCTACCAGCTATGCGTTCAGCTGTCCACTCATCAACTAAACTTAGCCCAGCTGCAGTTATGTATGGCAGAAATATGAATCTACCATATAATCTCTTTTCTCAACCACCTTCTTTTAATTATAATGATGCACCCTCTTTTTGTGAACTCTTAATCCCAGCTCTTCAAAAAGTATACACTGAAGTACATAGTAATTTAATTAAAGTTTCTGAGCAGCAGGAAAAATACCGTGAAAAGACAGCTGTTGATAAAAATTTTAAAATAGGAGATCTTGTGTGGTTATTTACACCCACAGTCGCCCCTGGTAATACAAAAAAATTAAGCAAGCAAAATAATGGTCCTTTTACTATAATTGAGAAGCTAAATGAAGTTAATTTTAAAATAGCGCTAGTTGCTAATCCCAAAAATTGTCAGGTTGTCCATGTTGACAGGTTGTCTTCCTTCAAAGACAGACTCCCCATCTGGTCCAGTGAACCAAAACAAACAATTGGCCTGGGATCGACTGAAAACGTGACCATCGATTCACCACACCAACCGCGCGATTCTCCTCCTGTACGCAGATGCAAGCGTAACCGATTCATTCCCTGGGCACCATATGATAGTAACCGCGCACCAGCAGTAGTGAACGTCAACAATAGCGAAACTCCGGTAGCGCCAGAAGTGGAGGAAACAGACAGCGACGCGACTGAAATCATAAATCCCTCTCCCCCACCTCCCATTTCTCCGGAGGTTGCAGCGGCAGAGAATAACGAGATGTGCGTAAATAAAAATTTAGCAACGGCAGAAGGCAGCGAGATGCGCGTAGGTAAAAATTCAGCCACGGCAGAAAGCAGTTCAGCTGCTGCGCACAGCGATTCGCGCAGGTCTCGTTCATCGATTCGTCCAGCTGCTAAATCGAATAGAAGTAGTCGTTCAATATCGATTTCTAGAACCGACTATTCGCTACGGGATAGAAGAGACCGTCCGAGTTATAAATACTAACTATTTTTTTTCGTTATTCAGGCATTTTTATCAATTTTACCTTGTTTATTTGTATTTATTTATAGTTTAGTTAATGTGTATGTATATTTAATTATTTTCTTGGGCATTTTAAAACGGAACTTAGTTTTTCTAGCGTATTAAAGGTTTGTTTTGGTTGTGTTTTGATACTTTCATGTAGGCATTTTTAACCCTTTTTATGCTTATACTTAAGGTTTTTGTCTGTTTTATGGTAGATTATGTGGTATATACCCGTCCACACCCAGTTTTCGTAGATTTTGGGTGTATTTTTGCAAAAAAAAAAAAAAAAAAAAAAAACGAATGTAATTTTTGTTACTTTAAATTTTTTTTAGGAGGGTATGTTTGGTTACCCTTTTGCCAAAATTGTTCTGCGTTTTCCTTTTTTAAATGCATCTGTGTTTTGTATATAATCTTTTAAGTGTGGGTTTACTTTAATTAATGCACTTTAATCAGATGGATTTATTATTTACTATGCAATTTGTGGGTTTATTTGAACTTTTAACTTTAAGGAGTGTGGACCCTTTTTCTTTTTCTTGTACATACTGTCTCATGTACATGCCTATATGTTGTTGTGTGTGGCTAAAAGTGCTAAAATTAACTATTTTCTTTATTCTACTTCCTATTTTTGTGGAATGTGTGTTTTCCTTCCTGGTGACATACGTCACCACCCTTCTTTTTAAGTTTTGGTGGAATGTTTTCCCTGTAGTGCCCAAGGGGCCCGAAACTGCTTGTGCTATAAGTAGCACAGAGGCAGAGATACTCTTTCCCATGCACATTACTTGTAAGTGCATTTGTAAAATCTACACAGTGAACCGAATCATTGGACTTTTCTCAAAAACAACATGGCTTCTTGTAGAAAAATGTTATAAATGTGTGCGTAACTCCCTACCATGGTCTGTGATACCATAATATGTGTCTTACAGATGTATATGTATATATTTTTTTTTGTGTGTCACCAGTTGCTCTTGTGTATTTTTGTATAATAGAATTAATATGTGTTTTACAAATTTCATTGACATTTACAGTGTTGTAACTATGATATTACTAGTACTTATTTACATTAATAGATAGTGTTGTAATATACTGTGATGCCAATTATTGAAGTTATGTATATAAGCAGTATAATGACAATTAATCAGTGGGCACTTCTCTTCTTTTTCGGCTAATTTTTTTTTTCTCAAAATTCAATTTATGTATTATTTACAGTTCTGTTACCAGAAATTTCAGGTAGGATGCAGTTATGCGTAGGAATGACAGTAGTAGGGAAATGAGGTTTCACAGTCAGGTGGAACATGTGTTCTTTTACAGGTGCAGAGAATATCTTGGTCATTTTAGTGGTAAAATCAGCCTTGTGGTCCCTCCTCTGGTAGTACTCTTTTATGGTCATGTTTCAGGTAATATTTTAGGTAATGGTTTCTACGGATGTGCGAGCTCTGGTTGTATATATCCGGAATATATTGTCAGGGTGGTATTTCAGCGGTGAACTCTCTGGATCCCGTCCCGGATCGATGTATGATCTGTGTTTGTGGGTCAGTTTTTTCAGTGTTGAGGTCCCAGCATGCCATGTGGTACCCAGTTACCTTTCAAAAAAAAATAATTTGTTTTCTCAAAAAATTTTTTTTTAATTAGCCGGGGGGAGCAATCTTGTTACGGTTGGTTTCAACCAATTTTTTTTTAATCTACATTAATTATTTAAATCACTTTCTCTACATTTATTTAAAAGCACTCTTTTTTCTTCTGTTTCTAATAAAAATTTAAATAAATAAAAGTAATTGTAATAATAATAATAAAATCAGTTTTTATTTTTTCTTCTTTCTTTTTCTTTTTGCAAAGTAAATTCAACGTTTATAGTCTAGCTTTGCTTCCTGTTTTCAAATACGAAAGATAAATAGCAGGGAGGGAGGTTTCTCAGTAAAAGACCACACATAGTGTATTGGGCAGTCGTGTACGTTTTCTCCCATACCCTTGAATCATGTGTTGTAGTCACCTAGTCTAGTTTTGGTTAAAAGAAAGACCGTCCGCCCTGTATAGGAATTACGTTATCTTATGAGTGTACTATATACGCAATTAGGCTTTGTAAGCTTACGACAGGCTTCAATGGGCTCTGCTATCAGGCGGATAGCTGGCGCCCAGGTCAACAGAGGCTCACAGGACCCCCTTCAGCACACGCCATGGGGGTGAAACATGGCTGCCTTCCCCCATGAAGCGGCTGGCAGGGTGGAACGACAGGCTGGTGCCTTCAAGGAGAGTCCATTTTCCCTTTTGTTTCCATTCCCGTACCCCTGGCGGAGTGGATCGGTCCCGTTTTTCAAGCAGCGCGGGAGAATGAATGTTTACAGTAGTTTTTTGCTTGGCCGTGATACTTGTCGTTTGGCTCGTAAAAAAAAAAAAAATTACGAATTATCACTTGGCTCGTAAACTGACTTGTTACTCGTTGCTTTTGATCGGAGTGTTGTGGTTGTGGATCTTGAACGGCTTGTGTACGAGTACCAGTGTTTTATGACGGTACTTAGAATGAAGCAGATTACTTATTGCTATGACTACCAATTTTTAGTAAATGAATACTCGAGTAACGTATTACTTGGAGTGAGACCCTCTACTTACTGTCTTGACTTCTAAACTATGGAGTTGTTGATATTTCTAATGGGTTGTTAATTTCAATACGGTCAGTGCAGCAACGAAAGAAGAGTGGGGTTTCGCCTGCGAGGAACGCGCAATGTTTTTAAAACCCCAGTCGGCGGGTTATACCCTTTCTATCGAAATCGTTGGAGAATAGCAATCTTCAAAACAGACAAATAGGTTTGTGAAGCAAGTCGCAAATCCTTTTTTATATACTGCTAAGATTAAAGATGAGGTATTGAAGTAAAATTCGACTGAATATATATTGTCTCATGAATTGATATCCTCAAAGATGTGCCTGCCATTAGTATCATACTCATATTAAAAACTCATTACTGTAGACAGTGAGCCGTTTTGGAGTGTTTCAAAAGAAAAAAAAAGATTAGTGAATCTTCGTCGGATTGTCGACGTAATTGGCCACGGGTTGACAGACTATGTTGATGAGTTAAACAAATCAAATTGGGACTCCTCTAAGATGTGCCTGCTATGAATATCAGATTCCTAATATATATTTGTAAGTAATACAACTTCCTGAGTTGATTTCATTTTTTTTTTTTTATTATTGATGTTTTATATATATGTATATATATATATCCAAAGAGTATACTTTAAGTGTGTTATTTCCATAAACTCAATAGGTTGCTTATTTGTGTTATTAAGCTTGGAAGAAATGTTTTGATAAAGTTTAGAATCACATTATTTTATTGAAAATAATTAATACCTAATTTTTATAGAGTTGATCATCCTTCTAATTCTGATATTATTCTAGTTTTGAGAACCTTAATATTTGACTTAAAGATACTTAATAATCAACATTGATCAACTTATATTGTTTGTCACCATAGTTATATTTCTTTTTGAGAATTACACTGTTTTTATAAATTTTAATTATTCAAATAAAGACTGTTTTCTCTTATTCTCAAATATAGTATGTTTTTTTTTATATGATCTTTATTTAGTATTCTTATATCTACAGCAATCCTATAAGTGAGGCTTGACCACTCAATTACTGTGAGTAAGATTATGAAAGCTATGATCTTACTAAATTAATATTTTTTTTTAATTTCTTAAATTTTAAATTCATAGTAATAATTTATTTGAAAATTAATTGAGGCTTACGTTAGGTTATTAGATGTAATTATTGTTCCTATCTCAGTAATGGATATACTGATAATTGATGCTAAAATAAAATTAAGTCTAATTTCTTAATTGATTAATCTAAATTTTATTTATCCTTTCTTTGAAGTATTATTCAAAACAAACAACAAAATGGTTGTTTTTTAACAAAAAAAAAAAAAAAAAAAAAGTTTTTCAGTTATTATATAGCCACTATACGATTCCTGGTTAACCGATCTGATCGTGTTCGCAATCTCCATAGTTGTTCTAAAATTTTGTACATCATCATATCCCTATTCTATTAACGGATTTAACTCCTTCTCCTTTTGGTCCTCATATTGGAGGAATTTCAGGTTATCTGCATTTTTCCAAATTATATGATGATTACACTTTTGTTAATTTAATGTGTATGGAGATTTGAGCTTGATCGGGTTGGAGTGGAGTTGGGTGTTCTTTATGCAATCCAGTATGCTACTTGATTTAGAAATCTGTTGCCCCTTACTACACTTAATACTGTCTTAAAATAATGAGTTCAAAATTATCATTGTTATATTAACCTATGCGGATTTTTAAGTTTTGATATTTTGTTTAGTTTAATATAATTTGCTCCCTTTTCCATGGCAACAGATTTCAGTGGAGCTAATCAGGGTATACTTATTTTTTTTTTAAATATTTAATTGTCAAGTGAAGATTGAGTAATAAATGTGCTTTTTTAAGTTTAAGTAAGTTGTGTTTTAGAAAGAACCCCAAAACCCACAACACTACCAGTGGAATGATATGCATCAAAATAAAAAAAATGGCATTTTTTATTACAATAACTAATTTACTTGAATAATATTACTACATTTCCTTTGCAGTTTTTTTAAAAATACTTTTACTGTACTTAAATAATTACACAACATGCTAACAGTTGCATGATAAAATTAAATAACAACAATAAGATAATGTAAAATATACCAGCAGGGGGAAAAAAACTCATGGCAAATATTTATGTAAAATTCAGTGATAAAGAAATAGAACAGTATATTTCTACTGGCAAACAAACATAAATTTTTGGACTGAATGAGTGTGATATAATACAATATTAGTAAGAAATTTCACAAGGATTATGAAAAGACTGAAAATATTAGTTCAAATACTCCAAATAAAAATTTAATTAACCAGTAAATCTAAACAGCAGTAAACTCACCAGGTACATAAATATCCACAGGTATAATGCGATCACAGCCTCTGACTACAGAATAAGAATAATGATAGTAGCCACCTCCATTTGCACAGCTGCCCATTGAAATAACCCAACGAGGCTCAGGCATCTGATCATAAATCTAAAAATAAAAATCAAATTATAAATAATTTTGAAATGATCAACTGCACATTGTGAGATGAGAATTAATCAGGAATAAAAACAGCAAGCATTAAAAAAAAGAATGAAAAAATTGTGAAAGGTTTAGTAATGAATTTTACTATCTATATATTTCATAATATTGCAATAAAAATTAAAAACAATATAAAAATTGTAAAATAAACATGATGTATCTGAAATATCATATTGTTTTATTTATTTTTTGACATAAAGACTTTATTTAAATAAGTATTACAAATACTAACATTCATGCAACAGATGGAAAAGGATTGCACATAGCTGGTCATGAAACGATATATTTGTAATGAAAGATAAAATTTCTTTAAGAATGAAAAATCGGCAAAAATATGGTTTATGGCCCATAAGGCAACTTTTTCCCTATTATACCTCTCTTCGTAAGAATGATTAAAAGACCAACCCGGAAGGACTCTCCATCTTTGTTATATGGATCCATTCATGCTATCTCTCCTTCCACCCACCCTCCTCTCAGGGTCAAAGGGGATCAAGATTTACGGCCAACCTAATTATCAGACAAGAAGGGTCCTCCAGTAGATAGACCCTCCAAGATTCAAGAAAGGCAGCAAAAACATTGTTTTTATCGTTATAGTGGTGGAATTTCCAATATTTTCGAGACGATGTCAGACAACTAATTTTGCATTCTAAAATGTTTAATATATATATATAATGATTAAAAATTAATTTTCTTAATAAGCAAGATTTCATAAAAAATTGGTACAATTTTCTTGTTAAAAGTATACTGTACTTTTAAAATAGATTTAAATTAATTTACGAATTCTGAAGCATATATAGTAGTACATATTTAGTATATTAATTATTTTTTATTGCAGTTAAAAGCACAGCCCTATATAAATAACATACAGTTGTTCATAAAGTTTATGAAACCATAGGAATAATAAATACCAAACTATAATAAATATGCATGAGTAACTCTAACTAATTAACCAAAACATTACCTAAATTAAAAACTAATATATCTGCAATTAATAAAAATAAAAATAATTTCTTTAAAGCTTGTATATTTTAAATTCTTAAATACAGATTAATTAAGCATACAAGATTAAATTCGTGTAATTATACTATTATTCGCTCAAAGATAATTAAACAAAAAAATGAAATTTGCTGTATTATTATAAGCCTGCATTTGATTATCAAAATTAATATAGTGCTTTACTTAAAGAAGCACTTCAATATTTACAAAATATATCCTATGCAAAACAATTTGCAAATATAAAAAAAAAAAATTCTATGAGTATATATAGATATAATATATACATGCATTTAAATATTTTATTTTGATTGGCAGATTTTGCCAGGTGAAATTTGGGTGCTATTGAGGGACCCATCACAAACATCTAATTTAATAAAACAGGCACTTTCGCAAAATTCATTTTTTTAAATAGGTCTTTTTACGAAATTCTATTCCATAAAAACTTACAATTTTTACTATTAATTAATTATTTATTATTTTGTGACGTTTTAAAATGTCTAATTTGTAAACAAACAAGTTCACCAAAGAGGAAAACTTTGTCAAAAAGATTTTTAAAAAAAATTAAAAATACTATAATACTAATACTACTAATAAATCTGTCGATATCTTAGACACCTATATTTGATAATTATTGATACAATAATTGTTCTAAGGATAAATATCTTATTCTAAGTTTGGCTCCTAGTTCCGGGACACAAGCTGTACCATCCTCTGTTTGCACCAAATCAATTTGCGCGATGCTTGTTTCTCGTTAGATATTGATTAGATTTTAGAGCTCTGTTAAAAAATTCATAGATTACAATTCATAATGTTTTCAAGGATTATTAAAAAAAAAAAAAAAAAAAAAAAAAGGAAAAGAAAGAAAGAAATTGTAACCTGTGAATTTTTCAACAGGAATAGATTTCAAGAAACTTCAAATAAGGGAATCCAAAATTACAGATCGTTCCAACAAACAGATTTTTAGTTATGCTTTAAAATTTTCTGCATTGCAATAAGGTTTTGCAACGATTAAAAAGAAATTTACCCTTACTAATTTCGAACTTTAAACCTTCAAAATTCAGGATTAACTTTCCATTTTGTATTCAAAGGTAAAATGTATCGAAAAATTCAAATATACTGTCAAAATAGGATATCCGTGCCGAAATTTTTTTAATTTGGTACAATTTCTTTACGAAAATGGCCCGCTAAGATTATAAAAAAAAAAGGCAGAAAAAAAACACATCAATTGAAAGAAGTCATAATTCCTCATTGAATGACTATTTCCGTTTTTATCTGCAACAGTTTGGCGATTAAAGTTTATGAGATGCATCGTTTTTTATATGCTGACCTAACACATATGTACCTAACACACTCACTCAGATTGTAAAAGTATTCATGTATATATTCTGCAAAATACAGTGTCATCCTGATTATTAACGACAAAAGAAAAAGGATTATAGTAAATGACAAGACAAACTTTACTAATGAAACTTTCTATTTTACTTACTTATTTTTATTTTTATTTAAAAAAAAAAAAAAAAAAAAAAAAAAAAAAAGAGAATGTGTATTTTAAACTGGTTTCAGTTAATAATTGTAGTAATAATGAAAGAATTCTGACGAATATTTGAAGACACCCATAGTCAGGCCTGTCAATTTTATTTCTTTGCGTTTAAAAATGAGTCAAAAAATGTGTCAGAAAGTTTCGCGTTGTTGAGCTTGTCAATTAGAGAAAAACCTTAAGGTGGTTCTCAAATGACTTGTTCAACAGCGCTAAACTGTTTAACACTATTCTATATTCTTGACTCCTTTTTAAACTCTAAGACATAAAATTGGCAGGCCTGACTATGGAAGTGGTTTTAAATCGAAATCAGTTTTAGATTTTTTGATAAATAAATATTACTTATCGAGTTATAAGCTATTCTGTTCTCGTGGTCGTGACGACACGTTTTTCCTTTTTCTCGTGCTGCTGTTTCGGAAATTTGTCTCAAATCACCGACTTTGACAGTATTTACTGAAAGATCTGCCTTTACCAAAAAATGGAAAACTCATTTCGATGACACAGTTTCTGAATAATAAGACCTGCCAATTTAATCCGTTTCCAAACAAAAATTAATTCCAAACTGCGTCAGAAAGTAGCTTCTTTAGGTAACAGAACAGCCTTAAGTTTAAAATATGCCAACGCGACGGAGTGCAAGAAATTTTTCGTCTGAAAAATAGCTCTTTCATAAAAAAAATTCTTCTCCTTCTTAAACATTTAAACGTAAAATCTGACTGTCGCTTTTGCACTAGGTGGTAAATCCACCCCCCCCCCCCTCAAAAATTATATTTTATTTCATAAAACATTCCGATAGTGTTTCAAACAATTCCAAAAATATTCCTGCTGAAAAAAAAATCTCGCCTTAAGCTCCATCCTTATTCTTAAATAACATTTTTAATTATTTTTATAATTAATCACCTCATCAAAATAATATTTCCCACAACAATTTCATTTCATCCTATTGTACACGTACAATTAATTCCCCGTGAAAAAGAAAGTTTTTTTTTTTTTTTTAAGTTCTCATAATTGTTTTCAAAACATTGAATTAAACAAAATTTTCTATCTCACCACACAAAAATATCTTTAAAATATTACTAGATGGAACCCGTCAAACTTGACGGCAAACAACTTAATAGTACCATTAAAAAAAAAAAAAAAAACCCGCTTTAAAATTTTTGCAGAATAATTCAAATAAATAAAAAACCCAGCTCGATTTAAAGTTACGTTGGGAACGGGCAATTGGCTGAGTTACACTGGTGCAAGCACTCACAGAATGTCTTGCGTATGACACGTTTCTATTTACTGGCACAACAGCAATAAATCATACACAATTGTCATTATGCAACCGACAATGAATGCAAAATGCATTTATATACACTACACACTTTTCCATTTACTGATTGGATAACCATTTTGTCATTATATTGTATCTAAATACAGTTTGTGAGTAATCAATATCAGATAATGACAATTATATATGATTTATCGGTGTTTTGTCAGTAAATGGAAATTCTAGTTATAAACACGATTTTCTCGGAAAAACTAAATAAATAATGAGAAGCTACACAAGTAGTAGGAAAACGAGAGTTCGGGCTCAGGAGCCGGGACCAAGGGACCGTGCCGCCTCCAGCACGCAGCACCGCCGCCTCGCATGACGCTTGCCGTCCATCCACTGTTCGTCCCACCTCCGAATTCGATTCGATCGCCCCATAACGGGAAAATGGTTAAATATGAACTGTATGCTGAGGGGTGAACGTGAGAACTCTAAGATGAGGTTAAATGGACAAGATTATCATACTATAAGATGAATATTAAACATATATATTAATTTGAAGGACAAAACACCTTAACGAGTATTACTAATTAAGCGAAACAATGGAAAAATATCAATTTTAACGAAAAAGGCTGATTTTTAATGAATTTTTCAACTATAAGATGAGGATATCAAATCATAAGCTGGCGATTAGACATATATATTATTTTTGAATGACGAACATCTTAATGAGTATTACTAATTAGATGAAACAATGAAAAATATCATATCCATTTTAAGGGGAAAAAAACCTTATTTCTTAAGGATTTTTAAACTATAAGATGAGGATATCAAACCATAAGATGAAGATTAAACAAATATATTAATTTTGAATGATGAACGACTTAATGAGTTTTAATAATTAAACAAAACAATGCAAAATACAAATTTTACGGAAAAAAGTTGATTTTAAATGAATTTTATACTATAAGATGTGATTATCAAACTATAAGAAGAAATTTAAACATATATATTAATTTTGAATGCCGTACACCTTAAAAAATATTAATAATAAACAAGGGAAAATATCAATTTTCAAGATGATAGCTGATTTCATAAGAATTGTCAACTATGAGCTGAGAATAAAAAAGCTATAAGATGAAAATTTAAACTTACATTTTAGTTTTTGAATAACGAACAGCTTAACGAGTATTAATAATTAAACAAATGAAAATATCAATTTTCAGAACAAATGCTGATTTCAGAAGAGTGTTTCTGTTGTAAGATGTTGTTACAACTTAAGAGGAAATTTTAATTTATATTTTAGTTTTTATACAACAGACACCTTAATGAGTATTAATAATTAGATAAAAACAGAGGAAAAATGTTGATTTCATAAGTATAATATTAGGTATTAATCCTGTAGGATAAAAAAAATAAACTTATATTTTAGTTTTTGAATCGTAATACATAGAAAATATTCAAACTTTGAAGTACGGTATAATTGATCAATAAGTTCACATGATTTCAAATAAAAGTTCAATAAGGTTATAACTTAAAGTGAATATGAGCTTAAATGAAATTTTAGATTGTGGTATTTCTATGATAGAAAAGCTTTAGTCTTATCATGGAAACTATTGAAAATCGCTAATTATATATAAAACTGATGAAAAAACATGATGAAATCATTGAAATTGCGTGAAACTTACTAAGTATAAGCTAAGATTATTTATTTATGATGTAAATCCTTATTTTTATATGTAAATTAGTGATGTAAACAGGAGTTTATATAATTGCTATTAAATACTCTCGTAAAAGTAATCAAAAAGTAAATACTTTTCACTATTTCTCTCTATTAAGATCATTTAACAGATAAAAGCATATGTTTAGCGTACAATCATATTGAAAACTTGTGTAAATTTTATTAGAAATTCACCTTTTTTCCTTAAAAATCGATATCTACTTTTGTTTAGTGCAATTATTAATACTCATTAAGAAGATGGAGGAGGGTAAACTTTATTAAAATATAGCACATATCTATCTCCCAACATGGATTTTTTGTAAACATTAATAACGAATGATATTTACATCTCTTCAGAGTAAAACTCCTAACATCATAATGCGTCATTCAAACTTAATATATAAATTTCGTATTCATCTTATAGTATGATAAACTTGTCCATTTAACCTCATCTTCTTAGGTTCACCCCTCATCTTACAGTTCATATTTAACCCTTTTATCCGTTAGGGGGAGCTCGAGTCGGGAGGCGGGACAAGCGGAGGGTGGACGAGAGGCGACACCGGAGGATGCGATGCTGCATGCTGGAGCCGGACGATCACTTGGTCCCGCCTCCTGAGCCTGAACTCTCGTTTTCCGACTACTTACATCCAGAAAAAGGAATTGATTAAAACAAAAATACATGTTTTGTTAAGTACATTTTGGTTGTTTCAAGCAAAATTTTTAGTTGAAGTAAAAAGTTGGTTTTGTTGCATTGACAAAAAAATATTGTTAACACTCTTACAAAATTTTATCAAAATTTCATCAATTTTACTTGAATTAACAAAATCTGTTTTTAAATTTACCATAATTTTGTAATTTGTAATTCCAGCAAAATTTTGTTACTTTTACAAAATTTAAATTGTTGTGTAGTAGCCATAACTCTCTCACGTAACTTTGTTTATTTGACTCATATAGCTGTATAATTAAAGGATTAACATAATTTTTGAATAATTAAAACTTTTTTAATTGGGTCGGACCAAAGTAGTTTTAAAAATCCCCTTATCCCATTTATTACTTTCTTCTATCTTTACAAGAAGAAAGTATTGGAGTCATGAAAATTTTCAACTTCTGGTTTTCGACGGATTTTAGAAGGTCCTGAACACGATTTGACTGTTTTTAGAAAATGACTGTCTATGATTCTGTCTGTCTGTATGTGACAAAAATTTTGAGGGCGCTCTATTTCAAGAACTAATGCACGGAATTTAATAAAACTTTATATTCAGTTACTTCCTAATATAAATTGGTGCTGATTAGTTTTTGGCGTAAATCGCGCAGCAGGTGGTGATGCTATGTTGCAATTTTCGCGATTTCTGCAATAGATTCGTGATTTCTCAAGAACTAATGCACTGATTTACATCAAAATACAGATTGAGTTAGACCTTGGCATAAATAGAAGCTAATTACGTTTTGGTGTAAATAGCCCAACAGGTGGCGCTGCTATGTTATTTTTTTCATGATTTTCACTATAACGAAATCTCAAGAACTAATGCACAGATTAATTTTCACGAATAATCATTTTCAGCAGTGATTTACGCCTGTAATTCTTAAATAATAACCAGTGAATTTTTATCCTGCTTTTTTTCAAGCGTGAACCGACAGAATGAAAAATGTCCCAAGCCGAGAATCGAACCCGGGTCCTCAGAATAGCGTTCTGAGGCCCCACCATATGGCAACACATTTAATTTTTAATTAATTTTCTGCAGTGAAATACACCTGTAATCCTTTAATAATAACCAGTGAATTTTTATCCTGCTTTTTACAGGCGTAATTCACTGCTGAAAATGAATTAAAATTTACCTAAAAAATAGTTAAGTTTAGATTGGTTCTAATACAAAAAATAATTTTAAAGTAAATATTGAAATTGTTTATGTAACAAAAACCTTTTGTTGTTAAAACAAAGAAAATTCTTAAAATTACACAAAACAATTGTTCTTTAAACAAAAGTTTTTTTTGCCGAAACTGAAAAGAACTCTTAAAGTAACAGATAATTATATTTATTTTGAGAAAACTTTCAACAAAAGAATTTTGTTTATTCAAGTAAACTTGAAACATTTTTACTTGAATTAACAGAACATTTTTTTTGCTGACGGTACAAAATTTTTTGTTGGATTTGCAAAAAAAAATCAACACTATTTTTTTTGTTGATTCAAACAAATTTTCCATTGACCCATATTTAAACGGAAAGTTTTGTTGGGTCAACCAAATTTTTGTTGATTCAACAAAACTTTTCTCTGGGTGTACACTTTTCCGACGTGTGTTTGTGCAGAGCTTAACAATTTCGCATTGCATAATAAATGCATGAGACAGAGAGATTCGCAAAATACAACGGAAAACAATTTTCGATGCAAAATACAAAATACATTGGTTTCAGAACCTAAAGTACAAAATACTTTTCAATTTTCAAAATACAAAATACATGTATTTTTAAAATACATGTAAATACACAAAAATGCTTTAATTGCAATGTCATATTATAATTTTTAATATACTGTATGCACAGGTCCGTAACCAAATGTAGAGTTTTGCACGGGCCGAAATTTCTAGGTCTTTGTCCAGTCTGACCCGCAGAAAAAAATTATGGCCCAGGCTGGGTAACTATGTTAAAAATTCGGCGTGAGCCCGGCTCTAGCCGTACAAAAAGTTTTTGGTCTGACTCGATATAAAAGCTAAAAGTTCGGCCCGAGCCTGGGCAAGCCCGTATAAAAAATTATTGTCCCGGTGTAAATGCTAAATTTCGACCCAATCCTGGCCCGTACAAAAACTTAATTGGCCCGAGTAAATTTCTACGAAAACGAACTTTTTACGATGATGTGGTTAAAAATTCTCTTGTATACAAGGCGTTCTGACAAACAATATTTATTTTAGCTATTTTTCATGTTTATATTCTTAAAAAAAAAAAAAAAAAAAAGTCCTTTATTCTACAATTAAAATTCCTTTTAAAGAATAGTGCATACATTTCTAGACACACACACAAAAAAGTGCAATAAAACGTATCAAAATGAACCTGTCTATGATGAAACCTGTCTTAAACGGAAAAATGTCTTGATCTATGCAAGAAGATCATAATACATATACCACAGACAATATACGTGTTAAGAATGGAATTTGCCTATAACGGAAATTCCTTCTTTGCTGATTTTTCTTCTATTACTGAACCATCATTTTCATACAATTGTCCAAATAAATTTTTTTAATCCGTGTTTAAGTATGTAATTGTGTTATTAATGTTGTTGTTATTTTACATTCCATTCATTTTGAACATGATGTGAAAATAAAATCTATGTGTGCTTTTTGAATCATTTTAATTTTATAATAATATTCCTTCAGAAATATCGGCATGTTTTGTATAAATTCAGTCGGCCCGGGCCAAAACAATTTTGAACGGGCCGTGCCGGTCTCGGGCCGAACTTTTTGCTTTTATACTTGACAGGGACAAAAAAATTGCACGGGCTGGGCTGATCTTTTAGCTTTTATACTGGGCTGAAATATTAGCTTTTATACTGGGCAAAAGAAATTTTTGTACTGGCCGGGCCGATTTTTTTGCTTTTAAACCGGGCCGGGCCAGGCCAATAAAAATTTTGTAAGGGCTGGATCGGACTCGAGTCAAGGTTTTAACTTTTATACCGGGATGGGCCGATAAAATTTTCGTACGAGCCGGGCAGAGTTTTTAACTTTTATACCGGGACGGGCCAATATAATTTTTGTACGAGCCGGGCCGAGTTTTTAACTTTTATACCGGACCGGGTTAAAAAAAAATACGGTTCAGGCCGGACTTATCGTACAGATCTTTAGTTCTATTAAGAATGTTAACGTCAAGGTCCGGCTCTGTCTGGAAGTAAAGAAGTCTGATCCGGCTCGGTCCGAGTCTGCAGAAAAAAGTAAAGCCCAAGCCTGGTCCGGTCCAAAAAGAGTAATTACCAGACTCGGTTGGCTTTTGACCTGAATATAGCGTTTTGGTCTTAGACTAACTACCATCAAAAAATATTATTTTGAAATATTTCAAATATACTTATAGTTTATTTCATATGTAACGTGTAATGTGATGTATCACAATTCATCAATTTCCTTTCATTAGGTGTTCTCAAGTATTATTCAAGTATATTATTCAGAGGCCGTACAGAGGGGGTAGAGTCGGTACAAGTTACCAGGGCCCGGGTCTCCTAGGGGCCCGGCTTCGGTACTGGTTTTTAAATAAATGTCAGAAAAACTACACTGGTATTTTTTACATAAATTTTTTAATTAAAATAACTAATAAATAATAAAATTTAAAAGTCAGAAGTTGCTTGAACGTCTTTATGAACTGGCTAGGAGGAGACTGGGGGTGCTCAGGAGGCATTTTACGTTCGAAACAAAATCCAACTTTTATTAAAAATCAGCAGAACGCACATAGCCAAGTTGCAGACATTTATTTATTTATGTTTTATAGAAAAAATATTTTCTAAATTTTAAAACACAATAACAAAAGTTGCAATAGCGTCAGGCAATCGGCACCTGAACTGATGAATTGCATTAAAATTTAATTATATTTTCAATATTTTAAATTTCTATTTAAAATCCTTATATGAAAAGGTGTTATCAATGCATCCTAAACTGTAATGCTACTGTAAAATACTGTAAAAGGAAAATAATATAATTGTTAGAAAATACTATATAGATTTTCCAAAAAAGTACTATCCAATATATTTATTGTCTAATACAGTAAAGGCTGTTCATAACGGTATTCTTCTGTAAACGGAGAAAAAAACATGCATTTACACCTTTTAATACGAAAAAAACCTATTTAAAACGGAATTTCCTGTACGTTTTCGTTAAGCAGGTTTTATTTTGTAAGAAAATACAATCTCGAAAAGACAATCTCTTATAAAGAAAATCTCTTTGTTCAATTACCACCTGATTCGAACCCACCCCCCATCCCTTATCACAAACAGATCTCAGCTGCCTATTTATGTCATTTCCGACACCACGGGGGGCTAAAACCCAGCTCATCGAGCCTTAGCTCATCCTAACCCCAAAGCAACAAAATGGATGCCTTTCAGAATGTCATCTGTATCTTACGTACTTTTCCCTATTTTCCCCATTTTTATCTCCTTCTTAGTTGCCTTGTGGGACCAGCACCAAAAATATGCTGTAAAACATGTAGGGAATAATTAGAAATTTTTTGTCAAAAAAAGGGCAAAGTTGGTATCTGTTTCTGCCATTCATTCTATCTCAATAATGAAATTTGTAAGAAAAATAGAAAGGGGGGGGGGAGGTGTAAAAGGAAAAAAAAGATAATTTTATAAAATTAATAAAAAGCAGAAAATCACAGATCTGCAGAAGATTTTCATCCCTGAATTAATGTACCTGAAATTAAATAATATCTCAAGTACAGAATTAATCATAATGAAGAATGCAAGTCTACAAGCAGAGAAAAAAAAAAGGCCAACATATTCTCATTAATATTGTAATTGTAGTAAAAGTAAAAACTTACCAATTATATATTTTTTTCTAGAAAACTAAACTATCATTTTAAAACTTTTTTGAGGCAACAGAATATATGTTATGCATAAATTTCTGAAATACATAAAGATTGAAAAAAATATGGATTATAATAAAAACATGAATATGCGATTCAGATTCATAAGTCGATAACATTACCACAACAAAGATCATATTTCCATATGAAGACAAACACAAACATTTAATGGGACATACAATATACAGCTAGGAGTTTAAAACATAAAGATATGGTTACCAAACAATAATAATAGCATTTTGCATATTCAATAAACAACATACAAAGAGTGTACATATGCTTCACTTCCCTGTAGCTAAACTTTGCAAGCTCTTAAGAGTTGTGTTCTTTCATTTACCAACCAATCACTATCAATGTCCTTTTTACTACTGATCTCATTCCATTCTTATGTATCATGAACTCATACCAATTGTCGAATTTATTACAGTCCATGGACTGTTACATTTCATGGAATTGATTCTTTTCATTTGAATGTTGCAGTTCATTCCCACATAAATTATAACCTAATTTAACAATAAACGTTACTAATGTGGAAATAACTTTTAACAATGTATAAAAGACTGGGTTTAAACTATTGTATTCTTGCAAAATTCAAATTTAAATTTATAATCTTTATACAATTATATATCCCATATCTTACAAAAGAAAAAAAAATTGCACATTTCATATGAAAATGAATTATATATATCTTATACATACATATCTTATGTAGCCAAAAGTCACTGGATGCTTTAAATTTTATACTATTTTTCTTTATTTCAAGAGAAATACTACATGAACATTACTACTTCTTTAACCTCAGTAATGTAAAGAACATGCCTGAACTCAAATTTTCCAGTGAAGGCTGAGTTATTACTGTATTTAGGAACTCAACAATAAACTGAAACAAACAAACAAAATATTTGTGTATCATAAAAAGGATCTGTAAGTGTAACTATAAAAAATGGTATTACTTGTTATATGTTAGCCTGATAAAAAATAGCACACATATTCATGAAGATTTCTTTTAAAAATTCTAATTTGTTTTATATATATATTTTTTTTTTTTTGCTCAGAACATGCAGAGGTTTCAGCTAATTTTTATGGAACTAAATTTTTTACATAACTTATTTTTAAGGAACAAAAAAGTTGACAACATACAAGAGAAACATTATATGGAAACTTAACATGGAATATTCAATGAGATATGAGAATTTATAAAAAAATTTCAGTTGAATATCATGAAAATTCAAAAAGATGTTGCCGATATAATGGAATTTAGTATAAGCTAGGATGATAAGGGATTGTTCATAAAGTGCAATTTTTCTAAGTGTTAAAATTAATGAAATACAACTTGTCATGTAATTTACCTAATTTATAAATATGTATATGTATGCACTATACAGTAGACTCCTGTACTTGTAACTTTTATGTATGTCAATGTAACTATCCTGTGATTTATGATAAGATATAAGAATTAGAAAAATTCGCTTTAACATACAGCTACATTCAGAATGTATTCTTTATTCATGCACGGTTAAAGTTTATAACTGCTCAAACCTCTTTGATTATTTAATGTATTAATTTCATATCAAAATATAATATTTTTCTCATGCATTATCAAGTTTTCTGCAAGATTCGTTGAATTGGATAGAGTTAGGTTTAGATACCCTGCATTTCTGACTGTTATAAATAGATTGTGGTGATGGTTTCCTATACAAAAGTTGCTAATTGTAGTGTACTCTATCTCCCCTCTAAATTTGTACCCATATTTTTGAGACACGTAGCTCAATCCACTCAATATTAAAAAAGTTAGTATAGTTTACAATTATTATTTTGTCAAAGATAATAGTTATCAGTTATCATATCAATAGAGATACAAACTCCTGAAAGTTCTTTCAATAAGAACTGAGCTTTTCAGTAAATTTGTCAGTGATGTAAGACATAAGACAGTCACATTTTTTTGGGTACAAGTGCAGACATGTTTCTAACTTTGTGGCAGAAGTCCTAGTGGACTAGAACCATTGCTCTAGTGGCAAGGAAACCCTAGTGATAACAGAGAATCTATAATTATTGGCATCTCTGCTTCAGTGATAAAAACAATAAAGTTATTTTAAAAAAAGGGATGCGTTTAAAAAGAGAAAAGAAATTTCAGCTTGTTGCCAAGTGACACTGCATTAGCTGAAAAGTGAAACAAGAAAAGGAAAAAGGGATCATTATGACATGAAACTTCTATCTTTTATACTACATTCAAATGCGGTATACACTAACATAAATTCTACATATAAAATAATAATAATTTTAATTTTGATATAAATAATAAATATTTTACAATCATTAAGATAAATGAAACCACCTTTCTGAGAGCTGGAGCCATTTTATTAGTAAGAGTACCAGCAACAATAATGACATCAGACTGTCTAGGACTAGCTCTGAATACCACTCCAAATCGATCCATATCATAACGAGGAGCTGCCATGTGCATCATCTCCACAGCACAGCAAGCAAGACCAAAGGTCATGGGCCATAATGAATTCTGGAAGTGAAAATACACATAAAAAAATCATAAATAAAATATTTTTTCAAATTATACTGCTGTTTCATAAGCATTTTTTAAAAAGTGCCTTATTGAGAGATTTCATTTACATGCATTACAATCAGAATGGTTAAGAGTAATGGATACTATTTTAATATTTAAATTATCGACATGTTAAACACTCCATATAATACAATATTACTCTACTTACTCTTAAGTGATTTGAAGTAATCAAAATTAAACTAAGAAAAAAAGGAACTAAGGATTTTTTGTCAGAGGAACCCTGCCCCCCTGAACAATATTTTTTAGTTCTGTTTTTCTTTTATATTCATATTTTTTTTAATTATCTTAAACAGTTTAGAGAGGCAGGGACCCCTGACAAGAAAAGAGAATATTTTCTATTATATTCTTATTACAGACACATCTGCTCAAAAATCTGGTCCCTCCCTGGATTTCATTCTGCCGGTACCCATGCTATATACTGCCCCAACCATAGCAAATGGTATGAAAGAAACACTGAGAAAGAGGGTTAAGATCAAGAATTAAAATGAAAATTATTGTGATAATTCACAGAAACAAAAGAAAAACGCTAAATTATCTAGAGAGCTTTAATTTAAAATAGAAAATAACTTAAATATCTACCTTTCTACCCCAATTCAGCAAATCATCTACACGGGCTAAAGCATACTCCAGTTTACTGCCGGTATTTTGAAATGGGGAATAAGGTTTCCTTTTAACAGGTAGATTTGGATCAGGCTGCTGTACTGGTTCAGGTACAGTAGATTGTGATCTAACACAATTTTGGACCAAAGCTCTGGCAAAAACATTGCCAAAAGATCCCTTCAATAATACTGAAAAATAAATCAATAATTATATACACATATACTCAATTATTTCATAGCATATACTAATTAACAAATATTTCATGCATAGACAAATTGTGTTCATGAGATAATTGCGCCTTACTCTTATCAACTTAACCCTAGATCACAAACTCATAATTTTTTAAGATGGTATGTAAAGAAAAAATTGTTTTATGCCAATCATAATCTGTATTCTACTTCTTTGTTTATACCTCAGGAAGCTGATAAATTAAATGGATTTTTAGCTTTAATTATAGGAGGCATTAAATACTCTATAATTACAAAATAAAGTTAATCACCATAGTAACACAATATTTATTGTGTGCAGTGAAAAAGAAAGCACCAGCATTTGTACATTGATAATACGAAAAATTTTATAATATATTTTGCAGGGGTTGATGCAGGTTTTTTTTTCTTGGGGCCCATTTTGTGAAAAATAACATTTTGTAACGAAAGTTGAAATCCAGTTACTCAAATTCGAACCAAGCATTCATTAACAAAACCTTTTTTTAATTCTTTTGCTGAAGTTTTCCTCTCTAATGAACTTGTTTGTTTACAAATTATACATTTTATAACATCACAAAATAATAAACAATTAATGAATAGTAAGTTTTTATGGAATAGAATTTTGTGAAAAGGCGTATTTTATTTAAGGTAATTTTGTGAAGGGGCCTGTTTTATTATAAAGATTTTTGTGAAGGGACCCATTTTATTAAATTGATTTTTGTAAAGGGGCCTGTTTTATTAAATACTGTAAAATCCCGTTAATCCCCCCCCCCCTAAACACGACGGAAAATCGTAAAATAAGCAGGGGGCGCTTACACGGTATTAAAACTGTAGTATATGATATTTATGGGTGGTGGTGGGGGGGAGATGCTAATTGCCGATCATCACAAAGCATGCATTGTTTTAATAAAGTAACAAAAGAAAACATTTTGAAAAAAATAATAATAGACAAAATAGAAAAAGAGTATAACTTCACGATTAATGGCGATTTCAGATTATAGAAAATTCTGGATTTCAGAAGCTTTGAAACTGGAATGTATTTAGATAAATAATAACACTAATATCTGTCATTAATTTTGTAACAGAAAAATAAAAGGAACTTAATTATTTAAAATAATTAAAAAACACTGAGAAATTGCAGTTGAAAATGTCCTGAAGTAATTTTGAGAACTAGGAACATTTTATGCGGTGTCACCCTCTGTTGTAAGTTAGGAAGATTAAATAACTGTTTTTTTTTAATCATGATTTCGTATCTATAAATGCTAAATAAATAATACAAATCACAAAAATTGAGAAGATATAGAACGAATTGGTAGTGTTGCCAGATTATTAAAACAAAAAACATTACTACCACAAAGATAGCACAAATTACGCTACAAATTCGACTGTGTATCGACAAATCGATTGATCTGATCAATGAATAGATTTTTTTTTTTTGTGAATGGTTTTCATAATAATGTTAAATACGACTATAAATTTTTTAATAAAATAAAAAGATTCTCTTTTAATCAAAATATTTTCCACACAGCACCAAATAAACATTTTTTAACTTATTTCATGAGAAACTTTCACTATCGATATTTTTATTACCTTCATATCGCCATGGAGATAAATTTACAGCAAAACTAATGTTTTGTTATATTGCTTTTTCAGATCGACAATGTGTTTGTACATGTTTGCGATACATCAAAGAATCATCACGCTTTTCTGATTCGTCGGAAAAAAAACAACACTCTGGAGATAAAATTTTTGGTGTTGATCTTGACGTGCACGGCGAAATTTCTTTTGGGGGAGGGCGCTTTCTCGGGATTTTTTAAATTTTCCAATTTGTTTACAAAGTGGGATGGGGGCGCTTAATCGAGAAGGGCGGATTAACAGTATTTTACGGTAGATTTTTGTGAAGGGCCCTGTTTTATTAAATAGATTTTTGTGAAGGGACCCTAAATAGTCCCCAAATTTTACCTGGATTGACCCTTGTTTTGTATATTATATTTTTTTTATTTTATATAAATTTTCACTTTTTACTCAAATAAATAGTTTTATTGTTCATGTTATACTGATAAAATAACTATATTTCATCAGAACATGACTTTTTTGACCTAAGAAAAATGTAATTCAGTTCACACACTGCATCTGATATTCATAATAAATATTCTAAAATGACTAATGTGGCAACTTGCACACTTATAAACTTTATTTGTATCCTGTGATAAACTCTTTTAACAAGAACATAAAAAAATATCTGGTAACAGAGGTTACACAAGACACCAGAGACACTAATTTTTTAGTGAGAAATCATAACAAAACATGGACTTGAAGAATTAATTTATGAAACATTTTAATTACTAGCGTAAATGCCTGTCCTAGGACAGTAGGTAGAAATCATGTTTTCACTTAAAATTTGAAATAATTCATAAAAATATTCAGTACTTCTCCATTATCCGTCGACCACTTTTAATTAAAAAAAAAAAAAAAAAATTCGGAGGAGCTCATCTGAATAAAGCGTCAACTATCCACAACTTTAAGCAATAAAATTTACAATTTATTAATGAAAACAGAAAAAAAAAAAAAATCTTGGATTATTTAATTATTTACATTATTTTTCTTAATTATCTCTCTCAGCCGGTAGATAAATGTTTGTGACGTCAGTTGAAACTGATATATTTATTGTACATAACTAAGCATGGCAACATTTTATCAATGCTTTTTCTCTTTTAATACCATGATGTCGCTGTTTGATGACATAATTGTTATTTTAATTAATAAAATACTTAATAAATCAGTAAATACAGATAACCATCTAATTAAAAACCACTCCATGACATACCAAACACGTGTAACACATCTGACGTCAAGTGAATGTGGTGTCAGGATCATGGCATTAAATACTATAGTTTGGCGATAGTTTTTATATGGAAAGTGGTCGACGGAATAATGGAGAAGTACCAAATATCCATCGACAATAACATTTCATGTCAGTTTTCCTTTAGTTTAAGGCCTGATTAATGCATGCGCCTTTGGAGTTTTAACAAATTAGCTGTCTGATGCAAATAAGATGACAAAACAAGGATAAATTACAGATCTATCTTAATTGATAAAGAAAAACAGATATAGATTGAATGCAATATCAGTACAAATAGCTTTTACTGATAAGAAATATAAGCATATTACTGCAAGAAATATAAACATGTGATTATTTTTTTTTTTTTTTTTTGAAATTTTTATTTCAGTTTTTCAACAAAAATGAGATCTGAGGACCTGAACATTTGTGGAAATTCTATTATACATGCATACACGCATGTATATATGTATGTGGAATAGATTTTAAAATAGCGAAAATGAATTCAGAGAACCTCAAAATGTTAAAATATGCCAATATTTCCATAATCAGGTTTTTTTCGTGATTCAATACATTCCTCAAACTCATATGACGTTATTATATTCACCGGCTGACGTCATATCCACGTGCTTTCTGTGCTTACCCATATTTATGTTCCAGTCAGATATACAGGCATATTTCTTCTGTAGCATTGTTTTCATATAAGTTTAGTAGTGTTATTAAATGCAATTACAGATATTCTGCAACATTTTTGTCAGGCATGGTTTACATTAAATATATAATCCTGGTATCCTCTATAAGGATTAAGCTTTTCATGACATGCAATTTTCTAGAAAGAAAAGAAGTAAATTGAAATTTTCACAAATATTTTACATAATCTTATGAATATCCTTTATAGGAACTTAGCATTTTTTTTTTTTTTACTTGGCCCATTTTGGCTTTAGAAAGTGAGATTTGCTGCCAAATGATATAAACTGCTATGAAAACAAACCTCATGAACTTTTATGCTTCTTTATACATATATTTACATATAATATAATATTATTGTTTTTTATATTATACAATTTACTTTTGTTTGCATATAAAACTAAATAAATAGCTCCTTTCTATTAAATAAATTGCATAAATATTGAAAAAAATTGCTTGTATATAGGAAACAGGGAATAGGTTGCTAAAAAATATGCATGAAAAAACTTACCCCTATAACTTACATTTAATAAAAGAAAGTTTTGTTTACTCAACAAAAATGCCACAGTCACAGAAAAATTAATAATTTTCTCCAAAAGGATGCATCCTCAAAAAGTTGATAAAACTACTTTGCGTTTTACTTTTGGCAGGAAATTTAGCAATGTTCACGAAATATTGCGCTGTCTTCTAAAAAAAACCCAAGTCTAATAAATGATGCACAAAATGAAACATTGCTAAACATTTACAGCTTGTTCGTATTAAGATTTTAATGTTGAGCATTTTTCATTTTATCACTTTATTACAAAATGGCAGCCAATTAAGCAGGAATTTGAAAAAAAAAAAAAAAAAAAAAAAAAACCCACTTTTCAAAAAATAACCCATGTTACCTGAACAAAAAACCAACACCTGACATACTCAGCTGAAAGATAAAAAAAATTATGTACGTCATTCTAAAATTCTATTCTCAAGAAAATCTGTAAAAATGAAGCTTGTGATTTACCAGAATTCTGTAACAGTTAATTTAAATTATTTTTTAACTAAATAAGGGCACAGATGTTATATATGCACCACGTTGGTGTGATTTTTTTCCTCGCCAATTTGGCGAAAACTTTGTTTTTGAATATTACTTACAAATAGCATGGCAATAATAGCACATGATTTTCTATTTCAATATAAAAATAAAATAATGTAATAAATGAAATAGCTTCTATTATTTTAAAAAAGGAAATAAAATAAATAAATGATAGTTTGATATAAATAAATATTGATATACATAATAAAAATAATTTATAGAATTAAAAAAAAAAAAAAGTAAATAAACAACAATCGTCAAATTTTTTCGCCAAATTGGCGGGGGGTCAAAAATCGCACCAACGTGGTGCGTATATGATATCTGTGCCTAAATGTACTTCAGTAAAATATTTAATGAAATACTAGGGTGGGTTTTTTTTAGGAAACATTTCATTCTAGGTTTTCTTTTTTAGAGGACAGCACAATATCGCTTAACTAGGTAATCATTTGACAACTTTTAGAATCACCTGAGATTTTTTATGGAACATAGTCGAAATACAAACACACCCACAGACAAACAAATTAACTGAAGTTCATCTATATTCGACATGGAGAAAACTAAAATCCCCATTACATGAAAACATTATAATAACACCACTGAAACGAACTTCCAATTTTGCATAATCAGTATGAAAATAATTACGGATTTGTTTGACGATCGAAAGTTCGCTAATTTATACTTGAAGAAGGAAACATAAATCTTTAATGAACTATGGCATAATCAAACAATTATCTGAAGTAGTAAAAAATACAAATTAAAGGGGAAGTTGACCTTTTATATAACATATTATGAAGGACTTTTGAAGGTTTAATATGAGATTTTTAAAAGTACTTCAATTCTCAATTTTAAAAAGTCTACATTAAAATATCTGTTGACTTATGTGCAAGTAAGGTAGAATTATTGTGTAAAATATAAAAGAAATTTATAATTTTTACTTGAGAATAACTGAAGAAAAATGTGAGCATATAACTCTTAAATACAGTAAAACTAGATTTTAAAAATCAAAATTTGCAAAGAAAATTTATTATTCAACAAGGATGTTCTAAAATAAATACTAAAAAAATGAGTTTTAATAGTAATTTTAATTTTTATATTTGTAAACAACTTACAGCTGGACGCCATCTTGGCTCCTTTTGTTATGGTTTCAGCTAAGCTAACGTTTCAAATCGAAAATTGATGGCTTGAAAAAATAATAAATACTAATGAAAAAATTTATTGATGGTGAGATATTTTATTTTTATCTTCCAGTTATAATAAAATCTTTCTATTAATTACTTTCCTTAATTTGATGGCAGAATACAAACAACTCCTGTGACCAAAAGCTTCAACTTTTGCAAGCAACCAACGAACCAACCAATATTTTAGCCACGTGATGTAAACAAAAGTATAAAATGTTCTATGCAGGGAGGAGGATTTAATAGATAAAATTAAGCTAGTTTTCGATTAATATGCTCAAAGTATTAATTCAAATTATTTCATTCTAGAATAATTACCGAAGAGCTGTATTACATAGTAAAGGGACAATGTTGCGTGTTTTGTTAAAAACATTTGGTATTTTTGCAGCTTTTCTTTCCACACTTGTCGGAATATGTGTTTTTAGAGCGTTATTGTGGCATGAATCGCCTATGATAGATTATTGCAATCCAAATGAAAAATACTTTGTAGGTGATGTATCTGATCCGTTAAAAAGGTTTTCTGAAGCTTTGAAATTTCGAACGATCAGTTATAGTCCCCATAATTACGAGAGAGAAGCTCTTTCGGACTTTGTGAAATACATTTCTACAAGTGAGTGAACATATGAGGGTTGTACCCTATTTAGCTATTATTTCATATAATTTTTTATCAGTTTAGCTAATCTCCCGTAGTCGGATTCACAGCCAAGATTGACATTAAACATGAGCAGATCACTAACATGATCGCTTAAAGTGTTGTTAAATAACTTTTGGCGTTTTGTTGTTCTCAACTCTCTCTAATAGAATTTCCCTGTTATAGAAGCAATGACGCTTTTTTTTTTTTTTTTTTTTTCTTAACTTGGCGCAATTCAGATATAAGAAAGTGAGATTTGTTGCCAAATGATATAAACAGCTATGAAAACAAAACTGATTAATTATTATGTTTGTTTATGTATGTATGTTTAAAAATTGCTTCTGATTGAACATGATAACAGATAATTGGTTTCTGTGTCATTTCATCCAAACCATGAAACCCATGTTCTCAGATTTTTATGAAAGTGTTTGTAGTTGAAGTTTTTACTTCCTGATTAATAATATCAAATAACATTTCAATATCTCAAATAATACTTTTTCAGGAAAAATAAGTTTAATTAGTAGAAAATTTAAGTTTAATTAGTTAGTAAATTAGTTAAAAAGTTGCATAAATGGCACTTCAAAGCAAAGGTTCTGTGTGTAAGAGGTATTCTTTCAGAAAATAACACAAGATTTTATTCATTTTCAATATATCAAGAAGGGGTGCCATTTGGGGGAGGATATGGGGCCAGTTGCTGCCCTACCCCAATGAATTTTATATTTCAGAATATGGGGTCAGTCATCAAGGTTAGACTAAAAAAAAAAAAAAAAAAATCAGAAATAGCACAAAAACTAAAAGTCAGATTATAATTATTATTGTGCTGTCCTCTAAAAAACCCCATTTTTAAAAAAAATTCCTATATGAAGTCTAATAAAAAATTTATAAAAATTAAACATGGCTGAATTTTTACAACTTGTTCTGACTAAGATTTTAATGTTGAGCATTTTTCATTTTATCACTTTATTACAAAATGCAGCCAATTAATTATGCGAGAATTTGAAAAAACCCACATCTGACATAATCAGCTGAAAATGAAGCATTTTATTACATATTAATGGTTTAACATAAAAAATATAAAAATTTATGTAGATCATTCTAAAGTTCCATTATAAAAGAAAATCTGTGAAAATGAAGCTCATGTTTTGCCAGAATTCTGCAATTGTTAATTTAAATTCTTTTAAAACTAAATAAGCACTGCTTAGGTATTTTTAACTATTTTTATTATTCTAATAGTGCATAAAAGCAGAACAGAACAAAAAAATTGACTTTAGTAAAATATTTGATGTAGTACTCTATGGTGGTTTTATTTTTAGGAAACATTTCACTGTGGGTTTTTTTGTAGAGGATAGCACAATACATCATCTATTAAAAGATAAACAGATTAGAAAACATGTTGCAGATCTGTCAGTAAAACTCTTTCTGAAACACACTGGGGGGATGTTGAATGGAAAGTATGAAAGCTGTTTTAGGTATGATACCAAGTTGCTGAATTTTGTAATACACTAGAAGAGTTACAGAAAACACTAATGATACTCAAGCAAAAATTAATGCTTAATCGTTAGTCAGCCAAATAATAATAATTTACAAATTACTGGCCTAACTAATTTTCTGGCATTCTTTGCTCTTATCAAGTAAATTATTGGGTAAAGAACTTCAGAGTGATACCATGAATGTTTTTACAGTACAGGGCTTTTTTAGTCCAAAAGCTTTAGAACTACCAAAGGCCATACAGGGTAAAAGTTTTGATGAAGGGTTATTGATGCTAGAGTAAACTTGCCAAAGTCCTAGATGTTGGGCCTATATTCAAGATTCAGAGTAAATGCTTATGCAAAAAGAAAATTATTTGATTATAAATCTGGAGATGAATCTTTGGCAAATCCAAAAACAGTTTTTTAGTGTCAAGTTAGTATCAAAATTTATTTGGATTCTTCTGAAAATTTAAGTAATATAATTTTTATTTTTAATAAAATAGTACAAACAAATAGAAATGTGTCTTTTTATAATAAGCTTGTAATATGAATAATTATTTTGATGCTTTCTAAGACTCCCAATATCACTTGCATGTACAGTTGTTTCTTTAGCAAAATGCATAAATTTTTTTGGTTTACGATGAAATAAACATAGCATTGGAAAAACCATTGTTTATGAAGGGGGGGGGGGGGGTGTTCATAATCATTTAGCTTTTAGAGGTATAATATATATATATATATATATATATACCGTAAAATCCCGAAAGTAAGCCCCCCTCCCACTTTTAAGCAATTTTGGTTTTCTTTTCCATTCCCCAATATAAGCCCCACCCCCCCTCACGCACACAAAATTTTTTATGCACAAAAAATTGATTTTAAAGAGAATTTTCAATCTTTTGACATTTTTGGCAGATTTTTACTTACGTTTTTATATGATGTTAATGAAATCCTTCCTCTCACATGAAATGTCTGTTTCCCTTCTATGCCCTCTCTAACATAAAAAGTTTGAAAATTTGAGAATCCTAAATCCTTCTGTACTTCTTTCTGCTCACTAGTAACGTAACAATTGGTAAAAAAAATCAATCCTCTACACTACAATCTCCCTTTCCATCCAAAATTTATGCCTCTTCTCCTTCAGAATATAAAGTTTAAAATCAACTCTTCATAAAAAAAAATTATGCTCTATTTGTTGCTCTCTACTAACAATAAATGAATAATCAGCCATTTATATTTTCTCTCTACCACAAAGATGTCTGCTTCCGCTCTTTTGCTCCCCCCCCCCCCCCCCCAGAAAAAAATCTTTAAAACTCTATTTAAAAAATATATTCTGTCTTACATGTTGCTCTCTAGTAAAAATAAGTAAATAATCAACCATATAAATTACCTTCCACTCTACTCCCCCCTCTCTCTCTCTGAAACTTACACTTCTCCTTCCTTCCCTCCCTCTCCTTTCAGGATACAAAGTTTAAAATCTTTATTAAAAAATTTGCTGTCTAGTAACAATAAATAACTAATCAGCCATTTCAATTATCGCTTTACCACCAAAATGTCTGCTTCTTTCACTTCATCAAAAAGAAAAAAAAACTATTTATAAAAAAAATCCTCTGCCCTCTTTGTTGCTCTCTATTAACAATAAATAAATAACGAATCATCTAAATTACAAACTCTTCCATCGAAATTCATATTTCCCTCTCATCCAAAGAGTACAAAGTTTAAAATTTATAAAACTCTTATGTGAAGAAATTTGATGTCCTACTTGTTGCATTCTAATTTGTCACATACATTTTCTGTCTACTCCAAAAGCGTCTGCCCCCCCCCCCCCCCACCCACACACACACAAATTTTAAAATCTTTAAAACTCTATTAAAAAAAAAAAAAAAAACTGCTATATTTAATTCTCTTTAGTAACAATATTAATGAATAATCAATCATCTAAATTACCCCCCCCCCCCCTTCTCCCAAAAACTCTACTTCTCCCTCTGTCTTCTCACCCAGTGTTATGATTTAAAAATTTGACGCTTAATTTATTCAGGATTTTAATATTTAACTTTAATTTATTCATCAATTTAATTAAACTCATTAAATTCATTTAAATTAATTAAGCTAAGTTTCATCTTTGCATTTTAAATCAAACATTCCTTTTTAATTGTTTACTTTTGGTGAATATAAATTAATTTCAGAATCTTTCCATTACATATGTTTTAGGATATTTATTCATTCCAAATTTAATTTACATTTCATTCACTTTACAATATTAATTAAACTTCATTTCAAATTATCTAAAATAAAAATATTTATAACTTACTTTTTCTAACTTTTAAATAATATACAGTCTAAAATAAATTATTCCAAAATATAGTGTATTTCCCTTTTAATAATATTGATTAAAAAATTGGTTAATTGTTAATTTTATTCTTTTCAGAAAGTTCAAATTCATTTATTTTAATTCAGGCAAATTCTTTCAGAATAACGAACTTTTCCATATTTCATTTCAAAATTTCTAAGTCCAATAATCATTTTTCAAAATTTCTTAAATTAAATATTTTTACTTTCAAAACATATCTGGTGGAAAGAAATTTTAATTTTATTTAGATTGCTAAAATTTCATTTATTTTCATCCATTAGCTTGGCAGTTATCGATTTTTAATTACTTTCGTTTTTTCTGTTTTGAATCTCGTCGAGATTTGCGCTCAGACGCCATTGATGGGTGTTTAGATGTTTCAAGTAAACAAGAACCTTTCTTCCCGCGGATTTTGAACAAGGTCGTTTTGACAGCATTCCAAGGTCGCGATCGAATGTTCTAAATACTATTTAATGCTGTTGCTAGGGTTGGAAGTGTCGGGGAAACGTCTGACTGTAACTTTGACTATGGTCTGTTGGGGCTTGTTCAGTGACTTTCAGACGGTTCGGATTTTTTGATTGGTTGTTGCGTAACCGCCTGGAACCTTTACCTGAGAGGGAAATTCTAGAGAGTCTATCAGTCTTCTGAAATAATCTTAAGATGTAGCAAGGCAGAAAATCTTGCTCTCCGGGCTTGAGCCATTTTTGGCGAGAGTTAGGGATGATGAATAACAATAGAGTGCGGAGTTCTGATAATTCTTTATAAATAATATCTTATAATTTTTAATAAAATAAATAATTTAATAATAATGTAATCTAAAATATACTGGACATGTCATTGTAAAAATGACTTACTAGAGTGATAGAAGTTTGATACTACTTCCTCTGTGAATTACATTTTGGCTTTCATCTCAAGATGTCCGTTTTTTTAGTGATGAATCAGCATTTCTTCTTCATCAATTTTCATTCTCCTGTCAAGATGTTCACATACAGTCAGTAGTAAGATTTTTGGATTAATTTCTTCATCCTTCGGTATTCGAGATGCATTTCGTATTTAGTGTATGGTTTTCTTCACCTTGCTGATGGAGCGTTTCTTTAGTTCACTAATGATGTACTACAGCCATATCTTCTTAAACATAAATAACAACTCTGAACTTCGAATATCACGATCTGCTAAGATGAACTTATTTCGATAATAACTTTTAACCTTCAATATCTCGTTCTGTTAAGATGAACTTACTTCAACAATAACTTTTAACTTTAAATATCCTGATTTGATAAGATGAACTTACATCGATCTCCATAATAATATACCATACCCTAATCTGAATCGGATCATTGATTCTTATGACTCACTTTATCACATACATGGAGAATTAATTACTTTGTATAGAGTAGATATAATAGAATAAAATGTAATAATGAATAATAGAGATTTCTCTTGATGCTGACAACTAGGAATGTGGTATAAATTTTACAATCTTGTATTTTCATAATTCAATAATATTGTTAAAAGGAAGCACAATCAGCAATGTGGTGATAATGATTTTACGTTTGAAGTTATTAAGTGTTTTATTTATTTTGGTGCACTATTTTGTGAATAAATTACAGTTTAACTTCATCTTGGTGAGTTTGTCTTTTTCTATTATTTATATTTATGTGTTTCAGCTATGTTTGAAGTAATGGAATAGGTTCTATTTTCTAATTTATATAAGTATATTATAACTTAAGAATTAACTTTATGAATTTGACGTAATTTTAAACTTAACTTTTTGGCATCGCATTATGTGCTGCTACTTACGATCATGCCTATAATGGTGTTTGGGGAAAGTGTTGAATATATGTTTTGTCTAAATTTTTAGGTTTTCTGAATCACTCCGGTGCGAGTCGCTGGTGATTCACCCTTTATTAATTTTTCCTTTTATATTCATCACGATCCTCAGATACCGTTATACCCAGCAAATAGTTTAAAATCTTTAATATTATTATTATTTTTTTTAAATGTTGATCTATTTCTTATTTTGTAGTAAGGTAACTCATCTCATATAAGTATCACTCATCTAAAATCATCATTCCGTTTAAAAATTTTTCTCTGTCCTATTTTCCCAAAGGAGTGGATTTCTAAATATGTGAGAGGAAAGCAAAAATGTTCATCTTTTTTGCAGTTTGGCTGTTCTTCCCTGAATCACACATATGTTTTATGTTTTGAAATAAATATGTTCTCTAAAATAACTCCCCATCCATTAACAAAATATCAGCTGTGAGAACAGCCAAACTACAAAAAGACTAAAATCTTCTCTTTGCCCTTCCCCCCCCCCTCCATGTCTAGAAATTCATCCCTTTTTCTGGGTATGGAGAATGGAACTTTAAAGGGAGAGTGAGATGATCATTTATTTATTGTTGCTACAAAGTGACAATACTACATAAAATCTTTAAAAAATAGTCTTAAAGATTTTTAAGTTTGTGTGCTGAGGGGGGGAGAAGCAAATTTTTAGAGGTGTGGGGGGAGAAGCAATTTAAATAATTATTTAATTATAGTTGCAAGAAAGTTCTAAATAGATTTAAAAAAAAACTTTTAAAGACTTTAAAGTATGTACTGTGGGGGGGGGGGGGCAAAGGAAATAAAGAGGACTTTTTGGAAGGGAGGAGGGTATAATGTAGATCGTTATTTAAATATTGCTAGGAGAAAATCACAAATAGAGCAGAAAAAATTATGAAGAAAACTATGCATTTTTGGTACCAGAGGGGGGCAATGGGGGGAAACAGTAATTTTGAGAGCAGATTTAGATTATTTATTGTTATACAATAAAAAATGAAATTAAAAAAATATTTAAAAAATGATTTTTAAAATTTTTTATTTTATTTATTTATTTATTTATTTTTTTGGGGGGGGGGGCAGGATTTTAGGGTTGGGAATTTATTTTTATTTATTATTATTTTTTTTTTAATCTACTGAAATACGGAAGATTCTTGCCCTTTTTTTTAAATTTTACAGATTTTAAATTTTACGAGATGCAATTGTAGGGGTCGTGGATCTTCATGAGATAAGGGTGGGGGGCCAGGGGGGGGGGAGAAGCAGGGATTTTAGGAGGATGGGTTAATTTTGGTGGTAGGTTGTAGTTATTTATTTTTAATATAGAGTATTTAATAAGTCTGAAAAGAAGTTTAAAATTAAAATGTTATAAAGGTTAGACTATGCATTTTTGGTACCAAAGGGGGAAACAGTAATTTTGAAAGCAGATTTATATGATTGATTATTTGCTGTTACAATAAAATAAGAAATAAAGAAAAATATTAAAAAAATGATTTAAAAAAAATTTTCTTTTTTTTTTTTTTTTTTTTTTTAGGGGTGGGGGGCAGGATTTTAGGGTTGAATTAATTTTTATTTTATTTTATTTATTTATTTTTTAATCTGTCGGAATACGGAAGACTCTCGCTCTTTTTTTTTAAATTTTACAGATTTTAAATTTTATGCGATGCATTTGGAGGGGGAGGATCTTCATGAGATAAGGTTGGGGGGGAGGGCAGGGGGGAAAAAGGCAGAGATTTTAGAAGGTGGGGTTAATTTAGATGGTAGGTTGGATTTATTTATTTTAATATAGAGTATTTAATGTCTGAAAAAAAGTTTAAAATTATAAAGTATAAAGGTTAAACTATGCATTTTTTATACCAGAGGAGAGGGGGGCAAAGGGGGAGAAACAGTAATTTTGAGAGCAGATTTAGATTAAGTTTAGATAGTATTTACTGTTACAATAAAATAAGAAATAAAAAAAAATATTTAAAAAATGATTTATAATTTTTTTTTTTTTTTTTTGGGGGGGGGGGGGGGTGGGGAAGGGGGCAGGATTTTAGAATTTTTTTTTTTTTTTTTTTTTTTTTTTTGTTATTTTTTTTTTTTTTTTTTTTTTTTTTTTTTGTTATTTTTTTTTTTTTATCTACCAAAATACGGAAGATTCTCGCCCCTTTTTTACCTCTAAATTAATGATAAAAACAGGTTTTTAAATGATTTTTAGAAAAAATCCCGATTATAAGCCCCCCTCCCAAATTTAACCTTTTTTGATTTGAAAAAAGGGGGGGCTTACAATCAGGATTTTACAGTATTTATTTTTAAGTTGCTTCATTGTAAAAAGTGTATATAAAAACTAAGTTTTATATAATTTTTGGGGAACCTCAAATTTAAATATGACTGTCAAACTATTTTTTTTCCTTTATCTGTGTCTTTTTGTATACATTTTACTGAAAATTCAACTTGATATGTTGAAAACAGGTAAAATTCCTAGTTATTTCCTGAAACAATTCCTCTTATATGCAGAACCTTTGAAATGCCATTTAATGCAATGACTTTGTTTAATTAAAAATAAATGTTTTTCAAAAAATACTTGAAATGTCATTTGATATTGAATTAATGAGGATGGTAAAAACTTCATTTACAGAATTTTTCACCAAAATCTGAGGCCGTGGGTTTTATTTTTGTGTTTGATTGGATGATTGAAAAATGGAATGATGCTTCTGTATACTAAATAAATTGTATAAATATTGAAAAATATTGCTTGTATGTGTAAAACGGTAAGTAGGTTGCCAGAAAATACATCTGAAAAATGTCTTTCTCTCAATGAGGCAATTTTTTCTATATTGGCAAGGGAGTGTTGATTTCTTGAGGAGGGGACATTCCTCCCCAGAAAATTAGAGATTTTATACTAATTAATGGTCTAGAAGTGCAATTCCTTCTCCCATCCCTCCCCCCCCCCCCAGAACACTATTATGCTCCCTTTCTCACCCTGTAGAAATCCCTCCTGGAGAAAAAATGTTTAAATTCAACACTTCATCAAGGTCCCTATAACAGTGAAGTACCCTTAAATAACAGTGTATAATGCAGAGTTTTGCACATTTGCGAGTCTAGCTTAGAAATATATTGAATAACTTTTATAATTTATTTTATTTTAGGTTTTCCCTTAATCCATTCATCTCCTCTTGTTTCTCGAGAAGTCGTCAATAACTTGAGTCTTTTGTATCATGTGAAGGGATCCGATAAGGGATTGAAGCCGTACATGCTTACTGGTCACATGGATGTAGTACCTGTTGAAGAGTCAAAGTGGACTGTCGAACCATTTGCTGGAAAAATTAGTGATGGCTATCTCTGGGGAAGAGGCACCATGGATTGTAAGAATCTAGTTATGGTAAATAATATATTTCAAATTTTCTGTTAAAATTTATACGATGTTTCTTATTTCACACTCAATTTATTCTTATTTAAATTGTTGGTACTTTTTGCCATTCTTATACATTTTGACTACATGAAGGAAGAATATATTTTTTAAAAATCTAAGTATAAATTTTATGTCATGTTTTCTTCCAGTTTCTTTTTTTTTACCATAAATGATTTCTAACTTCAGTTCTCTCAATTTTTTTTTTTTTTTTTTCGGAATTGGCATTATGTTTAAGCAAAAGGCAGGGTGCTACTTCTGGGAAAATGACACTTTTTAAAATTTTTTAAGACACTTTTTTTTTAAGTTTGGGCAAAAACTTTTAATCTGAGCATACACGCTATATGTATGTCCAGACTCCATGTTCTATCACAGTATTTACATTTTTAAGAAATTCAGAAAATGTTATTTCATACAGATCAATAATAATATAGTGTGTCTCAAAATTTTTGGCACACACTAAAAAATACAATAATAAAATTGGAAGGAGAAATTTATGGAATATGATTTCACATTAATTTTCCAAAATGTAAATGAATTGAAACATACGGCTTCATCAGCATTATTTGCTTAAAAAATACGCTTTTTTAAATTTTTGTTAAAAAATCACTGTCTCAAAAGTTTAGGCATATTGTGCAAATATTAACAAATGTTGGGTTGGTTTCAACCAGCCAACCAACAAACTGTTTTCCCTGAGCAGTATAATAGCAAATGTTCAATTTCTGTTCATTATTTAAGATGCCAAAAGCTACAGAATTTACAAAAGAGGAAATTTTAAAGATATTTAAGTTGAAATTGAAAAATAAGCTGGTTTAATGAAAATTTCTAGCATTATTAATTCATTCAAAGCGAAGGATATACAGAATACTTGCTAGAATTACAATTTCGTCCAGAAGCCAAGAGGGAGGCATCCAGGTGTAACAAATGTTTAAACAAGGGTGTAAAAAAAAAAAAAAAAAAAAAAAAAATTTTAAGTAAAAATAATTTTTTTTTTTTTAATTTAAATCGGATGTTTATGATTTTTTCCCCTTTATTAAAATACAGAACCAATTACCAATAATTGTTAATAATACCAATAATTGTTAATAATAATTACCAATAATAATTAGAAAGAATACCAATAATTTTAGGTTTCCAAAACAATTAAACCTCTAATTGCTAACTTAATCTATGTTTTTATGCTTTTAGTAATAAAATTATAATTATTAGTTAGTAATTACAGAAATTATAATAACTGCATTCCTTTTCATTAATTAGTAGAATACAATAATGTTATTTACTTTAACATTTTGTAATAATTATGCAAAACTATTAAATATGACTCATATTTACATTTATTAAAATTATTAATAACTGCATTCAATATTATATTGTTAAAACTGCTTAAAATTAAAGAAATATATTAAACAATTAACTCTCCAATTAGGAAAATAATATATATAATTATGTTTTAATTACTAAAATGATAATAATTTAGTATTTATTCTAGAAAGACAAAAAGGCAGGGTACTAGTTCCTAAAAACGGCACTGATTCAGTGGAAAAGGACATTATTTCATTACGAAATGTATTAGTAATGTGTTTAGTAACAATATTAAGAAAAAAATATATCATTTTTTAATATGCTAACAGAGTTTCCCCCAGACAGTTTCAGAAGGGTGCTGTACCCTGCCTGCCCTTTGGTTTACAAAATAGCACCCTTCTTGCCCCTCATAAAAATAATTAGCACCCTTCTTGCCCCTCCCAGTAAAATAATTAGCACCCTTCTTGCCCTTCAGTTAAAAAAAGTGCCCTCTCTCCTTTTTACATTAAAAATTTGCTTTCATAGTAAAAATTGACTCAATGTTGTCTTAAAAAGAGTGCCCTGACTTTTAAATATCAAAAGTGGCTTTAAAAACTAAAAAAATACATTTAACAATTAAAAAAGTGCCCTTAAAAATCTGAAAAGTGCCTTTAAGAATAAAAAAGTGCCCTTTTCTCACCAGCAGCACCCTGCCCTTTTTTAAACCTGGGGGAAACTCTGTGCTAAATAAAGTGATGTTAATTTTTAATCATTTTATGAATTATAAATTAAAAAATACAATTAAATTACAACATGATTTAATAATATCTTGTTTTTCTAAAGAAATAAAATTCTGTAATTTTTGCAAGATCTTGGGAACACGGATTTAGAAATACTGGAGTATGGGGAAGTTTTCTACAAGAAATCTCTGGGCACAACTAAAAGTGAATTTCACCATTTTTTATAAAAGCAGGGTGCAGTTTGACAATTTTAAAAAGAGCAGGTTGCTGTGCCTTTAAAAAATGGCCTAGAGGGAACTGTAAGTAATTACAGAATTAATAAAAACTGCAAATAAGTACAATTTCATTAGTTAGTAGCACAAATAACAAAACAAACAAATATCATTTGCAGCTCGTTTTGCATTTGTACTTAGAAAAATCACTGTTAATTATCTAAATCTAAGCACATGTAAGTGTATGCTAACCAAAAGTATTAGGAAAATGAATTACACCCATTGTCATTCATATACACATACAGAGTAAATAAATATAAGAATAGCCAGTTATATCTGCAAACCTCAAAATATTCAATAGCAACATTATTACGACTTAGTAGGGATTATTAGCATTCAGTGTTTCAAATTTAAAAAAGAATTAAAAGTTTTGCTGCTTTTTCGATCAATAACTAATTTCTTTATTTGGTGTGCGAGTTAAAATAATAAATAAAAATTATTTAACCTCTACCGCAGAAGTTCTTGCTGTGCTTAACATTTTTATGCCAGTTAGTTCTTCTTTCTTTTATACATTCTTTTACAATAGCTGTTGAGCAGATGTCAATCTTTCATTCTTCTTTAGTTGCAATTTTCTATAAATTTACTATTGTAAAAGTAGAATGAGAAAATAAGATACTGTCTACTTATTCTTTATTTTCAGAAATTTAATATACTTGCTATGCTTATTTTATCGAAAAGAATGAGTAATTTGATTACTTAGAGGAAATTATGAATGACATTGCAAATTGTATTAGATTTAAATATCATTTTTAAATGAAATGCTTTTAATGCTAAATAAAAACTTGCTCTTTACAAACTTACTGTACTTAATTTTTTATAAGTCTAAGGAATTAAGCTTAGAAACAATTATTAAAAGCTTTTTTTTTTGTTAATTCATAAGGCAAAATATCCATAGAAGCTTTCCAAATTATGTACAGTACATCTTAGATTTTAAGGTTAAAGCTTACTGCTGCAAAGAGGGGGAGGGGGGTGAGGAAGAGAAGGAAACTAAAATTTTAAAGGAAAAGTAGATGATCATTCATTTAATATTACTACAAAGTAATAAGTAGGGCATTTTTTTTAGAGTTTTAAAGATTTTAAACATTGTGAGGAGGACGGTATGATCGGAAATATCGGTGGTGATGAAATGTAGATGATTTGTTTGTATTTCAAAGTAACAATAAAACAACTAGACAAGCAAAACAATATTAAAATTGGACAAAACTTACAGTTTAACAATTTTAAAGATTTTCAACTTTAATGCTTGGGCAGTGGGGTGTTAAGGGAAGTAAACAAAAATTTTGAGGGGTGAAAATCTGCCGAGACGCAGAAAACTGCCACCTCTTACCAATATCGTTCTGCAGATTTAAAAATATAGAAAAGATCCTTTTGCTGTTGCATTGAAGCTAACTTAAGGGCTTCTGCCCCTCTCAAACATTTTTTTTTTTTCAAAATGAATTTTTTTTCTGCAAGAAATTTTTTACATTATGTGACATTGTTGCCGTGATTCTGCCATGGGGGTTGCCTCCGATAAATTTCCAGTTTTCAGCAACTGTTCGTGAATGGTTAAAAGATGAATTAAAACTATGAAATTTTTTTGCAAGCCATGAATGAAATGCCCAAGGTAAAGAGAAAAAGAACTAGAGTCTGTGATGAAAAGAAAATTGACGAAGCTTTTCTTTTGTGGTTTATGGAACAAAGAGCCATTGGAATTCCTTTATCTGGACCTATCATCAAAACTAAAGCTAAACTTTTGTCTAGAATGATAAAAGATGATACAAACTACAAATTCACAGCAAGTGATGGATGATTTTGGAGATGGCAGAAACGACAGGTAATAGGACAACTTTCAATACTCAGAGAAAAACAATCTGCTGCTTATGATTCCATAGAAAAATTTTCTATTGGTTTGAGAAACATTATAAATAAAGAAAAGAAGGCTACATAGATGAACAGATTTATAATGCTGATGAAGCAGCTTTATTTTGGAAATGTTTGCCAAAGAAGACACTGGAAGTAAAAAGTGTAATTGGAACTTCAGGTTACAAAGAAGTAAAGGACAGAATTATTCTCTTATTTACTTCTAGTAAGACTGCAACTCAAAAATTAAAGTTGCTTTTGATTGGCAAAAGTAATTCACTAATAATTTTGAAAAACGTGAATCGGAAGACCTTACCAGTTTTGTGTGATTTCTCACAAAACTGTTAGATGACGCAAAAAATGTTTAAGCGGTGGTTCGATGATGTATTTGTTCCTTCAGTTTGGTTACACCTTAGAAACAAAGGATTAGAAGGAAAATCTTTGCTCCTTCTGTACAATTGCAAAGCCCATCATGACAAAACAGAGCTCATTTCCAGGGATAAAAAAAAAATACTGTGCTATTTTCTTACCAGTGAAAACAACCAGGAGAACATTTTTTTTTTTTTTTTTTTTGAACAAGTATTAAATCGAAACCTTGTAGCTTAATTTAAGGCTCTTTATTTTTTATTTATAAGCACTCTTCTGTCCTCCCCCCCCCCTCGTTGTATCGCATTTTTTGCTTACATCCTAAGTAATGCGATATATCGAGGTGTTACTGTAATAATATTTCAGAAACTAATTCAAATTTTAAAATTCTGAGAGTTTATATGACATTCTCAGATCCATGCTGGTAATTGGTGTTTTCATCACACTGCATTCCATATTTCATGAGGAGGAGTTGTGAAATACAAACAGACAGTCAGATTTTAATATAACAGAAAAAAGTAAACAAAAATCTGCACTTCAAAATAGTATACAACACTATAATATTCTATTAAAAAAACTCAGGTTCAATTACAAAAACTGTCATTATTTTTTACACAACTTAATATGTATACAGCTTTAACCAAAAGTACTGACCACCCATATTTTTAATATAATCTTTAAAAGTGATAATCAGATATAAATGTTTAAGTGTTATGATTTTTTTTTTAAAATATTACAGCCCATAAAAAATGACACCAAATAAGTGACTCAACTTTTAACTAAACAATTTGTTTTTAAAAGTGAGTTTAAAAAAAAAAAAAGTACTAAACTACTTTTTGTGTGTGTTGTGCAAGATATATAATAATGAAAATTAGAACAATTCTTTCAGAATATGCTGAAATATAAAGACTAGAAATGAAAATAATAATATTAAAAAATTTATGTGTATTTTTTTATTATTTAAATTTTTAAGCTATGTTAATCAAAATAATAATAAAAAATACATATGAATTAAAAAAACATATTTTTATGTAATTTATTATTATTATTATTGTTACTGAAGACTAAGTTATAAAAATTTTGACATTTTCTGCAAGGAATATTTTAATTTTCATGATTATGTATTAATTTGCACAACAATACAGGGAAGCTTCCAGAAAAACATTCTTTAGTAATATTTTAAAAAACTCCCTTTTTTAAATCAAATAGTTTAGTTAAAAGTTGGGTTGTTCATTTGCTGTCATTTTCTGAAAACTGCAATAACTTAAAAAATACATTCACAATTGTATGCTGTTAAATATTTGTATCAGACTATTACTTTAAACATGCATTAAAAATATGAGGGTGCTTAGTATTTTTTGCCAAGGCTGTATTTTTAATTTTCTCATTTTTATTATAAAGAATGTTTTATTCTTTTGTTCTCTTTAGGGAACTTTGGAAGCTCTTGAATTTTTACTTAGTAAAGGGTATCAACCTAAGCGTTCATTCTATCTAGGATTTGGTCATGATGAAGAGGTAACTGTTTTGTGTTATTAAAATTTGTTTTTTGTTTTCATTGCTTACTTTTTTATTATTAATTTATTTATTTGGATATCCTTTGAAGGTATTTTTAGTAAACTGAAATATATTAAATATTTTTAGGTAGGAGATATTTTTTCTTTATAACCCGACATTCTTTTACTAAAATTATTTAAAGTAGTAATATATCATTCTTGTTAACAATGGTCCACATGATTTCTGGAACAGATAAGTAAATAAGTGTTTTATAAAGTATTTTTAATGCTGAAACAGAAAATTTAATAAAAAATGCTCTATCACATCACATTTTTTAATTATATAACTTTAAAGATCCCTATTATGTGATATTTGGCACATAATAGAAACAATCTGCAAACTTTAAAAACAATGAGCTATCCTCATGGGATCAATAAAAAATAAGTCATCTATCCAGCACTAATGTACAATATTTTAATCTATGAAACATTCCTGCATGTATAATTTTATATACCAATAAACTTGGTCAATTTGCAAATTTTATACTTTTTCAGCAATTTTGCAAGATCACATAACAAAAATGTGATGTGTGTCAGAGGAAAACTGGCAGCATCGTTTTCAGATTCAGTTAACAATCAAATTCAATTGGGAAAATTGGTAACAGAGATTTCATGGGTCATTTAGATAATTGATCTTTATGTATTGTTGCTTCAAAATAACAGATACGACAGAAATGTTTCAAAAGATTAAAACAATAGTTTCAAAAGTATTGTGTACCAGGAGTAGCCAAAGGAGGAAAATTGTAAATTTAAGAAAGAAGGAATTTAGATATTTATTTATGATTGCTTCAAATCAACAAGTAGAGCAGAATAACTGTCAAAAATTGAAGATGGGGGTGGGGGGGATATTTCCATCACCAAATAGTGTTATGCAGAATGGCTTTTGAGTGGTTGCTGGGATTTTATATTTCTCTTTCGAAAGATATAATTTATTTTTCAAGTGAAAAATATTTCTGCAAGAGACCTTTGCACTGTCACAGACCTGTAACACTGTCATCGTGTCACTAAATTTTTGCCACTGGTCATCTTTATGTAATACTAGATGTCCCGTCCGGTGTTGCTCGGGCCAGTGATAATAAAATTAAACAAATCTAAAGTTTGTATGATTTTATATCTTTAACCCTATTTTGTATAAATTATTTATTTAAAATTGCTTTGCATGGTGACTGAAAATCCTTTATTTCCACTTTCCGCCGATACGGGTGCATTCTGATAAATGGAATTTGTTTTGTGCAAATCAGAGCAAGGCATTCACTCCCCCCCCTCCCTCCCCATACCCACAAATATAACGAATAATTTGTTCAAGAAAACCACCTTCACCTACATTAGCGCGATCATTAAAAAAATAATTAAATTTTTCTGATCATTAGAACATAATGAAGACGCTGTGCTAAAATAGCCGACAGATGACAACACTTCCCATCCTCAATTTTAGATCTATATCTTAATTAGTTATCTAAATTTTTGTTCATAAGTAAAAATTGGCAATTATTTCTTTTTATTTTCGCAAACAAAATGGAGGGATTGACCAGAGAAACAGATCTCTTTGTAGTTCAGTTTTTAATGAAAGCAGATCCCTGTCTGAAACTTTCTCTGATTTTTTTCACTGGCGGCGGAAGTTTTTGGAATAAATTAAGAAAAATTACCGACCGAATTTTTCAAGAATTGCCTAGTCGGATGCAGAATTTTTTTTTTACATATGCTCTGAAATTTTCAAATTGATATCTTAATTAGTTTTCGTAAAATTTGCTAATTAGTAAAATAATTTTGAATTTGTTCATAAATCCACAATAGAAGTTCTTATCTTTAGCCATTTTGATTTAAAAGATGGCATTTTCGATGCGATGTTTAATGATATTCTAATTAATATCTTGAGTAATTATCAAAGTATTAAAATTCGGAGACTCAGGTGTACATTGTCAGACCTTGGACTATCCACACCTAAATTTTCAGACTTCTAGGTGGGCTAGATTTTTCTAGCCTTCGCAGACAGACAAACACACACACACACACACACACATAGCAAAACTTTCTTTTATTAGTATAGATATTAGTATTTTTAAATTAGTGTTTGTGTTTTGATTATTTTGTTGAATGTGGTAGCTCTGTATTCTCAATTAAGACATAATATGTTTAAATCTAAATAAAATCCTTATTCTTTATCAGTCCCACCAGTGGCTGAGAGGTTCTGCTGAAAAAGTGATAGTAGATGGGGAGATGCTGGGTTCGAACCCATGTCTCGCTCGTTGGCCTAACCATTTTGAGTTTTTAATGGTTTTCTTGAACCTGTGTAAAAAGAGGTTAGGTTCCCTTAGAAAGATCTCCCATGAAGGGTCCCCCCCCCCTTTTTTTGGCCTATATCCATCACACAAATCATCAGTCATAACAAACACCACCCCACCTTATCCTTTATCTAAGTGACCAAAAAAACTTCTTGGAAGCATTCTAATTAAGTACTTTGAAGATTACTTAAAAAATTAAACAGTTATATTCTGTCAAAAGTAGATTTTTTTAAAATTCAAACCCCAGAAAGAGGTGAATAATGTTAAAGTTTATATAAAAGTAAAAATAGTCTTTTAAAGAACACACTTTTTTAAGAGTTCAATGTTTATTCTAAAAATCATGCTTAATTTTATGATTGCAATTCACGTTGCTCCAAAACATGTCCATTATTTGAATTTGGCATGGTCTCTGATTATCAAAAGTTCACTTTTTTTTTTGCTTGGCAGAAAGCAAGAACTAGTGAATTTATTAAAAAATAAATAAATTTTTGTTCAGTTTCTTTTTAAGATATGGAACAACAGGAAAGAAAACAAAAACATTTTTATATTATTGCAAATGTTACATTATTGTTGTCACATGGATTATAATTTCAATTTGTTTGTTTTTTGTTCAGTTTCCAGGGATCTGTTTAGGAAAAAATTGGGTCTTTTAAAGGACTCTTCACAAAATTTTTCATTTCAAAAAAGGACCTTTCACAAAATTATTTTCCCTAAAACAGGACCCTTCACAGAACTATTTTCCCTAAAACAGGACCCTTCACCAAATTCTTTGTCTTAAAAATAGGTTTTTTCACAAAAATTTTCCATCTTTAAACCAAACATTTCACAAATTAATCATTTAAAAGTAAAATCTGACCTGTCACTTTTACATATATAAAGAAAATATATGTATTTTATATCCATATATCTTCTTAAAAATGCATAAACAAGAATCTGAATATAACGACCATTTCAAATTCACAAAATTATGATTAGATTTTTCACAAATATAAAAAGCTATTCATAATTTCACAAAAACAGGACCCTGTGAAAAAAGTCTGGACAGACCCCTGGTTTCTTTTTAAGATATAGCATCAGGAAAGAATAACAGGGTGGCGAGCAACCGGGAAATGTCAGGGAATTTCCTACGTCTGAAAAGTCAGGGAATTTGCTGAATCTGTGTTTATTGTCAGGGAATTTTTTTAAAGTGAAAAAAAAATAATACGTCGCATCCGGAAAATCAGAATTTGGATCAAAATTAGTAAATATATTTTCACGAGCGGTATAAAAAAAAGATCCGTAAATACGTTTTTCGATCGATTTCCGTAAAACATACTCCACAGTAGAGGTTTGCATGTGCTGGAGGAGGTCTACAGATACGCCTTTGCTTTTCTTTTTGCTGCCTCATGCCGTTGTCATAGCAACTCCTGGCCACGAGGAGAACGAAGACTTCCTCCTGTGATAAAGATATATCACAGTTTTATCTTTTTTAATTACTTTATATTTCAGCTCAACGTATTTCTGTATTTTATAGCCTTTCCAGTTTAAATTTGCCGTTCTTTAAAAGCTATTTATCGGCAATTCCGCGCCATCCAAGTGGTTTTCACGGCGTTACTTCATCCCTCCTTCGTACTCTGAGTTCGCTTCAATCGACGCTGAGCTGTGACGTCATCTCATTCGGCGGCTCTTCCCCGCTCCTGCATTTTACGCATGCGTCGCTGTTGTTTTCTGCCGATATGTTCTCCAGACTTTGGATGTATTTCATATTTTGGCCGCGTAGCGCTGCAGGTGATTGGGCGTGTCTTTCAAACACAAATTAGAAGGCTTCTTTTAATTGTTAAATGTTAATGAGTTTTTGATTTGTTATTTTAATTTTCACGTAATTCATAATCAACAAATTAGTTTAAATTAATCTTGCTTTAACATTTGTGCACCCCTGTTATGGGTATATATACTAATGTGGCGCATTTTTCCAACAGAATTTTAATAAAAATGATGCCGTAAATTGATTGAAAAACGTGGTGTGATCTGAGGCCTGCTGGCCTGTGCCGGCGCTCGTATCCGAGAAGTTCACCGCTGTGCTGAATTCTTATGGAGATCAATTTCGCGTTTTCAGTTTTTAATTATTCTATAAAAATGCTGTTGTAAATTTTAAATTTAATATTTTTAAAAGTTTAAATCAACTGGAAATTTAATTGACTCCTGAATTCATTCCTCAACTCTTAAAGGATTTCGCCAGAAAGAATATTTAAGGAATTTTGTTAGTTTTGTGATGTTCGAGCCTGAACTTTATAAAGATATGATGTGCAGCTTTCATCTCATCCTTCCTCCTTCTTCAAGAAAATATAATAAACATTATTGGATCCAAACCTAATGGAGTTTTTATTTCAAGTAGCATGAGTCTCTTATTTTTCAACAAAGAACAAGTAAGAATGTTTTATTCATTTTATTAAGTTGATGTAATTCTCTTCAAAGAATTCGACCAAAAGAACAGATGCACAAATTGTGCAGGGTTATTTGCTATTTAAATTACAACTACAATATTTAAAAGTTCACTATACGATCTATTCCTCCATCCATTAAGATAATAATATTATTACGGCAATTGATAATTATTCCTATCATCAATAAATAATCTTCGTCACACCTCCCATCTTACTATGCACATATGATCTTCATTCGGTCTTCCTCCAAAGCCATTAAATATGCCACTTATCTCAACAAGTATTCAATATTTTAATTGCAGTATACTGTTTCTACTGTTCTTGAAGTCCAACATGTGCTTTACATCCTCGAATTTCAAGAACAATTTGTCAAAAATTTCAGTAGATATTTGACAAACCATGTAAAAAGCGAAAGCGTCCGGTCACTGCCCCTTAATTTTTGGACAGCAGTGTAATAAAACAACAGAAAATAATTTAAAAACATAAAAATGCAGATATGATCTTGCACCATCTTAGCTTTAACAGAAAACGTGTTAATACATAATTTGTATTACTACTATTAATACTAAATGATGCAGTTGTATAGAATTCCTGGTGGCAAATCTAAAATTACTGTGCAAATATAAATAAATAAAATATTTTCTTTTAATGAATTAAGAAGAAAATGGGAAATCTGTGATTCAACAGTGCATATATACAACCCACCTGTGATCTTGTTACCTAGGCATGTATGCATTTCTTGCCTATGCTATTTAACTGATTTGTGGGTGGTGTGCAACTTTAGGAATTTTTGTTGTGGCTCTTGGGACTGAAAGGTTGAAGACCTTTACTAGTCTAGACAGATATCTGGTATTACTTATTTATACAATAAATATATGAGACATTGGAATTCACAATCTTTGAATTTTATCAAAAATTTTTAACAAAAATTGATATGTTAACACATATTAGAAACTTGCACCATGAAATATTATAAATAAGAATGTATTTATAAAAACATATAAAATTGCTAAATGGTGCACAAAACAAGAACCTTTATATGCACTTGTATAAATATATATGATGGTAAAAACATAAAATCTACATTTCGAACATCTTCTGGGCTTTTAGATCACTTCAACATGATATTTTATCCTGAGGACGACTGCAGAAGCAGTTCAAAACGTAGATTTTATGTTTTTACCATCATATTTATTTATACAAGTGCATATAAAGGTTCTTGTTTTGTGTACCATTTGTGACATGTATAAATTAGATTTTATTTTGATTGATGCATTGTGAATTATAAAGGCTATAGATCCTGCATGATTTGTGTATTTTTGTTCTTTAGGTCAAAAACTTCTTAGAAGAGAAAAGAATATATTAATAAATTAATGCATCTTACTTTACTTGAAACAATAACTTGTAGACTGGAACAAAGAAACTATATTGGCCGATAAATCTATCTTTATTTAAATTTTCAGATGGAAGAGGAAGGAATATTATTGAGATGAATGGACACTGCACAAAACTTTAAAAAACTTCCATACACTATAATCATATTTTTGATTCTAAGATTATTTAAATTCTCTCTGGCCGAATTCCTTGAAGATACTTGAATAATTAATTAAAACTTTATATCACTTTAACAAACTTTTAAAATACTAAATTTAAATTATGTACAACAGCATCACAGCTTTTTTTAAGAACATTAAAAACTTTGAATTGCGAGCGATCCCCGGAAAATCAATGCAGACAGCCAAAATCTCGGATATGGAGCTGACACTAGGCCAGGACTCAGATCAGATTACACTTTCCAAGATATTTTTATGGCATCTTTTAATTGAAAATTCTAACAAGGAAACCAATGACATTGGTATTTATACTAATGAATGGGGAACTCAAAAGTAGAAGCAAGGCTATTTCCAATTCATTAGCTGATTGAGGATGACACTAAAATTAAAAGGGCAAATTAAAACTCATTAAGATTTGGTAACTAAGACAAGTATTTTAGTTTGATCAAAATACACACACACTTTTTGACTGCAGCGCTTACTGCCAGACAAATGCGAAATACAAGGAGCAGGTTCTGGAAAAGAATGAACGCCGAGGCTGTGGCACATGCGTAATACACACAAGCAAGGCGACCGCAGAGAAGAAAACCCTCTGGTGAAAAACAGCGGCAGTGTGCACTGGTAGCCGAGACGGGTTGCTTAAAGGAATGGCAAATGATCGGAAAAAGATCGTTGATAAATAGAGAAAGATTAAAAAGCTAGCATGTAATAAAATGCAAAACTGTGCTGATCTGAAACAAAAAGTAAATAAAAATAAAGAATGTGATAGCAATATCACACCATTTAGCAATTTTATGTATTTTTATGAATACATTCTTATTTATAAAAATTTATATGATTTAAAAAAATTAATTTCAATGTTTATTTTGTGTTTAAATAACCCAGAATTTAAAATATCTCAAGTTTGATTGAATATTCAGATATAATTTACAAGGGCAAAATTAACACTAGCCACCGGCCACATGGCCACTAAATGAAAAAAAGTGGCTATTAAAAAATTGTCTGTCAGCGGCCACCTTATGGCCACTTTCCTACAAGGAAAGAGTAAGTTTACTGTTTAAAACTTTTAGATGAAAAAGTGGCCACTTATAAAACTGCTACTACTGGCCACTGGCCACTAATGCAATTTTCCAGTTTTGCCCTTTAATTTACTATCATTGGTATTGATGCAATTTAACATCAATGACATATTGATGTAATTTACAATCATATAGGTGTTGGGATTTGATAGTGTCATCTCTCATACAAATTGCTCTTCTTAGTACATCTTATTATGGATTGTATTGTCTGCTTCCCAGAGTTGGAGGATTTTATGTTTTGAATGTAATATGAATTCTGCACAAATTCATCTCAATTAAAAGTTTTTTACCTCACTGATATCTTTTTCCGATTTTAATTACTGTGTTTATTGGTGTATAATGTGCCCCTGCCTGTTTTCTATAGGGGGTAGGGAATCATATCTTGTGTATAATGTATTGCTATATAAACGCTAAAAATTTGGGAACTTGGGAAAATAATTCTGTAGAACACAATTTTTTCCCCTCAAACCTAAATTATATTTGAACATATATATTTTCCTCTTTATTAATATGCTATAAAATTAAAGTTTCTGCAATGTGTACTTTTCTGTCATTAGAAACGTTAAAAAATATATTTATCGATACTAAAAATCATTATCATACGTTTGCTAATAATACACAAACTACAGCCCAAAGAGTACAATTATTTCACTTATTTTACTTACTACATTCTATATTCATAGACTTATATCACAATATGTACATGTTGTGTTCAGTTACTGACTGAAAGCATGTGTGGTTTCATATATAGCTGTCGTAAATAATCTATGTATAGTGCACAACCCCACTTTTTAGCCTAAAATTTCAGAAAAAAAGTGTGCATTATACACTAGTAAATGCAGTATTATAATATCAGACTGAAAAAATTAGAATATGTCTCCATAATTTTAATTTATATTTTGCCTCTATTTTTATAGCTGATTAATAATTTTTTTAAATAGCCAAATTTTATTATATATTACATTTTATGTTTATGCTTTTTTTTTAGGTCGATGGAGAGGATGGTGCTCAATATATCAGTAAAATACTACAGTCAAGAAATGTGAAACTTGAATATATATTAGATGAAGGAAGCCTTATTGTAGATAATTTTGTTCCAGGCATCAATGGCCCAGTTGCTTTGTAAATTTCTTCTTATTTTTAAAGCTATTGTATTGCTATAAAATGAAAATATAATTATAGATATGGTATTTTTAAATTTCTTTAATATTTGCTTGAAATGAAAGCAGGACTTCAAACCACAATATTTTCTTCTTGTTTGTTCAGTTAAAATATTTCATTTTGGCTCTAGTTTTTATGCCATTAAAAATAATAATTCTAGTTTCTGCCTCAGTTCTGAATGAATGAACAAAGTTTCATTATTTTGTTTTAAAAATGTAATTTTCATTTTATTCAACTTTTTAATTTCTTACAATAGCAACACAAAACTAAGAATTCAGAGAGAGTATGTTCTGCAGTTCAGTGATATTCTGTTTTTCTTAAAATTTTATCTAAATTCCTCCTGAAATTTCTACCCTCAACCTGTATCTTCACCACATAAAATTAAAAATCTTTTAGGATTTAATTTTTTAAAACTTTTCTTACCCCATTTGTTACTTTGCTGCATCAATAAATAAATAATCAATCATCTAAATTCTCCTCCCTCTACAACTCCTTTGAAATTTTGTTTTCCCCTTTGCCATCCCATCACTTCAGTGAACAAAGTTAATAATTATTAAAACTCTTTAATTTTTAACAAAATTTCTGCATTATTTGTTTGTTACTCTGTAAATCATATTAATTCATTTAATCATTTCAAACATTATCCCTTCTCTAATTTCCAATTTCTCCCTTTTCCCCTCCCAGCACACAAAATTTAACATTATCTTAAAAAAAAAAAAAAACTGCCATGTTTGTTACTTTGTTGCAACAATAAATAAATAATCAATCATCTAAATTCTTCTCCCACCTGCTACTTTTTAACAATTTTTGCTTTCTCCTTTGCCACACAAAGTTAACAATCTTTAAAACCCTTAAATATATTTTTTTTAAATTCTTTCTACCTAATTTGTAACTCTGGTAATAACTGATAATCATTCATTTAAATCCCCTTCCCTCCCCCACATAATTTCTTCTTTTGCCCCTCCCAGCGCACAAAATTTAGCATTGTTAAAAAATTTTATTATATATATATATATGTAACGAAATTGTATGTACGTCCACTCGTTCTTGTTACATCATCTTTTTAGGTTTCTCTTGAATTTCCTTGGACAAGTGTAGTCGTGTCCGAAAAAAATAACTTTTCCTGGAATCTGACTTTATTTCCATTTTCGTTACATGCTCCTTTTAAGTCAGACCCAGGGGTAATGAGAGCCGAAATGTTACAGGCTCATATTCAGGAGTACTGAGCCTAGTCAGTTAATTTTTGGCGTTTTCAGGATGGGCTAAGCGGATGACTTGGGCAAGTGATTTTCAGAAAAAGTCTCGAAACAACCATGTTCCCTGTTTTTGTTTGGAATTTCTGATATTCTCCAGCAGAGGATGAACTAATCAAATATAGGCATGAACTTGCTTTTAATTAGATAGAAGGCTTGATTAATGTGGTCTGATGATGCAATAGGTTTTGCCAATTGCATCAACAACAGCAGTTTCTAAATTTAATGTTAATGGTTATTTATGAACCAGTCATATTAATAACTGCCAAACAGACAAAAGTTCATTAGGATTTACAACCTAAAATATAAACATTAATTTCTTATTTTGACAATAATTTTGAATTTATATTTTAAACATAATTATTTACTTTGATTTCTTGATCTGAACTTTATGATCTAAATGTAATTTTGGACTGCAATAATAATATATTGTTTATCTAAATAATCATGCATCACAAGAACAACTCAGTTTGTTTATATTATGAAATATTATAATGCAGTTCAGATAGGAAATATCTACTTTGATTACATTCTTGGTTCATAATAACTGTCATGTTGATGAAAGCTGATTAAAATTTATGGCTAAAGATGTTTAAGACTGGTAAATTAGTTTTAAGTATTGGTTTTACCATGTTATAAAAACTGTTTTGGGGATTTAACTTTTACTTTTATTTTTGAATATTACAAAGATTTACTTTTTATCCTTTCATATATATATATAAAATATGTGTTGTTTGTTATTTTGTAGTAACAATAAATAAACAATCAATCATCTAAATTATTCCACCCCTTGAAAATTTTGCTATTCTACTTTGTTTCTTCTTCTCCCCAGGCACATAAAGTTAAATTTTAAAATCTGTATGCCATATTTATTTACTTACTTTTTTTGCACACTTTTCCCCCATTTCTTTGGTGCCAAAAGTAGGGGGTGCATAAAATACACAAATTTATTTAAAAATACTTATTCATTTTAAATTTTCTTAGAGAAAAAAATCAATAGTAATTAAAGAAATAATTCTCTTTAAGGTAGTTATGACCATTTTAACAAACAATTAATATTAAAAAATAAATTTGTTCATATTAGTTTTTTTTTTTTTTTAACAGATTCAACATTTCTGACTATACAGTGCAACCATTATTTCTAATTTTCTAAAGATATTTCATAAATGATTCATTTATCTTAGAGAATTTTCCACATTTGGGACCACAAAAGCTTTTATTTGCTCAGCACAGCTCATTTTTTTTTTTTTTTTTTTTTTTTATGCCAGTACTGAACAAGGGATTCATTTCCATTAAGTACTTTTCCAACAGCTCTTTTGCTGTATTTTTCTGCAAAGCAGAGCATTCTAAATTTCAAGCCTGTGGTAAAACTCTGATCAAATGCCTTAATTTAGACTGATTAATTTTTTGACAGGAAGCACTAACATATTACATTTGCTGATGCAGTATTTATTAGTCCATAAAATCCCCTGCACTCTTGGATCAGATGAATATAAAAAGTTACAGAAACAATGAACCAAATATGCTCTATTGGATGCACATAACTAAACTAGAAGTTGACTTTAGATCTGATTATGAAATCAAAATTGCTAAATTATATGCAGTTAGATTAATATGAATCCTGTTTCATTATTTTAGACTATTTTAATAATTCTTCATTTGGAAATTATATGCTATTTAAAAAAAAAAAAAAATCTGAAATTTTCTTTCAAAAGTAAAAGGTGCAAAAATTATGCAAATCTTTTTTTTTTTCTTTTTTTTTTTTTTCTTTTTTTGTCAATTTTTTCTTTTAAATATGGGGGTGCATAAATTACATGAGGGCATAAATACAGTATTTTAAATTTTCCTACTTTGTTTTTGTTGTGTCCAGAAAATTATCATGACACTTTCTGTGGAAGAGGGTTGGTTGCCAGAGCCTCAAGAGAGGTTGGACTTAAAAAGTTGTCGAGCCTTGAACCCATAATCCACTGATCAAGAGTCTGATACTCTGCCAACCGGGCTATAGTAGCCTCTACTTTGTTGTAATAATAAATAAAGAATTAGTCATGTAAATTCCTTGATGAAATTCCATTTCCTTCCCCCCTCTCCCAAGCAAAAGATGAGGCTTTCTAGTCTAGTCTAGGTATAGGGAAGGGAGTAAACAGACACTTTCCTCTTTTGTATACCATTTGACTATTCTCACCCCTGATAATTGTTACTGTGTAAAATTTAAAAAGTAAAAGTAACACATGAAAGCGGTTAATTATTTCTTAAGTGATTCAGAAATAGTTTCCAGAAAAATATCGGTTCCAGAAATGAAAAGTAATTTTGGTTTTGTTCTGGAATTGAAAAGCAATTTAGGTTGGGTTTGATTACTATTCCATCAGAAGTAATGTTTTTTTTTTCAGTTTATTTTTGACAAGGTTTTAATTTGAAGCCCCAATTTAAATTATTACCTATAAGAAAGAAAAAATATTAGGAGATTTAATTGAGTTTTTAAAATATTTAGAAGCAAAAAATTAAGTTTTACTACATCAATTGAAAATAAAAATAAGAAAAGTCTGGAGTAATTACAGCAATATTTTATTATAAACAATTTTACTCTACTTTTTTTAAATAGGTGATTTATCATTTCATAGTTGCCTTTAAAAAATTGCAACAAATACATTTTACATCTGCTTAAAGGAAGTGTGTTATAAAGGGGTCATAAGTTTTTGAACTTATAAAAATTTTAGTAGTAATCTATATTAATAAAAGGAAGTTTCTGTATATCTGTTGACAATGGCTAGGAAAATCTACAACACATAGAGGTCTGAAAATTTGGATGAAGATAGACAAAAACAAGCCTGAATGCACCTGAGGCTCAGATTTTTCCTTTTTTAATAATTAGTCGAGATATTAATTAAAAACCATAATGAATATTTCGAAATGGCAAGCTTCATTTGTTCTGCCAATTGTGCCTAAGCCTGTACAGACTTTCCATGGACCTGTACACAAACAAAAACAAAGTGTTCCGTTTTTTTCTAAATTTTGAAATCACAATCGCTATGTCCCCTATAAAGTTACAAAAAAGGAAAATAAAATTATGCAACAATTTTTACCTTACCTTCTTGATTCAAACAGTATTGTTGTTTAAAAAAATCTATATAATAAAAGCGCAAGTCATGTGACTGTTATCAACAGTTCCGGGATGTCCGCTTCAAAATAAATTGTGATTTTTACCGTTTTCAAACCAAGGAGAAAATGGTAGACTTTAATCGCCTGCTGAGAATAAAATCAGAAAACACCTTTGACGCCATTCGCTATGAACTAATGAAATTAATCTTAGTTTTAGAAGTATGCCAAACATTGTGAGCTCGCTATTTATTGAATGTGAATCATTTTATTATTATTATTTTTTTAATGGTATCCACGCAAAAGATCTTAATTTGCTATATTTCGAATTGCAATATTTTTAAAGTTATAAATTACATTTTTCATTGACACCGAGATGAATTTAGCCATTTCACAGTTACCTGATGATGATGCTGCAATAAAATTGTTTCAGAACTATGGAATTATACATAAAGTTTTTTGCGAGATGCTGGGTATGACATTAACAATTTCATGCCTGCAGTTTAAATTGAGTGTCTCATTCTATTATTTTATTGCATAATATTTTTTTCTTCTTTCATTTTAAGTATATATTTGAAATGGTTTAATAAGACAGTTTGTGAAAGTCTGTAATTTTTAAATGATCACTATTGTACCAACAATGTTATTTTTTTTTCAAATGTTTCATTTGGTGCCAACTATTTGCTTCGCGACAATGATGTCAGTGTAACAAAATGTGCTGAATTGTGTTTACTGGTGTAAGGGAAAAATGTAGAGAATATTTGCATTCACTGTTGTCTGGAATTATCGAAAAGAAATTTTCCGCAGAAATGAAGCAAAAATCCTTTTTATAAAGAATATATTATGTCTGTATATCTATATACAAAAGGCTTTATTCTGACTGATTCATCAACACATAGACGAAACTATTCAAGTTAGAAACTTGAACTCCTGAGTATATAAGATTAAGAAAACATTTCTTTTAAATTCAACTCTTAGGGGAGGGGTGTTAAAGAAAGTGTCAAAAGTTTTTGGTCAGTTCGGCATATCTCAGCAGCAATTTTAGGTAGGAGCGTGAAATGCAGCATAACAAATCTACTAAAAAATGGTTAAACCCGTATTTCAATGATTTTAGAAATTCAACCTTCAAGGTAGTGAAAGGGGATATTGAATTTAGATCCAAAACAAAATGTTTTTCCGTTATCGTGTCTATAGCCAACTTGTGTGTGTTAGCATGTGTGGTTTGGTGCAAAACTAATTTTATTGTAACCATAATTATCACTCTCATAATCTTGAAACTACATTGTTGCCAGAATCGTTCATTTTTGTCGCCAACCTTGTTTATGACCCCGATTATGAAAGATTAGACAAAAAAGAAAGCTATTGCTGATTTTTGATTAAATAATATGCTCACAATATTTTTCTAGGGAAATTTTTTATGTCTTTTTTTTAAAATTTCATATTTTATAAATTGTTTTTGCGCTTTTCGTCTTTTAGCAATCGATTTCAATCTGTATACAAAATATAGTACATTTCCTCCTGATCTCAAAAAAAATTTTTTGGAAGTATTGGTTTACGATTTACATACTGATCGCCATATTTACGGGCTTGAGTATTCATGAAGCTCTGTTATAATATTGCCGTATAATTAGTTTATAGGTGTGTAATCCACAAAGCTTTTAAAAGTTTATGCACGCAAAATTCACAGAGCCCTGTTATAGGATTGGTGTTTTAATGATTTATGAGGCGCGAAATACACATAGCCCCGTCATAGTTATTGCCGAATTAACCATACATGGTTGTGAAACACACAGGTTCCCATTATTTTGTTCCCTCAATTCACAATTTATAGGCGCGAAATCCCCATTTACAAAACTCGCCATATATCTTATCCCATTTTTGTTTTTTTCCAACCGAAAGCTCTCTCTTTTCCCAAGATTAACGCCAGTAGCGTCAAGCGGGTTTTTGCCAATGGGCTTATGGATAAAATTTATTTTTTATGTCGTAAAATCTTTATTTACATGCTTTTTTGATATTTTTATGAGTTATTTTCATGATAATTAAAATAAAGTATTTTATTTATTTTTTATCTGTTTGCATGTAAAATGCACTTTATGAGCCTTGGCCAATGCCTATGCTTTACGCAGCAAAAGTCATCTGGGCCCATCAAGCTACCGTCTAGATGGGCAAAGACTGGCTAGTGTATTAATACAGTAATCCCTTAATATTCGCGAGGGTTAGGTTCACGGAAATCTCCACAAATGTCAAAATCGCGAATGTTAAGACTATCCTTTCGTACATAAAAAGTGGTTAGGTTTTACGATTTTTTTTAATGGAAAAAACAATTGAAATGTAAATAGTATATTTATTAAATATTAAAAATACATACGCTAAATAAGTTTGAACAATTATACTCATATTGTAAAAAGATTATTTGCTGGTTGATGGCTGAAAAAAACTAGTAATATGCGATTGCTTGACAGAAGAGATCTTTTGTTTGTGGATTTCTATGTAAGGGAAAATTGCAGCCTGAATTTCTCTTTTAAATTTAAGACTTCTCACTAGCGACGGATCACATTCTATCACTTTATCAACAAGTTGTTGTTGTAATTTTAAAATTTCCGTGACATTTTTTTGCAGAAAATATTTCACCTGCAATAAAAAATTTTAATTTTAGAAAATTTAGTAAAAAAAAAAAGATGCTTACCTCCAGTTTCACAATTCCTGCTCTCATCGTCTGTGTCATTGTCTGATTCTGTAATTTTTTCTTCAAGGATTTCTAGAAGTTCTTCTTCAGTAAGTCCATCATCATGGGATATTATCAGACCTTCCACATCTTCTCTCCGCATGTTGTCGAAACCATCACCTCCAACCTGATGAACCAGTTCCACAATTTCTTCAAGAGGTTTGGAAATTGAAGGCATTTGATTTTCTTTTTGTACCACTTGGGGCCAAATATTTTGCCAACAAGAATTGATTGAACTTTCATTAAGTTCCATCCATGCTGCATCAATTTCAGCAATGCGATCTGCTATGTTGAAATTTTTCCAACTTGATGTGACCGTGGCTTCTGAATTTACTTCAATCGATTTTAAAATTCTTTTGAAAGATCTTCTTGTGTAGTAAGCTTTGAACGCAGCTATGATTCCTTGGTCTAACGGTTGGATCAGTGAAGTCGTATTAGGGATTAAAAAAACACTTCGATGTCAGAATGGGCATCTTTTAAACTAAGTGGGTGTCCAGGAGCATTGTCAATGAGGAGTAAAACTTTAGATGAAAAATTTTTAGATGAAAGGTATTTCTTCACCTCATGAATAAAACAATCATTAAACCAATCCAGAAGCAAAATGCTGGTTACCCATGCTTTGGTATTTGCTCGCCAGAAAACAGGCAACTTGCTTTTATCTTTACCTTTGAGAGCACAAGGATTTTGTGATCTATAAATTAACATCGGCTTTACTTTAAAATCGCCTCTAGCATTAGTACACAACAGAATATATACTCTATCTTTTGCTGCCTTAAAACCTGGAGCTGTGCTTTTTTTTTTGGTAAGAAAAGTTCTCTTCGGCATTTTCTTCCAGAACAAGCCTGTCTTGTCGGCATTAAACACTTGTTCTGGAACATATCCGCCTCTTTCAATAAATTTTGTAAGTTCTTCAGGAAATTTTTGAGCATTTACATGATCTGCAGAAGCCGATTCACCAACTTACTTTATGTTGTGTAAACTATGCCTATGTTTGAAATTTTCAAACCACCCTTTACTTGCTTGGAAGTCAAATAAAGTTTCATCCTTTAGTTTTATCGCATCAAATATTTTTTTAGCCTTGGCTCGTATTAAAGCTGAACTTAGCGGCCCTTGCTTCTGGTTCATATCTTCTACCCAAATACTTAAAGCATTTTCAGTTTCTTTCAATGACTTGTTCCTTACTTGAAATATGGTTTTTGCACTAGTTGGTGCACTTGCTGAGACTCTGTCTCTTATAGCCTTTTTGTTTTTTTTTAATTGATCAAACTGTAGATTCATTAATATTAAAATAACGACTGACCGCGAACGCTCTTTCTACCATTCGCAACTTATCTAAAATTTTAGCTTTTTTGGAAAGGTTCAAAACTTTTTTCACTCTTTTAACTCGAGGTGACATGATAAAGTTTCTCTCTTTTAGGTTTGCTATACACTGAGAAGAAAAAGTAGACAGGCGAATAGAAAGAACAAATGTATTCTACGGGAACTTATGTAATTCAAACGATAAACAAAACTTAGAAGGAGCATGCGCATTACATACTTCAAAGAGAAAATTTGTGTTTTGGTCTTTCAATATAAATTGGAGAAATGCCAAGCTCGGACAAACAAAGGAGGATAATCTATTTTTAACATAAAATCATGTTTCGGGTAAAACAAAGGAAGTTTACTTTAAAAAAAATATTCTTTATCAAATGAAATCCTCAAATAACCAAGTTAAGTATTCATGAATGTTGAAATGTTCCTCATTTTATATTTCACGAATGTTAAATCCGCTAATGTTAAAGGATTACTGTATTTACTATTTCAAAAAAATATTTTTACTGAAACTCAATTCACATTAGTTTTCAAGTTCTCTGTTTTCTGCAATTTTAAGCTGCCAGATCCGCTTCCTGAACAAAAATATAAAAAAAGAAAAAATACCCACTTATTCAGGGTACCTTTTCCTTTTTAACAGTGAATTAATTATATATATATATATTAATATTTATTATAAAAAAAATCCTTAGTTTGATTCTATTTATGTTTTGGCTTTTCTGATTCCTTTTCAAGTTTTTTGTTTTTCTACATTTTAAAACTGCCACATCCATTTCCCTGATTTAAATAAAAAAAAATACCCACTTATTCAGCATACTTTTCCATTTCTGGTGGTATCTTTGGTTTAGAAAAATATTAATATTTATTATTTTTCAAACGTCAATTTGCATTCATTTTCATCTTTTTTTTTTTTTTTTTTAATCTAGTTTTAAAACACTATCTCCATTTTGAAAATAGAAATATAAAATATCCACTTATTCCTGGTATTTTTCCAGTTCTAACGATATCCTTGATTAAAAAAGATAATAACATTTACTATTTTGAAAAAATTATTTTCTTCAAGTCTTTTCACAGATTCACCAGATTTTATCTTTTTCTCTCAGTGCCTTCAAAGGTATTGTTTACCATTTAAGAGAATTGTGCTTCATAAATGTATTTTATATTATTTAGGTTTTCTTAGAAACTTTTGATCAGAATTGAAAGTTTTAATATATCTAATTGTCAGTAATTAAATTGGCAATCACTATAATGGGGGCTCCTTAGCTCGTTTGGATAGATTTTTGTTTAAAAATATAAAATTATACAAATTCGAGGTTTGTTCACAAAAACAGATTGAAGCATATTTAGTACGCCTGCTTTACACTGCTTTTTGGAGCCCTCAACTCTAGGTTTATTTGGATAGGTATCTTCCTGCCAAATCTTGTAGCTTTGTATGCAGCAATCTGTTCAGAACACACAGACAGACAAACATCTATTTTTATTATAGATGAGGATGAATCTTAAAAGCATGTATATCCTAAAATAAATATGTAAAGCATCTCAATATGCATGTTTTTAAAATTCAACTGTTGAACAAAAAAAAAAAGGATTTAAATTTTTAATTAATTACATGAACGTTCTTATGTTATATGTTTTGCTTTTTTATGTACTAGTTATAAGAATTAATTTTCTAGATACTAGCTGCCCCATCTTGCATTTCTCATGGCCCGGATAATAACCTTAAGACCCTACCTAAAATCTGTATTGAATTCAGACATTTTCCTCCGAGAGGGATTTCTGCAGTTCTGGGAGGAAAGTGCACTTCTAGACCATTAATGAGCATAAAATCTCACATCTTCTCTCTCTCTCTGTGTGTGTGGGGGGGGGGGGGGTTCACTGGTCCACCTCCTGAATTTAACACTGTCTAAAGTAACCTTAATGTTTCCCAGGGTTATTTTAAATATATCTTGATCTATCTGCTTGTTTTCCAAACAAACTCTACACACCGAATTAAAAAAAAGATAAGGCTCTCAACTGCAAGGTCTCCTGCATTGCCATGGGGACTGATTTAGGCGATAAAGGGGTTTGCTTAGCAAACCCACACTGGAATTTTTTTCCTTTGCTTTCTTCTCTGCATTTCAGAGAAAAAAATCAGTGCCCTTACTTTCTTTAATAATTAATTTAAAAGAAAAAAACTATATCGTATTTTTTTATTTTTTTTTCAATTGGTTTTCAAAGTTGTTGTATACAGAGGTATAAAATATAAGATTGGATGGATAAGGTATCAAATAGAAATTGGTTAATATAAAACAAACTTCTCATTTTTGTTGAAATTGAGACTTTTAAAAATTGTGAAAAATTCTAAAATTGTTTGAGGAATTCCAAATAAACTTTATTGAAAAGAGGAGAAAAAGACTGAATTTGGATTGCTTTTATGAGTGGTTCAAAATCCCTGGCAAACTTGAAAAATCAGAAAAATATGTGATTTTTTTCCATTCAAGAAAAAATAACAAAAGATTTAATAAAAGAATCTAAAATCTGAGCCTCATTTGCATTTGGACCTGTCTTTGTTTATCTTGAACCAAATTTGAAGACATCTATGTACGATAGATTTTTCTAGTCATCTCCAACAAATATGCAGACAGACAGACAGAAACTTTTTTTTATTAATATAGATTACAAATCTTAGATGTTATTTTATAAGCATATTAATTGATGTATATTGTATATTATGTTTAGTTTACACATTTCTTGTATTAACTTAGTGTTGGAATATCTGAAAAAGGATTCTTGCATTTAGAGCTTACCGTAAATGAGGCTCCTGGGCATTCATCTTTGCCAAGCAGAGAAACAGCCATTACGATTTTGTCTTCTGCAGTTTCAAAGTAAGCAATGGTGCATGTCTTCTTATTGTTTTCAGTTTTGTACTCTCAAAACTAATAATTTATTATTTTGTTTGTTTATCTTTGCATGCAAAACAATTATTCCTTTTCTTCCTTAAGATTAAAAGGAGATGTATTTCCGAGTATGTTTGGTAGAGGTCCTGAAAAACAAATGTTGGAAAAAATGGCTTATTCTGTAAGTAAAAAAAACTGTGAAGCGCACTGTAGTTATGATGTCCCCATGTGTATAATAATTTATGTGTAAAACTTTAAGAAACAAATGACTGTTGTTTTTAGAGCTACTGTCTTATAAGTATCGATGGACATTCTAGAAAACTTTTAATACTTATCAATATGATCTATTGATCATTTCACTTGACATCTTGAATTATACTTCATTAATTTGAATAATTACCTGTGATGTTGCAAATAATTTCTTTTAACACACTTTCATTTAACTTTGTTATCTGTCTGTCTGGATAAAATCTTGAAATCGATTTTTGACCCACTTTCATTCAACCGATTTTCCTTGAATGTTGTACATATGTTCATTCCCGGTGACAACACAGTATTCATGATTTTCATAGACATACCTCATTCTGGGGAAAAACATTCTTTTAGAATTTTGATTGAAATCACTGATCTCAAGAATAAAGGTTTTCAAATTTTGCACACAAGTTCATTGTTAATGACAATGTCTATTTAGCTATTTTCAGGATTGTACCACATCAGGGATAGTGTCCAGAGAAGCAAAATTGTCTTTTACATGTCTGATTGAAATCACACATGTATCGAATCAATTTTGTTTATATTTTGCATACAAATTCATTGTCAATGCTGATGCATGTTCAACTATTTTCAGGTCCATACCTCACTAAGGATAGGCTGCAGGGATATTCTCTTTTTTGATTTTTGTTTGAAATCACATTCATTTTGATGTATGTTACTTAATTTTTTTAAATTATATTTCTTTTTTTTTTTTCTCTCCCAAGTGAGTGACCATCCTTGGCTGAGATTTTTTTAAATTCACGTAAGAATAATATTTTCTAAAGGAACTATTAAATTTTAACAAAATATTTTGTATATTTTCTGCGCTTTAGCTTTTAATGTCCTGGGTGGTCACCCATCTTCGTCCCCTTGTAAAGCCAGCCCTAAGATCAGACTTTCCCTTATATACTTTGATGCTTAGTTTCAACCAGAAAGTTTTCTGCAATTAAAAATTAACTCACTCATATTTCACCTGATAGACTTCAAATAAATGTCAACATTAGTGCAGAAATTTATTAAACTGTCCTTTCAGTAAAAGAATACCTCTGCTGCATGTATTTAGATTAGAAGAATTTATTTTTCATTTTCTCGATTGTTTGCTCTTTCTAGTTCTGCATTTTAATCAATTTCTCATTTTTTTAAAATGAAGATTTCTGTTGCTTCTTAAAACTCTTTTGTATCTTTCTCTTTTAAAAGCATGAATGTTGTTGCTTTCTTTTTATCATTTTGGTTTCTAATAATTTAATCTTTGTTTAAAATGTTTTATTATACCATGTTGTTACTTTATTTTGTTTCAGCAGTTTTTTATTTTGTTGTTGTTTATTTCTTTGTACCAAAATATTGAGATATTTAAAGAACACCTTAGTAGCAAACCAAAATTGGTTACTTTAAGTTCCAATACTACAAAATTCCAAAATTTCATTCATTATTCATTGCTGATATTTCAGTAATATTAGCTTTATATAGGAAACATTCGCAGTGAAATTGCAGAATACAGTAATCCCTCAACATTTGCAGTTTTAACATTCGAAAGTTTCCATTATTCGCGAATATGAAAATTTGGAAAAACTTAACATTTGTGAGAATCTGGCTTGATTATTTGCGATTTTTTTTTAATTAGGGGGTAGTGGGGGCTAATGGGACAATTTTAAAGTTTTAATTCTTTTTAAATAAAATCAACAAATTTCTGATTTTTTTTTTTTTTTTGTATGCATAGAAAGAGAAGCATTGGCTTTATAAAAAAAAAATAATAATAATTTGAAGAGATAGCATTTGTTGTTTTTAAAATATAATAACTTTTATACACTATTGTACTTGTCCCATTAGTCCCCTTGGTTGGGGTTTACTGGGACACCCCGTGGGTCTAATGGGACATATCAAAATCAACACAAAAACTAGAGTTGCAGTACCTATTTTAAAGGCAGCACATTTTACTTCAAAATACAATGTACATAAACAGTATAATATTAATTATTGCGTATTAAAATTTGAAAAATTAAAATCAAAAGACATTAAAGTTGATGAACGAATAGTTTTCCAATCAATTGTAGGCTGAGGTAATTTCATTACAATATCTTTAATTTCAGTCCAGTATTTTTCTTCTTTTTCAGGATAGACAAACTTTTGTGAATCGTACCTTTTTGTGAGGTAACTCAGAAAAAGTTCTTGAATTCCACAGTTTATTTCAATAACAACTGCCACATAATGAGATATAGAACGATTCCTTTCAAATTTTACTAAGACAAAATCATTTTCAGATATTTGCTCTAAAAGAACATTTTCTTCGACAGTAATTATTTCTGGTAAATCTCCATTACTTGAAGAATCATGTACCGTAAAATCCCGTGAATCCGCCCTTCCCGATTAAGCGCCCCCCTCCCACTTTGTATACAAATTGGAAAATTTAAAAAATCCCGAGAAAGCGCCCTTCCCCAAAAGAAATTTCGCCATGCACGTCAAGATCAACAGCAAAAATTTTATCTCACAAGTGTTTTTTTTTCCAACGATTCTTTGATATATCGCAAACGTGTACAAGCACAAAAGTAACATACACAACCTCAACTATTGTCAATCTGAAAAAGCAATATAACCAAACATTAGTTTTGCTGTAAATTTATCTCCATGGCGATATGAAGGTAATAAAAATATCGATAGTGAAAGTTTCTCATGAAATAAGTTTTAAAATGTGAATTTGATGCTGTGTGTGTAATATTTTTATTAAAAATTAATCTACTTATTTTATCAAAGAATTTATAGTCATATTTAAAGTTATTATGAAAACCAATAAAAAAAAATTTATCGATTGACTGATCAGTAGATGGCGCCACAGTCGAATTTGTAGCATATTTTGTGCTATCTTTGTGGTAGCAATGTTTTTCGTTTTAAAAATCTGGCAACACTACCAATTTGTTCTTTATGTTCTCAATTTTTGTGATTTGTATTATTTATTTAGTATTTATTGATATGAAATCATGATTTTAAAAAAAAACGGTTATTTAATCTCCCTAATTTACAGCAGATGGCGACACCACATAAAATGTTACTAGTTCTAGAAAGTATTTCAGAACATTTTCAACTGCAATTTCTCAGTGTTTTTTAATTATTTTAAATTATTAAGTTCCTTTTATTTTTCTGTTACTGTATTAATGACAGATATTAGTGTTATTATTTATCTAAATGCATTCCAGTTTTAAAGCTTCTGAAATCCAGAATTTTCTATAATCTGAAATCGCCATTAATCGTGAAGTTATACTGTTTTTCTATTTTGTATATAGTTTTTTTGTTCAAAATGTTTTTCTTTTGTCACTTTATTAAAATAATGCATACTTTGCGACGATCAGCCATTAGCATCTCCCCCTCCCCCACCACCACCCATAAATATCATATACTACAATTTTAATACCATGTAAACGCCCCCCCCCCCTGAATATTTTACGATTTTCCGTCGCGTTTAGGGGGGCGCGGATTAACAGGATTTTACGGTAGTACAAAACTACTTTCAGAACTTTCTGAAAAAGAAATACGCTTCTTATTTTTTATATTAATTTAGGCATTTTCGAGATCTTTTTCTGAGTTATTTTAGTATTATCAACTACTTTTTCAGGTGTTTTTTAAAACCTTTTAATAAGACAATCTTTTCAATAAATCATGCATACCTATCACTAACAATAAGTACCTATGCATCATCAATCCCGCTGTCCCATTAGTCCCCATATGCTAAGTACCATTAGTCCCCATATGCTGATATTTTATATCTTTCTAATCTACATAGCACATGTTTATTCAAAGATAATTTAACTAAGTTTAATATAAAATGGAATATTTATGTTACATTAATTAGTAGCCTCGTAAACAATTTCAGACAATAATGAATTGTAAATGTAATTTAAGTAAACAAAATCAAACTTACTTTTTATAGTTGAAAACAAACTTTCTTTATGCACTCTTTCAAACAAATGCAAATACCTGACTTGTTGTTGTTGAAGTTAGCAACTTTGGTGTTGCCATTTAGGTGTAGCATAATGTTTTGTTAAAAATAATTTTTTCAATGAAATTTCGCCACTGTCCCATTAGCCCCCACTCTTCCCTATTATCTCTTTCTTTTTCAGACAAATCAATTTTCAGTTGTCAACTAAAAAAGGAGTGAGTGTTGTAGGAAAGCACAATAATAACAACAGCAGAATACTCATTGTAATTGAGGATATTAGAAGTGGTAAGGTAATGGCAGTTTCAATCTATTAATTTAAAATGTGCTGGTTCTTATAGAAATGGAACTGAAGCTGCACTTAGATTGAAAATAAAAGCATTTCTGAAGTATTTAGCTGTATTTAAATATCATATTTTAATATTGCATCGCATACTGACCCTCTAATACGTTATAATCTCTTTGCGAATAGACATAGTTCAAATTACTTACAAAAACCTATGCTTTTTTAGCTGTAAGTATTTTTCCAGTCAGTTAATTTGCATTATCTTCTATAAATTAATTTCATATTTATGAATATGTGTGTACATTCACCTTCTACATATATGTTATGGATAATGTATTGTTAATACATATATCCTTTTGTTCTTTGAAATGCTGTCCACTCTAATTAAAATGTTATAGAATATAACTCTTTTTACTTTCTTCTATCTTTACAAGAAGAAAGTATTGGATTCAGGAAAATTTTCGACTTCCGGTTTTCGACGGATTTATACGTTTTAGAAGGTCCTGAACACGATTTGACTATTTTTAGAAAATGTCTGTCTGTGACTCTGTCTGTGAATCTGTCTGTGACTCTGTCTGTATGTGACAAAAATTTTGTGGGCGCTCTATCTCAAGAACTAATGCTCGGAATTTAATAAAACTTTAGATTCAGTTAGTCCCTGATATAAATTGGTGCTGATTAGTTTTTGGTAAAAATAGCCCGGCAGGTGGCGCTGCTATGCAGCATTTTTCACGATTTCCGCAATAGCTCTATCTCAAGAACTAATGGTCGGAATTTAATAAAACTTTAGATTCACTTAGTTCCTGATATAAATTGGTGCTGATTACTTTTTGGTAAAAATCGCCCGGCAGGTGGCGCTGCTATGCATCATTTTTCACGATTTCCGTAATAGCTCTATCTCAAGAACGAATGCTCGGAATTTAATAAAACTTTAGATTCAGTTAGCCCCTGATATAAATTGGTGCTGATTAGTTTTTGGTAAAAATCGCCCGGCAGGTGGCGCTGCTATGCAGCATTTTTCGCGATTTCCGCAATAGCTCTATCTCAAGAACTAATGCTCGGAATTTAATAAAACTTTAGATTCAGTTAGTCCCTGATATAAACTGGTGCTGATTAGTTTTTGGTAAAAATTGCCCAGCAGGTGGCGCTGCTATGCAGTATTTTGCAGGATTTACACGATTTTAGCGATAGTTATATCTCAAGAAATATTGCACGGAATTTAATAAAACTAGAGTTTCAGTTAGACCTTTTCGATAAATTGGTGCTGCTTCTTTTTAGTGTATGCGAAACCTTTGTGAGATAGAAGAAAGTTTTGGGATTGACACATCCGACTAGTTTTTTTTTAGAGCAGAGAGAGAGGAACAACATTAATGGATTTGACATTTGTGAGGTTTTCCTTGAATGTAACCCTTGCGAATGTTAAGGGATTACTGTATTTTCTATCAGTATTGGTACAATGTAAACACCTCAATACTTTGGCATGACATTATTCAGTAATTCCTTTTTATAAGGTCAATATCGAAAACAGCAAGATTAAATTTGATGAGAAATGCAAACTTTCAAAGCACTTTCTAGAGACTTTTATTTACATTTTAAAACCTTATCAGGGCCTGATTAACACGGCACACAGGGCATGTGCCCTGGGCCTACATTTTTTCCAAAATGTATTTTGTCCACTCTCTACAGATACATATTAATGCAAATTTCCATTTATAGTTTATAGAAGAAATGAATTTTTTTTATTCATGTAAACCTTTAGTGTTTTTCTCTAATGACAATGAAATGCAATATAAACTTTGAAATTCCGAGAAGAATGGATATTACACCAAACATGTTTTATTCAATCCCTAAGGTTTAGAGTTTTACTTACACTAAATAGCATATCCTGCAAAAATGTTTACTTTCCCACAATTTTTTAATGCATTTTTACATGTGTCTACAAAATATTCATTTTTCATAAAACTATGGTTTAAATTTTAAACTGCACATAAAGCTTGTCATGTTTATAATGTAATTTACTTGAGAAAGGGGACCCTTACATGACCTGTGTGCCCCGGTTCCCACATAGGATTGATCAGGCCCTGAACCTCATCAAATTGTTGTATCTTTATAAAATAACTATCAATGTATAAAATGGGCAAGCAATTTGATCCAATACTTACCATTTAATACATATAATGAGAAGAATTTTATTTAATATATACATAGGGCATTCTACAAAAAACATTACTTTTTTGGTACATGGTAGTTAATTTTTTGCAGATTTAAAAAAAAAAAAACGTTTAGGGTTTTTACATAACATAACACAATTAAAATATATATTTGATGAAAATTGATTTGTAATTTTTTTTTTTTAACAAACAGTGATATACATATATACTACTGTTACAAGTTATGCCCAATTTTCTCTATTAACATCTTCATTTATTTTGTGAATGTGATAAATATATTATTAATAATGTAATTTTTTTTTCTCTGCAAATTCCTGTATGCGTAAATTATTATTATTTTTTTTTTTCAAAAATATGTTTGAATTGCTGTTACAAGCATTTCATGTATACTCTGCTACAATAAAATTATGTACAATAATTTCCAAAGTAGAGTAGCATAATAAAAATATTCAGAGGCAGGAGGTAGCACTTTTTAATTTCAGTTGTTACTTGTGGATGTGTATGCACATTGCCAATTGTCATTAATTTTAAATCATTCTTACTGAATTAGAAAGGGTTGTGAATTTTATGTATCCTTCATTCTTGATTTAAAAGATAAGCATAATTTATTTAATAAAAATAAGCTTTTAATTCATGCATGTAAAGTTTTTTGGAGATATTGACCCCCCAGTTTCATATTCTATACTTAAAAAGTCTGGCATTATGAAACAAAAAATTGTGTATTTGCATCCTCCATAGTTGAATCCTCTGTTGTAATATTATTAAGGAAATTACCCCCTAAATCCTTATAAAATAATTTAAACACCAAATAATGAAAATACTATAAGAGTACTTATATGAATTTTAAAAGAGGTGAAAGATGAAGTATGGATGTTAGAATGAAATTCTTTAGATTAAATTTGTGTATTGAAATTTTATGCCCAAAAAGTAAATTTTTTATAGAATGGTCTGCATAAATTAACCATACAGTTATGTAAGGCAAAATATTTGACATAATGCAACATTAATAAGCCATATAAGATTTTAAACTGATAAGATTTGAAACCATATAAGATTTGAAGATTTATTAGTTGCTGTTTCATTTTTGTGATTGGTTATAATATTTGGCAAGAAATAGCACTTTCTTAACGCCAAATTATGCCAGGGTCTGTATAAAAAGGAATTATCCAATATTCTAAGATCGGCCATGATATAGCCAATACAAACAACATTGGCCCAATATTATTTGGATGACTAATGATAATGTACCGTTTATAAATTTTAGGACATTTCTTTATGAAACTTGACTTTTATGAAAGCTATATTAAGGTTAAAAATATGCCCTTTTTTCTGTTTTAAATCATAAAATGTATTATCTAAATTAACTAAATATTTTAAAATTATTTCACTTCATTACTATTGCAAAACAGATCCAATTTGCCCGACTACATTAAGATTCAAGTTGTATTTAATAGTAAATTAAACCTAAATTATGTTATCACAAGAGGTATATTTAACAGCTCTCTGCTTATTTTTTTAAAAACAGAGTTCTGATTAATGTATTTTTTTCCTAATTTTTTATTGCTAAATAAAACAGAACACAAAGTACATGATTATGTTTAGTGTAAAGCACATATTTTAATTGTCATAGACCAAGGGTCATCAAAGTGATCAGTATCGACCCCCAGGTATACAATATGACATCAAAAGGGGTTGATTTGGCTTTCGGGTTCGATGGAAAAAGTTATTGAAATCATCTGCAGTAAGATTATTGGGCTATTGGCTCCCGCCCAATTCAGGGCATTGCCGGGTCCTCTGCAGTAAAACATCTGAATTATGAACACCTCAGGACCGTGGAATTTGTTTGTTATTCTGAGATATGCTTACCAATAAATAAGTATTGAGGATTGTAACAGTGTTAAATTTAAGTGTTAATTAAAGTCAAATATTTGTAACAATCTAATAAGTGGCATTTTATAAAATAAAATTTCTGGGTCGAAACATGATTGTTTGATCCTCGGATTATATGCCAGAAATTACGGTAATTACATACAGTAATGGAATATAGAGTACATACAGTTACATATTAAGTTGAATATTTTAAGTATTTTTAAACAATATGAAGAAGTAATTTATGATTGAATTTTGTTGAAATTCTCAAATTTTTGAACTTGACATTTTTAATCTTGTCAAAAATTACAAACTGTATGCATTACATTGCAAAGGTCAATCAAGTTTAGAAACTTAATAAAGGTATCATTACAAAGCAACTGGTTTATATATAAATAAACCAAACAAATGTAATATAAATAATAAACAACCTAAAAATTACATAAGCAACTTTTTTCATTGTTTTATCATAATTAGGAAATAGTAAAATAGCGGGTGTTGACAAAAGATTGAGAAATTCATAGAGAGGTTAGCAGTAAAAAAAGTTTGATGACCCCTGCATTAAACTAATTGTTTTTAGAGATGTTTTATCCAAACAATATCTCCATGGAAGAAAATTCAAAAGAAATGCTGACATTATTTCAGATGTACAGGGTTTTTTGAAGTAGTTTCCACAAAATGTCTTAGGCATTTGTTTTGGAAATTGGACTGGATAAGGGGATCAATGTAATAACATCTTGATTACTTCTTATTTTACTCTGTTTTTAGGGAATATACCTTGTATACTAATTTCAGATCTGTGTATTATTTTTTAAATATTAAAGAATCCTTATGGCAAACTCTGTCTAAGGCTTACTTTGTGTAAGACAGAAATCTAACACTGAAAGATTTTCAAGTTCCAGTAAATTCATACATAAAGAATAAACTGTGTCTAAGGCAGAATCCGTCCACTTTTCTAAGTCCGAATTGATTCTGCCTTAGACAAGAGTTTACTGTATTTTTATTTTAATATGTAAATGATTAGATAATTAGATAAGCTTTTGTATTTTGTATTATAATTATTATTATTTATCATTGTTCATTTTGTCAATTATTAATAATACTTTTTTTTTTGTCTGATAAAATGAAAATTGGTCTCTTAAATACTGTGTAAGCATTTATTGCTATTCCTTAAATTTAAATTGCTACAAATTTTCTCATATTTTCTTAAAATTCACATAAATTGTTTTTATTTAAACACTTGTTTTTTTATTAAGTTTCATTCATATACGATCTTTTTTTTTTTTTAAATTAAAAGCTATCATTTTTTTTTTCCTTTTTAACTCATGTGAATATAGATTTTGTGTTTCATTTTTAACACTTTCCAACCTAGTTGAAAAGTGTTTATGACTTCGGTTTGTCTGGCCGTCTGCCGTCTGGCCGTCTGCCGTCTGCCGTCTGTCCGTGCTCTAACTCCCGTAAATATGCTCGGATTGCCCTGCAATTTTTATATGTTATAATCGTTATCTATAGCATGTTCCCTATTTCAATGGAAGTGTGTAGCACTTATAGTTTTTTTACAGGGACACTCAAAAGAATTCCGTTACATTGCGGTCTATGGGGAAAAATCATTTGCGGTTTATTTAAATAATGTTTCACTATTTTAAACGCACTGAAATTTATATATATCACTAAGGTGCATTAGAAGAAGCTTAATATGGAATAGGGTGTGCATAGCACTTATACTTACTTTACAGGGACAGTCAAAAGAATTCCGTTACATTACGTCTATGGAGAAAAATCGTCTGCGGTTTATTTAAATAATGTTTCCCTATTTTAAACGCATTGAAATTTATATAAGGTTCATTACAAGAGACTTACTACAGAATATTGTGTGTATAGCAGTCATCGTTCATTTACAGGGACACACAAAAGAATTCTCTACTGTATGTTAACAATAATTCCTGGAAGTGCGTTTTAAGTTACTGAACGCGATTTTAATTTTAAATCGCGTTTTGTATATTACGTGGTGTGTATAAATTCTGTAGATGCTATACAGGGAAGCACAAAAGTTCGGGAACACATTTCCGTATTATTTAACTCCAGACGGAGAATTTTAAACTGTGCTACGTGTTTCCTAACTGAACTAAAATTTAGTATCCTATGTAGTATATATACAAATCTATAGATCCTATACAGGGCTGAATAAAAGTATTCGGATTGCTTAGATGTTATCTTTTAGCTTATTAAAGAGTATGATTCGTAAAATTATTTTGGAAGCGTTGGAAAGTGTTACATAATCTATGCTTGACGCATGATTTTTCGTTCTTGTTATTCTTCATTTTACTGAGCCTAATTTATGTTATAATTGTATGTATCTGTTTTTAATGTTTTTAGGTAGCATTTCCCTTAAAAGTGGTTTTGGGAAATATCTGGCTCTTCAGACCATTGATTATTGGGTATGTAGTTCAAGAATTGTTAAAGGATTATAGTAGGGATGCACCGAATATTCATCCTATTTGGCCATACTACTGAATATTTGGTTAGGCCAAATATCAAACTATTCGGTCTGGCAAATATCAAAATATTCTGCCTACCGAATACTTAAGAAACCTTTTAAAAAATATTTTTAAAAACCTTAACAACTTCTACTTTTAACTGTCAATTAATAAAGATATTCGGAATAATTAGAAGTAGAAGTATCTATCTATACTATTATATAAAGAGGAAACAGTGACTGACTGACTGACTGACTGGGTGACTCATCAACGCCCAGCCGAAACTACTAATGTCAGGGTCACGCAATTTGGACTGTAGATTACTGTTATGGCCTAAGCAAGCAATAAGAAGGGATTTTTGAAAATCCCCCCCCCCCCCCCCCCAAAGACGGTTAAAGGGGGATTTGAATGTTTTAGGTCATTTTGCCATATCTCAGCAGCAGTTATAGGTAGGAGCTTGAAATTCCAGAAAACAAATCTACTAAAAAAATGATTAAACACCTATTTCAGCGATTTTAGAAATTCCCCCCAGAAGGGGGTTAAAGGGGGGTGGTTGAATGTTTTAGGTCATTTTGCCATATCTCAGCAGCAGTTATAGGTAGGAGCTTGAAATTCCAGAAAACAAATCTACTAAAAAAAAATGATTAAACACCTATTTCAGAGATTTTAGAAATTCCCCCCAGAAGGGGGTTAAAGGGGTGGTCGAATGTTTTAGGTCATTTCGCCATATATCAGCAGCAGTTATAGGTAGGAGCTTGAAATTCCAGAAAACAAATCTACTAAAAAAAAATGATTAAACACCTATTTCAGAGATTTTAGAAATTCCCCCCAGAAGGAGGTTAAAGGGAGTGGTTGAATGTTTTAGGTCATTTCGCCATATCTCAGCAGCAGTTATAGGTAGGAGCTTGAAATTCCAGAAAAAAAATTTACTAAAAAAATGATTAAACACCTATTTTAGCGATTTTAGAAATTCGCCACCCGAGGGGTTAAAGAGGGGGGTGATCGAATGTTTTAGGTCATTTCGAAATATCTCAGCAGCAGTTATAGGTAGAAGGGCGAGAATCAGGAAAACAAATCTACTAAAAAAATCATTAAACATGTATTTCAGTGATTTTAGAAATCCCCCCCCCCCACGAAGGGGTTAAAGGGGGGTGGTCGAATGTCTTAGGTCATTTCGTCATATCTCAGCAGCAGTTATAGGTAGGAGCGCGAAAATCAGGAAAACAGATCTACTAAAAATGATTAAACATGTATTTCAGCAATTTTAGAAATTCCCATCCTGGAGGGGGGGTTAAAGGGGGAGGGGATCGAATGTTTTAGGTCACTTTGCCGTATTTCAGCAGCAATTTTAGTTAAGAGCACAAAAATCAGGAAAACAAATCTACTAAAAACATGATTAAACATGTATTTCGGGGGTTTTAGAATTTCCCCTCCCGGAAGGGGTTAAAGGGTGGTGGTCGAATATTTTACGTCATTTCGCCATATCTCAGCAGCAGTTATAGGTAGGAGCGCATAAATCAGTAAATTAAATCTACTAAAAAAATGATTAAACACGTATTTCAACGATTTTAGAAATTCCCCCCTGAAGGTGGTTAAAGGGGGTGGTCAAATGTTTCAGGTCATTTCGCCATATCTCAGCAGCAGTTTTATGTAGGAGCACGAAATTAAGGAAAACAAATCTACTAAAAAATTGGTTAAACACCTATTTCAGCGAATTTAGAAATTTCCTCCCAAAGGGGGTTAAAAGGGGGGGTCGAATGTTTTTGATCATTTCGCCATATCTTAGCAGCAGTTTTAGATAGGAGAGCAAAAATCAGGAAAACAAATCTACTAAAAAATGAATAAAACACATATTTCAGTAATTTTGGGAAATTCGCCCCAGAAGGTGGTTAAATGGGGGGGGGGGTCGAATTTTTTAGGTCATTTCGCCATATCTCAGCTTTTATGTAGGAGGGCGAAATTAATTAAAACAAATCTACTAAAAAATTGGTTAAACATGTATTTCGGTGATTTTGGAAACTCCCCCCAGAAGGTGGCTAAAGGAGTATTCAAAAGTTTCGGGTCATTTCGCCATATCTCAGCAGCAGATTTAGGTAGGCGCGTGAAATTCAGGAAAACACATCTACTAAAAAATGGATAAACACGCATTTCAGTGATTTTAGAAATTTCCCCCCCCCCCCCCCCCCCCCCCCCCCCGAAGGGTTTTAAAAGGGGTGGTTTTGAAAATTTTAGGACATTTCGCCATATCTCAGCAGCTGTTTTATCTAGGTGTGCGAAATTCAGGAAAACAAATCTACTAAACAAATGATTAAACACGTATTTCAGTGAATTTAGAAATCCCCCCCCCCCCCCCCCCTCGAAGGTGTTAAAGGAGGATTCGAAAGTTTTAGGTCATTTCGCCATATCTCAGCAACAGTTTTAGGTTGGTGCGTGAAATTCAGGAAAATAAATAATAATCAGGGTAATAAAAAAATTACATTGTCTACCCGTGCAAAGCCGGGACGTGCCGCTAGTATTTAAATAAAAGTGAATGCTCTTACATTATTCATTTGCTATTTGAAATGTGTGTCACTTAAGCAAATTAACCATTAATGACGACCGTCATAGGAATTAATGATGTACAAATGCAAATTTCTGAATATTGTCTGGTAAATAAGCTTTTTCACACACATAAATGGACAACTAATGGAATTCTAAGCAAAATGGAAACAAGTGGGTAACTGTAATCGAAGATCGCACAAAGGGTTTTGTTTAATATTCCTTTCAAAACACTTCATCCTTTCTTTAATAAATCCAAATAAATTTCATTTTCCAACAAAAAAAAAGTCATGTTTTTTATAAAGCAAAAATACTGGTCTATTTTTTCGTTTTTTTTTCGAATATCTGAACCAGCCCGCTATTATACTCTGTCATAATAATATCTGTCATGTAGACTAAATGCGATATTTAAAAAAACATAATTTCAAAATTAAACATGTTGTACAATTTCAAAATGTTAAAATATGCGAATGTTTCCATAATCGGGTTTTTATCGTGATTCAATACGTTACTCAAACTCATATATTTGCTCTTCTCTATTGCTCATATTGATACTCACTTTGTATTATTCTCAAACATTTTAGAAATCCGTTAAACCTGCGATATGACATCAGATTAATTTTTTTTTAAATTCTCTAATAACGTGATATTAATCTGCTTTCTGTACATACACATACTCATACTCCTTGCAGGGATCTGTTTAGGAAAAAATTGGGTCCTGTAAAGGACTCTTCACAAAATTATTTTCCCTAAAACAGGACCCTTCACAAAATCATTTTCCCTAAAAATGGACCCTTCACAAAATTCTGTCTTAAAAATAAGTTTTTCACAAAATTTTTCCATCTTTAAACCAAACATTTCACAAATTAATCATTTAAAAGTAAAATCTGACCTGTCACTTTTACATATATAAAAAAATATATGTATTTTATATCATATATCTTCTTAAAAATGCATAAACAAGAACCTGAATATAACGACTATATAACGGTATCTGGGGATCGTGATGAACATAAAAGGAAAAATTAATAAAGGGTGAATCACCAGCGACTAGCACCGGAGTGATTCCGAATACCTAAAAAATTTTGACAAAACATATATTCAACCCTTTCCCCAAACACCATTATAGGCATGATCGTAAGTAGCAGCACATAATGCGATGCCATAAAAGTTAAGCTTAAAATTACGTTAAATTCATAAAGTTAATACTTAAGTTATAATATACTTATATAAATTAGGAAATAGAACTTTTTCTATTACTTCAAACAGAGCTGAAACACATAAATATAAATGAAAGAAAAGATAACTCACCAAGATCAAAGTACAACTGTCATTTATTCACAAGTGCACTCAATAAATAAAACACAAATTCCACTTGAAATTTTTCTTTTTACACTTTATACAATGAATATATATTTACTTCTTTAAAAATTTTAAGATTAGATATCCTCATTAATCACATCGTTATTTTTTTTCTACATAAATACATTTTATCTCATGGGTGGTATATTATTATATCTGAGATAGTTAATCCTATTATCAATTCATATATGATAATGATGAAATATTATAAAGTTGAATTTAAATTATCTTTGCTTGAGTTCAGTGTTCAATTTAAAATTAAGTTTCCTTCATAGTTCCTTAGTCATAAAGATGAATTCGACACATTAGTTCTAAAGTTAATTGAGGGTAAATAGTAGAGCTGTGGAAGTTAAAGATTAAATTTCACTGTATGAAGAATTTTCAGCCGCCAGTATATGAAATACGATGATGACAAAATTTCATTCAGCAGCTTTGTAAAAAAGCATCAATCGGATGTAGATATCCTTAGTTGCCGAAGATATCAAGATCTTAATTAAGGAGAAAGCATCCATTCGGAGGCTATAATCATTCTGAAGATGTGCAGAAAAAATGCGTATTATCTAATTATCTTGACTTCTCATATATATATTTGTAAACAGCACAAGAGCACTTGAATTCACCATGACGCTGGAAGTAAGTTAAAAATATGTTGTATATATCTTGAAACCAAAAGCTAAGTTGTTAAAGATTTGTAGGAGCACCTTTTTCCTGATCATTATCAATGATGGCTATAACATTTACAGTTGAATGAACTTAATAAAAATGAAGAAATAATTTAAGGAAGAAATATATCTTGAAGTATGACATTCATTGTTTTCACCGCAAGCCAAAATGGCTTAAGCTCCGAAGAGCAACATCTAGCGCACGCTACATCATACAAAGTTTTTCAGGAACTGAAAGAGTCTTCACAGTTTCCCACTCAGGTAAAACTCGACGGCGGTTACGGAACAACCAATGAAAAAATCCGAACCGTCTGAATGTCAGTGAACAAGCCCCAACAGACCATAGTCAAAGTTACAGTCAGACGTTTCACTGACACTTCCAACCCTAGCAACAGCATTAAATAGCATTTAGAACATTCGATCGCGACCTTGGAGTGCTGTCAAAACGACCTTGTTCAAAATCCGCGGGAAGAAAGGTTCTTGTTTACTTGAAACATCTAAATACCCATCAATGGCGTCTGATCGCAAATCTCGACGAAATTCAAAACAGAAAAAACGAAAGTAATTAAAAATCTATAACTGCCAAACTAATGGATGAAAACAAATGAAATTTTAGCAATCTAAATAAAATTAAAATTTCTTTCCACCAGATATGTTTTTGAAAGTAAAATATTTAAATTAAGAAATTTTGAAAAATGATTATTGGACTTAGAAATTTTGCAATGATATATGGAAAAGTTCGTTATTCTGAAAGAATTTGCCTGAATTAAAATAAATGAATTTGAACTTTCTGAAAAGAATAAAATTAACAATTAACCAATTTTTAATCAATATTATTAAAAAGGAAATATACTATATTTTAGAATAATTTATTTTAGACTGTATATTATTTAAAAGTTAGAAAAAGTAAGTTATAAATATTTTGTTTTTAGATAATTTGAAATGAAGTTTAATTAATATTGTAAAGTGAATGAAATGTAAATTAAATTGAATGAATAAATATCCTAAAACATATGTAATGGAAAGATTCTGAAATTAATTTTTATTCTCACCAAAAGTAAACAATTTAAAAAGAATGTTAGATTTAAAATGCAAAAATGAAATTTAGCTTAATTAATTTAAATGAATTTTATTGAGTTTAATTAAATTGAAGAATAAATTAAAGTTAAATGTAAAATACTGAATAAATTAAGAGTTAAAATTTTAAATCATAACATTTTACCTCATCACGATCCCCAGATACCGTTATATTTATTGGTGCCGTGACCAGGATGCGAACCTGGGTTATTGCGGCCACAACGCAATGTACTAACCACTATACGATCACGGCCTTGGAGTGCTGTCAAAACGACCTTGTTCAAAATCCGAGGGAAGAAAGGTTCTTGTTTACTTGAAACATCTAAATACCCATCAATGGCGTCTGATCGCAAATCTCGACGAAATTCAAAACAGAAAAAACGAAAGTAATTAAAAATCTATAACTGCCAAACTAATGGATGAAAACAAATGAAATTTTAGCAATCTAAATAAAATTAAAATTTCTTTCCACCAGATATGTTTTTGAAAGTAAAATATTTAAATTAAGAAATTTTGAAAAATGATTATTGGACTTAGAAATTTTGCAATGATATATGGAAAAGTTCGTTATTCTGAAAGAATTTGCCTGAATTAAAATAAATGAATTTGAACTTTCTGAAAAGAATAAAATTAACAATTAACCAATTTTTAATCAATATTATTAAAAAGGAAATATACTATATTTTAGAATAATTTATTTTAGACTGTATATTATTTAAAAGTTAGAAAAAGTAAGTTATAAATATTTTGTTTTTAGATAATTTGAAATGAAGTTTAATTAATATTGTAAAGTGAATGAAATGTAAATTAAATTGAATGAATAAATATCCTAAAACATATGTAATGGAAAGATTCTGAAATTAATTTATATTCTCACCAAAAGTAAACAATTTAAAAAGAATGTTAGATTTAAAATGCAAAAATGAAATTTAGCTTAATTAATTTAAATGAATTTTAATGAGTTTAATTAAATTGAAGAATAAATTAAAGTTAAATGTAAAATACTGAATAAATTAAGAGTTAAAATTTTAAATCATAACAGACTATTTCAAATTCACAAAATTATGATTAGATTTTTCACAAATATAAAAAGCTGTTCACAATTTCACAAAAACAGGACCCTGTGAAAAAAGTCTGGACAGACCCCTGCCTTGTATTATTGAGAAATCTTTGAAAATTTCTGTTTTATTACCCATATGACATCATAATATTTTTTTTTTAATTGGTGAAACTTTTTATTTCATTTTCATTTTTCACGTGGAAATCTTTCAATAGAAAATTAATTATTGTAGAAAAATTTTTATTGTGGATTTTTAATTGTTGGCAACTGCTATAATGAAAAATGTTTCAATTTATCAAGAAAAGGCTGTTAGAATTTTGGTTTTTTATCTCTATTTATTAAAATAATACTTTTTCAAATTTCAATATTTTGAGCTTCATAGCAGCTATTCAGTCATACACACGAAGTTTCAACTCTGTAAGTTATATAGTTTCTGAGAATGGCTCTGTGACGGACAGACAACAGAGCGGGAGTAATAGGGTTTTGTTCATCTCACAAAACCCTAAAAACATTCAGCATTGATAATAGACATCAAGACACACATTTTTTGTCTAGGAAACCAGAATTACGATCCACTTATTCAGTCAATAATACAGTGTATCTTTCTCCAGGTCAAACTTAGATTTTCATATGTTACATTAACAATAATGAAGATATTTGAACTATATTTTACACAGAGCTACTTTGATTTCTGTGAAATATGACGACATGACGAGAAGTGCTGTAAATTGCCACCATTCATATCTAAACAACACTGAGCTAGACATTCCTTTATACAGAATGCAGCTGACAATACTTATACTGTGTTACGGGCCAACATTCTGTCACTTCCAATGATGTCATCACATTTCATACAAGCAAAATTAATATGATGCAAATCTCGCTAAAATATCTTTATTAATGTTAAAGTTGTAAATGAAAATTTAGTTGCAACTTGTAATGATACATCCTGTATTTTTGATTGAATGTATTGTATTTTCGATGGAATAAATGGAGGATTGAGATGTTGTTTCTTGTTCAAAAAATGTTTGTCTTGACAACATTATCTCCTCTGAAAGTTTCTTCCAAGATTTTAGGAACTTTTTGTATGTTTCATATCTCAGAAATTTTTTGCTCACTCCTCTTTGGCACATTTAAAAATTTCATTACTAAATAAAAAAGAACAGGAACATAATTAATTCTTATTTAGTTGCCACCATTTGAATAGATTGTCTTATTTATTTATACTTTAGTCCCTTCCTGATCCTGACAAATAAACAGTATATGACTGTAAAAATTTTCTTCCAATTCCTTCAAAATTTCTCTTTGATATAAAAATATTTGTTTTAGAATATAAGAAAATGTTATTAATTTGTTTTAATTTACAGAAGAATCATGAAATTTAAAATTTAAAAAATTTAAAAAGCTTTAAAACTATCCTCTTCATAAATGATAACTCAAAGCATAAATTTTTTGTAGTGTAAAGTTTACTTCTAAAAAGTTCTTGTTTATCAAAATGGAGGTATGTGTGTTAAATATTTTCTAAAATCGTTTAATGTAACTTTTTAATACCTTTAACTGTTGAAATATAAAACTATTTGGCCTGCCAAATATTTGGTAATCGGCTTAATAGTTACTATTTGGCTAGCTGAATATTCAGTATTCGACTTACTTGTGTGCTGAATATTTGGTGTTTGGTGCAGTCTTAGATTGTAGCATGTTATTTTCAATTTTTTAAAACTTGTATTTTTATTTTTTTACATTTTAGATAGTGGCTTACCTAATGTATATTCACTGTGATTTTGGAAATTTTTATAGTACTGTGCCATCTTATTTAATGGTATACTTGTCAACTTTCCCCATCAACCAATTTCTATTAAAAATAAATAAAAAAATCATGCCAAACAATGTGATTTAATGGGTATAATATAAAAGTTAGATTTCAAATGCAGTGCTAGCACATAGTGTGTGTGTGTTACATATTTCATTTTTATTTGTTTTTTTTGATAAGCCAGTTTAATTTTTTTAACGAACTGTTAACTGCTATTTCTCTATTTTCACTCGCATAATAAGAAAAAAGTTAAAAAGATCTGGGATCTTCTGTCTGCAAAATTTGATGCAATAGATTATTTTCAAGACTATGGGATTCTGCCATCAAAAAAGTATGCATTAATGAGCATGATGTGTCACTTTATTTGAAAACAGATAAACAATGATGATGTACTGTTAAAAACTGTAATAAGCAAATATGTATTAAAAAAGGAACATGGTATGACGGCTTGAAAATTTTTTGCCCTATAATTTCAAGGCTTTATCTAATTTTTATGTATATCTAATTTATATGTTATTTCTGTTTACATTTTTTGGCTAAATAAAGAGCAGTCTTTTCTTTCAGAATTTCCATTTCCTTTATTATTGGTGTTTATTACATCCCTCCAAAAAACTTAACTGTAACACAAGTATACAAAACCATAAACAATTCATTTTGATCCAAACAGCTTTATCCTAGGATTTTTAGAGTGGGAGTCTCGCCTAGTATTTAAAAAATTTTTCAGCAGGGTATCTTCCTGACAATCTTCTGTAGTTCACAGAAGAAGCAATCGGCCATGATTATTGATTGAAAATCATGTAGCAAATGTGATGTCCTGCTTATGCATTTTTGGTGTGAAATCCCATTGTTTGGTGATAGTTATTTTTTATAAAAACTGATCTATGGGAAAATAGACAAGTACCCAATTAATCAACTTAAGAGCCTATGCTAGTCAAGCGAAGAAACTCGAACGCTAATGTTAAACCTATGGGAAGGTTCTTTACAGATTTCTCGCTTGTATTTTCATATTTTTAAATGATTTTTTTTGCATAGGATACTTGAGGTCGATCTCTAATGATGTTTGTTTTTACTTTTTCGATTTTGGTTCCAGTTTTTCTATATAAGGGTACTTTCACTTTCAGAACTGGTTTCAACCAGTTCCAAAATTGAAAATTTTGCTTTTATTGATCATTAATAAAAATTATTTATAAATTGATCATTCTGACAGAAATAAAAATAAACAATGCAATAGTTATATTAATTAAAACAAACAAACATAGATTTCTTTTGTTTGCAAAGTCGCATAACTATTGTATTTTTTACTTTTATTTTTTGCTGGATGATAAATTTCTAGTTTAGCTATTAAAAAAAAGTAATGACATCCTTTCAGTATTTTCTGAGAAAAAGGTACATCAATATCAGCTGTTTGACATGTGATTTTGCAGCTGTTTTCTCCCTCTTAAATGAGGTCACTAAAAACTGGTTCATAACTAAAGGTATTGTTATAAATATAATCTTTGGAGGATGGAGGATTTAAAAATTAATTGTATAACTAAGAGATGCATGTTAATAAAATGTAATAGGTCATTCATAACTCATGAGCAAAATTTTAATAGGCAGTAGAGCGTACTACAACAAGAATTTTTTTTAATATATATATAGGAAATCAGAGTTGCAATCCACTTATTCAGTCAAAAATACAAGATGTCTTATTCTAAGCAAAATCAAGATTTTTGTTCAGAACTTTTTATAGTCAGACTGAGAGAAACTGCAAACCTATGAACATAGCAACTGTGCTCCACTGGTAGTTATTTAAAAATTTATATTAAAAAAAAAAAACTTGTATTATTTAAACATAAAAATAAAAATATTTTAAGAATATCTTTTAGGATGAAATACTTTATTCAGAATCTTTTAATTCAGTTTTGTGTTTGTAAATATGAATATCGAGAGTTGTTTAGAACAGCTATGAATTGTGCTTTTTTTTTTTTTTTTTTTTTTTCTTTCTTTCTTTCTTAATAGGGAAGGACAGTTACTTCTCTATTATAATACAATTCTATAGTATATCATTATAATTTTTAAAAATGATTTTATAGTAACCCCCCTCCCCTCTGCTAGTAGCAGCTTTTATTTTTTTGCTTGTGTAAATTAGATGTAGTGCTTTGATGTTGAAATAAAGTTTTAAGTGTTTTGATTTATGGTATCATTTCTTAGTATTTTTTATTTTTGTATTTTTAATCAAATGTGTCAAAATTATGTATTTAAATGAAATCAATTCAGTACAAAGGAGGCAATGGGAACAATATTTGGCAACTTATCCCCTGCACACAGCTGACATAAAAGAACCCTTTTTTCATGTTAGTTAGTTTCATCACTGTAAATTATTTTATGCATGCTACATTTTTCTTTCCTTTTATTACCAGTTTTATGTCATCTCCTGTAATGAGTGCTTTCCATAGGACCACAACTGCTGTTACTTTAATCAAAGGAGGAACTAAGGTAATCTATCCCTTCTGTACATATTTTATAAAATTTTTGTTGGTACTTTGTTATAGCGGCTTCCAAGGATGAATCACCAAGTGACAAAGATATATCATCAAGGTTGTAAAATCTTGTCAAATGGTTTGCAGTCTTAAAGAAACAGCTCCTGTTTATGCTATTATCATATTGCTTTTTTGTTGATGTTGCAGAAATTTTTTGGATGTTTTCCTTTTTTAATTGCATGTTGTTTTGCTGTAATCGCCTGTATTTATTTTTATGAATAAGGAAATAGTCTTTGATTTACCTAGTACTGAGATGAATGCAATCTCATTTTTTTTAAAACAAGGGATTTAACCCAACAAACAACAGTGCAAAAATGGCCATGATATAAAACTGTATGTTACTAATGATGAAGCTATATAGAGATGCAACTTAAAAAGTTGTAAAACTAGAAAAAGCCTTCATGTTGTAAATAGGTTTAGTGGTTCAGGGGTACTGTTTGTTTATGTTCTTTTGGTCAGAGGAATTACGTCATAAAATAGTTTAAGAAACAACTATATATGAGTGAAAATGTGACAGTTGATTGGAATACTTACATGAGAGATGTGTTAAAAAAAATAAAATGTTGTTATTCTTACAAATAATATAATAAAATCACTTGTTAACTTTAAATTAAAGTGTAATTATTCTTAAAGTGACAAAAAACGTAACACAAAATGTTTAAAAATACATTTTAATATAGATTACATATGTTTCCTTCGCTCTGTTGAAAAACATGTTCATTTTCAAAAACTTTGTAACAATATTTTATTTATCATTTTGATCTGAAGATGTCACCGTTTGAGCGAAGGAAACATATGTAACCTATATTAAAAGGTATTTTTGAACCTTTTGTGTTATGTTTTTATCACTTTAAGCAATAATTATACTTTAGTTGTTATTCTTGTGAAGCATTGCAAGAAATTGTTATGAAACATTAGTATAAATTTTTTATGAAAGATTTTAGATCAAAATCGAAATATTTAAGAAGTTACAGTCAATTGAAAGCAAGTGTGCATCTGCTGAAAAAACATATATAAGAGACTCAGCGGTACACAATTGCACATGTGCTGAATTCTTTGCTTCATAGGTATAAATCCAGGAACTGCTGACTAAACTGTACGTTGCAAAATATAGTGATTAACTAACAATTTGTAGACTCTCTTTCTTTAGTAAAACACATTTTTCTTGAAACAACCTATATCAGCATAAGGTGTGAAGTAGCATTTAAATGCATCAACCAATTAACTTTTTCCTTTTTGGAAATTAAAGATTATTTTTTTTGTGGTGCCATGTGTCTTTCATACATAAAAGAAAATATTTTTTAAGCCACGTAATACATTCTTATTAACATAAAATATTATAATATTTAATGCAATGGTATTTATTTTTATATCTGTATTATACGTTTGTGCTTCATGAGCTTGGCAAAATTCACTGCAACTTGATGTAATCGTAATTTTGGGAGCAGCTATTACAAAGAAGTACCAGATTTTTACATGAACAAAAGTTTATTTTTTTAACTAAAGGCATAATGCTTCTTATTGATTGCAGAGCTCCATATATCATTCATGGAGAATTTAATTTCACAAAATAACCTGTTTCAACAATGTACTAACATGAAATTTAGTTTAAAGAAAGATTGCTAGAAATAGATGTGATTTATTGGTATAATTTCTCTAACATTTTTGTTAATATCGCATTGTATAAAACTGTTAAGCTGCAGAATGCACATGTTGTCAACTTAATAAATTTGTAGCAGTACGGTAGACTGTTACTAATCTAGCATTGTTGATTGCATGTTGAAAGTGCAGAAAGAGAAAAACATGAATGTTACTGCATATTTCTTTTTTTGCAGAATGTCTGATATACAGGGTGTCCCAAAAGTCTCCGTACAACTTCAAAAATTTATTACAAAAAAAATAATAGGCCTACAGCAAAAATAATTACAACAGTACATAGAGTAGCTTAGAAAGTTTTTTTCTACTACCTTAGTATACTTGTACATGAGATCCTTTCGTTTCACAAAGAATATCAAGTCGATATTCCAATTGCATCCACATGTGTTTCAACATCATACATCAACAGTAACATCATCTAACATCTAACATCAACAGTAGTTACAACTGTTTGATGAAATCTGAACAAAAGTTAATAGTCTCATGGAATTGAAGCAAAAGATCCAAACAGCAGTAGCTACTGTTGATGTTAGCAAGAAAAACGTTCGTGGATTGAATTGGAATATCGTCTTGATATTCTTCGTGCTACGAAAGGATCTCATGTTGCAGTTTACTAAGGCAGTAGAAAATAACTTTTTAGGTTACTCTATGCACTGTTGTAATTATTTTTGCTGTAGGCCTATTATTTTTTTTTGTAATAAATTTTTGAAGTTGTACGAAGACTTTTGGGACACCCTGTATTGCATAATTTTATTTCAGTAAAGTTTTTAAAATGTAATGCTTTACATTTGTATTTAAAATTAGGTTTGTTTTCTAACTTAACATTTTATGTTATCATAACAAAGCAGTATAAGATATAATATAAGTTAATCTTATTTTAATGCCTGTTTATTTTTTGGGGGGAAACTTCCATTAACACAATACAGACTTAGTCTGATATGCATTGTTTAATGTATGTCTACTATTTTGTAAATTTAGCACTGATCCAAATGTAATTTGAAGTTATACATCATTTTGGAAATCTATTTATATTTTATGAAGATTCATTCTGCTGTGCAAGATTTTCAAAAAATTACTATGAATCTTTTAAAAAAATTGAATTAAATTAAAAAGATAAAGTTACTGTTGAATTTGGTTTAATTTTACAATATTGTGATTTAAATTTTTGATGAATCATCATCATTCTCATCTTTCTATATTTTGTTTGACAACAGTTATTTATTTTGAAATATTTTTAGATGTACACACTTTCTTATCTTCTTTTCTTCTAGTCTAATGTTTTACCGTCTTCAGCTTCTGCGACAGTTAACTTGAGAATTCACCCTGCTCAGACTATTGATGAAGTTAGTAGTATTTATTCTGTCATTAAAAAAAAAATGCTTTTATATAATTTTAATAATAGTGTTTTCTCTTTCTAATAATAATTTTTAAAAAAAGTTGACAGTTGAAGAATTTAGATTCCTGTTACATTTTGTTACATTTTGTAAACAGCAGTGTCTATCTCTATATAATATTACATATAGAAATACTTCAGGAAAGGTTAAAAAAAATATTTTTTTTTTATTTTACATTTTGAATTCCTATAGTGTTACAAAAAGCCCCTAGAATATTTAGATCAAATTCGAAATATTTAAGAAGTTACATTCAATTGAAAACAAGTGTGGATCGGCTGAAAAAAACATATATAAGAGACTCAGCCATACACAATTGCACATGGGCTGAGTTCTTTGATTCAAAGGTATAAATCCAGGAACTGCTGACTAACTGTAAGTTGCAAAATATGGTGATTAACTAACAATTTTTAGACTCTTTCTTTTTTAAAACACATTTTTCTTGAAACAACCTATTTCAGCATAAGATGTGAAGTAGCATTTAAATGCATCAATTAATCAACTTTTTTCTTTTTGGAAATTAAAGATTTTTTTTTTTTTTTTTGTAGTGCCATGAGTCTTTCATACATAAAAGAAAATATTTTTTAAGCCACGTTGATGTGGGAAGGAAAAATTATACTTTTTTCAAACGACTACCACTTTACCAAATTTTGTTCAATTTCTTTGAAAATAGGTTGATGCTCACCTCCTTCCCTCCAAATTCAATATGTTTTCTGAAAAATTTAATTTTGTTTGTTTCAGATTACTTTGACAAGCTGTGCACTGCATTGTGCAGAGTAATATGTGCACAGCATACTGACAATATCTTCATCAAATTGACTAATTATTCTATAATGAAAATATTTTCTATTATAAAAACTATGAATAATAAGTGGGTAAATTCAGTTTTTCTATTACTTTTTTCTTTGCATGTAAAACGAAAAAAAAAAAAAAAATTCAGAAGTTGACCTATTTTTCGGGCAGATGCATGGTAATCTCCCCTTAAGAGATTCTGAAAACTGTATGATTGAGAATTGTGAAAAATGTGACATGTTCAAAATTTTATACAAATATTTATGTTCATGCTCTTATCAGTCGTTTTGTGTCTGATCATTAAAAAAAAATTATTAACTGGTATAGATAACGTAAATATTACATAATGAATTCTGTTACAGTATTGTCTATAAGCACCGATAACTAGAAGTGCATTTTCAACCTTGATTTGCGTTTCTAAGTTTAATTAAATTTTTGCATACTACATGCGTATAAATTCTGTAGATCATACACAGGGCTACACAAAAGAATTGAAAGCATTACTGTCTATGGGTGTGAATTGCATAATGTTAGTTTTTAATTGTGTAATGCATTTTCCAGCTGAATTATATTTAGTTCACTAAAAGATGTTTGTAGACTAAAAATAAATTCATATCTAGGACTATGAAAAGAAATGGATACATTATAATTATTTTTAACACAATCAAATGATTGGTAAATAATTCATACGAGTAGTAATTTTTCCATCTGAGTGAAAATGTGTCCAGGCTAGGGCTCAAAATGCACTGGAACAAACCAGAACAATATTCTGGTTCGTGAAATTATGACAAATATTGTTCCAGTTTGTGAAATTGTGGTAAATGTTGTTCTCGTTCGTGCAATTGTTAAAACATATTGTTACAGTTTCTGGAAAAAACATTAATATTTACATTCTGGTTCATCTGAAAAAAGGGATAGAACATGCAGTGATGCACTTAACGTCACTGTGATAAGCCACCACTCATACCCACGGCTGTGAAGCAATTGCAATAGTTCTTACTTCAAGTGAATGACTCACTAGACAGATGACTGAACACAGCACTCATATTTCATTCAGTGATCACGATCCTACATCTATCATTTTTAAATTTTAGTGACTAAATAAATATGCCAGGCCACACATTCAAGCTTTTAATTTTAATCTTTTGATATAATGAAAATAGAAGCAGGCATTACTGGAGACATAGAATCTGTTTACACTCGGCTTGTTGCTATCAGAAAAAGATAAATTATTCACTGTTTTCTGCCATGTAAATGTAGTGTTTTATATATATATAGCTTATTCTGCTCTCTGTAACTTTTTTTATTGTTATTTAGGATCTTGAATGCATTTTTTGAAATGTTTTCAATGATGTTAGAAATAAATTATACTTTCAAAAAAAATTTTAGTCAACAATAATTAGCATTCCGGTTTATGTATTTTTCCATTTTGATCCCTGGTCCAGGCTGGGACTCAAAATCCAGAACTTTTGGTTTAAATTGTCAATGCTCTTCCAATTGAGCTATCTGGATGACATCCAAGCCAACACAATATTCGCTCAGAACAACCATTTGGTCATAACATCTGGACTGTTATTTGAAACAGCACAGCAGAATAAACCGCAGGCAAAGGGTCCCTTTACCCCATTATCAGGAATGAAATGCTGGAGGTTAAAGATGAGGCAAAAACTGTTTGGATGTAGATTCATCTCAAATGCAAAAGGAATTTTCTGAAACTATCAAACCAGTTTCCACTATTTACAGAGATATTATTTAAAAGTGCCTGTAAAATCATTTTAATTATTACTTTAAAACTGATAAATAACAATTGCACTTATGCATTCACCTAAATACATTTCAATGGTTTATGAAGATAAGTTGTATACTACTAAATTACGTTGAAGTTATTTAATAACAATAGCTAATACTATATTAGATTAACCTGTTTCAGTATTTAAATTATTTAGTGTTGCTTATGTCTAGCCGCCGCCCCCCCCCCTTTTATTTAATGTAAATTTTGTACACCTCATTTATATTTTCTTTTTTATAATTTTATGACTTGATTTTGGTTCTGATTTTAATAAAATATTAGTTGAGATTTTTAGATTGCTGTATTTCTTTCTCTGATTAAAATATAAGTCATTCTTTTCAAATATGTCTTTTTCTTGTAGAGACAAACTTTAGAAAGTTATTTAATTAGCAACTATTTTTTTTTCATTTATTTTAATAGTAATTATAAAAAAAAATTACATGTTTGGAAGTGACTTTTGAACTTATTGGCACATACAATTTGATGTGTCTGTTTATGCCCCCATTCATTCATCAGAGCAATCAATTAGCTATGTATTTCTATATTAGGTACTGGAATACCTGAAGAAAATAATAAATGATGACAGAGTTGAAATATCGACACTTTCTTCCTTCCGGCCTCATCCTGTATCACCAGTTGATTCATTTGGCTATCTGACCATTAAGAAGAGCGTACGTCAGATTTTCAATGATTCTAGAGTTGTGCCTTGTAAGTGTTATGATAATTTGTTTTCTAGTGTTATGATACTTTGTTTTCTTGGGAATCAGAAATTATTCAAATGCATAATGAACAGGGGAAAGTATATTCAACTGGGTAAATTATATTCAATGGTTGGAGTATCACAGTTGAGATTTTTTTTTTCCAACAGAGTGAAAATATGCCAGGACCAGGACTCGAACCTGGGTACTCTGGTTTGCCGTACCAACGCTCTCCCTACTGAGCTATCCCGACGATATCCTGGGCTGGTATATCTCACTCTTATTTGTTGGACAAGGCTGCGAACAGCAGCACTAATTTCATTCATCCGAGCTATAACTATAGCATTTACATGATGAATCTTGAAATAGCACGGAAACTCCTGTATACCATGCAATTAGGTCATAATGAACAGGAGAAAGGATATTCAACTGGGTAAATTATATTCAATGGTTGGAGTATCACAGTTGAGATTTTTTTTTTTTTTCCAACAGAGTGAAAATATACCGGGACCAGGACTCGAACCTGGGTACTCTACTAAGAGTACCCAGGTTCGAGTCCTGGTCCCGGCATATTTTCACTCTGTTGGAAAAAAATCTCAACTGTGATACTCCAACCATTGAATATAATTTACCCAGTTGAATATACTTCCCCTGTTCATTATGACCTAATTGCATGGTATACCATGGGTTTCCGTGCTATTTCAAGATTCATCATGTAAATGCTATAGTTATAGCTTGGATGAATGAAATTAGCGCTGCTGTTCACAGCCTTGTCCAACAAATAAGAGTGAGATATGCCAGCCCAGGATATCGTTGGGATAGCTCAGGAGGGAGAGCATTGGTACGGCAAACCAGAGTACACAGGTTCGAGTCCTGGTCCCGGCATATTTTCACTCTGTTGGAAAAAAAATCTCAACTGTGATACTCCAACCATTGAATATTCAAATGCATTTCTATGCCTATTGGTGGAAATTGCTGCAGGTGAATTTTCAACTGTGTTATGCATTTTTTAACTAAGCTAAATTTTAGTCCACTATGTTGTGCATATACAGACATTATATATATAGATCATGTACATGTGTATATATAGATCATGTACAGGGATGCACAAAAGAATTTGAGTACCTTTCCAGCTATGGATGACAATTGCTGAAATCAGATTTTCAAATGTGGCATGTGTTTCCTATATTTTTACCTTAGATATCTTCTTTCTCCTTTTTAAATGATGTAGTTCTGTTTACAGTATTCTGGAAGTGTTGGAAAGTGTTTCATAATCTATGTTTGATGCATGATTTTCTTTCCTGTATTTAACTTGCAAGAGTCGTGAATAGTAGAATAGATTCAAAGAAAATAACTAATGAATAAACAAAACATTTATTTTACATTCAATGTAACCTTTACAGATAGCAATTTTTTTTAATTAATGTAATGGGCATAGTTATTTACTTTTTGGTGGTTTCTAGTAGAAATATTAACCCATTTTGGTTACTTGCTGGAATATATATATATATATATATATATATATATATATATATATTAAATGTATGTCTCCAAATAGATTGAGTGTTCTTAAATAATGGTAATTAATGGAATAGCCTCTTAGCAGATTGAAAAATGAGAAAATTCCTAAATTTAAAAATTGGAATAATAAATTTTTATTCCATTTTTTTTTTTTTTTTTTTTTTTACATTTGTAAATATCTGAATTAAAAAAAAAAAAAATCTTGTTGAATTTTCAGATTTCTGAAAACAAAAAAAATAGATCATGCAGTAAGATTTGCTGTAGGGAGAAAAAAAATATATATATCAGAAAATTGCCTCATTAGAAAGAGTATGCACCAGAGTGGCTAAAGATGAATAAATATTTTAAAGTTCTTCAGGATATATTTCATTTGTTGGTAGAACAAAATCTGAAGATGAAGCAGATTTGTAGAATTTTCAATTGAAAATTTTTTTGCAATCTTTCTGGTATTTTTCTAATTAATCTTTCCACAATCAGACTGCCTGTCACTTTTTCATGCTTCTTTCTATCTCATAGAGGGCTTGCAAAATATATCTTTTAAAATAAAAGTATTTTTATAACCATGATCCAGGAATGCCGTAAAATTTTATAAATGTACTATTCATTGCCAATTGTTTTTTTCATTCCCTTGCCATGATCAGGGATTCCCAGTCCTTTTTCCATGATTAGGGTGATTTTATCATAAATCTAATTAAATCAGTCATTCTAGAAAGGGCACTAATCCAAAATGGTTTTATTGCAGAATTTGATACTTTCCCCCATATTCTATCACTTCTCAAAAGAAAAAGTCCTATTCGGGCCTTTATATATTATTTATATATCTTTAAAGGGAAAGGAAAACAACTTTCTGTATTAAAAAGGCACTAATCCATGGACATGTGTCGTTTAAGAAATGACTTCTTAGTTAAATTGTATGAAATATTTTTGTTTACTAGTTTTATAAAAAATATTTATACGGATATAAGAAATTGCTCCGATACACTAGTATATATCTATGTAAACAACATATTAAATTTTGTTAATTGGTGGCCATACCTATACAAAATAAAAGACATTTCAGAAGAATCAACAGGAAGAAGTGTCTCAAAAAATACGGAAGTGCGATTTCAGCCAGCATCTTTTTGAAGTTTGAATGTACATCTGACAGTTTAGGGATTGTCACTACAAAAGAATACATTAATGGGTTAAACAGCAACTCCTTCTCACGTAAGCTTAAAGATAAATTTGAGTTGCCAACTGAAAAAGCATATGAAGAGCCAGTTCCCATTAATGTAAAAAAGATTGGACTTCTATATTCATGATGAATTAAAAAGATTTTATGAAGAAATTTCAATATGGCTAACCGTAACCAATGAATTTGAGAAACCTGTTAATGAATAAAAAAAAGTAATTGAATCAATCATTAGAAAGGACACTTGTCCTATAGTAAACAAATAGTACTAGTGCCCTTTGTAGAATGACTGATTCAATTACAGTATATTTTTTTCATGTTTCACATTATGTATCTTAATATTTGCTCAATGTATCTTTTTTGTAAGTTTTGTAATACAAAATTTGTTTCACGTTTTTAAGCCAAACTATCTTTTTTTAATGTAATTTATCTTCATTTCACTATAGAAAGGGCACTTGTCCCAAATTTTATTTATTACATTATTTTACAGATCATGAAGAAATTTCAACAATGTCAACTAATTTTAAGACATATTTATTGTAACTTAAGGTATGCACTTAAAAAAAGTACTTATAATTTCTCAGAACTTTTTTGTGTCTCCTGAAAAGTTCAGTTTTACGACAAGTGCCCTTTCTAGAAAGATTACTCATTTGCCATCTTTGAGGTAATTGAAAACAGTAGCTACTCATTAGAGAAATGGTGAAATTTTCTTACCATAACTAAACTTTTAAGATGAGTTCTGTAAATTTAATTCAGAACTATAATTTTTTTTAAATTCTATTTAGAAAAAAAAAAAAAAAAAAAAAAAAACTATTTCATTAAAATTTTAAAATTAAATGATGAAGTGGATTAATATGCTTGCTTCATTATATCATTGTTTTTGTTTTTATTTTCAGGTACTTTAATTGCTAACACTGACACTAAATGGTACCTTAATCTGACAGATTCCATCTATCGTTTTGCTGTCACACGTATTGCGTTAAGTGATCTCAAAAGAATTCATGGTGTTGATGAAAGAATTGGTGTGAAGAATTACATTGAACTGGTGAATTTCTTTGTACATTTGATAACCAATTCTGACGAAGCAGTTAAGCCAAAACATATACATACAGATTTATAACATGCTATTTAAATAAATGTACTTATTTCAGATCAGCTATTTTTTTATGACATGTTACGATTATGTATTTTCTATTATAATAAATCATAAAAATTAAAATTTGGCTTTTTTTTTAGCAACTAAGATAGCAATAACTTAAGAAGTTAATTATGAAATTGTCCTAAAACTGAATGAACAATCTGATATATTGAGAATTATTATTTTTTACTTGCAGTTGTGCCTCAAAGCTCTGCTCTCCAATCCTTGTCCAGAAACCCACAGGCTCTAAAAACATGTTAATTTGCTCCTTTTAAAAAGATTACCTGATTACTGGAGATTAAATTTTATCATGACCAGTGGCAATCTTCTGCAATTGTGTTGCCATTCATTTCCATTTGACTAGGAGATTTTTTGGTGGTGTTGTGACAAGCTGTTTTCATGATTGGTTAAAAAAGATCAATTAAACATTTGAAAATCGGCTTGTTATAAAATGGTTAAGTAAACAAAAATGCTTTCTTCTGGACTTTTATTGCCGAAACGTCAGTCAAGGCTCACTGTGGAGACGCGAAAAGTTTTTGGTTTCCGTTTGTCTGTTCCACGATAACTGCCGCAAAAATGATCTGTTTAGATTGATTTTTGGTAGGTATGTTGGTGAGGTACCTGGAATTAGCTGTATAGTTTTTAGTTACATTTGGTTCATTCGTTCGAGAACTATAGAACATTTTGTTTTAGGTCATAATGCTTTCTTATGGGAATACAGACGATTTTTAAAAATTTCATTTTTAACTGAAATGAAAATCACATATTTGAATAATGGATTTAAACGTAAAATTACTGATAAATTTTCAATATGGAGGTTTTAAATATATCCAATAGTTTTGAAAAATTGCCGATACATTTATTAGAATTTAGAAATTAATTGTTTAAATTATTGGAACATTTTTTGCATCTGTTCAGGAAATATAAAACTATTTTCATAAATTTTAAAATGCATTTCTTTTTTACTTTACTCTTTAATAAATTAGTTGCTTAGCAACCCTATTTCAAAGAATATCAAAATAATAAAACTCAAGTAACTCGCACTATTTTGCTGCAATATTTTATTAGCAAAATAAATTATTTTTGGGAGTTTTTAGTATTTTATTGACATAAACGAGAATTTATTTTGATACAAGTTTATTTTTTTACCTAAAAAATTAATGAATAAGGAGTTTATAAGAATTTCAGAATATCATTGCATAAACCGTGTTTAATTTAACGCCTCTAATTTCTGAAACCTCTGAAGTATTTTATATGCCTATAAATATGTAATATAAAAAAAATAAATTGCAAATTGTAAAATGCTAAATAATATGAAAAGTGAGATAAAAAAAAAACAATGACTTTTAGAGCTGATGTTGAGGCTCCTGATCTGCAGATTTACTAGTATATAATCTTTAGAAGAAAAGTTTTATTTTAGATGCTATAAGAAAATCATTTAAAATATGTAATTTTCACCATTAAATGCTTTTTGCATGTAATAGTTTAATTATTTAATGCATGAAAGCAGTGTTTTGTATAAGCAGAATATGTTTCAATATTTTTTTATGCAAACATTTGGCATGTTACAATATTTTATAGATGCTGTTTAAAAAAATTGTAAAAAGATTTAGCATTCCCTGCTTTAGGAAGCACTTTGAGGTAAGACATCTGAAAAGAAATGGCCCAAATTTTTGTTCTCATATAATGGAAACACCTTAAACGTTTACAAACCCCTTGTACTTTGATCTCATAGAATCAAATTTTGGTTTTCACCTCCTCATGTTTATGGCCATTAACCATTGGTTAAATAAGCTCTAACATACCTTTGTACAATTGGGATAATATGTTCATGATTTGTTTGTATATTAAACTTTGATCCGTTTTATAATCCATTTAATAAATTAGAAAGAAGAATTAATATGTTGTGGCCCAGAATGAATGTTTATGATTAAAAATTGTTTAAACTTCAAATGAAGTGTGTCTAAAAACATAAAACAAGCTCTTAATTTGGATATAAAGCATTTTTGTGATGTAAAATAGTATAAATTTTCTCCCATGAAATTAACAATACAACAAAAAGAAAATTATTTCATTCAATATTCTTTCTAATTAACGAAATGAAATGTTTCTTCATAGCTCAATTATTTTTAATTCATTCATTTCTACTCATCAATTTATCTTTATTTTTTAAAGAATGTGTTTAAAATGTCAAGGTATTTAAATGTTTGTTTTGTTTCAAAATGTACAATATACAGATTGATACATATTGTATTACAATCATTTTTATCTTTATTTAACAATTTAGCTATATGAGTGACAAATTCCTGACTTAATATTTTAGATTTCATATATAAGTCTTTGTTAGTGTTTTGCCCCCGAATAATTAATCCTAATACAGAACTGTATAAATTCATATACATAAAAAAATTACAGGCTGAACAAATATTTGTAGAAATGTAATTTTTTTTTCTTCTTTAATCTTTAAGTACTCCGTTTTCAGTTTTTTCACATCAGCCTAGCTTTGTTTCAAATGTCATGAGAAATTAATTTCTTACATACTTTACTAAAATATAGCAACAAATAATATGTTGATATCTCATTCAGATTTAGAAAGAATTTTTAAAAATAAAAAACTACTTAAGACTTCTTTTCATGCCATTGGTTACTCAAACTAGCACTCTGACAATGAAATTTAATCACCACAAATGGTGTAGATGAGCAGTTCCCAAACCATGGGTTTATGGGCAATGTTTTGGCAGGTCAGGGAATGATCAATCAGGTCTTCCTAAATGTATACTGTATTTACTTGCATTTATGTACTTGTAATTTATGCCCTTGCATATTTTTCATACTCCCTACTTTTGAAAGAAAATGTTGGTAAAAAACAAAAATTCGTGTAAATTTTGTGTGTATAATGAGAGATAATTAATGAAGTTTTTAATCTCAATGCATATGTCCTAATAACTCATTTTAAAATATTTCAATTAGGATCTTAAAAACAAATTCTCTATTCTGCCAGGACTTTTTCTTTTCAGCTGCATTGTGTGCATGTGGTATTATAACTAATGCAGTTTCATCAGTTTTGTAATGCATTTGTGTTGATTTATTTACATTTACAATGTTTGGAAAAATAAGAATTAAGCAGATGATTTTATATTTCTAATATTCTACTCTATTAACATAAATAGTAACAGGGCAGCTGAAATAAAGAAATATGCACTAAACAAAGCAATTAAAAGTATAAACATTATTTGGTCTAGAATCTGGAAAATACAATAAGAGGTGCTAAAACAATTTCATCATTAAAAGAGAAATATTTTGTTACAATAAATGTTTCCGTCAAAACCATTAAAATTCTTCCTGTATTAGTTTGCTAACTTGGACTTTTCTTTCTTATTCTACAATGCACCTAGAATTATTTTCTCCCTATTCAAAAACTATTTATACAAACTATTGTTATTTTTATACACTTTTTTAAATCTTATTTATTTATTCATTCATTCATTAAAATATTATATTGTTGTATTGATATTATAGAATCAATAGTAATTCTCTTTTTACTCAAAGTTTTCTTTTGAGAAAAATGAATAATCTAAAAAGAAAAGAAACAAAAACCTCTCTCATAATTTATGCCCCTTACTTTTAACATAGAAAATAATGGCACGAAAAGTGTACAAAATACATGAGTAAATAAAGTAATTTTTTCTGCTGAAAAAATATAACAAAAACAATATATTACAACTTCATGTACTAAATCATGTACTACATGTACTTCATGAACATCATGAAGAAATATAGATAAATAACTTTGAGAACAGACAGTGTTTTATTAATCTTTGTATAGAGAGAGGCTTGATGCTAATGTTAAAAAAAGTTTCATCCTGATACCGACTCTGTCATTCATGGAAAACTATGCAATAAATTGCACTGACATTTAAACTTATTTTTTCTTATAATACATGTATTTTTTTATGTAGCAAAAGAAGTGTCGCACTATTATATCAGGTTATATAATAGTTATTGTGTAGTTAAATATTATATAACATGTATTAGATTAAATAATCAAATTGATTGAGCATGGTGCCTTAAAGATTAGGCGGAGGATCAAGTCTGTGGTGATAATCTCTATAATAAAATTATTAATATCTAAATAGTGGTCACAAACAATATTCTTTTTACTTTTCAATATGCAATCAGAATGTATTATTAATAATAATTATTATCACTGTGCCTCTGTATGAGAGGTGAAAATGGTAAAAAAAAAATCCCTGACGGCTCGGCCTACAGGCACAGGTAGATTTCGAAGACGCAGACCGTGGGGCGCCTGTTTGTCGGGAATTGCGGAAGAAATGACCTTTTTGCGATGATGCTGCAGTTGGAACCGCCTACTTCAAGTTTTAGATAATATTAAGAGGATTTATAATAAATTTAAGCGGATTTGAAATCTTGGGAATTGACGAAGTATTTTTAATTATATCAAAAATCTGTCAAACATAAGTTTTTGGCCCTGTTCCTAGAAGTAATAATAACTTTAAACGGATTCGATACGTATCATAATTAAGAAATTATGGGGTTTTTTTCTGTTTTCACAAAAAGCCCCCCCCCCCCCCCCCCTGGTTCGATTTTGCCCATTAACGAACTTGACCGAGATTTTATGCCCCTTGATTTTATGTATCAGTTTCGAAAAGATGCGGGAGTTGGAACCGCCTACTTCGAAAAATAACTTGTTTGCAGGCGGAGCCGGCAGGGATTTTTTTTGTTTTTAATTTTTTTTTGCTATAACGGTTGGTCCTATAAAAAACTTGTCAATATAAAAGTTTTAGATAATACTAAGAGGATTAATAATAAATTTACGCGGATTTGATATCTTGTGAATTGACGAAGCTATGATTTTTTTTCTTCAAAAACCCCCCTTTCCCCCCCCCCCCCCCCCTTGGAGCCATTTTTAATTATATCAAAAATCTGTCATACATACATTTTCGGCCCTTCTCCTAGAAGTAATAATAACTTTAAACGGATTCGATACGTATAATAATAAAGAAATTATGAGGGTTTTTCTGTTTTCACAAAAAGCCCCCCCCATTTCCCCCCCCCCCCTTGGTTCGATTTTGCCCATTAACGAACTTGACCGAGATTTTATGACCCTTGATTTTATGTATCAGTTTGAAAGAGATTTATGCAGAATTTTTCCAGTTATCGTGGTCAGAAAAAAGTGACATAGATAGATAGATAGATAGATAGATAGATATAAAGTTTTGAACTGGGGGTGGTTTTGGGTTCTGGGAGTCATGATCGGCGTAGATCTGCAAAAATTTTTCAAAATTTCCTTCCAACTTGGGTGAGAATGTAATAGGTAGTATTTCTTACGAAATCTACCTAAAAATTACCAGGCTTTGAGCATCGCGACAAGGCATTGATAAGGACTGATGCTCAGTTGACTAACTTGCTGTAAAAAAGAATAATACACGCCTGATATAAAGGATGGATCAAATACTTGAAATAAATAAAATTTAACTATTTATTAAATAAATTAAAACTGCTTGAAATGGGAGTTTTTAGGTGATGATCCATGCTGAGACAGTTAAGGGAGAAAAGATTTACTACTCTGAGAACTGATCAAATGCAACTGCCAAAATCCAGTCTGAAAATGTGGATCCAGGCACTGCTTGGTGTCCAAACACCGAATGGCTAATTGTTGCACATGAAATGGTAAACCACACCAAGTGATGATGAGCAATAAAATCATGCTGCTAGCAGCCATGCGATCACTGAAGGCACTCATCCCTGTTATTGCTGTCTATTTTCAATTACAATTTTATATGCAATCTAAAATAAGTATATAAGAAATTTTGTAGTGTTACTGTTGATGTATCTATATTATAAAGCAAAATATGTCTGAGAACTGCTGACATCACATCGACAGTGGCAATGATCTAAGCAATCAATTTTGCTTTTTTGCAAATTTTTAACTTCTAAACATAGCATAACATAAATTTTTACTTCATAGATTAGAAAATATTACTTTCAAATGTAATTTGTTAAGAAACGAATTTAATTTACTGAATGTTTATGGTATAAAAAACAATTTTCATGCATGATTAAAAAAAATATATCATGTGAAACCAGATTATGAAAGATTAACAAGTTTACACTTAATTAAAACAAAATACATCCTTTGTTTTCAGCTAATATTCTATAACAATATTAAAACTTCACTTATATAAATAAACCAATGCAATGTTTGAACTAATTTAGATTTCTTTCTTTTATCTTATATTTTATAATTTTCAGTTAAGGTTTTGGAAAAAATATATATATGCATTTGTTTTTAAAAAAGTTTTCAAAGGAAATTAGTTTGTTGCAAAGACTTATCGAATTGCTAGTTATTAAAAAAAATTGTGGTTGGGAAATATTAAAAATTATTTTTTTTATTTAGAAACAGTTTAATAATACAATGTGTTATGTACATGGTAGTTAAAATTAAGCTGACAGTACTCAGAGGCTCATAGCTCCAGTTCTACTAAATGGATCTGAATGAAACTTCAAATATATGTTATGTGGATCATGCAATCAAGGTTTTTGTTAAAAAAAAAAAAAATGAAATTTTGGCACTGTACTGCTAAAACCACATGCAAATGAGTAGCTAATGTAATTATGCTATAAAAGCGATGTCAATGATAAATCATTTGTCCGTAGTGAACAACAAGGAACGCGCATTGATCGTAAAACTTTTATATCAGAATAAGAGCATCTCTTTGGCAGCACTCTGTGCTTATCGGCAGTTGAAAAACTTAAGAAGAGGACCTATGTCCGTAAATGCAGTTAAAGACATGATTTGTAAGTTTGAAGAAACCAGTACTCTGGATGTTGCACCGGAAAGAGGACAACGTGCAACTGAGCTGGCAATTGTGGAGGAAGTTGCAATTGCAACAGCATCTGCAGGTTCTTCAAATGCTACTGTAAGTGGCCGCTCAATAGCACGAGCACTGGACATTTCGTGGGCAACCATGCACATATTATGCAAAATTCTGAAGCTCTACCCTTACAGGATGCAGATCACTCTGCACATCTTGATTTTGCCTTGTATTCTAGCGAGGATGCAAGTGGATAAGTACTGACCATCACATATCTTATGGACAGATGAGGCTCATTTTCATTTAGATGGCGCTGTGAACACATGAAATTGCAACATATGGGGTTCTACCAATCCTCATGCCATGCAACAACAGCTGCTATATTCCCCATATGTCATGGCATGGTGCGGATTCATAACGAATTTCATTTTGGGCCTGTACTACTTCGAGGAAGTCACAATGAACAGGTGTGTTAGGTGTACAGTCACAAGTGATCAATACAGCAGACTTCTGGCGAATAATATTGCCCTGGCGTTAAGACAAAGAGGCTGTTTGGTCACCACAATGTTCATACAAGATTGAGCAACTGCTCATATGGCAAGACGTGTAAAGAATTTGATTCAAGCTAACTTCATTGATGAACATGTCATCTCTCGTACTTTCCAGGTCAGCAAGGTCACCAGATCTGAACCCTTGTGACTTCTGGCTATGGGGTTTACTCAAAGATAGTGTTTATCAAGAACGTGTAACTAATGAAGCAGACTTGAAAGCTAGCATCGTATGCCATGTCTCCCTCATTCCTACAGATATGTTGCGTGCGGCCATTGATAATGCGCCGGTATGTTTTCAGCATATGGTTGACTGGCAAGGTATGCACATACAGCACACAGGTGTGTAAATAAATAAAATATTCTGTTATTCTTTGATTTATCTTTCTTTTTACGTCGTTAAAGCGCCACCTAGTGGCAAATTTTCAAACTTTTTTTTACAAAAACCTCGGTTGCATGATTTATACATAACATTTATTATAAGTTTCATTCGGATCCTTTTAGTAGAACTGGAGCTATGAGCCTCTGAGTACCATCAGATTAATTTTAACCGCCTTGTACTTATTTAATTATTAAGTCTTTATTTTTCTTGAAATGCTTTTCTTTATTAATTGAAGTTAATGAATTTTTAAAAAGTATGCTAAATTCAATTTGTTTAAATAACTTACACGTGCTTTATCTCACATTTAAATTTGTCAGTATTACATAAAAATATTGCTCCTTTGCTAAGAGCCAGTGGCAAGACTAGCATGAATAAGCAACAAGACTAGCATGGCCGTTAGTAACGTTTCATCGCTAAATGCCCCATGCATGCCTGTTTGTGTTCCGGGGATTTGACAAAAAGTGCCCCGGAAATTCCAGAGTTACAATGCAGCTGATCGGCATGCTTTTTTTTAAACTTTTCTATGAATCTGTCATTCAGACCTTAATAGCTGAGAAGCGTGATTCGAAAGCAACAAATCGCAGTGAACGAGCGGATAAGCTACGTCAAAGTGTCGAAAGGCATTTCCACCACTAACGGATTGTGATTGGTTACTCGGAGTAGCGGATGGGGACAGCTTAATGCAACAATGTTAAAGAAGTACCTGCGAAATAGGGGAAGGGAATCTCTCGTAGGGATTTCTTTAAACTTGGATACTTACACACTTCTTACGGCAAGCTTTTTCCCAAAGTGAACATCTATTTTATTTCATTTTACGACTATTTACAAGTTTTTCTTCACGATTTTCGATTTTTACAAACTTTTAGCACTATTTTCCTCCATATTTTTCTATTTTTACAAACTTTTAACAATATTTCCTGCGGATATTTCAATTTTTACAAATATTTAGCAATTTTTTCCTCCGGATTTTTCTATTTTTACTAATTTTTAACTAATTTTTCTTCCTAGCTTAAACTTTATAAATTGTCACAAAACGGAATAAATTCAATGTTTACTTTGTGAAAGAAATTCTCATAGGAAATGCGTAAGTAGTGAGTTATCTGCCACAAAGCACACAGGTTATGATTGGGGAGTATCTTGAGATTTCTGATTGTTCGAATGCACGAAACTCATTCAAGCAGCGGTTAGTAACTTATGTACGCTTTGCGTACATTAGCAGAAACAAAACCCTGGATGCAGGAAACTCGCTGTGCAGCATTCTGTAGAATGCGTGAAATTCATTCAAGCAACGGTTAGTAACTTATATATATGTACGCTTGGCATACATTAACCGAAAAAAGCCCTCTGGATGCATGAAATTCGCTGTGCAGCAGTCTCCAGAATGCATGAAATTCATTCAAACAGCGGCTAGTAAGTTATGTATATGTACGCTTCACGTACATTAACAAAAAAAAAACCCTCTGGATGCCTGAAATTCGATGTGCAGCAGTCTCTAGAATGCATGAAATCCATTCATGCAGCGATCAGTAATTTATTTGTTTACTTATTTATATACTTCATACTACAATGTTGGAAAGATTATGTTCTAAAGATTTCGTTTTTAATATTACTTTCACGGAAAAATAGAAATCTTAATAATTGTGATTATTATAACTGTGATTATTTAAAAATATTTTCGATAGGTGGCGTTAGTACAAATGCAAAACCTTTTTCCCCCCTTGCTTCAAACCAAGTTTAAAGAAATCCTTACAAGATTCCCTTCTCCCGTCCTCTATTTCACTGGCACTTCTTTAACATTGTTGCATTAAGCTGTCCCCATCCGCTACTGTTACTCGGAAACCAAGTTTCCTAGCTGCTAAGGTCTAGTAGCTTTTGTTCCGAAAGATCGCGTCAAAATCTCACTTTGTGTTCTCCCACTGAAAGGGTGGGACTATCGTTCTCCGCGTGTCAGCCAATAGCAGGCAGGAGAGGGTATGATCTTCCAGAGCGCAGAGGTAGAGGAGAAGGGAAACGCCGGTCCACAGTCCAGTTCGATTTCTCGCTGCACTGCTGTGTTGGCTTTGGAGTGATACCTGCCGTTATTTTGCCTGCTTGACATAAGCACGTGTTGGAAAATCTTTATGTGCTGGAAAATTTTAGTGAATTTAACATGAAATTTCTTGATATTAATTTCTATTTGAATGAATTAGAAGAAGGGGTGAGGAATGCTTTTCGTTGGAATTGGCTAGAACGCATTGATTGCAATGATGATGCCATTGCCAAATGGTGTAAAAAAACTGATACTGCGGGGAAAGCATATTTCACGTACTGCAATTCCACTTTAAAATATGGTGGAGAAGGCGTAAAAGCTTTAACGAATCATGCAGATACTGCAACGCACATAAAACATTCGAAATTAATAAAAAAAATCGATGTCTTTGAGCCATTATGGCAGTGCAAAAAATGTCGACGAACTCATGGAAGACGACGATCGTTAGCTAGATATTATCAGCCGGAAAGCACGCCAGGAAGTGCTTATTTCACCATTTATTGCCGAAAAGATTTGTGTTTCAGCATGGCACCCAAATTGAGTTGCCACAAGCATTGAGTCAAGATTCAACCTCATTAAAGTCCTTGGCAATGAATCGCACAACTGCGTCATATAAATTGAAATATGGGATTGCCAAAACAGTCAAAGAAAGACTGGTAAATATCCTGGAAAAAACGCCGTTTTCGCTAAATGTTGATGGAAGTACCAGTCAAGACAGCATATTTACTATTCTTGTGCAGTACTATTGCGAGAAACAAAATGAAGTTGTGTTGCATTACTTAAAATCTTTAAAACTTGAGTCTGGTACTGCTCAAGCCATGTACTCAGCATTAGTGAATGTGTTAGAAGAATACGAAATACCATGGAATAATCTGATTAGTATTTTAATGGATTCGTGTAATTCCATGCGTGGAAAAAAAAGCGGTGTTGAAACGAGAGTCCGAAACAACAAAGCATCCCATTTATTAGACATTGACGGAGACACCTGTCACATTATTAACAATTGTGCTAAAAAATGTGCGTCATTTTTTGAAAATTACTTGGAAAATTTTTTCGATGACGTTTATTATGACATGAAAAGTCCGAGCAAAAGAGAAGCCTTTTTTAAAGTATGCTCTGCTCTCCAAATGAAAAAGCTCAAGCCTCTAAAGAGACCCGATCACAGATGGGTATATGTTTTAACTGTTTTGAACAGAATTAAGGAATTGTGGGATTCTCTTATTTTATTTTATTTCATTTATTTGAAAAAGGATGATAAAAATGTATATTCAGAGTGTGTTGAGTCTATTTATGAAAATAGAAACATTTCTTCATCTGGCAGAAAAGTTATTGATAGCATTCATTTTGGCTTAAAATCCCAGACACTTACAAAAGAAGCTATTGCCTACAAAAAACGCATTATAAATGCATTGTTTGTTATGAAACAGAAAACTTTATTGCATATGGCAATATATTCTACTGTGTTACCAGAATTTGATGCATATATCAAACTTTTTGAATCTAAAACTCCTCTTTTGCATGCATTACACATAAGTCTATACAAATTTGCATTGAAATTTCTTTCTTTATGAAGCCAGAAGCTGTAACAAACAAGTCTTACCAAGATTTGTTAAAATTAAATGTAAATGAATCAAGTTCTCATTTGCCTTACAAGTTGGTGTATAGTGGATCCGAAGTTTCTCCTATTTTAAACAAATTGGGAAAAAAACATCCAATTTCTGAAAAATTCAGAACTTCTTTGCAAGAAGCTTATGTGCACACTGCTGAGTATATGATAAAAAAAAAATACCTCTTGGAAACTCATGCCTCATAAGTTTTACAGCTTTAGACCCTAAGTTAAGAGGCAAAACAAGCACAGTGACTGCATTTGAAAAATTGGCTTCTTTCCTGTCTTGTATGTTTTCTGAAGCCGAAAAATCGCAGTTACATGCTGAAATAAGGCTGTATCAGACCGATATTGATATAACTGATGAAATGTCTATCTCTAATAATGGTAATCAAGAAAAATGCCCACTTGATAAGTATTGGAGTAATGTCTTTTTATTAAGGGATGATCTTACTCATGAAGAAAAATATCCCATTTTAGGAAACTAGTAAAAGCCTGCCTAAGTTGTTTCCACAGTCCTTCAGTTGAAGGTGCTTTTTGCTTGATGGATAAGGTGGTAACAGATAACAGAACATCGCTTAAAATTGATTCTTTGCACATTATCCAGACAGTAAAATATGATTTGATGGCAACTAAAGAAACAACATGTCAAAGATATGCAACAAAAAATCCTGTTACTCATGGATTGAATAAAGATTTACTGTAATATTAATAGAAGTTGGCAAGCATATCAAAATGATTTAAAAGCTGAAAATCAGCTATTTCAAGCAACTTAACTCCTATACCTACTGAACAGAAACAATTTCCATCCAACAGCTCAAATAATTCAGTAATCAATATAAATGATACTAGCAGTATTACTGTAATTATACCAGACAAGTCTTCTGATCTGGTTAATGACAAAAACGAACCTTCCACATCTGGAAATCAAATGAAAAAAAAAATCAGTTCCATAAACTCTTCTTCTAAGAAACAAAAAAAAATTAGATGGTTGTTTTACAAAAAAATAATTTCCCTCCTTTTTTTTAACTTGTATATTTTTCATTGTATTAACTGTATATTAATGTTATATTTTTTTAAGACATCTTTAAATTGTTTTCTCTTGATTTGATATTATCCATAAAGTAATTAATGTAATTTTTCATTTATTTCTTTTAATATTTACTTTCAAGTTGTACTTTTTATAAATGAAATTTGGATTTAAAATCTAGGCTTCAAGAAATCTTCTAAACTGTTTTCTTTGGATTTTATGTTAATCCTGAAATGAAATAGTTAATTCTACATTTTTTTTTATTACTATTGAAACCATAATTGACATTTTTTTTATTACTATTGAAACCATAATTGAGATAAGAAAATTTAAACCATGTAAAAATTTTGATTTATTACTTTTGCTGCAATGGAGATTTTATGGAAGTGACTCTACTTTAATTTTGCAATTTATTTTTAAGGCAATTGTAAAATATTTTCTTAAGATTATCCATAAAGTAATTAGTGTAATTTTTCATTTATTTCTTTGAATATTTACTTTCAAGTTTTACTTTTTATAAATGAAATTTGGATTTAAAATCTAGGCTTCAAGAAATCTTCTAAACTGTTTTCTTTGGATTTTATGTTAATCCTGAAATAAAATAGTTAATTCTACATTTTTTAAAAATTTTTTATTGAAACCATAATTGAGATAAGAAAAATTACCAATTACAAACAGTACACATTTCATTATTTACTTCTTGTGGCAAATTTTAATCAAATGCTGCATGTTTTGCATTTCATAAAAACACTATTGTGATAATTGTGCTTACATCCAACCAAAGTGATGACGGAACGATTGCATCAGATTTATGGAGCTTTTTCTTTTTTGGTGGATAAGAATAAATGTGCAAGGTGGAAAAAAGGTAATTAAAGTTTTTTGATGTTTTTATAGTTCATAACTATTATGGGGGTGGGGGGGGGGGGGTGAGGAATCCAGAAAAGAATAAAAGATTTGCATTTTAAAGGCAATTCTATGTTGCGACTCATGGGATACTTATGAAGTTAATTGATGATTGAGTTATATACTTTCGTACGTTGCATCCTATTTCAAAAATGGGGATTTATTTTTTCAGGGGATTTCATCAAGTGTTACAAACAGGCATGCCCATGTCACATGAGTTATCTTTCCCTTGAGTCTTCTTTTCACTTCTTGATGAAAACAGGAACACACTCTCTAGATAGTATACTTACTCTGATATTGAGACCTTATATGTGGTTAAAATGAAAATACCGTTTTTAATGAGTTTCAAAACTTATATTTTTTATATAAAAATGTCCTTTGGTGGTGTTCTAGGCAATCTCAAAAAATATATAAATTTATTAAAATTTTCAATTAAAAATGGTTTTTACCAATGTTCAGTACATTGGGCAATATGTTCTGTAACCCAAAAAGTCCAGATTGGATTCCCTGGTTATTATAAATTATAAATTTAATTAAAAAAAAATAAATTATTTAAATAAAAATTTTGTAAAATTATTTTCATTAATCTATTTTTTATGTTTGTGATATTGAGTTACTCTTCTCAATACCTCATCCACCCATATCAGATAACTGATATGGGTGGATTTTTGCATGTGCAAGTAAAAGAATTTGTCATCACTATAATAAACCATACTAATAACGCAAAACAATAAAACAAACTATTTTAAGATTGTTAATATACTTTAATCCAATTTTGAAAGGCATTAATGCAATGAACAAATTTACACAAATAGTATTGAATGGATCTTCAGACAAACTTTTTAAAATTTCCAAAAATATAAAGAACTCTTTCTGCAATCTTAAAAATATTCAATAATTTGTTGCTCCCAAGTCGTTTCGAATCAGAATGCTGTGTATCACAGGAATTTTAAAGGTTATCTCAAAAATTTGGAAGAATAATAATTCTAAATAAATTCTTGAACATTTTGGTAGTGAATAGAATATATAATAAATATGAAATCCCTAATTAAATACTGAAAAAAAAAATCTATAAAACAATATTGAAATGGCAATAAGCTACTAAAAATCAGAGATTTCTTAAAGTAATGAAAATAGAAAACTGATGTACATAATTTTAAATAAATATCTAGAATTAGTAAAAGAAACATGCAGAATTTTGTAACTCTAAAATTTATAATTGCTACAAAAAAAAAGAAAGAAAGAAAAGGAAAAAAAACCACATATTTAAAGAAAACTTAAAATATATTTAATATAGCCAAAGTAAGAAAAGCACAACTAACAAGCATTAAATGGAGCAAAAGGTAGATGTTAAAAAATATGTATATTGCTTTTTTTCTACCTCATTTTCCATTGAAGAGGAGCTTTTTCTTTTTGAAAACAAAGTAGTTATATGCTGTCTCACTGCTAGTTATTTATGCTTTTATTTAATTTTTTTCCCTCACAGTAATTTTTACAATAGACAGGATTTTCACTTAATTGTAAAAGCTTCCTTTGCATTGCTTAATAAAATTTTATTGCAAATATAGTATTTTATTTTATAAACTAATACCAACAAGAATATGGGTGTTCATATCTGTAACATTTCAATAAGACATTTTATTAGTGTAATATTAGAACTGATAATTTACAAGAACAAAAGTAACCATAACCTCTTTGGTAAGTAGAGTGGTGCAATAGGATCACAAGATGCTTTTTAGGATAATGTCATGATAAAATCTGAGATAACATATTTTGAAACAGTACAGAAAAAATGTCTACTGAACTGCTAGCAAATTTTATCAATTCAAATATTATAAACACAATCATTATTTTATAGTAAAGAAATTATAATCCAGTGACAAATCTTTAAATGAATGCATACTATAGAGAAATATAACAAATTAATAAAGTCAATTTTAAAAGCATTTTAAAAATGTAGCAATTAAAAAGAAAAAAATATTTAGATGAAGGGCTAAAAGAATTTACCATTTTCAATTATTTTAATAAAATTAAACAGACATTGGTTATTCAAAAAAATATATCAAAACACAGTAAATGATAAACTGTGAATTTTGATATGCATGAAATATATTTTATGTTAAAACGTTCTAATTTAGTTTTTCAGTGCCAATTCCTGTTTTTTTTTTTCTGAAATTCTTAAGTCCCTTAAAAAGAAAAAAAAAAAACTATGCATTGTTTAACATTTAAAGCATCTACTTACATTTATAGCAGAAACTTAATACATCGTAATAAATAGTTATATAATCTATCTATACCAATACAAATAATTCTGATAAATACAAGGCTGTAGGAACCAACTTTCAACAACTTAATGCTTCATTTTCTTATATATAAAAACGACTTACATTACAATATAGTTTACATAAATAAGGCATTAAAACAGACTAATATGGTCCAGAGATTGCGATGTTGTTCCACATATGAAGTTTTATCTTTAAAATGCAGCTGATCTTGAACACATTTTAAGATCTTTTGAGAACAGATGAAAAAGTGATTCAGAAACAAAAGAGTGTTCAACAGTTGTCTTCACCTCACTTGTTTTCAACATGCCTGGAACGGAGTGTACGAGGGGTGCCTACAAAAATGAGATAAAATAGGGCACATAAAATTAAATTATTTTCACATAATACAGTTAGTGCTGTTTTAACTGATGACATTATTTGTGTATTTTTATAAAATTCTACCTTTACTTACATGAACCAAGTTAAATAAAAGCATGTAAAAATCCACAAATTAGCTTATTAACCACAAATTTATCTGAAATAGGAGATTCGGGGAGGCAGGAGAGCCCTTTGACAAATTCTTCGTTTAGCCTATATCATGTTTGTTTTCTTCATTATACAAAAGGTTTCCAGGTTTAATCCCTTTTCAACAAGTGTCACATACACAATTTTTAATCTTTTAGCACAGTAAATTCAAAAAGAAATATTTGTCAAATTTAATTGCAAAAGTTCTGTAATTAAATAAAGAAAAAATTACAATTAAAAATTACTGGTAAGAAAAACTGAGCAGTGAAGTCGCTAGCCTTTTGAAATCCTGGGTCCTGGGATCTAGACACCTCTAAAAAAACTGGGAAGGTCCTCTTTTAGAAATAAGACAGATTTAATGCATTTTATACAAAATATACCTCTTTTGTAATCTTTTAACAGAAAAAAATTATGCATCCTGAAGGACCCTTAAAAATTACATTTATGCATCCCTTCTCCAATTTTTTGCACTATAGTGCTTCCGCGGCATCTCTGCTGAGGATTGTATATTGTATGCTATATGTATTGAATATATGTGACTCTTGATGCGCAAAAGGATTAAGAGAGTTTTGAGAAACATTGTTTCCCCTGATTTTGAGCTCGGCAATCAAATTTCAGGAAATGTATTACACACACACAAAATAAATCAGAGTTTTTCTTAATAATTTTCCAGAATTAATAATTTTTTCATATCACCAATCAGGAGCAAAGAATGGCAAATAGCAGTGATTGGTGGTTAACGTGAACTTTAAAAGTAAATTGTATATTTTCTCTAGGAGTAACTGATGAAATTTCAAAGGTTTTGGGAAATTACATACTTTTTTCAGAGATTTTAAGACACAAACAATTTCTCCGTTTTCCCTTATTTTCATGTTTTTCTGAAGCATATGAACCATGAGCTTTTAACCAGAGATGCCAATTTCTGGAATTTATTTTTCAAGTAATAAGATGCATTATTTTTGGCAATTTTCAGTATTCACTCACTGTAATGCTGTGATTGATTGTTTAAAAGTGCAATAATTACTAAGAATTTGTAACAAACAGCATCTTTTGTATTTAATGAAAAATGCTTCAGAAGTATCCTATTCATTTATAAAAATATTGAAAAAAAAATCAGTTTGTTTAAGGGGAGATTCTCCTTGAAAACTTGCAAATAATAATTTTTTTTGTTTTTGTATATTTTAAACCCTAAAAGGTCTAGAAAGAACAATTCAAAGGTTAACAGCAGCCAAAAAAGCAAAGTTTTAAGTTTATAAGGCTGCCAAAAAGAAAAAAAAAAAAAAGGTAATTTTTCGTAGGTTTAATGTGAAAAAGTTATATATATATATATATATATATATATATATATATATAACAGCAACAAGAAAATTAATGGTTTCTTCTTGACACTTAACATCACTTGTCTGCCACTGTCTTTACTATTCCTGAGAAAATTTTGTTTTCAGACATTACTTTTAACACAAGATGACTGTCAGTAATTCTAGATCTGATAGAAAAGTTATTTCTTTTTATAAAAGTAAACTGACAAGTACTTCCAAACATAGATATAATTTCATATGCTAATTTTTGTATATTTAGAAACCTGGCTGGCAAATATTTGTAAAATTCAAGCAAACTAACTTTTGCCTGCTTTCAAATCTGCATCAACCTGAATATAAATTACTACTTCCATTGACATATGATCTGGTACTAGCTCTATAACTGTTGAGAAAATTTAAGAAAATAAAATAAACTTGTCTTCTAAGTATTTGCAATCAGCAAATCTTGCTTCAAACCCAATTCTAAGGATAAAAAAAAAAAAAAAAAAATTGAGATATTTTTGATATGATTAGATTTCTTCTAAACTTTATATATATTTTTTTATGTTGCATGTTGAAAAATATGTTAAATCTTTTTCAACTGTTTTTTTCAAAAGAGGTAACTTACATTGAATTATATTCACTCAGTTGCAAAGATGATTGTAGGCTTTGAGTTTGACATGCTTGGTCTAGAACATGTTTTCAAAACAGTTTTGTTTGATCCAATATTTAAGTTAAGCTGGTTGTCACAACGGATTAATGTTACACTGAGAAAACGGCTGATCAGAAACTTTAAAAGTATTTTTTTGGAAACAAGTTAAAAAGAAAAAAAACTGTACGTTCTCCGGCCTAAACCGTTCAATCTATTGACTTCTCTTGCAAATGAAACTAAGCTTTTAATACAAGTACAAACCTTCAAATAAAAAACTTAAATTTTCTGAAAGTGAAATTAGAGCCAAAAAATGTACTTCAAATTTCAAACAGCCGCCCATTTTGTGAAATTTTAATTTATCTTATCAGTTTGTAGGTTTGGCATCTAATTTAATATGTATTAAGAATCCATGTGAATTTTTTGTTGCAGATTAAGAGTGCAATCACTTACTCCGATTGAACAATCTGAAATTGCCTTGAAAATAAGCTGTGCCAGGTGAACCTCTCCTTAAAACAGTGTCAGCTCTAGGCTTAGACAATCTAATACCCTTTATTTAGAGGCATCTCACCATAATTATTCTAATAATTTATTAATTTATGCACCCCCCCCCCTTTTTTTTATAAATTATTTATTACAGATGGATAGGCAAATATCTAAAATTCAAGTAAATCAACAGCATTTTATTTTGTCTGTCTTCAAATGTGAATAAACCTTAATATCAATTACTTCAATTTGATTTATTTTATTGATTTATTAATTTGTTTGTTTGGCAGAGACAAGGGGGGGGGGGGATACAGTAAAAGATTTAAAGTGACACCAATAAAAAAAACATGCCTAGGGATGCCATATACATTTGAGCTGGTCTTGATTTTTTTTTTTTTTTTTAATTAATAAAATAAACAAAAGTTCTTGCATTAAATTATAGCATATCAAAAGTACATTTAAACATTTAACAGGTTTTACCATTTCTATCTATTATTGTGATGAAATGTAAAATGTAATTGGATTAAGCATTATTTCTGAATATATAAATATTTATATTCATTCTACTTTTCTCAATGTAGTATGCATAGCATTTTATTTTAAGCAATAGATCGTCTTGCATTAATGAATGATTTGATTTTTAAATATGTACTTAAAACAGCAGGCTCTAGCAGTAATAAAGTTAAATATTTTTGAAGAAAAATTATGCTGTTTAAAAAAAAAAAAAAAAAAAAAGGTGAAAAACAAATATCATACTCTGTTTTTTCAAGAAATGGCAGTAATGGCCATGATGCATTAACGTGGAAACAAAAACTTAATATATATAACAGAAATGCACTTAACCATACAAATTTACTCACCTTGGAAAACTCCAGTTTTGCTCTTGCTGGGTGAATAAGAGCCATTGTCTTTATGCTAAAAAAAGAAAGTTCAAAATACTAAGAAAAAGTGTTAAATCAATTTAACTTAACAAATAAACAGAAATAAATTTACTGTTGAAATATAAATGACATATTTTCTTAAAGTCATTCTTTTTTTACAATAGCAAAAATAAGGTTTGAATTTTTTTTTCTATGCTCACAACTAATTACTACTTGTAGGTAATTATCATATAAAAATTACAAGCTCAACAGGATTTTTTAAAACATATACAGGGTCATTCATAATTCCCTCCGGGGTTTCAAAACGTTATAGTAAAAAAACAAAGACGAATATGAAAAAGAAACATATGAAATTATTCCGAAACTATTCAAGTTTTACTTACATACATTACAGGTGTTCTATGTGTGAACCCTTGGTCATACGGCATACATCCATGCGATAGTCCAGTTCCTACCATACTCCGTTTCTTTAAATTTCCGGTACCACACATGAATTGTTTTGTCAGTTGGTCCCTGTTTTCGATATTTATTACGAAAGGCCCGTTGAACTGACACCACTGATTCAGATTTAAAGAAACGGAGTATGGCAGGAACTGGACTATCGCATGGATGTATGCTGTGTGACCAAGGGTTCACACATAGAACACCTGTAATGTATGTAAGTAAAACTTGAATAGTTTCGGAATAATTTCATATGTTTCTTTTTTTCATATTCGTCTGGGTTTTTTTACTATAACGTTTCGAAACCCCGGAGGGAATTATGAATGACCCTGTATAATACAATATTCTTTTTAAGCTTTTAAGACTATTAATACCCAATTAATGACTTTTTTCTATTACAGGCATAAAGTTATCAAATGGGCTTTATCACTCACAGAACCAAAACAGCTTATCTTCCAAAAAAAAAAAAGGGTTAAATTAACCAGAAGAAAATGCCCTCACGAAGTTTTGGTTGGTAAAAATCCCCAGTTGTGATTGATAACCTTGCCACTTTCTCTTTAGTTTTATATATCTAGTTATGTTACTTTATATTATCGTTGATTACTCATAGGAAGTTTATTATGGAATTATTTATCATTAATAAAATATATAAATAGGATAAAAAAAGATAAAAGTTGTAAATTAAACAGTTTTTTTAAGACATTGAATTTGGTGTGCTGGGAAAAAGGAGAAGGGGCTAAGGGTGAAGCAGCAATTTCAAATAGGAGCAAGATTTTGATGGTTAATTATTTATTGTTACAATAATGTAACAAATAAAGTAGGAAAAAAAACCAAGACTTTTAAAGATTTTAAACTTTGTGAGCTGGTGGGAGGGGAGGGGGAGAGAGGGGGCAAATGGGAGAAACAGATTTTTTTTGGAGGGTTGGGTGGTGGTTATTAGATGACTGATTATTTACCTTACTAAAGATTTACAAATGGGGAAAAAACAGATTTAAATTAAAGAGTTTTAAAGACTTTAAATTTTATGTGCTTGGTGAGAGAGCAAAAGGGAAACAATTTCAGGTAAGGGTGGGAGACATTATATGATCGATTATTTATTGTTACAATAAAGTAACAGATAGAGCAGCAAAAGTTAAAACAAAGACTTTTAAACATTTTAAACTTGGTGAGTTGAGGAAGCAAAAAAGAAGCTTTTTTTTTGGGGGGGGGGGGGGGGAGTTTATTAGATGAATTATTGTTTACCTTATAAATTTATGAATACGGCAAAAAAAAAAAAAAAAAAAAAAAAACTAGTTTTAAAGACTTTAAATTTTGTGCACTTGATAAAGAGAAGGGGGGGCAGGAGAAATTTTTATGATTGATTTATTTATTGTTATAATAAAATAACAAAGCACAAATTTTTTTGAAAAAAAGTTTTAAAGATTTTCACTTTGCATGCAGTGGGAGGAAGGGGAAACAAAATTTCAGGAAGAGTAATTTAGATGAAATTTTAACGAAATTTATATGATCAATTATTTATTGCTGCAATAAAATAACAAATAGAGCAGAATTCTTTTTAAAAACATTAAAGAGTTTTAAATATTTTAACAATTGGGTACAATGATGGAGGGGAGCAAAAGGAAGAAGCAAAATTTTGGGAGGAAGGATTTACATAAAATTTTAACAAAATTTATATGATCGTTATTTATTGTCACAATAAAATAACAAATAGAGTATATATATATATATATTTGAAAATAAAGAGTTTTAAAGATTCTAAACTTTGGGTACAGTGGCGGGAGGGAAAACAAAATTTCGGGAGAAGGGAACTTAATATATATTTTTTTTAAATCAGAAATTCACTGAAACACAGAAGAGTTTCACCCTAATTAAGAAATAATAGGAGAGTAAATTTAAAGACTTTTTGCTGATTTTGCATAGAAATAAGGACTTTCAAGGACCGTACAAATCCTGTATTACTGATTAACTAAGTGTATCGATATTAGAAGCACCTAAAATGGTGCAGAAATATATTTTAAAATGTTATTTTTCAGTCCTGCGTAATTGTTGGTTACTTATCCAAATTTGTTTATTTTTAAATGAAAAGAAAATTTTCAACAAGAATAAATACATGTTTCTAGTTATAAATGCAATTAAAAAAGTGCAATGAAATGTTGTACAGTTTCCTTATTTTTAAAGTGAGTTATTTTGAATTATATTGACACAACAGTACTTTAAAGTAGAGATTCAGTTTATTAACTCTAACGAATTGTTTTTAACTTTTATATTATTATTGTTAAAATCTAATTTACTTTTATAACATAGAGAAAAAAGTTTTGAGGAGATTTATTTTTAATTCATAATATGGGGCATAAAGTGTTAAAATATACTATTTAAAAATCAAAAATTCATACTGCCAAACTAACTAAAATTAATTAAAAGTTCTGAAAAACATAAAAATAAGATATTCAGATATACTGAAATATGTTCTGTTTGAAGATACTGCCATATATTTCTTACAACTCTTATGTAATCAATCATAAAAGGCACATTAGCTACAAAAAATATTTTAAAAAATGGTTGTAGATGTTAAGGAAGGGAGAGAAGTTTAAATTTATTGGCTTATAAAACAGTGCATTTTTCGAAAATACAAATTATTTAGCAAAAAGAACTCTTGTGAAAATATTTATTAAAAAGTATTAAGGTATTATATCAAAAACATTTTAAATAAATATAAAATTAACTTACATCTTCATCATTCATAGGTTCTTCTGTAAAAGAAAATAAACATTAGAATTTTTAATTAACATATAAACAGTTTTATGCAAGCATTAAATTGCAAGGTGGAGAAAAAAAAAGCTGAACTTCAAGAGAATACAAAATTATCACAATATTAATATGCATGCTTATATGCAGGGCTTGACAAATACGGTCGCCACTGGCAACCAAACTTTTCTATCTGCCGACCAAGTTATTTAATCTGGCTGTTTTTTTTTTTTTTGGGGTACAAAAATTGATTTATGAAAAGAGCACAAAACGGTATTTTTTCTTTCCCCCACTCATATTCGTATGTGGCAATCTCCCTCTTCTCCCGTACTTTCAATAGAAGAACAAAGTTTAAAAGGAATTTTCCATTTCATGCTCAGAAAACATCATTCTTTGCCGTTCTAGACAGCTAGACAGTTCACTTTGCCGTTTTAGACAGCTAGCATGTCACATGATTAGATTGTGAAAAGAGGATAGGGGTCAATAAAATTGTTAGAAATAGTGTCAATCCAGTCTCTGTGGCTAATAAAATTGAATACAATGCTAAAAAATGCTTACTTTGTTTTGTAAGTTTAAAATCAGATTTCTGTATTCAGAATTAAAACTAATTAATCAATCACATTCAGTTTAACAAATAATAATATAAAAGTTATTATAATTCATTTGAAGTAAATTTATAAAACTAAATTATGTACTATTCTAAACTACGTAACTAATAACTCTAAACTATGTTTGTTATTACTTTTTTTCAATTAATTCATAAAAAACTTTTGTGGATTTCGAAAAAATCAATGACAGGGTGAATTGTGCTACCAGATTTTGTGAAATTTGTAAAGTCCTGTTTATATGTATGAAATAAATTGTTAGGTCACGATTTCTCAATGCTTTTACACACCAATAAAAACAGCTAGAAAACAGATAGTACCAGCCAAAAAAGCTGATTTCCGAGAAAACGTGGAAAACTTTCATGCCTGTTTATAACATTACCAACTCATTTCTATATAAAAAAACTACAACATAGCTGCCAATTTATGATTTTTTTTTGTTACCACTAAAATTTAACAATAAATTTTATATTATTTAAACCACAGATTTTGCCGATTAAATAAAGCAAAATTGGCTATTAAATTTTAGTGGTAAGAAAAAAGCGTAAAAGTTGACAGCTATACTACATGCTAAAGTTTTATATGAAAAGATCCAGGTTTAACAGATAATACATTAGTTTGAAACTCTTTAAATGCAAATTCTTATTATTCTAGAATTCAAAACACTTTACTTCAAATTCTCGACAAACCTCAGATTTAAAAATATTGAAAAGAAAATTAGGAAAAAAGGCTTATGTAAAATATATTAACAGGATGTTTGGATTTATTGCGTAAAGGCAATTATGCACAGCGGAGGATATGTGAGAAAACTTTTGATGAAATCCAGTATATATTTGACATTACTTATGAAGAAAATCACCTACAGTTTAGGAAAACCAGATTAAATGGTTCGAAACTTAGAAAAGAACTTCCCAGTGTCTTAAAAAGCTAATATATTGAATTGCATTTAAAGAGAAGAAGAAAAAAAATCGAACACATAATTAATTACCTTGTGGATGACATGAAGTAGCCACTGCTACAATAAACTGGCACATTGCATCTAACAACGGAACTCTTGAAAGGAGTTCTCCACTCTAAAATAAAAAAAATACAAATACTTAGCAAAAAATAATAATAATAAAAGAAATAGCTACAACATATTATATTGGTCAAGAAGACACACCATCAACAATGATATATATATATATATATATATATATATATATATTATAAAATAATTTGCATTAATAATTTAATATACATTATCCTCATATTTACAAACACACATCTTATGTGTATTTCGTTACATTACATCTTACAACGTAAACTTAAATTAATTTGCATTAATAACTTAATAATTGTCTACATATTTATATGCATACATCTTATACTATAATTGCAGATTCCCAAAATCTGGAAGGAGTCAGGGCTTCTAAAGACAAAAAATCTAATGGCCACATTGTGCAACAAACACACACAAAAAAATAAACTAAATATTTTTTATCCATTACATTTGGACGACGGGATTTTATAGAATCTTCCTACCATAATTGTATACGTATACAGTTCGTAGGAATAAATGTTTGTAATGTAAGGCCGGAATATTTTTTTAATAAACGATTATCCAAGTTTTTTGTTCTATAGATAAACTCCTCTCCCAAAAGGATTTTACACAACTGAAAGTAAATGCTCAACATAGGAATTTGCCAACAAAATGTGTCTCTAAAAATCAAAATCAAAGTATATATATATATATATAAATATGGAGGAGATGTATTTTCTTTTAGGCTTGAGATTTAAACAAAATAAATTTAGCAATTTCTGACGTTTTCACGGATGATGGATAAAGATTGAACACTATAAGCCTTGTTGTAGCTTTTGTTGGCAAGGGGATTTTTTAAAGATTTTTTTTTTAATCCCGATGGAGACAAATTACAATTTTTGTGAACAATCGCCGATTTTCAAGTTTTATTATTGCGACTAATTGACGAAATTCGCGATTATTTTCGCAACAGATTTATGAAATGCACGCCTTTTTACACGACCAATTGACGAAATTCGGTACTTTTCCGCAACCGATAACGAAATTTGCGATATTTTTTCGTAACCGATTAATAAAATTCACTTTTTTTTTTTTTTTTTTTTGCGATTGATTGGTGAAATTAGTGTTTATACATATATTCATGGTTTTAATCCACGAGCAATTGAAAAAATTCGCAGTTTTATTTCGTGATCGTTTGACGAAACTTGCGATCTTTTTCTCGACAGATTGACGAAATTTACCTAGCTAAAAATCCCAGAGCTACAAATTTAATAAGTGGATCCAAAATTATTTCTCTTCTCGGCATGATTTTTTCCTAATTGCGGTATGCCGTCGCCACGAAGTTCGTTCGGCGTATATCAACATTATTTTTTTTTTCCCAATTCCGCGGACATAGAAGAAAATGGGAAATCTGCGAATCAATGGAATTGTGGCATCCATGTCCAATCATTATTTTTAATTATGGACAATAGAAAAAAGAAAAAATGGGCTAAATATCACGGAACTACGCGGAGGACAATCCGCGGATTTGAATTTTTTTTTTTTTTTAAAGTGCCGTTTACCAGAAAAGGTGCATCTTTGTAAAACACCTGGCGACCTGACATCGAAAGTTAATGGCCAAAGCAAAAAATTTAGTCGCCACGTGGCGACCGTGAATCTGAACCTATATCTTATACATATATAAAATATATCATTTATTCATCTTATAAAATCGAATATTCGTTCAGCCAAACATTAACTATTCGGCCGAATACCCCCATATTTCAGAGTTTAAATGTATTTAAAAATTATATTTTAAAACAATTTTACATAATATTTAACACAAATGCTTCCATTTTGATGAACAAAACCTTTACACAAGTAAACTTTGCAACACGAACATACACGCACACACAAATATATATATATATATATATATATATATATGTTTTAAGAAGAGCAACTTTTTTAATTAATAAAACTTTAAACTTCGTGGCTTCTTCTGTGAATTAAAGTAAATAAATAAGATTTTATTGCATTCTAAAGCAAATATTTTATATTCGAAGAGAAATTTTGAAGGAATTGGAGGAAAAAATTTACAATCACATACTTTCTATTTGTCAGGAAGGGACTAAAATAAAATAAAAATAAATAATACAATCTATTCAGACGGTGGCAACTCTGCATGAATAAATTTTCTTGTTTCTTTTGATTTGGCAAGAAAGTTTTTAAGTGTAAGCAATGTTTGGAGCGAGTGATCATTTTCAGGGGTTGTAAACATACAGGGTATTCCTAAAATCTTGAAACAAACTTTCAGGGGAGATAATGTGGTCAAGACAAACATTTTTTGCACAGGAAACCAGCATCTCAATCCACTTATTCTACCAAAGTGTGAAACACAATCTTAAATTGAATTTTCGTTCACAACTTTAACAATCATTAAGATATTTTAGCGAGATTTTCATCATATTAACTTTGCTTCGTATGAAATGTGATAGCATCATTGGAAGTGACCGCATTTTGGTCAGTGATACAGTACATGAACCGTTATCTGCATTCTGAATAACGGAATGCTTAGTTTTGTTTACATGTGAATGGTGGCAAATTCCAGCATTTCTCGTCATGTCATCGCATTTCACAGAAATCAAAGTAAGTCTGTTGAAAATATCGTTACAATAGCTTCATTATTGTTAAAGTAACAAGCGAAAATCCAAGTTCGGTCTGCAATGAGAAACGCTGATTTTTGACTGAATAAAGGGACTGCGATCTTGGTTTCCTCTAGAAAAGTTGTTTGTCTGTCTTGATGCCTATTATCACCCCTGAAAGTTTGTTCCATTTTGTTTAGAAACACCCTGTTTGTAAATAAATAATTAAAAAAAAAGCAAACAGATTATTACTAGACAATGTTCCAGAACTTCATTTGTACATCATTAATTCCTATGAAGGTCGTCATTAATAGTTAATTTCCTTGTCACGTTTCAAACAGCAAATAAATAACGTAAAACCAATCTCTTTTATTTAAATGATTCTATTCCTTAATTATTCTGAATATATTTATTAATTGACAGTTAAAAGTAAAAAGGTTTTAAAAAATACTTTATAAAAAGGTTTTTTAAGTATTCGGTTTGCCCGAATATTTTGATATTCGGCCAAACCGACTATTTGGCAGACCATACTACCGACTATTTTGATATTCGATAGTACGGCTGAATAGTCCGAATACATACCGAATATTCGGTGTATCCCTACATACAACAGTAAAATCTCTGAATAGCAGACACTTCCAGAGCGTGAAATTTGTCCGCTAGTCAGATGTAAAAACATACAAGTGACATATGTGTTGGAGATTGCAAAAAACATTCGCTAAATAGGTGTCCCATTATGAGGTGTTTTTATTTTGTTTATGCAAATAGGCAGGGTTTTTTTTCCTGCATTTCAATGGGAAAAAAATTATGAAGGTTGCAAGATTTTTATTATTAGAATAAATTTATATATCTTGATTAATCTCCTATGTTAAGAAGGTCCAACGAAAGAATTGAGTAGGCTCCTGGTGTCTAAACTTTCGGCCGAATTATTCGTGCAGATTAGAGTCCTGGATAGAGTCGGGTAACATGAATTTGTCCGAAAACGTGACGGGTAGCGATTAGGCTAGGGGTCGGATTAGGTTGACTCTAATGGTTTCGATTTCAAGTCGGTTTAAACTGATTTTTAAGAAGAAAACACACACAATATTGTTTCAGATGAAAAGCTATATATTCGAATATGAATAAGTTTTAACATATTTATTTTTCTACATAAAATATAAAATTGATATTAGAGGTATGGGTGTAGACTAGTATTCCAAAATTGCAAAAAGAAAAAAAAGATTTTTTTTTTTTTTTTTTTTTTTTTTTTTTTGGGGGGGGGGGGGGGGGGTAGGGTTCGGGGTTGACAAAAAAAAATTGGGAGGGTTCGATGTCAACGAAATTTCTTTTATCGGGTTGACTTTAAATAAAATTTTCGGTTTGAGCTTGGACACAACCCAACTCGCGCAGGACTCTAGTGCAGATCAGTCAGATTTCAAAAAGTTTTTTGTCCAATGTTAAACTTACAACCTTTTAAAAGCCCGGCAGGTGGGGACCTGGTCAGCGGTCTAAAAAACCTACAACCATGTGATGCATTCATTTTCCCTTTTTTTTTTTTTTTAATCCCCTCGTCAAAATTTTAAATTTTTATTTTCCTTTTCCTGTATACTTTTTTCTTTGGTTTTTGTATCCCAAATATTTCTAAAATATATTATTATTTCGTATGTGGTAAAATCTTAACCCCTTCGGAACCGGCGGCTTTTACACAAATTTTATTCGGTTGCCACCACTTTTTTAAAAAAGCTACCTTTACTTAAACTATCACAAAAATGCTCTAATTAAAAAAAGCAAATATTACTTTTATTTTTTACTGGTGCCTAAAACAAATTCTGTATGCCCTTTTTGAGGGTGCATATATGCACCCATGGTCCCGAATGGGTTAAAGAGGCTGACGAGTTATGTATAAAAGAATATTACTGCAAAGCTATTTGATGTTTTTTTTACTTTGACAAGCGGGAGAAAAATCGCATGTTCTCAAACAAAAATTTCGTCCAAATACCTTTCAACTTAGGATTTTTTTTATTTAATTAATTTATTATTATTATTTTTGATTTTTTTAATGCAGTGTTTTGTAGTTGCAATTTTCATGGAAAATCGCTCGCGAATCGAGAGCTAGCCGGGAATGCAAAACCTGAGGAGTAATAAATATATACATAACAGCCTCGCAGGAATTAAACTAAACGTTTTATCACATCTGTGACAGCTTTGAGAGGTACAGAAGTATTTTTTACTTCTTTGATACAGGAAAGAAAGTAAATTTTGTTGATCAACAATCTTAAGAGTGTGCTCGACAGTCGAGACGGTAAAAAAAAAATAATATGGAAACTTGCTTCTCAGTATTATAATTAAAATATTACCCCTTCCCCCCAGAAAAAAAACCCAAAACCGCCGGGTGTTTATTATTATTATTATTATTTTATTTTAATTTATTTTTTTAATGTGGAGTATGAAGGAAACCCCTTACAGGTAAGAACGTATAAAAATTAATGAAATAAATATACGTTCTTTATTTCCATTTCTATATTAGAGTTACAGTGTAGGAAGTTGACATTTTTCCCCCTTGATTCGCGAATTGAAACTTTGTAGCAAACATTCTAGTTCAGTTTCAGCCACTTTTATTCATGATATAAGCGCTAAAAAGGCGTTAACGATTTACAGGCGTAAATTCACTCATCAATTATTTCCTGGAAGTTTTTATTCTTCAAGGCCATTATCCTCTGCTTAACTTTGCACGATGAAATCAATCAACTGTGTAAACTAGGCAAAATGGCCTAAATTATAGTCGCAACTATTTACAGCTGTCAGTACTGTATCCTTGTATTTCGAAAACAATGGAACACAGAAAAAATGCTAAGAAATTAATTTTAAAGTGTTCGACGACAAATTTTTCAAAGAAAAAACAAGTGCAAAGGGGACAAAAATGTCTCTTTAAAAAGGAACAGTAAAAATAAATAGCTATTAACAAATTCGCATCCTATTAACGAGCTGGGCTCGTCAAGCGATGCAGAAAAAACAAAATAACTGAAATTGAATTAAAACTGACTGACGCAAAATAAGTTCGTAAGCTTGACTTTGTTATACTTTCTTCTAAATAAAGTATGTTTTAAATAATCGCTTTTGAAACCTAGTTTTAAAAGAAATCGCCTTTAATAGTTAATTTTAATGCTAAAAAATGACTGATAAAGGGAGCAAAAGAAAAATGTATCTAAAGATCGGGGGGGGGGGGGGGGGACATACTTTCAATTATCATTGTTTTTTATACATAAATAAAATTCAAATGTTAGTAGGTATAGCTTAATTAATTAAAAAAAAATAACATTGCTAACGGAACTAATTAATTTATTATTGATATTATTAATAAAGCAATGCATGCGAAAAGTTTCAATACATCCATGATTAAAACTGTAAACGTTATTGTCTTTTAGACAGCTGTCTAACAATTTAAACCTAAAAGGTAATTAGTCGGGTAAACCCGACTTCATGCGAACACGAGCACGACTCGACCCGTGGTTCTGGCTGACTTTAATTGTTTCGGTTTGGGGTTTGATTCTTGCGGGTCGGGTTGACCCGATTTTTCAAAAAAATTAGAATATTTTTTCGGAGGAAAAAAACCCCACATATTTGAACATTAATGAGTATATGCGCATTGTACACCTATATGTACTTTTTCAACATAAAATTTATATTAGAGATATAATTGTACACTTCTCCATAATTATATCAAAATGTGGACTACTTGAGTATTGTAGATTACCGGGTTCAAGTATTTCAGGTTGACTTTAAATAAAAATTTCGGGTCTGCGCAGGACTCTAGTATGCAGTCACAACTAGGGTAGGGTTTTATAGCCGTCGAAAACTAGTTTTTGACGTGACATAGGTTTAAATCGTCAAAAACACCAATATTTAAGTACACTCAAAGAAAAAAAAATGCTGTTGATATAGCAAGATAGTGTTGCTTTTGTTTAATGATAGTGCACTTTAGTTTTGTATACATTAAATTGTAATCAAATATGAAATTAAAAAAATTTCTTTGTTAATGACTAAATTTCAATTTTTTTTTTTGTATGTGGATTTCTAATGTTTTTTTTTTGTTTTGTTTTGTTTTTGGCATAATTTACGAGTTATAATTTGGCGAGTACCAAATATTTTATCTGCAGCATCAATTATTTAATTGTTTTTTCATTGGAGACAAATACAGAACAATAACGATAAAAATAAAATTTACTTTATAAATGAGAAAATAATTAAATGTCTGATCATTTTATCCCAAAATTAATTTTTGTTATTGATTGATATTCAACTGTTATTCTACCTCTTACTGATGAAATTATCTTATTTAAGGAATAGCTCCTGAAATTAGGGACAAATGAATAATTCATCACATCAGTAGGATACAAGAACGAAAAATCATGCACCACACTAAAGATTATGAAACACTTTCCAACATTATTGGAATATTGTTAAGCAATGTCATTTTTGTTCATACAATTAAATGAGATATCTAAATAAACATTAAAAAATAACCACAACACAGTACTGCCATAGCCGGTAATGTGTGTGAATTCTATATCGTGCAACCCTGTATATGAAATGCACACCTCCTATTACTCTAAAAATAAACATTTTAAATGAATATCACAGCTTAAAACTTAAATCCAGCAGTTATAGCTCATAGTCAGTTCTATAACAGAAATCTTTTGAATTTCTCTGTATACGCACTCAATCAATCTTCAGAAAACCTGTTCTAGTGCACCTCATTAATGTATATCAATTTCATTAAAATACACTGCAAATGATTTTTCCCCATAAATATTAATGCAATGGAATACTTTTGTGCGTTCCTGTAAACGAACTATAAATGCTACTTACTGTATACTCTCTATCTATATAAATCATGTTGCTAGTCACCTCAGTGACGCATATAAATTTCCTTATGTTTGAAACAGTATAACATCATTAAAATGTACTCCAAACGATTTTTCCCCTTTGACCGTAATGTAACAATACCTTTGAGTGTCCCTGTAAACAAATTATAATAATTGCTACTTATTCTATACTCTATAGAAAACATGTCGTCTACCTCAGTGACACATATCAATTTTGTTACGATTGAAAGAGTGCAACATTATGAAAATGCACTGAAAACGATTTTTCCCTATTGACTGGAATATTTTTGATTGTCCCTGTGATCAAACCATAAATGCTAGACACTTCATTTTCAATACCGAACATGCTATGCAAGGCACGAAATTTCCGCTCGCCATTGACGAGCAAATATTTAAAGTTGGCGAGTAAGTTTCCTCTTTTGAAATGTGGTGCTTCAAATCAAACTGTATACGCTCAGAATATCGTGCCTCAATCTAGCGACAGAAATCACCCACTCGTGGACAGCCACCCGTTAGGTATAGGAGCAATAAGTTCACGAGGGGAAACATAAACGCTACCCGACACCGATAGCACCCATCGGTTCCAACCTCCACCGCAGGAGGCGCCTGTTTATTAGATTTGAAACAATGAATACAATTACATAACAATAATTAAATATAAAAGGTTATACATAATGTAAAAGTCGGAAGTGTTTTAAAATCAAGCTACGACATTTATCCTCCAAAAGAAAAAATGCGGCGTCACCTACTTCTATTTCTCTCCTACGGAGGAACGAACTTCCCCCCCCCCCCGTCTGTATTCGTTCCCTCGCTTTCGCACCGCGCAAGCGCCAAGGCTGTTTTTTTCGCTTCCGAGGCCGAATCTGATCGCTCTTCACTCCTGCGCAAAGTGAATTAGGTTTCGCCACCTAAGCTCAGCTGCTTGAAACACGGTAAAAATTATTCTCTCTCACTCAAATTTTTAATATTTTAAAAATTGTTCACATTTTTCATGAATGTAAAATATTCTGGATTTAACAGACCGCTCCTTCTAACAATGATCAATTTCAATTCAGTTTGTCATAAATAGTTCATTTTCTGGGCAGGTGTGGTGGCCGACGTTACTGTCTGAATGAATGTAAAATAGTGGTGAGCAAAAATTTTAGTCTGGCTAGTACCTTTTCAACTGAAATTTCATGCCCTATGCTATGGTCAATCTCAATAACATATCAATTACATGGCAATTCGACTATATTTACACGAGTTAGAGCGGGGGCAGACAGACAGACAAACCGAATTCTTAAACACTTTTCAACTATGTTGGATATCTGAAACTTTTCAACTATGTTGGATATCTGAAACTTTTCAACTATGTTGGAAAGTGTTAAACAGAAATAGTTACTTTTCCAAATGATGAAATTATTCCTGTTTTATGTATAAATTATGGAACCTTAATAAATGCAAGAACTTTTGAAAAATATACTTTTATAAGACACAAAATACAGATTACATATTTATCACATGTTTAATTAATTTTTAATATTCTGCTTCAACACAACCATGTTGCATGTGATAGCACATCACTAGTTTTGAACATGTCACTAAACCTAAGATATGTTTATTAAAAAATGTATCATGCTGCAGACAATTGCAGTTTACCATATCCACTACAAATAGTTTTCAAGAATGCATTTGCACAGTTTTAATGTATTTGTATTTATGCAGTTTTATTTAGAATTTTTGATTAAATAGTCTATCTCTAACTCAATAAAAAAATATCAAAGGAGTTTTTTAGCTAAGATTAGGTTTTTGACATGACAAAACCGTCGCATGTAAAAAATTTGCCAACCCTAGTCACAACATTGCTAATAATTTTTTAGATGTGCATGACCGAGCTATACAACATATATATCCTTACCTTCAAATCTGCGTACAAATTAGTAACTGTTTTAGGTAACGATGCAAACCAATTCCACATCCAAAGAAATAAGATTGTGGGCCCGCCACTGGATTTGCTTTCCACCTGCAATAAAAAGAAAAAAAATATTTTCAATGGATTCACCTTTTTTTTTTTTTTTCCACATTAGAATGTAAACTAGTAAATCTGCAAATCATTCGCCTCAATGTCAGCCGTGTAAATCTTTTTTTTTAATCACATTTTAAATAATATTTAAATTACATGTGCAATTTAATTGTTTATAATAAATATAACTTATAAGCTGATTTACCAATTATTCGTTAAATATAACTTCTAAGGACTGTCCGTTTTTCCAATAAATGTCCTATTTTAGGATTTCAGTATATCTACGTTTGCAATATACACTGTTATTTTAGTAACACAAGTCAGGATATTTTAACCTACCCTAACGATATTTACTTACGTACTAAACACAAAACATCTGCAGATATTGAATAAAATCTCGTGTAGCAGAGATTCGTATGAAAACAATGTTAACTATCCGTAGGAGGCTTAAATCTAATTTACATGTTTTAAATATCAAATAAAATTAGACGTTTTTACTATACAGGGTGTTTCTACGATCATGGCACAAACTTGGGGAGGTGGTACAGGACACTGTAACAAACAATTTTTCTAAAGGAAAGCAGGGTCGGAAATATAATCAAAAATACAGGGTGTCTCACTCCAATCCGAAGTCGCGTCTTCGTTCATTAACTTTAACAGTAGTGAAGATATTTTAACGAAATCCTTACAATTCATACAAAGATGAGTCTGTTGCGAATTTTGTTAAAATATTTTCACTACTGTTAAAGTTATGAACGAAAAAGCGGCTTCGGATTGGAGTGAGACACCCTGTATTTTTGATTATATTTCCGACCCTGCTTTCCTATATAAAAATTGTTTGTTACAGTGTCCTGTACCACCCCTTGTCCCATGATCGTAGAAACACCCTATATATAATAGATTATTAATGACAACATACTCATTCATTAAAAAAGAGATATCCCCCTCCCCCAATTATTATTTTCTGTTGCATGGTAACGCTTTAATTTTCTTTCACTCATTACTTCACTATTAACTAGTCCGATGTGCCAATCCCAAAACTTTCTTCTATCTCACACAGGCTTCGCATACACTAAAAATGAATCAGCACCAATTTATATCAAGGTCTAACTGAATCTAAAGTTTTATTAAATTCCGTGCAATAGTTCTTGAGATAGGACTATTGCTAAAATCGTGTAAATCCTGCAAAATGCAGCATAGCAGCGCCATCTGTTCGGAGATTTAGACCAAAACCTAATTAACAACAACTTATGTCAACGTCTAACTGAATTTGAAGTTTGATGAAAATCCGTGTTAAATAAATCTAAAAGTATTTAGTTTAAAAACTACTATATTTTCAGTTTTTTTAATTAAGGACTAAAAACAACCAATATTTCTAACAGGAAAACCTTTGATTAAAGGACGAATTAAGATTAGTTTTAACAAAATGCTTAAATAGATGAAAAAATTATATAACTTAAGTGTTCGCAACAAAGAAGCACTATTCCAAAAATCTCAAAAATGAACTAAAGGTTAAAATATACACCAATCTGACAGAGTGCGGAACATTTTTAGACTTGTTGATGTGGTTATTCGATGCACGTTTCATAATCTATGCTTGACGGACGATTTTTCGTTCTTGTTCTACTATAGTACAGATACAGATGTCAAGTGTCTATGCAGGGTTTTTTTTTTTTTTTCTTGGGGCTCATTTTGTGAAAAGAGAAAAAAATAATTTTTGTGAAATTCATTATACTTTTGTGAAAAATAACATTTTGTAACGAAAGATAAATTACAGTTACTCAAATTCTAACCAAGCATATCTTAATAATAAGTTTTTTAAGTCCTTCTGCCAAAGTTTTTCTTTCTGAGTAACTTGTCTTGTTTGCAAATTACACATTTTAAAACCTAACAAAATAAAAATAATTAATGAAGAGCATGATGTTTCTATGGGATAGAATTTCGTGAGACGGCCTGTTTTATAAAGCGGAATTTTACGAAGGAGCCTGATTTTGTTAAATGAGTTTTTGTGAAGGGCTCTTAAACAGGCTCCAAACATAGACATCTGATATAAATCCCTCCTCAATGGCTCCAAATTTTGACCGGATCGACCCCTGGATGTAATCCGATAAGTGCATGCAAAAATAGTATACCATACGACTTTGTATAGAATAAACAGAACGCAGAGTATATGAGGACCCCAGAAGCCAAGGGGTAAAAGTGACAAAATTGAAAAAACTGAGCTAAGTGCACAGTGCTGAGCTAAGTGATCTGAAAATAAGGCTATTTGTTTGTACGCAAAAAATATAAGTGATTTTTTAATTATATGCTGCGTTTTGGAGGTCAACTACTAAAGCATTCGAAACTTGTACCCCTTGTTATCAATATTGATTAACTATAAATAAATAAATAAAAAAGTTGTACTCCACCTTCTTTACACAGTTATTGAAATAAAGAGTTCAAAAACCACCATGAAATATAAGCAACAGTTTCATAATTATTTCAGTCAATTGCCATTGACTCAAAACTTTGAACTCAATTTACTCGAAATTTTGTCACCTTGTATCCCTTGGCTTCTGGTGTCCTCATTATGTCATCTTCCTTTATTACACGTCAAATCGCTGTAAAAATAATGGAAACAGCAACAACAAAAAATATTGTGCTAAATTGTAGTGTTAATTTGCATTTTCCGCGCATTGTTTTAATTTTCACAAAGTTAATGCGCTGTTTATAAAAGAATATTGGGAAAATAGCAAAAGACATCTCACACGCAATTTCAGTGCATTTTTTTAAACCTTATTTTCAGAGATGAAGGTAAGGGAAGAATAGGATTACTGAAATATATAGACAATGACACATCAACCGTAGTGAAACTTTCTTGTAGTCTGACACATTTTCTAAAAAGAAAGTATCTGAGGTAAAAGACTAGATCATAAAGCCAAAGCCCATTGTCGAATTATCTCCAATAAGTAGTAAAAATATTTTTTTTAATACTACGCGTTAACAAAAGATTATGAAATGCGTGCGTACCATACTTTAGGGGGTCTATTACAACTGAAATTGCAGTACCAAAACATAAAAATCAGGAAAAAATAGTGCCTAACAGTTTACGGCAGAAGGAAAAATTTTAGTTTGGAAAAAAACACGTAATGATCAGGTGAGCTAACGATAAATTGCTATGGCGTTCAAAAGTCATCAGATGATGTTAATTCTTTTTATTGTAAATCGACATCATTACGCGGTTTCCTTCTTATGCAGTAGGAAATAGACAATAAAATTATTAGCTACAGGAATGCGTATCCCCGTATCTTAAAAGTATTGTTCATCGCGTTTGGCATGAATAATATGGTAAAAAACAATGGAATTTTGGATTTGCTCGTTAGTTTAAACATTAAATAATTTCAATAATCAATTCTTATCCGTATCTGTGCAAGCTGAATGCATAAACTTACGACCTAGTCGGTTATAACAATATAGCTCCAACGTAATCTGCGAGACACGAATAAGCATTGGTTGAATTCAGACATTTTTCTCCGGGAGGGAATATTGTAACTCTGAGCTATCATAGAGTTCCGGGATATTTCCATTTTTAGCCAAGAATAAAACCTCATATCTTCCGGATTGGGAGTGTGTGTGGGGGGAATGGGGGGGGGGGGGTTACGGGCATTTTCGTGCTACGGATTTTTATTATTTTTGTTTGCATTAAGATATTAAATGTTCACCAATAATTATAAGTTTCTAAAACGATTAAACCTCTAATTAGATAATATAAAAGAATACATTTTTATGATTTAATTAATAAACATATAAGTAGCAATTATAGAAACAATAAAAATTGCAAATAAGTAATTTTATTAGTTAATAAAACGAATAGCAAATCTATACACCTTTAACATTAACGCGATATTTAAATAACGACCGAACTCCGTCCCACCCCTCAAAATTTAACCAATGACCTTCAACAAAGAATGTACGGTGTAATTTGGCTACCTAATTAGTTCACACTTTAAAAAACATGTGGCTGTTACGTACGTAAGAAGTAAAGCTTCTAAAAATCAATCTATATCGTAAATCACAAATCAAATGTGCGCGTCAGTAACATTGACGTCATATAACGAGGCGGACAACAATGAAGTTAAAATGCATAACTTAAGCAATGGAGCTTCAATATTAACAAATAAATATAGGTAACTTTTGAAATGAGCTTTAACATTAACAAATATAAGTAGTTTTTGAAACAGAAACAAAATGGCGCGTTTTATGGTTTGACTTCTCACTTCATTTTCTTTCCTTTTCAAAAAATAGCTAGTTTTTTTCTTTTGTAAAAAATAAGAAAAATTGCCGGCTGATTTTTACAAAAATCGGATTTTCGGATGCAGAAAATGTTTCTACATATGTGTGGTGAAATTTAAATAAATACCTCAAATACTTTTCTTAATATTCGCAAATTAGTGAAAACCAACCACTCGTTGTCATCGGCAAAAGAGAAATAACCTCTTTTTCGCCGCCACGTACCTTAGCGTTTTATATAATAAAACAATTTTACATGAAATGTTTTTTTATGCCTGATGATAGCTTATTGTACTTTATTGTTTACAAGCTTAAGGAATAAAGCTCATGAAAAATTATATAAAGTTTTTCATTTATATAATAAGCAAAGTATCTTCAGTAACATTGCAATTTATGGTCCTCTTAGATTTTAATTTTTCACATCATTTTTTAAATTATGATTTTAATCAATGTTTTTATTTTTTTAATTATTGAATTAAAATCACGATTAAAAACACTGATTTTAGACATTTGATTAAAATCGTTAACACCCTACTTGAAACTCTTTTTAACTACATTTTAAAGAAATTTTTTTTACTGAAATTTAATGAATATGTCATTTACTGAAATCTAATGTACTGCTAAATATAGCAATAAGATATGAAATAATTTTTCGGAAAATGTTTTACAAGAAAATTAAAATAGACAAAACTTTCCAGTGTATCTTTTTCATCAGAAATTATTTAATTAGATGAGTAGGCCTTATTTTTAAATATAAAGGACACACTTTTGAAATAGAAGTATCTGCAATAACGTATAGAACTTTTAAGCGAACATTATTAGTAGTATTAAATGAATTGACAAAAGTCCTACCGGCCTGTACTGGGAGGAAAAGGTAGCTTCCTTATTTATTGGTTTTAGATTTTAGCTAACACAGAGCTAAAATGCGTTGAACCCGATTAGAGAAAATTCATTTCCATTTTTTGCCAATACTGAATTTGAATGAGTATTTTCACCAAACTAGTCAGTTACAGCCAAGCTAGCTGGCTTCATTTAAAGAGATTTATTTTTGGCCGTCAAATTTTGGCGATATTTCGCCAAGTGTCACCAAGCTTGGCGAGAATTTGACGTTAGCGAATATGGATATATAATTTTATACATGTGAGAATTGGAAAAATGGTTACAACAATGAAAGATAATTTGCGAGAAACCACGTTCACTAAAACTCATAAATTTAATCCTTGATTAAAAAAAAAAATCTGTCTTGATTCAAAATGTCAGTCATCCTAAAATTTCAAACTGTAATATCTCAATCACTTTTTAAGATAGATGCAAAACAAAAAATACTCCAGAATCTAGCACTTAAGAAAAGATTGATTTGGATTTCTAGTTTTTTAAATTTTGAAATCTTTAAGTGGCTGCCATTTTGAAACACGATGGTGGACCATAATATATATGCTGGCCAACGAACTCGATCAAGATATTGGTAAGCTCAATACACATGCTTAGTTATATAAAAATACGAGCGTTATCGCACGACAAAGATGATATGGTACTTCTTTATTATCCCGTCGACCACTTTTCATAACAAAAAACTATCGCCAAACTGCAACGCCAAATAAACGGGAGAACGTTGCCATTGGAATATCAAAATAAATCCTAATATCCTAATCCTAATAATATTATAAATCTGATTGTGTGCAAATATTAGGCTGAAGCCAGCGTCAAAATGGAGCATTTAATGAGCCTGTATCTTTGCATATAGGCTGATTATAACCCTCATATGAACATAGGCTGGGTTTTGTTTATTTTATTCAAATATTTTTCTTAATTCAAAATTTCGTTATTTTCATTGAGAATAAATGGACATTTTTTCGTATAGCATTTTAAAATGGTTAAATTTACTTTATCGTTGCCAAAACTAATTCAAAACCCGAAAAAATGATTTTTACTCAACAATTTTGTTTCAATTGAAAAATTTTCACGGGAAAAATGAAAATGAAATTAAAAAAAATAAAGAATTAAAAAGATTAAATAAAATTATTAGAAATAAAACGTACTTTTTTAGTTTTTGATAATAATACAAGGTTTCAATATGCGTAACCATAGGAAACAGGCGAATATGACATCATTTATCGAAAATAAAGCGGATATGCTTTGATTGGTGAAATAAAATGATCTTGGGTTTTTTCTTCACTTTTTTCTTTTTTTTTTTCTTTTGTATGGTAACAATACTTGCTTGCCGTTTTACCGTCTGCGCACGGCTAATATAACTATACCGTATTTTTTATTTAAATTTTAAAAAAGTAAAAAGAAGTTTCAAAAGAAAATGGTTAGCAAATGTCAATAATATGCTCCGCAAAATTATCCATGTCGTAAATGATGTCATGGATAGCGAGAAATAGTGATTTTTCATTCTAAAAACTAAAAGAAATAACTCGATTACCTAAAAAAAAATGACGAATGTTAATAGTTTCATTTTTGTTGATAAAACCTAAAGATTTAATATTATTTCGTTAAAGTAACATAATTTTCCCTATGCCAGTATTAAAATTAATTGCCTGGAAAAGAAAATTAACAAGAATTATGTCATTAAAAAGGGATTTCTCTGGGGGAAAAGGAAACGTCATATTTGAAATAAAACGGGAATTTTCCAATATGTTTTAAAATGAGTGTGAATCAATTCCTTTCATTAAAAATACAAGGATCAATAAGTATAGAAAGTAGATGAGTTTCACGCCATATTTATAACGAAAAATTTAAATGTTTTGTTATCTATACTGATTATTAAGCATGAGTATCCGTTATTTCGTTCCGCATAAGTATCCGAGTTTTCTGCTAAAAATCACATCATAATTTTAAGAAAAGGAAAATGAACACGAATCTATTATATTAAAATCTGACCGTGTGTTTATATTTCGCAACTACTCCTAGATTATCGAACGCAATGCGATTTACTACCGGTTAGTTTACTACCGGTTTATCGAATACCGGTTATAATTGATCCGAGGATGTCAGACAAACTCTCAGAATTAAAAAAAATTAAATTAAATGCCATTTTTTTTAACGAAGTTTCTCTAAAAACGGAAAGTAACTTACTCCATATTTGTGTATAAAAAAGGAAAAATAAAACAGATCAGTATATTTTTTACACCATTTTCTCATTAAAACTGAAAAACAGAATTTATTTTCACTTTGAATAGATGATGAAATTAGTAAATTAGCAGTAAATTATCCGAAAAATATAAACATATTTTCACATATTCAAACTTCATGAATCAATTTATTCTGGAGAACAAAAAATTGCCTGTCAACATACTGTCATTTAGAAAACAAGATTTGTTTCAACTATATATTAAACCAAGGAGGCAGAATTGAATTTAAAGAAAAAGCATAGACTATTTCTAATTAATGTTTTTTTTTTTTTTTTTTTTTTTTTCTTGAGGATGGTTGTTTAAACGTTTCACAAAGGCGTTAAAAGTCAAATTGTTTATCAGGTAAAATTGACATTTGTTTTTGTGCAATTCGTCTATTTCCACGATTTTATTAGGCCCTCCTTTCTGCATTGGTTGCAATTTCATTTCCGCGATAATTTGGCACAAAATTTCACTTTTTTAAGACTGAGTTATGTCAAGGTCCCTATAATAATAAATACCGTAGTGTCTCCTATGAAATGTGATAAATAGTTAGTTAATTATTAACGTTTTTAATTGTTGGGAGTAAAATATTTTGCTTAATTAATGTATTTATTCTTCTTTTAATGTTGCGTGAACGAAGTCACGGGTAACAGCTAGTAATATTATAAATCCGATTGTGTGCAAATGTTAGGCTGAAGCCAGCGTCAAAATGGAGAATTTAATTATCCTGTATTTTTGCATATAGGTTGATTATAACCCAGAAATGAACATAGACTGGTTTTTGTTTATTTTATTCAAATATTTTTCTTAATAATTCAAAATTTCGTTATTTTCTAGAGAATGAATGAACATTTTTTTTCTTTAAAATTTAATTAATCATTTTACGTTGCTAAGCATTACCGTTGCCAATAAATACAGAACTTGGAATAATAATTTTTCCTCAACAGTTATTTTTCAACTGAACGATTTCCACGTAAAAATGAAAATTAAAAATAATTCAAAAGATGATGAATTGCCATGATATTTAAAAGCAAATATAAAGTATTTGTTGTTATACATGAAGTATGAATATCAGTTACGTTGAGAAGACATTTTCTGTCAAAGACTGAGATATAATTAGATAGAAAAATGAATAATAATTATATTTTTAAGAAAATATTTCGCTTGGACCATGGAACTATGAAAAGGATCCTCCTTGGCTTGGACAAATGTGACGTCATAAATAAAACAATGTATTTTCAAATATTCCTAATAATACAAGGAGCATGAATATCAGTATATAGTAGTATGAAAGTAGATAGATAATGGACGTAACATTTAAGATGAAAAACTAAAATATTTTTTTTATCGATAATGAGATCGATTGAGCTTGAATATCAGTTACATAGAGGTGTGAGTTTTCTGCTAAAATTTGCGTCATGATTGCCAGGAAAAGAAAATTAAAAAGAATTATATAAATACAAAAGATATGAATTAGCACTTTACTGCACAGCGTACAACCACGAATTTAAGAATTATGTCATTAAAAAGATATTTCTCTGGGGAAAAAGTGGCGTCATCATATTGTAAATAAAACGTGAATTTTCAAATATGTTTTAAAAGGAGCGTGAATCAATTCCATACATTAATAATACAAAAATCAGTAAGTATAGAAAGTAAATGAGTTTCACGCCATATTTAAAACGAATAATAGAAATGTTTTTTTAGCTATACTAATTATTAAGCATGATTATCAGTTATATACAGATGAGATTTTTCTGCTAAAATCACATCATAATTTTAAGAAAAGAAAAATGAACACGAATCTATTATATTAAAATCTGACCGTCTGTTTGTATTTCGCAACTAACTCCTATTAGACGATCGGACGCAACGCGATTTACTTAACATCAGTTATCGTTGATCCTAGAATGTTACACAAACTCTCAGAATTTAAAAAAATTGAATTAGATTCCGATATATTATTATTATTATTATTATTGTAAATTTTTAACGAAGTTTCTCTAAAAACGGCAAGTAAATTACTCCATATTTGTGGATAGAGCAGGAGAAATAAAACGGATCAATATATTTTTTACGCCATTTTCTTATTAAAATTGAAAACAGAATTTATTTTCAATTTGAATAGATGGTGAAAACAAAATCGTGATTTCAGTAAATTATCCGAAAAATAAAAACATACTTTCACATATTCAAACTTCATGAATCAATTTTTTCTGCAGAACAAAAATTGTCTGTCAACATATTGTCTTTTAGAAAACAAGATTTCTTTCAGCTATACATGAAATCAAGGAGGCAGAATTGAATTTAAATAAAAAGCATATAATATTTCCAATTAATTATTTTTGAAGGACGGTTGTTAAAACGTTTCACAAAAGCGTTAAAAATAAAATGGTTTATCAGGTAAAATTAACATTTGTTTTTACCCAATTCGTCGATTTCCACGATTTTATTTGGCCCTCCATTTTGAATTGGTTACATTTTCATTTTCGCGATTATTTGGTACAAATTTTCACTTTTTTAAGACTGAGTTATGTCAAGGTCCCTATAACAAAGAAATACCGTATTGTTTCCTATGAAATGTTATAAAGAGTTAGTTCATTATTTACGTTTTTAATTATCGGGAGGGAAATATTTTGCTTAATTAATGCATTTATTCTTCTTTTAATGTTGTGTGAACGAAGTTACGGGTAACAGCTAGTAAATAAATAAAATATAAGAATTTAAGGACACAATTGTTATTTTAATTAATGAAATAACTAATAAATCGATAAAATATAATGAAAAATACACGCAAATGTCGAATTGAAAATCACTTGATGACATACCAAACACGTATAATGCTTCTGACATCAAGTAAATGGGACTGCATTTTTGGCGTTTAATCTTACAGTTTGGCGATAGTTTTTTGTTATGAAAAGTGGTCGACGGGATAACAGAGAAGTGCCGATAATATAAATCAACATTTGAACGGAGGGTGGTTTTGGTGTCTGGGTGTCATGATCGGTGAAAGTATACAGAAATTTCTCAGAATTGCTTTCCTCCGAACGGCTGCAATAAGTAGCTTCTTACTTTTTGTAATGAAAGCTACCTAATAATTGTACATGTACAGGCATATACTACCATTACTACATGCAGATAATAACAATGGTAATTATAAAGGCATAATAAAAGTAAGTGTAAATCCATGTCTTATTATTAAGACGCCAGACCCGAAAGAGTTAAAACTATCACTTAAAAGAAAATATAAATTTAACTCCGGTATTTTCTTCCATCTGATTTTCAGAAATGAAAATTCATTAAAATTGACAGTTTCCTGCACATATTTCCAAATATAAAACAGGGTACGAAAAATAACTTTTTTTTTTTTAAATTTAAATCGGATTTTTTAAAATTTAAATTGATTACTTTACAAAGTTAATTTTTCTACACATTAAACACAAGAACGCTTGATTTTTTAAAATTTATATGCAAGTACCATTATGGAAACCAATAAATAAATTTTTTAATTGCATGAAAATATTTTAAAAAAAGAAAATTATTTTTCGTTTCTTTTTACAATAGATAGTATTTGCCAGCATATAAGATATATCCCAATTAGAAAAAAAAAAAAAAAAATTTAATGTGTGAATATAAAATATATAAGATCTAAAATCTTTGAAATAACATTTTTCATAAATATATGACATAAATGTTCAAGGTTTTTCTCAAAAGATCAAAGTTAAAAAAATATAACAATTAATAGCATTTTAGAATCGCCTCCATTTTAATTTTTAATTTTATTAATACCCGATATTGAAAGTCAACGGGAAAAATTAATTTGGAACTGTCTTGGTGACTTTTAGTAAGTAGAAATATTGAAATGAAAAATAGACGAATACTTTGGAAGATTTGAAAAATTGATAATTTTTCATAACACTCTGAGCTTGGAATTCAAGGCTTTGTATAAAAAACCCAATTCTCCTGTTTTTTCATTCCTCAATTTGTTTCTAAGTTTTGAATGTACTAAACCGTCAGTACAAAATAGTCTTTTCTACAGATGCTACAGTTGTGGGCAGTTACTTTATTGCTTTCTCATCTGGCGTTTCACAAAAACTTGAATTGAAATGCGATTTCCAACCATTCCGAAGAAGACATTTGGAATACAGTATTTTGCTCAAAAAGAAAATCATAAAAAGGATCTGCCTTAGCTAGGGATCTCATGATTAAAGCTATAAAACTACTAGTGAATTTATTCTTAGCAAAATCAAAAGTTTTTTTTTCTTTTTGATCTCAGTCAAATCACATCTTTACATGCATACTCTGGACATTAGCTGCAATATCTGTGACAAGGCTACTAACGAAACAATAACATTCAGCTTTGCACTTTTTAGTATTACTTCATGAGCAATTTTTATAAGGTATATTCGGCTGTGCGCGAATTTTCTGGCGTGTCAATGGAATCCACAAGATACCAATCCCCGCTGTATTTGGTGACAATTGCACAAATAATAGACTCATTGGGGACATTTTACCACACATCTAAACTTAGACTGTCTGGCCTTTACAATTTTTCTTTCTTTTTCCTGCTTATAAATATGACCTGAATGTATTCCACCAATTTCTCTGCGTATAAGTGGAATTTAACCAGGACGTACTAGATTAATCATATTTTAAATTCACTATGAATAAAATCAATTGCATGAGAAATATTAGCTATTTGTTACCACAAGAATTAACAAGCTATTGTTCAAGAGAAAAACATTCAAAATTTGATTAGCTATAAACACCTGTAGATTGACAGTATTCCTTATATTTAGCTTTTCTGTGCTGTTACAGCCTGTGACACAGCCATGGATAAAACAAGATATTTAAAAATAAGTAAATATATTAATCTATCAAACAAATTATAACAATGACATATTAAATAACAACCAAGTGATGAACATAATAGTAATAATGGCCTTTGTAATAATGCCTTATTAATGACCAAATCATTTTTAGGCCACTTTTCTTCTGGAAATGCCATCAGGATAATTTTTCGATGATGAGTACTGTTATGTCTTCAGTTAGAAGGCGGGAAAAAAAAAAAAAAAAAACAATATGTACAGATTTTGAATATAAAATTTACAAATGAAAATTTTAAAATAGCATTTCGGAAAGGTAAAAGTTTTTATGGCTTATTTGATCTAAATAAATAACATGTGGGTTGTTTAAATTTTATTATATTCTAAATCAAAGCAAAATTACATATTCCAAAAGAATAAAATTTCAATATTGATTTAAATTAAGGATTAAAAAAAATCAGAGCGATTTAAATCGTGATTTCAATCATGATTTAAATTTAAATAATTTCAATCATGATTTAAATTTAAATAAACTTTATTTAAATCGGCGTACCCTGATATAAAGGCAAAAAAAAATTGGTAGATAAAAGAGGATAATTATGTTTGAAAAGTTACCAATAATCGCATCTTTTAAAGTGAAACAACAATAATAATAATAACACAAACAAAAAAGACATGTGATAAAAACAAAACCTTCAGGAAAGTACCTTGAAAATGAGGAAATGTCTAATCAACTACCTTAAATTGCTTCACAGATAATTAAAGTGTCAAGCAAGTGACAAAAATAATACCCTCCCTCCATGCTGACAGCGCTAAGAAAGTGACTGCAATTTTAGATTTTTATCCAAAAGGTTATTAAATTATCGTGAAATATGAAGAGCAGACTTTTACTAACAAGGAAGATCTCCATAGGCGTATACTCAGAAAAATGTGAAAAAATTCCAGAATATTCCTCTCATGTGGATATATAAGTTTATTAAACAAATTGCTGCGGAACCTCGATATAACGTCCGTAAAAAAAAAAAAAAATGAAAATTTCGTGTTCTTGGCGATTTATCGCTGGTTGGCGACACAACGAAATAAAGAAAAAAAGCGATGCTATGATAAATATTCTTTTAGGAAAAACTTTTTCTGCTCTTTATACTGAAATAGTTTAAGTAAATTTAACTTAAAATAAATACACTTTTCTAACTATGGTTTTGCCACACATATTTAAAGAAAATTAACGACCGTATTCTACGGTTTAGAACAAAATTTAAATTGATGAAAAATACTTCAAACTAAAAATTAATGTCCGATTTTGAGCACTGTCAATTTGACTTCGATATTGTTAGTATTGGAGGCAACAAGAGAAAAGTATTATTGCCATGGAAAAAACGACTTATTCAATATCGAAATGTATTAATGAGCAGGGCCCGACTAAGCTCCTTTGGGGCCCGGGGCAGACTTAAATTTTTGGGGCCCCCCTATACCAAAATTTTCATATGCAATATTTTTGCTACGATAACATTACACAGTATTTTTCCATTAGCGGAGCGCCAGTGATATATATACATATACACACATATATATATACACGTGTGTATATACATGTGTATAGATGTGTATATATATCAGTGATGTTAAGGGACAAAATTAGCATTAGCCACCAACTACAGGGCCACTTTCTTACAAGGAAAGAGTAAAAATTTTTTGCATTTCATCAAGGATTCTATTTTTGCTGGTTGAAATATGTTTATAACACATTTTTAATTTGGCTATTTAATTTTAGATGAATACTAATTGAAATTTTAATAAAAGTTTAATGTTTAGAACTTTTAAATAAAAATGTGTCCACAAGTTTAAAGAAAGTGGCCACTTATAAAACTACTACTACTGGCCACTAATGAAATTTCCCAGTTTTGCCCTTTAACTGGCACCTGGCTAATGGAAAAGTACCCATTGCACATGTAAAGTGTTTTTATACATTATAATTTTTGAAATTATAGAACAAATTTAAAACTATACATTCTGATTTGATATCTTGGCTTCTACTAGTTGGATTGGCCTGAAATTTTCCTAATCAGATAAGATTATGCTACATAAGACACAAAATTTCATCGTTAATACATTAGTCATTTGCAAGAAACGATTTTAGATAGCAATAAATAAAACCAAAAACTATTCAGGCATTTTGTTTTCTTTTACCAAAGCACGAATGAATTTACCAATGTTTACAAATCAAGGGTTGATCCAGGCAAAATTTGGAGACTCTTCACAAAATTCTATTTAATAAAACAGGCCTCTTCACAAAATTCCTTTTAATAAAATTATATCCCATAAAAACTCACAATTTACTTTTTGTGATGTTTTAAAATGTGTTTTTTTTTTTTAAACAAACAAGTTCACCAGAGAGGAAAGCTGCAGCAAAAGGATTTTAAAAAGTTTTTGTTAATAAATGCTTAGTTCAAATTTGAATAACTGGATTTCAACTTTTGTTATAAAATGTTATTTTTCATAAAAATAACCTTTACTTTCCACAAAATAAAAAGGAAAGAAAATACCCCTGGAAATGACACCTGCAAACGCACATATACTTCACTTACTTGTCAGCTATTTTCAGTATTCACACAGAAAAACTGATTGCTGTCTGATAAATATTCTATTTAGAAAAATATTATATTAAAAAGTATAATTTAAATATAAAAAATCAGTCGTTTTATTCTTTACACCAGGTAACATGACAGTATATAAAATTTACCATTACTTTATTTATGTAAAATGTGTATATCAAAACAAATACAAATTAAACAACATTTTACAAAGTTATGAACTGAAAATTCAAAAAATTATTTGTGAATTTAACATTTAACAAGTACTAGAACAAAATTTAAGGAAATATCTTAAAATTTATGTAATATGTTGTTAAGGAACATAAAATATTTCTTAAAAATTAACATACTAAGTGAACCTAATTTTGATAGCTGTGGACATAATTTCTTTAATTAAATAATATGTGAAAAATATTTTTTGTGCATTTGTACCTTTAAATATAATTAAGATACATTTATTTCAATGTATTTTTATCTCAAAAATAATATTTACATACTTTTATTTAAATATACACTAATTTTAGAACTACTTTTCACCATGGGGTAAAGTGATGGTATCAAAATATGCTGTTTTAAATGCATCACTGAGAGAAAACAATCAAAGAAAATTGAATGTTTATATGCTGCATGTTTAATCTATATGAATCCAATGTATATAAACTGCACCAAAAGTTAAAAAATATATATATTTGTTTTGTTTTAGCATCTTCTCTTAAAGAAAAAAAAAAAAAGCTTGATTTTACCCTAACTTTTCCCAACCTGACCCCAATTTAAATATTAAAAATCAGTCGTTTTATTCTTTACACCAGGTAACAAGACAGTAAATAAAATTCATCATTACTTTATGTAAAAATAGGTTGATTAAAAGAAATGCAAATTAAATAACATCTTATAAGGTTGTGAACTGAAAATGCAAAAAGAAAAAAAATTATCATTTAACAAGTAGAAGAGCAAAATTTAAGTAAATATCTTAAAATTTATGTAATGTTTTAAGGAACATAAAATATTTTTTTAAGAATTAATGCAGAACTAAAATGAATCACCTGTTGTTATGATGCATTGATTTAGATGCAACATGGATAATTATGGAATTAAAAATAAAATTACAAAAAAACTCTTCTATAAACACATATACCAAAAATATCCCCCATATATACACAGAAATTTTTTTATTGTTAAATATAAATGTCAGAAAATTCCATTTTATACATTTCACATGCAAATATATGCAATATCAATATTGTATAGTCTTATTTTCTTAAAATTAATTATTATGGAACTGTCTACATATTTTCAATTACAAAAATATATTATATGTATTTGGTTAATTTAATTCACTTGTTTTTTTAAGCCTTGTAATGGTGTTGAACATATTTCTTATTTTATTTTTAGAGTTTTCTTTCTAATTTTGCATTCAGCAAAAGAATCTATTATATATCGTTATAATCAAGTTTATTAGTAACATCTCCATTTAAGGATAATATAGCTAAGCATGAGAGCTTTTTCTGATGAAGATAGGATCGAAGGGGAGATTTTAACATTTTCAGTAAAGAAAATTATCTTTCTCCTGAGCAATTAGAAATAAGCATTGTTAAAAAAATTCGTAAAGCAGTTTCTATTATACATTAGGAAATGCTGAAGATAAATGAGGGTTTTGTAATGTCTTTAACATTTGGAGAAGAGTATCATCTTTGTTTACAAATGAGCTAAATTGATTCAGTTCATCAGAAAATTAGTCTTCTAAATCTGACGGATAACTTTGTTGTAGAGATTTTGCATCTTCATGTAGTGAAGCATTTGAATGCAAATTTATAAGACCAGAAACCTTTTTTGTCAATTTATCATACGGCTGTTTGCGGTTTGAGAGATGGCTTATTAAGGAGTCACAAAGTACATAATGACATGTTTTTATAAATTTATCACGTGGTTCAAAGTGAACCTCAGTACTATTTGTATCATCCAATCCAAACATCTACTTCTTGGAGTCATCTTTTTTCTTGTAACCTCATAGGTAAGAGATTGTGGTGAAATCTTTACAGCTTCACTCTCATACATATCAAAATTGTCTCTCACAAATTTAATAATTTCTATTAAAGATGTAAATAAAGGAGAAAGCTGCTCTAAATTTCCTGTAGAATCCTGGAAAATTTGGAACTACCCTGACCTCCAGTTTAAGTACAAGGGTTGATCAGCTGATTGTAGATCCCGCAAATCTTATATAAAGAAAATGAAAAAGTATTTTTCTTTCTATTTTTTTCATTTTTTCTTATATGCAGGAACATAAATATTGGGCTACAAAAATTTGTCATTTGGGGGCCCAGGGCAGCTGCCCCGTTTGCCCCTGCGGTAATCAGGCCCTGTTAATGAGAGCGTTCTTAATTAGGCAATTAATGTTAAAATACACTTAAAATTTATCTTATCCTGCCGGCGAAACCTTGTAAATCAGCAATATGCAACTTGTATATATATTATATAAGCTTATAGAAAAAATAATAAACTATTTAATCGTTTAAGTCAGGTGTGGGGAAATATATTCTTTTACTTGCCACTGGCGAGTGGACTTTATGATGGGGCGAGTGACTTAAAAAAAATTGCAGGCTATAGAAGATATGCTAAAAACTGTATTTTTTTTTTAACTAATTAGCTGTATGTTGCAACTTACTGTGATCAACTGTGTGCAACTCACTTCAAATTACTGTGATGTAAACATTGTACTGACTTCTATCCTATAGTAAGCTTTACTCTGTTGTATGTGTGTGTGTGTGTATATATATATATATATATAAAACTTTAAGTAAAATTTAACCATTGAAACATAAGAAACTGACCACATACACTGAAATCCCGATACCAAAGAGCCCTGTCAATTTACAAATTAAAATTGTAGTCCTAATAAAAGTAACATTATTAATTCAAATTAAGAAGAAGAAAAAAAAATTAAATAAATAGAAAATAAGGAATGAAATATAAACCACACGAGTATATACACAAATAAAAGCTTATAAAGTAATTTACTTTTTCAAGGGCAAGAAAATCACATTTATAAGCAAAGAACGATTGTTTTCTGTATATGACACCAGCTTTTGCTAAATATAGTGCCATATCTTGCCCGAACAATCGCTGAAACAATATTGAATAACAAGACCTTTACAATGGAATATTATAAATTATACATACAATTTGAAAAGGAGTGTGAAAAAGAATTAAAAAAAATTAAAAAATATATATATTACTTATATTAATAATATCCCAAGATATTTAGTATATTGTGAGCACATGTACAAAGTTGTATCCAAAAGAAGAGGTTAAATTCACAGTTAAATAGAGAATCCTTCAGATCATAAATTGTAACCTACAGTTACAGTTATTTTTATTTAACTAAATAGATTACAACATTTTAAAAAATGTAGAAAAAAAAATTATGATATACATATAAATAAAAACCATTAATTATTTTATTTTAATTTTAATTTAATAAATTAAAATATATAATATTACTTGATAATTTGAAAGTATTTCATAGATATTATTACCTCCATACTAAATTTCCAAGTTTTAATATTTTAAATAAGCTATACTACTGCTATCTATTGTAAAAATATTAGACTATTTTAGCATACTATCAAATACATTGCTGCTGACATCTGGTGTACAGATATTCTACTAAAACTTTAATATTGTATGTATAATTACTTATATGCAGCTGTAATGTAGTGTAAATATATTAATTTTACTAGTTAATATTAATGATATATATAGAGAATAAGAGTTACTAGTATAATATAATTTATATTTTAACTAACCCATTTAAAATATATCTTAATTTAACCCAAACATTAATGTAGAATCCATATGATGCTTTCATTTTATAAATTAGTATTATACTTAGAAATAACATAGATTATTCAATATGGTAATGCACTTATTATAATTTAAATCCAGCTATTTAAATAATATCTACCATGAAAAAAATATATAAAAAACATAAATATTAATTAAATTAAATGATCTAATAATAAAATAAAATAAATAATATAAAACTAAGAGATATGTTTATTAGTGTACTATATTTAATAAATATTTAATATTTACTAAAATTAAATATGTTTAACATATTAATATTATATTGTATTGATTAACCCATTGTAACATCCTTGATAATTTTAACTTTTGTTACAACCCCAATAATATTAACTCCATATAATCATAACAACAATTATAGAATTTGCCCACATGTAAATTTTAATTTATGAATGACTTTTAACTAAGATGATCCTATGCAGCACATGCTCTTAATATGAGTTATAATTTAGCGAAATTATATATATATATATATATATATATATATATATATATATATATATATATATATATATATATATATATATATATATATATAATAGAAAAAATATATGAAAATGCATTGTAGTAATAGTAATTAATATTTGATTACATTTTGTCCTAACGATTTTTAAGTAACTTATGTTGCATCTTGCTGGCTGGTAAAATAAATCCTTGGCTGGTAAGATTTTCTGAAAATTCTCCACCCCTGGTTTAAGTTTAAAATAATAAACTCTACGCATTTAAACACTCATTTAACCAAGAATTTTCAAATGCCTTAAAATCACTTGCATTTGGCAAGGAAAAAGTGCTGCTCGTCAAATGGTATCATTTTGCGCCAAATATTCGAAAATATTCTTTTTTTTTTTTTACAGATTTTCTACTGGCATTCCGCAGCTAAATTTGACTAATCCTTTATAACGTACATGAGTAGTTTCATTAGCATTTTTCAAAATATTCTGAGTAGGAGCTTTAAGGAGACTTTTCTTGTAAGAGGAAAACAAAACGGCATGCCAATTCAGAATTAATCTAGGATTCAAATCTGAATCATTTGCAAATCAGAGTTTTTATTAAAAACAGGGTCTGAATATCATATGGACACACTGCAGAAAAATATTGTTGATTTTAAGGTATACGAGCGCTAGAAAAGAAGGTGCTGATTTTTTCTTTTTTTCATAACTTTATATGAAATTATTTAAAAAAGATTTTACAAAAAACACCTCTTCTAACTTCTAGAAAGTGGCAGAGCCAGATTAAGTAATGAACACGAGATATCGGCTCAGGACCTCCAAATTGATAGGGTTCCAAAGTTTTAAAAACTTGTAGTAGAGTCAGTATTTACAGTTTTACATCGTTGTATTAATAGTCACAATAAATAAGCAAAACGTGAATATTTGATTATGAAAATATTTTCTTCTAAAATATTACCTCTTTTACAAATCGTTACAGATCTGCCGGCATTGTCAAATCTTATTTTAAAAGCTCACCAAGTAGGAGACCTGAAATAAATTCACCCCGATTTCAGTGTTGTTATTAATGCATCCTGTCACTGTGTTCTTGCACTACTGTATGGTCAGTGTACAAACTAAACTAGTATGCTATGGTCATAAAAAAATTTGTCCTCTATACAATTATAACTTATAATAATTTAAATAGCATTGTTACAAACCAGCAATTACAAAGTAGAGTATTTTTTTTTTTTTTTAATTGAACTCCGAGTTAGTGATCCGTGATTAAACAAATTATCGCCGGATTTCGGCACTTTCTTAGATTAGCGCAACCAAAATTGGATGACAATCTATTCCTATCATGAAGATTCTAAATTTGATGTTTCGTTGAATTCGGCGCACATAAACTGAAGCTATAAGTATCGCCTAAATCGAATAAATCATTTTACGGCACTCCATCATCGGGGATTTTGGCCCAAAACTAATCAGCACCCATTCACATACGGATAGAACTACATATGAAATTTCATACTAATTTGTGTCACAGACAGACAGACACACTCACAGATATTTTCTAAAGACAGTCAAATGGTGTTCAGAACTTTATAAAACGTATAAATCCGTCGAAAACCGGAAGTCAAAAATTTTCACGAATCCAATACTTTGTTCTTGTATAGACAGAAGACAATAAATAACAATAATAATTGTCAAATTATCTCAGAGAAAAACGGAAATAGCCATTCGATTGGAAATTATGACTTTTTTCAATTTATGTTTAAAAAATAGCCTAGAGAGCCGTCTTGATACTGAAATTGTACCAAACTGAAAATTTCAGTACCAATCTCAAAATTTCACAGCATATTTGGATTTTTTGGTACATTTTACCTTTGAAAACCACACAGGAAATCATTCGTTCAATTAGTTTAAGAATTATAAAAGGTTTAAATTCCCTTTTTATCGTAGTAAAACAGATTGCAATGAGGAACGTTTTTAAAGCATAACTCAAGCACTACTCGGCAGAATGAGTTGTAATTTTGGATTCGTATATTTAAAGCTTCTAAAATCGACTTTAAAAAAAATTATAGGTTACAAATCGTATTTTTTTTTTTCGAAAATTAATCTCAAATATGTATATTTTCGTATAGATTTTTTATTATTGTACATGATGTATATACAAGGTGGCTGAAAAGTATGGGCGCATTTGTTTGACGTTGATATTTCACAACTGAAATCGGAGAAAGAATGATTATTTTTTCTATTTTTGTAGTATTTTTTATGGACTTTCTTGTGATATAATACTCTTGATATTTTTTCAAGGTGCTTATGAAGCGCTGTGTTCATAGTTTAGCCAATTGTTCAACAGGCGGCAAATGCAGCGAAAATAAGGATTGCATCTCGCATAAAAGTCTCACTTAGAACTGCCCAGAAGGTCATTTAAGCAGCAGAAAACAGTAGGAGACGTTTATGTAAAACAGAAATCAGGCCGAAAGCCTTCTGTCAACACCCGATGAATTCGCAACATCACCAAAGAGATAATTTCCCCAGAACGACGCGGTAAGCTTAAATTCCATTGAAAAGAGTCTGGATATTTCTCGTCAAAGTGTCCAGAACATCGCTAAAAAGTCTCCTGGACTTCATAGTTTTCGTTTGTACCGCGGGGAACATTTGTCAAAGTTGAGAAGACTAATCAGATGAAAGAAGATGCTCCAAAGTTTCAAGATGCACCGCGTGGAAGATGTTTTGTGGTCAAATGAGAAAATCTACACCATCGAGAAGGTTCACAACCATCAAAATGATCGGAAAGTCCAATGTAGAGAAACGCAAACAAAAGAAATATCATCACATGGTCGCTTTTTTTCGAAAGGATTAATGGTTTGTGCTAGAATCACCACCACGGAATAAACACCTTCAATTTTTATTGATAAAAACATACAGATCAATGCTAAAACGTAGCAAGACTATCGGTTGTAGTTAAAGTTGGTACGGTAAAATTAGCTAAGATTGTGGCTCCATGGAAGCAAAATAAAGCCAAATGGAATCTTCCAGCAGGATTGGGGGCTGTGCATGGAGCAAAAGTTTGAATCGCCTTCGAATAGTCGGATCTTAACCCACTCGATTTCTGCATTTGGGGCTGGTTAGAAGAAAAGTTAAAGAGCAAGAAGATCTCCAGTTTGGACTGAATGCGACTCGAACTTATGAAGGCTTGGGACGATTTAGATCAGAGTTACCTACGGCGCACCGTCACTTCTGTGATCCCTCGTTTGAAGCTTTTATAAAAGAGAATGATGGACATTTTGAACAATTAATTTAAATATCGTTATTTGTTATATTTTTGTTTTGTTAGAATAAAAAATGCCATCAGTTAGCATATATTTTTGAGAAAATAACGTTTTTCTGCGCGCCCATACTTTTCAGCCACCCTGTAGAAAAAGGACGATAGAAAAGTTTGACTTTCAGTGACTTATTTAATGAAGTACTAAGATGTCTTTTTAAAGGACAGTACATTATACACTTCAGTACACTTTTAGACATTCTAGTAAGGTCTTGCGTAATTTTGGACGGTAAAATTCACAAGTTATGTCTAAAACCCCAACCTTTTAACCATTCTGTCTGCCTAAGCAAGGAAAACTTGGCGGCAGTGGTAGACAGACATCTACTGTTTCATCTACTGTTCGACATTTAACAATTTATAAATTTTGATATTTGTTCATTTCAGGCGAATACTACACTTTCTGTGAGATTATAGGTGAACTGATATTTCTTTCATTCATTCATTTTTTTCCGACGAAAGCAAATGATTTAAGAAAAATCACATATTGTCTGAATCAGTCTATATGAATCGGTAAATAGAATATTGCAATGAAGCAATTCTTAAAAAAAAAAAAAAAATCCATAAATTGCAAATAAAAATTATATATTTCATTCCTTTCCTTTCAGATGTGCACGAAGTATTAAATCATTCAATATTCTAAGGCAGATAATGTAGCTATAACTAATTAGAGGTGACAACATGTGATAATATGTTGCACCGGTGTGTCGGGCACTTCTTGCCACATTGTTTTTAGGCAGAAGACCGACTGTTTAGAGTTCTTAGCCAACTCTGTGTTTCAAATTATGCAGGGTGATCGGAAAATAACTGTCAAAATTTTAAAGGCTGTATAGGGAACATAAACAAGCCTTTTTCGTCATGGAATGTGTGTTCAGAAATGGCGCTGGCATTCAAACGCTGGTGACCAAGAAAACTGAGAAAATACAATGAAAGACAGCGTTAAGCAGCAACAGATGGCGAGCAATTCCTGACACACATCCTAAGACAAAAAATGCTGTTTTTGATCCCCACTACTATCCTTTAAAAATTTTCTAGATAGTTTTCACACTAATATGATGTTCGATGGCGTAGAATTTTTTGCTGTCATTTCCTGGTCGATAAGACAACATTAAGCATTATTAAAAATTCAGCCTCAGATTTAAGCAGCCAAAATGCTGTCGTACAAAATTAACCACGCATAATATACAAGCAATTATCAAACTCACAACTCAGGAAGGTGCATGCATGCTAGCATTCGATTTATTTTTCAAAAAGAAGTATGGTAAATACCACCTTTATATAAGCTCAAGAAATTGAAAAGGAAAATTGAAATGCAACAATTATATTAACTATTTTGATTCTTCTTTCTTGTTATGATCATCAGAAAACAAGACAAACTGAAACACAAGTTAAGTATTTCAAGGACGTATTATAAAAAGTTAGGATTAATTGTCCTTGAATGCCTTTTCCTTATGCTTATATACATTAGCAGAAAAAATGTCCAAAGGGGCGAAATGCTGTTAAATATATTATGGAACTTTTGCATTTATTAAACAATAATTATGTAGCACAAATCCAAGATAACTTAAGATAAAGATCAGGAAAGAAACTGACCTTGAGAAGTCAATTAGAATTACATATACAGGGTGTACATAATTAAAATTTACCTACTCAGAGCTGTCTGTTAATAGAAACGATTCATTGGGAAAATATGAAATTTGGAATAGATTTAAATGAAGGAATACGAAATACATTTAGCAGAAGAAAAAATAAATATATTTCAAAAATGCACCCCAGAGAAATTTTTACCAGAGCAATTCTGATGAAATTTCGACATATATGCAAATTTTAGCAGCCACGTGATGTATCTGCTCGTGCACAATGAACATATTAAATAAAAAAAAAACTCAATGAATTTCATGCCAGTAGCATGCCTTTTGCACTGAAAATGTCGTGCAGTTTACAGGATCGTACTTTACTGCAATGTTAAAAATTTGTAGCAAACTGTCCAGGCATTCGACCGTTTTTATAGAAAACGGTTGCATAACCGTAATTTAACTCTGTTCTAACCATAATATATGAGCAATAATATGGTCAAAACAAAGTCAAAGTACGGGTTATATAACCGTTTTCTATAAAAACGGTCAAATGACTGGACAGTTTGCTGCAAATTTTTAACAATGTGGTGAAATTTTATCAAAATGGTGATTCTGCACTAGAAGCTTTTCGGAGATTTCGAGCTTTGAAAAACATTCGCAGAGGTGCAATGACTGCAAACGGAACTCACGGACAGTATCTCCGTCACGCCCTCAACATTTCCAAGAATTTGCTTCGCATGACTGTTGGACATGCTATTTTGTGATTTCAAACCAATAATGATCAACACATTGAAAAGTATTTGTCTTGATAAACCAATTCTACCGTGCTTAAACTTGTATTTTGATAAATTATAAAAATTTCAATAATACGCCTCTGGTGGCAATTTTTAAAATAAACTTTTTTTTTCTGCTAAATGTCTTTCGCATCTCTTTATTTAGACTTATACCAAATTTAATACTTTTCTGGTGAATATTTTCGACATCAATTTTGTACACCCAGTATACTATAGAAGCGGAAAAAAGGGCCGGAATTACACATGGACCTCATGCGTCTGGGTGGCGAAAATTGGCGGACAAAGACTGCCGATGAGAGTATTGTCGTTAATTTTGAAAATAAAACAAATATTTTTAAACAAAATTGATAGGCATTTACTATCACAAATAGAGGAAGAAGTTAACTATCAGAGAAGTGTTTCTTAGAATGCCTTTTACTATAAAGAATTGCCGTCAGATGGTCTCATTGAAATAAAATGTTTAGCATTTCAAATATTGGACATTTTATACGATAAAGTTTTAGAACTTATTGCATAATCCCTTGCGAAGTTAAGACATCTTAATTATCTTCTATGTGTCAGAGCTAACAAATGAAAGGAAAACAGTTATTGCGATTCGATTCTTTATGAAATTCGAAGTAAGAAAAAAAAAGTATTTTTGAAGGACAGTTCTCAAATTTTCAAAAAGACTGGCTTAGGTAAGAGTCAATTTTCCTTTACAATTCTTTTGACATATTAAAGATTTTTTTTTTAAATTACAATACGTACGTAATGAAGCAGATAAAAGTACTTTGCCGTACAGGTACTTTAACATATATTTTTTTTACAGAAATGTCATGTCCAGTTAAAAATAGGAATTTTTCGACGTCAGTGTAGTCCTTCATTAGCATTCTATTTTGCCTTTGTAGGCCCTTAGAAAGAACAATACATGAAAGACGGCATTGGGCTTATAGGTGCAACGGAAATCCGGCCTGGGCAAAGAGCCTCCCAATTTTATTAAAAATCTGAAGTTATTGATTACAATAAAAGTAAATGGCTGAAATGTCGGATAACGGCTTTAATGCTAACAAGGAAAGAGAAAAGGATTTACAGATCCAAACATCGAAAACTTAATTTCGTTTCTAATTAATGATAAAACAATATTGAAAATTACTAAAATAAATACGCAATTTTTCCAGTGATTGAAAACAATAGTTACTCTGTTGATAAAAAAGAAAAAATGTAATTGAAAATCATGTTTTAAGGCTGCTTGTCAGTCAGTAAACTTCCCGATTCCCGTCGCTAATGGTTAATCCTATGGGCGCATTATGCCTCCGTATCTCTCCTCGGGAAATTCATATTTTTTAACTTCTGTTTTCTGTGTTGTACAATTCTTAAAGCATGTCTCTTTTTTCCTTAGTTGTCAAAATATTTCTAAAATATGAGCTTCATTTATAATTTTATGTGTTAAAATCTTAGCAAAACTCAGTAAGATTTTAACACTTCACATAAAATTAAGTATATTTTAGAAAAATTTTGACAACTAAGAAAACAAGAGAGAACAAACAGTACACAGAAAACAGAAGTCAAAAAAATTAATTTCCCGAGGAGATATTTTAAATATACGAATGCATCCTACGGCGTCCATAGGATTAACATTAGCGAGGGGAATCGGGAAGTTCCCTGACGAGCAGCCTTAACCCTTTCCGGGCACAGTGGTCCCACTCCGAGCACACCTAATTTTAATTCCAAACTTGCATACGGCACCAAGAATATTTTAATAAAATTTTGTTTCTATAATGAAAGCTTAAAATTAGGAGTTCGCATTTTCTAAACAAGTCGTTTGGAAATTCCGGTGTCAGTCAGTAATCTCTCATTTTACGAACAGAATTTGTCTGTGCCGGAAAGGGTTAAGGAAGTTCATCCAATAATTACGTCATTCACATTTCATCGTTTTTAGATCCTCTCACTTTTCTTATGTCACATGTTTTCAAGTTCGTGTAACACCGCTTTTCCTACCAAGACGTCACATTTTTACACACACACAAAATAATAAAAATAAAAGCTGTATATTACCAGTTATCTACTGATATAAAAACCATAAAATTGAACAAGATCTTGCGTGCATTTATTTTAAGCTTTTGCGATTTAAAGGAAAAGGAAAAATATACATAATATTACTAGAGAGGGAAAAAAACCCCAAATTTTCTTATGAACGTGATTATGCAGCTTTCAAACAATGCCTACCTACACTTTTTATTATTTCAACACAATTATCCTGATTGGTAAAGATACCACTTGAAAGTTTTCCATCGGAGTGAAAAAAGTTTATAGGCTGAAAGTCGAACCCAGAATTTCTGGCTTTAAATTGCCAACGCACAGCCAATTCAGCTACCTGGACCAACACTCGGCTGACACAATTAACTCAGACAACCTTCTGACAATAACATCTGGTCTGTCATGTAGACAACTAAACAGAATAACAGGCAGGTAAAGGACGACGTTCAGTAAACGACGGTAACATAATCATACTGATTGGCAGAGATAACATACAAGTTACAATTTTCCCGAATTGTGATTTTTTTTTTCATATTTTAAATGTAATGTTACAACACGTTAATCCACCGTCTCCGCCTAACACACTGTGTCACACTTTGGGAACTTATCCTTCTTCTCTTGAAGTGTGATGGATTTAATAGATGATCCCTAAGCTATAATAAAGGTTAATGTCAAAAATATGGGAGCAGACACAGAACTGTTTAAATGTAATTAGAATTCTCAATTCTCCATGTTATAAATTATTCGGACATTTTACGTCCGCTCGTATATGAGGAACTAAATTTGACCTGTCAGCAAAAAAACCGGACAGTCCAGTACAGGACTGAATGGTTATCAATACTGTGTTCCAGTTCGTGAAATAATAAAAATAATATCGGATACTACGAAGCACAGATATTTTCACAGTGAAGGTTTCTAAGAAGACTCATTTAATTGACTGCTGAGACATGTTCATTTACTGTAGCCAAAGGAACATGTTATTTGGTTGAAATCAACAACAAAGTTTCTCATTCGTTCCAGACAAGTTTAGATTGATTTTAAAGGGTGAATCGGATCGTGTTCCGATATGGAAACCAATCATTATTTATTACCTGTTTAACATTAATGAAAGACACGGTTACGTTACAGAGAAGTTAAAGTTATGGTTGAGCGAGGATAATTTTTGGGCGGTCACACTGACCTCCTTGTGTGTTATGAAAAGTCTAGCTGTAAAATACAGAAATGAAATTTTTGTACGACGTTTTAGACTAACATGCTTATGCTACTGGCAATATTTTCATAGTAATAAACGATGAAGCCTTTAACATGTACGAATAGAAATGTAGAAATGCTTTAATGATTAAAGCAGTGTTTTTCAACCTTTTTTTAAAAAAGTATCTTACGGCACGCTTGATCCCGTTGTTTAAACTGACATGGCGCACCAAACCTAAAACTTTTCAAACACTTTCAACATAGTTCAAAGCGTTTATGATTTCGGTTTGTCAGGCCGTCTGTATCTGTCCATGCTCTAACTCGCGTAAATATACTCTGATTCTTATGCATTTGATATATGTCATTGAGGTTTACTGTGGCATGTTCGGTATTGAAAATAAAGAGTGGAGTATTTATTAGTTCGTTTACAGGGGCACTCAAAAGAATTTCGTTATACTTATTGTCTATGGGGGAAAATCGTTTAAAATGTGTTTTAATGATGTTACTTTATTTCAGACATTGAAATTGATACAGTACATATAACTGAGGTGCACTATAAGATGCTTACTGTAGAACACGGCGTGCACAGCATTCATTGTCCAATTACAGGCAAACACAAAAGAATTCGGTTACATTTCTATGTATGAGCGATAACTGCTGGAAGTACGTTTTCAGCTGTGGTATGAGTTTTTAAATTTAACTTTTTTTTTTTTTTTTTTTTGTGCATATTTCTTGCTGCATATAAATTCTATAGATCATATACAGGACTGCACAAATAATTCAAGTACCTTCCTGTTTATTGACAGAAAATGCTGAAAGGGGATTTTCAACTGTGTTCAGCGTTTCCTAACTTAAGTTTTTGCATACTATATAGTAGGGGGAACTTGGGATACTTGACCCATAGGGATACTTGACCCAAGGCATTTTTCTCAGAATTGGGAAAGTTTTGTAAGCTGGAAGTGGCATCACTTCTTTTCTTTCAGGTAGCTGACCATATGGTGAAAATAACAACTGAATCATTTCATAAGTTTTTAAACTATCAGACAAAATACATTTTCATGCTCCAAAAGTAATTTTTTTGTGCTGTAAACTCTGATGTTATAATTTTTTTGTTTAAAGGTAAGACTTTTTTAATTGGTCATTTGTTTTGTACATATTTTTAGCTACAATAACATGTATAATAGTATTAATTTACTTATTAGCAAATGGCTGCATTTTAAGGTTTTGTAGTAAATATGCAACTAGGGACACTTGACCCAAGTCACCTAGGGATACTTGACCCAAGGGATTAGTACTATTCAAATGTGTTTTATTTATTTATTTATGTTTTCGTATAGATGCCCCAAGAAAAGAGGGGGCTAAACCCAGAGAGAATATTCATTCTGGTATTTTGGAAAAATCTGTGGAAAAGGTTCTTGATGATGTCCTATATCATACAGTAGCCAAAGAATTTGGTCTCTGTAGAAACACTTAGGTATATCAGGAAAATCCAGAGATAGCAAACAACAAATTTTGTTCCATCATATAGTAAAGCAAAGCAAGTTTTTAATGAAAAAGGAAGAACTGTCCAACTATTTAGAAGTTATGGCTCGCATAAATCATTATTCACCAAGTTAACTTCGAAGATAGAATTAAAAGTTCTGTGTTTAAATATGACTTTATATTTGGAGTTTATTAAATTGTTATTTTCTTATTCTGGAACTTGTTTAGGCACAGGATGAACGTTCAGACTGCTAATATTTTGAACTTTCTACAATAAAAATTAAAATTGGTCATATTAATGCTTGGCCTATGTAATAAAAATTTAAAGTATTAATTTTGTTTGACAAAAATAAAAAAGTATTAACCTTAATGTTAATTTTGTTCTTATGTAAAAGTGTTTTGTTTGTAATTTTAAATCATACCCCAAATTTACCCAAATTTAAAGTTTTTGAATATTCATATTTTACTACCTTTACAATTAATACTTCGGAATAATAATAATAAATATTGTGCAATACTTCCTTAAGTTTATATAGACTGCACTTACACACCTATAAGTATCGTTTAAAAAAAATTAAAAATCCAAAACTAGCAACTGGGTCAAGTATCCCTAGTTTCCCCTATATATACAAATCTTTAGATCATTTACATGGCTTCACAAAAGAATTAGAATAGTTTTCCGGGTTATAGATGGTGATTGCTGAAATTTTGTTTGTGTGTTCCAAATTGTTTACTTAGGTAACATCTTTCACCTTATTAAACGGGAAGTTTTGTTACACTATTCTGCATGTGCTGGAAAACGATTCAGAATTATTGCCTAACGCAGGATTTTTCTTTCTTGTCAAATTTATCTAATAACACAGACAAAATCCTCCATCGCATCAAAATAAATGTAAAATATTTTGTTGTTTGTACTAAAAAAAATATATTTTTTTTTAAATATGAGACCGAATTCTCGAATTGGTATACTTTTAAATCTTTTTATCTAATTTATATTTTATCACCCCGCATCTTCTATTGCATCTTCTATTGCAATCCTTTTCTCCCGGACGAATATATATATTTTTTTCTCTGCAAGCTTTATTTTCATTTGAATTGAATAATTCAGCCTATTTTCATGATTTCTCCAACATACACTTGCTATAAAAGTATTCAAACACGGAAACAATTTTGCAATGAATGCAACTTCACAACTCTAAACCTCATTTAAAAATACATTTCAAATTTTGGAATGTTGCACTACATAATAATGAATAGAGGAATTTTTTTTTTTAAATTAGGTTAAAAAAAAAAAAAAAAAAACTAGTTGAAAAAAAAAAACTTTTCTTTGTTCATTATGACGTAATCACATGGTATACAGGAGTTTCCGTGTTGTAACACATTCATCATGTAAAATGCTATAGTTATAGCTCGGATGAATAAAATTTGCCCTGCAGTTCGTAGCCATGTCCAACAAATAAGAGTGAAATATGCCAGCCAGGATATCGTTGAGATAGCTCTGTAGGAAGAGCGTTGGCACGGCAAGCCAAAGTATCCAGGTTCAAGTCCTGGTCCCGGCATTTTTAGCTCTGTTGGAATAAATCTCAACTATGATACTCCAACCATTGAATATGAATATGTTGAACTATATGAGGGGATTAGAATGACAGTGGAGTAAGTAAAAATTTAGCGATTTGAGAAATGAGGGGGTTTAGTGAAAGTTGCCGTATCCCGTAGCATTAAGTCGTCCAACTAGTACTGCCATTTGGTGACTGCATAAGTGAACTATCACTTATTTCACTATCACACTGAACAGAAATTATACTTTCTTTGAAAATATGGTTATCTAGATTTTCCAAATTTTTGACTTATTTCACTGTCATTCTAACCCCCTCATATTTTAAATGAATAGTATTTCTGATGATTTGTGAAATCTCGATAAAACTTTACTGATAATTTTCACGGACACTTGAAGTCTTCTTACGGCGCACCAGTATGCCACAACACATACAGGTTAAGAACTACTAAGTCGAACAAACCCAAATGTTGTCTCAATTCTTCGGTTTTAATCCTTCCAAAAACTTTGGTTCAACATTAAAATAGAGGCTGGTGCTCAAAATATTAACCAGTTTTAAGTGTAATTTTAGTAAATTTCAGTAGCAAAAACAAAATTAATTTACAGAGATAACAATTACGGGTTCTTCATGATCGTTAAGGTTTCTTTCCAATAAGAATTTAACCCATATCTACTGGGAAAATCTGGGCATCTGACATTACTAACAAAATTAAGGAAAAGTCAGAGCGATTATCACAAATCTTATTACCACAAAAGACGTCATAGTGGTTGGCCTTTCTGCCTTTACCATATAAGAGAGCATATTGAACAAAAATAAATAAAACAGCGGAGTACAGAATGTCATTACGTGATAAGTCAGCAAGACAAATCTACTTTTTTTTTCTTTTCTTTCAGGGATTTTTCATTAAAAAATATAGTAGTAGCGTAATGATTTTTAACAGGAAACAAATACTACTGGAATTCATCGGAGGAAAAACAGGTAAAACTTCATTTGATAATTCATTATGAATGATTTCGAAATTAAATCAGGTGTCGATGCAGGGTTATTTTCTTGAGGCCCGTTTTGTGAACAATAAAAAGTTCTTTTTGTGAAATAATTTATATTTTTGTGAAAAGTAAAATTTTGTAACGAAAGATGAAATCCATTTAGTAAAATTCGAACTAAGCATTTATCAACAATAACTTCTTCAAGTCCTTCTGCTAAATTTTTCCCTTCTGGTGAACTTGTTTTGTTTGCAAGTTGCACATTTTAAAACATAACAAAATAAAAACATGATATATGAAAAACATAACGAAGAGTATATATTTTTATAGAATGGAATTTTGTGAAGGAGAATATTTTATTAAGAGGAATTTTGTGAAAAGACCTATTTTATTAAAAGGAATTTTGTGAAAGGCCCTTAAATAGGCCCCAAATTTTATCTGGATCGACTCCTGTCAATGTTGGTAAGGTCAAGAATATATCTCTCTTAACTCTTTGAGGCAAAAGTAATTGTGTTTTTGTATTGTTGAATTCACGTCATAATTTTCGAAAATTTTATTTGAGAACAAGAAAATGCAATTTTACATTTTTTTTAAATCAAAGTTAATAAAAAAATTTTGTTAAAAAATTCTGGTACAAATCTTGATTAAAAGTAGGGGAAATAATAGATATATATATCCCCCTGACCTTCAAAGAGTTAAATTATACGAACGAATTTAAACAGCAGCGATTTTAGTAGCAGCAAATTTATCTTACAATTGTATTTGAAGAACAGAGTTCGGAGTAAAAAATATGGTTAATATGGGTTTTCACACTTACTAAAGACATGGGAACTTTAAAAAGTATCTTTTTAAATGAATTCAATAATTAATTAACTGCCATTAGAAATTTGACAAAAAATCATGACCCGCAGTCCCAAATTGCATTATTAATTTAGGGTACTATAGCTACAAACAACTAATGTTATATTTCTAAAATAAATTTCAAAACACGTAAACATAACTCAATGATGCATGTTTCCGAGGAGGTATATTGGGACATTGTCAACAAAACCTCCTCTTTCTCAAGATGTACATGGAACTGCGAGATCTGATTAGCGATGCGGTGCAAACCATTTATGAGAAAACAGTTGAAATAAGACTGGGTGGAGCACTTGTTTGAAGAAAAACGAAGGATGTTCGTTCACTTTGAGCATTTGAGAGTTAAATTTATGATAGTTATTGATATTTACCAATATTTGCCATTACTCCCATAGGGTAGCATTTGACTTTGGTTTAGAATCATTTTCACTCATTGAGAAAATGTCAGAGAGTAAAAATACTTAAGATATGCGTACATTTTAAGGTCTGAATTAAATCAATATTTAAACTAACTATGAGACATTAGACAGACTTGAATACATTTAAAAACAATTAAATTAACACATATACTAAAAAATATTCACACAGTATTTTTACGCAGTAAAAAAACTCATCAATAATTTTTGTAAAATTTCAAAATATTTGACAACATTAAAGTTGGAATCTGAACATCCTACAAAATACTTTCTTGAATACAGAGTTATGAAATTGTTACTACATAATTTCATTTAACTTTGTTCACGCATGTAAAGGTGGAATTTTGCAATACCATTTTCACCCACTTCTTGATGTTGTAGAGTTCTAGAAATTGTACACAATTGTGTCTTCCCGATGGCATTACAATATTTTCATCTTTTCCGAATTTAATTAAATTATGATTATATGTTGAAAAATTTTTGGGAATGCTGAATTAGTTTAAATAATGCCTTTTCTTTCCTGTTGCCATATCATGAAAAAACACCTGAACAAAAATTATTTTTTAAAAATAAATTCACTAGTTCGTGTTTTCAACCAAGCATAAACAAAAGCGGTGAATTTTCCATAATCAAAGGATCACGCCAAATGAATGTATTGCTACGGGAATGTTTTGGAACAACATGAATTGCAGTCATGAAATTAGGCGTGATTTTTAAGGTAAAAATTGAATGCTTATAAAAGCGTGTTTTATTGTTTTTATCATCATTTACTTTTATGTTTATCAAATATAAACATCTTCCAATGATAGCCTTTAGCTAATTTGTATCTGAGAGTAAACACAGAATAATGCATTATTTATGTTTCCAGGATATAGGAAATACTTATAATCGGACTGACATTTACTTTGACTACAGCATGCGAGGCCTTTCAACTCAAATATATAATTTTTAGACCTAATGCCAACAATATTCGACGAAATAACACATCTTTACTAATAATTATGATTATGAAGCTCCTCTGAAGAATCCATAAGATATTCATAGTTTCTTACTTTTGTATTTACAATTTCCTGATGTATTCATTTTTTGTATTATCTTTTCCATTTAATTTAACACATTTTAATTATATGATTAAAATGAAATCACATGTGTAAAAATAAATAGAAAAGAAAGTGTAAAAAATTTAACCACATGAGAGTTAAAATTCAAAAACAAGAAACTGTGAATGTGCTATGGATTTCTTCTGGGGAGTTTGAACGGATAATTCATATTAAAGCTGTTATTTCATCGAATATTGTCAACATGACGTCCAAAAATAACAATATTAAGCTCCTTATAACATATCGAAAAAACCCAGGACAATTGAAATATCCAATAAATAAATTCAACTGTAATATATTAAAAAATAAATAAATAAAAGTAACAAAAACAACTCACCAAGAAATTAAAATTGACATAGATGCATTGAATATGTATGGGATTATATCTTATTTTGACAGTTTAAGAATAAATTATAAAATGTTCAAATAGTCTTGAAATGTACAATTTAAATCTATATTTTTACCGACTGTGACAAACCCACTCGGGTGGATTTGTTATTTATGTTAACAAGCTATGAATCAAACTCAATTGTAAGAATAATTGCAAGTGAAAGCATACCCATAATAATAATTTTTTTTTTCGTGATAGCAAGGTGTAAAATAAAAAAGCTTATTATTTACATAAATAATTTAACTACTATAAAAGTATTCTATTTGAATTAAATTATTTGCAATAGATTCATTAATAATAAATTAAACTTACCGACTGTGTTTTTGAGCTACTTTTTGACATACCGTTCTTATTATCTGAAAGAAAATACAAGAACATTTTACAACCAAAGTTTAAAATCATGCAGTTTACATTTAACATGCTTATTTTATTTAACACAAGTTGAAATGACAAAGGCAAAACAATAAAACGAAATCCTAACTTATTGAAGTTGTTGATAATTAGAAAAAAAAAAACCGAATTCATCCATAATCATTTAGAAATCATAAGGGCTGGATAGGTTTTTAAAACGACTTTGTATTGTTTATACAATCAGTATAGCGGACTGGCCAGGTTGTTAGCGTACCAGATGGCAAGTGGTCACCCCCCCCCCCCCTCCCCAGACAGAGAGAGAGAGAGAGAGAGAGATTTTAAAATACAATTCTAACACTTGCTTAGTGTTGTTGCCAGGTGTACCCATTTACGCGGGACATCCCCATTTTAGGGAGTTTCAAGGCCTGGAGTTACAGTCTGCGCGGGCAGGGCCCTCGCTAAGGGGGGCGACGGGGAGGAGCCTCCCCCACCAAACGTTCCCGAATACTGTTACACTTGGCAAATTTAAAAACTTTTAGTTGGCAAATTGGTTTAAAACTTTAATAAAAACTATACTTTCTATTTCTGATAGATTTGGCAAAAGTTGTAAATCTAATTGGGAATATTATTAAACTTTTTACAAATAAGAACTATATTACATTTTCTAATTGTGGTAACTTGGTAAAATTATAAAACTAGTTGGCAAACTTGTTGAATTGGCGAAAACTATTTATTTTTGCTTCTCAATGAGTTGACAAATACTGAAATTTGACTTGGCAAATTAAGGTCCTCTCCCCCCTCAATAAAAAGTGTCAGCGATGGCCCTGTGCGCGGGACGCCAAAAGTCCCAATTTTTCAGAGTGCACAGTTTCTTTTAAATACCTTTTCGTACCATGTTATTAATTCGTTACTTTGCATCGAGTAAAACTTAATACAGTAAAATCCGTGAAAAAAAAAATCTATCTATAAAGGATTTTTTTAAAAACTCGGCAAAAATACCGTACAAATTAACCTGCTAAGACAGAATATGTTTCGATCCCTATCGATTCTGTTTTTACAGGCTATATTGTATTTTGTTAAATTAATAATTGACAAAATACATTCAGGGCCCTACGGGTTTTCCGCCCGTAGAGCCGTGAATTTGTTGCAGTTAACCGTTCAGGGGTGCCCAGAGAGGGGTTTGGTGACGCAAAGTGCGTCATAAAATTTATTTTCGGGGGGGAATTTAGAGAAAAAGTACATTTTGGGGGGGATTTTTAAATTCTTAATTTTTGCTTCTGTTTTTTTTTTTTTTTACTATTAAAAAAAATTGATTTTTTTTTTAATATCACATGTAACTTTTTTTCAACATTCAGTTTCAGAAACGGTCCTGTTTTTTTCATTCTTTAAATTCTAGATAAGGGCAATAAGAACCCATTCTGCATCTTGCTATCTTTGAAGGTGCGGTAATAAAAATAAATACTTAGAATACAGGTGGGAAAATGTTTAACACATGCTGAAAAGCAATTACGACCACAAGATGTGATAAAAGGAATAGTTTTCCAGAAGCATCTTAAGTAATTTATTATCTTATTTGACAGGGTTGTATCCTACGGTCCGAGTGCAAAAATATATTCTTGATGGGTGGGATAAGAAAGAACAACAAAATAAGCATTTCAGAGGAAGAGACAACGCTAAAATAAATTACTTGACCATTTTCAGAAAACTAGAATTTTAGTGATGTTAGAAGAGTAGTATTGTATGTTATTAAAACAGTATAAGGTAAACAACCTGTACAGAGAAAAAGACTTCAAGCCATTAATTATTTTAGGGGGAAGGGGGGAATTTAAAGAAAAATTAGATTTTTTGGGGGGTGAGGGGGAGGAGGATTAATTACTAGGTAATAAGACTGAAAAATTATAGTGTGAAAGAAAAACATATACAGAATACAGGGGCTTACAATAGATATAGGACTATGTTTTAATGGTACAGTATCTGCCATTTTATAAGAATCGGTACTTGTAAGAGCATATTGTATGTTGTTAAAGCAGTGTATAAGGCAACAACTTGTACTGAAATAAACGCTTCAATCCACAGTTTATTTTAGGGGGGGGGGGGGTGATTTAGAGATTTTTTTTCGGGGGGGGGAGGAGATTAAACTGTATGACTAGGTAGTATAAAAAATAAGATAGGGAAATCTTAAACAAGGGCGTATGTACATGTAAATATACATACACCTTTGATATAAATTACTCGTCTTTAATATTTTAGTCTTCTTAAAACGATATGCAATCTTTGTATTTAGGATTGATTTTGTAATAATTTAAAAGATTTTTCTTTTAAATACTTGTAAGTAAATATTTATTTTCATAAAAAGTAGCTTTATTTATTAAAATATTTGACTTTTAGTAGATAATTTAAATTACATAAAAGTTATTGGTGTTTACTACAGGATAGCAACAAATAAAATATTTCAGCTTTTATGCAGAATTTTTTTGCAATTACTTACTCCTACAACTTATAGGAAGTGAAATAAGCAAGTTTCTTAATAAACTATGGTCTTAATAAACTATATAACCCAGTTTTGCATTCATGCAGCCAAATATGTGAAAAACAATGCTTTAAATTTTGTCAGATAATTCTAAAGACATCTAGTCTTCTCTGTCAAAGAGATGTTAAAAAGGTTTAATCAAGAGTTTAATAATTTTTCTCAATATATGACAACTTTAGTGGCTTAAAAATTTCATTTTTTAAACTTGTAGCTCGCATTTCTGAATATACTTTTTCCAACATAATAATGTATTTCAGATTGGTATATTCTTTTACGCAAACTAATGAAAAAATATGGTTTTCATATGTTAAACTGCATAGTCTGCGGAAAAAAAAAGTTTATTATTATTTGAATTTACTTCCACTTGTTTTTAAACGTTTATCAAATTTGTTTTATAGAATTGTTCTCCTTTCCATTTTTTCTAGAATACGTTTTCTATATTTGTTAACACACAGTGTGTTTTTTCCAAACATCGACCAATAGATAATTTTTTAATCGTTAGTTTTAGGCATATAGTTCCAATTGCAAAAATATTTAAAATTAGCTAAATAGGGGAAACTTGGGAGAGTTGATCCCTAGGAAGACTTGATCCTTAGGTCTAAAACCAGGGAAAAAGTGCAATTAAGTCTCTGAAACCGACAACACTAATAAAGTGATTCCTTATCAACAGATCTGACAACAGAATTTCATTCACCCATTTTTATTTTTGTTGTAAGAAAAAAATATCTGATTTCTTACAATCAAACTTCTTTTTCAGTAGGTAGTTTATGTTTCTTATTTTTTGCTAAATATAACTAAATTACTTAAGTTGATTGGCATAATTTACTAACATTCCTTACTGCTTAAATGTCATTATTTAAATCCAATACAGTTTCTTTACTTTTGATTTAACAATTATTTTTCCAACACATGCACATTAGGGACACTTGATCCCCATTAAATGGGGATCAAGTGTCCCCAAAGTTAAGCTGAATTACTGTTAAATTTTATTAACCCCTAATTGTGACTTTCAAGACACATTTAGAGAATATCAATATTATTTAGACTATGGTTACCTTGATTTTGGATGGTTGACAAAGATAGAAAGTTACCATATAGCTGCACATGATGGTTAGCAAGCACATGGTGACTGTGCAAGGTTTGTTTTGTGGTTACTTTTGGATTCTTTTTAAGTCAGAAACCTATTTATAAATTAGAAACGTATAATTCCATTTAATATGTGTTATGTAACCAAGTCTTAAACACTCTATGTCCATATATATATATTGAGCTAAAAATTTAATTTGTGCAATAGAGGTTCATTTTATTGCAGTGATTAAGAACTCTGTGTTTATCTTTACTTTTTACAGTCATGCCACGTATTTATAAACCTAAAGATGTGTTCAACCCCAAAAAAGCATCAATGTTGCAGACTTACAGGAAACAATGAAGGCTGTAATAGATGGATCCAGTTTTAAAAATGCAGCAAAATCCATTCATATTAATGTGATGACTTTAAAACGTTATGCGGGAAATCAAGAAAGGGACATTTCTTATGAATCAAATTATAAGCACTCCCAAATATTTTCAGTTAACAATGATCTTTTGTGTGTATATTTTAAAACATCAGGTAAATTATATCATGGACTTACTCCTATACACACTAATTATCCTGCTCAAATAATAACAATTTATCGAATTTCTGAATTGAACGGAATTGCCTATCCTAAAGCCAAGATGCCAACTAACATAATAAATGGATTTAAAATCACTGGCATATATCCCTTAAACAGGACTATTTTTTCTAAAGATGATTTTTTATCATCTTTCGTCACAGATCAACCATTAACCCCAACAAGCAGTAATACAATTACAGTTAAACCAAACATAGTGACTCCAGAAGACATACAAGCCTTCCCTAAAGTTTAATTACCCAAAACGGGAAAATAAAAAATCTTCAAAAATTTTGACAAGCACACCAACTAAAAGACAGATTGAAGAAGAAATACAAGATCGCCGACTGAATAAAAAAAAAAATCAAGAAAAACTCATTTCATCTCAAGAAAGAAAAGTAAAAACATTAAAAATGAAAGCCCCGAATCTTCAGAAAGTGAGAGCAGTTGTAGCTTTCATGATTCAACCGAGCCAGATTCACTTGATGAACATTCTGATGAAATCATCAAAGATCCACAAAATTTGTCATTGATGAAAGTGACTTTGCCACTGTGCGATTTATAGGAAATAAGAAAATTAGTCATTTCGAACAATTGTAAAGAAGATTTCATCATCTGAATGCAAAATCAATTTTCTAAGAAAAAGAGGACTTAATTCTGACCAACTTATTTATCCAGAAAATGTTTACATTAGTGTTGTGGGTAATGACGAACATTGTCAAAAAAGTACGTAAACCAGTCATGCTGGGTGGAACTCTTTAAACTGCAACAATTTTAACATTTACGTTTGACTTTTAAAGCTTTGAAAATGTTTTTTGATCATTAATTTTAGCAATAATAATCATTCATATGGAAAACAGTGATTTTTACCAAATGTAAAATTTTTAGTGTGTTTTTCTCCCTTTTTTACATGTTAGTCAACAATAAATTTGATTTCTACAACTTAATTTGAATCATTTCAATGCATCTGTTTCAAGGATCAAGTCTCCCTTGGAAAGGGATCAAGTCTCCCTGTAAGTAGGGAGACTTGATCCTTTTTTTCTTTTTTGGAAAATAATTTAAATTTATTTTAAAAATGTTTTTTCAAAAATATAAAAATTACTACAACATTAAAGACACACAAGCCTTTAATAATAACTAGAAACATTTTTTTAAAAATTTTGTTTTTTTCCAAAATAAAAATTAAAAACTGAAAAAGGGATCAAGTCTCCCCTAATTATGTTAGACACTATTTGGATAAAAAAAATCAATTCTGATGAATAAGTTATAAAAATTAACATTTTATACAGCCAACAGGTCCTATAAGTTATATTTGGTAAAACAATCCTGAAGCTCTGATATACCAAATGAAAAAAAAATCATTTTTGTACATTTTTTCATTTTTTAAAATTTAGAAATTTTTCGCTTTTAACATGGTGCCCGAAGTGATGTGCGGTTAGATTAAAATCGTACATTATTTCAGGCGCTGTGTTAAGTGCCAAATTTTTCCAAATTTGAAACTCGGTAACTCGTACTAAAATGATTTTTCCCCCCGCATGTCAGAGTATGAGGACTGTTTCACTAAATATAACTTATAGTATCTAGTGACATATAAAAAGTTAACGTCTTCAAAAATGCATTTTTTGATCCAAACGGTGTATAACATAATCCTTCAGCTAATTTTAAATATTTTTGAAATTGAAATTGTTTATCAAAGACTAACGATTCAGAAATCATCTATTAGTTAATGCTTAGAAGGGTCATATTTTATATTTTTTATAACATGTGTAGATAAAATTTTTGATAGAAAAAATTTCTTTAAGTTTATATTGTATTTATTTATTTGTTATTAAATTATTTTAAAATAAACCATTAAGTGAAATGTATCGAGCTATCATACTGATCTCGAGAAACAAGTACTGCCTTGCAAGAGTGATCCTCATGTCCTGCGGAAAGCAAGGCACAAGCACTGATGTTGGGATGAAATTAAATTTTCATATCCTCCGGCTAACGAGCAAATGGGCAAAATTATGATGTTGTTTTCTTTGTATTTTATCTTAAATGCTAAAAAGAATTGATTTTTCGAAAAAAAAAATTATTATGTATATGAATGTAATCATTAAGAGTATTAATCATTAATACTGCATTATATCTGTAGAGTTATATTAATTGAAATAATGCTTGTATTGCAGTGAAAACTGGAGCTTAGTGAATGTATTAACATGGGCTTGTCAGTCAGGACTTATAAATATGGAAACAGATTGCTTATAATAAAATATAGATCTTCATTATTCATTACGCTCTTAAAAATTTTATTTCATGTTTGTGTGATAGTACGTAAGAATACTATTATTAAATTATCAGTAGAATATATTTTACAATTGATGTTCTGTTTAGGGGGGGGGGGGGGGTCAATATTAATGTATGAAGATTTTTTTTTTTTTGGGGGGGGGGATTTGCGTCATTAGGTTTAGGGGGGATGGTCACCACTGTAACCGTTTACCGGCCAACGTTCTACGTTCCAGAAATGGAACACATCAGCTTCGTGATACTCTAATTGTTTAAGTATTTGTTAAATCTATTTGAAATTTTAAATGTATCTTTTGGAAGGCATGTTCTAAGATTACGGTAAAGTATTATTTAATAATTCCTGTAATTTCAACGGGTCGAACATATACTATCCCTGATGAAGAAATTCAACAAACTATTAAAAAGGCATTCCGTTAAATCATCAGACTGAAAAAAGAATAAAGTATCCACCATAAGATTGTTTAACTTTTTTAAATGTATAGTAGCTTGATAAACCAAGTACCTATTTTTACTTACCCATCATACGTAGTATAGGGTAAGTCTTGTAATCGTTTTGAAAATCGAAAAAAAATTTTTGACGGATTTACACGTTTCAGACACTGGAGATTCCAAAAAACAAATTTTTAGAAAAACATTTTTGCCGTCCGTCTGTGTGTGTGTGTGTCTGTGTGTCTGTAAACGCTCTATCTCCCGAAAAAATTGAGATAGACACTTGCAATTTGGTATGTACTTAGTATGTAATAATGGGAAGAAGCCTATTTCATTTCAATAACCTCGATTAACCGGAACTATTTTTTTCGGACTCTCAAAATATTCGTTCTGATAAAAGGTATATAAAAATTTTCGAAATTGTTTATTTTAAGAAATGAATATAAAAAACAATAAAAAAACATAAATTTTGCATAAAGCATGAAGTCGATCGGATAGTTAGTTGCTGAGATATTTGTAATCCTATTTTCCACACTCTTCGATTTTTCATGACCCTGTATTTCATCCAAATTTCACTTCAAAGATATATTTTAATTGGAAATTTGACGCTTAATCAGATGCAACAAACCGCTAGTTAATAGGATTATTATTTTTGGAGTTATAAGGAAAAACCTCTTTCAAGCAATTCAGTAATCGAGCCTATAAAGTTATGACGTCATCAAGCCACGATTTTATCTGAATTGCTATGCATTTTATAAGTAGTTTACACATTTTTGTTTTAATATTTTACATTATGCATATCCATGATGGGTAAGTATTACGGTGGCCCCCAACGACTAGTTTTTTAATGTGACAATATATTGCCTTACTTGCACTGCCATTTTAAAATGACTTTTAGTAAGTACATTTCTATTATTTTTTAATTTATGATAGTATTAAGTAGCCCAAATGTTATTGAAATGTGAAGAAATCAGGTTGAAATGTTACACATTTTGCATTGATTTGACACAGAATGATAATATTGAATTTATAAAACTATAAATTTGCATTTCTTGCAGCATTACTTCAATGTTTGAATGCTCGTAAGCAGGGGAATCATAAAAATGCTTTGATATATTGTGGAACTCCACAGTATTTCTATTTTAGAGTTTAAAAAATTTAATTTATTTTCTTTAGAGGGGTGGGGGGGGGGGGGGAGTCTGAATTCGTAGCATAATAGGAAAAATGTATTAAGAAATAGTTCCCAATGTCAGTACTTTTTTGCTTTATGTATAAAATTATTTTTTCTATTTAAAATATAGCAAATATGACTCATTTCAACCCCTCTCCCAAGAAAAAAAAAAAAAAAAACATGTTTGTGAACTTTGCAATAAAAAAAGATTGTCAGTAAAAAAAAAATGATAATAATAAAGATATGGTATGTAGGTAAGAGTTGGTCTTCAAATTAAGACAAGCAGATTGCATTTTAATTTATAACTCAGTATCCCATAGTTGTCTCAAAATGGTATGTTCAGATATTATAGAAAATAAGTATAAGAGTAACATTTTTTTTTTTTTTTTTTCAAAAAATAAAATAACATGTCCGATTTTGAAATATAAAAGGTCAAATTGTTTGACCTTGAAATTAAAAATTACATAAATATATGCATGTGATATATCATATGAAATCCCAATTCAAACACTTTCTAACGACATCAAAAGTAAGTCTCTGTGACAATTAGGGAACAAAATAGGCTTTTTTGTGTTGCATGAAATGCAAAAATTTGTGTTTTTAGTATATCTTTCAAGCTAATTATCTCAGAAACCAAGCGAGATTGAGATTTATCACTAGGTATTTATTCATTTCTTTATGAAACTAACATTTGAGTTAAATATAAAATTCTGAGGAAGTCAGAATTTTAACTGTGTTGATTTGACATGGAATGATGACCCAATTGTTTGTGGTTCCAAATTTGGTGCTTGTTGAAATGTAATAAAAAACGTACATGTAGTAGGCTGAGTTTTTTGCTCTGTCTGTGTCTTTAGAAATCAAATGTGTGTGTTGTGATGATACGAGTAATTATTACATTGCGTATTTTTTTAAAGCCATAAATGAATGATTTATCTTCTTTTCTTTTTGTTTAATGCTCCTTTGAATGCCAGTGTTCATCATGCTTTGATTTTTTTTGATTCAGATGCTGAAGGTGAACCTGAAATTGATATTTTACTACCTAACGATAGAACGTTGAAAAAATTGATGAAAATCAAATGGATATCAGATATCCAGATGATGTATGTGGTAAGTTAGATGTTCTATTCCACAGGTAGAACATACCTCTGTCTCTTTTTAATAACAGCCCAAAAGTTTTCACACAAGCTTAGAATTAATCTAAATTACCAACATAAAAATTTCAAATGAATCTGACAAGTAGTTGATGGTGTAGCGGGTAAGAGGTTAAGACACGATTCCGTTATAGACAGGTTCAGTTTTCACTTACTGTATTGTTATGTCCCTCTTTTTTCTGCCTCCTTGTCCCGCTTTTCTGTGACAGCGGACCTGATACTTGCTTCATTTATATCAGAGCATCTCGTTGACGTTTACTGTTGTGATAGCTTCCTGATATACCCGTAGATTGAATAGATTCAGGGATGGGATTGTTTGAAATACATGTTTAAATTTACAAATGATTTTTCTTGGATCTTATTTCTTAGCGGAAATTCACGAATGTTATGATTTTCTGCTGTATATGTGTATGTTATATAAAAATTTATTTAACAAAATATCCTTCCATTTTATTCGCATTATTATTTTAAAATTAATCTAACTTCTGTCATAGTCAGTATTTCCTTAATTCTTAATAATATCTATTCCTATTTAAAGTCCTTTTAAAAGTAAATATCCGTATATTAATAATTATTTTATTCCAAATCTTAATCTAAATTTTAAGATCATTCGTAACTTTTATCAGTTCCCCAATCTATAAAATTCTGAGACGCGTTCTCATTTCGAATGTTTTTTAAAAGCCATTTTCTTCTTCTTCTTCTTATTATTATTATTATTGCTCTGAATTTTTCGCGCGCTTGGGATTTTAACTTCTAAATTGGTCCGCACCCAAGTAAGGGGATTCTTTAATGTTTTAACCTCGCCCTCTAGCCTCATTCGTTGGGCTGGAGCTAGCTTCTCACTCATTGGGTTGAGCGCTCGTGACGTAATTCTGTGTATGTTTCCGCGGAGAGATCAAAACTGGCCCGCGCCGGTCGGAGCGGCAGATTTTTGACGTTTTCGGAAGCTAAACAAGTATGTGTATGGTATTTGTATGACCGTAGAATATTCAACTGGCCCAATAACATCTTAATTCAATGAAATGAAGCAACGTTAGCCCGAGGGCTATAAGTTTTAGACCCTTTGGGAATCGTTTATATGTTGTTCGTCTTCTAATAAAATTATTTGTCTGGAGATTGGCTGGATTTACTGGAGAAATTCTGTGATCTCATTTCATTGCCTTACTACTTCGCCATACTCGCTAAATTCGACTGCAACTTGCTATATCATTGAAGGACTGCCATCTTTTCATCGAATAGTATTCATCGTAATATCTCAACCTCGTCAAAATGCTACATGTATATATACTTTTTTTAATAGTTTCAACTTTTGGTTATTACATATATGGTAAATAAAAAGCATAAATGTGTGTTAGTAAACGCAAACAGCTCCACGAAGTAGGAAGACTGAAGGTCAATGTAACGAAGCCGTGGTGAACTTGTTACATGCTTGCCATAAAAACAACTATTAACAAATTAATCAATATTGAAATGAATAATCATGAATTTTCTCAAGGAAAATATTGTTCTATTCAGGTTTATTCAACACACGATAAGACATATACTGACCAATTTAGCATTATTATTCGGCATGTGCTTACAGGCATTATCTGGAAAGCTCATGCTTTTATTTGTGCCAGTAATGATAGTTTAGGACAGATGCTTTTTGATCATTTGATGGAATCTTAAGGCCTTTCTCAAATCCAAAAGAACTATTTTGACATATTTCTGAATTCATTTTTGTTATACGCATGAAATTAACTGGCGTTCTTATTGAGAAACTATCTAATCGATTGTTTTTTTTTTTTTTTTTTTTTTTTCATTTTTGGGTAAACGCAGAAGATTTTTCAGAAAATACTGCTAAAGTTGGTGTTTTGAACCTAATTTCCGGACGCGACAGTGCGGGAAAGAAACTCCTGTCATGACGCGACAACAATAGCATATAACTTAGATAAAGTAATTTATTTGTTAAAAAATAGAAAACACCATTTGATTCCGAATCGCTTCAATTTTATGCCTTTATTCTTAAAAATGAGTCAGAAAATGTGTCAATTCGTTTCGCGTTGTTGAGCAGGTAATTTGAGAACCGCCTGAAAATTATGTTTATTTGATAACACGGAAAGCCTTGCAAGCTACCATCGGCGATATAATCTGTACTAATAGTATAAAGAAAAAACGCTTGTTTGTTTATAGGGGTAATCTCTGGAACTGTTAAACTACTTTAAAAAATAATGGTGTTAAAATGATGTTGCTTCAACATGGGATGTATTTTATGTCGGTACCAAATTTGCGGCACTTGCCCGTCATGTGTACTAACGACTTTAGCATCCAACAGACTTCATAACCAAACCAATAATTATTTTTTTTAATTTTATAATCATCTGCATACGATCAGTTGCCAAGTATAATGTGAGAGCACATTTTCAAAGCTGAAAATAATAAAAACCATGTTAAGAAATCCATTGTCTGAGGTGAATGCCTGCATGGCTATACTGTACTTGCCCTTAAAGTGGTTCTCTAATCCAAACAGGTACTTTCTGACGCAGTTTTCAATTACATTTTCTTCGCAAACGCATGAAATTGGCAGTTGATTTTATTCAAATACTATGTAATCGAACAGGTTTTCATTTTTCGGTAAAAGCAGAATATCTTTCAGAATATGCTGTCAAAGTTGGCATTTTGAACCGAATTTCCGGACGCGACATTGCAGGAAAGAAGAAAAAACTGCCGTCCTGAGGCAACAATCGCTTATAACTGAAGATGCAATTCATTTATTGGAAAATGAAACAAACAAACATAAACTTCCATTACGAATCACTTCAATAATCATGCCTGCAAGTATTACACTTTTATGTTTAAAAATGCGTAGAAAAATTTTGCGTTGTTGAGCGGGGAAAAATATTTTTTTCGAGAACAGTCTTTTAATATAGAGGAGTGCGTGTAAAAAACTGCTGCACCTTCGAGTTCTCTGTTAATGCTTTCAAATAAGACGCATTCTTTAAAAATATTGAAATTGATTGGACTTTTAAATTTAGAGAGTTAATGATATTCCCATAATTTCTGATTTAAAATATACTATTTTAAGACAAAAAATACACAATTTTTATGCACTTTAGAAGGCAACAAAATCACAGAATAAATATACTTATATAAAGCTTTAAAAAGTATAAATTTTAAAGTTATAAAAGTTCCGTTATAAAATTTGGTCACCCTAAGTATAGTTCCAGAATTTAAATAACATTCAACCAAAAGTTATTTAGAATTTAATTACAAAATTCCGTATTTACATTTAGTGTCTGGGTATATTGCAAGTAACATGTATAGTATATGCATACTGTATTTTTTTATTATTTAATTTAATTTAATTTTATTTTATTTATTTATTTATTTTTTTTGCAAAATTTATAATTACACCTTTTGATTTCTGCTCATGCATTATTAAAAAAAAAAATTAGTTATAAAGATTAAATAATAGAACTGTAGATAAGTATAGCCCCCCCCCCTCCCTCCTTTTTTTTTGTCTCCTGGTAACATATATTTTCAGACCCAGTTTGCCAATGTATACAATAGTTAAATATACACATATGTGGACGGTTACTAATTGCGTTGAATTGACTATTGAATTGGTCAAAAATCAATAAAAGTTAATATAACTATAAAAATATGTATATATCGGAGTATGTGCCTATTGTTATTTGAAGAATATTTTAATTTTTTTTTAAGTACAAAAGAATTCACACAATTTCAATGTAGTTGAAAGGATATCTTTTATTAAACTGCTCTAATCGAATACACACAAACCAAAGCAATCTTTATCTGCAAATCGATTTTGACATAAAAATATTTCGTTTCACTTTAATATTGTTTATTTTTTAATTCTAAAAAGGTATTGTGATCGCAAATAATGGTAATTTTTATATTAAAGCAAACGTACACACATGTGTCAATATCCCTCAAAAACTCCTAACATCCTTTAAAAATAAATAAATAAATAGAAAAATAAAAGTGCAAAGTGAAAAAAAGCAGGAAGCTTGTTTTGAAATTTCGTAAGCGAAAACCGTGCATAAACAGCTAAAATACGAAGGATCTCAAGACGAAAAGAATAAAATACTAAGTCGGATAAAAAGGATTTATCTTTTTAAGTATAGCTAAGGAAGCAAACAAGTAGTAATCGACATCATATCCAATCATTACAGAAACTTTAAAACCCAAAATTTTCGTAATAACAAACTTTCCTAACATAATTTACATAATACGTATAATTTAAACTATTAGCGTTATTTAAAAAAAAAAAAAAAAAAAAAAAAAAAAGTCATAACATTATTCAATACAATTTTTTTACCTTTTTATATGTCTACCTATTATTTTGAAATATCAAAATCAGTTATTGAAAAGAAAAGTAAACATGTCTATGTTAGCTTTAAAGAAAATTATTAAAGTAAATTTACAATTAAAATAAAACAAATTGATCCATGAATTAATACTAATAACTGCTTAAAAGCAATGATGTTTCGTCTTATTTAAAAAAATAATAATAAAAAAAAATCGACAAATATTTCTAAGAGTTTGTGATAATAATTGACACGTTAAATAAACTCGGAGACAAAAAGAACCAACTGTGAACAATTATACCATAGAATAGCGCTTTCCAACCTTTTTTTCTTACTTAGCATTACTTGAACCTATAATTAAACGTATGTGGCACACTTTAATTATACGATAATAAGAGAAAAAAAATGGATAGAAACAAACAAAATATATCATCTAAATGAACCAATATGAAAAACAAAACAATTTATTATATTTATAATAAAAATTTATCAATGTTCTTTAAAAATTTGTAAAAATTAGTATTTTACTTGTAAAATTTCAATATTGTATATTTTTACTTTTGCTTTAGACCAAACTTGAATGCACTGATTCACAGAGAGTCTTGAATTACCTTTGCCTGTATAATCAACCATGTGTTTTCCCCTAAAGGAATCAACTACAAATAAAGATGAAAAAAAGAAGAAAAAGACTGCAAAGGTCTTACGCAACTGATTAACCTTCCTTGAAGCACCAATTTTCAAGAATAAAATTATTTTTAATTTTAAAAAAATCTGGATAGGTTTGAAAGTAAAAACAGGACGATCTCCTACGACAGTCTATGGAAATAAGAGTATCAGTTAATTTCTGCAAAACCGGTAAATGTACATATGGTGTGTAAACTTTCTTTTTATGTTCTGATCCCAGACAATTACTTGCATTTGGGTTCTGTGGAACACGAGATGAAAATCAAATGAGGTTTATTGCATAACTGATTACGGAAGCGTGTAATAGCTCGAAGCACACCATAAAATTATGTCACAGACTTCATTTTTTTCTTTTTTTTTTAAACATCTAAAAAGATACTAAAGGTCATTTACTATTATGAATACGTTATACGAAAATGAAGGTCATTCATAACAAAAATGGACAGATTATCAAAATAAAAAATAAGAAGCTTCAAGAAAATAGGGATTTTTTTTTCCAATTTTTACAGAAAGTGACAGTTAATATAATATCTGTCGCTTTCTGTCCAAATCGAAAATACTAGTAAAATTTCAATTTTGCCTTTGGAAATCTTTAAAAAAAAAAAAAACAATCATAATATTTAAATTATGCAGTCAAGAAAAACACAAGCAGTTTAAATAAACATTTCTATTTTAAGAATAATATTGTATTTTATTTATTTATTGTATACATTTTTTTATTCGTCCGATATTTAGATAAACCAGTTAAATATGAAAAAATACTTTATTTTTCAAGGCACTAAACTGTATTCAAGAGAAAAATACTTACCATCGTAAGTATTTTCAAACATTAATACTTTACATTTATTTTAAGGACTTGATCTAAATATTATTTCCAGATTTGTAAAATACCAAACAAACAAACATTACATACAATTTCTTAACCCCTTCGCAACGAGCGTCCTTTACAGAATTTTTAATCTTTTACCACCGGTTTTTCAAAACAGAAATTTTCGCCTAATTGAATCACAGAAATGCTATCATTAAATAAGACAAAGCTTACAATAAAAAATAACTGGTGGGCATAATCCAGGATTCTGAGCATCTTATGAGGCACGTATACGTGTCGCTAGTCCCCAAGGGGTTAAATTTACCTACCTAAATTCTAACACAGTTTTATACCATCAGCTACTGCGAATACTATATTATTTTGTGATATTTTCGCATTGACAACTTCGTTTTCTACGATCTTTTATGAATATTATAGATGAAATGTTTGTTTTAATTCATCTATGAAGAAGGTTTGCAGAAATTTTCTCATCCGGGACGCTCATTCCATCCATCCATGAAATTGGAAAAATTTTAGAGTCAAGTTGAAGGCCAGTGTTGAATTCAGCTCTGTTGGGGAGAGTGCTAAGTTCAGGAGAACATGCACATTTAGATCATTAGTAAACATTAAATCTCAAACTTTCAAGGTCATGACTGTTGAAGACACAGACCACAACTCTACCTAAGGAAGTGGGACAAGTTACAGCGCACTTGCCACATGATTTTTCTGTCAATTTGGTAGAGTCTTCAGAGAACACATTTTGTGGGCTTGCGTATTATTCTTCAATTAGATGGTGCATCGCCATGCTGAAAGTGTGCATAATCATATAGGTACAGCGTACAAATCAATTATAGATTATGCAATGTGCGACATTACCTCGATGAACACCTTCCTCGTCGATGGATGGAAATAAACTACTAGACCCAAGGGCATTTTTTCTCTTATTCTCAACAAACAAATTAAATATATATATATATGATTGTTCTACCTATTAATCTAAGACACCAAAATAGAGGCACGATTCATCCACCTTTGAAATTGGTTTGCAGAAACAGCATGTCTTTGGCAGCTAATTCCAATGCAAACACCACAAATCAAAGAAGAAAATACAACTCCAATTTATTTTTATGAAATCTCATCCCAAAGCGAGAAATAGGTACAAAGATAGAAGTAACTTTCTTGCGTTCCCAACTAGGGTTTCGTAAGCTCATCCTAGCGTAGCAAATCTCATCTAAAGTATGCATAGCCTGCTTTGCGGTCAAACGATTAAGGTACGATTAAGAAAAAGTAGAATGGCAGCTAGTTTTAGAAAAGGTATTGTTGCGAAGCAGCCGAATTGACTTGAAATAGCGAGGAAGTGCTAAACAAGTGTACATCTGAAAAGAATGGCACAATATCGGGGAAAAAAGGTTCGTTCTTCAGGGGGTCGAGTACCTTTCAATCGACAAAAGAAAAAAAAAAAAAGACTTTTTAAAAAAATTATTATTAACTTATTTTAAAATTTAGTTAATTTAAGACAAAAATTTAGACAAAACAGTTTTTAAAATTTTGCATTAAAACAAAAGTTAAAGGGAAAATAATCTTTAACTATCGGCAATATACTGCAAAAGCCATGTTAAAAGCCATGTTAAAAGCCATTTTACTCAAGACAATTATTTTGCAGCTTGTGCACACGATTTCGAGAAAATGGCCGAATAGTCAATGAAATTTTATTTTGTACATAAAATCAAAAATTCTGATCTTAAAATTTCTTAAACTACATAAAAAAGTTTTTATTTTTTATATTTTTAATCCAGTATAGAAATATATATATATGCGCTCGCGATATCAATATTTATAATAATATTTACGACTGGCCAAAATTTCTTCAATACAATAGGATGTTAATTCAGATACGGAATGACGCATTTTAGAACAAATATACACCACCGCAACTGACAAATCTCCGGTCAAATGTTCAAGCGATGACAGAAATTTTTCCTCAGAAAAATAGGATAAAAGCGCTACTTTTTTTTCCTTCTGCGATATAGTATACTATTTTTTACAACTTCTTCCTCCTCTTTCTGGTAATTTTACTAACAATAGTTTTTGTATGGATCATCTAATCAGCGTTATTTTAAACAGTCCTGAAGAACGAAAATAACTATAGAGTTGACAATCTTAATTTGATTCATATTAAGGAGGTTTATTTTTAATTGTCTCGTTAAAATAAAAAGGAAAAATTCAAGTTAGCAGCATGATGTTTTTTAAAAAATGCATGCACAATTTATTCGCTAATAACTGACACCACCTTCTCCTTTCAGATTTAAATAATTTGAAATAATAGCTGAAACCAGGTTAAGCTTTGAGCGAAGGAAATTCATCCTAAAATGTTGCAGGAAGTTCGAAAACATATCCGAAGTACAGAGACTGTTTATGATAGAGTTTGTAAGCAGATCATCCTTACGCGACTTGGGCTGCCAGACCAAAAACTGCGACAAGAGTCATAAATTATTGCTTTGATATCAGGGCCCAATTACCGAACGGGCTGAATATAGGGAGTGGCATTGGGCCCATCGCAAACGGGGGCCCTAAAATAAATAAAATCATTAAAAAATTTTCGTATATATTTTTTTTAATTCAGTTTTTGGCACATCGATTTTCCCAAAAATCAAAAAATATTTTTGATTAACTTGCAAACTGTATCGTAATATTACAGTTTTATTGTACTGACGGCAGACATAATAACGCCCAGACTTTTATTTAACTTCAAATTTCATATTTCTGCGAATTTACAAAAAAACCTGTAAAAACAGAATCTTACAATTAACGAAGAAATTCCTTGATTTCGGCAGACAAATACTAACAATTACACCTGCTCCAAGATGGAATCTAATTTTTTCACCAATCCCTTCCTATTCTGTCATAAATGGTTTTACTATATTTGTATGTATGATTCAGTAAACCCGTTCTTCGTTTGGGAGGGGGGGGGGGGGCGGAAGTCTATTCCTTTTTGCTATTTGGTTTGAGGGGAGCAATATAAAATCGTTGGTTCTTGGGTCCCAGATAACCATAATCGGGCTCGGTTTGAGATTTCTTTTCCAAAGTTTCTGTGGTCGGTTGTGACCATTCATTGTTCTTCAAAGGTTTCGAAGAAAAGTGCACAAAATTAACAAAAGAAATTCCCTCCAATGACGGTCCTCAAAAGATTCGAACAGACTACGTTTTTGCTAAGCGGTACCTCCCATCATGTGGTCAGGCTTCAGAAGTTTGTCTAGAGATCAAGCGGAGGAGATCCCTGACATGTTTATTCGCCGCCTCTTTCTTTTGTTGAGACTCCCCATTCTTTTGTTGATGACCACAGAAACTGTGGAAAAGAAAGATCAGTGGAATAATTTACGACTTTTTGTCGGGGATTGTTGAAATCCCAATACATACGCATCTTTCGTTTGTCGCGCGACAATTGAATGGCCACATCACACAAGTCGAACAAGGCCCCTCACTCCGTCGCGTTGGTGTATTTCAACTTTTACAATAGCTAGTAGAAGAGATAAGTTTGAGGCTGATGAAACTATTCAAAATGTCCACAGGCAACGTTCGGGAAGACTGCGTTCATCAACAAACCCCGCAAATGAAGAGAGAGACGTAGAAATCTAAACCGTTCATTACGTACGTAAACCTAAAACATTCATTTCATAATTCGAAATGAAGTGCGTGTTAATAAAAAATTACGATATAATGATTTAAATTGTGTACACATTTTTTTAAACACCTTGTATTATTATATGGCACCCATTTCCCAACCTTATACACAAATTATAATTTAAACTATCACAATTTTCTTTCCATTCTCAGAAATTAATCTCTGGCTATAGAAACGATAATGTATTTCAAATATTCAATGAACGTTTAAATATATACCCACATATAATACAACAGATATTTCTTATCATTCATACAGAATTTGATGTCATGCGCCCATTTCGCAAAAAAATGCACGGAGTACGGGAAAACATATTCGATAGCAATTAAAAAATACTTAGGGATTTTTGTGCTTAAAAAACAAATATTACAGTTACATAGCTGCCAACTTTCAACTAAACTTCCGTACAATGAGAGTTAATTTGATCCAGATAAAAGACGTTTCTAACCAGAAAATATATCTGAAAAAATAATATATATTTAGTTTCATGTTCTTAGAACCTATTTGACTGCATTTCTTATTAAAAAAAAATTCTTGTTTGAAACGTGTTTAATCTCGATTAAATTAACTTACATTGTACGGAAGTTTAGTGCGATGTTGGCAGGTATGCGAGTTACTGCGATATACATCGTTTTCACATATGAAAACATTCAAAGAGTGCACTTTAAATGTTAATATTTCATGAGGTGCAGAATGACCGCACTTATACGTCCCGACCTAAACTATAAGCAGAATGCAAGGTAAAATTAAAATCTAAAATTCAGCTCTCTGGTTTGCGTATTAACTTTGGATCTACTTTTTTTTTTTTTTTTTTACATTAAACAGCAATACCAGGGGATAAACGTTTCATACTTTCCATAAAATTATGATATTAAGTAACAAAATTATTGTTTATAATGTTATTGGCATTGGAAATAAACTAGTGTACGTCGTAAATTATGCAAAATGGCTAAAAGACTTTAAAAGTAAATGCACAATTTTTAAAACAATATAAACTAATTTAATACTCCCCTCCCATCCTATTTACGCATTCCGTAATTTATAATCTTTAAAACAATACATTTTTTTGAGGGGAGGAGGAGAATATGATCACTCATGTCCCCATTTCTATGGAATTTACAATTAGTTCATAAAGCAGTAATTGTATTGGATTTATTTTCGACTGGGTCAATAAAAATCTTTAAAATATTGTTAATATTTTCAAAACATTGCACCAATAACTATTTAAGAAAAAAAAAAAAAAAAAAAAAAAAAAGAACATGTAGCAGCAGTTCATCGACTGTAAGATAATCGAATTCCGTTATGATCCAAAGATTTTCATAAACGTTGAAGCGAAAACGAAAAACAAAGACAAATCAAAATCGAATTTATATATATATATTTTAAAATGTTGAAAAATATTTTTAAAAAAACAAGAACAAAAAAAAAAAAAAAAAAAAAAAAATTAATTAATTTCAGCTGCAAAATTGGAATAAAACATTTTCTGGTCTATAAAACTGATTATGAAGCGCAGAAGATTCTACACAGAAAAATACACATAATATCTTAATTAAATCATTGTTCATGGAAATAATGTATAAAGGGATTGTCTAACGGGAAATTTTTTACGGTTGGTTTGTATGAAATTCACATCTCCATAGTGAAATGCGGATAACAGAATTTTAAAGGAAGTTGATTTGACTAGTTAAGCTATCACAAAAAATATTTTAAGAAGAAATTATGGGATCATCGGTCACCATCATTACTCGGTCATCAGTGAAAAAAAAACTTTCTTCACTGATGATGACAGAGTAAGTTCGGTTGAAAACGTTTTGATTTTAAAAGGACTTTAATGTGCTTTTAAATGTTTTTACGCACCTCCAAGCAATATGTTTACATTTATTTGTGCTAAACAATATCAATTAAAATTTCTATCAAATATGAAAGAGCTCGGATGTAAAAAACAAGTTAACTAACAAACTGCTAGTTTCCAGATATTCATGTTTTCTAAAGACAACTACAAACAAAATTATTGCGATTGCTTTCTCTAAAATAGGTGATTTGTTAAGGCTGAACCGCCAATTTACTTTACTTGCAACTTTTTTTTTTTTTGTCCGATAGATTTTATTGGACTTATGTGCAAAAAGTTTTCGTTATTAAAATTGATATCTAAAATTCATCTTTGATTATTATGGCATATACTGAATAAAAAATAAACCTTGGTACTTTTAAAAAAGCTGACAGGATCAGAATGCTGCTAAACAATTTGACATGAAAATCAGAAAGAAAAAAAATAAATAAAAAATGTCAGTTACAAAGAGAGTTTCTTCATGTATTGTACACTATATGGCCAATGATGACCGGTCACTTGCGATTTTAGACGTTTTGTTAAATATCTAGAAAAATACATAAGGAATTATTCTGAAACTTGAGGCGTGTAAACAGCATAGTCGACGTCATATATTTCGGTGAAGATTTTTTCCCGAAACCCCATAGGGCGCCTTCAATAAGTTGAAGAAAAACGAATATCCTTCGGATAACGCTGTAAAAACTAATATCGCAAAAGCGTTGAAACGATAGCACATGCTTAGGAGGTTTCTTTTAATAAACTATGGTCATTTTTATGAGGATAGCACGTATACTCGTGGATAAATTAAGGTTTTTATAAAAACAATCCCAAATTTCACCAAGTGTTTTGCCTATAATTTTCAGAGTTCTTAATATAAAAGAATGTTCTTTTCACGAACGATGACAAACAACATTATATACAATACCCTGCAATCAGAATTAAAAAATAATAAATATTGGATGAAAAATGAGCAGGTTCACTAAATATTGTTTCTCTGCGCATGCGCGAATTCAACCAAAATATACTGTGCATAATAAGCTAAATGTATAGAGTAACTTTTGTGAAAGTTTCAAAAACATAGCTTGAAAATTCTGATAGTGATAATCGATAGAATAAGCTTGAAATTCGCTGTTCCCAAAAGGAAGCAAAGAGATGAGGGGCGGTATCCAAACATACAATGAGAGACGCTTCATTCTTATTATGTCAACTTTCACAAGCTATTATATTAACTTGCGAAAAATTTATATACCTGCCGGCAGGTATATAATTTTTCGCAAGTTAAAAGTTTCTTTGCATTGTTTTTAAGCACTGGACGTACTGAGTTCGGACTTCATGGAATTGAAACACAGATTTTTCTCTTGCCACAAACTCAGGTCGGGTATTCTTAAATTGGTGCATTTGCAGCAAGGGGTTAATAAACAAACAGATGCGAGGTGAGATCGGATCATCTACTAACAAAAATACTAGAGTAAATGTCATATACAACAGCAAAAAAAAAAACTGAATTTTAGTTATTTTTTCTCATAGGTATGTAATATGAGTTGGGGATTTTCAAGGATGCTACGAAAATATAAGCGTGGAAAAAGATAGAAAGAAAAAAATCGCAAGGATTACTGATTCGTGACCTTCAACATGTTGATCATAGTAAAACCAGAGGCGTTTGGAAGATTCTAGACCGGAACGTTTACTCTTTGTTTAGAAAACCACATCTTTAGAGGAAAAGATGAGACATAAAAAATAAAACTCTTCTACCAAAGTCTTAAGTTCAATTTTTTTTCCTTTTTTTAATAAACATTTAATGTTTATATTTAAAATCCCGCCTAATTTCATAACTGCAATTCACGTTGTTTAAAAAGATTACCGTTACAATATGTGATTCTGACATGGACCACGATTCCGGAAAAATTACCGATTTGATTTACGCGTGGTAGAAATTGCGCGAACATAGTGCATTTATTAAAATATATAATTTTTGCTCTGTTTCCTTTTTAAGATAGGGCAACTGGAAAGAAAAAAGAAAGTATCTTTTTGGGATTTCTAAATTGTTTTCTCAACGTGTAATCATAAATTAATATAAACTATTAATTGATAAAAGCGTTTTTTGATATTACACGCTTTTTTAATGTTTTATTTTCTACTTTTTAGTGTTTAACCCTTTAACGGATAAAGCACTTCAATTGCTAAACTGTTGAAATAAATGATTGACACGGGAAATTATGAACAAATTTATTTATATAAAATAAAAAAGCGATGTTTCACACACATAATAAATGAAAAACATTTCTATTAAAATTCTGCTGTCATTGTTGAATTTCGTAATTAAAATTTTGTGGTTTCATACGGAAACCAATGTCCATTAAAGAGTTAAAATAGTTCATTGCAGGAGTTTCACAGCCAGTTGGCATATTTTTGGCGAGCGTGGTTTGGTGCATAATTATCTCCATTATTGTTGTAACTCGTATACAGTTGTAACCATGAATAATATTGGGCAGCCCGGCTAACGGAAAAAGCCTTAGCTCTTTCGGATCAGATTTTTTTTTTTCCAATTTTGGGAAAAACATTACTTTCACATTAATAATATTAAGCGTAGATATCCGACTCACAAAAGTTATAGTTTACTGAAATTTAAGGAATATTACTGAAATCTAACAAATATATATTTTTTGCGTATTAATCATATGACAATAAAATTATTTCTAGTATTTTTTGTTTTATCACAAATTATTCATTCAGCAAAAGTAGCCTTTATTTTAAATTTACAGAGTGAAACATATGATTGAAATAAAAGAATCACTGAAGGTGCAAAGAGAATTAAGCAAACTTTTAGTATTATAGACACGTGCTATCATTACCAAATGCAGATAGTAACAAAAATAAATGTTAATACAAAATAATATTCAATGAAAAGATATGTACTATTAATAGGACGCCAGACCCGAAAGGGTTAAAGACAATTTATAATTAAGTTCTAAAAAGATTAAAATGTTGTATTGTCATCGGAAACACACCTGTGTACATAATTTTTGTAATTCTAGCAATAGCAGGAAGTGAGTGAAAAGTGGATTACAAACTTCTGTCTTTAGCTTTACATACATGGACCAAGTTAAAGAAAATGGTAAAAAATGCACAACACATTAAGATAGCTGTAAATTTTAATCAAACTTGCGTCTCTTTAACAATAGGTAAAACATTAAAACAAAATAGAATAGCCAATTTTTTTAATTAGTCTGTTAAAGAATATATTTAAAACTGGATTTAATTTCAAAACTATCAAACATCAAGCAAAAGAAACCAGTCACATATTTGTATTACATAAACATTTATTGAATCATTTTGTAAATAAAAAATACGATTTAATATATGTATATATATGTGTGTGTGTGTGTGTGTGTGTGTGTGTGTGTGTGTGTGTGTGTGTGTGTGTGTGTGTGTGTGTGCGCGCGCGCGCGCGCGCGACCGCGAAAAAGCCGTGGAGATTTATACTTCTGAGAAAAATGAACTTCCAAATGATTTCTTTTTAGCACTTTCCAACCTAGTTGAAAAGTGCTTATGACTTCGGTTTGTCTGGCCGTCTGGCCGGATGGCCGTCTGGCCGTGCTCTAACTCCCGTAAATATGCTCGGATTGCTCTGCAATTTTTATATGTTATTGTCGTTATCTATGGCACGTTCCCTATTTCAACTGAAGTGTGTAGCACTTATAGTTTTCTTACAGGGACACTCAAAAGAATTCCGCTACATTGCGGTCTATGGGGAAAAATCATTTGCGGTTTATTTTAAAAATGTTTCACGCATTGTAAACGCATTGAAATTTATATAGATCACTAAGATGCATTATAAGAAGCTTAATATGGAATAGTAGGTGTATAGCACTTAGAGTTACTTTACAGGGACAGTCAAAATAATTCCGTTACATTACGTCTATATGGAGAAAAATCGTCTGCGGCTTATTTAAATAATGTTCCACTATTTTAAACGCATTGAAGTTTATATATATTACTAAGGTGCATTACAAGAGGCTTACTACAGAATAGTGTGTGTATAGCAGTCATCGTTCATTTACAGGGACACACAAAAGAATTCTCTACTGTCTGTTAACAATAATTCCTGGAAGTGCGTTTTAAGTTACTGAACGCGATTTTAATCTTAACTAGCTTTTTGTCTATTACGTGGTGTGTATAAATTCTGTAGATTCTATACAGGGCAGCACAAAAGTTCGCGAACACATTTCCGTTTATTGACAGAAACTCCAGAAGGAGAATTTAAACTGTGCTACGCGTTTCCTAACTAAACTAAAATTTAGCATCCTATGTATATATACAAATCTATAGATCATATACAGGGCTACATAAAAGTATTCGGATATTTTTCCGAATATTGTATATATTGAAAATTCCTGAAATTACGTTTTTAAATATGTTATGCGTTTTCCAAATTGTTTACTTAGATGTCATCTTTCAGCTTATTAAACGGTAATGATTTGTAAAATTATTTTAGAAGCGTTGGAAAGTGCTACATAATCTATGCTTGACGCATGATTTTTCGTTCTTGTTTAAGTAATAGCGTAAAGTTGTGTACTAATGTAATTCTAAAAAAAATAATAAGTTATACATTCATTAAATTAATACATATCAATACATATTCAATTAATACATATCAATACATATTCAATTGATACATATCAATACATATTCAATTCATACATATCAATACATATTCAATTCATACATATCAATACATATTCAATTCATACATATCAATACATATTCAATTCATACATAAATACATATTCAATTCATACATATCAATACATATTCAATTCATACATATCAATACATATTCAATTCATACATAACACATTCAATTAATTCATACATATTCATTTAATAATAAATGAAAATAATTAATTACATTAATAAATTATAGTACTTTGAAAACAATGCCGCTAAAATGAAATGTTTTCAATAAATCCAATATACCATAATTTTAAGTTGGAAATTCAAAATCACTCTACAAAATTAGGATAACTTTAAAAAGGAACTAAAATACATAAATAAGTCATAGGAAAACACACTTCCACTTTCCAGTTTACATTCATAGCCAGCCAAATCATCTTCAATGATAAGCATTTCAGAATAAAAAGAGTGTTGAAATAAAATATAAGAAAAACAAACAAAAACAATATATACCTGGAAATTTTCAATTCGCATCAAACTTACGAGTACAAAATTTATTGTCAACTGCGAAACGCAACTCCACTTTATCCACACATATGGTTCGAAGAATTTGAATTTTTGTTTTTAAATAAAAATGTAACACACAAAACAAACACACACGACACACACGACAAAAAAGATTTATTTATTTTGCAGTATAGAATCAATAATGATTATATACAAAATTACAAGTCATCTAAACCTTAACGTTACATGATAGGATGCAATTATTTAAAATATTCGATAATACATATAACATTTAACGTAGGAAAATTTAACCTAATTCAGAGAGTTTCTCGACTGAAGATGAAAAGAAAAAAAAAATGGAACATACCACTGGAAGTGAATTCATCTAAGTAAGAAATAAAAACGATCAGCTGCGAATAAAAAATGAGCATTAACCGATGTAACAATCAAAAGACAAATAAAAACTACAGATTAAATCTCTAATCTGAGCAAATGATGACCTTTTCATCAATTGCTCTTCGGAATATACTTCAAAAGGATCTAAATCCATTTACAGACTAGACTACACAAGGGGAAAACAAAAAAATCTATTCTTTTGAATTCTTGTCCATTACGTGAAAACACGGCGAAAGAAATAAACGCAAAACTCAAACTTTCCATTTCCAATAAATAAGATTGCATAAAACAAAATTACTACAAGCACTCGTGTCGAACTTCTAAGATACTAAAAGTTATTGCTCAATATGAAAACACGTCACCTGAAAACCCTCTTTATACGAACCTGTTTCTGAAAAGAAAAGTGAGCAAGCAATCTACCATATATTCTGGAGTTATGTGTTACACAACTTCAAAAGTCAAGCACTCAACCTGACACATTGACCTGAGAGTATTTATAATGAGGGAAAGAGCAAATTTTAATGAATACACGACCAGAGGATTTCAACTCCCAACAGAATCTTTTTCCTTGCCTAAAAGCAATTATTAAATAACAATCAGTGGCACTGATAGGGGGTCTTTATATGGTTAGATAGAAATAGAACTTAAAACATTCTATAGATTTAGATAAAAGTATATATATTCTTAATTCTAATCAGGGTTAGTAAATAGCATGATATTTTCGAAAATATCCGATATTTTCAAATCCAAAATAGTCAACTTATTGATGACTTAGCAAAACCCGCGGCTTTGAACGCGTTATGCCGAGTGATATTTGTGTGCCAATTTTTATTAGAGGAAATTGTACTGCTACGTTTAGTGATGGGCATAACAATTATTGTGATTATTCGGGCATGCGGAGAAACATATCTGTCAAACTTAAAAATCTCTTTTTATTCAATTACTACCAGAATAAAACACATTTTTCATTTTTATATCTGGCGTCTAATTTAATTCTAATTAAAATCAGAATTTTTTTTTTAAATTCTGGTAGTAATTGAATTAATTTTTTTTTAAGTTTGACGATATGCTTCTGCGCATGCCCGAATGATTCATTCGAATAATCAAAATAATCGTTATGCCCATCATTAGCTACGGATAATTCAAAAATTACAAATTAAGCCACATTTTGGGTAAACTTCATTCTTATACTGCATTAGGGAAACAAGACTTAAATTAGTGAGAATAAGTAAAATTTATTCCAAATAAATGGTAATTTAGTATGTACTTAGAAGTTTTTACGCTCATTTCATTTATCCTTTGAAATTTCGAATTTTTTAGAAACCGCTCTTAGCTAGTATTTACATCTTTAAAGTAACCGCCATGCCAAAGCTTCTATAGTAACTATATCGGAAAAATCGCAATTTTAGGACTTTTTTTTTTCTACTCCACACTTTAAAATTTCGAATTTTTTAAAAACAGTTGTGCGGATGCATTTACGTCTCTAAAGTAACAGATATGTCAAATTTCAAGTTTCTATCGCTAACAATTTCGGATAAATCATAGTTTAGAATGTTTTTAGAACGTTTCTATCTTATTTCACATTTTTAAATTTCGAATTTTTTTAGAAACCTTTCTTAGTGGGCACTCACATTTTTAAAATAACCACCAAACCAAATTTCAAATTCCTATAAAATCACATAAATCGTAATTTTAAAAAGTTTTTTGCTCCTGCACTCCCTTGGCAGTAGTTGTACTGACATATATGTCGACAAAGGCTAGCCTATGTAGGAGCAGAGATGGTCACTAGCATTTTGCCACCATTATTTTTTAAAAATCGGTTTGGTAGTTCCAGAGATTATCCCCTACAAACAAACTTTACTTCTTTATAATATTAGCGTAGATTATAAATAATTTTCTTAACATAAATTTGAAACTAAAGCATTAACTTTCTTAACATAAATTTGAAACTTATATTGCAGTTAGCATGAAATTTTAATAAAACAATATTCTAAATGTTTTTTTGTTGTTGTTGTTGTTCAGTGAAGTAGAGTCCAGTTGGAGTAATTATGAACATGGGATAGTTCAGAATAAGCGCCACTAACGCTCCTGTGAAAGTAGTTGAATACTAAGTGAAGTAGAAATGAAAGGTTTTCATCCCTGTTGACAATGATGAGTTTCTGCTTCACGGTTAGCACCCCTTTGCTCGCGCTTATCAAATTATTTAACAGTTCAAAGAGACAAACAGTTTTGTAGTGCCTGGTGAATATTTTCGTTTCTATCAGATAAAATCAAGGTAAGTTGTTGTTCTTCGTCAATAATTGTTAAGTTATAATTGCTGTAACAAAATATCAATAAATTTTTGCTCCAACTGATTTTCTAGGGCCTACATAACCATCCCACACTTATAATTATCCCACACTTTTTATGATATGAGGCAATTATGAACAGTTTATTTTCGAAGTGTTTTGTTCCATATTAGGTCGTATTAAGTCTCATATGAAGTCATTGAAGTTCATATGAAGCTTGTACAGTTAAAACTTTAGGTTTCCTCAAGAACTTTTGTTCAGTATTGAAAGTTTAATACATCTAAATGTCAGAAATTAAATCAACAGTCACTATAACGAGAGGCCCTTGGCTTACTTCGATATTTTTTCATTTAAAAATATAAGGCAGCGGGGCCTCCAACATTAGGTTCGTTTGGAAAGATATTCGTTTAAAAATATAAATTCGAAACAGATAGGAGAATGCGTAGCACGCACACTGTACGCTGCCGAAGGCAGTGGTTCCCCCAACTCTAGGTTCGTTTGGATAGACTTTCATTTAAAAATATAAAATCATTCAACACTGATTTTAGGTATATTTAAGATTATTATCATGGACCCAGCTAATGCCGGGAGGGTCAGCTGATGGTGGTATAATGTGTGTATGAATTTGTTGTTGAATAAATGTTGTGTATGAACTTAATAATTTTTGTACTTTACGCCCCGACAAAAAATAGATGTTCACAATTACTCCGTAATCGTAATATTTGGGGTAATTATGAACAAACATACTGTGTGCATAGCGTTCATCGTTGATTTATTGGGACGCACAAAAGAATTCGGTTAAAGTACTGTCTGTTAACATTTGCTGGAAATGCGTTTTCAGTTGCGGTACATGTTTTTTAAATTTAACTAATTTTTTGCCTATCTGTGTGTATAAATTCTATATATGATATACAGGGTGGCACAAAAAATCTTGAGCACATTTCCGTTTATTGACAAAGTTTCAGAAGGGGAATTTTAAAAAGTACTATGCGTTTCCTAACTGAATTAAATTTTAGCATTCTATGTAGTATATATACAAATATATTTATCAAATACAGGACTGCACAAAATATTTCAGATATTTTTCCTAATATTGCTGGTAATTCCTGAAATTGGGTTTTTAAATATGTTATACTTTTTTCCAATTTGTTTAGTTAGACATCATCTTTCATCTTATTAAATAGTAAAGATTTGTAAAAGTATATTGAACGCCCCAAAGCAGAATATGCTTAAAAGAGCAACGTACGTTGCAGAACAATGGGCTTCTCTGCAGAAGATTTGAAATTCTAATTTTCAGCGATGTTCGTCAGGCGATTGTTGGTAAAAAAAATCACAAAATTCTTCAATTGTTTATTTAAACAAATTGCAAAATTCATAAATCGGTCGCGTGAAAAAAATCATGAAATTCATCAGCCGACCGTCGGAGAAAAATCTGGAAATTCTTCAGCAGGTCACCGAAAAAATGCTAAATTCGTGGATCAGTCGCAGAAAAGACTCCGAGATATTCGCCAGTCGGTCACAAGAAAACAGCAAAATTTGCCTATTGGTAGAAGCAGAATATCTCAAAATTCGCGGGTAATAAAACGTGAAATTCGGTAGTGGATCATCAGAAAAAAATCCTGAAATTCTTCAATCAGACGTAAGAGAAAAAAATCACGAAATCCGTCGTTCTTTTTTACTGCTGCAGAACATTTTTTATCAGGTGAAGATTCGTTGCAGAACACTGCAAAATATTCTGCTTTGGGGATTGAAGGTGTTGGAAAGTGTTACGTAATCTATGCTTTATGTTTTGTTCTTGTTTTAATTTTAACCGGCTTTTTTGAAACCCTGATACGTATCGTTTTAAAATGCCATGGTCCAGCCAAAATACCGATATTTTGATTTTGATGCAAAATTAAAGTCATTAATTTCTTTTTTTTAAATATCTTTATAATTTTAGTTTTATTGAGAATCGGAGATAAAACTTTAAGAATTAATAGAGAAGTGGTTCTTAAACTGTGATCCACGGATCCCAAGTGGTTAGCAAAGATGAAAAAATGCAATGCAAAAAAATTCACATATCTAGAATCTGAAAGAAATTTCGTCTGATAAAATTATTAATATTTTTAAGAAATACAATTGGTTTATATATCTTTACTAGTTTATCTATATCTTATATTCGATATCCTAAAGAATATCAGTTAATATCAGTCTTAAATCTTGGGGCTCCGCGAAGACAGTGGAAATACAAACAAGAAAGAAAAATCATGCGTCAAAGCATAGATTATGAAACACTTTCCAACACATTCAGAATACTTTAACAAAACTGTTCATCATTTAATAAGGTGAAAGAGGATATCTAAATAAACAATTTGTAAAACTCATAACACATTTGAAAATCTAACACCTGCAATTATAGTCAATAGTCGGAAAAGTATCCAAATTATTTTTAGCAGCCCTGTATAGTATCTATAGATTTGTATATATACTACTAGTATTCTAAAATTTACTACAGTTGGGAAACGCATAGCACAGTTGAAAATTCCCCATCAGCAATTTCCATCGATAAACAGAAATGCACTCGTGATCTTTTCTGCCGCCATGTATATGATCTATAGAACTTATACACACCAAGTAATATGCAAAACCTTAGTTAAATTTAAAAACGCGCACCACAACGGAAAAATTAAATTATTGTTAATATATAGTACTGTAAGCGAATTCTTTTGTGTGCCCTTGTAAATTAACGATTGATGCTATGCCACATCTTATTATGTAGTTAGCATCTTGTAGTGCACCTCAGGGATATATATCAATTTCAATATCTTTGTAATAGTGTAACATTATTAAAGTACACCGCAAACGAATTTTCCCCACAAACCTTAATGTAACATGATTCTTCTGAGTTTCACTGTAAATGAACGATAAATGCTACACACTTCATTTTCAATACCGAACAAGGCACAGTAAACCTCAATAACTGATATTAATTGCATGGCAATACGTGTATACATTTACGCGAGTTAGAGCACGGACAAACCGAATTCATAAACATTTTTATACTATGTTGGAAAGTACTAGATTAATTTTGGTACAATTATTCAAATTGGTAAAGAAATCATATGAGATGTAATCTTCCCAACTGAGCGAAAAAGTCCGGGCCAGGATTTGAACTAGTGATGGGCATAACGATTATTTTGATTATTCGAATGAATCATTCGGGCAAGTGCAGAAGCATATCTGTCAAACTTCAAAAAAATTTTATTCAATTACTACCAGAAATTTTGAAAAAAAAAAAAAGTTTCTGATTTTAATTAGAATTAGATTAGATACCAGATAAAAATGAAAAATATATTTCGTTAACGAAACACATTTTTTACACTATTTTTTACACATTTCCCTAATTCGAACCCTTTTTCGTACACTTGGGAAGATTACGTCTCAAATGATTTCTTTACCAATTTAAATAATTTTGTCAAAATTAATCTAGTGTAATCACGTTTCCAGCGTTTACTGGAGGTTCCATTACCTGTGATTTATTCTGTTGTGCTGATTCAGACATCAGACCAGATGCTATGATTATTAAAGTTAACTGGGTGAATTAGTTCAGCCATATTCGTCCGAGATTGCTCAGTTGGTAGAGCTTTGGCAGCTTCAGCCAAGGAATCCCAGGTTCGAATCCTGGCCCGGACCATTTCGCTCAGTTGGGAAGATTACATCTCTAATGTTGGAAAGGTTAAAAGGGGGTGGTAATTAAGAAATTAAGAACTGCTACCATAACACTCTGATATTTGTCTTGCGTTTTACTCAAAATGATTTATTACTAGTAGCCACGTTTTGGTCAATAAAAGACCGAAAATCATACGATAACCATTTGAAAAATCTACCCTACCCATTACACAACATTAAAAATCAAATAATACTATCAGAGTTTATTCAGTTGTCAGAAGTTCATTTCATTTCTTTTACCATACAGATACATTTAAATTTCAAATGTCTGGAGCAAAGCCGCTTATAAGTTACAGCTGGCTTTGGTCTGGAGTGTATAAATGGAAAGTTGAAATCTTTTGTTAAAATACTGAAATTATTACGTGTCGAATCGAATCCAACATCTTTCTAATCAGATTTAATCATCACATGACTTACAGGTGGAGCACATTTACATTATCCCTTACAAAAATGAAGTGTATTGCATTTATTTTCCACGCTCATGTTTCGAATGTATTATTTAAGATTTTTTTTATTACGTGCTAGTACTGTGGGAGTATAAAAATAACATTCGACCTCCCACCCCATTAAAAGCAACTAAGATTCACTATTTTAACCGGAAAGGATTATCATACTCTTAGAAACAGATTATCGTATATTACGGCGTATGACACGCTCCGGCGCACTTACGATTTCAGACTATTTTCGATTGTTAGGTATATTCGCCGTATTACGTGCACCTCTTTATTGCAAAGGTACCTTCCTTCATGCGATATGTAGCATGAAAATACAATTAAGAGCATTAATAACAGGGTCGTAAAAAACATGGGTTTTAAAAAAAATAGCCCGGGCATCTACTTACCCACTACAACCCTGATTAATAAGTATAACAACTATACTACAGAGACTGTTCCGCACATTTTTAGACAAGTTTGTTTTGGTGTAAAAAAAAAAAAGTCTGCATAGCGAAATTATTTTTCACAACTAATACGTGTTTGAAAGTACATCGTCTGGCAACTGAAATTTTTGTTTACATGGAAAATAAGGTGCTTTTAAAGAGCCGATGGAGTGCAGGCTAATTAATATTTCTGCACTTTCCGAATTGAATTATTCGTATTCGGTTATTAAAAAACGCTGTAAAAGACATGGTTTTCTGTTGGTTTTTCTATATATAAAGTCACAGTAGATAATATTGTCAATAAGACAGGGAAAAAACGTAAATGTCTGGCTTCAAGTGGAAAAATTGTTCCAAATGTGTAGCCAAGAACAAAAAGGAATTCTAATATATTGCTAAGGAAAAATCTTTTATGGTAAAAGAAAATCCTCCAAGTCAAAGGAAACTGTTAGCAAAATCATTAACACTGATTTGAATTTTAAAGAGGCCAAAAATCACAATGTTCAGCGCCTTTCTCCACGACATATAGCTGAACGTAAAACACGATGTAGAATTCTTTATGTGAAGCATTTATCCGTAAAAATGTTGTTACAATAGATGAAGCTTTGATCTATTTAAAAGATTGTAAAAAAAAGTGATCCATTTATTATCATCAAAGAGGAGAAAAAAAATCTTAAAACATAGTTCAATGTATCTGAAGAAAGTTTAAACAAAGGATTTATGATTTTTGCAGGCTTTACATATAATGGCAAATTAAAAATAAAGAGAGTGGAGAAAAATGTTAAGATCAACTTCACATACTATCAGAAACATATTTTACTCCCAATCTTCAAACAGGAAATACCATCTCTTTACACCTAATGTCACCAATCTGTTGAACTGCATCAAGATAAAGCAAGCAGCCACACATCACAATCAACTGTTAATTTCCTGGAAAAAATGGAACGAGAAACGGGTATCAGGACTATATCCTTCACTGATATACCTTCTAAATCTCCTGATGTATCTATCACTCATGGGTTTTTGGGCTTTTGGACTTAAAGCGCGTTATCCAAACGTCGACCCACAAGCTACAACCTGTCATGGACTTTGAAGAGCTGTTCAAGAGGAATAGGCCAAAATACCTCTTCCAAAACTGCAAAAAGCACTATTGTCATGGAAATTACGGTGCAGGAAGATAGTTCAGAATAATGATTATCCAACTAAACACTTAAAACAAATATTTTATGTAAAATAGTTTTGTAGGTACCATGAAAAACATCTAAAAAATGTGCGAACACACTCTGTGTCTGTAGTACAAAATAAAAATGAATTCGGGCTCTTTTTCCTGAGCCCGAGTGTACGCAGTAGAAAATTGTTAATAACATGTATTAACAATTAATAACATGTATTAACAATTAATAACGTATTAGCAATTAATAACATGTATTAATTTTCTCATTTAAAAATCTCTTCTTATATGTAGAAATAAGTATTCATTCTAAATACTCCTTCATGAAAAAGTTTCGTGATTTTCATGTCCCTGAAAATTTTTAAAACGGAAATTTTGTTATTTATACTCAACAATCTCTTAGAAATCTACAAAAATCACAATTCTTATATTTTAAAATATCATGGTACAACTATGACAGAAAGGCACGAGTTCTAAATTTTCCAGTAATACAGAAAAGGACTTCAAACAGAAAGCGAGGACAGACAAAGGGGTATCCCCAAGACTTCCTTTGTGGCTAATTCCATGCGTGGATGTAGTGTCAGTCACAGAGATGTAAATGGCTCGGGTGTTTGACTACCAGTATTATAGTAAAGGAAAATTTGACTTATCCAATCCCATATAACTAAATACAGTGAAGAATCTTTTTAAAAAATACCGGTGGCCAAGAACGTTAAAGGCTATGTGACTTAACTACATTCACGCATGGAATTAGCCTTGTATTGTTAGCACTAACCGTGCAAAAGCTTCAGAATCGGGATAGAATATTTCTCCTTATATCAGATGAATAAAAATTCAATTCTCTTTTCAAACTGATTATTAAAGGATTGTAGAGCACTTTAAGAAACTTATACATAACATAGCAAAAACACACTTGTTTCTCAAATCGCAAGTTTTTGTTGTTTCAACTTATAAAAATAAAATTTTTACTTTAAGCCTGAGCCCGGGCCCGAAGACTGATATAAAATTAGAGTCCGTCTCATCTCTAGTAAAAATATAAAGAAAATAAACAAATACGCAGTCAGGAACTATATAGAAGAGTTCCATATATATTTAATAACTAGATTTTACCCGATTTAAAATTTACCTAAGATGTCTTTCTGATTCAGTTAACAAGATGTCCAAAAATCACCTCGAAGCGCAAAAAGAAAAAAATCGCATAAAAAAATCAGTAAAAATTTAAAAATCACAGAAAATATAATTTATTATTTTGGGTTAAAATATTGAAACAGGATTCTTGCGAATGTAAAAAAAAAATAAATAAAAAAAAAAAAAAAAAAAATTCAAAACGTGAAAACATGCTAAAAATCACACACAAATTTCGCGAAAATTGCAGGTGACAAAATTCATTACATCGGGCTGAAAAATAGTAACGATTCCTTTTACGAATGTCAAAAAGTCACAGCAAAACGCGAAAAAACGTATAAAAAATTCCGAAGAATTAAAAGATCTGCGAGGACAAATTTACTAAAATGATTGAAACAAGATTCATTTTAAGAATATCAAAAAATCACCGTAGAATGCCAAAAAATACAAAAATTGTTGTACGAATTTCGAATAAACTTTATTGAACAGGGAACAAAATTTGCTTATAATGGGAAACGTTAAAACCGGATTTTTGTTTTTACTAATGTAGAAAAAAATCGCCTCGAAACGTGAAAAACAAAAAACCGCTAAAACTGGCTAAAAACTGGGTACGAGGTGCATAACTTCAGATATACAGGAATCTTCCTACCAAATCTTGTAGCTCTGTGCGCAGCGGTCTCTTCAAGAAATTCTGGACAGACACGTAAGCATCTTTATCTTTGTTATTATAGACTAGCTGACTCGCCCGTCTTTTTCCAGCCCATGATAATAATTTTAAACATGCCTAAGAACAGTGCTGAATGATTTTATATTTTTAAACAAAAATCCTTCCAAACGAACTCTATGTTCGGGGAACCCGCTGCCTTCGGTAGCGTACAATCTCAAACTTTTATATGATTTTATATTTTTAAATGAAAATTTATCCACAAACCTACAGTTGAGGGGCTCGATTGCCTTCGGCAGTGTATACAGGGCGTACTATGAGCATTACGGCCCGTTTTGATTTTATATTTTTAAACGAAAATCTTTTCAAAGGAACGTAGTGTTAGGGGGGGAGGGGGGGCGCAAACCAATATTATACTTCTTAACACCTTAGTAAAGTAGTGCCGGCGGGAGGTGTGCTTCACTCACAAACCAACTTCGAACATAACACAAAAAGCTAAAATAACTACACAAACATCTTTTCTCTTCTTGATCATATGAACAAAAAGGATGAGAGGGATAATACATTGCTAAGAATGCACAAAAGGAGTTAAATAATAAAATAATTAGTAGAACAAAGCTGTTGAGTAAATCTTCCTTTACTGAAGAATCCAAACCTCAAGAACACACGTCTGTTTAAATGTTAATCGTATGTTGCCGCCTTTTTTTTTTTTAATATTATTTTAAATCTGTTTATTTGTAAACCAAAATTTTACACAAACAACTGTTAAAAGGTTAGTGTTATTGCATTAAAATTTTAGAGCATTAACGCAAACATAAGTTTCCATTTTCAATCAAAGAGTGCTCAGTGTTAACCACATAGGATTTTTTTTTCAAACTGTTTATTTCCCCCTCCCCCTAAATCTAATATTTATTGAACGAGCTTTATAATCGATTATTAACTAAAAGGTTAACATATGACAGTATTAAAATTTCGGAGCGGTTGTATCAAATTAAGTTTATTTTTAAAATGAAAATATGCCAACTGCCAATCCTGTTAGCAATAGAGATAAATCCAATAACGTAAGCGTGACGAAGTGATTTCTAGAAAGGAATTTTTTGAAAGAGTTAATATTATTGTATTTTTTAAGCGGATTGCGCCGTTCAAAAAGAAAATGGGCACTAATTAAGAGGGTATGTTTTGTTTTTCCGAATTTTTATCAGAAGCACCGATACAGAATTTTAAACTTTGCCGAAAAGAAAAAGTGAAAATCGCCCAATGTGACTTTCGGAATCTTTTTTTTTTTTTTTTGAAAGTTTAAAACATATTAATAATTTTTAAATGGCTACCACCGTTCGAAAGAAAGGTAAATTTAGATATGGTCCGATATAGCGAAAATATAGTGAAAATAGCGAAAACCCCCGAAAAGTCGTTCGGAAAAGAATTTATTTGAAAGTTTTTAAAAAGGATTGCATGATCATAGACAGATTAAGTGGGTATTTTTTTTTATTTTTACGTATTTTGAATAGTTGAGCCGATGAGAGATTTGAAAGATGGGGAAAAAAACATGAAAAACGATGCTTCAAAAAGATTTTTTTCAAAGGGTCAATATTCGTATTTTATTTAAACAAACCGCACTGTTAGAAAGATAAAAGTAACTTTATACGGTTTTTTTTTTTTTTTTAATGTGTCGAGCTGATGCGTGCCGCGGAAGACGGGGCAAAAATGCTTATCGACAGTCAGATTTTCTCTGATAGCATCACACCCAGCAAGCGCCATTTTGAGAGAAAGAATGTATTTTTGATGGGTGTCTTGTATTTTTAATTAATATCTTGTTAATTATAAAAAAAAATGAAAAATCTGAGACCCAGATGTATTAGAACATGCCTTGGACTATCCTCATCCAAATTTTCAGACATCTACGTACGGTATATTTTCCTAACCATCGTGGATAAACGCATAGAGATATTTATTCAATTAGTACATATAGATTGTGCATGAAAGCATTTTTTAATTACTGATCTTCACTGTAAAGACAACTGGGCTCACTTAAGAACTTCGGAGTATTTTAACAAATGGACATATAAAAAAAATGTCTATAACGGTATGATACTGCCTTTTTTTTAAACTGTTCCTGAAAAATTGCATGGATTTTTCGTTAAATAGATATTTAGTTCTGATAACCTTACATTTGTTTGAATTCCATTTTATAGCACATTTCGAACTTTTTCCAACCTTGCCGAAACATCTTTTTTGATTTCAGCAGTCGTAATTTGTTTGTTTTTTCTCCTCATCTTTATCTTTAGATGAAATGTCTATTTTATTTTCTTTACATTGCTGATAGGGATTTTTTTTTACCTCTGAGTTGTCAGATGGTCATGTATCTCCAGTAATTATCCATCTTCTTCCACTCTCAAGTTCAGATCATGAGCAGTTGCCACAATAACATTTACCAATTTATGTCCTTTATCTGAAGCTTCTTCCTTACAAAAAGAAAGAACAGTTTCTTCTACACTGCTTTGGGGCAATTCATTGTTATTTCTTTCCAGCCTTTTACTATTGCTATGACAGTGGTGAATTATTCCTTAAACAATTTTCTTAGGATCACGGTGGTAGCATCACACATTCCAAAGCTTCTGCTAAAAAGTGCCCTTTTTTAAAGAGTAACAGTTTTCAATTATCAGCTTATCCGTAGGTTGAATAAGAAATGTAGCTTTGAGAGGAAGATAAATCAATCGGATAGAATCTAATTAAGGTCTGGTTTCTTTTCTTGTATGCCCGTTGGATGGCCAAATCCAAGGTTAAAATGTCTTTCAGAGGCTCAGGTTTTGCTCAAAATAGGCCTTTAACTATTCGCGAATCCAATCACAAATTTTTAATCTTATGACCTAGAATTTGCAGTTAGACTTCCATAAAATAACAGGATTGATTTAGAGATATTGAACTTTAGAATGCTTGGGGATTATCTGATGATAAATTAATATTGGTTTTACCTTTCAGTCTTCACTTGTACTTGCTGCTAAAAGCAATGTTTGCCTATCATTCATTGGATTATGACCAAGAAATGTTTTTCCTTCGTTTATTATAAATGTGTTGTTGGGTATTTTCTACACAAATAACTCAGTCTTTTCGCAATGTTAGACTTGTCGATGTAGATATTGTCTTATTCATTTTGTTAAAACTGTGCCATCGGATAATCATTACTAGTTAACGAAAGCATGTGTCGTTAACCAAGCGATTTTTTGTACAACCATTTGTCGTCAACCAAATACATCGTTAACCACGGTACCACTGTATACACCGTAAAAACCATAAAGGACCCTTCCGAATACGAACATCTTTAACGAAACTATTTTTAATCCACAAAACATTATTTGTATATTTGTACCTCTGAAAAGCGAACACCTCCGCATTCTTGAAGTGTCCGCGATTGAGAGGTTTTACTCTATATATGTATATGTATATTTGTGTATGTTTAATAAACATTTGTGCCGCCCCCAAAATTTCTGGTCACACTACGCCTATGATTTCGAGAATAGAATACAATACAGGAACCACGTGCATAACAAGAGAGTTGCAAGCATGATCTTTACAAGCATTACATAAGCTGAAGGGAAATCATGCAGAAAATACTTTTGCTAAAGAAAAACATAATCGCTAGGTAAATATTCAAGAGCTCTAACCATTACGATCAAAGACACGTAAACATCGATCGCAGACACAAAAGACTGATGCATAATCATAGCAAAATAAAAAGTTACCTTCCTTCTAAGTAGTAGTTATATGTTTTAATTCCTTAAGTACAATTTGTGGATGAAATATATATTTAACTAGCAAAAAAAAAAAAAAAAAAAAAAAAAAAAAAACCCGGAGGGTTGACAGCTACACATAATTGACCGCTGCGAAAGATGTTGCTCTGTAGAATAGGATGATATAATCGGCAATACACGAGTGAAATTTTAAATAATCTTTATTGATCAGAAAACTTCAGAAAACTTCCTACTCCATTAACTTCCATTATGAAGTAATGCCGATCCGGAACATATGCGCCTAAAGCCACCACATGGGGAGAAGAAAAAAAAAAGAAATAGATAATCCGGTTGTTTCGGATATATGCGACAACGGACAGAGCACAAAACATGCCAGTCTGAATAAAATGAGGAGCATGCGGGCAAGATTTTGGAAATCCGCGGACCAGAACGTATTTATTTCATTTTATTTTTTAAATGCAGAATATAAACATCAAATAAGATAAACTAAGAATTTTTTTTTCTCGGTGCTCGTGCAAGATAATTTTGAAATATATCAACGTAAAAAGCAATACAGAACAATTAAATGTTAAATATTCAAAAATCAATTTCTATCAGCATTTTTCAAAGTGGAATTAAAACTGTTCGTTATTTTTTTTTCTTAAAAATATTTAGTCGAAAAAAATAGAGGTAGAATGTGGATACTATAACTGTAAAATCTGCATCGCTTTACAAAACATAGAAATATTTATTTATTATTCTTAGGCTTCAATTATTTATGTTTGTTTGTTGTTAATCGATTAAATAAAAAATACATACAGCTGAATGCACAGTGTGATTTCTCAGAAAGTAATAACAAAACCTGTAATTTGTTGTTTATTAAATATACTCAAGGACAGTGGCTTCAAGCCCAGAACAGGTTGTCTTTCAGATGCAACATATAATATATATCTGTATTCTATGTGTATATCAATACTACTGCAAAAAATGGTTTCGAACTATTATAGGATATCAAGGGCACAAAGGAATAATTATACTTCACAATCCTTACCTACCACATTGAGCACCTGGCCGGTAAATTAATGAACTAAACCTACATCTGAATTTTTTAAAACCAATCAGCACAAAAAGAAAATTTATAAGGACTAGATTTTTGCTAAAAGCAACTACATTTATACGTTTTCAGATAATGTACCCTTATATCGTATGCAAGCGTATTTTTTCTAAGTAATAATAGATCAAATCGTTTTTAGCATCGAGCATGGTTGGATAATTTTTCCCCCTCTAGCAAAAATCAATTTTATGATATCTACGAGAAAGGACGAAAAAGAATCAAGGTCAATGGAAACACTTCAGGAATCCAACTTAGATGAAGTTTTTTTCAACTAACACATACTAAAACCAGAAAGAAAAAAATGCGTCAAGCTTAGGTTATGAAGCACTTTCCAACTCTTCCACAATACTTTAACAAAACTTCCCTGTTTAATAAGGTAAAGAAGATGCCTAAATAATTTAGAAAACTCGTAACACATTTGAAAAACAAATTTAAGCAATTGCCGTCCATATCCAGAAAGGTACTCTAAATCTTTTGTGCTGTCCATTAAATGAATGATAAATGCTTTGCACTTCATATTCTACAGAAAGCAGGTTTTAGTACAACTCAGAAATTCATAGTATCAATTTCTTTTCTTTTTTTTTGTAATAGAGTATCATCATTAAAATACGCCGCAAACGATTTTTCCCCATAAACCATAATGTAACTTGATTATTTTGAGTGTTCCTGTAATGTGTAAACAAACTACAAATACTACACTCCATTTTCAATAGCGAATATATGCCATAGGGAACATCAATAACATCTATCAATTACATAGCAATCCTAGTATATTTACGAGAATTAGAGTACAGACAGACAGACGAACTGAAATCATAAACACTTTCAAGCAGGGATTGACAAATGCGATCGCCATGTAGCCACTGGCTACCAAGTTTTTTGATCTGGCGACCAAGTTATTTAACCTTTCGGGGTGATTTCTGTAAAAATATTGACATAAGAAATGAGCACAAATGGCGCTTTTTCTCTCCCAACCCCTATTCGTCCGCGGTAAGCAGTGATCTTCCTCTTCTCTCGTACTTTTAATGGAAGAATTAAATTTAAAAGGTATTTTCCAACTCATGCACAGAAAACACTATTCTTTTCAGCTATAGCCAGCTAGTATATGTCACATGATTAGAATATGGGGTGGGGAGAGAGGATATTTCAATAAAACAGTAAGAAATAGTGTCAATCCAGCCTCTGACATCTAAAATTGGATACAATGCTAAAAAATGCTCGAGGTTTTTTTTTTTGTTTGTTTTTTGTAAGTTTGAAATTTGATTTTTGTGTTTATATAAGTTGTCAACATAATATAAGTGATTATAAGTTTTATAAGTTTCACTAGAAAATATAGTTTATATATTATATTACCTTTTTGAATTATGTACTGCTGGAGAGATTTAAAATTGAACTTATATAAAATTATAGGGCATTACTGGAACCTACAATTCTCTCTCCAGACAGAAACACTAGCGGCAATTTGATGGTATAAGTGATCGTACAACATGGGATAGATTCATTCGTATTAAAACTTTGTACAGCGTTGTGTTTTTTTTTTTTTTTTTTTTTTTTCTGTAGAATATCTCATCTTTATGGTTGACCATCAAGCCCGCTATAAATTTCTGCTAATAGTAGTAATTTTAAATAAACATACATATAAAATATTTAAATAAATATACATAAAGACATTCCCTCTCGGATTGAAATGTGCTCCCCCCCCCCCCAGAAGATTTGAGATTTTATGCTTTAAATGGTCAAAAGTACAAATCCTCCCCCGGTAACTCTATAATGCCCCCCCCCCCCCCCCCGGAGAAAAATGTCCGAATTCAACACTGGTTCCCAAACTCTATTGCTAGGTGACACCTTCATGTGCAAATTTTTTCGAGACACGCCTGATATGTAAATCTGTTGTAGTATATAATTCATCCTAAGAAAAATATTAAGCACAAATCACAAACACGACAACAGTAATAGGTAACAGTAATGTGAAAGTGGATCTATCAAAATCTTTTACTATGTAAAAAACTACGTTTATTAAATGAACAGGTTTGGAAAGTTTCAGCGATAGCTATATCTCAAGAACTAATGCACGGGATTTCTTCAAATAGTGTATTTTAAACAACCGAAAATGGTAGCAAAATTAAATTTGTATGATTGCAGCATTATATTTCTATAGTCAAAGATTTTACACCTTATTTGACTGCAATTTCGATTATACGCCTTTCTCAGTTTACGTCGTTTTAGAACGGTCCCCTGAAAGACAACCAGGGCTCCCAAATGGTCCGCTTTTTGAATACCGGTATTTTCTTAGAAAAATTTTATTTTTAGATTTTTCTTGCAAATTTTGCAGAAACCACCTTCGGAGGTAACTTTTGCGGAAGTGTTGTAGAAACCTACCATGAAATTTTGTTAAAAAATATTGGTATTCAGTTGGCAGACCAATTGGGAGCCCTGTTTACTATACTTTGACTACTATTGCTTCTAACTTTTTCTTTCATTAATTTTGTGTTGAAATAGAATCTCCTATTACGAAGTTTTGAAACAGGTGGATGGTAAAAATTTTATACTGTTCATGCTTTTCTTTACACATCATATTTTAGGTAGATTTCGTATACTATTTATTACATTCTCACCTAAGTTGGAAATTTTGAAAAAAATTTGCAGATCTATGCCGATTATGTCTCCCAGAATTCAAAACCATCCCCAGTTCAAAACTTTACATATATATATATATGTCACTTTTTTATGAACACAATAACCTCAACAATTCTGCACAAATCTCTTCCAAACTGATACATAAAATCAAAGGTCATAAAATCTCGGTCAAGTTCATTAATGGGCAAAATCGAACCAAGGAGAAGGGGGTGAAAACAGAAAAAAAACCCATAACTTCTTAATTATGATATGTATCAAATCAAAAGGGGGGGTGTTAGAAGAAAAAAATTCATAACTTCGTCAATTCACAAAATATCAAATCCGCTTAATATTATCTAAAACTTTCACATTGACAAGTTTTTTATAGAACCAACCTTTATAGCAAAACAAAATAAAAAAAAAAAAAAAATCCCTGCCAGCTTCGCCTGCAAACAAGTTAGGTTTCGAAGTGGACGGTTTCAACTGCCGCATCATGGCAAAAAGGTCATTTCTTCCGCAATTCCCAACAAACAGGCGCCCCACGGTCTGAGTCTTCGAAATCTACCTGTGCCTGTAGGCCGAGCCGTCAGGTATTTCTTTTATCTTAACACAAGGAGATTTCTTTTTTTTATGCTGCCTTATCTCAGCCATTTTTTAAGATATAGCCAAAAAGGTTCTAAACACTTAACCGGAACAATTTTTTCAATTTATAATTTTTTTGCACATCTTTTTGAATTTTTTTAACTGGTTGCCATTTTGAAACAAGATGGCGGATGAAGCTGGCCAACGAACTCGGTCGAGACCTTAGTATGTCCTATACATACTCAGTCACATCCAAATCAGCTCATAAATAAGAGAGTTACAGCATGACAATTGTCAGATATATATGTATAAATCAACATTTGAACGGAGGGTGGCTTGGGGTCTGGGGGCCATGATCGGCAATAATATACCAACATATTTTGGAATTTATTTCCTCCGAATGGCTGCAATAGGTAGCTTTTTGTAATGAAAGCTACCTAAAATCGTGAAATTTTCATTTCATTTTTTATTCTCCTTCATCCTGTTGAAAAGCAAACTTTAGTAATTTTTTGTGTAATAAATATATAAAAAAGCCACGATATTAAATCTTTATGAAACAAACAAAATAATAAGAATTGAAATGATCCAATAAATTTGGGGTTCATTATATTGCACAATACAGAAAAAATTATGCAAGTCCATGTAACCATTTTCTGGTCAACATAAACAGGATGGTAACTTATAAAGATACCAAAGGATCAGGGTTCATAAGTCATGTTTTTGGCCCATGAAACAGACTAAAACTCGATTCTGTTATACTGACTTAATTATTTCCCTTTTAGGTAGATTTCGTAAGAAATACTACCTATTACATTCTCACCTAAGTTGGAAATTTTGAAAACTTTTTGCAGATCTACGCTGATCATGACTCCCAGAACCCAAAACCACCCCCAGTTCAAAAGTTTATATATCTATCTATCTATCTATCTATGTCACTTTTTTCTGACCACGATAACTGGAAAAATTCTGCAGAAATCTCTTCCAAACTGATACATAAAATCAAGGGTCATAAAATCTCGGTCAAGTTCGATAATGGGCAACATCGAACCAAGGGGGTGGGGAATGGGGGGACTTTTTGTGAAAACAGAAAAACCCTCATAATTTCTTTATTATTATACGTATCGAATCCGTTTAAAGTTATTATTACTTCTAGGAAGAGGGCCGAAAATTTATGTATGACAGATTTTTGATATAATTAAAAATGGCCCCAAGGGGGGGAAAAAGGGGGGTTTTAGAAGAAAAATCATAGCTTCGTCAATTCACAAGATATCAAATCCGCGTAAATTTATTATTAATCCTCTTAGTATTATCTAAAACTTTTATATTGACAAGTTTTTTATAGGACCAACCGTTATAGCAAAAAAAAATTAAAAACAAAAAAAATCCCTACCGGCTCAGCCTGCAAACAACTTATTTTTCGAAGTAGGCGGTTCCAACTCCCGCATCTTTTCGAAACTGATACATAAAATCAAGGGGCATAAAATCTCGGTCAAGTTCGTTAATGGGCAAAATCGAACCAAGGGGGGGGGGGGCTTTTTGTGAAAACAGAAAAAAAACCCATAATTTCTTAATTATGATACTTATCGAATCCGTTTGAAGTTATTATTACTTCTAGGAGAAGGGCCGAAAATTTATGTATGACAGATTTTTGATATAATTAAAAATTGCCTTAAGGGGGGGGGGGGGGAGGGGGGGGTTTTAGAAGAAAAAAATTCATAATTTCGTCAATTCCCAAGATTTCAAGTCCGCTTAAATTTATTATAAATCCTCTTAATATTATCTAAAACTTTTATATTGACATGTTTTTTATAGGACCAACTCTTATAGCAAAAAAAAAAAAAAAAAAAAAAATCCTTGCTGGCTCCGCCTGCAAACAAGTTTGGTTTCGAAGTAGGCGGTTCCAACTGCAGCATCATCGCAAAAAGGTCATTTCTTCCGCAAATCCCGACAAACAGACGTCCCACGGTCTGCGTCTTCGAAATCTACCTGTGCCTGTAGGCCGAGCCGTCAGGGATTTTTTAATATTAGAAGGTTTATCCTGTACGATTTTCAACAACAGTTTTTGCATTTTGTTCGGATTTACATGACTTACACAAGCTCAAAGTTTGTATTATTCGTAGTTTTTGATGAAAAATACGCAATTTCTCCTAATTTTAACTCCATTATTTATATGAGCGCAATCGTGCAACACTTTCTTCTTTACATATGTTATAAAATACCGTCCAAATGTACAATATATGTAAAAATTGCAATATATGTAAAAGTGTTGCAAAGCTGCGTTCATAGTAAAATATTAAAAAATATATTAAAAATTGAGGTAAAACTAGGAGAAATTGCGTATTTTTCATCAAAAACTACGAATAATACGAACTTTGAGCTTAAGTGTAAAGTTATATTAAAAAGAACAAAATGCAAAAAATATTGTAGAAATCGTACAGGAAAAAACCTTCTAATATTAAAAAGTGAAATAATTAAGTCAGTATTAATAAATCGAATTTTAGTCTTCTTAAATGGGCTAAAAACACGGCTTATGGACCCTGATCCTTTGGTGCATTTTTAAAATAGTTAACTTAGACAAGTGAAGAGCATACAAGGATGGTCAACTTAGCAGTCTTCCTTGAGTAACACTGACATCATATCAACGGTGGCAATGACCTGGACAATCAATTTCATTTTAATGCAAATCTATATTTATACAGCAAAAACATGTCTATGAGTAACATTGACATCATATCATTGGCGGCAACACCTAACCAATAAATTTCGCATTTACTGCAATTTTTCTAACTTGTAACATTGCACAACTTCAATTTTCAAATTTTAACACTGTCAAATAGGGGGGGGGGGGGGATGATCTTTCAAATGCAATTTGTTTGAAAACTGTATTAGTGTTCCTTCCAGCACACTTTTAAAGGGCGCAGCACCCTGCTTATAAAATTGCCAAAATACACACTGCCCTTTTGAAAATATTGAATTTTACCTTTAATAGTAACTCAGAGTTTTTGCAAAAATCTTTCCCCTGACCACAGTATTTTTAAATCTATGTATTCAAGAGCTTGTATAAATTATAAAAATTCATTTTTTTAAATAAAAAACGCAGAATAATTACATGTTGTAATTTAATTGTATTTTTTAATTTTATATTTATAAAATCATTCAAAATTAATGTCACTTTATTTACTATACTTTAAAATTATAAACTTTTTTCTTATATCATTAGGGTCATTCCATGGTAACTTACGTTACATTTAGAATATTTTTTTTTAGTAATTTTCATAATATAACCCCAACAAAATATTGAAAATGTAATGTTGATATGATTTGTTAATTAAACCTATCCAAAGCAAAATTTGGATGAAAATTACCTATCTTTAGTGCTATTTTTTGAATAGTGGCCATTATATTTATTATGGTAACTTACTTTCTTTTTGTCAGAAACGTAAGTTACCATAGTAAATCTAATTTTTAGCGTTCAAGAAATAGTACTAAATTTAAGTAATTTTTATCCAAATTTAGCTTTGTTGGGTTTAATTAACAAATCATATAAACATTACATTTTGAATATTTTTTAGTGTTATAATACTAAAATTACTGAAGTCAATTATTCTAAATGTAATGTAAGTTACCATGGAATGATCCATTACTAAATACATTGCTAATACAATTCCCCTTGAAATAATGCCCTTTCCTATTGAACTAGTATAGTAGTACCCTTGTTAGTGACTAATGCCCTGTCCTTTTTCTTTCTAGAATGAACACTATAGTATCTCAATTTACTGGAGAGTTGGCTCTGCATATATATGTATAAATATACATACATATCTGCGTATATATACATATGAATATATGATGTAATAAGAAAAAATATATATGTAGGCATATATTTGTTCAGGGGTCGATGCAGGGTTTTTTTCTTGGGGCCCATTTTGTGAAAAGTAAAGGTTATTTTTGTGAAATTTATTATATTTTTGTGAAAAATAACATTTTGTAACGAAAGTTGAAATCCAGTTAATCAAATTCGAACCAGGCATTTATAAACAAAAACTTTTTTAAATCCTTTTGCTGAAGTTTTCCTCTCTGGTGAACTTGTTTGTTTACAAATTACATATCTTAAAACATCACAAAATAATAAATAAATAATAAATAGTAAGTTTTAATGGAATAGAACTTTGTGAAGAGGCCCATTTTATCAAATTGATTTTTGTGAAGGGACCCATTTTATTAAATAGATTTTTGTGAAGGGGCCCTAAATAGGCCCCAAATTTTCCCTGGATCGACCCCTGTTGTTTATTCATGGCGAAATAGTAAAGTAGGTCATAAAATTTGAGAATGTTTTAGGTTTCCAGAAACTGAAATTTGACGTTAGTTAAAAATTTTAACCACCAATAACTTAAAATCATAACTTATATAACATTATTATATCTATGGGATCAAATTATTCTTTTTTAATAAATCATTATATTAGTATTAAACTCACTTATACTAGTCATTATATTATTAAATGTGAGAATGTAGTATTAAATGTGATTCATAAATTAAAACATATTATGAACTTTTTTAATGCCCAATTCGATGACTTTAAGACAACTTAATATCTAGCATAAGAAATATATGAAAAGCATAAAAGAAATGCTACTTTGAAATTGCAATAGCATTTATAATTTTAGACAATGCTGTAGTTATTAATGTATAATAAGAACCTTTTCTCAAAAGTTTTCTACCCTAAAACTACATGCAAACTAGGTATTAGAATAAATACAAAAAAAATGACGCACAAAGAGAAAAACAATTGTTTTGTTATAGTTATTCACACTTTTTTACATGTTCGCACTAAACATATCCCTACTTTTTATACAAAAATGAAATAAGTAAATAAAATCTCCAAAAAAGCCGAGAGTTGAAATTTTGGCATGGGTCAGGTCAGATTTAACCCCTTTTTCAGGAATTGGGTTAAATATCGACATGGCTTACACACTTATATACAACAGAAGGGAAAATAATTCGATATGAGCAGGGCTTGACAAATGCGGTCGCCCAGGGTTGCAAAAAACCCACCTACCCAAAAAAAACCCGGACGGGTTTTTTTTGGGTAAAACCCACTCTAAAAAACCCAATAAAACCCGCATTAAAGTGGATTTTATTGGGTTTTTTTATCATTTATGATATTATTACTTAATATTCAGCAGCTTTTATATTAATTTTTTCACCTTTGTGTTTAAAGAGTTACATTATCCTATTTAAACATATTGTGGATGTATATTGCCAAATGTGCGCAAGTCAAAATTAAATAAGCTAAAAAAAAAAAAAAAAAAAACCTTCTAATATTATGAAAAAAAAAATCCAAAATCAATATACATAGCTAATCAACATTTTCACATAAGTCAAAAATGACCAGGTCTTTCATATCAAGATTTAACAATATAAAGCTTTATAATACAAGTTCCCAACTGGGTACAAATTTGACTTATTCACGTTTGGCAGTAGCAGTAAACCAAAAATATATAGTTTATCTATGCAATACTTCTTGACCCTCTGACCACTGATGACAAAAGTGTAGTGAGTGCCTTTGATTAACTAGCTTTTCATGGAGTAATTTTTTTTTTTTTTCAAAAATATGTTCCTAGTGGAATACAAATAAAACTAGTCGTTGGGGGGGCCACCGTAATATTTACCCATCATGGATGTGCATAATGTAAAATATTAAAATAAAAATGTGTAAACTACTTATAAATTTGCAATTCGAATAAAATCGTGGCTTGATGATGTCATAAACTTTAAAGGCTCGATTACTGAATTGCTTGAAAGAGGTTTTTCCTTATAACTCCAAAAATAATAATCCTATTAACTAGCGGTTTATTGCATCTGATTAAGCGTCAAATTTCCAATTAAAATATATCTTTGAAGTGAAATTTGGATGAAATACAGGGTCATGAAAAATCAAAGAGTGTGGCAAATAGGATTCCAAATATCTCGGCAACTCATTATCCGATCGACTTCATGCTTTATGCAAAATTTATGTTTTTTTATTGTCTTTTATATTCATTTCTTAAAATAAACAATTTCGAAAATTTTTATGTACCTTTCATCAGAACGAATATTTCGAGAGTCCGAAAAAAATTGTTCCGGTTAATCGAGGTTATTGAAATGAAATAGGCTTCTTCCCATTATTACATACCAAATTGCAAGTCTCTATCTCAATTTTTTCGGGAGATAGAGCGTTTACAGACACACAGACGGACGGCAAAATTTTTTTCTAAAAATATGTTTTTCGGAATCTCCAGTGTCTAAAACGTGTTAATCCGTAAAAAAAAAAAAAAAAAAAAAAAAAAAAATCGATTTTCAAAATGATTACAAGACTTACCCTATACTACGTATGATGGGTAAGTAAAAGGATAAGGGAATACTGATAAAAAGTAATCTATTACAGTACTTTTTAAATATGTGATTTGCAGTTATTACATAATTTTAGAAGTAAAAACTTTTTTTACAGCCTTTTACACTGATTTATTTGTGCTATTTAAGTTCAACTTACTTGTATATTAAGTTAATTAATAAAAATATAATAAGATTTCTTAATTTAATACATACTTTCTAAAAATAAGTGACTTCCCTTGCCCTAACCTCTTAAAAAAACAAAAAACCCAATAAAACCCCAAAAACCAATAAAACCCTAAAAAACCCGAAAAAAAACCCATCTGGGTTGGGTTTTTCATAAAAAACCCGGGTTTTTTGCAACCCTGAGTGGCTACCAAGTTCTTTGAAATGGCGATCAAGTTATTTAATCTTTTGGGGTGATTTCTGTAAAAAAATTGACATAAGAAATGAGCACAAATGTCATTTTTTCTCTCCCCCACCCCTACTCGTGCGCGACAAGCAGTGATCTTCCTCTTCTCTCGTACTTTAAAGGAAGAACTTTTAAAAAGGCATTTTCCAACTCATGCACAGAAAACACCATTCTTTTCAGCTATAGCCAGCTAGTATATGTCACGTGATTAGAGGATTAGAGTGTGTGTGTGGGGGGGGGGGGGATATTTCAATAAAGCAGTAAGAAATAGTGTTTAACCAGCCTCTGTGGCATCTAAAATTGGATACAATGGTAAAAAATGCTCGAGTTTTTTGTTTTTGTAAGTTTCAAATCTGATTTTTATGTTTATATTAGTTGTTAACAAAATATAAGTTATTATAAATGACTAAGTTTTATAAGTTTCATTAGAAAATATAATTTATATTATCTTTCTAAATTATGTATTATTTTAAACTGTAACTAATAATTCTAAACTATGCTTTTTGTTATGTTTTCTCAAATAATTCATAAAAAACTCTTGTGTTTTTTTTTAATCAATGACGGGGAAGAGGAAGAGGGTAAATATTTTTTACTGGTGACTAGTATTTTTTTCTGGCTATAAGATTTTATCAAATTTGTAAAGCCCTGGGTATGAGAGTTAAAATTTGCCTTAAAATAAAAGAAATATTGACAAAATATAAAACTATTTCAATTCAAACTTCCTACATGAAGATCTTGGGTACCTCATTAGAATTAATTATTAATATAATGGTACTTGATAGTTACAGCGGGCTCTGCAATTTTTTTAATTTATTTATTCTTTTTTTAAAGCTTGGTGCAATTTAGGCTTCAGAAAGTGAGATTTGTTGCCAAACAATACAAACAGCTATGAAAACAATCTGATAAATTTTCATGTTTATTTATACATGCATATAAAAAGTTGACCACTAATTACATGTATTAGATAAATTACTCCTGTTTGAAAAATAAAAAGAAATTCAGAAAAAGCAAAAATGGCTTCTTTATATTAATTATATACAGGAAAAATGGTATTTTTCGGTTAGCCGGGTGCCAGTGATATACATATACATGTATATATACACAGAGTTTCCCCCAGGTTAAAAAAAGGGCAGGATGCTATGGGTGAAAAAAAGGGCACTTTTTTATTCTTAAGAGCACTTTTCAGATTCTTGAGGGCACTTTTCAGATTCTTGAGGGCACTTTTCAGATTCTTGAGGGCACTTTTCAGATTCTTAAGGGCACTTTTTTTAATTGTTAAAGGTATTCTTTTGGTTTTTAAAGACACTTTTGATATTTAAAAGTCAGGGCACTCTTTTTAAGACAATATTGAGTCAGTTTTTACTATGAAAGCAAATTTTTTAATGCAAAAAAGAGAAAGGGCACTTTTTTTACTGAGGGGCAAGAAGGGTTCTAATTATTTTACTGGAGGGGGCAAGAAGGGTGCTATTTGGTAAGCCAAAGGGCAGGAAGGGTGCAGCACCCTTCTGAAACTGTCTGGGGGAAACTCTGTATATACATACACATATACAGGGCGATTATAAAAAAACTATCCCGATGCATGAGTCCTTAACTATCACACCGTTCACAGAAACTGACTGAAATTTTGGTTTTAAGTACTTTGAGGTATGCGCTCAAGAATCTTATGAAAAAAAACAGTTAAACTCTAACAGTTACGGTTACAGTGACAACATTTTGAAAATTTCAAATGGCAACACCTATTTTTTTTATTGGAATGTGATCTTCATAGTGAGAAACCATAAAAAACGTTGAACAGTACCTGTAGCACGAAAATTGCCGGCGCTAGACAGACTAAGAAGAAAAGTGAAAACAACGAATAAGGACAGAGAATCAACAGAAAACAAAACATTTTATTGTGTTTCACAAATTTTCCACGTCACACACGAAGACACGTTGCATGCGGCAGATGGTGGATAGCACTGAATAATAAAATGTTTTACTTTCTGTTGCTTCTCTGTCCTTTATTGGTTGTTTTCACTTTTCTTCTTAGTCTCTCTAGCGCTGGCAATTTTCGTGTTACAGGTACCGTTTCAACGCTTTTTCATTATGAAGATCACATTCCAATAAAAAAATAGGTGTTGTCATTTGAAATTTTCAAAATTTTGTCACTGTAACCATAACTGTTAGAGTTTAACTGTTTTTCATACGATTCTTGAGCACATACCTCAAAATACTTAAAACCAAAATTTCAGTCAGTCTCTGTGAACTGTGTGATAGTTAAGGACTCATATATCGGGATAGTTTTTTTTATAATCACCCTGTATATACACACATATACATACATACAGGATAGATGTGCCAGTAATGGACACCCTTAAGGAATTTCTTTAAAAATTGTTTTTTAATTAATAGTTATATTTATTATATTCCAGTTTTTTCAATATTATGTTAATCTATCAACAATATTTAACCATTCTCATAGTCTCATTTCCCAATATGAATCAAAATTAAATTATAAATAACAGAAATATATCAAAACACCTAAAATGCCAGAAATGGACATCTTTTGTTCCAGTAGCAGACACCCTCTGTTCCAGTAATGAACACCCCATAAAAAGTAATAAATATATTTATTTTTATGACTGTATTTAGAACCAGAATTTAATGAAAGCATACTAATGAAACAAAATAGTTATTTTCAAATAAATTTAACAATTAGGATACCAGTAATTAATAAAATATTTGTGATAATCATTCACTGTTTGCATCAATTATTGTAATTATCAGAAGATCGATATTTTAATTATTATAGGTGGATAGTTTAAAATACTAAATATCAGACAATTACAGCTATCAAATTATTGAGACAGTGGGGGATTTAAAAGGTAATAATTAGAAAAAAAAAGTTTTGGAGTATTAGTGTATAGTTTCGTCTCACTATTTTTAACAATTAAACTTCCAGAGACTACTTCATATATTACTTGAAATAATTAATATTACAAATATGAAAAAAATGATACTGTGAGTTGGATATTTTAAATACTAAATAAAATTATTTCAAAATAAAACTGTAGAACTGAGCTTGAGGCCACTGATCTGCAGATTTACTTGTTTCATGATTACTATAACTTTCATTAATATTACAATTTTTTTTTTCTGTAAGAGATGAATAAGCAAACATTTAAGACAGAAAATAGATTTTTAACAACGCCTGTAACTTAATTGTTTTTATTTAAATGGGGAGGGATTAAGCCCTATGAGCCCTTCTTTGACTGTGCCCTTAAACAATATTTTCTGCTTCCTGACTGGTTTGATTGCCAGATTAAAAAATATGCAAAGCAGAGTTCTATACACTCACACACACACACACAAAAAAAAAAAAAAAAAAAAAGAATAAAATATTGACATTTTATTAACCACATAAAATAACTTAAAAGAAGCTATTTATAAAAGTTTTGGTGTTATTACATTTTGGTAAGTGTAATTTAAAAATTAAATTTGATTATTTAGGTTTTCAGTTAAGTCAAAATATTTTATGCACTATAAACATTACTGAAATTGCACTTTTAGCAGCAATGTCTACGTGAGGTGTCCATTACTGAAAAATGACTAATTAAGCATCCAGTAATGGACACCCCTCTTAAAACCTTAAAAATAAATGAAATCTTATAAATGGCTATTAGTATATAAAATTCAAAGTTTTCTATTACTACCAAAACAAAAAGCTTCAAATTTTGCCAGAAAATAAAGAATATGTAAATTTATTAAAAGAAGCCAACTCTTAGCATGTTCATGAAGATTTTCACTGAAAAACATTGGAACTTTGAACCATTATTTTCTGCTTCCCGATTGCTTTGATTAAAAGTGTCAACAATAACCCACATTATAAAACATGCAAGGGGGAGCTATGAAAAAAATAATAAAAGATAAATTTTTATTGGTTATTTTTTTATAAGCCAAAAACATTGAAGGATGTCCACTACTGGCACATCTACCCTATACACTTATATGCATGAAAATATTTATGTACATATATATCACTGGCGCCCGGCTAACCGAAAAATACGGGAGAAATTGTTTGTGTGTATGAAACAGTGAATAGATTGTTAGAAAATATGTATGAAAATTTTATTTATCTTGCCAAGCTCATTTTCTCTATCTCGCAAAGACCTTTACAACAAACAAGTATCAATATAATTACTTTGTTTCGCATATAAAAGTATTTTATTTCGCCTGTAGAACCAGGTATTTTAAACATAACCATTCCAGAAAATACTCATTCCATTTTCTCTTGTTTATGTTCTAACTTTTTCTTTTGTTTGTATGTTTACTTGTATATTTAAAATAAGATAAGAATGGAAAAATTAAAAATAAATTAATCAATAAGAGCAAAATATAATTTTTAAAATTTTGCTCGCCAGAGTATGAAATTTTTAATTATCAGCTACTTACCACATTTTACAAACTTTAATACATTTACAAATATTTTAATAAATATTGATAAATTTACGCACAAGCTATAAAATTATAAGAAAAATTAGGATATTTCCCAACATTTCAACAAAATAAGAAACAAAAATTTTGTTTCTATAAAACTTTTGCTAAAGCCCTCTAAAAAATATTTAAGACGAAAAAAAATTATTAAAGTTCCCAAGCAAACATTAAAAAATATGCTTCTTACAAAGCCCTTTTTTTGTTTATTCCACATAATCTTTGCGCTTCTAATTATTAGTTACAAATTTAAGTAATTAAGAATTTTCACTAATAAAAGATCAAATGTAGGTTACACAATCTGAAATTTTTTTCAGTTTGAAGCAAGAATAAAAAAGTGAAAAGATATATTAATAAATATAAGTTACTGACCTTCACTATTGTTAACAGACGTCATTTTTGGTAACTACGCGAGAGCAAACAAAAATATTGTGTTAAATCTTTTTTAAAGACTTATACAGAATAAAACACTTTCCGTCAATCCTCACATCAGTGAACTAATGAACTCCAACACAAATTCAGTTTTTTCGTCTGGTCTCGTTGACATAAAGGTGTGTGGCCAACTTTAATGATTAATTTTTAACTTTGTGTTTATTTACTTTAAAAGATTCAAAATGTAACAGGATAAAAACTAAAAAATATGAAGTATAATTAATCTTAGTATTCATTATTTTTATTAAGTTGTTTGTTTAAAAAATTAGAAAGGTAAAAGTCGATTAAAGTAATTTTTAATATTTGGGGAAATAATCGAATTTAAGTTATTTTAGATGACTCTCTTCGCGCGATAGCAATCAACCAATCAAACCAACTAACCAACTTGAAAGTGGTGTAAACAAACAATTCTGTAATTCTGGTGTCTATAAAATACAATTAATTAATCATACATTTTAGTTCATGATAATGCCGCTCCCTGCTACTTTATTAGCGAGGCTTCAAAAAAGAGGAATCGTCAAACCTGTAGAACCAGGTATTTTAAACGTAACCATTCACGAAAATATTCATTCCATTTTCTGTTGTTTATGTTCTAACTTTTTCTTTTGTTTGAATGTCTATTTGTATATGTAAAATAAAATAAGCATAGAAAAATTAAAAATCTATATTAAGAATTAAAGGTAAAAATTACTGAAAACTCTACTTAATATTTAAAACTGTGACCTACTATTGTTCTGCTGCGTTGTCAGAATAAGAACTTTATTTAAAATGAGCCTCACAAAATAAAATTTCTGACAACCGTTTGAAATATTAATATTGTTTAATTCTTTGATTTCAAAATGATTATACATTGAATACTCTGTTTTTGATTTGATTTTACCATTTTTAATGAACATTTTTCCTTTTCTATTATTTATCCTTCACGAATGAAAAGAAACATTAATTTACATTAAATCATTCTAAATACACTCATGTCCAAAAGTTAGTAAATAAACTTAAAAATTTACATTATTCAGTTAAAAACTCGACATATTTTCAAAAATTTACAATTTACTGGTAGGTATATGTATAAACTAAGGTGTAAAAAAATAATGATTTTTTTAATTACATTTTTTTCCGTGTGTTAAATTACAGAATAGCTACCAAGAATTTCAGCTTTCCAAAACAATTTAACCCTCTAATTAGTAACATTATTGGCACAGACTATCATATACGCACCACATTGGCACGATTTTTCCGCCACCGCCACTTTGGTGAAAATTTTGGGTACTTTTCGGTTAGCCGGGCGCCAGTGATATATATACATGTATATATACACACATATATAATATATACACGTATATCTACATATGCATATGTGTACATACATGTATCTACACATATATGTATTAATATATAGATATAATGTATATACATATGTATTTATATATGTACATATATCACTGGCGCCCGGCTAACCGAAAAGTACCAAATTTTGTTAACCGGGTTATTTTGTTTATATTGTTGTTTATTTATTCTTATTTTAATTCTATAAATTATTTTTATTATTATGCATGTCATTATTTATTTATATCAAACTATCATTTATTTATTTTTATTTCCTTTTTAAAAATAATAGATAAGCTATTTCATTTATTACGTTATTTTATTTTTATATTGTAATAAAAAATCACATACTATTATTGCATGTTATTTGTAACTAATATTCAAAAACAAAGTTTTCGCCAAATTGGCAGGGGGAAAAAATCATGCCAATGTGGTGAGTATGTGACATCTGTGCCGCATTATCTATGTTTTTATGCTATAATTAATAAAATTATAATTAGTAATTGCAGAAATTATAAAAACTGCAAATTAGTAATTTATTAATTAGTAGCATTCAATAATGTTATGTACATTAATACTTTGTAATAATTGTGTAAAACTATATTAAATCCTATTAATATTTACATTTATTAAAATTATTAATATCTGCTTTAATATTGAGTTGTTAACACTGCTTAAAATTAATAATTATTAAATAATTAACTCTCTAATTAGGAAAATAATATACATTTTTATGCTTTAGTTACTAAAATGATGATAATTTAGTATTCATTCTACAAAGAAAAAGAGGCACGGTGCTAGTTTCCCAAAAAGGCACTAGTTCTGTAGAAAAGGCATTATTTCATGATGTAATATATTAGTGTAATGTGGATGTGTTTAGTGATGATATAAGGAAAAGAAAAGTATATAATTTTTTAATATGATAAATAAAGTGACATTTTTAACGATTTTATGAATTACAAATTGAAAAATATAAAATCAATTGCAACAGGATTTAATAATTTCCTTTTTTTTTCTTTTCTATATAAATAAAGTTAAATTTTTTTACAAGGTCTTGGGTACACATATGTAGAAATTAGGGATGTAACGAATATTCGGCCACTATTCAGTATTCGGACTATTCGGCCCTTTTGCCGAATATTCGGCATGGCCAAAAATTGAACCGAATACCTGTAGCCGAATATAATTTGATATTTTGTCGAATAGTTGCATATTTGGCCAAATATTCTAAAATATTTGGTTAAATAAGTTCCAGAAAATCAAAACAAAATGTGATTTTAAATATTTTCAACAAACAATATTAAAAAATTATATCTAAATACATTAATTATTATAAGAAAAAGAAATCCTAATACTTATGCAATTTTAAAGCTTCATGACAACTTATAAATAACAGTATATAATGATATTACATAAATAAAAATATTTTTCTTGCTGCATATTTAGGCATCATGTGAATTTAAGTAAGTATTGCAACATTAATTTCTTTTACATTAAAATACAAAATATATACTGCATTTAAAGTTTAAATCTCTTCAGTGAATTTAAAAATATTAACTTTATATCTATTTTTTTAATCTGATTTATAATGATAATAACAGTTTCTTAAACAATAAAATTCATAAATATTGAAAATTGAAAATAAATATTTTACTGTCTTGTAAAAATGTTTAATCTTTCACAAATTAAATCATTTTTCTAGTTTTACTTTTAAATAAAAAAAATTTGAATAAATATAGGACTATATAATTAAATGTAAAATTTTAATGTTGATTAAATGAACTAATGAGTTTGATACATTGATAACAAAAAAACTATTACCTATACTGAAAAAGTATTTAATGAGTTACTTCAATATAACAGACAGGGGTAACAAAATAATTTATCACTGTAAAGCCTGAAATTGTGATGCAAAAATAATAACTTTTCAGCATTTTCAAGAAGTCTGTTTCGTTTGGTTTCATATATATTACCAGCTTAAAAAAACAAACGTTTACTATATACTGTGCTTGCAGGAGCTGAAAGATGATTTCTTGCTAAATTTGCAAGCCTTGGAAAGGTTTCTGCATTTGTTTTCCACCAGTTAAATGGACACTCTGTCCTAGCTATTATATGTTTATCAAAATAGCAATCTACCTCTCTTAATTTATCTGCTGTATTATTATTAACTTCATTTGACAAATTTGGCAGTGATCACTTCTTATTTTTTATTTCTGAAAAGCAATCCCAAAATGAAAATGAAATTATATTTTAAGAAAATAACCCTTTTCTTGACATACAGAATGTAAATTTACTAAGTTTGAGTTGCATGAGAAAGGATATAAAAAGGCAGAGGGCACATGCAAGTTCTTATTTTTGGGGGTTAAATGATTTTACTAAAATAAAAAAAGTTTCATTTTTACAGAGGTAATGAGTTTCTATTTTAGGTAAAAAATATATAAATTACTAGAACTATCTATGGATTAAAAAAATATATGAATTAAATTATTTACATTTTTGAAAGTCAAATATTATCTTATTGGCATCAAAGTATTTCAAATATTACAAAAAATACATTCAGCTGTTATGATTTTTGAACACTCAAACAAAAAAATTATTTCAATTAGTCCTTAATTTAATTTTTGATTTTAAAATTGAAAAAAAAAATAAATAAACAATTAAAATAATTTTTTTTTAAAGTCAGTATTCGGCCGCCGAATATTCGGTATTCGGCCTAAAATTTGGCCGAATAGTCGGTATTCGGCCAAATCACTATTCGTTACATCCCTAGTAGAAATACTGGGGTATGGGCAAATATTTTACAAGAAATCTCTGGGTACAGCTAAAGGAGAATTTCATTATTTTTCAAAAAAGCAATTATTATTACACAATTATTATATTACAATTTTAGGTACTTCTCTATTATCTCATCGACCACTTTTCATAACAAAAAACTATCGCCAAATAAACGTGAGAACGTTGCCAATGGAATATCAAAATAAATAAATAAATACAATATAAGAATTTAAGGACACAATTGTTATTTTAATTAATGAAATAAGTAATAAATCAGTAAAACATAATGAAAAATAAACGCAAATGTCAATTAAAAACCACTTGATGACATAACAAACACATATCTCATACTTCTGTCATCACGTAAATGGGACTGCATTTTTGGCGTTTAATCTTACAGTTTGGCGATAGTTTTTTGTTATGAAAAGTGGTTGATGGGATAATACAGAAGTACCCAATTTTATTGCAGCTTCCTTATCATCAGGTAACTAACTGCCAAATAGCAAAATTCATTTCATTGTCATCGAAAAATGTAAGTTAACTTAAACTTACATAACTTAACATAAAAAAATAGCGAATTAAGATGTTTTGCATGGTTACGATTAAATAATAAATAAAGATTCACTTTCAATAAATAGCGAGTCACAATGTTTTTGTTTGGCATGGTTTGCAATAAAAAACCTTTGCACGGTCTGGGTTGAAATAAATGGTGCATTAGCACACATATTGGTATGGTGTTGTTTAACGGAAAAGTACAAAAAAAAACTTAATAAGTTAGGTGTAAAAAGTGGCAACTATATTAAAGCAGATTGCAATGCAGATAGTTTTTTAAACGTAATTCAAAAATTACTTGCCGTAATGAGCTGTAACCTTGCCTTTGAAATTTAAAGCTTCTAAAAAATTATTTCTGTAAAATATTTATAGGTTGTTACAATATAGCTATAATTTTTTCAAATACTAATTTCAGAATTTATATATTTTGAAATTAATATTCAAGAGCAATATGTATTGTAACTGTAATTTATAAACAATTGTACATAAATAAATAACTAGAAACTTTAAAAATGTGAATTCAAAACTACATCTCTTTCTGCCAAGTAGTTTTTGAGTTATCTTTAATAACACTATACACTATTATCAAATATTGTCCACATTGCAGTTTGTTTTGCAACTATTAAAAAGGAATTTGGCATTCAGTGTTCTAAACTTTAGATCTGCTTAATTCCTTCACTGAATAACTTCCCATTTCGTTTCTGAAAATAAAATTTACTGAAGAATCCAAATATGATGTCAAAATTGGATGTTCAATGGAAAATTTCACAGTTTGTTGTAATTTCAATATAAAGATACCCCTAAGCTTTTTTTAAAACATAAATTAAAAGAAGACATAATTCTCAATTGAATGGCTACTTTTGTTTATCTCTGCATCAATTTAGCGATTAGAATGTATGGGGTGCTTCCAGTGATGTGATTAAGACAAAATTAATTTGTTTATTCAGCAGTAACATCAAATTCCAAATCATCCTTTTCTTTAAAAGATGATGGATACATCCTTTTTCACCCATTAGCCATGCCACATGACATTATTTTTCCCAAATAACATACACCTTGGCAATATAAGTGCAGATTCACGGTCGCCATGTGGCGACTAAATTTTTTGTTGTGGCTACTAACTTTTGGTGTTTAAGTCGCCATGTGATTTAAAACTAATCAATTTCTGGTATTCCCAGTCTCCATTGTGAAATGTTGATATTTTTTTTTAAAGATTAAGACCAAAACACATAAGAAACATTATTATTATCTTTTAATAACATTTCAGAATGATCTGTTTAACACAGCAGACTATTAAATTTATTCGAATAGCAATGTTATTTGTAGCAGTTTGAATCTGATTATTTTACATAGACTCTGATTTAAATATATATATATATATATATAAACAAATGTTTGAACTGTGTTTTGATTTTTATAGTGCAAAATAATCTCACAAATTCAGATTTTCTTTCATATGTACTTTTGTCTGGCAAAATCAAAATAAGAAATATTGTTTTTCTGATATTCCCCGCTATCATGATTGCTTAGCTTATACATATTTTTTTTAAACCATATCTTGCCCAACTTTATCTTTTGACTGTACATTATTTAAGATTTAATTAATATTCAAATTTTGTTGTACATGTGTTTATATTAAATAAATTACTTTACACTTTGAATTCCTGAGTTTCTTTTAGTTTTTTTACCCCATATAAACACTGTTGTTTTTATGTGTTTGTTTTACAATTGTGGCCACTGGATTTTTTGGGTTTAGGAGCCAGTGACTCCTTCCAAATTTTGGGAATCTACACCTATACTTGGCAAGTATTAAAAGGATAGTTATTTGGAAAAATATTTTTATTTTTATAGAAAATTAAATAATTTGAAATTATATTTTTATCAATAGACATTAACTTTGACCTAATTATCTACATCACTTTCATCTAACAAATCATTACTAGACTTTCCTATTGAAGCTTGTGCTTGTGCATAATTAACAGCTTTTTAGTTTTAGTTAAACTACGTCACTGATAACCCTGATATCACAACACAGAGGTGACATGGACACATCATCCTACAATTCTTGCACTTCTATGCTCATCTTTTGTCTCTTTTGCTTATTTTCATGAGAACTAGAGTATTTTGACTTATCAGAGTAATGCATGATTGTGTTTGCAATTGTTTTCCAAAAGTACATAAACCAATATTCCAGAACTTTGTGATATACATTTCGACTTGTTACACACAAAATTAGCTTGGCAGTAGGAAGTTATGGGAGATTCACTAAGTGCAGTTTTGTCCAAAATCTTCTTGATTAAATCAAATTGTTACAAGCTGTATGTCAGTACTCTGATAAATAAATGTACTTTATCAGAAGGGTTATTGTCCATGTATGTTTATACATGGACAATAATAGGACTTCCACAATGATATCACTTTTATTTCCCATTGGAGGAATCAGTGAACCAAAATAAATATAGCATTATTTTAAAGTTTAAAAAAAATTACTGTAAAATGAGGTATATGTTATTTTGGTTTGTGCTTTCCTTTTAAACTGAAATGCATGGTAAAAATTTGATAAAACATCATAATATAAAAAAAAAAAAAAAAAAAAAGCCAAACACATTCATTTTAAAAGGCTATTATAACTTACTCTTGTTTTTATACAGATTGTAAAATTATACATTGAACTATAAGAAAATAATGTTTATTGATTTTAAGGAGAAATTTTTATTTTTACGAAATCACTGGGTAAAAATATATGGCTTCTATCCTTGACCTTTGTCCCTTTTATTAATTTTTCTTTCTTTCTTTATTTATTTTATTATTATTATTATTTTAAATGCCCTGCTTTTTTTTTTTTTTTCACGCTTGAGGGAAACAGTATCTAATATACTGATCTAAAAATATCCATGTTTATGTGAATAAATATTAACAGATTATGTGATCATGATCATTATTTGAAGTTAGTTGTATTAAGTGTATCTCTGTCACTATCTAAAGATTTAATTTTATTCGTTGCAATATTTAGAAATCGAAGAAGAAGTTATTGCTGAAGATTATGATGATACTGATAAGACTATTGATAATCATCAAAACGGAATTGACCAGGATTCAAATGAACTGAAGGAACCATGGGTAGGCTGTCCCAACAAGTGGAATATTTATCATGACTGTACAAAGTTCTGCATGGAACACTGGGGTAGTGGGGAAGAACAACCATCTCCCAAAACAGAGAGAAAAAGGCTTTATATGTTAAAGAGATATCCTCTACCTGAAGGATGGGAAGAAGTGTATGATCCAGGAATGTAAGTGTTTGTTTTATAATTTCCACATATTATTTATATCAATAGATAAAAAATAAAATCATTATGTCATATAATTTAATGTACTCTGGATCAAATTTTAAGATTAAATTGGGGTTACTTGGACCCAAAAACAAAAACTCATTTAAATCAATCCTGGATCTGCTGTGCTGAGAGCATTATTGTGATACACCAATACTCTACAAGTTACAGCACTGACTATTATGAGGAATCAATCCAAGAGTGCATAACTAATATCCAATTGTTCACGAAAATCAATTAAACAGCACAGTTTTTGTACTCGGAGTTATTTTGGCAAGGTACACAAAATGAGTTTTGTAAGAGTAAATCCAAGTAAATGATATTATATCCAAGGTACGAAGTGCTTCGTAAGTAAGGTAAATTGTTATTTTTTTGTGTTTAGAAAGAAAAATGAACATACCAGGATAAAAAATTGTTCTTTACTGTAAGTCACATAATTAAAATTGCATGCTTTTTTGTTCTTGTTTTTAAAGGTGTAATTTTTTTTAATTATTATTTCCAATAATTAGAACACATGCTATTTAAAGGCAAAAATCTATAATGATAAATATAAAAACCAGAATCTCAGTCAGTCAGTGAGATTTTCTTATTTACTAGTGATGGATGCACATACTATCAAAAGAAATAAGAGGAAATAGCTCTCGATGTAAATTCTGTCCCCTAGAATTGAAATATATAACCTTCAAACATGTTAACTTGCCATGACAGACTGTCACATAAAAAGTATTTACATTTCAAAAAGACAGAAAGAGAAGAAGAATGGTGTGGTTGTTGTTATCTGCTATCTTATTTTACTCAATATAAGACATAAAATTAAAGATTGTACATGGTTTCTTCTTACACTGAGAATCATTAAAAAAAAAAAAAAAAAAAAAAAAAACACTGCTTGTTATGTCAAACTTATTTATCTATAATTAAAATTATATTTTTACACGCTTTATTTAACATGCTTTATTTAACTTGGTTCATGTGTGTAAAGATAGAAGTTTGTAATCGAATCTTCGTTCACTTCCTGATATGCTAGAAATATAAAAATTATGTACACAGGTGTGTTGCTGATGACAGTTCAATATTTTATTATTTTTAGAACTTGATTATAAATCAAAAAAGTAATTTTAAGGTATTTTTTCGTTAGACAGGTGCAGGTGATAAATCACCAAAAATTCTTTCAATGACATTGGACTCATTTCATTTTAAATGCAAATTTTTCATATATTTGATTTAAAACACATACATTAAATACATTTAAAATAGCTATCTTTCACTCAATTAATTTAAAGTACGAAAAAAAAAGTGTTAATAAGAAATAATATCATAAACCAAAAACATTTGTTTCAACATGAAAACATTGTTCCTAATTTATGCATCCAAAAATAAAAGCTGCTTTTGATGAGATTTGTGCCTGGCTAATGGAAATGCATTTATGGTATGGCTTTGTTTTAAACAATATAGTTAATTGGCAGCATCACTCATGTTTGATATTAATACTTGGCATGCAACATGATTGTGGAGAAAATATTAAGAATAACCTGCAATAATCTAAAAAAGTAATAACCTACTATAATTTCAAATATTTCCACCATAAATAAAAATTATTTGTGGATAGTAAAGAGCTCCAAAGTTTCTGGCGTGCGGTTTGTACGTAAGAAACTAAATAAACTTTAAATTCACTATTTTGCACTTTCTACCAAACATAAATAAAAGCGTTGATGCCTTTTAAAGCATGTTTTTTAAAAATGATTTTCACTTTTATCTTATTTGGTATGAGCATAGACACTATTAAAATATGTTTTTCAAATTTCTTGACTGTTTTGATAACACTGACTTTCATCTATTGTGAATGTGATATTGCACAACACAAATACATTGATATAATTTATTTGTTACTCTAATAGGTGCAAATACTAAAAACACAGTTTTAAAACATTAAAACTATTTATGATGTAAAATCAGATGTCAAAATTCCCTAGCGCTTTCGGCTAAACATTAGCCATCATCAGAGGATAAATAAAAAAGAAAACTGCCCAGTTAAACTGAGGGCATTGAGCTCACAGGCTATTCACACTAATTGTATATTATACTCTTATTTCAAAGAATTTGAAATAAGCCCCTCGAAAAATAAAGAAATCAACAATATATTAAGGGGGGGGGGGGTCACCCCCCTCATAGTTAACTAATAAACCCCTTAAACTAATCAGGGAAGTCTCTAATTACAACGAATATATATATATACAAAATTTGAAAAAAAATCGAATAATTCTGCATGAAAAACACATTTATCTAAATTAAGGGGGGGATTAGCCCCCCTTTCCCCCTTTATACTTAACCAATGAACCCCCAAAACTATTCAGAGAAGCGCATTATCATAATGAACCTATATACAAAATTTGAAGAAAATCGGATAATTCTGCATGAAAAACTCATTTATCTAAATTAGGGGGGGTTATCCCCCCTTTCCCCCTTTATACTTAACCAATGAACCCCCAAAACTATTGACAGAAGCGCATTATCAAAATGAACCTATATACAAAATTTGAAGAAAATCTGATAATTCTGCCTGAAAAACTCATTTATCTAAATTAGGGGGTGGGGGGTATCCCCTCCTTTATACTTTACCAATGAACCTCCAAAACTATTGACAGAAGCGCATTATCAAAATGAACCTATATACAAAATTTGAAGAAAATGGGATAATTCTGCATGAAAAACCTATTTATCTAGATTATGGGGGGTTAGCCCCCCATTTTCCCCCTTTATGCTTAACCAATGAACCTCCAAAACTAATCAGGGAAGCGCCTTATCACAAGGAACCTATAAACAAAATTTAAAGTAAAACGGTTAGTTCTATCAAGAGTTATTGCGTTACGTACATACAGACTTACATACAGAACCGGCGGGCACATAAGCTCTCAGGCTTTGATAGCCTGTGAGCTAAAAACCAGTCGAAAATCACAGTTCTGAAGAAGTACACTGGACAGGTGAAAAAAGTTCTAAACAAACTATAAAATGTAGGGAGTGAAGAAAGATGAGGTGATACCATTAAAAGCTGGGGGGAGGGGGGGAGTTAGTCAAAACCAAAAACACCAGTGATACTAAGTAAATTATACCAAATATGTGGAATCTGATAAGATAATACATCATTACATGTATTATTGCCTCTTTTCAAAATTTCCAGGGATTCTCTGATTATGCAATTGTTATATTGCGATCCGCGTGCAGTTATTTTAGCTAGATTGAAATATACATCAGTGTCCTCAACTGGATGTAACCAGGATAGAGCAGTGGATAATTTGCCCTTTTTTATGTCAGCTGTATGTTCCTTGATCCTTTCCTTTAATTAGCGAGTTGTCATGCCTGCATATGAATATGTTATAGAACTGCCATTTACTTCAAAAGGGATGATATAAATGCCAGATTTATCTCTATTATCAATGGGATCTATCAGTCTATGTACCAGATATTTTAACTTTATTGGGGGCTTTGCGATAACAGTTACATTATATTTCTTTAATGTGTATTTAATTCTTTCAAAAAAGTTGTGTGTTATGATCAATACTGTAGAATTTTGAAGCTTGCATATCTTTCTTAACTATTGTAGACTGTTTGTTTTTATACTCATAAATTAATTTGCTGATAAATTTGTTTGAAAAACCATTTTCATTTGCAATTAGTTTAATTTTATTCAACTCTTTGTTTAAATAAATGCCTAAACAAACCTCAAATACTCTTTTGATATAAAAACAATATGCTGCTGCTTTGTAATTAAATGGAACATTACTATTGTAGAGTATTGTGTTATTAGATCTGCAAGATTTTCTATAAATTTTTCTATCAATGCTATGTGTTGAAATATTCTTAATAAGTTCTACATCTGAAAAGGGCAACAAACTATTTTCTTCAATTTTACAAGTAAATTGTTTCTATCCATACTATTAGCATGCATCAGAAAATCAATTAATGTAGAAATACCATGATTTCATATGATCAGTATGTCATCGACATACTTAACCCATAATGCATGTTTAAAGGTAGATGTAGATATGATAAGTTTTTCAAGAGGTCGCAAGAACAATAGATTGGTAACGATAAAGATGAAGTTAGAAGCATGTTATATAATAATGTCCAGAGATATTTAAAGAAAACATCTCAAAAACAGGATAAACATACAAATATAATTAAACAGTTTTAAAAAAGGTCAGACATTACTGTGGTATTATTCTTGAGAAGATGGTTGAAATATATTATTTTATGATCGTGTTTAATTAGTACAATTGCAGTTAGGTTATTTGCAATAACCCTTTCTTTTAGATATTTAAAAGAATTCTTTAAGGTCACTGAGAAAATATATAACTAAAAAGGATCTCACCCAAAACAGTCGTATGTTGAAAAGATGGAGACATGAAGAAGACTTGAATCATAAATAAAGTTCTTTATTAATTTCTTTCAAAGAAGAAGAAATATATTCCTTCCACTTGGCCACCATGAGAACGGTAAAACCCATCCTGGTTTTTATTTTATTTTACACGAAGACTTCGTCGTTCTGCAGGGCATCATCCATTAAGATTTTTAACTTGAAAAAATAAAATGGCACAAAATAAAAAAAGAAGTAACACGTCCAATTCCGGCGACTCCCATCAGACAAAACTGCCGATAAACAAAACATTAAAAGAACGGTAAATTAAATAATGTGAGAATTCATCTCACAATTACCATTATACAGACAGACAAATCGAATAAGTTAGCAGTTATGTTTGCTGGAGATTACATCACCAAGATGGAGCACTGCGTTAGCGATAGAAATTGTGGAAAATTGAACAAAAATCCTAATACCCCTATTTACAGAAAAACTCAAAAACTTATTAAACATGGTACTTGGCCAAATGACATCAAAGTAAAACTTGCTATCAATAAAACTGCAGTCACTCCCCCGATTACATGGATGTTTGAAAGACCATAAGAAAATTTCCCCCTCTGCCCTGTTGTTTCAAAATGTTCAGCACCGATTTACACTATTGAAATATAATTCATACCACTACTTAAAGCAATGTTACCCCCCACAGAGTATTAATCAACTCTACCACTGATTGAGTTAACATAATTAAAGACTTTAAATTAGAAAATACCAGCATCCTAGCAAGTTTCAATATAAAATCATTATATCCTTCCATTAATGTTCAAGAAATTAAACCTCTCACTGAAAATTTCTTTATAAATAACCCAGCTTATGACAACATTAAACAAGCTCTAATTTCAAGTATAAATTTAATTACTACTAACAATGTTTTCTTATTTAACGGATGTTTTTACAAACAATCTGAGGGGGGCCCCTATGGATTCACCTATATCTGAATTACTGGCTGAATTAAAATTGCGACCTCTTGAAAAACTCATCATATCTACATCTACCTTTAAACCTACATTATGGGTTAGGTATGTCGATGACATACTAATCAGATGAAATCATGGTATTTCTACATTAACTGATTTTGTGATGCATGGATAGAAATATACAATTTACTTGTGAAATTGAAGAAAATAGTTTGTTGTCCTTTTTAGATATAGAATAAATTATATCAATTTATTTGTGTTGTGTTATTTCAAGTTAAAGAAAGTGAATTTGACGTTTACTAAATGGAATTTTCTATATTTTTAATTATTGTGATATTGGTTGCATTATTTAAAAACTGTTCTATAATGGATTTTTTAGTTGCCCTTTGAAAAAATTAATCAAACATGTTACTCTTACATCAAGTCTATAATTTTGTGTTAAATGGTGAAAGATAATATTTTTTCAAGGTTAATGTATCAGTTAAATTCTTGTGCCTCTGATAATAAATCTCTCATAATTCTTCTTGTTATTTTTTAAGTTTCAAAAGAAAAATCTATCTAATTTGCAAAAATTATTTAGATCTACAAATTGTTGTTAAATAGCTGGGCGTGAAATTTATTTTTTATCTAAGAGGAGAATCTTCCTACCAACGTTGGTAAATTATGGGGTGTGTAACTGTTTGCGAGGGAGAAAAATTTATCTTTAACCCTTGAAGGGTGGTGGTTAATTTTTGGACCACTTTATTTTAATCCCTAAATGCCACATTGGCACCAGAATTTTGGAATGAAACTTTTCGTATTATTATGCATATGAGGAAAAGCTTTTGCTTATTTTCGATAAATTTGTTTGTAAATTATGGTATTATTTTAGCATTTTAGAAATAGAACTACTTTGCTCCTGAAAGTGTTAACACTGTAATTATTTTAACATCTTATTTAAATTAAAATAAATTTTCACATGGCTGAGTTTATTGAAATAATTTTCTTCAATTCAGAATAACAATGTTAAAAATTTATTTTCATTTTTTTTTAAATCAATCTTTATATGCATCTATTTTTTAATTTTAATCAAATGTTATGCACCCTTAATAAGTGGGTTCATTCAGCTTTTGTAGTTTTAATTTTATTATGGTCATTGCATTGTTTCTCCTACTTGATCGCTGTTCCAAAAAACAAATTTTCCAAAAATTAGTGAAATTTATTGGGAAAAGGTTTTCACATGTCAAATTCTCTTGGACAGGAATTCAAATTTTTTAGCTTGAATTACACTATCTCACCCTGGATTTTAAGTGCTGTCCATATATACATTAATTAAGTTTTCACTTTAAGTCCTTATTAGGTAGATTTCGTAAGAAATACTACCTATTACATTCTCACCTAAGTTGGAATTTTTGCAGATCTATGCCGATCATGACTCCCAGAACCCAAAACCACCCCCAATTCGAAACTTTATATATCTATCTATCTATCTATGTCACTTTTTTCTGGACACGATAACTGCAATAATTCTGCACAGATCTCTTCGAAACTGATACTTAAAATCAAGGGGCCTAAAATCTCGGTCAAGTTCGTTAATGGGCAAAATCGAACCAAGGAGGGGGGGGTGGGGGGGCTTTTTGTGAAAACAGAAAAAACCCCATAATTTCTTAATTATGATATGTATCGAATCCGTTTAAAGTTATTATTACTTCTAGGAGAAGGGCCGAAAAGGTATGTATGACAGATTTTTGATATAATTAAAAATGGCCCCAAGGGGGGGGGGGGGGGGGGAAGGCTGTTTTAGAAGAAAAAAATTCATAACTTCGTCCATTCACAAGATATCAAATCCGCTTAAATTTATTATAAATCCTCTTAATATTATCTAAAACTTTTATATTGACAAGTTTTTTATAGGAAAAAAATAGCCCTTATAGCAAAAAAGAAATTAAAAACAAAAAAAATCCCTGCTGGCTCTGCCTGCAAACAAGTTATTTTTCGAAGTAGGCAGTTCCAACTCCCGCATCTTTTCGAAACTGATACATAAAATCAAGGGGCATAAAATCTTGGTCAAGTTTGTTAATGGGCAAAATCGAACCGGGGGGGGGGGGGGGGGATGGGGAGGCTTTTTGTGAAAACAGGAAAAAACCCATAATTTCTTAATTATGATACGTATCGAATCCGTTTGAAGTTATTATTACTTCTAGGAGAAGGGCCGAAAATTTATGTATGACAGATTTTTTATATCATTTTCATTAAAAATAGCCCCAAAGGGGGGGGGGGGGGAGTTTTAGAAGAAAAAAATTCATAACTTCGTCAATTCGCAAGATTTCAAATCTGCTTAAATTTATTATAAGTCCTCTTAATATTATCTAAAACTTTTATATTGACAAGTTTTTTATAGGACCAACTCTTATAGTAAAAAAAAAATTAAAAACGAAAAAAAAAAAATTCCTGCTGGCTCCGCCTGCAAACAAGTTAGGTTTCAAAGTAGGCGGTTCCAACTGCCGCATCATGGCAAAAAGGTCATTTCTTCCGCAATTCCTAACAAACTGGCGCCCCACGGTCTGCGTCTTCGAAATCTACCTGTGCCTGTAGGCCGAGCCGTCAGGGATTTTTTTAAAAAGTGTTATCCATTTTGAATTAGTTGCATTTTATAAAACTCTACAATTCTAAATAATCCAATTTTTTTTTATTAGTGGCAGACATTATTATTGGAATACAAAAACAGATGAAGTTTCCTGGCTGTCTCCTAAACATCCTAGAAGTAAAATTTCTCTCCCTGCTGAAAAATTACGAGGTATGTTCTTTTAATTTTTACTTAAGATAGTATTTTTTTTACTTAAGATATATCAATATTTTTCTTAAAATTCGATGCACTTTATGTTAATTATCAAGTCCATTACCGTGTTTCAAGGAAGAAATTCAGAGTTTTAACCAATACATTAGCCAGATTTGAAAATCATTAGCCAATTTCCAAAAGTGTTTGCCAAGAACTATTGTTATTCTGGAATCCTTAAAGATTTGAATTATGAATAAGTCACAGATGGGGACTTGAATAGCTGCTAAATTCAGTTTCATAGAGTCAATTTTATGTTATAGATTTGATTGATTCCAAATTTTCCCTTTTCCTTTGGTATATTTAAAAATACCTTAAGAAATTTTCAGATACTTTCCTGTTAAACAAACACCAGTCATAGTTTTGTGCCAAAGCACCAAATGTGATAAACTGCTTAGTTAGCATCGACAAATGTAGTAGTAACCTGATTATAAATTGTCACAATTAATAAAATATAATAAAATATTTTTTTCTCAAGATTTCTCTTTTTGATGAATAGATGTTTTTAAAAATATACATATATATATTTAATATGGTTTACATATAACTTCTATAAATTTTGTAAAATTTGTGCTCACTTCTTATATTTTAATTATCTCCCTATCTGTAAGAGCAGAGGAAACCTCGCATATCTTCCCAGAATCCAAGCAGGAAGCTAAACAAGCTATCAGTTTGCTTGGAGGTTCCATGAGAGACACATACTTGAGCTGCTCTCAATATTCAGAATTCGTGATGTATACTTATTATCATAAGAAATTGGGATCTAATCCATCAGAAAAAGTGTTCTTACAGGGATAGGCAGGCGATTAGGGCACCTTATTTTAAAAATCTGTTTAACCGATTAGGCAGGAGAGTTTGAGCTGCAATTAGTAAACCACATTTCAATGACTACATAGAGTCACTCACAACCCAAGACAACTGAATTTGGAAGGCTGATTCCCATATTGATAGGACACGAACACATATTCTGGCTGTCGATAGCACAAATAGTACTGCAATTACAAACACTGAAAAGGCTAAGGTGATCGCCAGAAGACAGTTTACACTACATGTTTTTTTTTTATCCTTTGTCTGCTAACACTTTGGAAAATAGTGTCGTATTTTCCTACAACGTTGAATTTTTTTAAGCCTCTTTTTTTAACATATGTTTCTTACAAATGTTTTCTATAACTGTCAGGACCAGATTTCCAAAAAGTTAATTAGTTTAAGCACAAAAAAAAAAAAGTCATGGCATTAAAAAAAATATAGTAAAAATGACTAGTTACTTAACATTTTTATTTAAAAAAGATACAAACTATTCATATTACTGAAAATCCAAACCCCAATTTTATGAAATGCACCTTAAGGATTGTTCATAAAATTTGGTGAGTCATTTGGAAATTATATGTGGGAGTTTTTGTATTTTTTTCATACTAGTATATTGATGAAACACAAAATAAGGAAAAAGAATAATTTAAAGATTATAACTCTAAATCATTTAAAGGGAAATGCTAGGAAAAGATGCAGTAAAAAGCTTTTTTCACATACTTACTATTGGATTCTTATGACACTTCGGCAGAATATACTATCAATATCTAAATTCATTTTATGCAAAAAGATTTTCTTGTTTTTTCGATATACAGAAAAAAAATTATGTTGCACTTGTATCATAGAAAATGTCTTATATTGTTTAAAACTTTTATTCAAGAGGTTATTAGGTTATTGTTATTTCTAATCTAAATTGCAATAATTGTGTTTCAATTTGTTATTTTTGAATGTAACGTAAAACTACTATTAAAATAATTGATATATGAAATGAAATATTTTCTTGTCATTTGATATTTCAGAGTTGAATATATTATTTTTTTCACATGAATATATTGTTTTATTAATATGTAAAATTCATCTTTTTGTTTATATATAATCAACAATAATGTCATACTCAGGTATACAAATTCATTTGATTTGCCTATATATTCAGACATTAAAACTTTTCTAAAATAGCTTGTAAGCATCATTCAAAACATAAAACTTCAAAGCATGAACTAGAGAAGTCAGCTCCTAAAACTATTACGATCCTAACTTTTAACAACATAATTGACTGTTTAGGAGCCGTCTTCTCTAATTTATGAAGAAGTTTTATGCTTTAAAGGCTGTCTACATGTTATTTTAGAAATAATGTCTGAATAAATTGGTAAATTGAATGAATCTGTATACCCATCTTTTCTTTTAATTATTAAAATACTGTAATTTGACTTAAAAAAAAAAGTTTTGCTATCTGGAACACAGCACATGATTAAATATGCCACTGATAACTTTTCACTTAATAGTTGCTATTAGATATTTATGATCATCTACAAGAGCTGTTCGATAAGTCTGTGGGAAAATGAAAAATACTTTTTTCTGACAAAAAAAAAAGTATTTATTTTTCAACATAGTCTCTTTTAAAGTCCATACGCTTAGTCCAGTGATGTTCGAGTTTTTTTTTTTATACCATCAATAAAATATTATTTATTCAAGTCCTGAAAATAGTCAGTTGTTTCAGCAGTAACTGTGGCATGAAAAAAAGTGAGCAATTGATGGGAATATTAATGTGTGAGCAATAACCCAATGCAAAAAATTGCATGACGTTCTTTAGGTCGATATTCTTTGAGAAGAGAATCAAAAATATGAAATAAATTAAATATTCTTACTTGTTCTTTGTTGAAAAATAAGAGACTCATACTACTTGAAATGAAAACTCGTTGAGGTTAGGATCCAATAATGTTTATTACATTTTCTTGAAGAAGTAGGAAGGATGAGATGAAAGCTGCACATCAAGTCTTTAAAAAGTACTGGCTCAAATTTCGTAAAATTCGAAGAATCTCTAACATATTCCTTCTGGCCGCGTCCATGAAGAATTATAGAATTAATTCAGAAGTCAATTACCAGTTGATTTAAAATTTTTAAAATATTAAACTTAAAATTTACAACAGCATTTTTATAGAATAATTAAAAACTGAAAACGTGAAATTGATCTCCAAAGAATCAGCGCTACGGCGATTCTAGGATACGAGTGCTGGCACAGGCCAGCGGGCCTCCAGACCATACGACGTTTATCATAAATTTACAGCATAATTTTTATTAAAATTCTGTTGGAAAAATGCGCAACATTAGTATATATACCCAGAAAAGGGGTGCACAAATGTGACAGCAAGATTAATTTAAACTAACTTGTTGATTAGGAATTACGTGAAAATTAAAAGAGCAAATTAGAAACAAATTAACATTTAATAATTAAAAGAACGATTCTAATTTGTATTTGAAAGACACGCCCCTTTCGGATGCAGCGCCAAAACAAAACAGCTCCTGAAATATGAAATACTTCCAAAGACCGGAAAACACATCGAACAAGAGCGGCGGTGACGCATGCGCACAACACACGCGTGCGGAGTGAGAGCCGCTGAATGACGATGACGTCACAGCTCGGTGCCGATTGAAAGCGAACTCAGAGAACGAAGGAGGAATGAAGTAACGCCGTGAAAACCACTTGCGTGGCGCGGAATTGCCGATAAAATATCTTTTAAATGAGCGGCAATTAAACTGGAAAGGCTATAAAATAGAAATACCTTGAGCTGAAATATAAAGTAATTAAAAAAGATAAAACTGTGATATATCTTTATCACAGTAACTTCCTTATTTGATGTAAAAAAAAAATTCACATGCCATTTTTTGAAATTGGGAAATAAAAAATAATCTGAGGGTGTCAAATCTGATGAATAGGATGGGTGTGGTAAGATTTCATATTGTAATTCAAACAGCTTCACTGTGGCAATTGAAGACTAATAAATTCAGGCATTGTCTTGGTGAATAAGGACTTTTTTTTTCCATTCAAACAATCCAGCAATGATGCATGGTCCAGTAATTGTTTAACCCTTCTGCAAAAAAATCAATAAAAATTATATCAAGAGCATCCCATAAGACAGTGGCCATCACCTTTCCAGCTGATGGAACAGTTTTTGCCTTTTTTGATGCAGATTCCCTGGATGCAACCCATTGTTTTTATTGTTCTTTCGTTTCAGATTGATAATGATGAATCCAAGTTTCATAAAACTTCCTTTGGATTTCATTGAAAATTTTTCAATCCATCCTTGGAAAGGTTAACTCGTTGACGCTTCTGATCTAGTGTCAGCAAACGCGGCACCCATCTTGCAGGCATTATTCTCATTCCTAACATTCATGTAAAATACTGTGCACCTAATCATTTGAGATGCCTAATACCTTAGACACACTTTTACAGCACAGCTCATTTGAATAAATTCAGTTCTAAACAAGAACAAACTTAACTGTTATATTACTCTATTAATTCCAATTAAAGTTTAATTAACACTCTTAAAATATTAATTTTCTACACTTTAACAGTGGACAATATTCTTCCTTTAGGTTCAAAGCTGTAAAAAAAAACAAAAAAAAAAACGTGTTTGGGAAAACATTGAAAAATCAGTCCATTTGATTATGCTTTTAAGGAATTCGCATCTTTTTTATTTTGGTACTGAAATGGTGCAATAAATCTGACATAAGAAATTTTTATTTAATTTCAGAATAATTTTGCGTTAATTACCAAACATTAGAAATGTAACATTAAATTAAATTAGTTTATAGCTAAAGTCTATAAAAAGGGATAAAATACTTGTTAAAAATATATGCTTAAAAGGTACTGAAATGAGACAGATACATGTATAAGATATAATATATTTAATCCTGAGATTTTTCGAACACAAACACGTCCATTTTCAAGGGGAACCGTTGACTGATAATAGAATTGTCGCTTTCACTGTACTTTTATGCAATGGATTTTGAACAAGGGCTAGTCTATTTATCTATAGGGGTGTATGAAAGGCCCGTGCGTTGAGGCGCTGGCATCTTTGATAATTTCAAAATATTGAACCATATCTCAGACTCCGGCGCCTGAATGCACTGACCTTTCATACACTCCTACAGATTTATAGACTAGCCCTTGTTCAAAATTCGTTATGTGCCGCACAGTGGAAGTGACAATTCTATTATCAGTCAACGGTTCTCCTAGAAAATGGACGCATTTGTGCTCGAAAGATCTCGGGATTAAATATGTTATAATATCTTATACATATATCTGTCTCATTTCAGCACCTTTTAAGCATATATTTTTAATAAGTATTTTATCTGTTTTAACTGCAAGTGAATTTATCATTCCACTTTAAATTCTTTTTGAGTTTTTCTATTAGTCTATAAAAAGGAATGAAATTTCAAGTGTTTAAATTAAGATTTGTGTATAAATTATGTAAATTAAACTTACTTTACTTAAATATACTTTTATTTAACGATTTCAGTGTTAAATTTTAGTATCTAGGAAAATTTTTATTTAAATTTTACAAATCATACTTTTATCAGATTTTTCTTTACTTAATAATTAAGTAATGAAAGAATATGGTTTTGTTTCCATTAATTTGATTTCTGAGCCCGTAAGTGTGACATCAAAATAACGTGACTAATAGAAATAACGATAAAACCTTCATGAATGCAAAGCATAAACAAACAATCATGCCACCATTTTCCTCACTGTGACATTATAAGAATGTTATCCATTTAAATTTAAGACTATCTTGTAAAAAAATGCTACTTGAATTGCAACTGCAATAATCAATGGTAGTCAACCATCCAACCAATCAAATATAAACGATGATGTCTGTCTGCATGAAGTAAAAGTGGGCGGTTGTTAGTATTATGTGGTGTGCTAGTAGTAAGTAATAACTTTATTTCAGAAGTTTTAAAAATGAACTTGAAAAGCAATAAATAAAAAAATAAAATTTTATTTGGGAATTTAGAAGCAAACATTAAAAAGAAAAATGTCACTGACATTGTTAACCTTTAGCTAACAAATGCTGTCATATTTGTGACAGCATTTTTTTTTTTTTCAAATATGTTGTTTTCAGTTATTATAGTTTTGGCACTACTTTTTCTGAAAACTTTGTTTGCATTATTTAATTGCTGAAATTTTGAGATTAGATAAGACAAAATTCCTATGCAAAAATATTGGTGTCCAGTTTGAAACAACATACGTGGTGCAAAAATTGGTTGTCGCTAATATGCCGGTTTCATTAGCTAAAGGTTAATTTTTATATAGCTGTACTTTTATTGTTCAACAAAAGTTTGCACAATCATGTGATTAACTCATGTTACTATGGTTGATAACCTTACATAAAATATCATTAAAAAAAAAAAGATGCAAATTAAGTATGAAATTTGCAGAACTGTAGATATTAGTTTTTCATAATCATTATTCAAATTAAAAATTTTTGAAAGCACTTAGATAATATATAAAATCAAAATTGGTGTTATATTATATATTGGTGTTTATATTATATTTATATTTCAGTTTTATGCTTTTATGCTCTGACGGCATATGTTCTAATTATTAAGAATAAAAGTTTTTTGCACTGTTAGAAGTGACAACACATTTTTGTTCTAAAAAAGTTTTATTTAAAAACATGTGAAATATTTTTTTTTTTTTGAAGATTTTGTTAATTAACTGCATTTTTAGCATAAATTTTGAATAAGTAGTTATCCAATTCTCAAAACCATTGATCATTTATTAAATTTTAAGAATTTTAAATGAATACTTTTCTTATTTTTAAAATAAAACTGGTTATAAAGTACATTATGTTTTAGAGTTTTTTTTTTTTTTAATATAAAATTAGATTATTAAAAGATGAATATAATACAAATGCACTCTTTTTTTTCTTCTTCTTCTCTTTGCTGAAAATTGACTCAATGATTTTTTATTATTTCCTATTGTACAATTACAATCTACAAGATCCCCTCTCCTCTTCTCACAAAACAAGTTCTACCCAAGCAAGTACTATCAGGTTATCACTTCTTTGAACGATTTCTTGTTAAAAAAATAAATTTCAATAATGTAACAATACTTTTCTGGGAAAAACACCATGTTGATACCTCTGACCAGGAAGGTCTCCATAATACTCATACATATAAACCACTCATACACAGAAATTTTTGAAAAAATTACGTAATATTCTTCTGATGAGGATATATACGTTTAAAGAAAAAATTGCTGCGGAACCTCGATATAACATCCGTAAAAAATTATGAAAATTTCATGTTTTTGGCAATTTTTTGCTGTTTGGTGACAGAATGAAATTTTTTTTTAAATACGCTTTTATGATAATTGCTCCTTTAGGAAAAACTTTTCTATCCTTCATACTGAACTAGCTTAAGTAAGTTTAACTTAAAAGAATACACTTTTATAACTGGGGTTTTGCCATATGCATATATGTATACATAAAGGAAATTAACAATCGTATTCTACAGTTTAGAACAAAATTTAAATTGATTAAAAATGCTTCAAACTAAAAATTAATGTCCAATTCTGAATGTCCAATTCTTAATGTTCAATTATTGTTAGTGTTGGAGACAACAAAAGAAAAGTATTGTTGCCAAGGAAACAACGACTTATTCAATATCAAAATGCATCATAAGAATGTTCTTAATCGGGAAGTAACTGTTAAAATTACACTTAAAACTTATCCAGCCGGCAAAACTGTGTAAAAATAAATAACTTCAGTAATACACAACTTGTATATATGTTACATAATCTTATAGAAAATTTAATAAACTGTTTCATAATTTAAGTTTAAATTCAGAAAGTACTGCACATTTAAACACTCATTTAACCATAAATTTTCAAATGCATTAAAATCGTTTGCTTTTGGCAAGGAAAAAGTGTTGCTCACCAAATTGCGTCTTTTTGCACCAAATACTCTAGAGTTATTTATATTTTTGTAGATTTTCTACTGGGATTCCGCAGTTAAATTTCTCTGATCTTTTATTATGTACATGAGTAGTTTTATTAGCATTTTTTTTTTTAAATAGTCTGATTATACATTTTAAGGAGACCTTCCTTGTGAGTTCTACACTAGAAAGAGCACTAACTACCTATACTGTTGCATTGAATCCAGTGGTCAGCTCATGAATGCAAAATGCCATACAATTCTCGGGGAAAAGTATCACAGAATACAATTTTTTTTTTCATGTACTATAGTATGAGGTTGGTATTTTCAAATTCGATTTTCCTTTAAGAATATAATGAAGATGCTACAATTTTCACTGAATTATATTTGTTATTTAAAGAACTACAGATTTTATTTAATTTCATCACAAATATTTAGTTTTACCATATTTAAAAATAAAATCTCATGCAAGCTCAACAAGAAATATGGATATTTTGTCAGGTATTGCTCACAAAAATATGAAAAAGGTATAGAAATAACTAAAAGTGATTATAAAGTATACAGAAAAGTTTGTGAAAATGACATTTATATTAAGAAAATTGCAGGTTTCATTACTTGCACGCATTAAAAGCATGATTCATTTATGGCAGAAAATGGACCGGTGAGTTTGCACTCCATTCTGTTATGCAGCTCTGTGGTTGACACACACATGCATGAGCATTTCTCACCACTATTCTGAACTGTGTCTATCCCAATTCAGCCACTAGCATAACAGACACCAGTGTTGCACCTAGCAGTTTTCAAAAATATCTTGCAGAAGTCTTATTAGTGTACGGATTAAAAATTCTCATTAGCACTTTTTGGGACACGCTGTACATTAATAATAAAATGAATTTTTAGCTGTTATTTTTTTATAAAATAATAATAATAATGTCTTCACTGTAATTCATCTTGTTATTTATATTACCACTCTTAATTTTGAAAATTAGTATTTTTAACTTGAAAATTTCTATACTTCTGTCATTTATTTCTTTAATATAAAAAAAAACTTTAACTTTTTTGCAGCCTTGATCAAAGAAAACTTTTTAGAGCCCATGGAAGAAGGTGAAGATCAGGAGCAAAGTGTAAGTAGAAATTTGTATCAGTGGTATAATCAGGTTATGTGCAGTGCATTAAATGCATAATTGTTGTGTTTTTTTTCTTATCATTAGTCGTTAAATGAGATGTCAAATTCAGGGGTTAAATACAGGATTGCCAACTTCTCTAGTGTTTCTCTACAAAAACATGAAAAATGTATGCACTGTATTATTTGCTCTGCAAAATGCATACATAGAAAATAGCTTTTTTCCCCTACAAAATGGGAAGTTGTGTATTTGCATGGAAAAAAATTTCTAGTATTCTTCAATCTTTATGATATTGTCAGTTTCCCAACCTCTATTTTAAACAATATAAATTTTCTTACAAAGACAGGTTTTTGAAAGTCAAAGTGAATACATTTTGGTGGTTGCAGAATAATAATAATCATAATTCTGTAATTCCTTAGGGCAGGGCCTGATCAATTTCATATTTGATCCAGGACATATATGTCATGTTGGGAACCTCTTTTTCAAAACAATCTTCTAATATAAAACCTGTGCATTATAAATATGACATGAAACAGCTTTATGTGCATTTAAAAGTTAAATCTTAGTTTTATTGGGGGGTGGGGGGGAGGGGGGAGAAAAAATAAAAAGTTTTAGTCACATGTAAAGATGCATTGAAAAACTTATAAAACATTTAATATCCTGCAGTAAAAGTTAATCCATCGCATATTATAATAATTTTTTAGTTATTCATAAATTTATGAGAATTATTTATTTATTGTTAAAAGTATTTACTAAAATATTTCAAATTGTCTGATAATAAAACTCCCAGCCTAAGTAATTAGCTAAAGCATAAGTTTTATCAGTTTTTTTCATATATAAACATTTAACTACATTATAATACCAGTAGATGGCACCAAAGTTTTCTATATGAATATTTCCCCCCCCCCCGTTAAAGAAAATAATCATCTACTTATCTTAGTATATATGCCTTATAGATCTATTGTGATAAAAAATATACAAAAAATTGCTGATAATTTATTTAATGTTATTTAATATTACATGCCAAAGCTTGTAATTTAAAATACAAAATGATTAATTAAAAAATATTTTAGAGATGGTAAATTTTACTTAATAATAATGAAAAACAAAACAAAAAACAAATTCTATAACTTTTTCTCCTGAAATAAAATATAATTTATATTATTCAACTGAGTTATCAGAACACTAAAAGTATCAGAAAAACATCTTATCTTATGCCAAAGTGGAATTTGAACCCACAAACCCTTAGCCAGAATTCCTCTTTCTGGAATTAAAAAATGATATTAAAACATACATTGCAAGTTAAATATTCCATACTGTGACATTCAAGTAAATAATCTTAAAATCAAAGTATGGCCTAAAGAAATGAATATTTTTTTTAGTCATAGCAGTGGCAGCCATTTTTGTATGTAGTGAAAATGCTATTTTGAAATAATATTTTGATTTTAAAGTTTGAAAATTTTAGTTTATCTTTGTATTTATGGATGCAATATGTAAATCATTATAAAAAGTTACTTTTATTTAGTTATTTTTTAATTAAAAATGTGCTATGATTTTTAACGTATTGTCTTCCTTCTGAAGAACTGGAGAAGCTCTTGCTATTTTATTGTTTCATGATTGGTGTAAACAAACAAGTATTTATATCTTCGTTTCATCAAGATTAGCCTGTATTCAGTGGTGGGATTTGGGTGATTCACACCAGTTCCTAATTTTTTTTTGTTGATTTCGGTGAATCAGCTGTTAAAAGGGCACTTGTAATACACAAATCTAAAATTTACATTCCTTACTATCTTTAAATTTTCATGTACTACATAACATGACATTTTCTCTTCAGTTTTATGTTACATTCAAAATTCTCACTAGATAAATTTCACTAGTGTTTCATACAATATCTTGTGTTTTTCTCACCGTTATGCTTGTTAACTGTTAACTGCATGCAACTTTAGAGAGTGAAGTTCAATATGCTATTTTGTGTTCTGCTTATAGTATTACGCTGTTTTGATTCATTTTCTGATAGAAATTTGTATCAGTGTGTCGTAATTGTTGAGTATTTGCTAAATAAGTTGCATCCTTAAGTGGGAAACAACGTGTTTAAGGATAATTTTTTTCTCTGTAACAAAAGATTAAAATTCTATAATTTTGTAAAGTGTTTCATTTCTGGAGAACCAAGGAGATGTAATGTATCATTTCTTTTTGTGTTTATTCTTGAAGGAGTTATTAAGGCTAAGAAAACCAGTTGACAAATCCCACCACTGCTTTATTACCTCACAGGCTATCAAAGCCTGAGAACTAATGTGCCTGCAGGTTCTGTATGTATATAATGCGATGACTCTTGATAGAAATATCAGATTTGCTTCAAATTTTGTATATAGGTCATTTTGATAAGGCGCTTCCCTGATTAGTTTGGGGGATTCATTGGTTAAATATAAAGGGGGGAAATGGGGGGTGGGCGGATCTCCCTACCCCCATAATTTAGCTAAATGGGTATTTCATGCAGAATTATCCAATTTACTTCAAACTTGGTATACAGGTTTATTGTCGATTTCTTTATTTTTCCAGGGGCATTATTCTTTGAAATAAGAGTATAATTTACAACATTAGTGTGAATAGCCTGTGAGCTCAATGCCATCAGTTTAACTGGGCACTTTTTTTTTTATTGTATAAGTATTGATTTAATATGTGGATGAATGTATAAATAGTAAATAATTTTGATTTGTTGCAATGTGTATAAGTAATAACTGATAATTTATTTTTCTGTCAATGTCACATCTCTCTCTGTATTAAAAAAAGACCTGAACCTATTTTATGTTTTTTTTTTCTTTGTAGGTTAGCCTATTTCTTAATCTTTTCAGTGCACCTTATGGCATAAAATATAAATTTTAGTGTCTAATTTTACAAAATACGGTGTTCTACATAGAAAGTATTAACATAGGGAAAAAATTGAATTTTAAATTAGAAATTTTTGTTATTGTCAGAATATATTTTTATCAAATTACATATTGCCTTGAACAAACATATTCTACATTTTTGTACCTTTAAATTCATTTTTATTCCTTAATTGATATATTTGATATTGCCTAATATGCTAATTTAATAACAGTCAAATTGTCATAGTTGTTCGTATTAAAATTTCACAGTAAGTGTTATCAAGGTGTTTATCATGAGAACAAAACAAGAAATTGTGCTGTATATATATGCACACTTTAACAGTTACACATGATAAAAAAACTATTAATTTCAATTTTACTTCTTTTTCTTTTCATATTTTTCCCCCTTTTTTGTAAATGACAACGCTGTAAATGTTAATACAAATGAATTCATGGAATTCCTTTGTGTTATGATATTAATCAAATACAAGACAGGATAAATGGACAGCATTATAACCAATGATATCAATATAGATTTTTTTTTTTTTTTTTGCAAAGTTGTTCATGACATTGAATTTATAAAATGATGGCTACATTTGAAAAAAAAAAATAAAAATACACTTTGCTTGTTGTATTTACTAAAAAATGGCTATTCCTTTTCTGTCCTGCATTTGTATTGCTTTTTTCTATTATAGCCTCATCAGTTTTAATTTAGTTTTTAAAATGCAATACATTTTCTTTAAATCAATAATTGCTAGCTTTTAGAAAATGCTATTTAAAATAAGATGGTAGGGATTTTGTTGTATGAATTGTAAAAATATATATCTACAACTTGCTTTCATGCATGAAATCTTTTGTGCCTCCACAATTTGCTGCTTTATTATTATTTTTATTTCTCCCCCCCCCCTCTCCATTTTTATAACTTTTTTTGCTGTCTTTTATTCTAAAATTCTGTTGTCAACTTTCACAAATGATATTCATATCATATTGAAAAACACTTCCAGTTTAAACCATCTCATGTTTATCTTATATTCTCTATTTTAAAAAGTGTAGATTTAAGAGAGTTTTGATAGTGGTCACTATTTTAAAAACTGGAGTTCCTCTGTATTTTCAACCTGGCGATCAGTTTCAGAGATAGCATTTTACCATACTTTGAAAAAGTAGCTAAACCTAGGCTCTGAACCACAGCCACATTTGTTCCAAAATATGCCCCCCTCTCTGTATTTAATTTTACCGATACCTATGTCAGTTTGGTTTGAAATAGCATGTAGAATTGCAGAATCACACACAAAATAAAAAATCGGGATTGTGCCACTTAAATTCTTAATTCCTTATTTGAGCCAACTGATCTGTCATAAATTTAGAATGTTCAATTTTTTTAACATTGAGATAGTAGATTATAACTGTGGTTTTGTTTAAAAAAGAAAATGCTAATTTTTATCATAATGAGATACAGTAGAGCGCCGCTAATCCGCAAACCTGTAATCTGCAAAGGCCTATAATCCGCAATCAATTTATGAATGTAAACAAAGAAATTTATTCTTGAAAAATGCTTCAATGGTGACAAAATTTTGAAATTTTTTTTCACCAATTTTAACATTTTTCTTATCTTTATATATCATTATATATCATATAACATTCTTCTTTATAGTTTAAAATGAAAGCACATTTAATTAGTATATCATTTTATATATACATTTCTTCATACAATATACTTGTAAAATACAATTTGAGCTTTTGTGATTTTTTTTTAATGATAAAAAATCCTTACTTAGACAATATATTTTATAATTTATTTATTTTTTCATTAAATCATATTTATAAAACTGAAAAACACATGAAAAAATACATATATATTGCTTTTGAACTCTTACTTAAAGATAAAATTCAACACTATAAACCAAATGTCTTAAAACAGACAACAATTGATGCCATATTTAAGAAATTAAAAAAATAATAAATTATTTTTTACATAGTTATTACTTTATCTATATATTAAAATGTGTAATTTATTTATTTTTTAATATTAACAATCTAAATTTGTCCAAAATATGAATTTAAAAAAATGTAAACAAAGATTAAATAGACATGGCCTGTAATCCGCAAAAAGCCTCCAATCCGAACAACACTTGGAACCAAGCTTTGCGGATTAGTGGCTTTCTGCTGTATTTGTATTTCCGAGGAGCATTTTTCAAGTGTAAAACTATTTGAAAAACTTAGGCTAAAAATTTTAAAGCTTCATAAAAGAAATTGATATTAAATATATATATATATATATATATATATATATAACGGATGTTTCAAAAGTTCGGTGCAAAAGTAAAACACGATAAGAAAAGGTCTTTAGGTCAGAGACACATGAGGTTTGCAGATAAATATTCAGCCTGGTACGGTATTTGGTGGGCACGGTATTTTTGGTAAAAAAGTTCAAAATCCCAACAATAGAAGGCGCGGCTGCAGATAATTCCATCAAATAATTCTTTATTGCTCACACAACGCAAGATTTGAATACAAAAACATTAGAGAATATGTGCCTGATATTATTGTTATTGAAAATTGCACATGATAACCATTATTATTTTTGTGTATTAAAAGTGTACATGCAGTATTCTCTAATGTTTTTGTATTTAAATCTTGCATTATGTGAGCAATATGGAATTATCTGCAGCAGCACCCTCTATTGTTGGGATTTTTTTTTTTTTTTTTTTTTTTTTTTTTTTTTTTGTCATACAAAATCCTGTACTATGCTGAATATTTTTCTGTAAACTGCATGTCTCTCTGACCCATAGATCTTTTTTTATCGCATTTTACTTTTGCACTGAACTTTTCATATTTATATGATATATATATATTTTCATATTTATCACTTTATATATATATATATATATATAACTTTAAGTAAAATTTAGCCCAAATTTTGGCATATCTTATATTTCCATAATATCTATATATATATTTGTCTTACGTGGCGTGGAAATAGGGCTGAATTTCTACCTTATCGTTGGCAACAACCGTAGTCTCCAGAGCTCAGACCAATGAACAGACAAGATTGTGCTAACTCCACCTCCAATATGGCAGTCTGTGTCAGAGTAGTGAAACTCAAGTTAACAATTATTAAAAATAAAATAATGTGAACGTAATTCAAAGCATCTGAGATGATTCCTCATTTTAATTATGAGTAATATTGTTAATTTCAAATGAATTCTCAACTCTTATTTAGAATTTATTTACGAATTTCACTCACATAAAAAATCGGAGATAATAAAATATAAACTTTCTAGAATGCTATGCTGCCATCTGTTGCTGTTTTATTGAAGTAAAAATAATTTCTTTTGCAGAAATCTATAATCAATTAAAATAATAAAATGTCGAACGAAATTTAAACAATCATTGATGATAAACTATCTTCCTACCACGTAGTGTTTTTTTTTTTTTTTTTTTTTTATGAATTTAAGCCGTGCTGTACAATATTATAGGTGCAATAAGTTTTAAACTAATTATGTTTCCAAGATCCTTTTTTCATAGTATTTAAATGTTTTATATGCCCATTAGTAGCATCAACTAAATGCATTTTTAGTTGTGTTTTCAACGGAGTTTTCAATTACTTTTTTACATTAAAAAAATTGTCATTTTCATATGTTCAAATGATTTATTGTAGTACTTATTCCAGCTAGAATTACTAGAAAAATAAAAAGGGGCGAGCGGGCGAAGTGAGCTGTGACCGCATAGCGGTCTCAATGTGAATTGCTTAGCAATTCACGGGGGGTTGACGAGCATTAGCGAGTAGGGGGCTGAGCCCCCTAGTATATATATAATTCTCTAGTACCGTGCAGCTCATTTTGTTAACAACTCTTTAAACTCTAGTAAGAAACTGAGTGAAAATAATTTATTTTATTTAATACCTATTTTGCACTGTAAAATCACTATTAATTTTTTCGGTCTTACAAGAGCTACACTATATAGCCAATGATGACTGGTCACTTGCGATTTTAAACGTTTTGTTAAATATCTGAAAAGATACATGAGGAATTATCCTGAAACTTCAGGAGTGTAAACAACATGATAGACGTCATATATTTCCGCGAAATTTTTTTCCCAAAACCCCATAAGGTGCCGTCAACAAATTGAAGAAAAACGAATATATTTTGGATAACCCTGTAAAAACTAATATCGCAAAAGATTTGAAACGGTAGCACATGCTTAGGAGGCTTCTTTTAATGAACTATGTTCATTTTTATGAGGATAGCACATATACTTGTGGTGAAATTAAGGTTTTTATAAAAACAATCCCAAATTTCACCAAGTGTTTTGCTTATAATTTTCAAAGTTCTTACTATAAAAGAATGTTCTTTTCCGGAACGATGACACTCAACATTATATACAATACCTTGCAATCAGAATTAAAAAATAATAAATATTGGATGAAAAATGAGCAGGTTCACTAAATATTGTTTCACTGTGCATGTGCGAATTCAATCAAAATATACTGTGCATAATATATTAGCTAAATGTATAGATCAACTTTTGTGAAAGTCTCAAAAACATAGCTTGTAAATTCTGATCTGATAGTGATAGTCGATAGAATAAGCTGGAAATTCGCTGTTCCCAAAAGGAAGCAAAAAGATGAGGGGTTGTATCCAAATATACTAGCTTATGAAAGTTGACATAATAAGAATGAAGTGTCTCTCATTGTATATTTGGATACTGCCCTTCATCTTTTTGCTTCCTTTTGGGAACAGCGAATTTCAAGCTTGTTCTATTAACTATCACTATCAGAATTTTCAAGCTATGTTTTTGAAACTTTCACAAAAGTTGCTCTATACATTTAGCTAATATATTATGCACAGTATATTTTGATTGCATTCGCACATGCACAGTGAAACAATTTTTAGTGAACCTGTTCATTTTTCATCCAATATTTATTATTTTTTAATTCTGATTGCAGGGTATTGTATATAATGTTGTGTGGCATCGTTCCTGAAAAGAACATTCTTTTATATTAAGAACTCTGAAAATTATAAGCTAAACACTTGGTGAAATTTGGGATTGTTTTCATAAAAATGAACATAGTTTATTAAAAGAAGCCTCCTAAGCATGTGCTACCATTTCAACGCTTTTGCAATATTAGTTTTTACAGGGTTTATCCAAAAGGTATTCGTTTTTCTTGAACTTATTGACGACCCCTATGGGGTTTCGGGAAAAAATCTTCACCGAAATATATGACGTCGACTATGCTGTTTACACGCCTGAAGTTTTAGGATAATTCCTTATGTATTTTTCTAGATATTTAACAAAACGTCTAAAATCGCAAGTGACTGGTCATCATTGGCCATATAGTGTATAAAAAGATTTAATGATAAAAATGAAAGACAATAAATATCAAGCATTATATTCTATGTGATTTAATAAAGCAAATGATTTAATCATATTCTGATTACTAGACCTGGGCGATATCTCAATTTCAATATCGTGATATATCGTCAACTAAATATCGCGATATGACGATATATCGTGATATTAAAACTAAATATACAGAATAAATAAAAGAATATTTTGAGAAGAAGAAAGAAAGAATAAAAAATCAGTTTTATACTCGTATTTCCACAGTATGGTTGGCTACAAAAGCAAATTATTGCAACCGCTTGAGTCACTAAAATTATACTAGATATTATTAAATATAAATTATATTTGAAATAGACAAAATATTTGGTTAAAACTGATAGGTATATTTAAAAGATATCATTTGTGGCAATGAATAAAAATTTTGCCTTCATGGGACCAGGGCTAGTAAAATCGCATCTGGCACCAAAAATGGAAATTTTAAGTACCACCATATTCCATTATGAGAACAATTTCTATATATAACATCTTTTAGAGAGCATTACTTCCATGAAAAAATTCTTTAAATAATATAAAATAAGTTTTACTAAATTATTTGCCACTTTGCGCTTTATGAAATTTTAGCTGCTTGCGAAATCTCTAACAAAGAAATGAGACTGATTATTACAACAATTCAAACCATTAAATCCACTGTTACAAATAAAACACTTCCTTTCTTTATCGCCTTAATTCACACATAGTTCAACAACAAAGAGCAAATATTCATCCACACAGCATAGCATGCGAGTAGATGTATCATTTACTGTCAGTGGTCGCTGTGGCGAAACTGTAAACAAGACTATACAATATTTATTACCCGTCTCATAAACACTGAATAATCACCCTTTCCCCTTTTCAAAAACCTTTTCCGCTGCGAGAACTCACACCGTCAATTCATGAATACTCGAAGTGGAGGAAGTACTTTTAATATTGTGGTTTTCATGGTTTTCGTCAGATTTATGATATTTCCGATATACCGTTGGGTAGGATTTTTTTATATCGGTATCACGATATGCATTTTATATCGGTTTTATTGATTTTATCGATATATCGCCCAGCCCTACGTGATTACTATTGGGTTGGCAAATAAGATTGTTCGGTCTTTAAGGTTAGAAAAACACAATGATTTCTACACATCTCATGTATTTTAATCAATTATACCTTGACCATTCCTATTGATGACCTTTTGCTATCTTTCCATCAATATATTCCATCCTTTCTATAACGATATTTGGGGATCGTAATGAATATAAAAGGAAAAAATTAATAAAAAGATGAATCGCCAGCGACTTGCACCGGAGCGATTCTGAATACCTAAAAATTTTAAGGAAACATATATTCAACACTTTCCCCAAACATCATTATAGGCGCGATATAGGTGCAGATTGATGGTCGCCAGTCGCCACGTGGCTATTCAATTTTTTGCTCTGGCCACTCACTTTCGGTGTTTAAGTCGCCATGTGATTTAAACTGACCCATTTATTGTATTTTCAGTCACCATCATGAAAGTTTGATTGTTTTTTTAAAGATTAAGACCATAACACATAACAAACTTTGTTATTATCTTTCAATAACATTTCAGAATTATTTTTTTAACACAGCAAACTATTAAATATATTCGAATAGCTTTGTTATTCGTAAGTTTGAGTCGAATAATTTTACATAGTCTGTGATTAAAAAGAAAAACAAATGTTTGAAATGTGTTTTGATTTTTATAGTGCAAAATACTCTCACACATTCAGATTTTCTTTTATATGTATACCTTTGTATGGCAAAATCAAAATCAGAAATATTATTTTTCTAATATTCCCCGCTATCAGGATTGCTTAGCTTATACAATTTTTTTTAAACCGTATCTTGCCTAACTTTATCTTCTAACTTCTAACTGTACATGATTTAAGATTTATTATTACACTTAATTAATATTCAAATTTTGTTGTATGTGTGTGCACATTAAATAAATTATTTACACTTTGAATTCCTGAGATTTTGGCTTAGCCTTTTTACCCCATATAAACACTATGGTTTTTATGTATTTGTTTCACAATTTTGGCCACTGGATTTTTTGGGTTTAGGAGCCAGTGGCTCCTTCCAAATTTTGGGAATCTGCACCTATAAGGTGCGAACGATAGTGGTAGTACAATGCGGAGCCATAAAAGTTAAAGTTTAATAATAAATTATAAGTTTGATAATATATCTTATATATGAATTTGATAAATAATATTATAAATAAAAAGAAAAGACAAAACTCACCCAAATGAAGCTAAACAGATATTTATTCACTGAATAGTGCACCACAATAAATAAAACACTTAATAACTTCAAACGTAATATCATTATCACAACATTACTGATTGTGCTCCCTTTTAACAATATTATTGAATTATGAAAATACAAGATTGTAAAATTTATACTACATTCCTAGTTGTCAACATCAAGAGAAATTTCTATTATTCATTATTACAACATTTTATTCTATTATATCTACTCTATACAAAACAAAGTAATTAACTCTCCATGTATGTAATAAAGTCATAAGAATCAATGGTCCGATTCAGATTAGAGTATGGTATATTATTATAGAGATCGAAGTAAGTTCATCTTATCAAATCAGGATATTTAAAGTTAAGAGTTATTATTGAAGTAAGTTCATCTTAACAGATCGAGATATTCAAAGTTAAGAGTTATTATCGAAGTAAGTTCATCTTATCAGATCGGGATATTCGAAGTTAAGAGTTATTATTTATGTTTAGGAAGATATGGCTGTAGTAAATCATCAGTGAACTAAAGAAACGCTCCATCAGTAAGGTGAAGAAAACCATACACTAAATACGAAATGCATCTCGAATACAGAAGGATGAAGAATTAATCCAGTAATCTTACTATTGACGGTATGTGAACATCTTGACAGGAAAATGAAAATTGATGAAGAAGGAGTACTGATTCATCACTAAAAACGGACATCTTGAGATGAAAGCCAAAATGTAGTTCACAGAGGAAGTAGTATCAAACTTCTATGACTCTAGGAAGTAATTATTACAATGACAAATCCGGTATATTTTAGATTACATTATTATTAAATTATTTATTTTATTAAAAATTATAAGATATTATTTATAATGAATTATTAGAACTCCGCACTCTATTGTTATTCATCATTCCTAACTCTCGGCAACAATGGCTCAAGCCCGGATAACAAGATTTTCTGCACATACTACATCTTGAAGATTTTTTTAGAAGACTGAAAGAGTCTTTACAGTTTACCACTCAGGTAAAACTTTCCGGCGGTTACGGAATAGCCAATGAGAAAATAGGAACCGGATGAATGTTACTGAACAAGCCCCAACAGACCGTAGTCAAAGTTACAGCTAGAACTCTCACTGACGCGTCTACCCCTAGCAACAGCATTTAAATAGTATTTCAAACATTCGATCACGACCTTGGAGTGCTACCAAAACGACCTTGTGCAAAATACGCGGGAAAAAAGGGTTCTTGTTTACATGAAGACATCTGAAAATCTGTCAATGGACTCTCGTAGCGAAAATGTACCATCTTCAAAATAAAATAAAAGAAAGTCATTAAAAATCGATAACTGCCAAACTTATGGATGAAAATAAATGAAATTTTAGTAATTGAAATAAAATAAAAAGTTCTTTCCAATAGATATGTTTTGCAAGTAAAAATATTTAATTTAAGGAATTTTGAAAAAGTAATTATTGTACTTAGAAATTTTGAAACGATATATGAAAGTTTTGCGATTCTGAAAGATTTTGCATTGATCAAAATTAGCGAATCTGAACTTTCCGAAAGGAATAAAATTAGCGATTAACCATTTTTTAATAATTATTATTAAAAAGGAAATACGCTATATTTTGGAATAATTATTAATTTTATACTGTCTGTTATTTAAGAAAAATGGATATTATTTAAAAGTTAGAAAAAGTAAGTCAGAAATATTTTTATTTTAGATAATTTGAAATGAAGTTTAATTAATATTGCAAAGTGAATAAATTGTAAATTAAATTTGAAATGAATATCCTAAAACATATGTAATGGAAAGATTCTGAAATTAAATTATACTCTCACCAAAAGTAAACAACTTAAAAAGAATGTTTGATTTAAAATGCAAAAATAAAACTTAGCTTAATTAATTTACATGAATTTAATGAGTTTAATTAAATGGATGAATAAATTAAAGTTAAATATTAAAATACTGAATAAATTAAGAGTAAAATTTTAAATCATAACACTTTCTATAAAAATGTTGCATTCACATAACATCTGTGACATATCAGAGAAAAACTTCTCCAGGTGCATTTTTATAGCCCTCTCGTCAGCAAAAGTTTTCCAATCCAAAGAATTTTGCAGTAACCAGAACAAGTGGTAATCGGATGATTCCAAGTCTGACAAAGATCCTGGTCAATACACAACAATTTCTGCCAGGTGGTTAATGACATGCGAGATCTTGAGATGTCGGATGGAAAACAACACTTTTATGATTGGTCGATTCTGGTTGTTTTTGTGTAAAGCATTGCTCAATTTACTTAACTGCGCAAAGTAAGTAATCCAGAAAGTAGTTATACCAAGCATCACAGGGAGCATAATTAAGCTACTGCTAATAATGCAATAAGTTAATTTTTATTTGCTATTTTATGATAGTAAATTGTTTCTGCATCTCTTTTTTATTTGTCAAAGCATTCTGTCAATTTTTATTAATTTTTATTTCCTAGAAATTATTTGTTTCAGTTACAATAAAATGCAACTTACTTAATAAGTGATTGGGATGATTGACAAGTAATATATATATATATATATTTCTTTTAGGAATCAGAAGATTCTGAAGATGAGGAAAATGAACCTATGGATGAAGACAAAGAAAGAGGTGATAAGCATCATCGTCGAGAAAGAGATCGTCCCAGAGAAAAGCCTAGAGGTAATTGTAGTTAAATTCTCTTAGAATTTGTCGGTAAATATATTTTATTTTTGTTTATTTCTTATAAAATGAGTTTTTTTCTACCAAATACAGTGAAACCTTGGTAAAATAAACAGTGTAAGGACCTAAAAAATTATCTGTTTCGAAGAAGGGACATACATACAAACAGTGTTTTACCAGTTATTGGGATACAGAGTTTTCAGAAAATCTTACAAGTCAAGTTTTTTTTTTTACAATCTCGCAAGATGGTAAAAAAAATATATCATTTTTAATTGATTTTTCACTTACTTCCTGATAAGCTACAATTATAAATATATATATATATATATATATATATATATATGTTCACAGGTGTGTTTCCAATGACAGTAAAACATTTTAATATTTTCAGAACTTAATTATAAATTATACATTAATTTTAAGGTATTTTTCTGTTAGCCCGCTACAAGTATTGCCAAATATTCTCTGTAACTCGTACAATTGTATAACTGCACATCTGTAGTACTTTTTGTTCCAGTTATTATTCCAATTTAGTTAAAAATAAAATATTTAATTTTAGTTCTGGCTTTTGTTCCCTTTTATATAAAAATTGTTTTTAGTTTAATTCTTAAAGATGGAATCAACAAAAGGTACAGTAAAAATTCATTGAACTGTCATCCTTTGAGACAGAAGATTCTGACACTTTAAGTGCAATACAAGCAAATTATTTTATTACATAAACTAAAACATTAACAGCGTTTTACCGTACAAGTTATATTTCTATAACTTCGATAACTTTTATTTAAAAAGTTTCAAATCAAGCTGTAATGTGTACTTTGTAAAAATAACATAAAAAAACAATATTGTAATATATTATTATATTGTTTATTTATGTATATTGGTTTATATTGTATATTTTTAAGAAAGTTAGATGTGGATCTATTTTAAATTTTTCAATTGAATGTATGTTAGTGCAGTAATATCACAGGAACAATTGATTACCCTAATCGAGGGAAACCTGCATGTGATTTTCTTTTATAATGCATTCAATGATAAAAGAAACATTAAAAAGTGAAATTTCATGTAAAAATTATCACTATAAAATATTTAATTTATGACTGTTATTAAACGGAAAATTTTACAATTATTAAAATGTATTCAAAGTATAAAAATTTAGAACTTAAAACCAACATGCCTGTTTTTTTTTTTTTTTCATTGATTCAATATTATTTTCTAATTTCACTAACATTGTAGAGTTCTCTTCCTTTTTTTTTCCCTTCTAGAAGATATTTAAAACTGCATAAGGTACATAATGCAAATACAATGTATTGGAATTTCAGTGTTGTTTGGTTACAATGATCTCAATGTTGCTCACTTGTTTAATTCCTTATTGTATGTTTGTGTCTCTTCTATCACTTTGCAGCTGTCATTTGTAGAAAAAAAAGGAAATCTTAAGTAAAAAGTTTAATATGTTCTCATGTTTATTGAGTGACAGTTTATTAGGATTTTTTTTTTTTATTGTTTCCTTATCTCTTTGTCTGGGACTTTAGGAAACTGACGTTACAAGCAAGGTTTTAAGTGAGTGACAGTGCAGCGATCTCTTACTGTATGCACTTAACCTAATACAAACTATCATCATATTAAATTATCGTATTCTAATGCCCTAACCTTTTCACAACTTTCAAAACTCTTGCTTTAATATAAAAAAAGTTAAACTTTAATATTTAATAAATTTTGTTCTTAATGTTAATGACAAACTTGCATTCTGTCCTTTCTATCTTGGAGATGTTTTTATACTCTAGTCTTGAAATTAGAGAAGAAACAAAAACTTTGCTTGGTTTTGGATCTGGATAATTTTGGCCCATGTGTTAAAATGGCACTATTCATTCATATACCTTAGTTAAATATGTATATATATTTAGAAGCTTAATTAAATGTAGCATAACTGTAGAATTTTGTTGTATTGTTTGATCCAATTTTTTTTTGTTTTACTGTTATTTTCCCATTCTTATTATGATATAGTGCAAACATGGATCCAAGAGGGAGATCATGGGGATCGTCATGATCCCCCCCCCCCCCCCCCCCCCCCCCCCCCCCGCCTAAACAAAAAACATTTCTATCAAACAATACACTTTTTAAAAAATATATATGTATTAAAGTTTTCTTTTTTTTTTTTCCTGCTTAAAAATTCTAATCTTTCTTCATAGAATTATTTTTATATAGAAATGCATGAAAATTGCTGGCATTGTTGTTTAAGCAACAAATAACCGAACAACATTCTCAATTTTCCTATGAATATGGTACATTTTGGACAATATTTCCATGATTGCCTAACCCCGAAAATTGGCTTAAAATACAAAAAATTTATGTAATAGTCTGCTTTTATAAGAAAATGGGAAATTCTGATTTCTTGATATCGCAAAAACATGCAAATTTTATACATTTACGAATATACTTGCAAATTTCATGCATTTACGAAAGAAAATGAATTTGGGTCTATGTCAGAAAATAGTCAGTTTCGATCTACGATATAAAAATTGCTTATGAAAACATGTGATCTCCCCCCCCTCCCCCCCCAAAAAAATAATAATAATAATAATAATAATAAATCCTTCAATTCCGAAGTTAGAATTACTCTATCAATACACATTCATTGTTTTTACACATATATAATGATACTATAGATCACAGAGGACCAAAAAAAAATATATTGATTTTATGATGCTAGTATGTTTAGTTTTACATATGTAGACCTAAGGTTGCTCACCCTTTTTAATATTTAATTATAAATAACTTAGATTTACACAATAAAAAATTTAATGACTCTAAATAAGTTAATAAGGGCGAAGCCAGGTAGTTCATTCATTATAGTTGATGACTTGCATGAAATGTCTGCTTTGATAAAACATCGATGCATTGTTTCTAACTTGAGACTAACCTATATAGCAAAAAAAGATTCAGTGTGGGTAAAAAATAATAAGTGTGTGGTTTCTGTGGCTTTTATGATTTCAAATGATTATTTGAACCAACTTTTTTCTTTCTTTTTCTCTTGCAACTGATTAAATGACTATTAATTTAATTAATAAGGAGTAACTGAAACAGAGTTAGTGTGGGGGGTTGTGGAGAAGGAATCAGGGTCGCACTCCTTATGTCTATAAATGGGAAGATGGGCAGTTTCTCCATTGTCCCAAAATTTTAACTTGAATTTATAAGGCTAAATCAACAGCTGAAATTATTTTACAGATAAAACTGTAGAATTTCCAAACAATAATAAGTTACAAATTTTGCAAGTGAAATATGTAATAGAATTATTAGCTATTTTTACAGAAATGCATTGGAGAAATGTAAAATGGAAATTAATTAAAAAAAATAATAATATATATATTTTTTTTATTTAAAAATACTTTGAACATTTCTCACAACTAAGAAAAATATAGTATAAATGCTTTACTGTAATTTTATTTTGCACAGTTCAATTGATAATCTTCTGATAAAAAAGTTGATTTTAAGCAAAACTTATTATCATTATTATTATTATTTTCTTTTTGTGAATATCTTTACTTTTCCTCATAATTTATTTTTCTATAAAATAATATTTTAACTAATAAAGGTTATGCACTTGATATGAATATTCTTTACTACTATTGTTTGATATGAATATTGTTTTAATTAAAATATATCTGTCTTTTTTTACTATATGCAGGACGGTAAGAATGAAAAGGGGTTATAATATTGTTTACAACTACATTATTATTTGTTTATATTTTTGTTAAAAGTTCAGTCTCCTTCAAAGGACTGTCCATTTGAGTCAGCAGAGTGATAGGGCTATTGTGATATTAATAGTCTTATCACCCTAAAACTATTTAGATAAGTCCTACAGCAAGGTGCCAAATTTCCAATCACCAGATTGCCATTAGTAGTGTTGACTCTAGAGATCTGCACGGGCCGGGCCAAGGCCCGAAGCCCGTACTCGGCCCGGTCGGGCCTATTTTTCTTCACGGCACTCGGGCCGGGCCGGGCCCGGGCCATATTTTTTTCTGAAGGCTCGGGCCGGGCCGGGCCTAGTAATTACTCTTTACGGGCCGGGCCTTACTTTTTTCCTGAAGGATAAGGCCGTGCCTTAAATTATTTTTTCCGTACAGAGCCGGTACTGGTTTCATTCTTCCTAGTCTTCACGCCTCAAAATTTTTAATCCTGGTGTAAAATAAGATCTGGCATAAAAATCTTTTCAAAACATGCATACATTTTTAAATCGCCATTATCTTATAATTAAACATTAAAATTTATTCTTTTTAAAGAATAGTAGATTTATACACTTATTAAAATATGGCTAAATTAAAATATAGTAAAACGTGTGAAAAAGAACCTGCTTATGATGGAATCCTGTCTTAAATTGAAAAATGTGTTGATCCATTAAAAATGAATATACTAATATTTAAGAAAAGAATATATAATACATTTACACCTGCTAAGAAGGCAAATTGTCTATAACTCATTTTTTTTTCTTCCCTATGCAATTCCATCTTAGAAGATTTTACTGTATAGCATTTTTCTGATTTTTAACACTTCAATAAATGGAATATGGATTAACAATATTGATGATAACTTAAACACATACATACAACAAATAGAGATTTATTTAAAAAATAAATATTCCAGCTTGCGGCACCTCTATAAAAATGAAGATTATAAACATGAAAAAAAAGGCTAAGATAGGAATTTTTGGTTAGATCTCCTCCTACGAGGCAAATTTTTAACCAAATCGACGTAAAAATTATGTTTTGTAGAAATTCACTCGGGCCGGGCCGGGCTCGGGCCGAGATTTTAACTTTTTTCCAGGCCGGGCCGGGCTCGGGCCGAACTTTTAACTTTTAAATCGGGCCGGGCCGGGCCAATATTTTTTTTGTTCGGGCCGGGCCGAGCTTTTAATTTTTGTATCGGGCCGGGCCGGGCCAAATTATTTTTTGTATGGGTCGGGCCGGGCCCGGGCCTGGAAATTTCGGCCCGTGCAGACCTCTAGTTGACTCTAAGCCATTTTAGCAGGGCGCAGCGCCCGGCATTCCTTTTCATTTCTTTTATGCACCCGGCGTCCCTTTTTATTTCTTTTATGTGCCCGGCGGCCCTTTTTAATACTTCCTATGCATCCCATGGCCTTTAAGAGAGTTTCACAGCACCCAATTGCTTTTCTTTATAATCAAATTCCGCCATTTTCTTTCCTTCTATCAGCATTTGCACGAAAGCAAGTGTATGTTTTTCTGCCCGGTCCCATTCTTAGCAATGTGTTAATGAGAATTTCGAGCATGGAATGTGAACTAATCGGGAATTGGATCGGATTCGGATTTTTTTCCGGCAAATTTACTTCAACTCTTCAGATTTTGAGTGAACACTGTAAGGAAAATATCGCAAATTCTATTAGGGGACTCTAAACAAGCCAGTTCAAAATCTTTTTTGTGAACAAGGTACAAGTGTGCCTTTTTTGAAAAAATATGCCATTTTTTGAGAATAGTGTTCCCTTTTTGAAAAAATGTGTCTTTTTTTTAGAATAGTGTTCCTTTTTTGAAAAATTTCCGCCCGGCGGCCCTTTTTTTCTAGAGTCAACACTACATTAGTAACTAGAAATTAGAGGTTAGCAACTAAAAGGCAGCGTATATAAGTCATTAATATGCAGTCACTTTTGGATACCAAGGAAACTTTTACCTTACTCTTACCAAAAATTAATAGTCATCACTCTCCATATATTCCCCTTTTGGTACTTTTTTAGTACGGGGGCCTTGGCATTTAAAAAAAAACTTGGTGCAATTCAGGCTTCAGAAAGTGAGATTTCTGAATTGCCAAATGATATAAACAGCTATGAAAACAAACCTGATGATCTTTTATGCTTGTTATTTATGTATTTATATGTATATATATAAACATTTCATTTATATATTCATTACTGTTGTTTTTCATATACAAATTACTTCTGTTTATGTATAAAAATAGATAAATGGCTTCTGTATATTAATTAAATTGTATAAATGTTGAAAAAATTGGTTTTATATATGAAACTTTATAGGTTGCCAGAAAATATGCATGAAAAACTTCCTTCTCTCACCAAAGCCATTTTCTCCACCTCGCCAAGGCACCTGTACTGGAAAAGTACCCCACCTTTTTTCCCCAAGCGCTTTTCCCACCCATTGATCCTGTAATTTACCCTATAGAAAAAAGAAGTTTCTCATTTTAGAATGAAATGCTAGTTTATATTCAATGTTTGCTGTATTCCATTAACTTTTCATAGCAGAGTTCATCTGTATATTTATTTATCTATTTATTTTTCCAATGTAATGCTTATATATATCAGCATGTTGATCATCATTGTATCCATAACTTTATTAAAACTTTTACGACTTTTTATCAAATCCTAAACAAAACTTGAAAAATTTTAATCAATCAATAATGCTGTTTTTATACTTTATATAAATCAAGTATTAAGACAAGCAAACTGCAGTAAATAAAAAAAGATCCACATAACATCAACCGATGATAAGTAAAAGATTTTCAACTCATATAAATTTGTGGTGTATTTTTGTATTCTATTTTTAGTCTGGCAACTGCCTTAAGATTTTAAATGCCATGCTTTATCCTCGAGTGATTTAAAAGTCTTGTAATGCTTTCATTTTTCTTTTCTGTACTTCTTCCATGTTAGCAAAATATCTGTGATTTTTTTTCATTTTGAGAAACAAACAGAAGTTACATAGAGCAAGAGCAGGTAAATGTAGTTGATGGTAAAGCTTAGTCTTATTTATTTTTGCTAAAAATTGCTTCAGTCTCAAGGATTTATGTGTTGTTGCAGTGAAGCCACCAGTCCCCATTTTGCCAAACTTTTGTGTAATTTCATCTCACTGAATCATACACACATTTCAAAACTTGTAAGTAGAACATCTAGTTTCGAGTTTGACCAATAATACCATATTTACTCAATTCTAAGATGCATTTTTTCCCTTTAAAATACAATTAATTTAATTAGGGGCATCTTTCAATCACATACAACTTGTAATACTGTAAAACAAGATGCGTGTGTGTTATATTAGAAAGTTAATCTATCCCTTTCATTCCACTTACCTCATATGGACATATGTGGTGGATGGAACTGAAAATGGTGTTATATTCAAACAATCCAACAAATTCAAAAGCAGTAGTGAAGATTCATGCATTGAAATGTCTAATGATGTATACAGAATGATGCCTATGAAGAATGGATATTACTTTAGAATAATGTGGAGAATAAATAAAATGAGAATTTGCTATATTTCGTATGTTTCCTAATATTTTCTTTCTTTCAAATTTTCTCGTGTGTTATATACAAACTTTAAGGAAATATTCATTACTTTTGTGGCTAAAAATTAAGGTGTGCCTTAGAATCGAGGTGATTCTCACAATGTTTTCATCATTTGAATAGTATCAAAGATCACGTCATTCAGGACCCTAATGTGATCTTTAAGCAACAACTCATCCTTTTTCAAATTGAAAAAATACCTATAAATATGCATTTTTTCCAAAGCAGTTTCCTTGTCAATTGTGTCAAACATTATGAAGTTTTTGTAGCTGTTTTCCCTATAAGAAAGCAAAATTTTGAAGTCATACATTGTCCAAAGTTCTCAATCTTTGCAAAAAACTGATAAAAAGTGAGAGACACCTGACAAAAATATTTATTATCGGAAAACAATACTTAACTCAACAAACTGACTCCGAAGAGATTCTTCAAGAGTTTATAATATATTGGACGTACTCATCAGTAAATTTTTCTAGTTTCTGTTAGTCCCCGATACATATCTTATGTCTCCAGTTTCTGAATAGTAACATTAATAATTCTCTATGAAATTTTTTACTATGAAGTTAATAACTTATATAAACTTGAAGTAGGATATTAAATGCATGTAACTCCACGATATCTCTTTGGTTGAAAGAGAATGATCTGGTAGATAATAGTTTTAATATTATAGTATTTCACAAAATTAATGTTTGAAATTTTTATTATCCTGTTTTTATTCCAGTTGTGAATGGGAAGTTTTTTATTTTAAGATATTCATTCTTTGATTAATTCATGTGATCCCTGTCCATGTATAAATTTGTGAATCTTAAATGCAAGCATTTTAAAATTTATGCATAAGTTATGTTAAAAAAAAAATTGTGTGCAATTAATTTTATTTCTGTTTTTAATACATTAGGTAGGCCAAAAGTCAGAGAAAACGATTTGGACCCTATGGATCCTGCTGCTTATTCAGAAGCTCCAAGGTATGTTAAAAATCTTAATTATTTAGTGTTGTTCTTATTATTGTTCATTGAATTAATTTTTACTAAAAATTAAGATTTCTACATTATAGTGGTGTTGAAAAAAACATTTTAATAACAATTTTATATTTGGAATAACTTTGTGTCTTTTATATATGAGGTAAAATTTTCTAATCTATAATAATAAAAGAGAGAGTTTGCATGTGTGCAATTTATCACCATTACAAGAAGGTCTACTATCATGAAATTTGGCTCTAAAATAAGGCTGTAATGCTTCAGTGAGAGACCAAAAACATCTCAAAGAGGTTTGGCTCTCGCACAACCAGAATATCAGATAAATACTGGTATCAACCACCCACCCACCCTTTTTTTTTTCATGATTTGGGTCCTACTTTTAAAAATCACTAAGAAGGATAGGGGAAGTTGTTGCTTAATTAGTAACATTGTTTTTTTTTTTGTTTTTTTTTTTAATATCATATGAATATAATCTGGGGAAAGAACTAGTAAAATATAAAATTATGGCTGTTGTATTTGTGATTGTTATTTCTCAAAATTTTTATTATGAATAAATTTCTGTGATAAGAATTTTAAATTTTACTTTATATATTATAAAAAATATCTTTTTTTCTTTCTCTAAACGAATTCTTCTTAGTTAGTATGATTTTTTTTGTTTCATTTTTATAGTATAATTATTTAGAAAAAGCAGCTGAGAGTAAGAATCTGAAGATTGTTTATTAATATTACTATTATTTTCTTTTTTAGAAACTGTTAACATTAAGACTTACTGCTGTCATTGTAATCTATTTTGTTCTTTGCTGTAGAACTTATTAATTAACTTGTGTTAAATTTATGAATTGAACTTTCATATTTGGATAAGATAAAAAGTCTCTACCCCCCCCCCCTTCCCTTGTTATTTGGTTTGAAATAAAATAAATGTCCATTCATGCAAAGTTTTATTATTTTGTCAATTCAGAATGTATGGTATAGATGACTTCTTATAGTATATCACAAATACCAGACAGGGTTAATCATGCTATGTGACATGACAATGTTAGATTAATATTGTCTTCTCCTATCCCTGATGCCTTTGGAGAAGATAAAATGTATCTTTTATGCATGTGTAACATGGTTCCTTTTTTTTCTTCTGATTTTGGCAGGTTTTTAATTTTTGGCTGACTGTGGTTAAATCTTATTAAATCAAACTACCTTATTAAATGCATCTTGGAAACAAATTGTAAAAATATATTTTATATAGCAATATTGTTTAGCCTAAGTTACATTATATTATATCACCTTGTTCTTCAACATATTTTGTGTAGGAAAGTTAAAATACTAAGCTCTATAGCACTATAATCCATTAAGGATCTTGGCTTACAGTGCCCAGCTCTGTTTTCATGACCATAAGCCTTGAAGTGCAAGTGCCTATACAGCATATGTCCAGGTCACATGGTCAACTTAATGTGGGACCCTCAGTGTTTAGAGCCCAAGCAAACTTGGCACTCATTTTATCAACCCCGAAGGGATGGAAGGTTGAGCGAACCCTGCCCAAATCCATAGTCAAACTCTGGACCTGTAACATAGCAGCATGGTACACTGACCACTAAGCTACCGGCTTCTAAAGGTTAAAATAGACAAGAATAATTTATAATTTAACCTCTGAAATGAGGCACACTCATCCTGGTAATTATAACTGGCTACAAACAGATCATGTGTATAAGCAAGGTTGCTACAGGCATCTAAATGTCTATTTAGAACTATTTACAGACCATAGAAACTATAGCAAGTTTATAAAATGCTCAAAGAGAATCATTTTTAACACCAAGGTATATAAATTGATTTTCATAGCATGAAAATCACTAAAAATTGGTAGCTGCAGTCCTCCCACAATATCTTGGTCAATATCCTTGAAAAAGTCTATGATTTTACAGGTAAAAATAAAGCTGGCAGACACAAATGATGGAGGAAATACATTATTTAATTAAAAACTCTATTTTGCGAGTTGCTATTAGTGACGGTCAAATAATTCAGCTTTTGAAATAGCCAGTCCAATCACCCGATCTAAATCCAATAGAAAATCTTTGGAATGAACTTGAAAAATGTGTGCAGAATTATAAATATTCCAATTCAGCAGAATTTTCCCAAAACTTGCAAGAAAAGTGAAAAAATCTTACCATAGATAATCTTCAACCGTTCATTGAATCGATGTCACGTCCTTGCACCGCAGTACTTATTGCTAAAGGTATGACGACAAATACTAATTGTGAATGTTGTTGATCACTGTTATTTTCTATTATGACACATTTTTTTTTTCCAAACTTGCCAAGATGGCTGGAAACTTTTGAGAACATGTGTTTTTCTTTGCAATTAATTTTGTCAATGAAATGTATTGATATTTATTTGTTATTCCATAAAAAAATTCCTAATTATTATGTCAATAAAATGTATAAGTATCACTTTGAGATTCCTCTTCATATATGGGTATACTTACAAATTAATCAAAAATTTTATGCTGGCTGGAAACTTTTGACCGCCACTGTAGGTTTGGTAGTATTGAATATCCTAGTTTCACATTCTCATTCTTTTCCATTATGTTCGTACATATGTTTTATTTAGTGTTCTTTATTGTATTTTCATGGTCCGTAGTCCGTCTGTCATGTAGGGTTTTCTTTTTGCAAAGATAGGGGTTGCACATAATATGCCTAAAAGCAGAAAAGTATGGTCTCAAATTGTAGATGTGCATTATGCACTGGAGCATCTTATATGCTACAATATACGATATTGGTAAATCTTTATAATATATGGACATATGACTGCAAAAATTTAAGTGTGGCCCTCCACTCCAGCTCACTTCTCTGCTAGATTTTGGCTCTTCTACAGACATTTTAGTGGCTATCACTGAGTTAGATAAGCTACTTTATATAAAACAGTGAATTCTGCCAAAAAGTGCTTGTGGCAATTTTCCTTTATGCCAAATCTATTTTCCCTATCTTGACATGGAAACTATAAAAAAAAGTACAAAAAAAATTTTTTTTTTGTTTAAACTTGAAATTTTTATTCCTATTATTTTCATGTGAAATGAAAATAGTTCTGTAATTGTAGTCTGGTACTGTGTTCCTTTTTCTAAACTATATTTTTGTGTGAAGGAAAATGAAAGATTTATGACTGTTCTTAAACACAAATTCGCTACTTTCTGACACATTCCTGAATTCATTTTTATATGTAAATGCATGAGATTGGCAAGTGCTCTTATTCTAGAACTATGAAATCGGACAGTTTTTTTTTTTCATTTTTGATAAAGGCAGAGGATCTTTCATAAAATTCTGTCAAAGTTGGTGTTTTGAACTAAATTTCTGGACATGTCAACCTGATAAAGGGGACATTATGGGACAATAATCACTTATAACGCAAGATATAGCTTATTTGTCAAAAAATGAAAGAACTATTCATTTCCAAATCATTTCAATAGTCATGCTTGGAAGTTTCATGATTTAACATTTAAAAATGTGTCAGAAAGTTTTGTGGAAAAAAATTTTAGCTGAAAACACTCTTAAGAACAGCCTCAATACCAGTTTAAACATGTTTTAGACATTTAGAAAACTTTTCATTTGTTAATAAATTAGTGAAAACTTATAATTTTTTTTAAAGCAATAAATGATTTTGTTAGTTTTTTTAGTAGTTAATACTTATAATTGCTTAAATCAGTTTCAAGCATTTTGTGAGCTTTTAATTCTTGAGTAAAATCTCGGGAATTTAAAAAAAAAAAAATGTAATATAAAATTTTAGACTACCTTTTTTTTACTGTTAAGTACCATTTTATGATAGTTTAAGTTTAAGCAATTTTTGATATTTATTAAATTTTTTATTGTTTAATAAATTAGTTGAAATTTACAAAATGTTATAAAACAAACAAAAATGTTATAAAACAATAGTTCAAAATTTGAATTCTTTATGATTATCAACATTTGAAGCCAATTTCGACATTTATTACATCAAAAAGCTACCCTGATACTCTGTTGCTAGTCTCTCACTTGTTATATTTGGCTTCCAAAATTCAATATTGGTTTTCAACTTAGTCTTTCCACTTTCCAACAAAGTTGAAAAGTGTTTATGAATTCAATTTGCCTGCCTGCCTGTCTGGCTGCTCCAACTCTGATAATTATGCTTGGATTGCTATGTAATTTTTATATGTATTGAGTATTACTATAGAATGTTTGGTATTGAAAATGAAGTGTGTAGCACTTGTAGTTCGTTTACAGGAGCACACAAAAGAATTACATTACATTATGGTCTATAGGGAAAAATCGTTTACAATGCATTTTATTCATGTTACAACAGTTCAAACATAATGCGATTGATATCCATCATTGAGATGGACTACAAGATGCTTTCTCACAAGTATAGAATAAGTAGCATTTATAGTTCAGTTATAAGAATGCACAAAAGAATTCCATTAGATTATAATCTATGGGGGAGAATTGATTGTGCATTTTAATGGCATTATGATACTTCAAACATATTGAAATTAAAAAATAGCTCTCAACATATTTTCTGTAGATTATGGAGTGTGTAGCATTTATATCATTCATTTACAGAGATTCTCAAAAGAATTCAGTTACAGGATTGACTATGATGGATAATTGCATTTTCCACTGTGGTGTGCATTTGGAAACTTATCTAATTCTGAGTGTATTATGTGAGGTGTATAAATTTATAGATCATATATAGGGCTACATGATAAAAGTAGCACACATTACTGCATATGGACATCAATTGCTGAAAATGGATTTTATGTGTTTATGTGTTTTTCTGTGTTTATGTGTTATGTGGAATTATGTGTTTTTCAAATTGCTTATTTAGCTATCTCATTTCATTGTATGAAAAAATGAAACTTCTTAACAGTATTCCATTACTGTTGGAAAGTGTTTCATAATTTATGTCTGATGAATGATTTTTCATCCCTGTTTGTTTTACGTTATAAGTTTTTTTCAATGAATAACTTACAAGATGCTCTCTCTCTTTCTTTATATGGGTAAAAACATTTGTAAGGTCACATGAAAAACAGCCAACCTTGATGTACCATTTTCTTGCAAACTACTAAAGCTGATTTCAGTACTTTTTAACACTTTCCAAAGAGAAACATGTTTAGGAATTCAGTTTGCCTGGCCGTGTTCTAACTCGCATAAATATACTCGGATCAACATGTAATTGATATGTGTTATTGAGGATTACCATGCCATCTTCATATTAAAAATAAATAGTGTATCATTTATAGTTCGTTTACAGGGACAGTCAAAAGAATTCCTTTTCATTATTGTCTATGAAGAAAAATAGTTTGCAATGTAATTTTAATAATGTTACACTATTTCAGGCATATTTGAAATTGATATACATTACTGAAGAGCACTACAAGAGGCTCACTAGCTTACTGTAGAATATAATGTGCGAAGCATTCATCGTTCATTTACAGGGACACTCAAAAGAATTCCATTTCATTATGATCTATGGAAAAAAATTGTTTGCAATGTATTTTGATAATGTTATACTATTTCAAACATATTGAACTTGATTTACATCACTACAGGATGCTTATTGTAGAATATGGTGTGCATACCATTTATCGTTTATCTACAGGGGGGCACAAAAGAATTTGGTTACAGCACTGTCTATGAGCAATAATTGCTGAAAGTGCATTTTTAATTGTGGTATGAGTTTTAAAATTTAACTAATTTTTTGCATATTACTTGTTGTGTATAAATTCTTTAGATCATATGCAGGATTGCACAAAATAATTAATTTCTGTTTATTGATAGAAATTGCTGAAGGGCATTTTTAACTGTATTATGTGTTTCCTAATTGAACTAAATTTTAGCACACTGTGTAATATATATATACAGGGCTTTACAAAATAATTTAAATGTTTTTCCGACTGTAGAAGGTAATTGCTGAAATTGGGTTTTCAAATGTGATATGCATTTTTTAAATAGTTTACTTAAATATCATATTTCACCTTATTAAACGAGGAGATTTTGTTATGATATTCTGAATGCATTGGAAAGTGTTTCATAATTTATTCTTGACGGATGATTTTTCTTTCTTGTTTTAAAAATCGTTTTGGCAGTAGCTGAACTGTAAATTGATCATTTGGTAAAAATTAAATTAAAAAATGCAACAGTTATGCAATTTTGCAAACAAAAGAAATCTAGGTTTCATTAAAAATTTACAACTATTACGTGTTTGTTATTTGCTAAATGATCAAATTATAGTTTTGCTACTGACAAAACTATTTTTTTAAGTTTTGAAATCGCTTCAATAGTTTCCAGGAAAATATACATCAATGGCAGCTGTTTTAAATATAGTTTTACAACTGTTGTTGCCCACTTAATACTTGAGAAGTACATTATACACTGCATTTTATTATTATTATTATATGACTTATACTTTTTTTCTAACTTAGAATTTCATGAATTTGTTTTCTCCATAATAAATCTTCATTAAAAAAAAAATAATAAAAACTAATTCACGCTGTGTGTTCTTCTACATTTTGACTTTTAATGTTTTAGGGGAACGTGGTCATCTGGTTTAGATCGTAAAGGAGAAGCTAAAACAGGGGCTGACACTACTGCTTCAGGTCCATTGTATCAAATGAGACCCTATCCTAGTCCTGGAGCTGTATTACGATTAAATGCAGAGATAAAAAATAAAGAAAAGGATAACTCAGAATCTGAAGAAGATTAGGCAGAAAATATGTTCTGAATTTGTAAATATATATCTGTGTTTGTCAGGTTCAATACTTTTAATAAATATGATTAAGCTATTTTATCATTATATTTTCTTTATGCAGTCTATTTAGTTCTAAAAATGATCTCGTAGTTTATTTTATTCTTGCGGATGATTTTTTTTCTCTTCACATCCACCCTATTTCCAAATAAATGGCTCCATACTGTATTTTAAACGTTAATGAATTGATAGATGAAATTAATAATGTAATGTTGTTATGGCACTGAGTTATGCTCAGCCATGTTTTGAATGAAAGCATTAGTCAACGACACTAGATTCTATCCTGGACAAATATGTACAAGTAGTAGATGGCAGTATAGAAAAAATTAGCTTAAAGGAAAAAAATATGATTAATATTCATGTTAAAAAGTAAAGAGCATTAAGTAAGAAAACATTGAAAACATGCTAACAAAATTGAAATAAAAAATACAGTAAAACTTCCCAATAAGAGACACCCATGAGACCAAATATTTTGTCACTTAAATAGAGATCTCCTTTATTAGAAGATATGTATAGAAAAATATATATATATATGTATCATAATACATAATGTAAATTAAATTCAATCACATGATCTAGGATATAAAAATTTGTGTTTCATGCTAATAATAAAAGTATAAATATAGAACATTTCCGTAGATTAGAATATTGTAATGAAATATAAAATAAAACAGTTAATTTTAAAATAAATTTCTAAAAATGTAATTTAATATAAAATATCTCAAATTCTCATTAAAAAATATTTAATTTCTCAAAAACAAAAACTATTATATAAATTATATAAAAGCTAAACTGTTTCTCTTTATTTTTCACTGAATACTCTTAATCTACCTTGTAATGTTTCATATTGATTTAATTCAAAAATATCAACTCTATATACAGTGGTGCAGCCAAAATTTGGCTCTAGAGGGGGTTTTCAGTTATTTATAGTTAGTTCAGTTGCCAATGCCTATTAGAAAGTCTGACTTTTATTTTTATAAGAAAAATATGCATACTTTTTCATTTTTTTTAAAATTTACGCAATATTTATTTAGTTTATTTGCAATTATGCGACTGCTGCCCTTTTTCGAAACAAGTGACCAACTTTCGCATAATTTGGGCATCTGTTATGTGTTTTCCCTGTTTTTCAATACAATAATTGCCATTTGAATGGATACATTTGTTGAATTGAATTTCATTTAGCAAAGTGGCATATTTCAATAAGCTAAAAACACTAATATGATTGATTTAGTGATTCATATAACAGGCAATTACTGTATTTTTTTAGCTCTGGGAGGAGTTTTAACACCAATCCCATCCCTTTCGCTTTGCTGCACCACTTCTATATGCATAAAATCCTAATGCAATAATTTTATGAAACGAGTTTATGTAATGATTATATAAAATGAATTTATGAAACAAATATATGTTAAATATGGAATTTGTAGAATTCTGATGGTAATGTAATTTTATTTAGTATGTTGTTACAGTTACTTGCAGCAGGGTTCTTCTTGAAGAAGATTTATATAGCATTTATACACTGTAAAGAAAAATCACAGTATTTTTACAGCAAAAAATGCTGGCAATATGGGTGCCAGCATATTTTGCTGTGAATTTACAGCAGTTTTGTTTTTCATGGATAAACAGCACTTTTGTAAATTCACAGCATTTTTTGCGGTTAATTTTACAGCAGTTCAGTTTTTTTATTTTACAGCAGATTTGTTAATTTTACAACCGTTTTTGCTGTTAATTTTAATGCAATTTTAACAGAATCACTGTAAAACTTATAGCATTTGTTGTTGATATTTTACCCCCCCCCCCTCCCTCTCCGTGTATTGTTTTTTTTTTTTCTTATTTTAACCTGAGACATATTTCAAAGACTTTGGGCACTAAGTATTACCTTTTTGTTTACTTATATCATTATTTTAATATCATTATTATATAATAGATTCTGTTATTACATATATACGATACAAATTTCGGTTTTTGGTCAAGTATATCACCCACAAAAATTTTAGTCATTTGCCTATAGAGATAAAATGTTTTTTCAATAAATCATAACAAAGGAAGATTTTACTTTATCTAGCTTTTAATTAATTATTCAGTATTTCTTTACAGGACTTTGTTTAACCGTTTGTATTTGAATCATCACTAATTTAAATCATGCATATATATATATTTTTTCCTCCAACAAATTTAGGGTTATTTTTTGTATCTATTTAAATATTTTTGTTTATTCAATGTAGCCATTATTTCCTCCACCCCTCAACACGAACATGCAAAACTTTCTGATATTTAAACTATCATTCATATATAATTAATAACAAGACCTTATTGTACGCAACTTGCTGATATGGAAACTTTATATTGATAAAAAACTTATTTTATGCTAAGATAATTTTATAAGTTTACATTTAATTCCATAAATATCAGGTCTGATTGAAAAAGGAACACGGGGAGAAAAAAAACACTTATGAGTTCAAGAAACGTAGAATAAAATAATAATAAAAAAAAATCTGTTCACATAAAAACTTTAAAATTAAGCGTAAAAAATAAATAGATAATGGACAAAAACATTAAACGAGTTGCTGCAAATTACTGCTGCGACAGTAAACAAGCAAGGAATATTTTAGGAATTGATAAAATAGTGCACCCAGATTACTCATAATAAATGATTTGAAAATGGAAAATAAATCACTGTTCGAAATATCGGCTAAATATATTAAATAAATAAAAATACTTAAATTACTGTCCAAAGTGAACCGAAAACTGTAGCTGGTAAAATATTTATAGGATTTAGAAAGTATATTCGAATGTGAACGTATGAACTGGAGTTTTGAAAAATATATAATAGCGTAATAAGGCATAGCTAAAAACAGGGATCTTGTTTAAAAAAAAAAAATGCTTGCATAAAGTTTCCCTGTGATACTTAAACTCAAATTATACGTAATAATAACAAAGTTCTAGAAGAACATACTGAGGTAAAGTAAAAAACAACATATCTAATCAAAATCATCTATTTTTACGATTTAAAACAAAATATTTATTTTAGACAAATGACGTGAAAGTTCCTGCTGTGATATACACGTGGTTTAAAAACAAAATTAGTATCGTATAAATATATAACAGAATTTATATGATATTATTAAAACAATAATATAAGAAAACAAAGATAAAACTTACTTTTACTCTTTGAAATATGTTTGTAATCCATTATCAGGTGTAATTGTTACAACTTCCATTTCTCGTAGAATCGAAGCGTCACTTCATTATTGGACTGCACCTGCCGCTGACCTAAATGTGTTTATTCCCCTCGTTTGAGATAATGACAACAACGCCGACAGATGTCGCTATCTATACAGCTGAGATCACTGTAAATTAACGAAAGAGCTGTGTTTGATTGCTAGGTGAAATATTAACAGCCTTTTTTGCAGTTTTTTCTTCCGTTTTTTTTACAGTGTAGCTATTTTACAGAGCCGCACAAAATAATATGAATATATGTAAAAATTTTATGAAAAGAATATATGCTTGTAGAAAGCTTGCTGTAATGTAATTTTAGTATGTTGTTACAATCACCTACAGAATGTTTTTTCTTGAAGAGGTTGTATATAGTATTTATAGTTATTGTACAGAAAAATATGAATATATGTAATGATTTTATGAAACAGATATAAGTTAAATGTGGGGTTTGTAGAATACAGATGGTAATGTAATTTTAGTATGTTGTTACAATCACCTATGAGCCACTGCAAAGCAAAATGAATAGTGTCCCCATAAATATCATAGCCAGAAAAGGATTTAGAGCCCAGAATTTTATTCTTGTCTTATTTCAGATTTGTTTTTACTAATTGCATAGAGGCAAGTGTTAACAGTTATTGTGATTAAGAGACTACATCAGTCATGCGAAAAAATGTGCAAGCTAATGTTAAGCCTATGGGAAGGTTGTTGGTAGATTTCTCGCTCGCATTTTAATATTTTTAAATGATGTTTTTTGCATAGGATAGCCGAGGTCGATCTCTAACATTGTTAGTTTTTACTTTTTCGATTTTGGTTCCAGTTTTTTTTATGTAAGAGAACTTCGCTTTCAAAACCGGTTCCAAAATTGAAAATGTCTGTTTATAAAAAAACTGTAACCAAAATCAAAAAAGTAAAAACTAACAACGTTAGAGATCGACCTCAGCTATCCTATGCAAAAAAAATCATTTAAAAATATTAAAATGCCAGCGAAAAATCAGCCAAGAACCTTCCCATAGACTTAACATTAGCTTGAGCATTTCTTCGCATGACTAGCGTAGGCTCTTAAGCTTTAATGTGCATTCAAATAATTCAATATAATTTAATAAAAGAAAATTTAAGCCTTTTTCATTGCAAATAAAATTATAATCTCATTCAAATGCTTCTTCAGTGACATATTGACTTAGTTCCAACCAAATTAATTTTTGAAATTCCATTATGTTTTCAAATGTTTTATTGTCGAAAATGATTTTCCAGTAGCATGTATGGGAACATCTAAGTTTGTGGATATTTTAAATGACTTTCATTGCATTCTTTAAGAATTTTTATGAATTTTAAATATTTCTTAGAAAATGCATTTATTTTTTCAACACAGAGAATCAAACAATATAGTTAGATATGTTATGAGATAGTTAGATATGATAGTGTAGAATTTTAAAACTTGACTGTAGTTGATTTTCGAATTGTGACCATCTTGATTGATAGTTAATGGCATATGCATAGTTATCCTGACAGAAATTCAGAGGGGGATCAAACCTTGGTAATCCCCCTTTGGTTACGGCATAGTGATAATTGATATTATCCCGATTGAAAGTGACAGTCATTAGTAATCGAGACACCAAATCATTTTTTAAATGTTTTAACCATCATGAAGTATTTAAATAAATTTGTTCACAAACTCTCGGTCTATAGCAAATTGTTTCATGATGCCATTCTATGGAAACCTTTTAGCCGTTACCTGTCGTCGAATGAGCAACATTTCCGGGAAGAACTACGTGGCATTAGAGTTCATCTCTCCCCATTTGCAAGACCATTCCTCTGCTCATGTGTTCTTGCCTGAACGTTGACTTCCCAGAAGGAAATTGAGCAGAGCGTGTTCCTTTGGGGGTACATTAAGGATCTTGTTTATATACCCCCACTATCAAAAACAGTAGATGAGCTCAAGGAATGGATCAATGCTGCAGTGATGACCATTGACAGGATGACACTACAAAATGTATGGAGTGAGTTAAACTACCGCCTGGACGTATGTCGTGTGACCCAGGGAGTGCACATAGAACATTTGTAGAGTGTGCAGAAAACTTGGTGAGTTTGCAGGTATTTTCATATATCACCCATATGTATACGTGTAATACTTTTGAGTTTTGAATATATAGCCTTTTGAAAATGAATGAATCTTTTATAGTAGTCTTGTATTATGTGGATGGTTGGATTCCCAGAAGAGAAGGGATAGAATATATCTCATTTTTTGTGATGGTGATACTGGTGGCAGTGAAGAGGACATTTCAGCTTGATGGTGTTGGAAAATGGAATTTGAAGAAAAGCCCAGAATAATTTAGAATATAGTGATCTAATAAGCCTGATGGTGTTGGCTTTAGAAGATAGAAGAAGGAGATGGTCTTGCAATCCTGATGATGTTGGCCTTATAGGATGGAGGAAGTAGATAATAGTCTTACAAGTCTGATGATGATGACTTTAGAAGATGGAAGAGCAGGGGAGTTTGATGGTAGTGACATAGCATGGGTGGTGGTAGTCTTATAAGCTTATAAGTCTGATGGTGTTGGCTTTAAAAGATGCAAGAGCATAGGAGTCTGGTGGTGGTGATATAGGATAAGAAGTGATTTTCTTATAAGCCTGATAAGCTGCACGTCCTAACCTGTTGGTAAAGGAAGATATGCAAAAATCTATGAACCGTGGAAGAATCAGAACATTAAGCTGTGTTAAAAAAAACTATATCTGTCACTTTTGCTTTTAATAATGGTAGAAGAGCATTTGGGAATATGGAGTTATGGAGTTTAAACTCAATAAATCTGATATTTATGTTGGACCTGATCTTGCGAAATGTTTTTAGATTAGTTTTATTTTGTTTTGTGGTTGTTTTTCTTTCTTTTATCTTTTTTTTTTTTTTTTTTTTTTTTGAAGACATGAGTTTCAAAGCTCGTCTTATCCAAAACATCAAATTTGAGAAAATCGCGAAAAACCTCTGGCTGCTTCCATTGGTTTTCATTCTAAACCAAGATTTTTAAAACGCCAGAAATACATACTAAAACTAGTTTTTCTGCGGATTGTAGTGTCTTTGCAGTGAAGGTTTAAAATAGAATAGATTGATAGAGAAAACATGATTTTTTAAATTTTGGATAAGGTGAGTTTTGAAATTCATGTCCTCATTAATTTAGTCTGATTTGTTTTTCTAGATTTGTGCGTAGTGATTTATAATCTATATATGTATTTATCTTACGTGGCACAGAAATAGGGCTGAATTTCTAGCTTATCGTTGGCAACAACCATAGTTTCCAGAGCTCAGACCAATGAACAGACTAAATTGTGTTAGATAGATCAGCTCCGCCTCTAATATATGGCGGTCAGTGTCAGAGCAGTGAAACTCAAACTAGCAATTATTAAAAATAAAGTAACATGTACGTAATAAAAAACATCTGAGATGATTCCTCATTTTAATTATGAGTAATATTGTTAATTTCAAATGAATTCTCAACTGTTATTTAGAATTTATTTTCGAATTTCACTCAAACGAAAAATCGGAGGCAGTAAAAATGTCAACTGTCTAGATTGCACCTTCTGCCACCTGTTGCTGTTTTAATAAAGTAAAAATAATTTATTTTGCAGAAATCTATAATCAATTAGAACAGTAAAATGTCGAACAAAATTTAAACAATCATTGATGATAAACTACCTTCCTATCACATAGTGGTTTTTTTTTTTTTTTAAATGAATTTAAGCCGTGCTGTACAATATTATAGGTGCAATAACTTTTAAACTAATTATGCTTCCAAGATCCTTTTTTCATAGTATTTAAATGATTTATATGCCCATTAGTAGCACCAACTAAATGCATTTTTAGTTGTGTTTTCAACAGAGTTTTCAATTACTTTTTTACATTAAAAAAATTGTCAATTTCATATGTTCAAATGATTTATAGTAGTACTTATTCGGGCTAGAATTACTGCAAAAATAAAAAGGGGCGAGTGAGCAAATCGAGCTGGGACCGCATAGCGATCTCAATGTGAATTGCTTCGCAATTCACTAGGGGTTGACGAGCGTTAGCGAGTAGGGGCTGAGCCCCCTAGTTGTTATATAAAACAAAACTGTTACTTTTTGATAAGTTTGCTGATTTAACTTTATATTTTAATTTTAAAGTTATGTTAATTTAAATTTTTTAATTTAAGAAGCCAAATATTGATTAGTTTATTATGCATGTTTATACTATCTTCCTACTGAAAGGGTAATAGCTATGTACAAGAATACAAAAATACATAATGTGATATGGGTATAGCTACATATTATGTACAGGTTAGTTGGGCAAAAAGAACATTTTACTATGTATAGTTATACAGCCAAGTATGTATACAGGCTACACATGATGTTAAGACAGTGATACACACAAATGTTACTTTTTTTTTTTTTTTTTCACAAATGTTCGATGTAGCTGCCTTTGAGCATATTCATATCGATCAAACCAAGTGCAGTGCTGATTCGTGATTTCAATTTATGAATGGATTTTGGAAGCAGCAAACTTTTAAACCTGATCTTTAATAAAATCATACACTGAAATCAAGGGGGAAAAGTCTGATGATAGTAGTGACAGTGAAATAAAACCTCCAGACCAATACAAACTGTGACTTAAGCAGTGAGAATTATATCTGCAAACTTATGATACAATGCTAGAAATCTCCCATTGAACTTGTGCCTTACAATTATTGTTTTGCAAATTATTCAGTCCTGAAATTGCCTAACTAATTTGTGTCGACCCTGTATAAGAAAAGCAGTTTTGATATATACATGAAAGTCATAAAAGCTATTGAAACATATAATGTACAATAAGATTACATAAGATAGAAAAAATATGTTATGAGGTCAAAAGATAAACTGTTCAACTGCAAGAAAATTACTCTTTGTAAGATATATGCAGAGGCAGGCCCATTATCAGCATTCATGTGAAACCATATATGCATTAATAATAAAAATTTATTTTTTAAAACTTATTCTTGCTTGCCGAGATGATGTATGTCAGATTTGATTAATTGGGCCCATTTAAATTGGAAATCCTGCTTAATTCATATATAAATATAAAATAGTAGGTACCCTGTACTTTTAAAGAATTGTTGTTCATTTTAATATTTTATTTGTTTTTGTTACGTTAAATATTGTATTGTCAAAAAACTTTGGTTTTTTAAATAAAAGTAAGATTTTAAATCAAATAAGAATGTAATAAATGATTTTTAAACCTCAAAAACGTTTTACCAGAACTTTTTTCCAGCGACAAGGGGGTGTGCAATTTTATTTGCTACAGGGCGCTGAATGTGCAGCTACGCTACTGTGTGACGCTAAAAGTTTTCTTTAATCAAAACATACGTTATTATTGTCATTGAAATCATCATCTTAGAATCTCAAGTTAATGTGTCAAGATAATGCGTCATTACTGTTAAAAATCTTTTAAATGAATTGCTTAATGGATAATCAAAAAAAACAGTTTTGCTACCAGTACTAACTAATTCAATTAAATTACTATAATTGCGTAATTGAGGTGGTCGGGGCAAGAAAGTGCCAAGCCACATTTTTGGTGAAATAAATCCGACACTGTAATCTGTTGCTTAATATTGTAAATTATAATACCCTACATATTATTATTTTTTCTAATGTCACTTGATGGCAGCATATGTACCAGGTTTCGTTTTTGCCTCAGATGTTTCTAGACCTTTTTTATCAAAAAAAAGTGTATATTATTAAATTGATGCTATATTGTTATTCAGAATATCTTATATGTTATTCAGACATTGGCAAAAAAAAATTTATGTTATGTATTTTGATTTGAGTATTGGATCTAACTTTCAAATTGATATTTCTCATCAGACGTTCAAAAATGTGGCTTAGCACTCTCTTGCCCCGACCCCTCAATTGTATTTTAATCTATGAAAATATAGAAAAGCACCTTCCAAATATCCTGGCTCACTTTTCTTGGTGACTAAATGTGGGAACAACTAAAAACAAGTGGGTAAGTGTGATCGAAGATCGCACAAAGGGTTTCGTTTAATATTCTTTTCAAAACACTTTATCCTTTCTCTAATAAATCCAAATAAATTTCATTTTCAAAAAAAAAAAAAAATCATGTTTTTTATAAAGTAAAAATTTGCCGGTGTTTTTTCGAAAATCTGAACCGGTCTGATAGCGGGTGAAGCTATTATACTCTGTCATAATAATATATGTCCTGTGGACTAAATGCGATATTTAAAAAAAAAAATCAATTTCAAAATTAAACATGTTGTATAGAGACCTTCAAAATGTTAAAATATGCCAATATTTCCATAATCAGGTTTTTAACATGATTCAATACGTTCCTCAAACTCATATGACGTTATAATCACTTGTTGATGTCATATCTACTTGCTTTCTCTATTACTCATATTGATACTCTCTTTGTATTATTCTCAAACATTTGAAAAATCTGTTAAACTTCCAATATGAAGTCAGATTTATTTTCTTTTTAATTCTCTAATGACGTCCTATTAACCTGCTTTCTGTACTTACACATACTCATACTCCTTGTATTATTGAGAAATGTGTGAAAAATTCCATTTTATTACCAGTATGACGTCATATTAATCTTTTTATTTCAATTGGTGAAACTTTTTATTTCATTTTCCTTTTACACGTGGAAATCTTTCAACAGAAAATTAATTATTGTAGAAAGAATTTTATTGTGGATTTTTAATTGTTGGCAACTGCTATAACGAAAAATGTTTAAATTTAATAGGAAAAGGATGTTAGATTTTTGGTTTTTCATCTCTCTATATTAAAATAATACAATTTTTTCAAAATTTTATGATTTTCAGCTTCATAGTAGGTATTTAGCTATAAGTACACAAAATTTCAAGTCTGTAAGTTATATGTAAGTGTCTGTAAGTGTTTCTGAGAACCGGCTCTGTGACGAACAGACAACGTAGCGGGACGAATAGGGTTTCGTGAGATGAACGAAACCCTAAAAAATACTAAAATTAATTTACGAATAATTTTAACTATGAATAATCTTGGATCCATAGATAATAACTAAGTAAGGAAATGAGATGCGAATAAATCACAAATATTTGCATACTGGTGTAAAACATTTACACCAACTTGGTGGATACGGATGTGTGCCAAAACTGTAGAAGATTTTAATGTTTACCTTTTTATATCTGTATTAAACGTTTTACATGATTTTGACGCAATCGTAAGTAATATGTTTCAGCTTTATGAACGAAAATATGTTATTTCTTTTATCAGTTTCTGTCCGTAGACACCTTCCACCTTTTTTAAACTGCTCGGATATTGACGAACAGACAAATTACTGGCATCGAGGAAAAAAAAGATTTTGGATCCTATAATGCAGTAAACTCTGTCTAAGGCGGAATCGATCAGGGCTGAAAACATTTTCTGTCATAGACAGTATTTCAGCTTAGACAGAATCTACTGTATTGAAAATCTTTCCGCGTTAGACAGATGTCTGACGTGCACAGAATCTGCTTTAAAGAAAATGTACTGTAATTGTAATAAAATCGTGAGATAGAAGTTTATATTTTATGTTTTTTGGAAGTCCATGAAAAGGTAGCTTACAATACTAGCAACCCTTTCCTCTCGTTAAGTTCGACCTCGGACCCCAGAGGTCTAGAAATGCGTTTACAGTGGTTAGTGCAGGGTTTTTTTTCTTTTCTTTTTTTTTTGGGGGGGGGGGTCTATTTTGTGAAAAGTAAAAGTTATTTTTGGGAAAAATAACATTTTGTACCGAAAGTTGAAATCCAATTACTCCATTTCGAACCAAGCATTTATTAACAAAAACTTTTTTAAATCTCTTTGCTGAAGTTTTCCTCTCTGGTGAACTTATATGTTTACAAATTACACATTTTAAAACATCACAAAATAAATAATTAATAAATAGTAAATTTTTATGGAATATAATTTTGCGAAAGGGCCTTTTTTATTAAAAGGAATTTTGTGTAGTGAACTTGTTCGTTTACAAATTACACATTTTAAAACTTCACAAAATAAATAATTAATAAATAGTATGTTTTTGTGTAATATAATTTTGTGAAAGGGCCTATTTTATTAAAAGGAATTTTGTGAAGGGGTCTGTTTTATTTAATGCCTAAGGGAGGCCACTCGGCTTGGCAAGCCATGCCGTTGAGCGTATAACCTCCCCCGGAAAGCTCCCCGGCACGCAGGGATTTGAGGTTACATTCTGGGTCAAATGGCCGGTCCTGCTAGACAGAGTCCCTCGCAACAAAGAGCAGGAACTGGGGGGAAAAAAAGAGGGGAGGGGGTTCTGTTTTATTATAAAGAATTTTGTGAAGGGTTCCATTTAATCAAATTGATTTTTGTGAAAGGGCTCATTTTATTAAATTGATTTTTGTGAAGGAACCTGTTATATTAAATAGACTTTTGTCAAGGAGCCTTAAATAGGTTGGTTTATACAGGGTGCCCCTTCTTATCGTTGACCAATAGCTGATTCTTAAACCGTTACTTTTAGAGGTATAGTTGCAATCACAAAAATGTTTCAAACGTTGTTCTTCATCATGTCGAAATCCATTCACGTCAAAATAGGTATTTTTAAAAAGTTACGAGAAATTTTAATTTTTATACGGTCCCTAGGTCCTATAAGTTATTTAGAAAAACTTTCTCCCTGCTCTGACAAGTAAAACAGCAAAAATTCATTTTTTTTTTTTTGTACGACTAAAACTTACCGAGTAATGATACTCTGAAATTTATGAAGTTTCAGACTTTTTATGGCAGTAAAAACGGGTTTTCCCGGTTCTTCTGCGTGTCAGAAAACGCCGATGATTTATAAAATATGAAGTACTAGCAAACTACGCCCGCTATGCTGGTCAATTTCTCTTAACGAACCTTTAATCAAACAAAATATTGACTTTTCATAATTAGTTTTTATATTTTAACAGAATAATAAGGCTACTATAATTTGTGACTTGTGCTATAGCCAATATACACGTCAGGACACGTCGCCCTTATCATTATCTTTTTATGCGTGAAGGTTTCGCTATGGTACTCCATTGTGAAATTTGGTAATTTTTTAAATTCAAAATTTGAAAAATGGCATCATCATTAGATTTGAAATTTATATCAAGAAATATACTATTTTTTACCTTTAAAATGCAATTTGTCTAACAATTTTCTGACAAATACTTTTCGAGCTATTATTTTTTTCAGTAACATCAAATGTTTCATTTTCCGAGATTAATTTGTGGCAAAGATTAGCGAAATACCCAGTGGTCAGCAACGCATAGCTTTATATTAAAGAGGATGTTGGAGCAGGGATTGTCACCATCACTTTTGAAATCCGTTCTGCAGTTCCAGAGATTCCATACAAATTGTAATTTAGAATGATTTTAGAACGCTTTTCGCTCATTTCACCCTTTTAAATTTCGAAATTTTTTAAAATTTATTCTTAGAGAGCATTTACATCTTATATAAGTAACTACAATGCCAAATTTCAAATTTCTAGCTACTTCAGTATTAAAAAAAAATCGAAATTTTAGAACGTTTTTCGCTCCTGCACCCCCCCCCCCCCCTGGGGGTTGTGACACCGGCATGAAATATAGCCTATGTTGGAGCAGAGACTGTCATCATCAATTTGCCACCATCACTCTTGAAAACGGTTCTGTAGTTCCAGATATTCCATAGAAATTGTAATTTAGAATGGTTTTAGAACGCTTTTCGCTCATCTCACCCTTCTAAATTTCGAATTTTATTAGAATTTGTTCTTAGAGAGCATTTACATCTTATAAGTAACTACCATGCTAAATTTCATGTTTCTAACACCTTCAGTATAAAAAGTTCGAAATTTTAGAACGTTTTTCGCTCATGCACTCCCCTGGGGGTTGTGACACCGGCATCAAATACAGCCTATGTTGGAGCAGGGACTGTCATCATCAATTTGCCACCATCACTTTTGAAAACGGTTCTGTAGTTCCAGATATTCCATAGAAATTGTAATTTAGAATGTTTTTAGAACGCTTTTCGCTCATCTCATCCTTTTAAATTTCGAATTTTATTAGAATTTGTTCTTAGAGAGCATTTACATCTTAAAAGTAACTACCATGCCAAATTCCATGTTTCTAGCTCCTTCAGTATAAAAGCCTCACCAGTGGCTGAGAGGTTCTGCTCTCGAAGCTGGTAGACGGGAGGTGCTGGGTTCGATCCCAATCGCGCCCGTCGGCCTAATCGTTCGGAGTTTTCGTGGTTTTCTTCGAGCCGTGGATTTATCCATGCGTAAATACGGGTTAGGTTCCCTTAGAAAGACCCCCACGAAGGGCACTCCCCCCGGGCCTATATCCCATGTGTAGATAATTGGCCGTCAATCAACCCAACCCAACCCAACCCTTCAGTATAAAAAAAATCGAAATTTTAGAACGCTTTTCGCTCCTGCACCCCCCTGGGGGTAGTGGCACCATTATAAAATATAGCCTATGTTGGAGCAGAGATTGTCACCATCAATTTGCCACCATCACTTTTGAAATCGCTTCAGTAGTTTCAGAGATTACCCCCTACCAACAAACAAACAAAAAAAACAATCTTTACTACTTTATAATATTAGTATCCTCTTTAATAAAAAGGTATGTGTTGCTGACGACTGGAATCGTTGCCACAGATTAATCTCAGAAAATGAAACATTTGAAGTTACTGAAAAAATTAATTGCTCGAAAAGTATTTGTCAGAAAATTATTAGACAAACTGAGTTAGAAAGGTAAAAAATTGTATTTTTCTTGATATAAATTTAAAATCCACTGATTATGCCATTTTTCAGATATTGAATTTCAAAAATGACCAAATTTCACAATGCATTACCATAGCGAAAACTTCACGCGTAAAAAAATAATAATAACAGCAATATGTCAGCACGAGTCACAAATTATAGTAACCGTATTATTCTGTTAAAATATAAAAGTGAATTATGATGTCACGAGTGCATGATTTTTATTTAATTCTCGACAAATACTAGATGCGCCATTTCTATTTAGTTGTGAATAATATAGGTTTATTTCCGTTATTAAAATATGTAGCTATAAAACATATAAATCAATGAAAAACGGTAGGTAATAAATTGTAAGCGTAATAATAAACCGTATTAAAAAAAAAAAAAAAAAAAAAAAACATAGTGAAATAAGTATCCGTTTTTATGTTATTATAGGATATCTAGGTAAAGGTACAGATTACTTTAAAATACAAGGTTAAATTCACCGATATATTTCGTTTCATTCAAGGTTCCTTTGGAGAAACAGACCAGCGCAGCGGGCGTAGTATCCTCTTTAATAAAAAGGTATGTGTTGCTGACGACTGGAATCGTTGCCACAGATTAATCTCAGAAAATGAAACATTTGAAGTTACTGAAAAAATTAATTGCTCGAAAAGTATTTGTCAGAAAATTATTAGACAAACTGAGTTAGAAAGGTAAAAAATTGTATTTTTCTTGATATAAATTTCAAATCCACTGATTATGCCATTTTTCAGATATTGAATTTCAAAAATGACCAAATAATAACAGCAATATGTCAGCACGAGTCACAAATTATAGTAACCGTATTATTCTAACAATATAATAAATTATAACACCTTGTAATAGTATATTACTTTTAAATGCTAAAGGTGTAAAATTAACAACTATAATATAAATTAAAATAACTTTTATTAGTTGTTTTACATGTTTCGACTCTTTCCGAGTCATTTTCAAAAACAAAATGAGAATATTCTAAAGCTGCACGGGCTTTGAGGTTATTATTTTCATGTACTTTTTTAAAAAATTACGCACGTTATCTATTATTTTTTACTTGATTGTTTATTTTCATATCTTTGACCATGGAGTAATTCTAGCCACAGTTTCGGTAAATTAAAAGATGCCGCATCGTTACATATTGTATTTTTGCGCGTGAGTATCTCTATGGTTTCTCTTATTATGGATGGATAGTATAAACTGGAGGGAAATATTATTTTACTTTCATTGAAATTTATTTGGAATTATAATAAATTGTAAGCGTAATAATAAACCGTATTAAAAAAAAAATAACTTAGTGAAATAAGTATCCGTTTTTATGTTATTATAGGATATCTAGGTAAAGGTACAGATTACTTTAAAATACAAGGTTAAATTCACCGATATATTTCGTTTGATTCAATGTTCTTTTGGAGAAACCGACCAGCGCAGCGGGCGTAGTCTGCTATAGTAGATCATAATTCGGTACGTTTTGGTTATAAATGAATAAAATTTTTGCCTTTTTACTTGTTAAAGCATGGAGTCAGTTTTTTCTAAATATAACTTATAGCACCCAGGGACCGTATAAAAATTTAAAGGTCGCAACTTTAAAAAAAAAATGTTTGTTTTGCGTAAATCGCTTTTCATATGATTAGGAACAACATTCTAAACATTATTGCAGTTGCAATAGTTGCAATAAGGAATTTTTTAATAAAATTAAAGAATTTTAAAATAAGGAATTTTTTAACTGTTATTGGCTGTGTCGTTCTGTAGATAAGATAAAGAATTTTTGCTCTTATACTGGCTTTTTTAGCCCCCCCCCCCCCCCCACTTAAGAAACAAACAAACTTTTCCAAACTTTTATGTTTGAAGCTGAATTTTTAAATGTAGAATCAATAATTATGTGGGACCATATTTTTTTAGAAAAGCCATTGAAAGATAAACTATCTACTTTAGATAAACTTGCAGCTTCATTAGGAAAATATTTTTTCTCGTCTAGGTTTTGTTCAGCTAAACAGACCAAACTTACTATATTTATGTTCACATTTTTCAATAAAAACAAATTATTTTGTTCTATAAAACATAAACTTTTCTTAAAACTTAATTACTAAATCTGAATAGTTCGTTTTTTGAAAGTGTGAAAAGCAAATTGTATCCGTTTTCAATTAGTTGATCTTAAATTTTGTTAAGTAAGTGAAAAAAAAAATTGAAAAAGACATTTAGAATATACTGTTTTAATAAGTTTCATGCTAAATGACATATGTTTTAATGTCTAATTTATATTAACTCTGAAAATATTTATAATCATCAATAAGTTGACTATTTTGAAAATATCGGCTATATATAAAAAATATCGGATATTTTTGATATTTTCGAAAATATATTTACGAACCCTACATACGATCCAATTCGGGTGACAAAACATAGGTGAAAATAATTTTTCATTGAAATCTGTAAAAGATTTTTTATATATTATTTATTTATTTTTTAGCTTTCCCATTAACACTATCAAAAAGCATTTTTATATGAAAAATATCATTCATGTATTCAAATAAGGTTTTGTAATTCATTAAAAGCGGTAAAGCTTTTCGTGCTGGTCGCATGCCAAGTATTACTAGCCTAAGAAATCATAAAAAAAATTCATTATTTACACAAGATTTTTTTATTATTATGTTTATTTCAGTGGTTTAAGTGTTTTTTAATTCAATTAAATACCTGTTAAGTTTATTTATTTATTTATTTATTTTATTATTATTGATGAAGTTTTAATTTCGCTATGTAATATTAGCCGGATACAAATGCTGAACATTAACCTTCCGGAAACTGGCTTCACGTGATATTAGATTTTTAAAAAATTCATGCATGAAAATTATTTTAAAAAACATAAAAAATCACTAAATTGAGATGCTGGTTTCAAATAAATTGCATTTTAAAGTACATTTTTCCCCTGTTTTCAACGATGTAAAAATTGAAATTGTGTAATGTTTAGATGTTTTTTTAAATGCAGTAAAATCGAAATTTATTGGTCAGATCATTGTCACCGCCAATATGACATCAGCGTTAGTCAAGGACCTGTTTTTGCTTTATAAAATAGATAGATTCGGTCAGAATGAAAAGTCGGTGAAAATTACGTCATTTTGATCCAATCGTACTAAAATATTACCGTTTTGGTTTTATGAATGAATGTGCACATTTTCTTATAAACATGACGTTATTTTCATTATGGAAACATTTTGCCCTACGTCGACCCGTCGACCGCGATTATACGTCGACTCTTTCAATCTCAGTGTAATTTCATCGATAAAAATCCATGGAGCAAATAAATTTGTTCTTTGAAAATAATATTAAATGCTGGGAGGTTCATGCGCTCGTGCGTTAACGTATAAGTATAATTTCGAAAGACGATCGAATTTAACAAAATTTTAAAAACTTATTATCGTTGAAATTAATTTAATAAATTTAAATTTAAGGATTATAATTATCTAGGTTGTAATTCTTATGAAAGTAAGTTTTGCCTTATATAATCAGTCACTCTTTAAAATATTCTGTAACAGTTTTATCTAATTTCAATAAAATGTAAATATATAATTTTGTAGTAGTCTGAAAATTTTGTTAGTAATTGACATTTCTCTTCGGTGTATGTATTTAAAAAGAATATTTGGGATGTTAACTTGTTTTCTTTGATTGAAAAAGAAATATACTGCAGATAACGTTGATGTATTATAAAAAAGCTTAAAATTTCGCTAACCAATACTTTATTATTTAAATCAAGAAAAAAAATGAATCAAAAATGAGCTTTCGCTTTTAATATTGAAATTACTACTTCTTTATTAATGCGGTGTCAATTATGCAAAAGAAAAAAAAGCAATTTTTTTAGTCATAATTTACTCTTTGAATGTTAGTGGGTTTTTTTTTTTTTAACCCACCTAATTTTAATCAAAATGTACCAAAATTTTTAAATAAAATTTTACTTGGTACTTCTATCTTGGTACTCGATTATCCCGTCGACCACTTTTCATAACAAAAAACTATCGCCAAACTGCAAGATTAAACGCCGAAAATGCAGTCCCATTTACTTGATGTCAGAAGCATTATACGTGTTTGTTATGTCATCAAGTGGTTTTTAATTCGACATTTCCGTATATTTTTTATTATGTTTTACTGATTTATTAGTTATTTCATTAATTAAAATAACAATTGTGTCCTTAAATTCTTATATTTTATTTTATTTATTTATTTTTATATTCCAATGACAACGTTCTCCCGTTTATTTGGCGTTACAGTTTGGCGATAGTTTTTCGTTATGAAAAGTGGTCGACGGGATAATAGAGAAGTACCTTTTACTTTTATAACTTTGATAAAAAAGCTGTAAAATTGCATTTTCTAAATTTCAAATGGTTCTTTTTTTTTCTTTTTTTCGAAAATTCTGGTGTAAATTCAACTGCAGAAACACAATTACTTGTGCCTCAAATAGTTAAACTAGAAATAGAAAATCGCATACTTTTTGTTATAGGACTAGCGCGGTAAATAAAACGACGGTTTTGAATTGGGCAAGAAAAGCAAAATTTTCAAAAACTCTTTCTGGTAACCTTTTTTAAAAACTGCATCAGCTTGTTATATCCTTTGAAATAACTATTAATGTATCAAATGCTAACAACTTAATGTAACAACTTGTTTTATATTTATTTATGCTATTTAATACATAACAATTTGTTCAATTTATACATAAATAATCCATATAATAATGTAATCTAAATGTATAACATAAATTAGCCATATAAGATTAGAAATTGATTCGCTGATCGCCGTTTCACTTTCGTGATTCTTTATTATAATGTTCGGCGCGAAATCGTACTTTCTTAAAAGACTTGAGTTATGCGAAGGCCCCTATAAACAAAGAAGTACCGAAAATCGTTTAAACAATTCTGTAAACTATAGAAATCGACAAATAAAATATTAATTTGGCACAGATGTCATATACACCACCACATTGGCGCGATTGCATCAAAATGGCAATTTTATGTCTCACATGGTAACCCGATTATTTGGTTTACATTGTTGTTTATTTACTTTATTTTAATGCTACAAATTATTTTTATTATATGTATCAATATTTATTTATATCAAATTATCATTTATTCATTTTTATTTTATTTTTTTTAATAATAGAAGCTATTTCATTTATTACGTTTTTTTAATTTTTATATTGAAATAAAAAATCGCGTGCTATTATTGCATGCTATTTGTAAATAATCCTTCTATATATAAAAAAAAGTAATGGTTTGGAAATGGACCAATGAAAATCTGCGTAGATATTCCGGGGGTTATTCTCATCGCTTTTTTACTAGGGACTTTTTTGAGGAGCGATTACTTTTTTTCTAGCCATCCTACGGATTCGAAAATCATACCACCAGACGCGAAATATAACAAGCTTTCAGAAATTCAAAAAGTTATCATGGTCGGATAATAAAAACTCAAAAGATCCTTAAAAATCCTTCTATATATAAAAAAAAAAGTAATGGTTTGGAAATGGACCAATGAAAATCTGCGTAGATATTCCGGGGGTTATTCTCATCGCTTTTTTACTAGGGACTTTTTTGAGGAGCGATTACTTTTTTTCTAGCCATCCTACGGATTCGAAAATCATACCACCAGACGCGAAATATAACAAGCTTTCAGAAATTCAAAAAATTATCATGGTCGGATAATAAAAACTCAAAAGATCCTTAAAAATCGAGTAAAAAATATTTTATTGAAAAAGTCATTTTTTTTATATTGTTGCCAATTTCTAAATAAGTGCAAAGGATTGTGTGTTATCTCAAATAAAAAATGTATTTGCGCGAGACTATTAAAAACAATAATGAAAGTTTAAAATAATAATTAAATGATCACGTGTTGAAAGCCGGAAATAAAGAAAATTACGTCATAAAAATTGTGTTTACACATAAATATTAAAAATTAAAAAAATGAATTAAATGAAAAAGCATTATAACCATTTAAATGAAAAAGCATTATAACCTGATTACAGAAGATAGTCGCCGTTCGTGATTTCATCATCATCATCTTTTTAAAACAGGATACATTTCCAGGTTTTAAGCGGCTATGTGAAATCAGAACGGGGGTTGGTGAGCGTAGCGAGCAGGGGGCAGAGCCCCCTAGTATTCAAAAACAAACTTTTCGCTAAATTGGCAGGGGGGAGGAGGAAATCGCGCCAATGTGGTGCGTATATGACATCTGCGCCATTAATTTTACTGAAAATAATAGTATTCCAATTCTTCATTATGCTTATTGCAATTCTCAATTTGTAACTTATTTCATGCTGCAAATTCGATTTAGATTTCAGATTTCCCCCCCTTCTGTTTTACGAGCTGTCTTTTGCTTTTGTTTAAAATCACTTAAGAACAGATGTCGCAGACACACCGGGGTTGGCGGCCCTTTTTATTTCGCGCTACACATTTTTATTTAACCATACACATTTAATTTTATTTATTAATAATTTTTATAATATTTTATTTTATTTATTTACACACACATTTAATTTTATAAGACACACATATTTTATTATAAAACACCCGGTTGTCACACGAAGCAATAATCGCCAAGTTAACACGCCAGGCAAAAAAATCGCCATTTTGACGCCCAAAAGATAAAAAATTCCGTATCCTGTGCTTTTTTTTTTTTTTTTTTTTTTTTTTTTGTAGACTTGTTTTTGCCGATAAATGTTTGATGTGGTTGTTGGGATCTTCAGCCTTTGGGGTTGTTTTTTTAACTACTGGAATGGACTTTATCTACGTGATGTCACACGCTTTTGGCGCCATTTTGGATTTTTTTTGCCAATTGCGCCAACCAGCACAGGATATGGAACTCTTCTCCTAAACAAAAAAACGCCGGTGCGTCTGCGAAATCTGTACCATAACGGGTTTTATAATTTGTAATTTCTTGTTATAGTGTACCCTATAGTTAAAAAACAAAAAATGTCAAAGTTTTTGTTAAAACAAACAACAACAAAAATAGCGGTACTTCTCTATTATCCCGTCGATCACTTTTCATAAGAAAAAACTATCGCCAAGCTATAGGATTTAACACCAAAAATGCATTATCGTGGCGTAATATTCACTTGTTGTTAGATGCGTTACACGTGTTTGTTATGTCATCAAGTGATTTTTAATTTGACGTTTATCTGTATATTTAATGATGTTTTACAGATTTATTAGTTATTGCGTGAATTAAAGTAACAATTATGTCTTTAAACTGCGACACCGTGTTATTAAAAGAGAAAAAGCACTGAAAAGTTTTGCGATGCATAGTTAAGTGTAATAGATTAGTTTCAACTGACGTCACAAATATTTATCCACCAGGATAATTAAGAAAAATAATGTAAATAAATAAATGTATTGAAGATTATTTTTTTTCTGTTTTCACTAATATATTGTAAATTTTATTGTTTAAAGTTACATATAAATTATACTTTAGTAAATGGGACTTTTCCGAATTATTTGTATTTTTTTTTTTTTTTTTTTTTTTTTAAGATTTCAATGACAAAATTCTTTCGTTTCTTTATTGGGTGTTAGAGTTTGGCGAATAGCTTGGCGATAGTTCTTTTTTATGAAAAGTGGTCGACGGGATATTGGAGAAGTACCAAATAGCTTTGGAAAAGCCATTTTGACGGCTTAATCAAGTTCTGAAATTAAGCGATAGCATTAATTTTTCATATAATTATATTTTAAAGTTAGTGCAACAACATTGGCAGTTAATTGTACTGTTTTCTCGAGAGTTTTGTAATACAAACTATCATAATAGCTGCTTTCAAAATAAAATAAAATAACTCTACAGAAAAAAAAAGAAATTTTAAATACATGTATATTGATTAAATAATAAATCCGTATATTTGGGAAAATGGGGGAAGACTCGGTACTTAGAATATCCGTGCCAGGAAAATAGAATGCCCAAAAGGGTTGTTGATCGCCAATTATGTCTATCATGTAATGCCAATCGCGTTCAAAACAGTAATTTAATATGCATTTATTGAATACATAAAATCGTTAAAAGTGGTAAGTAAGATAAAAGCAAGCTAAAATAATACAAAACAATAATTTAGTATACATTTATTAAACACATAACATCAGATTAATGGCTTTTAGCTAATATATGACATGACTTAACCTTTACAAGGGGCCTCGGACACCATCTGTCCAAGTTTGCATGTACATACATTTTGCATTTTGCTACGTATATCTTACAACGTAGATATTAATTGATTTGCATTGATAATATATTACCGTCATATTTACATACATCCTTACTTACATAATTATATATTACATACATCGTTACCTCTATCAATTTTGTCGTGTTTACCTATATTTTGCAATCCATACAGCCTACATACATACTTTCATTCAGCAATTTACAATAGATATACTATATACTATACTTATAATACATTTTAAACACATATATTAACTATATGTGTACATGTATTGTACACTACATTACATACAATACAACAGCATGATTAACCCGTAAGTACACTGTAAAAAAAAAACTCGGAAACGTTACTCATTCTGGTGGGGCAGCAATGTGGCCCATCGTTTCTAGTTATGTTTCCGCATATTTCGGTCAGATGTTCATAAAAGTTTCCGCATATTTCGGTCAGATGTTCATAAAAGTTTTCGCATATTTCGGAAACATTTACGTGCATTTCGGAAACGTTTCTTTATATTTCAGTCAGATGTTCAGTAACAATTCTGCATATATCGAAAATGTTTTATATACATCGGAAAGGTTTCTGCATATATCGAAAATGTTTTTGTATACATCGGAAAGGTTTCTGCATATATCGGAAAGGTTTTTGTATACATGGGAAATGTTTCTGCATGCATCAGAAATGTTTTTGTATACATCGGAAATGTTTCTGCGTGTTTTGGAAATATTTCTGTGTATTTCTGTTTTATAATTTCTTTTATTTGAGAGAACAATATGCTTAAAAAAAATTAATATTACATTCGCTCGAGGCGAAACCCCACTCCACATCATCGTTGTTAGGTTTTCTGCGAAGTTTGGTGAGCAAACTCGCTAATCTTACTATAGAAATGATCCTATGAAATATGATCTTGTAGATGAATCATACTCTAGAATTAGAAATATTATAAACTTTCTGTAATTTCTGGTGTGAAACATATATTTTTCTGAACTCGTTTTATTATTTACCTTTTATTATTAGACTGCTACTCAAGATATCACTTTAAAGTTATTTATGCAGGTGAAATAAACTTTGAAAAAACTTAATTCTATGACAAATACTTCTGTCATTTTAAAATAACTCCAAATTTGAGAGTATGTCCTTCTACTGAAGAGAGGCTTCCAAATTTTCCTTTGTAGGAACAGAGTTGAGTCGTCTGGAAACTTCTTTAGTTTACCTACTACAAGTTTACAATTACAACAAGTTTAGAAGTTGTTGTATACACAGTTAAATAACTCGTTCGATAGTTTCTTTATACTCTTGTTCCATGAAGCTATAATAAATATTAGATATTTCATTGATGAATATTAATGTAGTACTAGTATTAATGAAGTACAGATAGCACCGTATATACGTCTTTAACATCTTTTCGTTTTGAGATCGGTTCCGTTTCATAACTTTTCTAATGATGAAATGTATCGTGTATATGACAGAACAAATTCCTAAATTCCCTTATACTATACGTTTTTCACTCAGTTTTTATGAATAAGATATTTGTAAATAAATAACGTTGAAAATTTGATTTATGGATCTATAAATAATTCTCTTTTTTAAATGCAGCCTCATGAGTTCCATCCTCTAAATAGATACTTAATGAAAATATTTAACTTCCCTATACTTATAAATAGATAGATTTTAGTAATACCTTTCAACATTTTTTTTAATCTTGTAAATAGTTATACTATTCGAAAATATTTTATATCTGTGGTAATTGTTTTATTTTCACGAATTGTATACTTATAAATAGATATATTGATAAAAATGTTTTGTCTGTTTGTAAATATTTTTAATATAGTGTTTTACAACTATGATGCTTCTAAATATATTCATTTAAAGATATTATTTTATTCGTATAACTTGAGAAGTGCTGAGACAACCTGAGAAAATAAATATATTTTTATAAGTATACAGTTCATAAAATAAAATAATTATTTACAGATACGAAATCTTTTGACATAATATCTATACTTACAAGATTAAAAAATATATTTATTTAAAGGTATTAAAAGTAATACATCTATTTTGGGAAATAAAGCATTTTCATAATGCATATGTATCTGCTTACAGCATGGAATTCACGAGACCGGATTTTAAAGAAGAATTATTTATAGATTTATAAATCAAATTTTCAATTATATTTGTTTATAAATATCTGATTCATAAAAAATGAAGTAAAAACGTATAGTATAAGTGAAATTAGGAATTTGTTCTGTCGTTTAACATCTTGAGGGGCACCGGTATATAATATATACCACTTTTTAATATATAACTTTGCCACAAGTATTATTAAATAAAAATATTTAGTATTGTTTTTTGCAGATTGAGAATTTAAAAATTCATTATTAAAAATTACTGGTGTTGAAACATCGCAAAATTTAGCATTTTTAGACCACGTTCTTGCCCTCCAAGGGGATAAACGATACATTTCATCATTAGAAAAGTTATGAAACGTAACCGATCTCCAAACGAAAAGATGTTAAAGACGTACATACGGTGCTATCTGTGCTTCATTAATACTAGTACTACATTATTATTCATCAATCAAATATCTAATATTTATTATAGATTCATAGAACAATATTATAAAGAAACTATAGAACGAGTTATTTAACTTTGTGTATACAACAAAAGATTAACTGCAAATGTAATATTAATATGCAATAAAATAGAATCTGATAATATTAATTTTTTTAAAGCATATTGTTCTCTCAAATAAAAGAAATTATAAAACAGAATACTTACAGCTCATATAAATACGTTGCATCTGCATCTGTTTTAAGCTGTCTTTCCTCTCAAGAACAATACAAATCACGTGATAATGACATGTACAGTAGGTCGGAGTAGATTAGCATGCGCAAATATTACTTCATTTTAAATTCCATTTTTAAACTTTACACGGAATGAGTGTAACATTTCCGAATTTTTCAGTAACCAACATTTTACACTACTTATTCGAAAACATTTCCGCTATGGAATGTAACGTTTCTGACTTCTTCAGAGTATTCACCGCTTTGAATATTTTTCCGAAAATACGTGTAACGATTCCAAAATAACAAGTAACTGTGGAGAACACAAAGTTTACTATAAATTTCCGGAAACCTTTCCGCCTTGGGCCGAAATGCTTCTGATTTTTTTTACAGTGTAGTTGCTGCTAACGGTTACTGTAATTAACGTTATCGGGGCCATTTTTGGCAGTATATCTTCCTGGCAAGGATAACACAAATACCAAAAGATTTTAAGTGAGAAATGGTTTATGGAAATTCCTTTAACTAATATGTTAAAAGCAACGAAACAGCTGTCGCAGACGAACCGGGGTTGACGCGATTTTGGCAAGAAAATACCGTTTTCGGAGCTTGCCAAAACAGCATGTTAGTTTGACTGGTACTTTTCTGTTTGCCGGGCACCAGTGATATATATATACATATAGATAAATACATGTATATGTACATATATATATATATATGTGTGTGTGTGTGTGTATAAACATACATATTATTTTATTATAAAACACACAATATTTAAGTTAATATCTACAGGAAATCTGCTCTACCGGTTTGCCATACGAAGCAAAATCGCCGGGTTGCCCAGGCATAAAATCGTCATTTTGGTGCCAAAAATATACCCCCGTGTGTCTGTGGCAGCTGTACCTAAAGCGACATTTTTTTTTTTTTTAGGTAAAAATTGTGAAAGTATATTAAAAGTAATAATTTTTTTTATATATATCTTCTGTCTTTCATTAGGGCGATTGATAAATTTCTTCGTGATGATGAGAAGAGAAAGATCCATGTGTACTTTGTCGTCTTATGATGATACGACATTACCTGATTTGTCCTCAGTAGGAAGCATTAATTGCGAGAATCCTCCTTATCAAAATTCGCTCTGGCCACAGTTCATGTCGTTCAATCCTGATCAGATTTCTAATTCTTACCAAGATATTTTCTCGTACGACTACAGCGCTGCTGGCGACCTGCCACCTCAGAATTTTTATGCTGAGAATGTACTGGATGATTCCCAGGCAATCACCGACGAAAGTTACTTGGCATTCGCAAATTCGTGGAATCCATCGGAAGCCTATCCATTTTCGGAACAGCTCATCGACGATTACTCTTCTTACACTCTGCCAGTTGAAAGTGGTACACAGATTTTTTTCGGAGAACCGTTTCAGTCTCAACTCTTGCAGTATGGATCGCCAACTATAACTGATTATGGAGCTGTTGCTCTTCTTTTGAGGCATTTGATACGCGTAGACGTTACTCATCATGGAGCCGTGTCAGCCTACAATTTCCCTGCCCAGAGCATAACGACATTGAATTCGGCGGGAGATAAGTGTTACATCAAGCATCCGAATGGCCTGGTGTACTTGGATGGAAACATGGTCCACATAATGACCGGAAATGACAGAATGGTGAAAGTGTCTCGCAGAGGAATAACCTTTTCAACCTTCAACAACAGCCTTGCTTATTTCGTTGATGAATCGGGCACCAAGACCACGACCGGCAAGTTCACAGATCTGAGCCAAGATGTGACGATGGATGTGTTTTATGACGGTAACTGGCCCAATCACGGAAATATCGAAGAGGAATGTTATAAAATGGCGTCAGAGGCCACCTATCAGAATTTCCCAGACGGAAGTGAGGTGTGGAATGTAGGCAGGATCCGGATAAAGCAAGACAGATGGGGAGAGGTTGCTATAAGCCAAAATAATAATGACATTATTATTTCGACATCTCCAACTGTTCGAAGAGTGAATGTAGAAAAACCTACTGTGAGCATTAACATCGACTGCTTTCAAAGAAATTACTTAACTGTGAAGAAAGGTAACTGTCTCGTAACATCGTCATATTGTGGTCTTACTGTACAGAATCGTAGCCAGAAAGCTGGACTCGATCGTAATGGAAAACTTGTGTTGTTTTAATAGGTGAATATGCGTGCTTTATATATATATACTATATGGAATGGAAATATTCTATGAAATTGAGAAATGTTCTGACCCTCTAATTTTTGAAAAATTTTGTTTAATAAATTTATTTTTGTAATTTCCTGAAAAATGTAAAGATTTTGATTTCTTTGTCTTACTTTACTTTAATAATAACAATGAATTTGCCTTTATAGCAATAAAAACCGAAGCTCTAATTCCAGTGTGTTAAAAAGTTTTCACTGGCAAATTGACGGAAATGAAGTCATTTTGAACCAAAATTTGCATTTTAATGAGGAAAAGTCCTATTTTGCCAACCAATTTTAGCGTTGATGATTTTTGTATACATGGTAGAATAGATATGTTACACACAACGAAACTGACAGTCAGCTGGCGCATTAGTAGGTGTGTGGAGTGCTTTAGCAACATCGCACAGCTCGTTATAATGTTAAATGAATGACAATCCGATTATTGATGTTACTCCGATTCGGGAACCTCATCAGTAATCGGGTTGCCATTCATTTCAGATTGCAGCAGGGTATATAATGTTGCTATAGCAACTCTACACGCTGGTGCTCCAGCTCACTGGCAGTTTCGTTATCTGTAACATCTGTTCTATCATATATACCAAAATCGCTGGAATTAGTTGCCCAAATGTGACGCTGGCTCTCAGACTATAAGCTTGGAAGTTTTTTCGGTACTTTTATGTTACCAGGACGCCGGTGATAAATCGTCAAATATTGTTCCCAACGCCATCATTCATATTGCATTCATTTCATTTGAAATGTAAACCTTTCACTCATTTAATATAAAATACATACATTTAAAATACGTATATTACATATATTTAAAATAGATGCCTTTAACATATTTCATTTACAATATAAAAAAAAGGAAAAAAAGAGAGAGAAAAGAAATGAGAAAATGCCATAAACCAGAACATTTTATTTCATCACCAAAGTATTGTTTCTAATTTACATGCGCAAAAAAAGAAAAACTGCTATTGGCGAGATTTCCGCCCAGGTGTCTAAAATAAAAGTACCGTTTTTTCATAGAAAAACTATCACACTTCACCAATATGTAATACTTTTAACTGCCGGCTAACCATTCTTTTGTATAAAGTAAAGAAAAAAAAATCAAATTATGGTTCTTAACTTTTAAACCTTGAAAATGAATTAAGTTTCACAAAAAAAATGGATCTATTCAACAACCAATCAAATCAAATTATTCTATGCACTCTCAATATGCTGCTTGAGAACATGAAGGTGCCTAGTTGTTAGATGTTAGAACATTGGCTATAAGAGTTCGGATTAGGCTTGGATATTCATAGAATTTCGCATAGGTCCGATTTTCCCTTGTTTGCAATTCTTAACCATAATGGTTCAGCATTTTACAGGGTGACCGAAAAGTCTGGAAACGGTCGAATAACTCGAGAAATATACATCGGATTGAAAAACTAAAAAATGCATGTTCAATAGTTTTGAAAAACCTACTTTAGGATATGAAAGTTGTCACCCCCAACTCTGCTCCCCTGGGGGGAAAGGTGGCAACTTTGAAATATTAAATGATAACCCCCCTTTTTTTTATTGTAGATTCGGATTCTACGGGGAAAAATACGTAACTTTTAAACTGAACATTTTCTTCGGAAAATCATAGATGGCGCTGTAATCGAGTAAAATGCAGTGAGAATCGTTTCCATTGAAATGTCGGGAAACGGTCGAATAACTCGAGAAATATACATTGGATTGAAAAACGGAAAAATGCATGTTCAATATTTTAGAAAAAAATGGCAACTTTTATATCCCTAAATAGATTTTTCTAAAATATTATGCATAACATATTAAGAACATTTAGAATTACATTTAGAACAACATATAGCATAATGGTCTTATTTGTTTTAGCTATGCGTTTCGTCCAAAATTTTTGTTAGATAAATGTGCTAATGTTCCCTGGGGTATCTTTATAGTGGAGTAGTAACATATGCACAAAGTGAATGATCAGATTCGTCGTTTTTGTGCAAACTATGGCAGTTTACGCTACTGAACTTAGCAACAGTTAATTAGCTCATTTTTGAAAGAGTATTACAGAAGGTCGTCCAAACTTTATGGAAACGATTTTTACAGTTAATTTCTACGTATAAATGCTATATTCTTTGCAACAATTTAACTCTATTGAGCCTTGACTCTTGATTATAGCTATGGCTCAAAATTCCCATGATAGTACAATTTATCGTAGCACAGTCATGTCAGTTTTCTCTTCTCCCACACCTTTCCGGAAACTTTCCAAAGTCTTTTCAATGTTCGTGGATGGCGTTTTTGTTAAGGATTCTCTCCCTTCACGTGAAAACACGTACTTGCTAAACGATTTTTTTTTAACTGTACCATAGGATTAACATTAGCGAGTGCGTGTTTTCGCGTGAGGGGAGAGGATCCTTAAAGCGAGCATTAAGTAGACTCGATTGACGATAATAGAATAGACTTTGGAAAGCTTCCTAAGATGCCCGGGAGAAAATTGACATGTTTGTGCTACGAAAAATCTACAAAGATCGAAATTTCGAGCCAGAACTTATAGTCAATAACCAAAGGCTATCCAATAGAACTAAATTGTCGCAAAGAATATGGCATTTAGGTGCAGAAATTAACTGTGAAAATCGTTTCTATAAAATGTAAACGACTTTCCGTAATTTCAACTAAGTATTTTTACAACTACAATTTGCAAATAAATACTGTACCGGCGATAATGACAGGTCGAAAGCAAAAATTAGCGATTTTATTGACAAAACTTTGTGCCAAACGCGTATTTAAAAAAATCCGGAAATCAAGCCTCTGCAATCCACAGGATTGCCTAGAATGTTTCAAATTTACTTTAGAAGTTTCAAGTATTTCGCGACAAAGTAAAAGTATTAATAGGAATGCTTGGCAGTCAGTGAATAAGCAATTTTGTAATATAGTAGTTCTTCTAATCTAAGAAAGCGTTTCATATTATATTTTTCCTTTCTTGTTTATACTTGAAAAAGTCATAAGAGCAGATAATCGTTTGTTAAATTATTTGAATCCCACCACTGCTTGTAACCTTTCAGATGATGTTTTTCAAATGAGTTTACTTAACTATCATCTTTCACGTTATTAAACGGGGAAGTTTTGGTACAGTTTTCTGAATATGTTAGAAAGTGTTTCATAACCTATTCGTGACGCGTGATTTTTTTCTTTCTTGTTTAAAGAGGATAACGAAAATGTGCTCAGCTGTAAGAAGCCATGTGACGTTTAAATCAGATTTACAAAGATGCCAGATTCGACACGTGATTATTATTTCATTTTCCTCCTTTTTCTTTTTAATGAGGTATTTCAGCTGACCATTAGATATTCCAGACATTTATTTAAGCATATATGAACTGAATAAACGTTGGTAAAGTATCGGGATTTGTTTTAAATATGGAATAGATAATTGGTGTGATTCCTATTCTTTATTCACACCAGATCATTGTCTCTATTTTGACGAAAAAATAGACATCCTAGACCTAGATCCTAAATTTATTTAATTTATTTGTAAAAAAATCTCTATAATAAAACTGTAAGTCATGTGACTGTCCTCAACAGTTCCGGGATGCCGCATCGCTTTTTCATATGCCAAGCGGCCATTTTTATTCAAAATTATTTTTTCGAATAAACTGCATAAAAGTTACATTTTAAGAAAGATCGTTCAAAATAAATTAATATTTGAGAGATGACTTGCGTTCAATTATGTATATATTCTGCAATAACTTCAGTCGAAAGATTCGCAGTTCAAATTCTCTATTCATAAAAGTAAACAAAAAAAAGATTGATTCGTCGTGAACATTTAAAATATTAAATCATGGAGGTAATCATTCGCAAAGCAAGTTCTCCACGAATGAATTTTTGGACCGCTGCCTCGCGTCAAAAAAATAATTCGCACCAGTGAGACAATCAAAGTTTACCATAATTATGTGCTATACAACTCAACTTTCGGACCTTTTCTTGACGTAAATTGAACTCATGTAATAATATTTAATGAATCAGATTTTTAGCATTTTTAAAATCGCTAATACAGCTTTTATTTATCGCGTGTACAAATTAGAAATGATACTTTGATTTTGAAATCAAATGTTTTGATTTATGATATTATTTCTTATTTATTTATTTATTTTCTCTTTTAAATGAAAAGTGTGAAGTATTTTAAATTTATGTAATATAAGCATTTTAGATTAAAGTTAAGTATTTTAAATGAAATGAGTGACAGGTTTATAATTTAAAATTAAATGAATTGTAGTATGAATGACGGTGATGGGAACGATATTTGGCGAATTATCATCTGCTCCCGGCTAACAAAAATACTCATAATTAAAAAAAAAGAATAAAAATAAATAAATGATAGTTTGTTGTAAATAAATATTGATATACATATCAAAAATAATTTATAGAATTAAAATAAAAAATAAAAGTAAATAAACAACAATTTCCATAACAAAGTTTTCGCCAAATTGGCGGGGGAAGGGGGGGGGGAATCGCGCCAACGTGCGTATGTGACATTTGTGCCCAAAAAATATGCGAAATGCTACCATGATCGCAAAAGTTCATGATTTGTCTATTAGAATCTTCCGATTTGGCGAAGGATTAAGGGAAAATTAAATTATGAATAAATGTAACGTGTTGCAATGTTTAACATACATTTAAGGGAGACCAAACTGGTCGCCAGTGGCGGCTAGTAAATAAATAAATAAAATAAAATTAATATTAAAATTAATTAATAACAATTATTAAACAGGTTTGTCCCAACAATATTGGAACGGGCTTTACTTTTTTCACTTTTTGAAGGTAAGTATGATAGCCACAATGTTCTTTGATTTTTAGAAACAGTTATTATTTACCCATCATACGTAGTATAGGGTAAGTCCGAATCGTTTTTAAAATCGAAAAAAAATTTTAGACGGATTTACACGTTTCAGACACTAGAGATTCCGAAAAGCATATTTTTAGAAAAAAAAAATTGCCGTCCGTCTGTCTGTGTGTGTGTCTGTAAACGCTCTATCTCCCGCACAAATTGACATAGAGACTTGAAATTTGGTATGTACTTAGTATGTAATAATGAAAAGAAGCCTATTGAATTTCAGTAACCTCAATTATCCGGAACTATTTTTTGGGGACTCTCGAAATATTCGTTCTGATAAAAGGTATATAAAAATTTTCGAAATTGTTTATTTTAAGGAATGAATATAAAAGACAATAAAAAATCATAAATTTTCCATAAAGAATTAAGTCGATCGGATAATGAGTTGCCGAGATATTTGTAATCTTATTTTCAACACTCTTCGATTTTTCATGACCCTGTATTTCCTTCAAATTTCAATTCAAAGATATATTTTAATTGGTTAATATGATTATCAATTTTGGAGTTATAAGGATGTTTCTTTTACGAGATTCAGTAACAGAGCATTTAAAGTTTATGACGTCATCAAGCGACGATTTTATTCGAATTGCAATGCATTTTATAAATAGTTTACACATGTTTTATTTTCATATTTTATATTATGCATATCCATGATGGGTAAGTATTACGGTGCCCCCCCCCCCCAACGACTAGTTTACATTGAACTAAATAACATAAAAAATGTTATTTACCTCTAAAAGTTCAGGAATAAATCTTGGGGACGGTAAGACTATCAATCAAGCCACAATGCTAGAAATTGATATTTAAATGCTGATTTAAATTCTGCAGAAAATTTGCTGTCAAGGAACTACAGCCATTTTTTATTACGCATAAGCTCTGTATGAGAAAAATGTTGAAAAAGACTTTGCGGCTGCATCTGAAGTGATTTTCTGCATAATTTTAGCAAAAGGGAAGGTAAGGAATCTAAAATCCCGGGACAGAGTTAAAAAATAGAATAATAATCATAAAAATGTGTGTAACCTAATTTTTGTTCCATATTTATATAAAACAATCGTCCCAATTTCGTTAAAAAATAAGTAGAACTTTCTTTTCTTGAAACCCTTTTATTCAGACAGCTCCAAACTTAAACTAGTCTGATGTGGCAATCCGAAAACTTTCTTCTATCTCTTATACAGGTTCCACATACGCCAAAAACGAATCAGCATCAATTTATATCAAGGTCTAACTGAATCTAAAGTTTTTTTTAATTCCGTGTATTTGCTCTTGAGATATGACCAGGGCTTTACAAATTTGATAAAATCTGCTAGCCAGCAAAAAATTCTAGTCGCATGTAAAAAATATTTACCTCCCCCGTCATTTATTTTCAAAAAGGACAAATATTTTTTTTTTGATGAATCAGTTGATAAAAATTAATAACAAGTATAGTTTAGTATTATTAGTTACATAGTTTAGAATAGTCGATAATTTAGAAAGATAATATAAACTAAGTTTCTATTGAAACTTATCAAAATTACATATCTCATTTGAAAGAAAAGAAAAAAGTAAAAAAAGAAAGAAAGAAAGAAAAAAAAATACTTCCAAAACTGAACTAACCGGCATGTTCGGGAAATGCTGATTTCCGAATGTTTCAAATGTCAACATAGTTGAATGCTACAAAATCTACGTGTGATGAGGGTGTATCTATGAAATAGTAAAGCATAAAATAATTTTTTTATGCTTATTTTCCGGTCGAAGTCAGTCAAATAATTCTGATTTTTATTATTTTAAAATTTGCATTTGATGAACTTATTTTTGCCAAATTAAAAATAAAAGTCAAAAATACTTTTTGTTTAAAGGAAAAAAAAAAACCTTGGTCGCCAGATAAAAGGACTGGGCGACCTGGATATGACTATCGTTAAAATCGTGTAAATCCTGAAAAATGCAGCATAGCAGCGCCACCTATTGGGAGATTTACACTAAAACCTAATCGACAACAACTTATGTCCCACATTTAAGTGAATCTGAAGTTAGATCAAAAGTTCTTGAGATATAGCTATCGTAAAAATCATGAAAAAAGTAACATAGCAGCGCCACCTGTTGGGATATATACACCAGAATGTAATCAACCTCTATTTATGTCAAGGTCTAACTTAATCTGAAGTTTGATGAAAATCAGTTACATTAGTATCATCATAGTAAATCAGATGCATTAGTTCTTGATACATAGCTATTGCGGAAATCGCAAAAAATGCAGCATAGCAGCACCACCTGTTGCGCGATTTACACCAAAAACTAATCACCACCCATTTATATCAAGGACTAACTTAATATAAAGTTTTATTAAATTCCGTGCGTTAGTTCTTGAAATAGAGGGCCCACAAAATTTTTGCCACATACAGACAGACAGACTCACAGACTCTCAGAGAGAGATATTTTCTAAAAACAGTGTCAAATCATGTTCAGGACCTTCTAAAACGTATAATTCCGTCGAAAACCGGGTCGAAAATTTTCATGAGTCCAATACTTTCTTCTTGTAAAGATAGAAGAAAGTAAAATCGGAATCAGGGAAAAGGGACGGTAAGGAATTTAATGCTACATTTTGGACCCTACCAATCGTTCAACACTTATTTATCTCATTAATATAGTTTTACAATCCTGCAATGACATGTTTTCCAATAAAATAAATAAAAGAAAAACAAGAATATATACTAAAATAAAAAATATTATTAAGGGACTCAAAACTTAGTTACTGGAGAATCACTCATGGTTCCAGCCATTCAATGTTATGAAGTTGAAAAGGTTACGCAAAGTGTCTTAGAAAATACTTTCCTCTATTCATGATGAAGAAATAGTTTTTTTTTCTCCCTCTCATTACTTAATACCTCACCTTACAGACCTATCATGCAGTTTCATCTTACCGAAGTTCAGCAGTCTAGAATGAGAGGGCGTTTGCCACGAACGTGAAGGAATCTTGTTGCTCCAGGGGCCATCTTGTTTAAAATAAGAAAGAAAACGAGATACCTGAACTTAGTCTTTCCCAAGGTGTAAGATCGTTTACACGGACTTTTATTTTACAATGCAAATATTTCTTGGTAATTCTGTGAGCCATGCGGTTTAGCATGGGAAATCCCCTCGGGTAATAGTAGTGAGCGAGCATTACTTATTTTTCCCTTTCGGTGAAATGCATTTAATTCAGAGAATGGTAATCGTAAGTAAGAAAAATTCGAAGAAATACGGATGCGATCTGATCAAAATTGATTCGTTAAGCGATAGTCTGTAATCTGGTTTTAAATTTTAGAAATGGTTTCAAAATTTTATTTGACGTTTAATTCATTAATAAATGAAGTATTCTAACCAACAGTGCACATTTTCGTTTCTAAGACCATTTTCCCTCAGAATAATTCCTTTGCTTTCATATATATCCCCCTATGCTAAACAGGTGAGGGCTAATCCATCAAGTTTCCCCTTTCTGAGTGGAGAAACCTTCAAAAAATGTGGGCGCATGCGCAAAGAGACAATATTCGTGTGGAAAATTTGACAGAATGTGCTTTTCGTTTTAAATATACAGATAAAGGCTATAGTGACGAATTGATCGGAATGATCAATACGAGAGATGTTTTGTCGAAGTGTTAATTATCAGTGTGACGGTGTAGTGCAGCCTAAGGCTCTTATTATAGGAGTTTTAGTGCAGCCATACTCAACCTGCGGCCCGGCGACCCTTTATAAGCGGCCAGCACTCAATCTTTAATCCCTATTTATAAAACTTTGAGATGCGAACAAACTGTATTTAAGACCTTCACTATTGTTTTGGATATTTTTATCGAAAACAAAAATCCATGCTGTTGTTTATAATTAGTTTAAAATCACGCTAAAATATCCTATTTACGTCATTTGCTCACTCAGAATTTCTGCTCGCTTGTGGTCCTATTTGCGTTACGGTGGTGTATATAATTTTTAATTCTCAACACTAATGAAACATTATTTAAAATAATTAAATTTTCACTAAATCGTTTTAATTTTTAAAAAGATAAATGTTTATGTATTGTGGAAAAGTCTGATTTATTAAAGAAAATCTCCTGATTTTTTTTTTTTTATCTTTAGATCTTGAAAATTCTGCGTAATTCCATTATACCTATTATACAACTATACAGATTACATTAATTTTGTTGTATTGCTTTCTTCTATTACACTGTAAAAAAGACAATTTGTTCTTAATCTAATGAAAATACATATAACGACGAACAAAACTGTACAATAACCTCTTCCGAATTTCTCACGATTCCTGAAAAGCATTCTTTATCTTTAGAAACCCCAGAAACCAATATATTTTTGAAATTTATAGAAACATTTATAGAAACAGCATTTACAAGTTTCTTTTGCTGACACTGATTTTCGGAAACATTTCCGAGTAGTTTTAATAGTGTATTAATGCGTTTTCTCAAACCGGAATATAGGTTTTAAGGATTCTATCCATTCTCAATTAAACATTTTCCGCTGCGTAATTTATTTTATGTAATGCATGAACAAAATAATAATACTAATTTTAATGTTAATGTAAATGCTGTTAACATATCCTGTTTGTCTGTGAAGCCTGTTTGTTGAACATGAAAATATTTACTTGAGAATCGATGGCATCCGAAAAATCGATATTCCAGGTAAGAGAAAACTGATGAATACACTATAAAAACTACTCGGAAACGTTTCCGAAAATGAGTGGGGCAGCAAAAGACACTTTCTTCTTTTATAAATGTTTCTATAAATCTCTAATATATATATTGGTTTCTGAGGTTTCTACTGATACCGAACGCTTTTCGGAATCGTGGGTAACTCGAATGATGCATATTTTCGTCCGCGGTTCTATATTATATTTTCCTGGATTAAGAAACGTATCTGTCTTTTAAATAGATTTCATAAGAAATACTACCTATTACATTCTCAACTAAGTTGGAATATCTGGGAAATTTTTGCAGATCTACGCCGATCATAACTCCCAGAACACCCCCCCCCCCCCAGTTCAAAACTTAATCTATCTATCTATATCACTTTTTTATGGGCACGTTAACTTCAATAATTCTGCGCAAATTTCTTCCAAACTCATACATAAAATCAAGGGGCATAAAATCTTGGTCAAGTTTATTAATTGGCAAAATCGAACCAAGAGGGGGAGGGGAGGCTTTTTGTGAAAACAGACAAAACCTCACAACTTCTTAATTATGATACGTATCGAATCCGTTTACAGTTATTATTACTTCTATAGGAAAGGGGCCGAGAATTTATGTATGACAAATTTTTGATATCATTGGGGGGGGGGGGGATAGAGGAAAAAAATTAGGGAGAAAAAAATTCATAACTTTTTCACTTTACAAGATATCAAATCCGCTTAAATTTATTATAAATCCCCTTAATATAATCAACAACTTTTACTTGACAAGTTTTTTATAGGACCAACCCTTACAGCAAAAAAATAAAATAAAATAAAATAAAATAAAATAAAATAAATAAATAAATAAATAAATAAAAATCCCTGTTGGCTCCGCCTACACACAAAGGTAGATTTCGAAGTGGGTGGTCCCAACTGCCGCATCATGGCAAAAAGGTCATTTTTTTTCTGCAATTCCCAATAAACAGGTGCCCCACGGTCTGCACCTTCAAAATCTACCTGTGCCTGTAAGCCGAACCGTCAAGCATTTTTTTTTTCAATGTAGTTTTGTTATTTTCTAATTTTAATTACCCTTTATTATTATCATTATATAAGTGTTAATATGTTGCGGCCCACCTAATGTAGCAAACACACGTTTGTGGCCCGCGAGAATAAAAGGTTGAGTATGGCTGGTGTAGTGGGGTTGTTTGCCGTGATGAATGTTGAGACCGTGATGATATAGTGTGGCTATAGGTTCACTTTATAGAGCCTGCCACACACTATATATGTCTTGAAAACTTCATGGAAAAATATCGAAAAGTCTTTTAACTACCTTTTGCGCAATGCCCCAGAATCTCATTCTGAGAAAAATGACTTTAAATTTCCCTCTTTGAAATAACAACTATTAAGAGTGTCATTTATTTTGTTTTAAAGTGCTATTACCCCTTAAAATTTATCTAAGCTAACGGGAGATTTCCATTTGATAAAAAAAAGTTGTCAGTTCTTAAAAAAAAAAAAAAAAAGAAAAGAAACTAGTCGTTGGGGGCCACCGTAATACTTACCCATCATGGATATGCATAATGTAAAATATTAAAATAAAAAATGTGTAAACTGCTTCTAAAATGCATTGCAATTCGAATAAAATCGTGGCTTGATGACGTCATAAACTTTGAAGGCTCGATTACTGAATTGCTTAAAAGAAACATCCTTATAACTCCAAAAACAATAATCGTATTAACTAGCGGTTTATTTCATCTGATTAAGCGTCTCATTTACAATTAAAATATATATTTGAATTGAAATTTGGATGAAATACAGGGTCATGAAAAGTCGAAGAGTGTGGGAAATAGGATTACAAATATCTCGGCAACTCATTATCCGATCGACTTCATGCTGTATGCAAAATTTATGTTTTTTTATTGTCTTTTATATTCACTCCTTAAAATAAACAATTTCGAAAATTTTTATGTACCTTTTATCAGAACGAATATTTCGAGAGTCCGAAAAAAATAGTTCCGGATAATCGAGGTTACTGAAATTCAATAGGCTTCTTCCCATTATTACATACTAAGTACATACCAAATTTCAAGTCTCTATCTCAATTTGCTCGGGAGATAGAACGTTTACAGACACACAGACGGACGGCAAATTTTTTTTTTCTAAAAATATGTTTTTCGGAATCTCCAGTGTCTGAAACGTGTAAATCCGTCAAAATTTTTTTTTCGATTTTCAAAACGATTGCAAGACTACAAGAAGAGAACGATTACAAACGATTACATACTACGTATGATGGATAAGTAACAAGACTTACCCTATACTACGTATGATGGGTAAGTAAAATTAATAACCCTACAAAAAACACTACAAAAAAAAAAAAAAATCTTCGTTTAAAACGCGTTACGGAGCAACCATTCGACTGATGTGACCAAAACAGTATTATTCTAGCTAGAGATTTTTCAGAAACTGCCCAGTACTAATTATGGGAAATTGCAGTCAAAAACAAGCTGGTTAACCCCTTTTAAAACTATATCCTGTTACTACATTGTATTTAGTTTTGCTCCATTTGTTTCGTTTAACATCATAAATACTTCCTTCCCCATAATACTTTCTTCAGTTACATTTAACAAGTTCAGATTACAGTTTTCAATGGATCGTGAACAGTGAATTATTAAGAATGATGTAGATACGTCTGTTTCGTTATGTGTCTAACAGTAAATTTAAAGATTTACGTGTGACTCGTATTATGTGCAGTGGTCTAGCGCGATTTATGAGCGCCCGGGCAATTTAAGATATTGAGCCCTTTTACTTATACCCATCATACGTAGTATAGGGTAAGTTTTGTAATCGTTTTGAAAATCGAAAAAAAATTTTGACGAATTTACACGTTTCAGACACTGAAGATTCCGAAAAACATGTATTTAGAAAAAAAAAATTGCCGTCCGTCTGTCTGTCTGTGTGTGTGTCTGTAAATGCTCTACCTCCCGAACAAATTGAGATAGAGGCTTGAAATTTGGTATGTACTTAGTATGTAATAATGGGAAGAAGCTTATTGAATTTCAGTAACCTCGATTATCCGGAACTATTTTTTTCGGACTCTCGAAATATTCGTTTTGATAAAAGGTATATAAAAATTTTCGAAATTGTTTATTTTAAGGAGTGAATATAAAAGACAATAAAAATACCTAAATTTTGCATCAAGAAGAAAGTCGATCGGATAATGAGTTGTCCAGATATTTGTAATTATATTTTCCACACTCTTCGATTTTTCATGACCCTGTATGTCATTTAAATTTCAATTCAAAGATATATTTTAATTGAAAATGAGAAGTTTTATCCGACGCAATAAACCATTTGTTAATATGATTATCAGTTTTGGAGTTATAGAGAATTTAAAGTTTATGACGTCATCAAGCCACGATTTTATTCGAATTGCAATGCATTTTTTAAATAGTTTACACTTGTTTTATTTTCATATTTTATATTATGCATATCCATGATGGGTAAGTATGACGGTGGCCACCCCAACGACTAGTTTTAGTGGCTACTATAATTTTTTTTTATGCTATAGTTCTTTATGCAATAATTGTCTGGCAGCCCTAAAATTTAACGCCCGGCGCAATCTACCAACGTGAATATAACAATATATATGCAAAGAAGGAAACTTGTCTAAAACGAAAATGTTTTCAGTATCTTCCAATTCCGTCTTAGCAGGTTTTACAGTATTGAAAACGTATGCATGCAATTCGCATTTCTATAAAATATATTTTTATTTCCTGATATCGATCCCGATTCATATACCTGGAGCTCGGATAATTGAAGTTTTGCGGAGTAGAGATTGTATTGGTTTCGTAGAAGGTATCTTTTTTTATGCTTCATTTAACCCTAATTTTTCTTTTTCTTTTTTTGTTATTCAGTTTTAAATACTGACCATGAATTTGTTGTTTTCGTTATTTAATCATGTTTAACGAAAATAAATTTCACGATTGAGCTGTTCTAACTAAAATTAAGAAAAAGAGTAAATTTAGGCTGCTTCTTTGAAATAAATAAAATTAGGAGCGTTTTCGTTGTATATTGCTGCTTGTGAAACATTGTTATACTCTTGATTTTTAAAAGCCTTCACAGCGCGTTCAGTCTGAAACAAGAACGAAAAATCATGCGTCCAGCATTGATTATTAAACACTTTCCAACACATTCAAAACATTTTAAAAAGTTTTCCTTTAATAAGATGAAAGATAAATGTCTAAGTAAACAATTTGGAAAACTCATGACACATTTGAAAATTCAATGTCAGGCATTACCGTCAATAATCGAAAAATCATCCTGATTCTTTTGTGAAGTTCTTTATACAATCTGTAGATATGTATATATACAACATAGTATTCTACAATTTACTTCAGTTAGGAAATACAAATAGCACAGTTGTAAATTCCCCTACATGAAATTCCGACTATAAACGTAAATGTACTCTTTGTGCAGCCCTGTATAGAATCTTTGGCATTTATATACACCCAGTAATATGCAAAAAATCCCTGAAGGCTCGGCCTACAGGCACAGGTAGATTTCGAAGACGCAGACCGTGGGGCGCCTGTTTATTGGGAATTGCAGAAGAAAGACCTATTTGCCGTGATGCGACAGTTGGGACCGCCCATTTCGAAATATACCTGTGCCTGTGTGCGGAACCAGCAGAGATTTTTTTGTTTTTATTTTTTTGGTGTAAGAGTTGGTCCTATAAAAAACTTGTCAGTATAAAAGTTGTAGATAATATTAAGAAGATTTATAATAAATTTAAGCGGATTTGATATCTTTTGAATGGACGAAGTTATGAATTTTTTTCTTCTTAAACCCCTATTTTTTTCTCCTTTGGGGGCATTTTTAATGAAATCAAAAATCTGTCATACATAAATTTTCGGCCCTTTTCCTAGAAGTAATAATAACTTTAAACTGATTCGATATGTATCGTAATTAAGAAGTTATGTTTTTTTTTTAATGTTTTCACAAAAAGTCCCCCCCCCCCTTGGTTCGATTTTGCCCATTAACGAACTTGGCCGAGAATTTATGCCCCTTGATTTTATGTATCAGTTTGGAAGAAATTTGTGCAGAATTATGGAAGTTATCGTGTCCATAAAAAAGTTATTACATATAGATAGATAGATAGATAGATAGATAAAGTTTTGAGCTGGGGGTGGTTTTGCGTTCTAGGAGTCATGAACGGCGTAGATCTGCAAAAATGTTTCAGAAATTCCAACTTAGGGGAGAATGTAACAGGTAGTATTTCTTACGAAATCTTCCTAAAAGTTTGTTAAATTGAAAAACACATACCACAATTGAAAACGCACTTCCAGCAATTATTATTGATAAGCAGTACTGTAACCGAATTATTTTACTCATGCATAATGAAATTGATATGCATCATGCTTTATACATAGAGTATTAGAGTATGGAGCAATTATAGTTCATTTACAGGTACACACAAAAGAATTCCATTGCATTATTATCTATGGAAGGAAAATCGTTGGCAGTGTATTTTAATGATATTGATATACATTAATTAGGTGCACTACAGCATGTTTTCTGTATAGATTATGAAGAACGTGGAATTTACAGAGAAACTGACAAGGTTTCTGTTACAGAACTGACTTATGAGCCCAACTGCTGGATGTAAGTTTTCAGCTGAGATACGCATTTAAATACTTAACTTAGTTTTTAGTATATTATGAGGTGTGTAGATCACATACAGGGTTGCATGACAGAATTCGTGCACATTACCGGCTATGGACTGTAGTTGCTGAAAATGATTTTTTACTGCGTTGTGGTTATTTTTTAATGCTTATTTAGGATCTCATTCCATTTGTATGAACTAAAATAAAATTTCTTAACAGTATTCCGATAGAGTTGGAAAGTGTTTCATAATCTATGTCGTCGTGCATTATTTTTCGTTCTTGTTTATTTATTTATTTATTTATTTATTTATTTTTTGAAGCGGGCAGCAAAAATCTTCTGTTTCAGAAATGCTACTTTAAATCTCGGAAATATATTGGTTTCTGAATTTTCTGAAGACAAAGGAACGCTTTTTCAGAATCGTGCACTAGGAAGAGTTTATATTGTATTTTCATAAAGTTTTGCTAGATTCAGAAAAATTTATTTACTTATTATTATTATTATTATTTTACACTATACATAGGTATAAAAAAATTGATAATTGAAATTTGGCAAAGTATGAAATTTGGTTTGATGTGCATAAAGATAGCTGATTGAATTTTTGAGTACACTCTAAAAATGACAAACGTTTCTTAATATAACTCTTACCTTTCTTAAGGTTTAAGAAAATATAATACAATCTTTTTTCGAATTACTCACGATCCGGAGAACATCTCTTTATCTTCATAAATCTCAAAAACCAATATAATAGATTTTTGCAGATTTAAAAAAGTATTTCTAAAACAAAAGTTTCTTTTACTGTCCGTAACTTTCGGAAACGTTTTCGAGAAATTTTTACTGTGTGTATAAACTGTGTGTATATATACTGTGTGTTTTCTCAACTTCAAATAGCAGTATTTCGGGTGCTATGGAATTCTCATGTAATAAACATCTTCGTATTCAATAAACATGACAAATTAACAGCATTAACACTATTATTAAAATTAATAGCATCAACATTAACATTAAAATTAACATTATTTTGCTACTCTTGCGTTGGATAAATTCTTTTACGCAGTTGAAAAAATATTTATTTGAGAATTGATAGCATCCGAAAAACAATATTCCGGGAATAGAAAACTGATTACGACACTGGAAAAACTACTGGTAAATGTTTCCGAAAATTACGGGCAGCAAAATAAACTTTTATTTTAGACATGCTTTTTTAAGTCTCTGCAATTGTATTCAAAGATTTCTAAAGATAAAGGAACGCTTTTCGAAATCGCGGGTAATTCGTAAGAAGTTGTATTACATTTTCGTAAATCTTAAGAATGATGAAAAATATAGATTAAGAAACGTTTGTGTTTTATTTTACAGTGTATTTTAGGAGTTTTATATAAGTAGGCCGTAACTTTTTAGCTCACAGGCTATCAATCCTGAGAGCTAATGTGAACGTAGGTTATGTATGTACGTACATAGGTATGTACTCAAGTGTGAGCTCAATGCCATCAGTTTAACTGGGCACTTTTCTTTTCATTTTTTCAACGAAGTCATCTTCTCGTTTTCCGATTATGAGGTGTCACGTGACTTTACGCTGGAGTTCCTTCATTAAAGCTGTTGTTAATTAATGACATCTCTTAAGTTCTTTTAAACTATCTGCACATTATACAAACGAGCATCGACAGAAAAATAAGAAGACGAAAACAAAAGTTTTGACGGCATCTACTACATTTTAAGGATTTTAACATCAATTAAATTGTTTAACTCTTCTACACTGGTACAAAAAAACAATACATGTTTCTTATTCTATGAAAGTTTAATATAACTACGGACGAAACTATACAATAATTACTTCAGCGTTGCTCATGATTCCAAAAAGCGCTCTTTATCTTTAGAAACCTCAGAAACCAATGTATTTTCGAGATTTAAAGAAGCTTTTTATAAAAACAGTTTATTTTGCTGCATCGGATTTTCCGAAACGTTTCCGAGTAGTTTTTATACTGTGTAATCAGTCTTCTGAAATCGGAATATAGCTATATAGGATGCTATCCATTCTCAAGTAAATATTTTCATGTTCAACAAACATGTTTTACAGACAAACAGGATACATTAGCATCATTAACATTAACATTAATATTTTTGTGTTACTCTTGCATGTATAAATTCAATTACGAAACTGAAAATGTTTACTTGAGAATAGATTACACCCGAAAACCTATATTCCGATTTGAGAAGACTAATTAATACGCTACAAAAACTACTCAGAAACGTTTTCGAAAGTCAGTGGTAGCAAAAGAATGTTTTTATAGAGGCTTCTTTAAATCTCGAAAGTATGTTGGTTTCTGAGGTTTCTAAAGATAAAGAACGCTTTTCGGAATCGTGGATAACTCGGTAGAGGTTATTGTATATTTTCTTTTGTGGTTATTATATTGCATTTTGAAATAGACAAATGTTTCGTATATAGGGGAAAGGTGGCCTAAAATGATCCCCTTAAGGGAAAAACTTGTGTAAAATAACATAACTGTTTAAATAAAACTTTGGTCCCTTTCTGGTATGTTTAACGCTATATTTTGCATTATAAACATATTTTAATAATATTTTAAACCAAAATTGAGTAATGAAAAAGAATATCCCTAAAAAAGAATGTCCAAAGGATCATTTTACCCTCACCAAACGGCAAAATGATCCTTCATTTAAAAATAATTGAAAATTGTTTTTTATCGGCAAAATAAAAGATATAAAAATAGTTATGACAATACATAAGTGTAATTCACATCTAAAAGCACACTTCATTAAGTAAACCAAGTCATATTTCTGTACAAGAAAGACTGTGTATCTAAATAAATATGAAAGTTAGTGCTTATCTTACAAAAGATGTTAAAAAACCCAATTTTTCAAAGAATTTTATTCAGACGCGCAATATTGCGATCGCTTGAATACCGCAATTGCTTCTTCTTCACTTATCACAACTAGTTTATGTGTTACCCTGTAGATAGCGCAACCTGTCTCGAAAAAAAACATATGTGGATCGTTTTACCCGTTAGGATCATTTTAAGCCACCTTCCCCTACAATTCTGAGATCAACTTTGACATCCCCGGATGCCTGTGGAAAACTGTTGTTAACTGGATCACGCAACGCTCCATATTCTAGGTTCAGTAGCTGTGGAATACTAACGGACAGTCACTTTTTAATATAATAGATTCGGACTTTAAAATATGCATATAATATTTGACTAGGGGAGTAGGGCTGTTAGAGCCGAGAACCGACTTTCTTTAATCAGGTTCTAAATGGTTTTAAATATATCTCATTCTTTCTTTTTATGATAAATTAAACATAAAGTTTCCGTTTTAAATGAATCATTCTTGTAGAAGATAAAAAAAAAGTATGCAGTTGCAGTCATGCTCAACAACTATTTTTAAAAGCGTGCAATAAAAAAACACATTCCTTCCAAAAATAAACACGGATATGAGATAAGATATAATAATACAAAAGTTTATTTAAAATGCAACAAATGACTATATTCGGCTGTTTTTTTTTTCTTCAGCAGCATGCCTGAATTTGACGAAAATGAAAATAATTACAAAAATCAACGTAGCAGAACGTATTTCGGCAAATAAAACAAACAGTTGATAGTCGAAATCAAACCGATTGGAGCTGCCAACGTATGGAATTTATGGCTTCTGTTTTCCACCGACATTTATTAAGAAAAAACAGCATAATATATATATATATATATATATATATATATATATATATAAAATTTTGGAATTAACATTTTTAAAATTTTAACAATAAGTTTTAACATAAAAATGAAAATTCATACTTTTGCACTTTTCAATGTCCACTGTCCCTTTAAAACTATTTTACTTTTGTTACTTTTTCTTCCGTATTTAGTACTTTACTATGGCATTAGATAAATAATGAATTATCTAAATCCCTCACACCCCCTCCGAAAGAAAAAAGTGTATATATATGTTTGCTTCCCACTTTTACCTCCTGTAAGATTCTGATCATACTAACTTTGCTTTATATGAAATGTGGTGAAATGATTGGAAGTGACTGAACACAGTAGATGTACTGTCAACTATATTCTGTATAATGGAATGTCTAGCACACAACGTTAAACTTTATTTTTCTTAAATGTTCCTGCCTTGATGATTATTGTTCATGGCAATATATAAATTGTCACTGGTGTGCACCGAATAGTAATTTTGGCCGAATACCGAATATTCAACACACAGGAGAAATTTTGATGAACAAAACCTTTTCACAATTAAATTTTGCAATAACAAAAATCTATGTTTTGAATTATTATTTAAGAAGGATAGTCCTAAAACTTTTTTAATTAATACAAAAATTAACTTTACGGCTTCTTCTGTGAACTAAAATAGATGGATAAAGTTTTCTTATATTCTAAAGCAAATATTTTAAAATCAAAAATAATTTTTGAAGGAATATTTTATAGTCATATAGTATTTATTTGCGAGGAAGCGAGTAAAAAAAATAAACATTTTCAAATCGTGGCAGTATAGCAAGAAAGTTTTTTAATCTAGCAGAGTGAACGATTATTTTCAGAGTTTGAAAATGTTACAGGGTGTTTCTAAAATTTTAAAATAAACTTTCAGGGAAATTAATGCAGTGAAGACAAACATTTTCTGTACAAGAAACCAGCATCACAATCCATTCATTCAATCAAAAATACTGGGTGTTTCACTATAAGCTGAACCCAAATTTTCTTTCATAACTTTAACAATAATGAAGATATTTCACTAAGATTCTCATCATATTAACTTTGCTTTGAAATGTGATGAAATCATTGGAAGTGACTGAATTGTAGTCAGTGACACAGTATATGTACTGTCAACTGTGTATTCTGTATAATGGAATGTCTAGCTTAGTGTTGTTTGCACTGCAATAATGGCAATTTCTATCACTTCTTGTCGTATTTCCCAGAAAGCAAAGCAAGTCTGATGTTTGAATATATCATTATAATATCTTCATTATTTTTAAACGAAAATGCGAGTTCGACTTTGAGTATGATACGCTGTTTTTTTTTTTTTTTTTTTTTTTTTTTAAATAAGTGGATTGCGATCCTGGTTTCTCATACAAAAACTGCTTGTCTTGTTACTTATTATAACACCTGAAAGCTGCATATTATCTTCCATTATGGTTAGAAACACCCAGTTGGGAAAAAGCAAACAAAATTCAGGAACTTGCATTTATGCATCATTAGTTCCTATGAATGTCATCATTATCAGTTAATTTTCTTAATTGTTAGTTTTCAAACAGCAAATAAATAATGTAAAAGCAATATCTGTTGTGTAAATATGATTTTGTTTCTTAATTTTCTTGAATACCTTAAACAGTTAAAAGTAACAGTTATCTAAGGTTTTTAAAAAAATATTTTAAAAAGCGTTTTAAGTATTTTCAGACCGAATAGTTTGATATTCGGCCTTACCGAATATTCGACAAAAAAATTCTAGTATGATATCCGGCCTAACCGAATATTTTACAGTATTTCCGAATAGGTCGGATACCGAATACATATCGAATATTCCTTGCATCCCTAATTGTCACCTAAGTGCCTCTCCAAAAATCTCGCCCCCTTATTTCTTTCCCTCTATCTCGCAAAATTTGAAATAAATTATTTGCCTTATTTATTACTTTGCTTAGACAATAGATAAATAATCAATCATTTAAATCAGTGGTTCCCAACCTGCAGTACGCGTACCGCGTACCCCTGGGGGTACCTGGAGGTACGTGGGTGCCAATCCAGGTGCAGGTCTCTCATCTGGAATTGGTTCAAAATTACTAGACCAGCTCTAGAAGTCCAACCTCTCTTGAAGCTCTGGCACCCCTTCTTTCAGAGAAGTGCCTTGGCACTTTCTCTGACACGACAGCAACAACAACAACTAATTTTCAAATTGAGAGAAAAACTATTTTCTCTCCCAGTTCTTCTAAATTATTTACAAAAAGAATTTGGTTTTTGAATTTTTTGAAAGATTGAAACGTTTTTTTTTTCCTGTTCATAGAATTTAAAAGTTTCTTTCAAGATGGGAAAATTAAATTTCTCTTAGGAGGATTTAACAGTAGAACTACCGTGTTTCTTTTATACCTGGAACTACCAGGGTGGGTCATAGCTGACCCGTGGACTTTAGTGATGCTATTCTTGTTTTGTATGGGAGATACAGACACACAATAAGGTTTGATGTTTAATACAATGATTTTTGATTAATGATTAAAATATTTTAGCTGCTAGAATATTACATAGTTTGAAATATAATGATCAGATACCACCAAAGAAAATTTAAATTTTTTATTTATAAAGACTTTGGGGTTTAGACAGCTCGTATGAAACGTAAAATATGTAAATCTTTCAAATAACGTACATTTATTAATAATTTGAATTTCGTTACATAATGTTCCTACAGATTAATAAAATATTAAAACTGAATAAAAATTATATATATATATATATATATATATAGCTCTATGATTTTTTATTTACATTTTACGCACGTTAATTCTAGATAAAAAAGCATTCGTTGGATTTAAATTAAATTCATGTTAAGGAATTATACGATGTATGTCAAACAATTTTAAAGTTACATTGGTGGCCAAAAGTTTGGACATTTTTTGAAAGTTTCATGTTTTTCAACTTTGTGTGCTTGTAGAATATATTAATTTTTACTTAAATACAAACGTTTATATATCAAATTGAAGGTAATTTAATGTGGAATTTAATAATAAAAACAGTATTACAATACCTGTATTACAAAAGAAAAGTTTGAAATTTGTTGCGACGTTTGAAAATTCTTGTACGAAAAACACGTCCATCCAATAAAAGACAACTTATTGAATCTATAATTGATTCTTGGCACCATGTGATTACGAAAGATGAACTCCAAACACTCGTTCACTCGATGAAAAGACGCTGTGAAGCTGTCTTAAAAAATAAGGGTTATCCTACTAAGTATTGATTGTGTAAGTATCACTTTAAAAAAATGCAAATCTAAGATAGATCTTACTATTAGTTGCATAACTTTTTTTGCGATACAGATATTGTAATACTGTTTTTATTATAAAATTCTACATTAAATTACCTTCAATTGGATATATAAACGTTTGTATTTAAGTGAAAATTAATATATTCTACAAGCACACAAAGTTGAAAAACATGAAAGTTTCAAAAAATGGCTACACTTTTGCCCGCCCCTGTACATTCTGAGAATCAACAATGCTACGAGCGAAAAATCAATTCTTGGGTCATAGATAACCCGCTTTGGTAGTTCTAGTGTAAGATTTCATTTTTACGAAATGATATTCAGTAAATAGTGTTCAATTTTATTACGCAGAGATACTAAAGAATTAAGCTGAAACAAGCTTGGAGAAATTTACTTTGTTGTATCTTATATTTAATATTAGCGTATATTGTTTTTACACATACTACCTTTAACATATAATGTAAAAACATACGCCAGTAGAAAAAAAAAAAAAACTGATTATTTTGAAAATTTGAACAACCTCGAATGTAAAATTTGTACTTCAAAGAAAAATGTCTTCAAAACATGTAGGAAGTCTGATGAAAACAAGTTTCTTAATTTTTTTTGAAGATTTTAGCCATAAACCAGAGTGCTTACGCAGCTGTTAGGAAGATACGAAGACTCGAGAAGTAAACAAAAACTTTAATTTATCCTTATTACCTTAAACGTCATATTGCAGTGGTAAAAGTCGTGGAAAGAATGTTGACTAATTTGCTACGTTTTATATTTATACACGCAAAACGATTAATCCCTCGCCCACGAATTATGAGGGGGGAGAAAAATGATAAAAACCATTCTGTGTATTAGTATAATTAACGTATTCGCGGCCGGTAATCAGAATCCTCGTTTTTATTCAAAAAACATCGTTGATTAAGTACACGGTTTATAAATATAATTTCTATCATGTTGTCTATATTTTTTATGGTAAGATATTTTGTATTAAACACGTACATTGAAAGATATTTACTGATGCATATAAACTTGAGAAACATATCTAGGAAACCAATTTACAAAAAACTTTCAGAAAAGGGAGGAGATTCTACTGTTTTAAAACCAAGATTTCACAAAATCATACAATTGCCAGTGTGTTAAAATGCTGTTCTAAATTGTGTAGAAAGAAAAATATTGTGTTTAGTAAGATCCTATTAACTATTTATGGCCCTACCAGGACCAGACTACAGCCAAACGCCTCCAATTTGGCCCTAAAATGTCGTTTTTCATCAAATTTGGGCGTATTTCATCTTGTTTATTAATCCATTTTTCTCTTTCTATTTAATCGTTAGTTTTCGATGTAAAATCATAACTGTTTTGGTTCGATTTCTAACTGGCCGGTACTTTTCACAAAGAGAAGTATTTTTGGATATACTGCGTGTATAATAATATAGTGATAGGCTGTGTTACCGTTAGTAAAATTTTTATTAATTATACGTTTAGGATTTAGTGGTATTTTTTTTATGGCTTTATGTTAACGCCTTACTAATTTTGTTACATATGCTTTGAATAAACTTTTTATTAAATTGATTTCGCTTTATGCTATAGCTCATTTGATGTCTCTGCATTAAAAATTTTGTTTTTAGCAGTGTTTTTCAGCATACTGGCGTTCAGAAATAATTTTTCAAGCGGATTCCCTTATCGTACTAACAAAAATATTTTATTTGTTTCCTGTTGTTGTTGTTATTTTCTTTTTTGAACTGCACTATAGCTTTAGAACAATTTCAAAGCCAGGACGTTTCCTTAAATATTCAGTATTATAAAAAGTGAGTGGTCTATTTTTAGACTGAGGTTTATTTTTGTTTTAGGATTTTATTTCCTGATTAGGTATTATTTTCAGCAAAATAAACTAATTTTATAAAATTCAATTTCTTCAATTGTAATTCAATTTCTAAATTTCCGAAGTAATGAATAATATTAAACGAAAATGTATTGTAATTATTTGTTATATTTGTTTTTAAGTAAATGTATAAAAAAAACGTGAAAAACACTATATGCATAATAACTTGTTACATTCGTTTTTAAGTTCATGTTTAGCTGCAAACGAAAAACAATTAATGATATTGAAAGAAAAACGACTATTTAGTTAAAATTTTATATTTTAAATTAGTAAAAGACATTTATTCATAGAATTAAAGTTGACATAAATCTGCTTTCGTGGTACGTTTAGTAGATTGTTACACTTAGCATGCTTGAATTTTCTATCTAAACTGAATTATTTCTCATCTACAATCAGACGTGAAAAGGGATGCTTATTCCGTGCTTTTCCGGATTCAACCCAGTCGTCCAAATTCCACCTTGTTGGTCAGTTTGGGGCACTTGTTCAGGTTGACTTACATCGTCACTTCTTTCTCTCTCGAAAGTCAGTCCTCTAAATCTGCTGACGGCTCTTCTGGGAGAAGTTATCCATAAATGAAGCACTCTTAACACAGATATTATTTCTTTCCAATGGTGATAAATAGTCAGACACAGAGATACTAATATAAATACAGCTAAAATGCTAATAAATCCATACAGGAACAAAAACCGACTACTATAGGAGTTTTTTTCGACATCCAGTTCAGCAATTCCATCCGTTGTAGAGCTGACAGTATCATCAACGTATGGATGAGATGAAAAAAACTTGTAATTAGATTCCCAACTAGGATTTTGACTTTCCAAAATATACATTTTAAGGATGGTAAACAAAATCAACAAAAATTATATATGAATCTCACACAAACGTAATAAAATTAACGATTTCACAAAACGCAAATAAGCTAATAGCGGTTTTGGAAGTGAACAATCGTTTTAATTCTGAAAAAGGTCTGTTTTGATCAACAATGCTCTTCGTTTGTTATTTTATAACAATTGATTTTTATTAAGAAAATAGTTTATGCGTTGAAACAATTTAAGTAATTGTTGGGACTAAGAATTCGTTTCAATGGCTAATATGTCATTGTTGCTCAGTCATTTGTCAACAATCAAAAGGAAAAACAAATTGAGAATAAATAAAATAAATTAATTAAAATGTAAAAACACTAATAAAAAAAAATAATTAGATACCGTACAGTCTGACTTACAACGCGTACTTTATACAAGGTATGGCTATTAATTTCCAGTACTATAGCAACAAATATTACAATTGAAAGTTCGTTTGTTGGTTAACGATGGTATTTGAACGGTCACGTATCTGCGCCGGGCGACATTCTCATTTTAATTTCTGGTGTTGAAACACGCAAACAATTATTCGCTGGCAAAGCATTGTTGTTGAAGTGAAAATAATGAAGCAGACAATAACCTTAAATTTCGTTTCAAACTTGTAAAAGGTGTTAGTGTAACGCATAAAATGTTGCAGCAAGTGTACGGTAATGACGCTTTCATGATGGCGTATCTTGTGAAGCATTTTTTGGCCAAGCATGATATCGTGCAGTTAAACACCCTCCATACTCTCCGGACTTGGTACCCGCAGGCTATGTCCTGTTTCTCAAACTGAAAACATCACTAAAGGGAAAAGATTTCTGGATATTAAAAATATGAATGAAAATGTGATGTCGGAAATTAAGAGGATTCCCAAAAATGACATTGCAAGTTGTTTCAAACAATTGTACAGCCCCGCGCAAAGTGTATTACGTCTCACGGAACTTATTTCGAAACATAATAAACAGTTATGTACTGTACTTTCATATTTCAGAAATTATTTCTCCAGTCCTGGAAATTAATAACCACACCTCGCATCAGTAAATTCTTCAAAATACACAGCTGCGCGTTATACGGCATTTATAAAAATGAAATTAAAAATTAAGAAAAGGTGTGCATAACAATTGATATTTCAACATAAATAAAGGATCATAATAAGGAGCTGAGAGAACTTCAGCATAATGAAGGTCTAGGAGAGCTTCGGCATAATGAAGGACTGAGAGAGCTTTAGTATAATGAAAGGCTGAGAGAACTTCATCATAATAAAAAGCTAAGATAAAGCATCCAATCAGAAAAATTCTTTTATAAAGTTTTCAACTTTTAGAAAATACTTATGATTATTGGTCAGTGAGATCCCAAATCCCTCTCACTAATGTTAAAACTATGGGCATGTGATGCATTGGTATTTTTAAAGTATCTCCTCGGGAAATTAATATTTTTAACTTCTTTTTCTGGGTATACCTCTTAAAGGAAGTCTATTTTTTTCTTAGTTGCCAAAATATTTCTAAAATATACACTTAATTTAAAATTTTACGTGTTAAAATCTTAGCGAAACTGAGTAAGAGTCTAAAAACTGCAAATAAATTGAAATGTATGTTTCACAAATATTTTGACAACCAAGAAAAAAATAAACACCCTTCAAGAACAGTGCATAGAATGAAGAAGTTCAAAATATTAACTTCTCCAAGAAATATTTAAAAAATAGAATGTATTTCATGCCTATAGATTTAACCTTAACTAGGGTAGGTTGAGATCTCACTGATATTAAGATATTTTATGCTTGCAAATAAATGGAAATTGTATAAATAATAAAAATTATATAATGATATGTAAATGACTTATCAATAAATGTATAAAAGACATTACCCTAGTTACAGCGGCAGGATGAAAATATATTAATGGACAGAAAATAGTAGATTCGGACACGAAAAAAAAGGAGGGGGGGGGGAGAACACCAAAAGAAAAATGCATTATACAAGATACAAGTGTCATCAAATTAGATTTTCGTTCAATTTTTTATCAATTTGTCACCTAAGCCAGTGGAAATACTTTTTCATTATTTCAATTTTATTTAGAATTTCAAATTAATATAATAATCCTTTACTATATGTTATTAGTATAAAACTGTTTCTCGTAAAAATGGTACATTCAGGGGCAATTTGGATGTCATATTTAGATTTAAGAATATTAGATCTGTACAGTTTACATATTTGTTTTGCAGGGAGGGAAAAAAAAATATTTCATTTAAAAATTAATCGAAAGCTTTTTTTGAAAATTTCTAAGAACGAAATACAGATTCATCATTATTACTGAAATAGACTTTGTCTTCCAAAGAGATTAATTATTGTATGAATTTTGGAGAAATGATGAATGGATGAATGGGAAATGAAAATTCTATCCTATGAATCCGCATTCTGCATATAGAGCTTTTCAGGTTAAGCCTCTAACTTTCGCAAATGAATTTTATTGATGCAATTTATAGAAATATTATAACATATATTCGTGATTATAGCAGCCAATTGCAGAAATGTTGCATTGTAGGAATAAATGTTGGAATATGCCTCTTTACAGAAATTTACTATGTTTCGCAGCACTTAAAAAAAAAAAAGACAAATAAAAAATGTTTCTTCATTCTATATACTTAATATAGGTTTTTAGTATGCCATTAATTCTCAATTAAGCATTTTCGGCTGAGTAATTGAACCCATTTCAAAGCAAGTCATCATTGTAGTATTTAACTGGGCATCATTAGAATAAACTCATTATTATGAGCGCTTAATTTGAAATATTTCGTGTCTTGAATGACTTTATGTTGATATCGTTTTGTGGATTAAAATGGATAAGTGGTTGTAAATTGAAATATTAAAGAGAACTGCATCTAACATTGTTAACTAGCATAAAACATTACTAACGAACGAAAACAAAAATATTTGGGACAGGCTTATGCGGGAAGGAGTAAGCATAAAAGAAAAGTCTAAGCAAGGGGTACGGGGTAGAAAAAAGGTTGGGAACCGCTGACCTAAATTATCACCTCTCCCCCAAATTTCGCTCCCTCCCCTTTGACCTCCATCATTTCATTTTTTGTCTGCAATGTGTTTATTTTGATGTGACAAAAAAAAAAGTCAGTCATACAATCAGCCCGCCCCAACCTCCAAATTATTTACATCATCCCGTTTGCCTTTCTCAACCTCACACACAACGATTAAAATATTTTTAATTATTTTTAAAAAAAATTGCTCTATTTATGACAATAAATAAATAATCAATCTTTTAAATTCCTCTGTCCCCAGCTTTCCCTTAGTTTAATTTTAAACTTTAAAACTCTCTTTTTTTCCTTCCCTGTTTGTTACTTTCCACTAACATTATAGCTGCGTTAATATACATTTTTCAAAAATCCTAATTATTTTACCAATGAGATTTTACCAATTTATTTTTAACATACTATGGAAACCAATGTGATAATCCCTATTCTGATGCTTTCTTAATATGTAATGTAGAAATTAGAGGGCTACTTAATATACAAGGTGTCCCAAAAAGTCCTTGACCCATCTTAAAATTCAATAAAAGATCAAGCAATTGGCGTAAAAGACTGCGGTTTGGACAAAAATGTTTCTTATGATTGAAAATTTTGTTTAAGCAAAAAAAAAAAATGTTTTAAAATGTCTCATAGATAGCGCTGCTTCTGGAAAGTTATCGAATAGGTAGAATGCCTTTATACATAACAATGGCGAAAGACGCAAATTGCGTATGCATAGTTTTTGTTTAAACTATTGCAACCCATATTCCAGGACTTAACAATACTCGCCCTCCTAAGTTCGATTGGACGAGTGAGGATGATAGACGGCTATTATTAACTTCTGGAATGTGGGTTGTTATAGTTTGGACAAAAACTGTGCATACGCACTGTGCGTCTTTCGTCACTGTTATGTATAAAGGCATTCTACCTATTCGATAACTTTCCAGAAGCAGCGCCATCTATGAGAAATTTTAGGAACTAATTTTTTTATTTGCTTAAACAAAATTTCCGGTCCTACCAAGCATTTTCGTCCAAACCGCACTCTCGTACGTCAATTGCTTGATCTTTTATTGAATTTTAAAATGTGTCAAGGCCTTTGGGGACACCCTGTATTATGCAGAGAATTTGACATACGCCCCCTACACAATTTGGTGATGGAGTTCTATTAAGTTTGAATGTTAGGCAAATAAAGCATATGAATTTAAATATTTGATTTACAGATATGCAAGGGCGCGCCCCTGGACCGTGCGCCGAGATAAGTTTTCTTTCATCACTCTCGACTCGGGGTCGGTCCTGGACTTATTTCTTTCCGGTCTGTGTTGAGTCATCTTTTTTTTTTTTTTTTTTTTTTTTTTTGAAAAATAGCATAATTTCCGGCGTATAATCCGTGGATCAAACAATCCTATTTATACCCAGAAATTTTATTTAATAACTGAAGTCAAACATTTACATCTGTAAGTTGCATTTTCTAAAATAAAATTTCTGTGTCGAAACATGATTGTTTGATCCGCGGGAAATACGCCGGAAATTACGTTAATAGCGATATTGTGAATTTGTTTGACGGAATCTTTATAAAAATATTTTTGTTGAATAATAGAAAACTTTTTGATGTATTCATTTATTTATTTTGCAGAGAAAAATGCTAACAATAATCGTTTATGCAATTAAGCATATGAGTAATGGTTCTTTTGTCACATATATTGTTGTCTGAATATTCACTTAACAAAGAGTAAAAAGCATTTCCTTTTCAGATGTCAGCTTATGAATATTGCATCAATTGAAAACGTCAATGCTATCTTAATAGAGATATTAATAGAAAACTTAAATTCATGGTGTCACAATCTGCATATTCAAAATAATAATAATAATAAAAATACAGATTCAATTTAGAACGACAACTGATTATTATTTCTTTTCTTTTTCGATGAAAGAAACAATCTGAAAAAGGAAAAAGTGACTCAAATTTAAGATTTTCCAGAAACGTGACATTATCAATCACGACGGTTACCAGACTTAACGAATTTTACGAAATGTCACGGTTTTTATCACTTTCTAACATAATTGAAAAGGATTTATGAATTTGGTTTGTCTGTCCGTGCTCTAACTAGCGTAAATACACTCTAAAAAAGACATTTTCAAAGCTGAGCAAAAAATACTCAAATCTGAGTATATCTCATGTCAAAATGTCTCCGAATCAAAATTACTCAAGTTTGAAACATGTTATTCCTGAAAACATGCACACACTCAAAAATAAAACACCATATGCTCCTATTTGAGTATGTCGATGTTTAAAAAATGAGTATGAACTGACTTCTATGTGCTCATTTTTGAGTATGTCCATGTTTCAAAAATAAGTATGAACTGATTCTAATCATTTTTGAGTATGTCCATGTTTCAAAAATGAGTACGAACTGACCTCTATGTGCTCAGTTTTGAGTATGTCCATGTTTCAATATTCTGAGTATTTCTGGTATTTCAGAATTGAAAGCATTAGGTCGTCCTATTTGAAGCAAAAAGTTTCATAACAAAATGAAAACATCGATATACACAGATTTGAAAGTGTCATTTTTCTCAGTATATACACTGTATGCCATATGTTATTAAGGTTTAGCATGGCATGTTAGGGATTGAGAATGAAGTGTGTAGCATTTATAGTTAGTTTATAGGCGCACTCAAAAAAATTCTCTTACATTATGGTCTATGGAAAGGGAGGGAGTCATTTACAGTGTATTTTAATGATGTTGCATATTTCACACATGTTCAAATTGATATACATAACTGAGGTACACTATAAGATGTTTTACTATGGAATGGGTTGTGCATAGCATTTACCGTTCATTTACAGGGACATACAAAAAATTCGGTTACAGTACTGTCAATGAGCAATAATGGCTGGAAGTGCATTTTCAATTGCGACATGCGTTTTTAAAATGAACTCATTTTGTGTCTATTTCTTGGTGCGTATAAATTTTATAGATCCTATACAGGACTGCACAAAAGAATTCGAGTACATTTTCGCTTATTGACAAAAATTGATGAAGAGTAATTTTCAACTGTGTTATGCGTTTCCTAACTGAACAAAATATTTCAATATTTGCATGCTATGGAGCAAATGTGCAAATCTATAGATCCTATACAAGGCTGCACAAAAGAATTTGGATACTTTTACGACAAGAGATGGTAATGCTGAAATTGGGTTTTCAACTGTGTTAAGGTAAAGCCAGGAGAGATGGCGCGGTCGGAGAGATTGCGCACATAGAGGTTCAGGGGGAAGGAGTAGAGTGAGCGCGCGGCGACTCCAGGTAGTTGTTCAACAGCAGTAGTGGATGTGTACTTGAAAGTGCACATTGATTGTTTTGAGCGTCTAAGATAAATCATTGCTATTTTGCTTTGTTTTCCCAAAGTAAGTGCTGAAATTTTCATAGCTATTCATCAGAATTTATATACAATGTCAATAGTACAAAATATTTTAAACTTAAACAATTTCTCATAAGCTACTAATCTAGACTAACAATGTGAATATCAACGGTTCGCTTTAGTAGCGGCCATGTTTATATAAAAGGCCGCGCAATCTCTCCTACCGAAATTGGAGAGTTTGCGCATCTGCTACTTAGGAGAGATAGCGCATTGTTCCCATTAGTTTTCATGCTAGGAGAGATTACGCAGCTTATTGGTAAATTTGCATAAAAAATGAAAAGTTAAATTGGACTAATTTTAAGTTAAACGTGTTATCAAGTAACTTAATGTTATTTTGTAATCTTATCTGGACTTGCTTCTTCTGATTCTTTAATTTTTTTTCCTTTAATTAAATTTTTTTAATCGTTTTAAAAATTATTTCCTTTTTCTGATTCTTTAATCATTAGGTTGAAATATTCACTCCTAATACAATAATATTTGTTCAGAAAAACCTTACAACAATGTCATTTTAGTGTAATTATTATTGTTAACAATTTAATTGTAGTTATTATTAGTAACAATCTCTCCTACCCATGTGCGCAATCACACCAACCCTGTAAGGACAGATTGCGCAAAATAACTTTCTTGATTTTATTACAACTGTTCTATTAAATTACAATGTAACAACAAAATAGCAATGAAAATGCATAAAAAACAAATGAAGTAAAAATTATTCATGGATAGTTTAGCAAAAAATTAATATTTAGAGGTTTTATTGTTATTCTTTTGAATTGTGCGCAGACTCTTCTAGCTTTACCTTATACGTTTTCCAATTTATTCGTCCTTTTTCGTTTTTGTATATTCGTATGGAATTTTATCAGATGCTTGCTAATTTAGGATTCCATTTCTGTATTTCTTCTTAACAAACTGTAACTTGTAAATTGAAAATCTTGTGTGTCTTATGTACTTCATTAATAGTATTTTTAAATTTAGCAAGAATATTTTAACAATTGCACTGTAATAGACTTGTTTAGAATGTATGTGAAAATGGTATGCTAACATTTGACTATAAATTTGTAAAACGCAAAGTCATCCCTGTAATGTATAATTCATAGTATGAATGTAAAAGTGAACAGTGGGTTTTTGTCTCCCCCCTCCCCCCCCCCAACGGGGATTGCACTTATACTCTAAAAGCGAAATCTGAGTTCCCGGGGCGGTCATCCCTGGTCATCCTTTGTTTACATAAACATCCACATTCACCTTATGGGTGAAGTTTTGTGACAGTATTCTGAATAAGTTGGAAAGTATTTCATAATCTATGCTTAACGCATGATCTTTCTTTCTTGATGAGTTAGAATTCATGGGCGACCGCAAATGGCGGTAGGGGAGGGCAGTCGCCCCTTCCCGGATTTTCAAATTTAATTAACTAACTTTTCTTCTTCTCTGAAAAATCCAATTTAATTAACTCTCAAATTTAAGTCTCTTTCTTAAATTTAATTAGCTAAATTTTCTTCTTCTCCTTCTATCTTTCATTTTGAAATAAATAAATAAATAAAATTTATACTTCTCAAATGATTTAAAATAATTAACCCATTTTAGGCCAAGCATAGAAACTTTATAAAATGTGGTATTATTTGCATTGAAATTTGCTTAAATTACATTCATTAAGACACCAAAAAAGTTTCGTACATGAAAAATAGTATTTTATTTAATTTGAGGTTATCATTATTAATTTACCATTAATCATTTACCATTAAATTTAAATAAAAAATTTTAAGTTTTCTTATGGAATTTGTTTTTTTAAATTTTATTTACAGAACTTGCAACTTTACTTCATTATAAAAACATATGATTAAACTCAAAAAGTCGAATTTGTCAATAACCGTTTCAAGTAAAAAACCAGCGTATTTTGAAAAAATATACATCACAGTGTTAATAAGAATATATCTATTGAAATGGTGCTTTTTTGCACCTTTGGTCGAAAATTGGTTAAGCATTAAGGGGGGGGGGGGTGAAGAAAATAAGGACTTTTCGCCAGTCAGAGCCCCCCCCCCCCCCCCCGTGGAAGACAATTTTTAGCTCTGTTTTAGGTAGATTTCGTAAGAAATACTACCTATTACATTCTCACCTAAGTTGGAAATTTTGAAAAATTTTTGCAGATCTACGCCGATCATGACTCTCAGAACCCAAAACCACCCCCAGTTCAAAACTTTATATATATATATATATATGTCACTTTTTTCTGACCACGATAACTGGAAAAATTCTGCATTAATCTTTTACAAACTGATACATAAAATCAAGGGGCATAAAATCTCGGTCAAGTTCGTTAATGGGCAAAATCGAACCAAGGGGGTGGGGAATGGGGGGACTTTTTGTGAAAACAGAAAAAAACCCATAATTTCTTAATTATTATACGTATCGAATCCATTTAAAGTTATTAATACTTCTAGGAGAAGGGCCGAAAATTTATGTATGACAGATTTTTGATATAATTAAAAATGGCCCCAAGGGGGGGAAAAAAGGGGGTTTTAGAAGAAAAAAAATCATAGCTTCGTCAATTCACAAGATATCAAATCCGCGTAAATTTATTATTAATCCTCTTAATATTATCTAAAACTTTTATATTGACAAGTTTTTTATAGGACCAACCGTTATAGCAAAAAAAAAAATTAAAAACAAAAAAAAATCCCTGCCGGCTCCGCCTGCAAACAAGTTATTTTTCGAAGTAGGCCGTTCCAACTCCCGCATCTTTTCGAAACTGATACATAAAATCAAGGGGCATAAAATCTCGGTCAAGTTCGTTAATGGGCAAAATCGAACCAAGGGGGGGGGGGGGATGGGGGAGGGGGCTTTTGTGAAAACAGAAAAAAAAACATAATTTCTTAATTATGATACGTATCGAATCCGTTTGACGTTATTATTACTTCTAGGAGAAGGGCCGAAAATTTATGTATGACAGATTTTTGATATAATTAAAAATTGCCTTAAGCGGGGGAAGGGGGGGTTTAGAAGAAAAAAATTCATAACTTCATCAATTCCCAAGATTTCAAATCCGCTTAAATTTATTATAAATCCTCTTAATATTATCTAAAACTTTTATATTAACAAGTTTTTTATAGGACCAACCGTTATAGCAAAAAAAATTAAAAACAAAAAAAACCCTACCGGCTCCGCCTGCAAACAAGTTATTTTTCGAAGTAAGCGGTTCCAACTCCCGCATCTTTTCGAAACTGATACGGGAATCAAGAGGCATAAAATCTCGGTCAAGTTCGTTAATGGGCAAAATCGAACCAGGGGGGGGGGGATGGGGGGCCTTTTTGTGAAAACAGAAAAAACCCATAATTTCTTAATGATGATACGTATCGAATCCGTTTGAAGTTATTATTACTTCTAGGAGAAGGGCCGAAAATTTATGTATGACAGATTTTTGATATAATTAAAAATTGCCTTAAGAGGGGGGGTGGGAGGGGGGGGGGGTAGAAGAAAAAAATGCATAACTTCGTCAATTCCCAAGATTTCAAATCCGCTTAAATTTATTATAAATCCTCTTAATATTATCTAAAACTTTTATATTGACAAGTTTTTTATAGGACCAACCGTTATACCAAAAAAAAAATTAAAAACAAAAAAAATCCCTGCCGAATCCGCCTGCAAACAAGTTAGGTTTCGAAGTAGGCGGTTCAAACTGCCGCATCATCGTAAAAAAGATCATTTCTTCCGCAATTCCCGACAAACAGGCGCCCCACGGTCTGCGTCTTCGAAATCTACCTGTGCCTGTAGGCCGAGCCGTCAGGGATTTTTTTTATTCTACGTTCATGTGTTAAAAAATATTTTGAATGAGGAATTCAGGGGAGATCCCCACCCCTGATGAAAGCTAGTCGTTGGGGGCCACCGTAATACTTACTCATCATAGATATGCATAATATGAAATATGAAAATAAAACATGTGTAAACTATTTATAAAATGCATTGCAATTCGAATAAAATCGTGGCTTGATGACGTCCTAAACTTTAAATGCTCTATTACTGAATTGCATAAAAGAAACATCCTTATAACTGCAAAATTGATAATCCTATTAACTAATGGTTTACTGCGTCGGATTAAGCGTCTCATTTCCAATTAAAATATATCTTTGAATTGAAATTTGAATGAAATACAGGGTCATGAAAAATCGAAGAGTATGGAAAATAGGATTCCAAATATCTCGGCAACTCATTATCCAATCGACTTCATTCTTTATGCAAAATTTATGTTTTTTAATTGTCTTTTATATTCACTCCTTAAAATAAACAATTTCGAAAATTTTATATACATTTTATCAGAACGAATATTTCGAGAGTCCGAAAAATATAGTTCTGGTTAATCGAAGTTACTGAAATTCAATAAGTTTCTTCCCATTATTACATAATAAGTACATACCGAATTTCAAGTCACTATCTCAGTTTGTTCGGGAGGTGGGACGTTTACAGACACATACACAGACAGACGGACGGCAATTTTTTTTTTTTCTAAAAATATGTTTTTTCGGAATCTCTAGTGTCTGAAACGTGTAAATCCGTCATTTTTTTTTTTTTTTTTTCGATTTTCAAAACGATTACAAGAGTTACCCTATACTACGTATGATGGGTAAGTAAAAGTAGTACTAAAATGTTTCAATTCTTCCATTGAAAAATAAATAAATAAATAATAATAATAATAATAATAAAATGATAGTCAAAATTCTTTTATCAGATATCTTGTCGTCTGAACCTGAATATCAGCTTGACAAAGAGTAAAACCATTTCCTTTTCAAATGTCAGCTCATGGATATCACATCAGTTGAAAACGTCAATGCCATCTAAATAAAGATATTAAGCGGAGATTTAAATACACGGTGTCACAATCTGCATATTCTAAATATCCAAAAGAAAAAAGAAAAGACACAGATGCAATCCTGAATAATAATTAAATATTACTACTTTATTTTTTCAATGAAACAAACCATCTAAAAATGTAAAAGTGACTCATATTAGGATTTTCAAGAATTCTGACATATTTGTGGCCCGTTTTGTGTTTGCAGTCTACTTTCAAAAGAATAGGTCTTTTTGCAGCCCCATTTATTTTCACACTGTGTAACCTTTTTTGGAGAGGGAAAAAAAAAACTTTTACACAATCCTTGATGAATTCAACTAAAATCATATTTTCAGTTTTGAAATGTGCTTATTCATTTTTTTTTTTCATTTTCCTTTACAGAATTGTTTATTAATTTGGATCGTCGCGAAAATGTAGCGTCATTTATGAAAAAAGCACTCTGATCATGGAAATAAACTGTCGTTGTATTATAAAAGTGAATCTGTTACGGATTCATTTCTATACACTGTAAGTCTCAATAAAAAATGAAATTATTCTAACTTTTGAATCAGTTAAATAGATTTATTAAAGTACAGTTGAATCAGGAATAGAATATATTTTCTGCTGAATGGATTTTAATGGGACTTGCACTGTTAGTTATATAATTTTTCAGGAAAGGTTTTAGTATATAACATATCGTTCTACATTGCTTAATTATAGAATTCTAGGGAAAATTTTATAATCAGATGAACCCAATTATGAAAGATTAGCTTTTTTAAAATACTGCTGAATGGATTTCGAGGGGACTTTCATTGTTAGATAGTTTTTTGGGGAAGGTTGTAGTATATAATATTACTGTTCTACGCTGCTTAGTAATAGAATTATGGCAAAGTTCTATTCTCAGGTGAACCCGATTATGAAAGATTAGCTTTTTAAAAAGCTCTAGTGGACAGAATTTGATGAGACTTGCATTAGTTCGTTACACTTAAAGAAAAATAAACGGAAACAAACGGAAATATTACACAGAAACAAACAAGTGCTGAATTATTTACATTATTTTAAGTACAAATGAGTAATATTCCCTAACCGTGTTGCACATTCATTTTTGAGATAGGTTAAAACAAAAATACATGCTTGAAAATTATTTTTAAAATCCATAAATTATCAATAAAAATTCAGTTTTCAAAGATATGGATTTTAAAAACACTTTTTTTTTCTCTGTTCGGCGGTACAAAAATTTAAATTGTGCGTTGTTTAACAGTTCACAAATTTGTAAAAATGTTAAATTAATTGATTAAATTGTTGCCATCATCGATATGATGTTAGCGTTGCTCAAGGGCATGTTTGTGCTTTATAAACTAGATTTATACATATATTTATGTAAAAAGTATGGTTACTGTAGAGCTTTTTATTTCTTTTCTTTTTAACGGGCGACATGGCAAAAGAGTAGTATATCCGAATGATCGTTGTAACGAGGCGCGATATGACGGAGGGGCTATTGGATATTTATATGTAACTTCATTTTTACATAGAAGAAAATTCAAATTGAATTGTTTAATAAATATGCACGCATACTTCTTCAGAAGTGTTTTATTCGAATAGCTTGAAGAGTAAAAACTGCGCATTCCAAACTTTGGGGGACAGTAAGTAGACCTTCAAATTGAGGAAAGTATGTCCTGAAAAATGATATTTTTAATGCATCTAAAGTTCACAGCTTTAGAAAAGAGAAAGAGAAAAATGTTGATCGATTATTTTTAATACTTGGGAGACCGAATCTGCTCGGACATTTTTTGTAGTGATGGGCATAACGATTATTTTGATTATTCAAATGAATCATTCAGACATGCGCAGAAGCATATATCTGTCAAACTTCTATTTTTTTAAAATTAAATTACTATTAGAAATTTTGAAAAAAAAAAGTTTCTGATTTTAATTAGAATTAGATTAGACGCCAGATAAAAATGAAAAATGTGTTTCGTAAACGAAATACATTTTTCATTTTTATTTGGCGTCTAAATTAATTATTATTTTTTTCAAAATTTCTGGTAGTAATTGAACGAAGCACATTTTTCATTTTTATCTCTCGTCTAGTCTAATTCTAATTAAAATCAGAAGCTTCTTTTTCTTTTTTTTTTTTTTTTTTTTTTTTTTTTTCAAAATTTCTGGTAGTAATTGAATAGAAAAATTTGAAGTTTGACAGATATGCTTCTGCGCATGCCCGAATGATTCATTCGAATAATCAAAATAATCTTTATGCCCATCACTCATTTTTCGTACATTCATTATGTACTTTAGTGAAGACAGAATAACATTCTTTATTTCTAATTAAAAATGCAATTTTTAATTTCATAAAATAATAATAACAAAAGCTTAACGACTCGTTTTTTGAATTTTTTTTTCTATAGCTAAATTTTTATGCTGTCGGGATAACTAGTTATGATTTTTTGTTATACATTTCCGCTGTCGTTTGTCGTTAGTTACCAAATTGGTTCATTGTCAGAGTATGAAATACTTCTTTGAACTCATTACGGGAGTAATGAGTATTTTGTGTTGGTAGTAGTATTTTCTAACTGTTTAGCCACATGACTCACTTAAGACATAGAAGTAGGGGAAGCCCGACGTTACTGTGGGGCCCCCTCTATTTCCCTACCATTGCTTTGTTATTTACTAAATCCATTCTTCATATGCTGCAACAATTTGAAATTTTACCATCAAGATTTCGAGTAAATTACACTTTAGAAAGAGCGAGCTTCATAATTTAGATAAATGTTTCATAATGGAAAAAATTCATTTTTTATCTTGATTGAAAATTTGTTTTCTAAACATTTATTTTTAAAAGTAAATTTGGGGGCCCTTTTGTATTTCTTTGGGTAAGCATGGGATTCCCGGGCCTATTCGGTAAACAGGCACTGTTTAGCCATTCAACCCTGAAAAAAAAAACAATGTATAGTATCGTATGATTAAAAACAGGTATCTGTTCGTCGACACCAACGATCTCGAAGGTGTCAAAGTCGAAGGATCTCCTCCGATCTATGTGTAAAAGTTATTAAAAATGCTAGCCTTACATGGAAATGATATCTTTGTATCGTTCGTACATCCAAGTTAATCTTTGCTTGCAAGACAGCAATTCTTGGAATATGTACTTCCCTACCTAAATATTCTCATGCGATAATTTTTGCTTTAATAATCTTATTGCAAAGTTCTTTCATAAGTAGCCTTGTTCCATTGCAAAGTCCTTCTGAAAATTGCAAAGTCCTTCTAAATTGCGAAATAGGTTGATAATTATGTTGTTTAGCCTGAACTCATAGGGTGACAAATGAACAACGTTGATGGAGTTTGAAATTCTGTTGTAAACTGGGGTGTTCCTTCAGGCTTTGCTTTAAGATCAGAGTTTATCTTGCTGATATCTTTATTTAATGGTGCGAATATATTCCTCTTTTTTACATAATTTCCTTTGTTTAAGCAGATTACAATGATCCCATCTATAAATCGACGTTTGAATCGTGATCTACTATCTCCTTATATCTATCTAAAGGTAAACCCCAAGGCACTATAGAATCCATAAAGGATCCTACGCTTTCTTGAGTAAGTCTTTCAGCAACTGGTACTTTTTGTAAATTCCGCTTTCTTGACAACGGACCTTGAGGGTGATTCCAAATTCATGGTACAAGCTTTAAGGTTTGGTACAGGACACTGTAACAAACAATTTTTGTTTTGGACAGCAGGGTCGGAAATTCATTTATTATAGTCAAAAATACAAGGCGTTTCACTCCAATCCGAAGTTGCGTTTTCGTTCATAATTTTAATGGTAGTGAAGATACTTTAACGAAATCCTTACAATATGCTTACAATTTATACAAAGATGAGTCTGTTGCAATTTTTTTAAAATATCTTCACTACTGTTAAAGTTATGAACGGAAACGCGACATCGGATTGAAGTGAGACGCCCTGTAATTTTGACTGTATAAATGGATTTCCGATCCTGCTTTCCTATACAACAATTGTTTGTTACAATCTCCAGTATCAGACCTTAAAGTTTGTACCATGAATTTCGAATCACTCTGTATAGTAGTTTTGGCATTGAGGAATCCAGGGGTAGGGGTATATCCTCCCAGGTATTTTTCAGATTTTCCATTCATTTATTATCCGAAATAGTAAATCCTCACTCCCCTCAGGAACTTCATAATCTCCCCCCCCCCCTTCCAGTTGCATCAGAAATCCCTCTTGGGAAAAAAATGTCTGAATTGAATACTCTGTCCCAGTGAAGTGGTCAGCTGACGCGGAACCCCCATTTTTTAGTTCCCAAGAACGCTTAATACTCGTTTTATTGGCCACGAAGTAATGAAAGGATCCTTTTCCAAGGATCTCTGTAAGTACTGGGATAATATTTTAAGTATGGAGTATTCCATGCCCGCCCAACCTTTCACTAAGCAGGGGCGAACATCAGTTGGTGGCAAACAATATAGGACGCCATTATTCACATGACTCGAAACATGCAACAATATTATCTCACTGTAGTAGTGGAAGCACCGCACACGCATGTCTTATATAGTGTATTTATTTATTATATATCTCACATCGGTACCCATAAGGCGCCTACGATTCTGGAACTTCGTGTAAAAATAATTTGTAGAAAAATCATAAATCATAGTAAATTTAGAATTGCATATTTCTGAAAAGGGGGGGAGGGGGTGCTGTCTTAAAAATGTTTGTAGCGTAAGAAACCTGAAACCTGAACCATGCCTATAATAATTATCCAAATGTTACTGATTTAAAAGAAAACATCATTTAAAATGGATTAGGAAAAAAAAAAAAAAAAAGCTAGTAAGAGGAAGTATTTCAAAGATCACCTAGAAAACTTTCAAATGGCACCACGTTGGACAGCCCTTCAATATTCAACATGAAAGTAATTTAAAAATTAAAAAAATACCTATTAATCAGCCATTCTAGTGCGTAAAGAAAACACTTTCAATGAGGTAACTTATTTTTATTATTATTATTATTATCATTATTATTATTATTATCTATACTTTTCATATTACTTTCAATCTTTTTCAAATAATTAAGCCGTGAATCCTTCCGCACAAAATCCATGTAAATCTCTCATTACACGAGCATTAAACTGAATTAGGCATGTTTCGTCTGACATTAAGCATTGTTTTCGATATTTTTCAGTGAATTTCGCTGCATATGAGATAATCTCTTCCTCATAAAGATGATAATTTTTGTAAGGCTATTCATCCGGTTTTCTCTAGTGTGACGGAATAACAATAATGTCGAAAGGCGGACGAATGGCTTTTACACTACATATTCTACGGCTATTAAATGGATCAGTACCAAGGCCATTAACACATTTGGGGAGGGGGGGGGGGTCCTTAAATGTAAAGCTGTTAAATTTTAATTTATAGACTGTCTCCAATGTTAATCCATGTATACCATTTAATAGTAGACATTATTGATTGGTACATAAATTATATTATCCGATGATTTACGGAATAATTCGTGTGTGGGGGAAGGGGGGGGGTGATTTTATGTATTTCTAGGATTGCCAAATGGTTTAAATACCTCAAGCTCATCTGAAACTAAAACTGTAATTTTCACGACTGTTTTTTTTTTTTAAAGAAAAATTTTTATGCTTTTTTTTTAACCCTAATAGTTGAAAAGTGTTTAAGAAAGTGTTTGAAAAGTGTTTGTCTGGCCGTGCTCTAACGTGCCATAAATATACTCGGATTGCCATGTAATTAATATATGTTATTGCAGTTTACCATGGCTTGTTCGATATTGAAAATGAAGTGTGTAGCATTTATAACACTGGTTTACAAATTTAAACACTTTTTATATACAGGGTGATTAGAAAATGAGTATACATTTGAAAAATTAATAATTCACGGAATAATGTAGGTACAGAGGTAAAAATTGACACACATGCTTGGAATGACATGGGGTTTTATTGTAACCACACAAAAAAAAAGGCCGACTGATGGCACTGAACAGCAAAACGTCAGTGACTTTGCCTGAGAATCGTGTATAAAAGAAGCTGTAATGAGAGAGAGAATCAGATGCACCAGTAATCGCAGCATGTTGACGTTACCAGAAGAGGCAATGTTAGTTAAGCTCTACTATCAAAATGGGGAATCTGCCGCGATCGACCGACATCAATAGGCAGGCTAAAAGACAACATCCAACGCCAATTTCTCACCATAACTACAGATATGCTGCACTGCACAGTGCTGTGCACAACATTGTCCCTCGGCTACAGCTATCGTTGCGGGATGACGGTGGACATGTTGAGCATTCGTTCTGAAGAACATCGTCTTTGCTTTGTCATAATTTGTTATGCTAATTATTGCTTTTCTTATCCCACAAAGAGCCATCTGTCGGCCATTTTATGAACTTTTTTGTGGATACAATAAAACCCCATGTCATTCCAAGCATGTCGCATGTGTGTCAATTTTTACCTCTCTACCTACATTATTCCGTGAATTATTAATTTTTCAAATGTATACTCATTTTCTGATCACCCTGTACTTTTGATGAAACACCTATTTTCTTATTATACAACCTCTTACTAATGAAAGGCGGAATTTGAAAAAAATCTATCACGTTACATTTTTAAAATTTTTACATTTTTCAATATTCACATTTTTAATTCTATAATATATCTATCACGTCACATTCAACCTACCTGCATTGTCAACTTGGATTCTATATTCTGTTTTCTTGTGTTTTTGTGAACTAAAGTGGTTTTGTTTTTGATAAAATGTCTAATAGAGTGTGTAAATTACATTCTGATCGTTTTTGTTACGTTTGTGGACAATTTATATTCTCAAAAAAAGGAATACCGATATCGGAATGTCTTAAAACAGCATATTTGCATTATTTTGGATTCTCAGTGAGTAATCAATATAAAAAGTGGGTCCCACATGTTTTTTTTTTTTTTTTTTTTTTTTTTTTTTGTGAAAGCTGTAGGCTTATTCTTATATGCTGGGCTTCGGGAGAAAAAAAGTATCTTCAATTTGGATCACCAATACTGTAGGAAGAACCTTCAAATCATGAAAATGGCTGTTATTTTTGTTTGACAAAAACTGCAGGCTTTAATTTAAAAAAAAAATCAATATCCTGACATTCCATCAGTCTCAAAACCGATATCACATTCGGAAACTCTGCCACATCCCGTATGTCCAGGTATGTCAAGTACGAGTTGCCAAGATAATGACAATCTGTTTATGGAGGATGAAAATGATGACGAGTTCGTAATCGAAGATGATAAAAAGGCCACATTTAATAAACCAAAATGTGTTGAACGACTTTGTGCGAAACTTGCAACTATCTAGATCTAAGGCAAATATTCTTGCCTCTCGTCTACAGCAGTGGAACTTATTGACACCAAATACCAATGTAACTTATTACCGAAATCGAAGTTAAATTTTCGGCAGTTATTTCACCAAAAAGGATGATTTTTGTTTTTGCCATGATATTCCCGGACTTTTTAATGAGATGAATCAAAATTATGATCCAAATGGATGGAGTTTATTTATCAATTCATCTAAATATAGCTCGAAAGCTGTATTACTTCATAACGGTAAAATAAAAACATCTTTACTAATTGGCCATGCCATAAACAGTAAAGAAACCTATCAAACAATGTCTCTTTTAATGAAAATGATACAATATGAACAGCACAACTGGAAAATATGTGATGATTTAAAAGTATTTAGTATGTTACTGGGCTTACAGGGCGTGTATACCAAATATTCATGTTTTTTGTGCCTGTGGGATAATAGAGCTAAAGAACACCATTACATAAAAAAAATATCGGCTTGTCCGAAAGGAATTTTCTCCATAAAAAATTAATATGAAATATACATCTTTAGTGGATCCGCAAAATATAATTTTGCGACTATTACACATTAAATTGGGCCTAATAAAAAATTTCGTCAAAGCCATGGATAAAAACAGTGCTGCTTTCACTCTAAATAAGAAAGAGTGACTATTCACTCCGGAGGAGTGGATATTCACTCTATCGCAGAGTCAAAATTTGCCCAACCTCTTTAGAGTGACTATTCACTCTAGGCAAAAGTGAAATTGTTCACTCTCCGAAAGAGTGAATACTCACTCCCGAGAAGTGAATATTCACTCTAAACAGGGGTGGATACTCACTCTTTCAGAGGAGTGACTATCCACTCTTGCAAAAAGAGTGGGTTTTTTCACTCTGATAGGAGTGAATAGTCACTCTTTCATAGGAGTGGCTATCCACTCCTTCATAGGAGTGACTATTCACTCTTGCAAAAGGAGTGGATTTCTCACTCCTGACAGGAGTGAATAGCCACTCTTTCATAGGAGTGACTGTTCACCTTTTATGGAGTGAATTATTTTTTTTTTTTGTTTCTTTTATGGGCATTTTAAAAGAATCATATATTTTAGAGCATGCAATGAAAATAGACACAAGCATGGTAAAGATTGGAATAAAATACTTTATTGGCAATATTTATTTAATTCATAGTTTGTAACGGTAATTGAACTCTTCAGGAAAAATTCAATTAGAGTTACATAATGAATTAAATTAGATTACTGACAGAAATAAACTAAAATATTTTATTCCAAGCTTATCACTATTATGTTAGCTTTCATTGCATTCCTTATAAAGATATGATAGTTTTAAAATGCCCATAAGGGCAAGTAATTAACCAAAATCTTAATCAGTTAATATTATTTCTTTCTTTTTTCAAATACCCATTAAGTTGTATTTAGTATTTTAATAATTCCTGTGATGTACGTTATTATTATTTTTTTTTTTGGTTCATGTGTAATTCAAAATTTAAATCTTTAGATCTCTGTATTAATTGCTAATGAATTTAAATCTAATCAAACATTATTGTTTACTGTATTTTAGTTTTTTTTTAAGTTTTATTAATAACTATTTAATAGATGGATATTCTATGACTAAATATGTCTGATTTCACTTTAATTTTTGTTTTAAATATAAACTCTTATATTTTGACCGCACTTTTCAGTAAATTAGCGCTATTTTGCAAAGTCTTGTTATTCTAAAATCATACATATTATTTCTGTTGTCAGCATCCCTTTCTCTATGAATTTACAAAACACACTGTAAAATGAAATGTCTGAAATTCAGACACTTAAGCGTCTGAAACGGATGGTTTAAAAAACAGAAACTTTAAAGTATCTTAAAATTTTAAAACACTTAATAGTGTCTGAATTTCAGACACTTGAAACGTCTGAATCGTGGCTATTTTTGTGCTCTGATTTGTCAGCAATAGGCAGTCATTTCTGACCTAACTTTTTTTTAAGCATTAAATGCAGCCACATTGAATCCTCAATAAATGAGAAAATATTTGACTATAAAGCAGGGCTGGGGATTTTTCCAGAAGCAGAACTTGATGGCATGGGCAAACTGGGTGAGGACCCCCCTCCCCCAATTTTAGGGGCTCCCAAATTTGGTATGGAATTTTCGTAAAGATGATATTTTAAATCTCTTTCGACATTGTACTGATTATAACCAATATTTCGAACTTTTCACGGAAAAAAATAAAACCCAATTTGGGTCGAAAGATTCTTAGGTATGTGCCCAAATTGGGCCATGTCTTTTTTGGTTACCACTGTGTATCCATTTTGGGCACTGTTAAATACCCATTTTCAAAAAAAAAAAAAAATTAAATGGGTATTTAACAGTGCCCAAAATGGATACACAGTGGTAACCAAAACAAGCATGGCCCAATTTGGGCACATACCTAAGAATCTTTCGACCGAAATTGGGTTTTATTTTTTTCTGTGTTAGAATAGGATAAGTTTAAAAACAAAAAACATATTTATCTAAATACAATAAAATCTCTCAATAGTGTACACCGTAGCATCGCAGAATTTGTCTGTTATTCGGAGAAAGCGGACTCTTCGGAATAACAGACAAATTCCGTCGTTCTGGGGTGTCCGCTATTGAGAGGTTTTACTGTATTTCGATGAATATATTTTAAACTTATCTTGCTCTAACAATTCAAAATATTGATTATAATCAGTGCAACGTCGAAACAGATATAAAATATCAGCTTTACGAAAATTGCACACTAAATTTCAGAATCCCTAAAATCAGAGGGGCCAGGGCTACAACCCAGTTTACCCATACCCATGCTATAATCAAGTCTTGCTTCTGGAAGAAATCCAATCCTGCGTTATAGCCAAATATGTGTATGTATTCTAAAACATAGAAAGTGTTTTATTTTTTGTCATAGTATGGAAAATGTGCATCAAAAGAATTCCAGGTCCAGTGGTTTACCACCCCCCCCCCTCTTCACATACTACCGCAAAAAATTAAATACATTCATTCGATTACCTCAAATATATATGAACATATAAATACATGTTTAGATAAATCCTCTGTCTTTAACCTCATCCTTTTCTATAAGTATAAAATTTTGAATATATAATTAAACAATCTAGAGTAAATCAAAAAAAAAAAAAAAAAAAAAGAAAAAAAAAGAAAAAGAAAGAAAGAAAAAATTATCGAACCAGTAAATTTAAATCTCGAATTTTATTACAACAATGGAAACTCCTTAGTAAAAATATTTGGCCCTATCATGGACCAAAAATTAATCTTATCCACCCATGCCCCCCCTCCTCCTCCGCCCTATTTTTTCCTTTTTTTTTTTGTTTTTTACTCGGGATATTATTCAGAGTTATATATATATATATATATATATATATATATGGTTAAATTTTACTTAAAGTTTTATATATATATATATGTATATATAGATATATATTTTTTTTTCCCCAGTTCATATTGGATTAAGTAAACCCATTTTTAATCTTTGTATATTTTCAAAATAGCTCTGTGTCTTGAAATTTGATTATGTTATTGAGATTCAACACGAAAAAAATATCTAAATATAGTTTTTGTATTTTCAACAAGTTTTCATAAGGCAATATTTAAAAAATATTTTCGGCTTGCAATTGAATACAATAGGGCAATTTTGAATTTTTTAAATAGAGGTTTATTTCTCGTAAGTAAAACTGAAAATGCATGCATAAAATATTGAGAATTTCATGATAAACTTCATTCTGATACTTTTATGTTTCTTATTCATGTTCTATGTTCACCATCTGAAGCAAAAATGTTCATAACATTTCCCATACATAAATTTAATTTTGTTTACACGAAAACATCAACTTTGAAAATATAATCTGAAAAAGAATTAAATGATATGTCACCACCAAAAGTGGAAATTCATACGAAAATTATATCAATAACATCAGTAACTGGAAATCGCTAGAGATAATTTATATTTCCATGTGACCAATTTATTTTATACATCAGATAACAATCACCAGAGCTATTAATCTACTATTATAAATAAATATATTATTTAATAACATACATGACTTTTAGTTTCAAAAATTCTTTTGCCTTAAATAAACATTTTAACTGGACTATTTGTTATTTCTTTATTTTTCATGTAAATGCATATAAACTAAAAAAAAAGCAGCTTTATGTGCAAAATACAAGTAAATAAATCTGTAGAAATAAAGAAGTAAGTATATAAAATTCTAGCTTTTACTATTTTTCATTTTAAATTTGTAGTCAGTTTTTTACTAAAGATAATGAAGAAATAAATATTAAAATTTAGTTATTAATATCTCAAGTTTTGCAAAACCGAAAGCTAAGTTTTTGAGCAATAAATCAAAGTAAATAATGATATATTTATTTACTTATTTTAAAGCAAATTAAATTACTAAAAAAAATTGTGCAAAAATTAACTTTAAGAAAAGAAAGTTTTAAAAACTTATTTTATTAATAATAATCACAAAGTCACAATATATATATTTTTAACTGTCATTTTTGTAGATTAGAGGATATATGTATGATATGCAATACAATTAAAATTTCAATCAAAATAATGCTATTATGTGGAACTTAATATATTTTAAAGATATATTATTATTATTATTATTTATGTTTGCCATTTCAGATTCGGCAAAAATCAGTTTTGTCCCTCGGAAGACAAAAAATATATCTAAAAAGATATTTTTCCCAGAAAATTGTTCATCTATAATTATAAAATATAAAAATTAGGTCACAACAATTCTTTGTTCATTTTAGAATTTTTTTCAATATTAAATATTGAGTGAATTACATAGCGAACTAACAATTAAAAAGTTCTAAACACAGCAATTCTTCTTCATCAAAAAAATTCACAATTTTTCGTTTTTTTTCTTTTTCTCAAAATAGCTATTTTAAATTAAGCACTTTTCTTAATATAATATTACTGCCCTTTTTACAGTAAGATTAACAGCGTACAATCACATAAGAAAAAAAAAATCAGTTTTTTTGTTTGTTTGGGGAGGGGGGCTATGGGGTGCACAAAAATATAATACGAGCAATATTGGCTAATTTGTGTATGGATACATGAGCAATAAAATCAATATTACGATTTAATCAGTAATAAGATTCGTTACAATAAAAAACCTTTTATAAAGCAGGGACCTAGAGAAGTATTAAACAAAATTCTTTAGTTTTAAAATGATAAGAATTTAGTTCAAAAACACAAATAAATACACAAATCTTTTAAAATTAAAAAAAAATTTATTACACATACAAATATTATAAATACACATTATTCTTTTAAAAATAATTTAAATAATAAATAAATGATGTTACATAAATAATAATATTGAAGTAAAAATTTCATTTGAAAATGAAAATTATATTATCGTAAATAATCTCACAAGAGGATCCTTACCTGATAAAGCAGTAATAAAATCCACAATCTTTTATTCATTTTGGATAATACACAAATAACCGGAAGTGCACAAATTAGTGCCCATTTAAAAAAATATTCATAAGATACACTAACGTTGATGTAATATTATTTTTTGAAATCTTCTAATGATTATCAAAATATTAAAAAATATATCGATCAAAATCTTGTTAATAATATTATAATATCATATTCATATGATCCATGTTATTCACGAAATTAATTTCACATATATCAGGAGGAAGCACTCCATATTTCACAAAGCTCGATGAAGTAGATTCGCCAGAAGAAAAAAAAAATCCACAATCATTACATATTCATATGATCCGTATTATTCACGCAATTAATTTCACATATATCAGGAGCAAGCACGCCATATTTCACAAAGCCTGATCACAAACCTGAAGTAGATTCGCCATTAGAGAAAAATGAAGAAGAAACATAAATCCACAAAAATGTAATAATCGTATCTTGCACCTTTTGAAATCACGATATGTTCATTAAACAAATTGTTTAAGAAACATTTAAAATCGAAAACAACATTAGCCCGCCAACGGTTTCAGCCATCTGCGGACAAACACACGTGTCTCTAGCAAAGAAATAGATGTGTAAGCATTTCTACTGATGAATTACGCATCACGCAAATAGCAACTCGTTAAAATTTTTATCAGCTTCGAAACCTTTTTATTTCCTTTCTTTAGAACTTTTTGTGAAGCATTACATTTACCAATTATCTGATTATTATTATTAGAATTGTTATACGTTCACTTATAAAAGTTTGGAACCCCGGTTCTGTTTAAAATATCAGCTAAAAAATATTATTTTAAAAATATGATATTAAATTGTTTTAAAAAATGATAAAACTCATTATTCCCCACTAAATTTATAATAATTAAACACCAAGATAATAAGAGACTGAGATTTTTTTTCGTTATGGGAGGGTGACTCTGTCCATCTGATTCCACCATAGTAGTCATTTATTTTTTATTTATAAGTTTATTTTTTTCCCTGTTATTATCTGAAATGAAAGCTATGGGGGAATGAAACTTTCTAACGAAAAAAAGAATAAACTATTTCAATTCTACGATATGTAGAAAAAAACTGATAGAAACTAATTTTTGAATATTTGATGTGTTTCTTAATTGTTAAATTTTTGTATTGTCTTTTTTATATCGGTATGCTTAAAAATTGTTCTGCCACAAGATTCTTAGTTTGTTTCATATTTATATTCTGCATTTAAAAAAGTTGACTAGACTGTGAACCACAGGCACAGCTGTTCCAAAATAATGCCCCTCCCTACGTTTCCCCTCCCTACGTTTCTTTCTGCCGACTCTCATATCTCTTAGTATTTTAAGCTATATATCTCGGTATTTTCAAAGATTTTGGAAGAAGGGAGGCAACCCTTCACTGCACTCATTCTGCGTACACCCACGAGTGTGTAAGTAATTTTTGGAGAATTTTATGTTTTGTGGAAAGTGAATTCTTTAACTGCTTAATACTCCGAAAATAACCAAGTAAGCGAACTTGTACAATTTAAACACACGTTCTATGCTCTAATCAAGTTACTCCTTTTAATATAAAGTAATACAAAATTAGTGGATGGGAAAGTATTTTAAACACCTTTCATCTGTTTGAAAAGTCTCTGATGGTGCTGGCATACATAAAGATACAATTGTATCACAGTCATTACGCTTATGTTACAATTATATTACATTCAGACATTTAAATGCCTACATTTCTAAATGTCTTAATTTCAGACATATCATCATTTTTCAGACATGTTTCTCAGTTCGTTTATACCATGATCATATTAAGACACTTAAGTGTCTTAAATTCAGACATCTGTGATGTCTGAAATTTTACATTCAGACACTTAAGTGTCTGAATTGCTTTTTAGACACATATCTGTCTGAATTTAAGACGCTTCTATTTGCAGTGCACACAACAACAAATGGGGTAGCCTCTTTCGAAAGGTTTTTGAAGCAGCTTCATCTGACATGGTACTACCCCCACATTTCGTTAAAACATGGTTTTTGATTAAATATTGCTATTAATTAAAAATTAAATCGGCATTGTTTTTATAAATGAAATGCAAGATTTTTCCTCAAATTAGTGTTGCCACAAAAATAAAATAACCGCATTATATAGTGCTAAACAATGATTAAAAAAAATAAATAGTAGTACAAAAAAGATAAAACATCAATTCTCCACACAGGTTTATTTTATATTTATGGTTAAAAAGCAAAATTGATATTGAAATGCTTAAAAGAAAAAAAAAGACACCATCGATCGGTCGAAGCAGTGGTATTTCACGTGTATAATAAAAAGTATGCTTTGTTATATTAAATTTTATTTTAAGTGCATTCAATTTTTTTCATGTTTTCCAAGAAGCGGATGATATCTTGTGAATTGGCGAAGTTATGAATTTTTTTTCTTAAACTCCTATCCCCCCCCCCCCCTTTGAGGCCATTTTTAATGATATCAAAAATCTGTCATACATAAATTTTCGGTCCTTTTCCTAGAAGTAATAATAACTTTAAACGGATTTGATACGCATCATAATTAAGAAGTTATGGGTTTTTCTGTTTTCACAACACCCCCCCCCCCACACACACACACACATTTCGATTTTGCCCAATAACGAACTTGACCGAGATTTTATGTCCCTTGATTATATGCATCAGTTTGGAAGAGATTTGTGCAGAATTATTGAAGTTATTGTGTCCATAAAAAAATTATATAGCTATACAGACAGATAGATAGATAGATAAAGTTTTGAACTGGCGGGTGGTTTGGGGTTCTAGGGGTCATGATCGGTGTAGATCTGCAAAAATTTTCAGAAATTCCAACATAGGGGAGAATGTAATAGGTAGTATTTCTTACGAAATCTACCTAAAAAGAAAAAGAAAAAATGATAATTTCGTTTTTCTCAATAAATAAATATGGACAAAATTATATAATGCCAGGCTTTCACTCTTCAACGGAGTGAAATATTTCACTCTTGTCAAAGGAGTGAGACAGTCACTCTCGACAACGGAGTGACATATTTCACTCCTTTCTAGGGAGTGGAAAATTCCACTCTTTAAGGAGTGTATTTTTATAAAATTCACTCCAAAAAGAGTGAAAATGTCTCTCACTCTTCCAAAGAGTCAACTTCTCACTCCTCCCAAATTTAGAGTGTTTATAAATTTACATAAAAATTTTCCAAGTATTTCAGACACAAAATTAAAAGGGGGAATTCTTATCGGTCCACAGATACGTAAAGTGATGCAAGATAAGGACTTTGAATAACTTTTATCTACTGATGAAAAAAATTCTTGGGATTCCTATAAAACGGTCGCCTATGGATTCTTAGGAAAATCATAAAGATGAAAATTATGAACAAATATTGCTGTTTTATTAAAAAACTATCATGCAATCAGGGCCCGCTTAAGACATAGATATAGGGGAAGTCCGACGTCACAGAGGGGGCTACCCCCTTTACTCTACCAATTATGCTTCAACAATTTGAAATTTTACCATCAAAATTTTGTGTAAACAACACTTTGAATATTAAACTAGTTATAAAAAATATTTTATTACATACATAATTATACATAACAAATTAATTTTGTAAATGAATTTGCAAATATGGAACAGGTGCGAATATTTAAACTTCAAAATATATTTTATGCTTTACAAATTGCAGGATTTGCCAGTGCTAAGAACAGTGCAGCAGGGAAAACAAATATTTGACGTAAATTTATTCTTAGATGCAACACAATTTTGCTTCTATTTTATAAACAGAAATTTGATATCACTGAATGCTAATTTCTTTCTTTTTTTATTTAAATAACCTATTCTCCATATTTTATATCATTTCTCCATTCTTTATGAATATAAACAAAATATAATTATACAGATTAAATGTTCTTTTATTTTTAGCACGTTTGAAATTAAAATGTAAAAATTTGAGAAATGAAAATAAGTTGCATTTAATCACTATTTTTATACCATTTATTATATCAATATAAAAAAATAGAGTAAAAATGTGTCGGTAATAGTCTGAGGGAAAATTTAGTAGCTATAATTAAGAAAAAAAATACCTATTTTACACTGACTTAAAATTTTCCCCCTAAGAATTAGTTTTGAAAAATAAATTTGGGGGCCCCCTTTGTATTTCAGTGAGTAAGCTCGGGCTTCACGGGCCTATTCGGTAAACAGGCCCTGTATACAATGGGTGTGAACATGTCTATGAAAATCATTTTCTCCATTCACACCTGGATTTTTTTCCTGAAAACTTGGGCGCCGTGAGTGACGAGCAGGGCGAGCGTTTTCACCAAGACCGTAAACATTTTGAAGACAGACAGAAAGGTTTTGGGGACGGAAGTATGTTAGGGAACTACTGCTGGTCTATTTTAAGAGAAACGGATCAAGAAAATTATAAAAAGAAGAAGAAAATAAATCCTTTCTAATTTTTTCTTTTTATATTTCATGTTATCATTATTATTTTTTAAGTATTTAATAAATATTTTTAAAACTAGACGTGACAGATTTTTTACAATAATTTTCCCGTACTCAGTGCACTAGAAGCTATGAAAAAATACACATTTCGGCGAAAGTATATAAACCGTGTAAACCAGTGATAATTAATTCGTTTACAGGGGCACTCAAGCGAATTCCGTTACATTATGTTCCATGGGAGGAAAAATCGTTTGCAATATATTTTAATGATGTTACACTATTTCGAATATATTGGAATTTATATACATCACTGAAGTACACTACAAGATGCTTACTATAGAATAGGGTGTGCAAAGCATTTATCGTTCATTTACAGGGACACACACACACACACAAAAAAAATCGGTTACAGTAATGTCTATGTGCAATAATTGCTGGAAGTGCGCTTTTAAATTATGGTATGCGTTTTTAAAGTTAACTAATTTTTTGCATATTACTTGGTGCGCATGAAGTTTGTAGATCATGTACAGGGCTGCACAAAAGAATTCGAGCATATAGCTGCTTATTGACGGAAATTGCTAGAGGGGAATTTTCAACCGTGTTATGCGTTTCTTAACTGAACTAAATTTTTGCATACTATGTAGTATATATGCAAATATGTAGATCATATACAGGACTGCACAAAAAAAATCGGCTATTTTTCTGACTGTAGATGGTAAAGGCTGAAATTGTGTTTTCAACTGTGTTATGTGTTTTAAAAATTGCTTAGTTACACATCTTCTTTCATCTTATTAAAATGTGAAGTTTTATATAAGTATACTTCATTAGTTTCTAAGAGGTTCTAAATAAAACAGTAAAGAAGTTTTTTATACAAACTGTCTACAAGTTTCGACGGTGAAGTTTTTTTTTTTACAGTATTCTGAATATATTGGAAAGTGTTTCATAATGTATGCTTGACGGAAGATTTTTCTTTTGTTTTTATTGAAACATATTGGTATTCATTCATGTAGGTCGATATAAACAAAAAAAATATTTTCTTTCAATCTGTTACTTTTGTCGAAAAGTTTATAAAATATATGAAGTTATTTCACACATTACCTAATACAAAAATTGAATATTTATCTGAAATCTACAAAATAATTTCAAAATTTAAACAAGTTGGAAATTTGACGTTAAACGTGACAAATGAGGTGCGTTCGTTTCGTGCTGTAACTAGTTTTACAATGTAAAAAAATCATCGTTATTATTTCAGTGAAATATATTATATCGTCTGCTATGAACGAAATGAGGATGCATTTCTTTTTCTTATTACATATGTCATGCTTACAGATGTGAAATTTCTTTTTCAAAACCAAACAGCCTTGTAAAATTCACCATGGATATCTTGCATTGTGAATGATTACCTCCATGGTTTAATATTTCTATGACTCACGATGAATGAATCTTTTGTTTATTTACTTTAATGGATGGAGATATTCGGTCAGAATCTATACATTTTTGAACGTAACTCGTCTCTCAAGCAAACAATTTTTTTGAACAATCTTTCTAAAAATGTAACTTTTACGCAATTTTATTCGAAAAAATAATTTTGAATAAAAATGTCGCTTGACATATGGAGAAAGATGTGGTTAGCCCGTATTTGTTTTCCTCAGTCAAATGACTTGCGTTTTTACTATATAGATTATGCATGATAGGATTTAATAGAATGAAGAAAACTTTTATTAATAACCTTTTAAGTTTTGATTCGATTTTCATAAAATTTGAAATTACTTCTGCAGCGATTATATATATTAACATTGAAACCCTTCGGTTGAGTAGTTTTTGCGCTGATATATGCGGACGGACGGACCCGACGATCGCTACGGGTGCTACGTATTTATATAATTACGAACGCACCTAAAAATATTAAATATTGGACGCTAAATGAAATCACGGTTTCTTGTTTATTTATTTGCTTATTTACATTTGATAATTTTTAATGTGTTCTTTTATGTTCACTTATTTTAGATTTTGCAACTTCGAATCAAATAGAAAATTGATAAAATTTTGTATTTCTGCTTTTTTGGAAACTGACTACTGAGTTCAAATATGTTATGAAATTAGGATGTTGATACATTGGTTGATGTACCGCTATTGAAAATTGGGTCTAATTCTAAAATGTACATGATTACATAAGACAAAATAAACCGCATGGAATTATAGATGTTTTTCTCCAAATTAAAATGATATTTCCACCCTCACCCCTGTTTTTCTTGTATTAACCCTCTGAGCGTCTGAGGGCTTTTCTGCATTTTCATAAAACTGTCCATAAAACTAATATTAATTTAAATTTTCTTTGTCTGTTTGTTTCTAAAATACACTTCAAATCTCTTTATTTTACATATATCTTAAAATACAATTCGGCTAAAAATATTTTTGTCTGCAGCCGATTTAAATTGTTTTTGAGAAACGGAAAAATACGGGCAAAACGCTCAGAGGGTTTTAGAACTGAAATCACAACGCCCGTTCTTTTTAACACTTTCTCCACAACATAGTGGAAAAGTGTTTAAGAATTCGGTTTGTCTGTCTGTCTTTCCGTGCTCTAACTCGAGTAAATATACTCGAATTGTCATGCAATTGATATATGTTATTGATATTTACCATGGCATGTTCGGTATTGAAAATGAAATGTGTAGCACTTATAATTGCTTTATAGGGACACTCAAAAGGCTACATTACGGTCTATAAGGGAAAAATAATTTGCGCTTTATTTTAATGATGTTGCACTATTGCACTATTTGAAACATATTCAAATTGATATATATCACTGAGGTGCATTGCAAGAGATATAGAATTGCACCATATAGAATATGGTGTGCATAATATTTATAGTTCTTTTACAGAGACCATTCAAAATAATTCCGTTTCTTTATGGTCTATGGGGAAAAATAGTTTGAGATTTATTTTAATGTTTCTTTATTTCAGATAAATTGATAAATATTATTGAAATATGTATATTACTGAGATGCATTACAATAGGCTTACTATATTCACAGCCTAAGAGGTGCTGCTCAGACGAGGAGACCAAGTCTGTAGAGCACATGTGTCCCTCCCGGTGCCTTTATTAAGGTTTTTAAAAAAATACAGTTTCAGCTGGAGCTGAGCCCGCCGGAAAACGCGATAGGGAGAAAATTGTGTGCATAGCATTCATCGTTCATTTACATTTTACAGCAGGCATGTCAAACCGTGGCCCGCCGACAGCTTATCTGTGGCCCGCGAAGTTTTTGCCATTTTACCTGTGTTTAATTTAGTGTTAGAACACGCACGCTAACATACACTTTGCACGAACACGTATCAACCATGGTTTTAAAGATGGCAAACACTGTAAAAATATGTATAGTATTACCAGTTTGGTGCGCTTTATTTTTATTGAGAATACTACCGCTATTTTTTAATAGTAATATTTGTCTCTCAACCAATAAAGGGGATATTTCTCTTCAGAATGTGGTAGAATTCTGAATTAATAAAATCCCGCTCATCTGGCAACAGATGATAGAGCAGTAGATAGACTGATATAACTCATTTTTCAATTTCAGCACAAAAAAATTGTGCATACAAAGACAACCAATCGAAACGTAGCAAAGCGTGGGATCTTGAGTATGAAAATTTAAAAATTCGTAAAATTTTAAAGTATTTCACTTATAATTTCTATCTGAACTATTTGCAGAAACTAATACTTTATTTTACTACTCCATTCTATTTTACATAACTTTACAAAATAATATGCTGTATTTATTAAATACTCAGAAATGTATTTTAAAATTAAGAATATTTACTAATTAAGAACATTTAAATTAAAAAAAAAATTAAATATAAAATTAAATAGCTTTAAATGAGTCGCTTTGAAAGTGACACAAATTATCACTATTGTGCTTGACACAAAAACCCCCGAATACAACATCCAGGTTCTTCACTTGGGTTTTAGTCGAACATATGGTTTTTTGATTTAAGATATTTAATTATTTTTATGAGTTAAGTTAGTAATTGCCTATGATCTTTCTGGAATCCTGCATGATCTTTCTTTCCTTCCTTTCATTTTTTATTGATATACACTTTATTGACATACTCTCATACAAACCAGGATTTATATATATAAAAAATCATGTTAAAGCTCTTTCTTTAACTTTATGAATAAAAATGATAAACTAAAGATAAACATTCAGATTTTTTTAAAGGTGATCTTTATTACATTAAATGACCCGCGAGTCGAAATCATTCACTACAAAATCGAAGAAATGAAGTCTAGAGCAGTTAAAGAAATTTGAAAATGCTATAAGCATAAATGCCATTCTTAGACAGTTTATGTATAGTGGATAGATTTATAAAATCCGGATATGTGCTTAAAAACTTATACTGCTTATAAACTTATATTATATTCATACACATATGCTTAATCACCATCAATCTAGAAAATATCTTCGAAATATGGGTAGTGAAGATAAACAGATCTACCTTCTTTTACAGATATTTGACTATGCTTTCCATCATAAAGTTTTAACTGTTAATTTCGAACTGCTAAATAAGGTTAGAATTGTCATTTTAAATCGACAAATCATGAATAACAGACCATCAATAGACAAAGTATTTGGGTTTTCATTTGAAATTATAAAGCATCAGAGTAAACTTCAACTTCAAGGCAAATTTCATTATGTTATTTTGTTATTTGTTAGTATTAGCGTTTTAAAATACAACCTGCGGCCAGAAAGTTCGGTGAATGAATTTTTATTTCAAATACAGTATTGTACAGCATCAAATACAATTTACTGTCCTTCAAAATAATCTCCATGGATGGTAATGCACTGTTGGGAACGAGTATATAAGTCCTGGAAAATCCTGTAAAACAGTTCTTTCGGAATGGCTTTGAGCTCGGCCGTCACGTTGCGTTGAATGCCGGCGATGTCCGTAAATCTCTTTCCCTTCAGGACTGACTTCAATCTGGGGAAGAGGAGGAGGTCTGCAGGTGTCAGATCAGGTGAATAAAGGGGATGATCAAGTGTCACAACTCCATTCGCGGCCAGGAACTGCCGTACAACCAAGGCGGTCATTTTTATTCTCTGATCCATTTTGTTTACCGCGACAATCCACAATAAACCTTTCTCGCTCGGCGTTAAACATAACAGGGACTAAACGCATTTGGAACCTTGCCAAACGTTCAAACAGATATTGACCTTCACCATGCGCGGCGCTTTGATATTCTACTAGTACAGCAGCGACCTCTACAGGCTCCTTCACCGAACTTTCTGGCCACAGGTTGTATAATTTATTACTTTGATAAAACAATTTTCAAAAAAACAAAGTATTTCATTTTAAATGTTGCCAAGCATCATTACAAAATTCGTCGGAGTGAAAAGTTTTAGAATATACTAAAAATATCTTAAAAATGAATTCAAAAGAAGATTTTTGAATTTCAATAAATATAAAAATCCGTTTAATCGATTTACTTCACTCTAATCATTGATGTTGAAATTAATCTTCAGAATTTATTACTGCAGTTAATCAAAACTCAGTGCGATTCAATATTAGAGCGAAAATATTACGAATATGGGATTTCCAAATTTCGGTAGTGCACTTTTATACGACATCTTTGTGTAGTTGCCTACCTTTTGTTACTTTTCAAGTCCAATAAACATACTTTGAATCAGAAAATATATTTAATAAATGAAATGAAATAAGTAGCGCATAGGTACGAGACACGTTTTATTATATAAAGTTTATTTTCCAAAATATGTTTATTTTTATTTTTTACTTAAAAAAAAACGTGAAAGATTGACAGCTAGGACTTTGCTAGATCAAAATTAACGGTACAATCAATTTTTCATGTACACTCACAGCATGTACAATCAATTTTTAAAATAAACACAATTTAGAAAATTCAGTTACGTTTTACAGATTTGGTTGATGAAAAGTAATAAACTATGTATAACAATAACTTTGGAACTTTGAGTGAATATTTCTTTACATATAGGTGAGTGTTGTACATACAAATTTTATTCTATGCAATGTTAAAAATATTATCTACTTTTTTTATATGTCCAGCAGCTTTGTATATAATGATTAATCTGGCCCGTCGAAGTAAACGAGTTTGGCATGCCTGTTTTACAGGAACACACAAAAGTATTCGGTTAAAGTATTGTCTGTTAATAATAATTTCTAGAAGTGTGTTTTCAGTTGCGATACGCGTTTTTAAATTTAACTATTTTTTTTTTTTGCCTATTACTTGGTGTGTATAAATTCTGTAGATCATATACAGCGCAACACAAAACATCTCGAGAACATTTGCGTTTATTGACGAAAATTGCTGAAGGGGAATTTTCAACTGTTGCCTTATGCGTTTTTTACCTGAATGAAATTTTAGCTTAATATGTGGTATGTACAAAAGTCTTTAGATAATAGGCAGGGCTGTACAAAAGATTTCGGATGCATTTCAATTGGTTGGCGAAATTTTCTAACTAAACTAAATTTTAGTATTCTATGTAGTGTACATAGAAATCTATAGATCATATACAGAGCTGCACGAAAGTATTCCGATATTTTTCCGAATATCGTTGGTAATTCCTGAAATTGGATTTTTTAAATGAGTTGAATATTTTCCAAATTGTTTACTTAGACATCAGACATTAAACCTTATTAAACGTTTAAAATTTATTTTTCTATTAATTAAAATTTACCCGCTTTTATCCTTGTTGATCTCTCCATTATACTTAAGAATAGAAATATAAACAGAATAAAAAATATTTTACAAGGAACCAAATAAATAAAAATTATAAAAGCGTTTTTTATTTATATTTTCAACATTAAATTGTAAAATGTATGTAAAAAAAACCGAAAAACTTTAAATTTATTTTCCTGTTAGTTAAAATTCACACATTTTTCACTGGTGTATTTTATACATTTATCAACAACAACAAAAACTGGAAAAACTTTAAATTTATTTTCCTGTTAATTGAAATTCATCAACTTTTAGTTTTTGTATTTTCCACATTTATGAGCAGCGAAAAAAAGAAAAGAAAAAAAGAATTCAAGTATCCATGGAATATTTCCTCTAAGGACTGGAAATCTTAAAAATTTTGGGGTTATTCACCATTTTCAAAACACTGTCGCGCATTTGAATTTTAATCATTGACAGACAATAATTTGTAAATAAAAATTATCGTCTATCACAATTATCGACTATTAATTAAAATTCATCAATTTTTTGCTATGTGATTTTCACATTTATGACCAGAGAAAAATAAATTTTAAAAAAAACGAAGAAGAAAATATCAGTCGAATATTTCCTCCAAGAGCCGGAAGTCATAAAAATGTTTGGGTTCTGATTCACCTTTTTAAAACACTATCGTGCATAAGTTTTAATCCTTGGCAGACGATGATAGTTTTTCCTGGTTCATTTTCGAGAGATATCTGTGTTGCAGGAAAAGAGAAGATCAAGAGTTGAGTCACACTTTCATTCTACGTCACAGAAGCGGGAAATTTTACGATAATTAGAGCGAAGCCCACCAGACGTCGCTTCCTTAGCGAGTGGCTACAAAATTTGAGCTGCCACTAGTTCAAGCACAGTTATCGTTTACGAATCGGTCGAATTAAATCTCTTTCTTTTTGCCTTTGGATTTAAAACACTTTTCATTTCAACATGTCTCTCGATGAAGTATGTATATTTTTCAAACAATCAATTCCTAATTTTTAACAAATCAAATAAAAGTTTTAAAAGTATTAAGTAAAGATTTAAAATAAATTAAGAAATTAAATTAATTTAAATAAAGAAATTAAATTAATTTTTTAGTGTAACTATAACAACAGGATTTTAGCCAATCTTTTGGCGATATTTAATATAGAATTCTATTATAAGTATTTTCCATTTTTTTTTAAATATAATTTTTAAATTTTTAACGCAGTTAATAATTAATTTTTGAAAAAATTGAAGTTGAGGTTTAAATATATAATTGTTTTAATTTAACAAATTGTTTTTATCGTATTTATTTCTAAGATCCAAACATAAAAAAACTCATTTAGTGATATAAATAGTGGTTTTCAGATAAACTCTAAAAAAAATTTCATGAAAATCTAAACTAATTACAATCAAACGTAAAAAACTATAGTGATGTATGTATTTTCTAAATAAAATAAGACAAAAAATATTTTACCTTTAAAATTGGTTCTTTTAAGTTTTGTACTTATTTGTTCTCTGTATATATAAATATTTTTTTCCCTATACATTTTTTTAAGGAAAATTTTCTGAATGTAAATATTTATAGATGTTGGCATAAATATAATAGTGCTATAAATTTTTTCACTCAGTTGAAATAAAGATCTAATTGACTTAGTTGTCAAAAAAAAAAACCTAATTTATTTTAATTAAAGTAAAATTTCTTTAAAAAGTGTAAAAACCATCGTAGAAAATCTATAACAGTAGAAAATTGTGCATGTGTTACACAATTATAACATTATGCCAACGTTGATAAAATCATAGGATTAAATTCGAAAATTTTCAGTAAAATGCTAATAAATCTGAGTTTGTTATCTCCTTGTAAATATTTTAATTGTCAGTGTTTCCGCAACTTGTTATTTGATATTAATATTTAATATGAAAAGCTAATAAATGCACTATAAAATAAATAAATGAAAAGCGTAAATTTGATTTTAAAAAAAACTGTAAACTAGAACGACAGTAAAATCTGTTTATTTTTTTATTTTACAAAAGAAAAAAAAAAGAGCTGTTCTGTTTATGATTTTTTTTTTTTTTTTTTTTTTTTTTTAATGAAAAATAAATTATTGATTTTCGTTCCTGTTCATACTTTATGTGTATAAGATAAAGTGTAAAAATCATTCGGCCAAATTTTAGGCCGAATATTGGACGGCCGAATACCATTTTTTTTTCCATGAAAGAAAATAACTTTTGATTATATATATATATATATATATATATATATATATATATTTAAACCCAAATGGATGTTTTATTATTTTTGTGTTAAATTGTTTAATTGTTTGATGTATTTCTTGAAATATTTCAAACACCTTGAAAAATACGTTTATTTGAGTATCATTATATGCACTTATGTAGAACTTAAACAACTTAATACTAAAATATAAACTTGTAAGCAAAATAAAAATGAGTTAGTGTTCAGAGATATATATTTTTAGTAATGTATCGAAATATAATATTGCAATATTTTGCATATTAAATACATTTTTAAATGTTTCTTAAAAAATGCTGAACATTGCAAATAAATGTTTTTGACACATTTATAAAGCCCTTTTTATACATGCATGAAATTATCAATGAATATTCAAGTGTTTTGGAATCGAACAGTTTTTTTTTTATAAGAGTATTTACATCTTGAGTAATAATCTATCATTCTCTAATGAAGCAATTTCTCAGACGTTGTGTCTCTAAGGTCCGTTTAAATCTCCAATTTGGACACCATTTTCTAAAAGATCCTTAGGATTTAAAGGAAATAGAGAAATTCTATATGATTTTTTAGTATCCGAATAACTGTACATTTTGTGCAATTAAGAATGAAAATGACTTCATGCATGTGTCAGAAAGTAGTCAGTTTGGATTAAAGGGGGGGGAATTCATAAAACGAAAAAAAAAATTTATCCTGAATTTATTCGGCGAGATATCTAACAATATTCGGTGAAATATCAGTAATATTCCGCCAACTAGCCTTTAGTATTCGGCCAACCGAATATTCAGCATTAGAGCCGAATACCGAATATTCGTGCCATCCCTAGTAATTAGCTCTATTCTGTTATATCATTCATTCTAATAATTATTAGTTTTCCGAAACTGTAAAGCTTGGCATAACGTATGGTATAACGCTTGGTATAAAACTTGGTATCTCTTCTGTCGTGAGAACTGCTGAGACCATTGAGCTACTGGGAGATTCAACTTATCTTCTGTATGTTCTACCGTCCTTAAATTTGTTCTAATTACAACTTATGATTTCTGTACATTCCCTATTCTTGCGCAAAAGCTGTATATGATATCTTCTTAAGCGGACATTAGCCTTTCAAAAACACGAAATTCGACTAAAAAATCGATTTTTTTTTTTTAATTTGGAGAATTGTAAAATTAGATGCTCTAATTTATCTGATACAAAAATAATTTTTCAATTCTGACTCTTTTCGCAGATATATAGACTTTTAGATTTGTAAAAAAAAAATTATATATTTATACATTTTTTTTTTTTTTTTTTTTTTTTTTTTTTTAAATTTAAAATGCTGTTTTCTCAAAATGAAAATTTCGCACGTTTCTAAATTTGAAACTTTTATACGCATTTTTAACTATCAGATTCTTTTGAAATTTATATTGTACACTCTATACAGTAATAAATACATGTTTGCGTAAAAAGTTGCATTTCGGGGTTATTTTAGTGTCGAAATTGATGTGCCTATGGAAATATATATTAACTACTTTTTTTAGAAAAATCAAAGCATAATTATAGAAAATATATTTTTTCTGCTTATATACATTCAGCGAACTTTTACAATTCATATAAATAATATATAAATAATATATAAAAAGTGTCTCATAAATAAATACTGCCATATTTTATGCAAAAGAAATGCGCATGGGGCATTTAAAATAAGACAATTATTCGCTATTTTAAAAATTAAAAAATCGTATAATTTTAAAACTTTCTCTTATTTTAACACAAAATTTTGAATATAACTATTTGAGCTTCCCTTAATAAGACTGCCAATTTTCAAATGATTCTATTGAAAATTGAAGGATTTGATTTTTAATGTCCACCACGAAACCACTTGCAGCCCAGGGCCCAGTTGTTACAGTTCTCCTTTCCGATTGTTCTTTTCCACAGCCTTGAGCTGAGTAAAAATCTCTTTAAACATGATGTGATAAATGAGTTTTTAGGTAGATTTCATAAGAAATGCTGCCTATTACATACTCCCCTATGTTGGAATTTCTGAAAAATTTTTGCAGATCTACGCCGATCATGACTCCCAGAACCCGAAACCACCCCAAGTTCAAAACTTTATCTATCTATCTATGTCACTTTTTTATGCACACGATAACTTCAATAATTCTGCACAAATCTCTTCCAAACTGATACATAAAATCAAGGGGCATAAAATCTTGGTTAAGTTTGTTAATGGGCAAAATCGAATCAAAGGGAGGGGAATGGGGGGGGGGGGCTTTTTGTGAAAAAAAAACCCATAATAATGATACGTATCGAATCGGTTTAAAGTTATTATTACTTCTAGGAAAAGGACCAAAAAATTATGTAGGACAGATTTTTGATATCATTAAAAATAGCCTCAAGGGGGGGGGGGGGGTTGAGGTTTAAGAAGAAAAAAATTCATAACTTTGTCCATTCACAAGATATTAAATCCGCTTAAATTTATTATGAATCCTCTTAATATTATCTACAACTTTTATATTGACAAGTTTTTTATAATCCTATATATGTATAATGTATATATTTTTGCCCTTTTACAGCCAAAAAAAAAAAAAAGAAAAGATACCAAAAAAATCCCTGCTGGCTCCGCCTACAGACACAGGTAGATTTCAAAGTGGGCTGTTCCAACTGCCGCATCATGGCAAAACAGTCATTTCTTTTGCAATTCCCAATAAACAGGCGCCCCATGGTCTCCCTCTTTGAAATCTAGCTGTGCCTGTAGGCCGAGCCGTCAGGAATTTTTATTTTATTTTTAAATGGTCCATGACACAGAAATCTTGAAAAAAAAAATCACGTTATTATTTTACTTTTCAAAATAATTTAGTTTTTGGAATAAATGACGCAAATCGCATGTAAATATGATAGTTAAATCAAAAGGTACAGTGCTATTTAAGTTGCAATGTTTTTGGTTTACAAGCCTTCTTCCAGGATTTATTTATAGCAGATTGATTTTTTTTTTTCATGTTTTGTCATATTTAAAGGGACGGTAGACTTTGAAGGGAACAAAAATACGATTTGTGTGTGTGCTAAAATATAATGTTAAAATTAAAATATATATATATCAATATATTGCCATACATTTCGCATAAAGTGTATTTTCATACATTTCATAAAGGTAAGTTAAGGAAAATAGCATATCTTAATGTATTTCAAACGCATTTTTTTTTTTTCAAAGCAATTTTTCCGCAGTCAACTTTTTAAGCGTCAGTTTTTAAAGTTTAAAAAATACCAAATTTTAAAGTTAAAAAATATTTAAAAGTTAAAGTCCAGAGATACTCAAAATTCAGTTATAAGGAACGTTGTACCTACTAAGACAAAAACCAGCCTAAAATAGATTTTTTTTTTTTTGGAGAGGGGTGTGAGGAGGGGTTCCATGTCATTTATTGTTAACAAATAGCGTGTCTATTAGAAAATTGAGTTCTTCTAACTAGAAGCTTTTTTTACAGGTGAAAATAAAAGTGCGAAAAGTTGCAGGTGAAATATTTATTCTACATCTTCATAAATATAGAGATAGAATATCTTGAGGGACAGATACATATAACGTATACGTCCGGATAGTTAAAATAAACTAAAAACAAGTGTCATTTAACTCAATTAAATAGAAAAAAATAATCTTCAACAACTAGATAATTCCGTGAAACAGTGCGCAGTATTTTTGCAATTCCTAGTGTTTTTCCCAATTATTTCCCCAGGCATATTAATGAAGTCTTATTTTATTATTATTGTTATCACGACCGACATTGGGAATTTTCAACCATGACGGAAAAATGTTACGATTTTAACTGACGAATGTTAAATGATGCATTTGATTTCACCATTGGGTAATTCTGAAATTTTAATAGGTAATCATTGTGCACTTTTTGTAAGATAAGAACATTATTATACGGAGATTGTTGGATTGGCAGAACAATTTATTCGAAATAAATTAGGCGAACATAATAGTAAAATATTTTTCCTTGCTAAGCTAAAGGAATATTTTACCGAATTCACTAGTTACAAAGGCCTCATAATATTTGATTCATAGAACATGTGAAAAGTTATCTGCTTCGACTGATTGTACGTTGTTAGATACTTATTGAAATTAAATAGAATTTCGTAAGATTTTCAAGGGTGAGTTCAGCTTTTAACACCATTCCCCCACCAATATATATATATATATATATAAATTAATATAGTATATGGGTGATTAAAAATATGTCGTTAACAAATAATCATGGCATTTTTACTTTAGTATTTGGATGTACAATCTATTCTCCTGTATAATTTGATGTATAATTCTTATTTTTGGTAGATATTTTTTTAACAGTAAAAATTATGTAAAAGAGATGGGTTGATATGACTTATTTTCGGCTTCCGGCTGTACCAATTTTCTTTTCGAAGATTGTTTTCGTTGTTTTGATAAAATTTAGGATTTATATCTACTGGTTCTATGATTGATTTATGTCTGAAGATTGTTTAACTATGTTTTCCATATCTGAAACATTGCTTATTTGGCAAATTTTGATATATTTTTTAAAAATCAAATTGATTTTTTTAATAAAATAATTCAAAGCACCAGCCTGATTTTTAGATATTTTTTTCTACTTTATTATTTCAGTATTAACATATACAAAAACTTCGATGGTTTTATGAGCGTTCTTATCGGAAAATATCAAATTGATTAAAATAAGTTCGAAATTCGCCAAAATTAAAATTTGCTAAATATAACCTATGTTTTAAGATCATGTATAACATATTTAAATATTCTTCAGACAAAAATCAGTAATAGCAACTTTGCATCCTAAATTTTATCAAAACCCTCAAAACATGTTACAAAAAAAAAAAAAATTCCCGTCGAGGGATTACAAATGTGTCTTATCATCTCCCCATCTCCTTTATAGTGCAATCTCCCACCAATATATGCTTCAAAAATGATGTAGAACCTGTACAACTACTTTTTCAGCAATAAGAGCTTCAGCGTGCGGAAAAAACGATTTACGTCAGCTCGTAGCAACATTCTATCCCAGCGGTTCCCAAACTTTATTGTTACACGACACACTTTAAAGTTTCAAATTTTTCGCAACCTACCTAAGATGTAGGTTAGAGTTCTGAATCGGGTCGGGCAACCCGATTTCACCCGCACTCGACTCGACCTGCGGTTCGGTCCGGGTCGGGTTGACACTAATTTTTTTTCGTGGTGGGTCGGGTTGGCTCTATTTTTCAAAAGAATGTCTTAAACACTGAATATTTTACAAAAAAAAAAAAAAAAAAAAAGAAAAGAAAAAAGAAAAAGAAAAGAAGAGAGAAAAGAAAAGAAAAGAAAAACTATACATTTGAATATTAATGAGTGTATATGTGTTCATTTTTATACAAAAAAGATAACATTTATATTAGATATATAATTATACATATTTTTTTTATGATTGTATTAAAATATGGATTTATTTTTTTCACTTCGGATTCGGTTCAGGTTCAAGTGTATTATGTTCAGGGTCGGGTTTCGGATTGACAATTTTTTTTATTTTTTATTTATTTTTATTATTATTATTATTATTATTATTATTTTGTCGGATTCCGTTGGTGTTTCGGGTTGACCTTAAGCAGAAATTTTGGGTTCGGAGGACTCTAATGTAAGTATATTAGATCCTTTTGTATAATCTATCTTTACAGAAAAAGTTGAACTTTTGCACAAAGTATACAAACGGGAGTAGTAATAGATAATATGTGAAAGTGGAGCTATCTAACCTTTTTCTACGTAAATAAAAGTATGTTTATTAATGAATGTGTAAAAAAAATAAATTTTTAAAGTCAGTTGGATCTATTGCATTATTTTGCACAAGCAACAAAGTCTATATCAAAAATTACTTTTTTTTAAGTTTCTACTCAAAGTTTAATAAAACGCTGACTTTTCACGAAGTTATTTGTCTACATTATTTTTACGATATTTTACTTTAAAAAGTTGTAACATATTATTTTTATTACATTATAGCCACAGATAAAACTAATTATGTATTTTTGAAGATCTGGTCAATCGTTCCGCAACCTATAATTTGGGAAAAGCTATCCTACCCCATTCCTTCTACCATTTATCCTCTTTATTTTCCGATGGTACTTAAAGTATCAGTAAAATACTTGTTATAAAATTCATTTTTAGGGGGTCTCAGGAGTCTTACTTTTTCACTGAAGATGCAATTCAGCACCATGTCACATTAAATTTTGCTTCTGATGCCCCGTATAAAACACAAATGCATAACATTTTTACTACTAACAGCTTAATACCTGTTCTGTGTAACATAATTATTACAATATTCTACAATTCATATTTACTTTTTGTTTGATATTTAATTTATATATATATATATATATATATATATATATATATATAAAAGAGTTAAAATTGTTTTTGGACTTGCATATATGCAGGTTTTTGCATTCCATCCACGCGCGCAACATTTCTTAAAAACTGATAAAGCAATTTGTATGACACTTGGCCGATAAGTTATTTTGATGCAAGGAATAACGTATGTCTCAAATTTAGTATTACAATTGTATTGGTTATTAAAAAAAAATCAAAAGTTTATAATTTTTAAACGCCATTATCAATATTATTTGGGACTCTAGAACGAATAATTTTGATAGAGTCTTGCGCTCAATAGGTGCAAGTAAAAAAAAAAAAAAAAAAAAAAAAAAAAAAAAAAAAAAAAAAAACAATTATTTTTATCAAAATTCAACATTAAAAGAAAAGTAAAATATCAGTCGTAGACTATTGAAATAATTATGCTACATAGAAAATATATTAAGCTGTCAGTGGTAAAAAATTTTATGCATTTGTGTTTTATAGACAAATCCGAAATAAAATTAAATGTGACAAAGAGCTAAATTGCACCTCAAGTGAAAAAATAAGACTCGTGAAATCGCCTTCACATCGATTAGCAGAAATATATTCTAGGGTGAGTTATATATACTTTTTTTATAGTGGAGGGATATACGCTGTAGGCAGTATAGCTATATTATAGGTATATGCTATATAATTTTCTAACAGTGCTTCAAAAACGAAAAGAATTTTACAAAAATAAAAAAAAACGAAACCAGGAAAAGAAAAGTGACAGTTGCAGGACGGTACCCTGAATTACGCCTCCATGTGTAACAAGGAAATTGCACAACAATAGTACATTTTCTTCAGAGTTTTTCCTTATACGTGCCAAAAATCGAAGAAAAAAAACCGATTTCATTTTTATTTATTGCTTCCTTTTCCACAATTTCGAAAGCGGAAAAAGTCAGCCTTAATCGCACAACAAAGCGAAATTTTTCCTTTGAGAGTCATTTAAAGTCAACCTCTGGTAACATCATTGTTTCTCTTCCTTTTGTCCAATTTTCGACCCAGGTCAATTACTGGGTTCGTTGACTTAATGCACCTCTTCTTTAAATTAAAGCTTAATCCACCTTTGTTTATGTGTTACATTTTGTTCCTGTGGAAACAGAAAACCGATTATTCGTTGAAGTGATTGGAACGATTCTGAATCGAAAAAAATTCGAGCGAAAATTTCCGTGGGTTACATCTGAATAAAAAACTCATCTCTAACAATGAGCGAAAGAAATCTAAAAGAGCTATTGATTAGAAATATGGGTTATCTTTAACTTTGTAATTATTACATTTTGTTGTTACAGAAAATTGAGTATTCGTTGGACCGATTTAGAACGATTTTGATTTGAAAAAATTTCCGTGAGTTCCATCTGGGAAAATGGCTGATCTCTAACAAGAAGATAAATAATTCTAAAAGGATTGTTGATTACAAATCTATTTATTAGAAATGTATTACAACAGAAATGTAGTTTTGCAATAGGTTCTTCTACATTGTGGAATGTATGTAGCAATAGAACACAAAAGTTCTAACATAGAAAGCATTTTTACTTTTTTACAACGAAAGACAACAGATTTGACTTGCTGCATCTTCCTTTAAATTAAGGCTTGTTTTAATCCACCTTAGTTCGTGTGTGGCAATTTGTTTTGATAGAATCAGAAGAGAAATTATTCGTTTAACTGATTTGGAACGATTTTGATTCTGAAAAAAATCGATCGAAAATTTCCGGGAAAAAAAGTTATCTCTAACAATGAGCGAAATAAATATAAAAAGATTGTTGATTATAAATATGGATTTATCTTTAATTTTGTAACTATTACATTCCCTTCTTACAGAAACAGATTATTTTTTTAACTGATTTAGAACGATTTTGATTCGGAAAAAATTCGAGCTAAAAAATTCCATGGTTCCATCTGAGAAAATGGCTGATCTCTAACAAAGAGCGAAATAATTCAAAGAGGATTGTTGTTTAGAAATATATTTATTAGAAATGTATTACAATAGAAATGTAATTTTGCTATAGGTTCTTCTACATTATGGAATGTATGTAGCAATAGAACACAAAAGACCTAACATAGAAATAATTCCTTTTTAGAACGAAAAACAACAGATTTGACTTGCTGCATCTTTCTTTAAATTAAGGCTTGTTTTAATACACTTTAGTTTGTGTGTGGCAATTTGTTTTTATCGAATCAGAAGATAAATAATTCGTTGAGCTGATTTGGAACAATTTTGATTAGAAAGAAATTCGAGCGAAAATTTCCAGGAAAAAAAAGTTATTTCTAATAATGGGCGAAATAAATTTAAAAGGGCTGTTGATTAGAAATATGGGTTTATCTTTCACTTTGTAAACTACACAGTTTCCAACCTCCCGATTTTTTGAATACCAGTAAAATCTTACAAAACTTTTCGCTTTATTAAATTGCAGAAATTGTACGATTAAATAAAACAAATATTTTTACATAAAAATATTGGTATGAAAAAATTCGGGAGGTTGGCAACTTATGTAACTATTATATTCCGTTCTTACAGAAAGAAAATATTTGTTAAATCGATTTAGAAAGGATTGTTGATTAGAAATGTATTATAATAGAAATGTAGTTTTGTGGTATTTCTTCTATACATTGTGTAATATATGTAAGTAATAGGACACAAAAAATGTAACGTAAATGGATTTTTTTTCCTTTTTACAACGAAAGACAAAATATTTGACTTACTGCATCTTTCTTTAAATTAAGGCTTGTATTAATCCACCTTTGTTTGTGGGGAGCAATTTGTACATTCAGTATTCATTGTTATTATATTCCTTAATGAAAGATATATCCTCAATAATATAACCTAAAGTAAAAATATAATCAAAATTACAAAAATATAATCAAAATTATAAAAATATAAGTAAATTTATAAAACTTAGACCGTAGAAAATGTTTTTTTTTTTTTTTTGGACATATTTAGGCAAATCGGCGACAAAATAAATCTCTAACAATGTAATTCACGAAAATCGATTCACATTTGGCATGTAAAATATAAGTTTTGATTTTTATCAATGTAACAATCGCAATGATTGTGCCTTTTACATAATAGTGTCGTGCTGGCAGCCACCTGTGGTTGTGGACCGTATTCTTGTGGTCTGCTATAATAAAAAATCAAACGTTCCGGTACTGTAAATTTACGAATGCAATTCTGCTGAAATACCTAAAACTGAATGTTTCGAAACATGTAAGTTTTAAAAAGTATTTAAAATGTGTAAACTAGACACTACCAACCGTAGAACATAATTAAATTTCGAGATGAGGATATTAGTTAACCTTTTGATTACGGGCTAGGACTAACTCTATTTTTTTATTCAATCGTACCACAATTTACAAAAAAAACTAATTTCTTTGAAAATTTTCTAGTATAAGTGTATGGCGCAGAGATTATTTTTTCAAAAAGTAGTACGCATAGAATAATAATAATAAAAAAAAGTCCATCGGGACATATATGTCCGACCCGTAGTAAAAGTGTTAATAGTAAACTTCTTATAGTCCTATTTTGAACTTTATGTATATAAATCAATATCACGACACAAAAATTTAAAATTTTAATTAGAATATACACAGCGGTTAACTATCGATAATGGGAAAGGGAAAACTCTCTAACAAAGAAGAAGATTATGATGGGAAAGAATAACAGCTACTGTAAAATTGATTTTTTTTAAATCCAGAAATACTTCTTGTACATTGTGTACACCCATAAAAAGATTTTATTATCAAAAACCTATTCTACAATTCTACTTATTTTTAATGAGCTATTAAAATCAGTTATAAAATGCACCGATGCTATACTAATGTGAGAGTCTCTTTCAGAAAGTCGATGAACATAAAATTGCAGAGCTCATAATTTTTTTATTTCACACTGAGGCAAATTGATCGAAGAACAAGAATTCTGTATGTAAAAGGCGAAACTATGCGGCTTCCTTGCGTTTATAGAATTATGTCAAAAACATATTTGTGACAAAAATTTTACTTTTTTTCTGACGTTAAAAAAAAATCTCTAGTAGTTGGTGCTGCTTCACTTTGTCATTGTTAATGTTCTTTTAGGCTTTTTTTCCATACGAATAAGGATTCTCTTTTTAAATAATAAGAATTACATGTTATGGAAGGTGGGGTAGGAGTGAGGATAATGATTTTAGAGTTGATACTTAGGTCAAGCAGGACTGAAAAAAGTTAGGTATCACTGATCTAAAAAAATATATTGATTAGAAATATGTGTTTATCTGTAGTCTTGTACTAAATTCATGCACATTGTGGAATATAGTAACAACAGAACACAAAAACAAACCAGTCACATTGGCGCATTTTTCCTTTATGGAAACATAAGAGAGATTCTGGGCAAAATACGATTACATACACTGATACTCCAAAACTGTTTTTTCTCTGTTAACTTTTTTTTATCATAACAAATACTTTTCATTTCAGAGGGCCATCTCTATTTAACATTCGTTGTTTCATTAATTTGATAATGGTCATTCTCTGGAATTCAGTATCTTATATCTTCTACCTAAAATAATTAAAATATATTGATTTCATTAATAATGATTAATTTGCCCTATAAATGTTTTATTGATTATCGATAATCCCTTATTGTTCAATCTTTAACAAACCCGTCCCCTAACTCTTGAATTGCTACGACACTAGCAGAATCAGCCTCAAAAACAAAGAAACGAGGGGAAAATCTAAGAACCGTTAGACATCTAGAAGATAATTAAGCTTTACCCCTTTAGCTCCATGATTAGAACAATTTTCCCTAGAGAAGAAACTTGGCGTTCGATTCTCGCCTGGGGCAGAAACGTTACATGCCAAAATTAGCAGTCAAATAAAATTTAAATAGAGAAATCACTTTCTGTATTTTTGTATTTTGTTGCAACGTTTCAGGGGAGTAACAGTTTATATGGTAGCGTTAGTAAAAAAATTATGAGTTTTCAGTGATAAAAACTAACGTACCATTCTACCTAACCGAAAGAAAAAATCATAAAATAGCGCGTAACAAATGCATCAAATTTCAAGGACACTAAAGCACAATGGGAAGAAAAATAGTAATAATAACAATAATCTTTTTTCCACTGGGTACCTGCCTACATTAGAATGGAATGCTTTGAAAGGCCTATAGGAACATTGGCCTCAATCACGCTAAATTTCCCGCCATCCTGTTTCCTGTTGGATGTGAAGATCTTCCAAGTGTGTTGTGTATGTCCTACACCACATGTAAAAAGAAAAAAAAAAGTAAATTACAATCTTAAGAGATGTTTCTTTATCTCCTTTACTCACGCAATTACCCAGTCACGCAAGATGAATCCCACAAGTGCAAGTCGATCAGGTTTGGGGCATTTAGTCTGTGAATGTTTGGATCAAATTTAGTAGTTAAACGGCATTTTGGCCATTTTTTTTAACTATATCTGGATTCTTCAGGTTAAGTTGGATATGGTTAGGTTGAAGTTAGAAAATGGCGTAATAAGAAACTGTCTTTATGCGACAAGTCAGTTTAAACTACCCGTTGACTATAATTTATAATCTTAGGTGTTAAAATCTTAACGAAACTGAGTTAGATTTTAACACTTCACATAAAATTAAGTATATATTTTAGCAATATATTGAAAACTGAAAAAAAAGAGATACAGATTTTTAAAAAAGTACGCAGAAAAAAAAAAGATAAAAATATTAATTTCACAAGGAGATATTTTAAGAATACGAATGCATCACACCCCCATAGATTTAACATTAGCGAGGGGAATTTGAAATCTCACACGCTAGTCACACGAAGAAACGCTCAAGCTAATGTTAAGTCTATGGGAATGTTCTTGCGGGATTTCTCGCTCGCATTTTAATATTTTTAAATTATTTTTTTACATAGGATAGCTGAGGTCAATCTCTAATGTTGTTAGTTTTTACTTTTTTGATTTTGGTTACAGTCTTTTTATAAGCGGACATTTTCAATTTTGGAACCGGTTGGAACCGATTCTGAAAGTGAAAGTACCCTTATATAAAAAAACTGGAACCAAAATCGAAAAAGTAAAAACTAACAACGTTAGAGATCGACCTCAGCTATCCTATGCAAAAAAAAAATCATTTAAAAATATTAAAATGCGAGCGAGAAACCGCGCAAGAACCTTCCCATAGATTTAACATTAGCTTGCGCGTTTTTTCGCGTGACTGATGTAGGCTCTTAAGCTGAATTTCGATGATAGTTTTAAACTGTATCTGGTTTCTTCGAGTTACGTTGGATAAGGTTGGGTTGATGTTAAAAAACGACGTGATAAGAGCTGTTATTAACCACCGAGTTAATTGATAATCTATCCTGCAGCGGTTGCCAACCTGGGATACGTAGTACTCTAGTTGGGGGTACGTGAAAATGACATTGGCAATGGCGGTAAACGTAAAAAAATGTTGAAAGGAGAACAGATAAACAAAACTGTTAACTTTCTTTTACGGTGAAAGACTTGTGTAAAAGTAAAATATAGGCTATTCACATAAAATGAGAAAAATGCCAAAACTCAGTAATTGTTTGATTATTCGTTGCCATTATATCCGCCAACTTCTAATAATACCTTGCATGTAACACCCCCTTCCCCCTTTCCTTTAAATATTCTTTTTGTTCCAGTAATTCTCGAAATATGTAGATAAAACAGGAATCTTATCGGGACTTCATTCAACCCATTTGAAAGCTGGTCATCATTTGAGTTTTTAACAGGGCAAACATTAGTATAAGCTAATTAATATATATCAGTGGTTGTAGCTTCGTTCCTTCTTTGTGAGTGCTTAATTTGAAATCTTTAGCTAATATTTATTGTTTTGGAGGACTTTATATTGATATTGTATTGTGGTTCAAAATGGATAAGTGATTGAAAATGGGAATTCTAAAGGGAACTGGATCTAACATTGGTAATTAGCATAAGAACATTACTAATGAACGAAAACAAAAATATTTGAGACCAGTTTATGTGAGAAGGGATACGCATAAATGAAGAGTCTAATCAAGGGGCACGTGAAAGAAAAAAGATTGGGAACCGCTGCGTGTAAGAGCATGACTCGGAAAAGATTTGATAAAACATGGAAAACAGCGTGATAAGAACTACGATTATTAGTCGAATAAACCTAACACATTTTTCATAATAGCATAAATGGGGGAAAAAAATCTCAAACATTTGCAAAACTCGTAATTTACGTTCACGAGAGCACGTTGAAAATTGAATTCTGAGTTCCCCTATTTATATTATTCTTGATTGTATGTAAAATAAGCAGTAATACGCTACCGCGCAAACGCGGCAGCGTATTACTGCTTATTTTACTGTTTATCACTGTTAATTTTACGGTATAATACTGTCAGCTGGGGTGCTAGTATTATACTGTAAAATCAACACTTTTTTTTTTCAGTGTATCTGGGGTAGCTAACTATTGTAATTGTAGCTATATTGTAATTGCTGTTAGTAACTATATTGTAATTTCTATTAGTAACTATATTGTAATTGCTAACTATTAACACATTCAGTCGGTTCTACCGTATAGGTTCCTCGCATGAAGGTGAAGGTAAACCTTAAAGATGATTTTTTTTTCTGTACATATAGTTAATTTAATATAAGTTTTGAGTAAATACAAGGACTGTTACACTATTTAACAATGAAGCGTACATCTTTATTGCTCATATATTGTTTATTCGTTCAATTATTTGTGATAGTTTATGTTTGTGGATGCCAGTAGTTGCATATTATATTTTTGGTTCCTTGTACAGAAATTCAATGCTGCCGCCAGTTCCGTCAAGGACATGAAGAGCCGCCCCGAGGACTCCGAACTCCTGGAGTTGTACGCTCTCTACAAACAGGCCACAGTTGGCGACTGTAGCACAGGTAAGACTAGTAAACCAGTATTTTTCACATTATAAGCTTATAAGTAGTAGCATAAAAAATACTTATAAAGGTATCAAATTGTTTCCTCCATATATGCACATAGTGGAAGTAAGAGTTTTTAGGTAGATTTCGTAAGAAATAGGGTAGATGTGCCAGTAATGGACCCCCTTCCAGTAATGGGCCACTTTCAAAGTTTTTGATTTATAAAAAAATAACCAATAAAAATTTAGCCTTTTATATATTTTTTCATAATTCCTCCTTGCTTGTTTTATAATCTGGGTTATTGTTGACAATCTTAATCAAACCAATCAGGAAGCAGAAAATAATGTTTCACAGTTCCACAGATTTTCTGTGAAAATCTTAATGAACATGCTAAGAGCTGGCTTCACTTAAACAACTGATATCTTTTTTATTTTCTTGAAAAAATTGCATGTTTTTGTTTAGACAATAATAGAAAACTTTGAATTTTACATACTAATGGCAATTTACAAAATTTCATTTATTTTTCAGGTTTTAGGACCATGGCCCATTACTGGAATGCTTAATTAATCAATTTCCAGTAATGGACACCCCATGTTGACATTACTGAAAAAGCAATTTCAGTAATGTTCATAGTGCATATATTTTTGTTATTTAACTGAAAAGCTAAGTAGTCAAATTTTAATTTTTTAATTTTACTTACCAGACTGTAATAATACATTTTTTTTATTAATTTCATGTAATTAATAATTTTTTTTAGATTGCTATCAAATTATTTTTTTGTAAACCGTACCTTGCATATTTTATAATGTGGCAATTAACACCCATCAGCAACAACACCCATGTGGCAACTAACACCCACAGGAAGCAGACAATAATCTTTAAGGGCATGGGAAAATGAGGGGCTCATGGGGTTCACACTTTCCCCATTTAAAAAAAGACAAATTTTTAAGTCATAACGAGTGCTTAAAAATTTATTTTCTGTCTTAAATGTTTCATTATTCAGCTCTGACAAAAAAACTACATACATAAAAAATCCCTATAATATTAAATTTATAGTAGCAATGAAAGTAGTAAATCTGCAGATCAGGGGGCTCAAATGTCAGTTCTGATATTTTATTTTGAAATAATTTTATTTAGTATTTAAAAAACATTCAACCTACACTTTCATTTATTTGATATATTTTATACAAATTGCTAAAAGTAATATATAAAGCAGTTTTAGGAAGTTTAACTGTTAAGAATAAAAAGAAATATGATTCCATGCACTGGTACTTCAAGACACTTAAAAAAAAAATCTTTTTCTTTTGTTAAACTAACCCTTCTAAACCCCCTCCCCCCCCCCCCCCCCCTCAATGACTTAATAATTTGATAGATATAATTCTTTGAAAGTTAGTATTTTAAACCTTCTATCTAAAATAATTAAAATATTGATCTTGTGATAGTGACAATAATTAATTTAAACAGTGAATTATTCTCATAAATATTTTATTAATTATTGATATCCTAATTGTTAAATTTATTTTAAAATGACTATTCTATTTCATTAATATGCTTTCATGAAATTCTGGTTTTAAATACAATCATAAAATCAATTACCTATTATTTTTTGTGGGGTGTCCATTACTGGGTGGCCCATTACTGGAAGAGAGGTGGCCCATTACTGGAATTTAGGGTGTTTTGATTTATTTCTGTTATTTACAATTAAATTTTGATCCACATTGGGAAATGTGACTATGAGCATGATTAAATATTGTTGATAGATTAATATAATATTAAAAAAAGTGGACTATAATAATTATAACTATTAATTAAAAAATAATTTTTAAAGAAATTCCTTAAGGGTGTCCATTACTGGCACATCTACCCTACTACCTATTACATTCTTCCCTAAGTTGGAATTTCTGAAAACTTTTTGCAGATCTACACCGATCATGACTCCTAGAAGCCAAAACCACCCCCAGTTCAAAACTTTATCTATCTATCTATCTATCTATATCACTTTTTTATGGACACGATAACTTCCATAATTCTGCACAAATCTCTTCCAAACTGATACATAAAATCAAGGAGCATAAAGTCTTGGTCAAGTTCGTTAATGGACAAAATAGAACCACGGTGGGGGGGGGGGGGCTTTGTGAAAGAAAAAAAGCCCATAACTTCTTAATTGTGATACATATCGAATCCGTTTAAAGTTATTATTACTTCTAGAAAAATGAACAAAAATTTATGTATAACAGATTTTTTATTTCATTAAAAATGCTCCCCAAAGGGGCAAAAAATAGGGGTTTAGGCAGAAAAAAATTCATAACTTCGTCATTTCAAATGCTATCAAATCCGCTTAAATTTATTATAAATATTCTTAATATTATTTATAACTTTTATATTGACAAGCTTTTTATAGGACCAACTCTTACAGCAAAATAAATAAATAATCCCTGCTGGCGTCGCCTACAGACACAGGTATATTTCGAAGTGAGCGGTCCCAATTGCCTCATCATACCAAATAGGTCTTTCTTCTGCAATTCCAACAAACAAGCGCCCCACGGTCTGCGTCTTCGAAATCTACCTGTGCCTGTATGCCGAGCGCCAGGAATTTTTTTAGTTCATGATGTCGCTAAGTAACCATTGACGTTACATAAAACTTCTGTTGTCCAGCCAGCCTCAATTTCACCCTACACAGTGAGGCAAATGTGAATCAACTAAAATTAAATCTTTAATAAGTAATTTTAGTTTTCTGCAACCATGACGTTTATATGAGTTGCAATTTCCCAACTGGGCGAAAAAAATGTCCCGGCCGGGATTTCGAATCAGGGATCTCTTGAGGCTAAAGCTTCCAATGCTCTACCAATTGAGACATACACATTTGTAAGTTCGGATTTCTGCTAATGAAATAATTTTACAAAGTATAAGTGCAAAAAGAAGTTTCCACGATATTTCTTTGATTTTTTGTTTATGTTATTAACTAATGAAAATACTTATTTGCAGTTTTTATTATGTTTATAGTTGTTAATTATGATTTTATCAATTAAAGTATAAAAATGTATCTTTTATATCATCTAGTCTAGTTAGAAGTTTAATCGTTTTGGAAACTCACAATTCTTCCTAGGCATTCAATAGTGTCTTCATTAATGCATTAAAAAAAAATTCCTAAAAATCAGATTTAAATAAAAGAAATTTTATTTTATTATTATTATTTTTATTTATGTTTTATTTTTTTAAGAAAATTAATATATATTTTTTTTAGATTCTATAAAAATTTACAAGGAATTTTTTTAATAATAGTTAGCTGACGTAGAAACCAGATGTGTGCATTTGCATTGCATGAGATCTTTAATTTTTTGGGGTGAAAATAGAAATATAATTTAATTCTGCATTTAGAAAAGATTTATTATATTAATTCTATTACATTTCTTATTCTAAGCAATAAATAATGTTTACAATGTAAATGAACTGAGTATTACAAAAATTACATTTCGCAAGTTACGTGATTTTGATGCAATTGTAGTAGAATGCCTTTATAAGAAAATGGCGACGAATGAGCTATAAAATTCAATTGGTCGAGAGGATTTTGGATAAAAATTTGGAGGTTTACCATTATTGCCAAGCTAATGTTTGTTTACTTGTCTAACTCGTCAAAGCGAATTCGTCCAGGCGAATCTCGTCAATTTTTGTAGAGTGTCTGTCACACTCTATTTATTTACATTTTAAAAAAATTCGGAAAATATTATTTCATAAGGATCAATAATATTAAAATCTTTCAACTTTTTTTATAATAATTTTAGTAGCTGTGGAAGTAAATTGTATGAATGTTTTTTACATAATACTTTTTTAAAGAGAGTGTAAACTAAAATCACTAAATCGATTTATTCTAACAAAACAAAAACTAGTCGTTGGGGTTTACCGTAATACTTACCCATCATGGATATGAATAATTTAATAGGCTTTGTTACACTATTACATCCTAAGTACATACCAAATTTCAAGTCTATATCTCAATTTGTTCGGTAGATAGAGGGTTTATAATCGTGGCTTGGTGACGTCATAAACTTTAAATGCTCTATTACTGAATTGCGTAAAAGAAACATCCTTATAACTCCAAATTGATAATCCTATTAACTAAGAGTTTACTGCGTCGGATTAAGCGTCTCATTTCCAATTAAAATATATCTCTGAATTGAAATTTGAATGAAATTCCAGTGAAGTGAAAAATCGAAGAGTGTGGAAATATGACTATACATATCTCGCTATCTCGGCAACTCATTATCCGATCGACTTCATTCTTTATGAAAAATTTATGTTTTCTATTGTATTTTATATTCACTCCTTAAAATAAACAATTTCGAAAAAAAATATATACCTTTTATCAGAACGAATATTTCGAGACTCCGAAAAAGATAGTTCCGTATAATCGAGGTTACTGAAATTCAATAGGCTTCTTCTCATTATTACATACTAAGCACATACCAAATTCCAAGTCCCTATCTCAATTTGTTCGGGAGATAGAGCGTTTACAGACACACACACACACAGACAGACGGACGACAATTTTTTTTTCTAAAAATATGTTTTTCGGAATCTCCGGTGTCTGAAACGTGTAAATCCGATAATTTTTTTTTTCGATTTTTAAAGCGATTACAAGACTTACCCTATACTACATGTGATGGGTAAGTAATAAAGATATTTGTTCACCATTTCGGATAGCAGACAATATCCCATTACTTAACTTTTCCTTTCCATTTTTTGTCACAAAAATGGAGTGTTTTACTTGCCATCTTTATTAGAGAAAATTCATTAAAAGTTTAAAAAAAAAATTAATATCTCGAAAACTAATTCAGATTTTAAAGTTTTGAGAGCTTATGTGACATCCTCAGATCCATGCGGATAACTGGTGTTAATTCCATCGCGCTGCGTTTCATATCTATAAAGAGTAGCGAGTAGTTGTGTGAAAAACAGACAGCCAGATTCTAATATAATAGATACAGTAACAACATTAACTGTACATTCAAAGTTTCATCCTGCAATTTTGTTATGCAGTTACCATGGTACTACTTAATTTTGTTCATTTTTTTCAGCTGAACCCGGTGCGCTTGACCTGAAGGGCAAAGCCAAATGGAATGCATGGAATGGCAAAAAAGGTAAGGAAAAAAAAAACCTGTTCGTGTTTATAGATTATTATCTGACGAAGGGGTTCAGTGTTTTCAGATACAGAATTGTAAATATCGGGACATGAAAATAAAAAAATCGGCATGACCACTTTTTAATAGGTTCAATATAATACACAATAAGTATCACACATTTTTCTTTCATTACATTTATGTACGTTAAAAAACCACGAGGGACATAGTTTGAAGTTAGTAATTGCTTTTCTTAAAATTGCAATGCTATTCTTAATAATATTTGTACGTCAATTGACATTTACAATGAAATTTATTAAGAATAATATATCACTCTGATAGTCATTAAAATGGCAAAAACTTGAACTCTTTATTTAAATAGTGGCACGTTATCCCAATGAAACATTAAATTAAATGAAACAACAATTCTCAATAAATTTTGAACAATAAAATAGGATCTTCGTTACTGTAGTTTTATTTAATCACAAATCTTACTTACGTCGCCTTTGAAAAATAGGGTCCTAATCAATCTGTCATTAAAAATATCATCCTGATACCTAAAAAATAAATTTATCTTAAAAATTAAATGTATTCACTGATACTTCTAGGAATTTGCATTATTTTAAGAATTTAACGCAGAACAATGAATGGCGGCAGAGTTAGGGCCCGATTAAGCCTACGTGGCGCTATGGGGGCAAAGATCAAGTTGTAGGTCCTATAACGTTTTTCTAGCTTCAATTTATATTCGTTTTAAGAAGAAAAAAACAACAACCTGATTTTTAACTTTGGACGCCCGTCTCAGAGGTGCAGCCCCATTTGCTGTTGCAATAATCAGGTCCTGAGCATGGTACGTGCAATATTATAAAAGAATTTTGTACATTATAAGAAAAGTAATCTTTCGGGATTTTTGTCGTCCCACGCAGTGATTCCGTGGGACAGGTCTTGGAATCTCTAAAAATTTTGGAATATTAGGGCTCTTCTCCTTGTGCCCATCAAGCGACAATATCTAGCGCCTATTGTGTGACTTATGAAGCAGAACCTCGATAAACCGATACCCCACGGATATCAAAAAGCATGTTGGCTTAAGCAGATGTTGAGTTAGAAAAGTCGTACAGAATTTCACATACTTAAACATTTATTTCTAACTCGGTTCTTGAGTTATTTAAGGCGAAACGGAATTAAGAAAACATGCTGTAAATTGTCAGCGTATTATTACGTTACATAAGTGTTAATAGTTATATTACTTTATGAGTAAAATTAAAATTATTAAAGCATAGGCACTACTGTCATATTCTTCATAGTTCCTTATAAAACACTTTAACATTCAAAATAAAAGTGTATGATAAAAAAAAAAACCTGCCTAGCCACCACTATTTTAATACGTCAAAAAGTACTTTATTTAAAGACAAAAACTTTGCTATTAAAGTTACCAAATATTATCTTTCAGAATTTTTGGTGGGAAACGAATTTCAGTAAAAATATCGAAGACTCCGCCCACATAATTTTGGCAGTAAATCGGTTAAATAATTCGAATACAATGTAGTCTTTGTTTATTAATGCTTTTGTAACATGTATGGAGTTTAAAAGTGCAGCTTGTATAAAAATCATTTGTTAAAACATATTTGTTAAAAAATCATTTCTCACAATTATCAAGCTGCATTGATAATCTAAAGTTCGGTGCCAGGGTAAAACGTGAAATTATAAAAGAATATCCATGTCAGTATTAATTTGATTCAAAAAATAAATCAATTAATAACGGTTATTCTTTAAATTTTAAAACAGCTTTAGGCAAACATAATTGTCACTTTTTACAACTACTCAACATTACCCACATTCCTTACACTAGTTAATCTAGTATTATCGCACAACTACTTAATTTTGCTTTTCTTTCTGTCCTGGTGCATGCCATCTTAACATGAATCCGAATGCAGTAACACGATATTCGATTAAACCTTTGCATTAAAATGGCTTTTGTCACCATAGAGTCTTCAATTAATCGAAAAAGTTTACGTAGTTAGATACTGAAGTTTCCATAGAGATGCTCCATTGCGTGCTGAAACCAAACATTTTTGCGGTGAAGCCAATCTATATGGTTTGTCTGTTAAGTATAAGCTACACGTGATTGAAGAGATATTATGATTTTATTTTAATAAATTTAATAGGTTATCGATTAATTGATTTGGGGAATAAAAAATTGTGTGGTTATTGTTGTTAAGGAGACTCGGTATTTTACATTTTACGAAAAATGACAATATTAACAATTTTTAAAATTTTTTGCTTAAAATGAATTTAGACATCCGTGGTATATTCTGCCGATGTTTCGTAAGGATTCATAATTAAAAATATGCGAAAACTAGTAGGCAGATTTTATTGCATCCATTTCCCTTTAAATGATTCACAGTAGCAATCTTTAATTTGCATTTTCTCAATTTATATTTTTTTTCAATATAGCATTATGATAAAACTTCGACATATATTTTTCCAATTGACTCGATTTTTTTAAATAGATGATCCTTATAGTTATTTCATAAAATTAAGCATAGGATTTTTTTAAATATAAATAGTTTGTTTATATATATATATCAATTAAATAGTGTGCAGTAGTTTTACGTATATCATGACATTTTAATTATTTTTCTTAAACTAATTAGCCTTTTGAAAATCTACTCTTTACAATTGTAAACACTTGCAAAAAAAATGAAAATAATTGTTGCAACAGTTCAAAATTGCAAAAAAGTGCAGTTTATTTATTTATTTTTTTTTTTTAATTATCATTTTTTTTTTTTTTTTTTTTTTTACCATAAGAGTTGCATTTTTTCTTGATTAAATCTTTTTTTTTTTTTTTTTTTATAACCATTTATGTCAAAAAGAGATATTGTAAAATACTCAAACAAAAAGTTCATGAGTATCACCATACACATAAATTACAATGCTCAATACGATTATCATCATTTTAGATATTATAGTAATATAAAATTCACTGTTCGAAGCAACATTAGTTATCTAATAGAATATATATGATATAGGCAACAACTATAGACTCTTTCTACTGAGTTATGTTTGTTGAAATAAATACACCCATATATATTTACAATGAAGATATTGGGAGGCCAGGGAACTAATGAGGACCTCAGAGCATCAGCCTAATTGATTGTATTCCCTGTTTACAGTTGACTTTTTGTTTTCTCTAAAGTCTCTATATGTCACCCTTGTTTCATTTGTTGTTCCGTTTATTCTTCAATTGTTTTGGTGGCATATAATAGTGTATAGATGTTTGTCTAAGTGCTATTGCTTTGAAAAAAAAAAAAATATTTACAATGATTAGTTTTTACCAAATTACAGATTAAAATCCAATATACCGACACTATCAGTGAATATTTCAGTCGTATATAAAGAAAAAACAAAAATTGTGAATACTTGCCGCAGTTTTTATTTAAAAAAAAATAATAATAATAATAATAAAATAAAAAGCATATCTACTACATAAATTAGAATGATCAGTATTTTACAAATTGTAGATAGTTTAAAATTCAATAAACAAGTGTCAATACTAAATTTTTCAATCGAATATACTGAATATCGCCAAAAGATTGAAACGCGCTTTAATTTTTTATCTGTTGGAGATACATAGGCAATTTAGATTGAAAAAAAGTGTTAAAAAAAGGATAGGAATTAAGATTATATTGATAAAATAATCCTGCCATTAATTTTACACGTAATTTTCATACGGTCCCTGGGTTCTATAAGTTATATTTTAAAAGGTTTTCTCAATGCTTTTACAATTAAAATAGTAAAAAATTCCATTCTTCTATGACGAAAACTCACAGAGTTATGATACTTTGAATTTTATGAAATTTCTCAACATTCCGGCATTAATATCGTGTTGTTACATGTTTTTAGTAACGGAAAGCTCTTAAATTTCATAAGATTCAAACTATCACAATTCGATGATTTTTAGTCGTAAGTTTGAAAGAGCCGTAAATGTGTTTGAGTGTGATTTTTTTTTTTTTTTTTTTTTTTGTCAGAAAAGGGAGGGAATATTTTAAAATATTACTTATAACCCAGGAAGTGTATAAAAAATTTGAAAAGTGTATCTTTTAGAAAATTAATGGCAGTACTATTTCATGAACACAATCTTAAATTCTACCTTATTTTGAACAATTAAGCAATTTACATTGTCTACGTAACTTCAACAGGTTGGAAAAAAAAAAAAAATGCAACGCATTTCAATCTCTTTGGAGAGAAAATCAGAATTTTGCGAACGCTTTCTGTAGTTTTAATCTTTTATAAATAAACATATATACATAAATTAAAATACCGAGAATTTTCCGACGTATAGGTAATTTAAAACTCAATATACAAGTGCTAGTAAAATTTTGGTTTGATATGAAGCAAACACAAAAATAGTGAGTTTTGTGCAGTTTTTTCGTGCATTTCTCTGACAGTGCGTGTGGGGGGGGGGGGGGGAGAAGGGAGGCACAAAGAAATCTCCCACCACTTTTCCCGAATAGAATTTGTCTTATTATTTAAGATAGAAATTTTGAGTTTTTAAATATAGAAATCCTTATTTTTCAGAAAAAGTAGTGACGAGTTCGTTAGAGTCCACCCCCTCCCCGACGCTTCGCCTATGCTATTTATATATGTGTGTTTGTGCAGGCTTTTCTATGAAAGTATAAGTATAAAATCGCGTTATTATGTTGCATAAATAATTTTTTACAGATAACTAAGTCCCAGCTTATAATTAATACGTTTACTAAACCATCATTTCACTACCATATCTCTTTATCAAACATTCCAAGTCACGCCTCCTTTGTAATTTTTCTTTTCTTTTAGAATGAACATATATTATACCTTAGCTAATTAATTCATAATGACATTAATCTAAATAAATAAAATTTCTACTATGTTATTTTTAGCTTTCAAGCGTTGGTTTACTGTCATCTGGAAAAATTAATAGTCACTGATCAAGCCCGCGAACACGCAAATGAATCTTAAAAAAATACTGGAATTTTATGTATTTCCTTTTTTATAACTGTATCTAAAAGAGCTTTATTTTTTCTTTTTCTTTTCACAGGTATGGCACAGGATGCTGCCAAAGAGGCCTATGTGTCCTACGCTAACACTCTCATCACCAAGTACTAACTTTTTGAAAAGACAGAAAACTCATCTTCTTCTTCTAGAACGGAGATAAAACCAGAAAATTCAAAGGAAAAAAAAAAGTTAAAAAATGCTACTGAAATCTCAAAAAAAGTAAAGTACAAAAATGCTCTGGCAATCCCCCCTTACAGAGGTTTATGAAAATCCTTGTGGATTAAATTATTGCAGTTATTATCAACATTGATAATGTCTTATCTCCGTTCCACTTCATCCCTGTATAGCCTCGTTTTTCGCACGTTTTACTCTGTTCCTATGGCGTTTGTACAAAGGTTTTCATACTTATGAAATAAAAAAGATTTTTTAAGTTATTTGGATGGATCTTGTTCATTTTATTATTGCATAGCTGCCAACTGCTACGATTTTTGGTCACGACTAAATCGTATTGGTGACCAAAAATCGTATGTATTTTCTCTAGATTTCAAGCGTTGTTTTACTGGAAAAATTAACAGTACTCATCGGGACATCACAACAAAAATCACACTTCATCTTATTTAATCACAAGATATCTGGAAATAAGTAACGTGAAGATTTCTATTAGTATTTATCTGTGACAAAAAATCGTAATGTAGTTATAAACAAAGTATCTATTATACTTTTGTTTGTTGAAAAAAGATTTTTATACCAAAAATTATCATTCAGTGATACTCCAATTATGGAAGATTAAGATTTCTCACGCTGAAAAAAAAAAAAATCCTGATGCAGTAGGAAATTAAAAAATCAATGTAACCTCGTGTACCCATGGAAAACTTCCGCATATTTTTAGAAATCATGAGAATGGCCGATTAGAAAGCTTAGAAAACAACAAACTTCGTAGATTCATGGAAGCGTTTCTGAAAGAAAACTTTTTTTCCTTACTAAACTCTTTTAAAACTGTTAATATGTTACTCTGTTCTTCCCATAAATTTGAAAAAAAAAATTGTCTATTTTGGAAATTAATTGTTTTTTCAGGCTTCTGATTGGTTCTTCTCCTAAAGGTTTCAAGAGAAAATTTTCCAAGGCGAAACTTTCCAGAATCACAGGTTGCTAGTTATACTTAATTCTTGTAAACATTTATTTTATAACGGGAAACGTTTTTGCATTTTTTTACAATGCAATTGGAAATGTTGAGTTTTAGTTGAAATTATATTTTTAAAAATACAAACTAATCCACGAACAATGAATTAAAATTTTGAAAAAAAATGTGTGATTTCATTTAAGCTATACTATACTGAATGATTTTAAAAAAAATATTTTGCATGCCCCTTCATAAAATGAAAAGGAAGAGACTAACTCCCCCTTTATGGAAAGGGGACAAATTAAAATTACAAGGACACTGTAAAAGGAAATCTGCTTCCTTCATCTACAGAATTTATTGGAGAAATAGATATTAAATGGAAAAAAAATCTAAATATGGATTTCAAGTTCTGAAATTTTCAAAGCTAGGCTTAAGTTTCCCATTGGAATTTTCAGTAAATCTCAACAAAAGATAAAATGTTGCCAACTTAAAATGTAATTCTTTTATTACGGAAATTAACCATATCATAATAACAGACGATATAATCCATTTCACTGAAACTAGTTATAGTACGAACGCACTTCATTTGTCACGTTTCACGTACTTGTTCCAACTTCTTTCAGCTTGCTTTGTATGTCCGTTCGACTCAAATCTTGCAATCCAATTTTAACACACTTCCAGGGCTACAGTTGACCTAATTTTTGATAGTGTGGCGTATTTCCGGTGACAATACAATATTAAATAAATAAATTAAATAAATAAATAAAAATAATAATAAAATAAAATTTGCTTCCCTCAGGGGGCAACAACATTTGTCCAATAAGGATACGTAAATGTCCTTGATTGCTTCAGAAATCAGCTGATGTTCTTTGATTGAACCATAGCATGGTTGGTAAATACTCCCTCTTTCAGTTCTGCGCAGGGGCTGAGTGGATGTAGGTTCGATCCTCAGGAAAATGTTGATCAATTTTTTTCTTGCCCAGAAACTGCATTTAAAATTGTTCATCCATTTTATTTTTTGAAAAAAAAAAAACTGTTAAAATAATTACTTGCAATTTAATTTATTTATTTTTAAAATAGGTATTTTTTTCAATCAATTGTTTTTCGATATTTCCCCCCTTTTTGTACATTATCATAAAAGCTTGTCTTTAAAGAAATTTTTACTTATAATTTATTATTTAAAAGCTTTATAAATTATAACCTACGTGCACATAGAATGTATTAAAATAAAATGTACAATTTTTCTGCACGGAAAAAAAGTATTTTTTTTATTTTAATAATTTTTTTTTTCAGAAAGTAATGAATAAAAAAATCATATATAAAAATATTTCATGCGTTTTGTAAATGATTCAAAACTGATAATTACATGAAATATAGGCTCAGTTTCTAATAATATACAAATTTTTGTATTCTTTTTAATTTTTTCGTGTCCGCTTTTTATCTTCAATTTTAAGGACGAATTATACTGTTAGGCTTTAAAAAAATAACTATCAAACTGAAACAAGAAAAAAAAATCACGCGTTAAGCATAGATTATAAAGCACTTCCAGAAAACTGTAACAGAACTTTATCGTTTTAAAAGGTGAAAAAAGCTATCTAAATAAACAAAATAAAAAATATATAACTAAGTAGAAAACCAGATTTCAGAAATTACCATGCTTAAACAGAAAAGTAATCGAATATTTGAACATTTCTGGATATGATCTATAGTTATACACTAGCTTTAGAACACTGTGTATATACACTATATAGTGCACTATGCTAAAATTTAGCTTAGTTACAAAACACATAACACAGTTGAAAATTAATTTTCAGAAATTTCCACTAATAGACAGAAATGCACTAGAATAATTTTGTACTGCTCTGTATATTATCTACAGATTTTTATAGATGCCTCATATTAAAATAAAATTTAATTAGAAAACACATAACACAAATGAAAACGTACTTTGAGAAATTACCATCCATTAACGGCAATGTTTCCAGGTCTTTGCGTAGCCCTGTATACGAATTCATTTATATTCTACAATCATCCCTTAGCAGGGCTTGAAATGGAAAAATCCTCGAACCGGAACGCTATTTCAAATTATAGTTGGCTAAAAAAAATTTTTTAAAGTACAGACAAATTTGTTTCTAACCATACAAAAACAATTTAAACTAGAAAGAAAAATCATGAATATAGCATAGATTATGAAGCACTTTCCAACACATCCAGAAAACTGTCAAGAGACTCCACCTTTAAATAAGATGAAAGAAGATATGTAAGTAAACAGTTTAGAAAACATATAACACGGTTTAAAATCCAGTTTTAGCAATTACCTTCCATAATAAAAAATGTAAGCAAATTATTTTGTGCAGTCTTGCATATGATCTGTAGATCTGCATATATACTACATAGTATGCTAAAATTTAGCTCAGTTGAAAATTCACTGAGCAATATTAGACTTTTAGCAATATTAGACAATAGATGGAAATGCACTCGAATTCTTTCGTATAGCCCTGTATATTATCTAAGGACTTTTATATACACACCACATATTAAGCTAAAATTTAATTTGGGTAAAAAACACATAAAATAATTTAAAACACACTTCCAGCAAATACCAACCGTAAGAGGCAATATATCTTCTTTTTTGCGTAGCCCTGCATATGAATTTATTTTTATTCTACAAAATTCTATTAATATACTAAAAATAGTTCTGCAGGAAAATGTATAACGCAATTAAAAACTACGCTAAATTTACTAAAATCAAATAGTAATACTTACGAATTCCTTTGTGTAGCCCTGTTTTATGATCAACAGAGTTTATACATACCACGTACTATGCAAAAATGTAGTTAGACTTAAAAACACAAACCAAAGTTGAAAACATATTTTCCAACAATTATCACTCATAGACAGTAGTGTAACCGAATTCTTTTGTGTGTCTCAGTAAATGAACGATAAATGCAATGCACATTATACTTTGCAATAAGCAACTTATAGTGCACCTCAGTCATGAATACATAAAAACTTAATTATGTTTGAAATAATGTAACATCATAAAATACAGTGCAAACGATTTTTCCTGGTAGACCATTCTGTAACAGAATCCTTTTATGTAACCTTGTAATTGAATAATAAATGCTTTGCACCCCATATTCCACGAAAGCATGTTTTAGTGCACTTCATAAATGTATCTCAATTTCCTTATGTTTGAAATGGTGTAACATCATCAAAAAGCCCTTGAAACGATTTTTCCCTATTGAGCGTAATGTAACGAAATAATTTTGACTGTCTATGTAAACGATCTATAAATGCTACACACTTCATTTTCAATAGCGACCGTGCTATAGTAAACGTCAATAACACATACAACTTTCAGGGCAATCTGATTTATATTTACGAGAGTTAGAGCACGAAAAGACGGACAGACAAATCGGAGTCATAAAACACTTTTTAACTATGTTGGAAAGTAAGGTAAAGCCAGGAGAGATAGCGCGGTCGGAGAGATTGCGCACATAGAGGTTCGGGGAGAAGGAGTAGAGTGAGCACGCAGCGACTCCAGGTAGTTGTACAAGAGCAGTAGTGGAGTGTCTACTTGAAAGTGCACGTTGTTTGTTTTGAGCGTCTAAGATAAAGCATTGCTATTTTGTTTTGTTTTCCCTAAGTGAGTGCTTGAACTTTCATAGCTATTCATCAGAATTTCTATACAATGCAGTAGTACAAAATATTTTAAACTTAAACGATTTCTCATAAGCTACTAATCTAGACTAACAATGGAAACATCAACGGTTCGTTTTAGTAGCGCCCATGTTTAAATAAAAGGCCACGCAATCTCTCCTACCGAAATCGGAGAGTTTGCGCATCTGCTACTTAGGAGAGATGGCGCATTGTTCTCATTATTTTCCATGCTAGAAGAAATTACGCAGCTTATTGGTAAATTTGCATAAAAAAATAAAAAATGAAATTGGACTAATTTTAAGTTAAACATTCTATCAAGTAACTTAATGTTATTTTGTAATCTTATCTGGACTTGCTTTTGCTGATTCTTTAATTTTTTTTTCCTTCAATGAAATTTTTTAATCGTTTTTAAAATTATTTCCTTTTTCTGATTCTTTAATCATTAGGTTGAAATATTCACTCCTAATACAATAATATTTGTTCGCAAAAACCTTACAGCAATGTCATTTAAGTGGAATTATTATTGTTAACAATTTAATTGTAGTTATTATTAGTAACAATCTCTCCTACCCATGTGCGCAATCACACCAACATTGTAAGGACAGATTGCGCAAAATAACTTTCTTGGTTTTATTACAACTGTTCTATTAAATTGCAACATAATAACAAAATAGCAATGGAAATGCATAAAAAGCAAATGAAGTAAAAATTAATCATGGATAGTTTAGCAAAAAAATAATATTTAGATTTTTTTATTGCTATTCTTTTGAATTGTGCGCAGACTTTCCTAGCTATACCTTATAACAAATTACAACACCTTGTAATAATACACATATTTTAATTGCTAAAATGTATAAATGAAAACATTATAAACAGTAAAATAAGTATTATTAGATTTTTGACATGTTTCGGCTCCATTTGAGCCATTATCAAAACAAATAAGAATATTCCGTAATTAGACCGTGCAATTATGTAGAATATTCTTATTTGTTTTGATAATGGCTCAGATGGAGCCGAAACATGTCAGCGGTCTAATAAAACTTATTTTACTGTTTATAACGTTTTTATCTTACACCTTTTAGCACTTAAAAGAAGTATATGTTGGAAAGTGTTAATAAAATGTACATTTTACAAAAAAAAAAAAAAAAAAAGAAGAAGAATTAAGAAATCAGAATTCATCATTAATTCATGTAAATGAATGTTACTTTATATTACGGATCTCTTGTTACTTACCCATCATACGTAGTAATAGTGTAAGTCTTGTAATCGTTTTAAAAATCGAAAAAAATATTTTGACGGATTTACACGTTTCAGACACTGGAGATTCCGAAAAACATATTTTTAGGAAAAAAAAACTGCCTTCCGTCTGTGTGTCTGTAAACGCTCTATCTCCCGAACAAATTGAGACTTGAAATTTGGTATGTACTTAGTATGTAATAATAGGAAGAAGCTTATTGAATTTCAGTAACCTCGATTATCCGGCACTATTTTTTTCGGACTCTTGAAATATTCATTCTGATGAAAGGTATATAAAAATTTTCGAAATTGTTTATTTTAAGGAGTAAATATAAAATACAATAAAAAACATAATTTTTGCATAAAGAATGAAGTCGATCGGATAATGAGTTGCGAGATATTTGTAATCCTATTTTCCACACGCTTCGATTTTTCATGACATTGTATTTCATTCAAATTTCAATTCAAAGATATATTTTAATTGGAAATGAGACGCTGAATCCGACGCAGTAAACCGCTAGTTAATACGATTATCAATTTTGGAGTAATAGCGCATTTAAAGTTTATGACTTCATCCAGCTACGATTTTATTCGAATTGCAATACATTTTATAAAAAGTTTACACATGTTTTATTTTAATATTTTATATTATGCATATCCATGATGGGTAAGTATATCGGTGGCCCCCAACGACTAGTTTCTCTATTGTTATAGATAATGCTGTATTTTATTAAACCCTTTCAATAAAACTATTTAAAGTTAAAATATAATGGATTAGAAAAGCTATTTGTGCATTTCTTACAATTTATATTTTATATAGGAAATGAAAAAAGTAGTGTTAATTCAGTATTATCAAAATTTAGTATTATTTCCTCTAAATTGAAATTGTCTTAAAATATATCATTCAGTATCTCTGTCAATAGAAAATATTGCTTTATACAAAATCCTTTCATCAAATTCCTTTAAGTTACCGCATAATGAATTAGAAAACTTAAAAATAGATTTTCATTTAACAACACCGCTATTTAAGAAATCAAAATTTAGCATTATTTCACCCAAATTAAAGCCATATTCTTCTATGTTATGGCGTATCCTGTTTCTTTGATGCTTAGAAGAGGCCGCTTTTAATAAAATATTTCAAAGTTACCGCACAATGCATAAAAATAACTAAAATCTACTTTTAAACAAAAGAAAACCTCTTTTTATAATAAATGGGAATGGAACATTATTTAGCCTAAATTAAAATTATCTTATACTATATCGCTTCGCTGTTTCGAGATCGATAGAAGATGCCGCTTTGTATTAAATTTTTTTATTAAAATCTTTCAAAGTGTTCTGGTAATTAATAAAAATATCTAAATTCTACTTTTTTAACCCACTTTTAATAATAAATTGGAATTGAACATTATTTTGCCTACTTTAAAATTATCTTATACTATATCGCTTCACTGTTTCGATTTCGATAGAAGATGCCGCTTTGTATTAAATCCTTTGATTAAAATCTTTCAAAGTCAACGTTTAATAACATTAAACTAATTAAATATATTTTTTATTTTATAAAAATAGCAAAAGAAATGGAAATTTATTACTATTTTACGGAATTGTGTTAGAATAGAAATAGCTATGGCGGCCTTAAGTTTATCGGTTAGAAAATGACATCTATCCATGTATATAAAATTCGAATGTATGTCTGTGATTTTCAGACACCCATTCCTAAACACTTATTGATACCTGTGACACCTATTTCTAAATTCAGTCGCCTGTTTAAAAGTCGAGTGACGCATGGTCAAAAATGACTTTTTCTTTAGCATCTGTGACTAAAGGTAAAGCTAGGAGAGTCTGCGCACAATTCAAAAGAATAACAATAAAAAATCTAAATATTAATTTTTTGCTAAACTATCCATGAATAATTTTTATTTCATTTGTTTTTTATGCATTTCTATTGCTATTTTGTTGTTATGTTGCAATTTAATAGAACAGTTGTAATAAAACCAAGAAAGTTATTTTGCGCAATCTGTCCTTACAGGATTGGTGTGATTGCGCACAAGGGCAGGAGAGATTGTTACTAATAATATCTACAATTAAATTGTTAACAATAATAATTACACTTAAATAACATTGTTGTAAGGTTTTTGTGAACAAATATTATTGTATTAGGAGTGAATATTTTAACCTAATGATTAAAGAATCAAAAAAGGAAATAATTTTAAAAACGTTAAAAAATTTTAATTAAAGGAAACAAATTTAAAGAATCAGAAAAGCAAGTCCAGATAAGATTACAAAATAACATTAAGTTACTTGATAACACGTTTAACTTAAAATTAGTCCATTTTCAATTTTCATTTTTTAATGCAAATTTACCAATAAGCTGCGTAATCTCTCCTAGCATGGAAACTAATGGGAACAATGCGCCATCTCTTCTAAGTAGCAGATGCGCAAACTCTCCAATTTTCGTAGGAGAGATCGCGCGGCCTTTTATTTAAATATGGCCGCTACTAAAACGAACCGTTGATGTTCACATTGCTAGTCTAGATTAATAGCTTATGAGAAATCATTTAAGTTTAAAATATTTTGCACTACTGACATTGTATAGAAATTCTGATGAACATCTATGAAAATTCAAGCACTTATTTTGGGAAAACAAAACAAAATAACAATGCTTTATCTTAGAAGACGATCAAAACAATCAACGTGCACTTTCAAGTAGACACACATCTACTGCTGTTGTACAACTACCTGGAGTCGCAGCGTGCTCACTCTACTCCTTCCCCCCGAACCTCCATGTGCGCAAGCTCTCCGACTGCGCCATCTCTCCTGGCTTTACCTTATATGTCCGGACTAGAGTCCTGCATCCGATTCGGTAATCTGATTTTACTCGAACCCAACCGACTATCGGTTGAGGTCGGGTCGGATTTGGTTTAGCGCTAATTTGTTTCGTTGCGGGTTGTGTTCGGATCGGGTTAATGCTAATTTGTATCGTTGTGGGTTGAGTTCGGGTCGGGTTGACTTTAAATGTTTAGTCTGTTTCGGGTTGGATTTTGACTCTTCGGGTCGGTGTCGGGATTTTTCAAATGATAGTCCTATACACTTTTTAAATGAAAAAAAAAATCCCTGACGGCTCGGCCTGCAGACACTGGTAGATTTCGAAGACTCAGACCGTGAGGCGCCTGTTTATTGGTAATTGCAGAAAAAGGACCTTTTTGCCCTGATGCAGCAGTTGGGACCGCCCACTTCGAAATCTACCTGTGCCTGTAGGCGGAACCGGCAGGATTTTTTTTTTGGTTTATTTTTTTTCTGTAAGAGTTGGCCCTATAAAAACTTGTCAATATAAAAGTTCTAGATAATGTTAAGAAGATTTATAATACATTTAAGTGGATTTGATGTTTTGTGAATTGACGAAGTTATGAATTTTTCTCTTCAACCCTTATCTCCCCCGCCCACCTTGAGGCCATTTTTAATGATATCAAAAATCTGTCATACATAAATGTTTGGCCCTTTTCCTAGAAGTAATAATAACTTTAAACGGATTCGATATGTATCATAATTAAGAAGTTATGAGTTTTTCTCTGTTTTCACAAAAAAAAAAAAAAAAAAAAAAAAAAAAAAAAAAAAAAATTTGCCCTCCCGGTCCGATTTTGTTCATTAACGAACTTGACAGAGATTATATGCCCCTTTATTTTATGTATCAGTTTGGAAGATATTTGTGCAGATTTATGGAAGTTATCGTATCCATAAAAAAGTGATATATGAGTTTTGAACAGGGGTGGTTTTGGGTTCTAGAACTCATAATCGGCGTACATCTGCAAAAATTTTTCAGAAATTCCAGCATAGGGAAGAATGTAATAGGTATTATTTTTTTAGAAAATCTACCTAGAACTATATATTTAATATTGATAAAATGAAGGTATATGTATTCATTTTAATATAAAAAAGAACGGCAAATCATGCATCAAGCATAGATAATAAAACACTTTCCACCACGTCCAGAATACTTTAATAAAACTTCACCGTTTAATAAGTTGAAAGATGATGTCTAAGTAAACAATTTGGAAAACGCAGTGCACATTTGAAAACCGAATTTCAGAAATTACCATCAATAATCGGAAAAATATCCAAATCCTTTTGTGCAGTCCTTCTTCAGGAAACTTCCACAAATTGCTTAACAATTCTTTACCATTCTGTAGTACTCTCAGGAGGGTTAACAATTAGATGATTTTGATATTCTGGTTTTAAACTATCAGTTAGACCTTGTAATAATATAGTTTCACATAAATGCAATTTCCTACCAATTTCAATATTTTTTTCTAAAATAAGTTTCTAAGTTACCTAAACTATTCAATTTTAAAGCTGAAAATTCAGAAAATTTCGGGATATTTACACTAATAAAATTCTCTGTTAAGATATCAGCGATCGGTTCGTATTTAGTGCAATTAAAGCATTCGTTAATGTAAATCTTAAGAGCTTCTCCCTTTAAGTTTTGAGAAATATTTTTAAACTTCCAATCCTCATCTTTCTTTTCTTTTTCACAAGCATCAACGAAATATTTTAACCACGCTTATCTCGATTCCTAAATCTAGATCAAACGCTATAAATTTTGGTTCTGCCATGATATTTAATCTAACAAAAGAATTAACTCTATCTTCTTTTAAATATCCGGATCTTAAAAACATTAAAATTTAAACTATATATATATAACTACGTTTATGTGCCGGAAAACAGCGAATAATTTCTCTTATCCGGATAGCAACAAGCGAAGTGTAAACTAACTCTGTGTCTCTGGTAAGGTCTAATTTCAGCCTGCTTCCATCTTCGTTATATCAAAACATTAAAATTAAAAATATCGGATGTGTGGTCTGTTATATTTACTGCTTTCTTCAAATTTTATTCAGTTTTTTTTTTCATTATTTATTTATTTTTCTTAGAGTAGACTAAAGTAGGCAGTCCAAGTACACACGTTATTTGTGTTTGAAGATACTTTAGTCAGTCCCGGTCATCATCTTATCAGCATCCACTGATACATGTAGTGGGATGATTGCATAAACCAAATTATTTTTAATGATAAATTTAAATACTATAAAAGTTTCCTAAAACACTGCAATGTTGCATGCACCAGTCTTGCAAGGCTATTAAATCCTATGTCAAAAATTCAACTATTCACCAGGAACTGTAACAATATGTTTTAATAATTGCACGAACCGGAACGATATTTACTACAATTTCACAAACCGGAATATCGCTCCGGTTTGCTAAATATAGTTCAGTATACTAAATATAGTTCACCTGGAAAATGCGTAACTCAATTAAAAAACACAATTAAGCAATTCATGCTCATACGCAGTGCTACTTAGCAAATTATTTTGTGTAGCCATTATGTGATCCATAGAATTTATGCACATCATGTAGAATACAAAAATTTAGTTAAACTTAAAAACGCATATCACAAATAAAAACGCACAATTCCAGGAATTAAGGCTCATCAAAAACTTCTGTGTGTCCCTGTAAAAAAGATAACGGTTATGCGCGTCGTATTCTACAGTAAGCATCTTGCAATGCACTTCAATAATATTTATAAATCTGTGCTATGCATTATGTTTGATAACAGTGTAACATCATTAAAAGACTCTTAAAACAACAAATTTTTCCCCGAAGACCATTATATAACGGAATACTTTTGTGAGTGACCCAGTTATATGAAGAATAAATATTTTGCACTCCATATTCTCCAGCAATCATGTTTTAGTGCAAATAAGAAAAACATATCAATTTCATTACGTTTTAAATAGTTTTACATCGTAAAATACACCAACACAATTTTCCCCGTAGACTATAATATAGCGAAGTTCTTTTCGGTGTCTCTGTAAACGAATTATAATTACTACACACTCCATTTTCAATAGCGAACATGCCATTGTAAACCTCAATAACATAAATGATGGCAATCCGACTATATTTATGAGAGGTAGAGCAAGGTCAGACGGAGGACAGACAAACCGAAATCATAAGCACTTTTCAACTATGTTGAAAAGTGATATTTAAAGCAATAAAGGAAAATCATGCGGTAAACATAGATTATGAAGCACTTTCTAACACATTCAGAATACTGTAACAAATATTTACAGTAAAATATGGTGAAAGATGATGTCTAAGTAAACAAGTCAAGTCAAGTCAAACTGGGCGGGGAGGCGTACTTTTCGTCTTAAGCTCAACTAGCCCCGACCAGCAGGATTGTTTACTATGCGGCAAGGCCTTACAAGATAATTATTAAAGTTGAGAGAAGACAATATATACAAAACAATACTAATAGCTCACTCATTGAACGATACTAAGCAATATTTATGCTATGTAATACTGAAATACGAATTCCGAAATTACAAAATTCCGAAAATACAATTTACCAATCATACTGAGCAGTACTAAATAATACTATAATACTATGTGATACTGCAATAATACTGTATGATGCTGAAGTAGATAATAATATTGGATAGAAGTAAGTACTAAATGAACAATAATGAAGGAATAATAATACTAGAGTAAAGAAACATAAAATATAAGCAAATTAAAATGTACAAGAAATTTCAATCCATCTGGGACCAGACTTAATACTTAAAATACATCTATACTTGAACAAAGTTAAAACAAATTGGAGAAAAGGCTAACTTAATATAAGAATTTGGAAAATGCCTAACACATTTGAAAATCCGATTTCTGTAATTACCATCTATAATCTGAAAAATATACATATTATTTTGTACAGGCCTGTATATGATCTATAGATTTGTATATACACTACATAGTATGCTAAAATTTAGTTCAGTTAGGAAACCCCTAACACAGTTGAAAATACCCCTTCAGCAATTTTCATCAATAAGCGGAAATGTACTCGAGATATTTTGTGCAGCCCTGTGTGGGAGGTACAGAATTTATACACACTAAGTAATATACAAAAATTATTTAAATTAAAAAACGCAAACCACAATTAAAGGCGCACTTCCAGCAATTATTGCTCATAGAAGGTATTTTAACCGAATTCTTTTATGTGTCCCTGTAAATGAACGATAAATGCTTTGCACACCCTATTCTATAAAAGTAAGCAACTCGTAGTGTACCTCAGTGATGTATATCAGCTTCAAAATATTTGAAAAGTGTAACATCATTAAAATACGCTGCAAACGGTTTTTACTAGACCACAATGTCACGGCATTCTTTTGAGTGCCACTGTAAACGAACTATAAATGCTACACACTCCATTTTCACTTCCGAACATGCCATGGCAAACCTCAATAACATATATCATTTTCCCAGTCTATAATCTCTTGTTGGTGAAAAAATGGTTTTACAGGCTCTACGCCATTTATTTCAAGCAAATAGTGGAAGGTTTTGTACTATAAATTTGCTTTTGAAGAATGTTTAAAAACAAATGACTTAAATGCACGGTTTCGGCATTTTTGCAATCTCTCTTGACATTTCAACTATCCCTATCTATGAAGGGAGGTAAAAAAAAGAGGACAGGAATTTGCAATTTCAACGAAATGGCATAAGTCTTTTTTCCCTGTCTGTATTCTCATATTGGTGAAAAAATGATTTTACATGCTCTACGTCATTTATTTTAAGCAAATAGTGGAAGATTTTGTACTATAAATTCGCTTTTGAAGAATGGTTAAAAACAAATGAATTGCATGAACGATTTCGGCATTTTTGCAATCTCTCTTGGCATTTCAACTATCCCTATCTAGAAAGTGAGGAAAAAAAGAGGACAGGAATTGGCAATCCCAACGAAATGACATAAATCATTTTCCCAGTCTATGTTCTCTTATTGGTGAAAAAGTGGTTTTACAGGCTCTACATCATTTAGTTGAAGCAAACAGTGGAGGGTTTTGCACTATAATTGTTTTTTCAAAATGGTTAAAAACAAATGATTTAATGAACGGCTTTGGCATTTTTGCAATCTCTTCTGGCATTTCAATTATCTCTATCTAGAAAAGAAGAAAAAAAGAGGATAGGAATTTGCAATTCCAACGAAATGACATAAATCCTTTTCCCTGTCTATATTCTTTTATTGGTGAAAAAGTGGTTTTATAGGCTCTATATCATTTATTTGAAGCAAATAGTGGAGGGTTTTGCACTATAATTGTTTTTGCAGAATGGTTAAAAAAAAGGGACTTAATGAACGGCTTTGGCATTTTTGCAATCTCTTCTGGCATTTCAACTATCTCTATCTAGAAAAGAAGAAAAAAAGAAAAAAAGAGGATAGGAATTTGCAATTCCAACGAAATGACATAAATCCTTTTCCCTGTTTATATTCTTTTATTGGTGAAAAAGTGGTTTTACAGGATCTACATCATTTATTTGAAGCAAATAGTGGAGGGTTTTGCACTATAATTGTTTTTGCAGAATGGTTAAAAAAAAAAAGGACTTAATGAACAGCTTTGGCATTTTTGCAATCTCTTCTGGCATTTCAACTATCTCTATCTAGAAAAGAAGAAAAAAAAGAGGATAGGAATTTGTAATTCCAACGAAATGACATAAATCCTTTTCCCTGTTTATATTCTTTTATTGGTGAAAAAGTGGTTTTACAGGCTCTACATCATTTATTTGAAGCAAATAGTGGAGGGTTTTGCACTATAATTGTTCTTGCAGAATGGTTAAAAAAAAAAAGGACTTAATGAACGGCTTTGGCATTTTTGCAATCTCTTCTGGCATTTCAACTATCTCTATCTAGAAAAGAAGAAAAAAAAGAGGATAGGAATTTGCAATTCCAACGAAATGACATAAATCCTTTTCCCTGTTTATATTCTTTTATTGGTGAAAAAGTGGTTTTATAGGCTCTACATCATTTATTTGAAGCAAATAGTGGAGGGTTTTGCACTATAATTGTTTTTGCAGAATGGTTAAAAAAAATGATTTAATGAACGGCTTTGGCATTTTTGCAATCTCTTCTGGCATTTCAATTATCTCTATCTAGAAAAGAAGAAAAAAAGAGGATAGGAATTTGCAATTCCAACGAAATGACATAAATCCTTTTCCCTGTCTATATTCTTTTATTGGTGAAAAAGTGGTTTTATAGGCTCTATATCATTTATTTGAAGCAAATAGTGGAGGGTTTTGCACTATAATTGTTTTTGCAGAATGGTTAAAAAAAAGGGACTTAATGAACGGCTTTGGCATTTTTGCAATCTCTTCTGGCATTTCAACTATCTCTATCTAGAAAAGAAGAAAAAAAGAAAAAAAGAGGATAGGAATTTGCAATTCCAACGAAATGACATAAATCCTTTTCCCTGTTTATATTCTTTTATTGGTGAAAAAGTGGTTTTACAGGATCTACATCATTTATTTGAAGCAAATAGTGGAGGGTTTTGCACTATAATTGTTTTTGCAGAATGGTTAAAAAAAAAAGGACTTAATGAACAGCTTTGGCATTTTTGCAATCTCTTCTGGCATTTCAACTATCTCTATCTAGAAAAGAAGAAAAAAAAGAGGATAGGAATTTGTAATTCCAACGAAATGACATAAATCCTTTTCCCTGTTTATATTCTTTTATTGGTGAAAAAGTGGTTTTACAGGCTCTACATCATTTATTTGAAGCAAATAGTGGAGGGTTTTGCACTATAATTGTTCTTGCAGAATGGTTAAAAAAAAAAAGGACTTAATGAACGGCTTTGGCATTTTTGCAATCTCTTCTGGCATTTCAACTATCTCTATCTAGAAAAGAAGAAAAAAAAGAGGATAGGAATTTGCAATTCCAACGAAATGACATAAATCCTTTTCCCTGTTTATATTCTTTTATTGGTGAAAAAGTGGTTTTATAGGCTCTACATCATTTATTTGAAGCAAATAGTGGAGGGTTTTGCACTATAATTGTTTTTGCAGAATGGTTAAAAAAAAATGACTTAATGAACGGTTTTGGCATTTTTGCAATCTCTCCTGGCATTTCAACTATCTCTATCTAGAAAAGAAGGAAAAAAGAGGATAGAAATTTGCAATTCCAGTGAAATGACATAAATCCTTTTCCATGTTTATATTCTTTTATTGGTGAAAAACTGGTTTTACAGGCTCTTTATTTGAAGAAATCAGTGGGGTGGGGGGTGTTATACTATACATTTGTTTGAGCAGAATGGTTAAAAATAAATGACTTACATGCATGGTTTTTGCATTTTTGCAATCTCTGTTGGCACTTCGACTATCCCTATCTAGAAAGGGAGGGGAAAATTGGATAGGATATTAGAGCAAAATATTTTTCCTGTCTATAATATCTTATTGGTGAAAGAGTGATTTTATAGGCTCTACATCATTTATTTGAAGCAAATAGTGGAGGATTTTGCACTATTAATTGTTTTTGCAGAATTGTTAAAAGCAAATGACTTAATGAACGGCTTTGGTATTTTTGGATTATCCTGGCATTTCAACTATCTCTATCTATAGAAAAGAAGGAAAAAAGAGGATAGAAATTTGCAATTCCAAAGAAATGACATAAATACGTTTCCCTGTTTATATTCTTTTATTGGTGAAAAAGTGGTTTTACAGGCTCTTTATTTGAAGAAATCAGTGTGTGTGTGTGTGTGGGGGGGGGGGGGGTTGTACTATACATTTGTTTGAGTAGAATGGTTAAAAATAAATGACTTACATGCATGGTTTTTGCCTTTTTCCAATCTCTGTTGGCACTTCGACTATCCCTATCTAGAAAGGGAGGGGAAAATCGGATAGGATATTAGAGCAAAATATTTTTCCTGTCTATAATATCTTATTGGTGAAAGAGTGATTTTATAGGCTCTACATCATTTACTTGAAGCAAATAAAGGAGGGTTTTGTACTGTAAATTTGTTTTTGTAGATCCTTGCAAATTAACCTGCGGGGCGTAATTTGTGCGATCTATATAGTATAAAGCAAAAATATGTCCGTGAGTAACGCTGACGTCATATTGACGGTGGCAACAGCTGACCAAACAATTTCGCTTTTACTGCATTTTGTTTAACTTCTAGGCGTTGAACAATTTCAATTTTTACATCCTCAAATAGGAAAGAAAATGTTCTTTTCAAATGCAGTTCGTTTAAAAACTCTACCTTAATTTAGTGTTATATTTTTTATGGTTTTTAAAATAATTTTCAAGCATGATTTTTTTTTTGAAAAATTCTATCTCAATTGCATGCAGCCTAATCACGAAAGATTAATCTGTTTTGACTTAAGACAATATAAATAGTTCAGCAATTGTTTGGGGGTAATATTCCATAAAGAAATTAAAACGTATACCATAAAAATAGTAATGTAAATAAAATACAAATTTCACAGACGTGTAATCGAACTACGCGTTTAAACCACTAAGATGATCAGAATAAAAAAAACTGCTGTAAGTGGCGAATTCAGTTTTGCTTTATACTCCCTCCAATATGCTTATGACGATATTGTTATATCGGTAGTCAAGTTTGAAAAGGTTCTTCGCTCTTTAAAAATCCTTTTTAGGTGCGTTCGTAATTATATAAATACATAGCACCTATAGTCATCGTCTGGTCCGTCCGTTTGTCCGCATATAACAGCTCAAAAACTACCCAACCAAATGGTTTGAAATTTAATATATATAATCGTTACAGAGTTTTGTCGAGTCATTTCCAATTTTGTGAAAATCGAATCAAAACTTAAAAATATATTAATAAAAGCCTTCTTCACTCTATTAAATCTTATCATACGTAATTAATTCAATGATATCCCAAAGATAGGTAAAGATTCTAAGTTGCCATGGTGATTACGTCCTATTTAAGATGGAGTCATGTAATTTCCATATTACTAAATTTAAAAACCGGGTTTGTATACTAAAATTGTTTAATTACAGCAATCCTATAATCTACCGATAGTTTTTTGGATAGATGATTCCAGAGAAATAGATATTAAATGGAAAAACGGTTTAAATATGGATTTCAAGCTCTGAAATTTTCGAAGCTAGGCTTTAGTTTCCGACTGCAATTTTCAGTATGTCAACAAAAGATAAAATGTTTCCAACTTGAAATGTACTTGTTGTATTACGGAAATGAATCATATCATAATAACAGACGAAATAATTTATTTTTTCAGTGAAATAATAACGATAATTTTTTTACATTGTCTTTTTTTGGATATTTGCGCAGAGTATAATTTAAATGTAACAGAATTGTAATTGTTTGTAAAAATGTATTGAAATTTAATTTCATTAAAAAAATAATAATATCTATAATAGGAAAATCTGCACATAAAATAAATTTTGCATTCATGCATTTTTGCGTAAGTGTGCAACAGTTATTCCACCAAGATCTGAATATTTATAAAACTAGTTATAGTACGAACGCATCTCATTTGTCACGTTTGACGTACAATTTCCAACTTTTTGTTCTTTATTATTTATGAAGAATTTTTATAAATACCTAATATGACGTAAATTTAAAAAAAAAAAACGTTCCCATCATCATGATGTATTTTTAGTTAAATATGATCGTTTGAATGACTCTTAAGATTTAAAGATAATTTTGTATAATAATGATAAGAATTCACATCAATTATTTTTAGGAGACTGTCTCATTGTATTAACCAAGTATGATTTAAATACCAACCATGTGTTTTAAGGAAGTTTGAGCATTGCTTCCAGATGTCTACAATGTCATTCTTAATATATAACTAAGAATTGTACTAAAAAATTCTTTATTTTATTCAGATTTATCAACATCTAATTGCAACTTCATCTTTTACTATGTCTTTATATAAAAACATCACTGCATAATTATGATCTTCTGCCCGCCCAGACACTTTTTTGAAAAAGATCACATATTTAAACCAGGAGTTTCTAAGAACTCAAGTGTGGGCCGCAGAGTTACCAGTAATTTTGTAGAACAATCTTCACTTTATTTAATTACAGGATTTGAATTAGCTTTTTGCGACTAAATAAAAGGGAGATTGCTCTAAAATACTACTGGTTTCTCTGCGGTACGAGGTTGAATTGTTGAAACACTTGATTTAAACAATAAAAATCTACGAGCCGACTGACACACTAGACTTCAATAAAAGTCTGAGAAAAAAAATAACAAAAAACTCATGATACCTCTTCGAAAATTTAAACAACATGCTCAAAAAATTTCTAAACCTAAGCAAACTAACCGCTGAACATTCTGTTTCCAATTATGATCTATCAATACAGATTGTGAAGAATTTGGTTCAACACAACTGGAAATAATGAATTTTAAAAATATTTATAAACCCAAATGTACACGCAGTTCAGCTTTTTGGCCATATTCCACCAACATCGTATTGAATTGCATAAAAAAATATGCAACACAGCCATGTCAGTATTCAAATAAAAGATATAAGTATCTAAATCACTTAAAATTTCCTATGTTCCAAAGAAATTTGCTTAGAACTCTTATGATTTTGAAACACCAACATTGCCTTGACTGGAATTGAAAAAATTATACTATTCCAAAAATATTTTTTAGAAATAAAGGACGCGTACATTTGATATTTACAATCATATTAAATTCCTCTACATTGATTTGTGAGTCAACACAAATTATCTAAAATATTTATTTAATACAAATCTCTGTAATTTTAAATAACTGTAAAAGCAAATTAAAGACTTTAAAATATTAATGTACTATACACTTATATATATTTAAGAGAATATTAGAGCATATGTTCCCAACGGAGGCAGTACCGTTACCCAGTGGGCTCTGGAGTCTTCAAGGGTGGGAGAGGGGGCGGTAGCGGAATCCAGAGGCAAATGGAGGGCGTTAAGACAGTCAAAAGGGGCGGCCGTGGCGTCCTTATCTATTTAGGAAATTAACATAATAAAACTAGCTGATACCACCCCTGGCGTTACCCGGGCCCGAGATAAAAATCTTAAATATACCTTTAAATGAAAATCTGTACAAACGAACCTAGAGCTGTGGGGCCCAAATTAATTTATTTTACGAACGTCAAAAATCGCAGTAGAACACGAATAAACGCTAAAACCCGCGGAGGACAAAATTTTATTTTAGGGGACCAAAACATTGTAACCACAACTCTCTCATGAATGTCAAAAAATCGGTGTGGAACGCAAATCGCATTAAAAATCGTAAAATTTAAAAATAGCGGACTTTAAAATTTGCTACATTAGGTTGGATAAAAGTTAGGAACTGAATTCCTTTTTTTTTAATAACCTGTATTTCAAAAATGCCGACACATGTCTAAACAGACGAACCTGTGGTGGATTTCCAAACGAACCTGTGGTTTGAATCTGCTCAAGAAATTTGTTTATTCTGAGTGAAAGTGGTAGAAGTCATTATAGCCATTATTTTTATAAGCTATATAAATCTGTTGAAAAGTTATTTTTTTAAAACATAAACGGTGCCAAATTTTGTATTTCAAAATATCTTAATCTAAGAAGAAATGTCGGCATTATAGTATTGAATATTAAAAAACGGATTTACGCACTCTCCTACAAACCAATCCTTACCCATGTGTTTAATTTACCAAAAAGTTTTTTCAAATGAAGTCATAAAGCCTTCTAGGCTACAAGAGTATTTGAATAAAATGCATGCTGATAAAAAGGACAAAGATTTATCCTATTTTCAAGGACTGGAAAAGAAATATTTAAAACAGCGAACTGCATCAAACCTTTTTGTGTCGTCTTCTAAACAAGAAGAAGGCGGACTATCAGTTTCATGTAGTATTTCGTTGTTAATCGCAGAAGCATGAAAACTACACAGAATTAACGAGGAATTAATCTTGCCAACAGTCAAAGAGATAATAAAAAATTGTTCTTCATCATAAGGCACAGTCAGATATCATCAGAAAAATTCCTCTGAGTATTAATTCGGTGCAAAGAAGAATAGATGAAATGGCTAAATACATTAAAATATCATTATGCTATTATTTAAAGGCTTGCAAATTGTCCATTCAACCTGATGAATCAACGAAGCACTACTCTTATCATACTTAAAATTCATAAAAGAAGAAAAAATGTATCAAGAGTTATTATTTCCTAAATATTTGGAAACTGATACAAAGGGAGAATCGATATTTAATACCATGAACAAGTTTTTTCAAAAGAGAAAGAAATTCCTATTCGTAATATTTTGTCAGCTGCTGATGGTGCTCCAGAAATAGCGGGGCGTCATAAGGGTTTCAGAGCGCATTTGAAAAACAAGCAGTGCCAAATGTATTGCTTGTTTACATTTGGTACTACTATATACATTGCGTTATTCATCATCAGTATTTGGTTGCAAAAATTCTGAATACGTTGTTTCATTGCGTTATTTGAGCAGTCAATAAGATTAGGAGCAATTCATTGCATGACAGATTATTTGACCGACTTTGAAGGGAAAATGATGAAGATTACAATCGCTTGCTGCTCCATACAGAAGTTTGTTCGCTCTCAAAAGGTCTGAATCGTTTTTTCAATCTATTTGAAAAGTATTCAATTTCAAGTATCAGTAAAAGTAAGTCTTCAGTAAATCCGTCTAAGTTTTCAGTAAGTCAGTCACATAAATTTAATATACACTGTTAAAAATTTTGTGTTGGATCGAACCAATTTTTGGTGCTGCAACCATAAAATGGTGAAATCTCGTTTCAATATTTGGAGCTTTGGCTCAATTAGAGCTCCAAATATTGGAACGAGATTTTACTATATTATGGTTGCAGCTACTGCAGCACCAAAAGTTGGTTCAACACAGTAAAACAAATTTAACAGTGTATTTTGGAAAGTTTTGGGTTCCTCAAAAGGAGGTTTTCTGATGAAAACAATTCGTACTAACCAACGTGGGTCAACAAGGAACAGGCCATCTGCTAACCACTTTTTCTTCTATTCTTGTTGTTCCGTTCGGTGCCATGTCCACGATCGTGCACAGCCTCCTTCCCACACTTTCAGCACGTTGCCCCTTATTTAGACACTAGCCCGTTTTGGAACCATTTCTCTACATTTAAATACTTCCATTAATAAAAGTTTATTCATGAGAGATATTTCAGATTGAGTGGGAACACAAAACTCATTCAATAAACAACCTAAAAAACACAGGTGTGTGTAATATTCTAAAATAGATTATAAACAGAAAAAAAATGTATGTAATATTTAAATTTAAAAAAGGTATCTGAATTTTTAAAATTCATTTGTACAATTTATCCTGTTACAATTGTATTTTGAACTTTTAAATAAGGAATTTTAAAAATTAAATTAAAAGGGTTTTTTTTTTCATTTTATATTTTTAATTTTGGATGTATTACTTTTATTCTTACAGTACAACATTAAACTTTTTCCAAAAACAGATGATTTTTTTTTTTCAAATTATGTCTTAACGGTTATTCCCGAATTGTTCCTCGCCCCTAAAAAACCCAAATTGCCCCCTTTTCGCCTTACATTGTGAATCACTACGGTTTTTAAACGGTATTTAAACGGTTACTCAGAAAAGTAAATAACGTACTCTAAGTAGTTACAGTTAAAACTACAGTTTCAGTAAAGGATTTGTGATTGTCGCAAGTTTCTCTTGAAATTAAAAATAAGAAAAGTGGGGAAAATATTCAAATTAACTTATTATACTATTAGGAAAATGTTTTATATCCCATATTTACCGAAGAATTTTTATTTCTTTATTCCCAATTATTTCCATATGATAAAATTGCACCTACACAAAGCCACCAGTCATAAATTCAAAAATTACCGCTACATTCTTTGAAGAATAATGACTGATGCAGGTTTAGTACACTTTTAAGAATATTCCTGCACAAGGTTCGGTGATATATATCCGATATTTATTTTCACAATATCACGATGTTTGATATTGTCGATATTTTCATACATTTTGATATTTATTTTCAAAATTTCATTGTGTATGATATTTTTGATACTTACAGTCAAAACAAGTGTAAATGAATTTTTCAACTGTTATTGACTGGTCGTTCTATAAAAAAATCTTTTATTTGGCAATGACTTTTTTAGTCAAAGAAGAAAAAAATATATTTTCCAAGCTTTATATTTAAAGATCAATTTTTAAATGTAGAACCAATACTCATGTGGGACAATTTTTACTTAGAACGGCCATTGAACGATAAAATTTGTTTAATTTGGACAATAAGTTATTCACAGCTTCATTAGAAAGAATCTTTTCTGGTTTTGGTTTAGTTCGGTTTAAACTTTAAAACAGATTAGAGAATTAAAAAGGTTGCAGGTTACATTCATGCTTACATTTTTTAATAAAAACAAGTTATTGTATAATTAAAATTTTGTTATATAAAACAGATTTTTTTTTTTAATGGGTGTAAAAAGTGTCTGTTTTCAATTAGCTGATATTCAATTTTGTTATGTAAATAAAAAAATAAATGAAAAGAAGAAGACATCTAGAATATTGTTTTATTAACCTTTCATACTAAGGGTAATTTAATTCCTAATTGATATTATGTCTGAAAATACTTATAATCTTCAATAAATTGACTGGTTTGAAAATATCGGATATACATATAAAATATCGAATATACATCAAAGTATAAGATATTTTTGATATTTTCGAAAATATCATGATATTTACGAACACTGTTCCAGCAAAGATGCCGATATTTCAATTGCGACTACTTACCTTTGACTTGCTAAAAAGATACTTTCTAAACCACACGGAATGTAACAAGTACACCTGGGTCTCAGACTTCAACAAGATGAAAAACTTTTTTTTTTCTTATTTTTGAAATAAGAAGTAAAAAACAGTACAGTAATCCCTTAACACTCGCAATTGTTAGGTTTGAAGAAAACCTCGCGCATGTCAAATCCGCGAGTGTTGAGTCTATCTCTCTGCACTGAAAAAGAAGTTACGTTCTATGAAACTTTAATTAAACTGGCCCAGCCTTTCAAAGAACAAAAGAATATATGTCTTTACAATACGTTATGCATAGCATATACTTAGAAGGTGAATGTACACACACATTCATAAATATGAAATTTATTTATTGAAGATAATTCTAATTAACTAAAAAAGAAAAATAATTACAGCTAAAAAAAGCATCATAGGTTTTTGTATAAAGTAATTTCGACTCTCTCTATTCGCAAAGAGATGATAATATATGAGTGCGTCTGTACGCGATACAATATTGAAGTACTATATTTAAATACAGCTAAATGCTTCAGAAATGCTTTTATTTTCTATCTAAGTGCAGCTTCAGCTCCACCTCTACGAGAACCTGCACAGTTTAAATGAATGAATTGAAGATGTCGTTACCTTACCACTTATAATATCTCAATTGGAATGAGTATTCGTCTGTCATTATTTTGCTTTCCTGCAACATCTTGCTCCTTTTTCAGTTAACAACTGAAAATTGATTTGTAACTAGATACTAAGAAAACACAGGGAAATAATCTTTAACTACTATACATTCAGAAAAAGAAAAAAAAAAGAAAATTCGCGAATAATCAAGTCAGATTTTCGCGAATGTTAAGTTTTTCCGCATTTTCATATTCGCGAATATAATCAAAACTCGCGAATGTTAAAACCGCGAATGTTGAGGGATTACTGTACACATTTTTTAGCGCCTGCTCAAAATACCACTTGTGCTCGAATCCTTTAGTAGCAAAGGTTATTGCAGTTTATAAGCATAAATTTCTAATATGATGGATAAACTCTGGAATGTTAGTAAAAGTGAAATAGAAAGAAAATTCCCTTGGAAATTTCTAAATAAAACTTTCTGTCATGGAAAATAAATATAGATCAATAGTCCAGGGAAGAAAAAAAAAGCCACCAGACCGAGCATATAATATTATAAAGCAAAAACATTTCCTTAAATAATGCTGACGTCCTATTGACGGTGACAACACCTGTCCAATAAATTTCGCTTTTACTATATTTTTTTTTAATTCTAGACATCGCAAACGGTTCGATTTTTGCATCGTCGAATAGGGGGAAATGTTTTTTCAAATGCAATTAGTTTGAAAACTATCTCGATTTACTGATTTTTTTTTTTTAATGTTTTTAAAACAAATTTCAAGCATGATTTTTTAAACATCTATATCTATCACGGGTAGCTCGATACGAAAGATTAAATTGATTGCACTAAAAATATAAATAGTTCAACATTTGCTTCCGTCTAATATTCCGTAACGGAATCAAAACTTCATCAATAAATAAAATATAAAATAATATAAATAAAATACAAATTTAACAGATATGTAATCGAACTCTTAAACCACTGAAATTATCAGAATCAAAAAGGCTACTGCTATAAGTAGTAAAATGTATGACGATTTCTTTGGCTCTTAACGCCTAGCATATGCGGCTAATACGAAAGTACCGCTTTTAATAAATTTCAAAACTTTATTTGAATACATAATTAATATTTTTTTATATAAAAATGCTTTTTGGTGTTGTTAGTCTTCAATCAAATATATATATATATATATATATTAGAGTTTTCAATTTGAAAAGACAAAGAATAAATCGGTCAAGTTTGAGTATAACTCGCGGTCAAAGAGTTCCATACATTGAATTTATTAATTACTATTTATTAATTAATAAACTCCTACTAACCCTAATTTTTCATATTTTAGTTTTAGTAGGTTCGGAAATAGGAGGCGGAAGAGGCATATTTTTCCAGTACTTTCGACGATATCTTTGAAAATATAATACCTAAAATTAAATCAAATATATTTTTGAGTTCGATGTTACGAGATCTTTCGAACGATACCTTATACGATATATACAAATATTTTTCAAGTAATTTAATTAATATCTCGGCTAATTACCGACAATTGTTTCGAAAATCATTATAAAATATCCCTGGATGATTCTGCGTCGATAGATACCTCGAGCGCCCGTTAACTCCCCGGCTGACCGACCGACAATTAAAGTTTGAGTGTAACGAAAAAGTTTGATGAAAAGAACGATGAGTTTTCTCAAAAACTATGTTACTTAAGAAAATCTCTACAGTTTTCTGCAAGGTTTAAATAAAATTTTACTACCCCTAATTTTTTCATAAATTTAGTTTCAGTAGATTCGGAAATAGAGGGGGGGGGGGGGCATATTTTTGAAGTGCATTCTCGACGATATATCTGAAAATATAATACCTAAAATTAAAACATATATATATATATATATATATATATATATATATATATATATATATATATATATATATATATATATATATTTTTTTTTTTTTTTTTTTTTTTGAGTTCGGTATTATGCGATCTTTCGCACGATACTCCACACGATATACAAAAAGAAAACTTTTTTGTGTTTCAAATAACTTAATTAGCCCCCAAATTTTTTCCTAAACACATTTGTGAATGGCTAATAATCTGAAAATAAGTGGGTAAAAAGGCTTTATAACTTTCCCAAGTTTGAAGTTTCCACGTCCCATAGTTATGAGAAAACGCGCTGTGACAGACGTAGAGACAGACACAGGAGTGATCTTATAATGGTTCGGTTTTTACTTTTTAAGTACAGAACCTTAAAAATGATTTTCGACTTAATTCTGTAACTCGAGAAGCCCTTTTTTGACCCCCCCCCCCTCCCTTCCCCAGTTTAAATAAGTATATTTTAAACAATAATTAAATAACTCCAAAATCATTCTAAAAGGCTTCTCTAAACAGCCCGAACAAGTTACAATTGTGCGAACACTTTTTTTTAAATAATAAAAGTTATTTATAAAAACACTGCTAAAGAACTTTATCACTGTCATATACTAACTAAAATATTAACACCTCAAAGTATTTGTAACTGTATCTTTTTTTTTTCTTCTAACATTTGAAAAACTTTATCTAAATCGTATCTTAATCTCGATTCCTTTAGCAACCAAGTTATGGTAACGGAGGCTCGTTTAAAAATGTCCAAATTTAAGATGCCTAATTTTATGACCGGATGTTGTGTAAGATTGCAGACTATTTTCGGATGGATCAAGTGTCTTATTTTTGACAAGCAATAAATTTTAGAATGAGGTTTTTAAATGATAAAAGTGCTCGAAATGCAAATATTTGTTCAGGTTTTCTTAAAGAACCTCTTTTTCTCTCCCATAAATATCACTCGCATTGTTTTTAGTACTAAAAGAACAAGTTGGAAATTGTACGTCAAACGTTACAAACGTTCGTACGCACGTTTTAGAATTAAATTCATGATATCCCGTGCGTAGAACGGGTTAAACAGCTAGTTAAGTATATATTTTATGACACTCTTCATACAAATATCTTAACTAGTTATATAAATATTCAGATATATATGTATCAGCTAGTTATATAAATATTCAGATCTTGATGATTTTTAATTCTGTGAAATGAATTATATCGTCTGCAGATTAATTTCTGTCATAAAATAAGTATCTCGGTAGCTTGACGATTAAACTTCGGAAGCTCCTATAACAAAAAAGCACCGATTTAAAAAAAAAAAATTTCAAATTTCTTAATAAATATTTTTATTAATATCTCCTAAAGTTTTGATTCGATTTTAATAAAATTTGAAATGTCTCGACAAAATTCTGCAAAGATAATATATTTTAAATTGCAAACCATTTGGTTGGGTAGTTTTTGCGTTGTTATATGCGGACAGACAGACAGACGGACGGACAGACAGGCGGACAGACAGACAGACAGACGGACGGACAGACGGACGGACCAAACGACGACTATAGGTGCTACGTATTTATATAATTACGAACGCACCTAAAAAGACCAAAAATATTTGACAATGAGAATAACGGTGAGAAACTTTTAAAAAAAATCATATAAGTTTTTTTTTTTTTTTTTAATTATTAAAGAATAAGAATAACAATAGCATGCAATAATTCATGTTATTTCAAGATGTGAAAACAGTCAAAAGATATATTCACGCCGCAGTGAAGCCAATTATATTTTTGTAAGTTATGCAAAGATTTTGTAAGATATGCATTTTGTGTAAAACTGTTCACAAAACTCATGAGGAAAAAAAAAGTTTAAGAAATACAGTGCATGTAAAAACTTTAAAGACAGCAAAAAAGTTTTAAACTTTTGATAAATTTAAAATGGAAATAATTGAAATGGAAATTTAATGTTGATCATAAAGTTGAAATACTAATATAAAACTCAACAAAATGTATCTGTGAACTTTTCATTGTGAAAAAAAAATAATTATTATGCAAACAATTTTCGCCTATGTAAAACTTTAAGGACACCACTATATTATACAAAAATATTAAGTATAACAATTATTCATTTGCAAGTTAAAAAGTCTTCTGTATAATGATTTTTCTGACGTTTTCAATTAAGAGTTTTGTTAATTTTATAATAATGCCAAAAGAAAGTAAGCTAACTGAATATGTAAAACGTGCCGTTGAATCTTTTGCATTGTCAGGAATGAGTTGTCGGTCTATTTAAAAAAAGATAGGGAGATCTAAAACCATCATTAACAATTTTTTAAGGTTAAAAAACGAGTTTAGGGGGGGGGGGGGGACTGGAAGCAGACCAAAATCCTTGTCATCCAAGGATGAAATCCTACCTAATAAAACTTTAACATTCAATATCGTGATAAAAGAAGATTTTTAATTTAATGTAACTAATTTTACTAACTTTAATTCCTGTCTACATGCTTCTGTTTACATAAATAATATTCTTCTAAATTACTATAATCGCATTAAACGATATTTTTCTCAACATATCAGACCTAATTTAATTAATCTAAAAGAGACAGCGCTGTTATATAATTATTTCCTAAAAAAACTTTTTAAATTTTAGGTGGAGATCAGTACTGCTTAGAAAAGGTTAAAACATTAAAAAAAAGGGGGGGGGGGGAAATAATCAATAGCACATTTATTCATCATACATTATCCTACATATGGCATTATATTCTTGGCTATATACTAGTGTCTCTTTTAATATATTTTTTAAATAATTATTTTTTACTGATTAATATCCATTTTAATATTTTTTAAATACTTAATTATTAATAATTATAACATCTATTTAATAATAATTATGATTTTTTCTTTCATTTTTGGTATTATTATTATTAGTAGTAATATTTTACCTCATACTTCTTTTATCCTCTTTTCACTACTATATAGATTTTTAATAATGTAATTTCATTCGTCAACTTTAACCAAGTGACTGTCCTTTTAGCCTACATATAAAGCAGTTATTCATACCATTTCTAGATGGCAGTACATGTTTCTTTATCCATATCACTTTTATTCTTCCTTCAACATCTCACGTGCAAACTTGCTTGTCCATAGCACATGTATTCATCTGATTCCGATTGCATATTTGACATTTTTTCTTTTTACTTGGTGGATTATTTTATTATGTCTCTACGTTTATTATCTCCTTTTGTTGGATTTTCATTTATTTGTTGGTTATTTTAATTTCTTTGAATCACTGGTTTTTCGATATGTTATAAGGAGTTTGATGATATTGTCAATTTTAGTCTTAATGCTGACAATATTCAATGAAATAAAATATATTTTCTATGAATTATTTTTATTAAGCTCTTCTGGCAAATCCACAAGGTATTCATAGTTTCTTATATTTGCATTATCTATTTACTGATTTTATTTACAATATCTATTATATATATATATATATATCTATATCTATCTATCTATATATATATATATATATATATATATATTACGCGTTCATATTTCCAATTTTATTATTTCAGAACTGTTATCTCGTGGTAATTTCGTGAGGTGTTAAATACAGTTTTTGGGATAATCGATGTGAGTGAAATATATTGTATATTCTTAATGGTTTTTTATTTCCTATTTAAATATTTCCAAATTTTAATATTTCCATTTGTTGTCTGGTAATAGTTCAGTGTACCTGGATGATTCTACTGATCTTAGCATTATGCCAGTAGAATTATGAAACACTGAATTATTATTTAAAACACATGTGGGTGCATCCAGGCTGATGAGTACATGTGCATGTGTTTATTCATATCCAATTCATATTTAATTCTCATGTGATCCAATTTTCCATTGTATATGGTTCAAATTTGATTTATTAATCCATTTGTGTTTACTTAATTGCAACTCCAATTCATAATTTTTTTTTTCCCTTTCTCTCTATTTCTTTTTTCTTTTTTCAATATTCTTTAGGTATGAGTAAAATTTGGCCAATTACCATTGAAGCACAAGCTATGGTAATATTATGTTTGCATTGTTAATTATTAGCTATGTGGTATTCTGTATACACAATATCATTAATTATCTCTTTGGAGATTTAAGTAGAATGTTAATAGAACTTGATATGTTTTTTGAAATTCATAGATATTATAATTATATATATATATATATATATATATATACAAGCTTCCGTATCATTTTAAAAATGCAAGTTTCAATACCTCTACCCCCTACCCCCTATACCTTTATCTAGGGAACGCATTGGAATTTAAAAAACTGAAAAATGCATGTTTAACCAATTTGAAGGGGACACTGTTAGTTTTAAAAAAATTTGGGTCAGGGAGGCCAAAGGGGGTGTCTAACTTAAAATTTTCCATGTTAACATTTGTTTTTTAAAATTCTTCAATAAATTTTACCTTAGGATTTCAAAATTCATAGGATACGGAAAGTCATTCGACCAAATAGGTTATGAATTATGCAGGTTTCAAAGTTTGGAACTCCTAATGTTTAATTCATTTTTAACCTTTGCATAAAAAATTGCAATGCGGGTAGTTTTTTCAGCATGACTCAAAAACTACTTGCCGGAATTAAATATTTATTTATATTAGCTGTAATTATGGATTCACATACTTGAAGCTTCTAGAAAGCGATTTCTATTTTTAAAAAATCATAGGGTACAATTCTTCTTATTATTTATTATTATTATTATTATTATTATTATTATTATTATTTTTGAAAATTAATTTCCTATTTGAAATTAATATATATTTTTTTAAAGTAACGTTGGACTTATTATTATCTCTCAGAATTTTTACTATAAGAACCAAAATGACGCATACATGATTTGGTGCTTTTTTCATTTTCCAAAATTTAGAAAAAAACATATCTATCATTATTAGTATCTCACAAGGAAGGTTCCCATAAGCGCATATTCAGAAAAAATTGAAAAATAACAGAATACACTTGTCATAACGATATATATGTTTATAAAAAAAATTCCTGCGGAATCTCAATATAGCGTCCTTATTTTATTTTATTTATTTATTTTTTTTTATTTTTTTTTTTTTGAAAAAATTTTGAATATGCGCTTTAAGGGCGATCTTCATTATTAGTGTTATGCAAAGAAACAGAATAATCTTTGCAGATTGACATTTATTGAAACAAGGAGAATTAAAAGAAACGATACATTACACTCTGATGTTTTTCAAGCTTTGGCGGTTTGAAGACCCTACAAAAATCCCTGACGGCTCGGCCTACAGGCACACGTAGATTTCGAAGATGCAGATCTATGCAGGGCTCCTATTTATTGGTAATTGCAGAAAAAAATGACCTTTTGTTTTTATTTATTTATATTTTTTTTTTATCTTTTTGCTGTAAGAGTTGGTCTTTTAAAAAAAACTTGTTAATATAAAAGTTTTAGATAATATTAAGACGATTTATAATAAATTTAATAGGATTTGATATCTTGTGAATGGACGAAGTTGTGAATATTTTCTTCTTAAATCCCTATTTCCTCCGCCCACACACACACACACACACACTTGATACCATTTTTAATTATATCAAAAATCTGTCATACATAAATTTTTGACCCTTTTCCTAGAAGTAATAATAACTTTAAACGGATTCGATATGTATCATAATTAAGAAGTTGTAGGTTGTTTTGTGTTTTCAGAACACCCCCCCCCCCCCATTTCCAACTTTAAACGGATTCGATATGTATCATAATTAAGAAGTTATAGGTTATTTTGTGTTTTCAGAACCCCCCCCCCCCGGCCCAATTTTGCTCATTAACGAACTTGACCGAGATTTTATGCATCTGTTTGGAAGAGATTTGTGCAGAATTATGGAAGTTCCGTGTCCATAAAAAAGTGATATAGATAAATAGATAGATAGATATATAAAGTGTGGGTGGCTTTAGCGGCGGAGATCTGCAAAATTTTTCCAGAAATTCCAACATGGGAGAGAGTGTAATAGGTAGTATTTCTTACTTAATCTACTTAAACATGGCGCATGAAATTTGGACAGATATGCATCAACAAAACAGTTTTAGTTCATCGAATTTTTAAAAAAGTAAGTAAATTGACATACGGTTTTCAAACGAATTGCATTTGAAAGTACACCCCTCTATATATATTTCCAACGGTATAAAAATTTAAATTATGCGATGTTCAGAAGTAATTAAATTTGCGGGGAAAAAAATGGATTGCATCGATCGTTGTCACTGTCAATTTGACGTTAACGTTACTCACGGAGAGTTATGTCTGGTCCAGTGTCCCGAAACGCGGGACAGGAAGACAAAAACAAAAAAAAAAAAAAAAAAAAAGCGGTGCAACGGCTTCTAAATGGGGACATAAAAGTACAGTAAACCCTTTTAAAACATAACCTGCCTATAACGGAATCCTGTAAACGTAAAAATTTCATTGCCACTACGGTAAGAACACCTAAGGTAGTATACTAGAGCTATTATACTACTAAGTATGTATAGTAGCTCTGAGAATACCATGGTTGGTTGCTAAGACTAAAGCTTGTTTAAAACGAAAATTTTTTCCCGTGCTTTGCGATTCTTTTTTACTAGGTTTTACTATATTAAATAAACACAACAACCTTATACAGTAAAACCTGTAAGAGCGAAATCAATGGGACAATGGAATTTTTACTTTTAAAACAGAATTCCGTTATAAACAGGTCCGGTATGACAGAGTTTACTGAAGAAAGCACAGTGAAATTTGTTAAAGCAGAATCGCTATGAACCACAAATCAATCTGTTTTAGACAGGTTTCCGTCTAGGCTGGTAGATTTGTTGGAAGGGACTATAAAAAGTTTTCGTTATAGACAGGTTCTGTCTTCCCAGGTTTTACTATATTAAGTTCCACTTGATGCAGACTAACGAATACCATGGTACGAAAAGAAATTTGAATGAATTTGTGCATCATGAAACATCGGTACTTTTGACGTCCCGCGGAACGATTACGCCGAACATTTTTAGGAACAGCTGAAAATCGGGAGACACCTGCCAACACTACTCACGGACATGTGTTTTGTTTTACAATACACTGCAAAAAAAAAAAAAAAAAAAAAAAAAAAAATGCTGATTTTACAGTATAATACTGGCACCTCAGCTACCAGTATTACACTATAAAATTAACAGTAATAAACAGTAAAATAAGAAGTAATACGCTGTGCCAGTATTATACTGTAATTTTTTTTTTTTTTTTTTTTTTTTTTTTTTGCAGTGTAGCGATGGAAAGCAAAAAATTACGTGTTCATTTTTTTTTTCTAAGTAATCAGTAAAAATTCGTAAATTACGTTGCAGTTTTGAGATGAACTTTATCTGAAAGCGCATTTTCTTATTCTATTCTGCGCTGTAACTATGCGACATTTAGATTAGACATTTAGACAGAACAAACACAGATGCGAGTGATGAAAGAAAATACCTAAAGCAAAAATCCTGTAAAAATTCCTTTAAGAAGACGGTAGACGTTAAAATTGATTTTTTTTCCCCTCATAGATATATGAAAATTTTGTGCATATATACATTTTACTATAAATATATAGAATACCTTTAAAAAAATTATAATCTTAATATAATTTTAAGATTTTTTACAAAATTTAAAATTTGTAAACAAAATTTTAAAATGCTCCTTGCGTCTTAATTTTTAAGATATTTCCTCGATTTGGCATTTGGATCACCTAAAACTATATTACAAACAAATCTGTGTCACAATTATTTAATCTCCCTTGAATAATTAATTTTTTAAGAGATTTTTTTTTCTGAACTCCATTCCGATTTTCATCAAAATTTAGCATTTTAATAAGTTATAAATTAAATTTAATTATATTGACGAAGTCTAATTGTAAAATGCATGCACAGTGTCTTTGTAAACAATGGGATTCTTCCTTATGAATTTCATGAATTTTGAACAAACATTAAAATGCATGGAGTATTTCAAAAATCCAAAAAAAAAAAAAAAAGTGTAAAATTTGTATTGAGAAAAAGAGGTATAAAGTTTACTAAAGCAACGAAAAATTGATACATAATTCAAACGATTGCAACTTTGCGAAAAATCATCGCAGCTGCATGCAGTTTTTCTCAAATGGTTCGATATAAACTGAAGAATAATAATACACCCAAAAATAAATTTTGATTTTTGATCAAATAAAGGTCCAAAGTTACCTTAAAACTTGATTTTAAAAAAATCGAAATCGAATTTTAAAAAATCTCTTCTAGGAGTTCTCGAGTACACTTTGAAGTACCTCTGTCCACAACGTCTAGCGCTGGCCTTATACATGATACACTGCAAATCTTTATACACTTTTCAGAACACATTTTAGAACACTTATTTTGTCACCTTTTTTAGCACACTTTGAAGTGCACTTTTCGGAACAGTTTTTAGAACACTTCTTTTGTTCAGCACACTTTCTAGCGCACTTTTTGAAAGCGATGATTTCACAAGTGTGCCCGAATGTGTTCCCAATCTGTTCTCAAATGTGTTTACAAGTTTAGATTTAACAAATACCCTTATCAGAACACTTTCTTTATAGCGGAGCATATTCGGAACACATTTCACTACGCATTAAGGTAAACTGGAACACTTTTTGTTTAATCAAAGTGTTTCAAATGTGTTCCCAATGTATGCTGGGAATTTGCAATGGCATGAGAGCAGACAGACAGATTCCAAAACTCTTTGTTTTATTATTCTGTAAGGCTGTTCTCAAATACAAACTGGCTACTTTATGACACATTTTTAAATTCATTTTTGTTCGCAAATGTATAAAATTGGCAAGTGCTTTTATTGAGAAACTTTGTAATCAAGAGACGTTTTCCAATTTTTGGTAAAGGCAGGAAGAAGGTATTTCAGAAAATACAGCCAAATTCGGCGTTTTGAACCGAATCCCCAACGCGACATCACGAATTTAAGGCGAAAAACGTTTCGTCACGTGATACGAATAGCTTATAACTCGATAAGTAATTTATTTATCAAAAAATGGAAAATTCATTTCGATTCCAAATCGCTTCAGTAAAAAAAAAGAGGTCGTTACATCAATGTTACAGGCAAAAATAGGTCGTTATAACGACCAATTTTATGCCTTTGCGTTTAGAAATGAGTCAGAGAATATGTCAGAAAATTTCGCGTTGTTGAGCAGATAATTTAAGAACCACCTAAGGTTAATATAAAGATTGGTGATTCTAATCGTTCAATTTATTTCAAAACGACTTCTAGAGCCTCTTGCATAATTTTTGAATTATTACGCCACTGCTTCACATTTTGAAGTCTTTCTTAACGTTATGCTTCAAACCTTCGAAATTGCATCTTTTGTTCGTCACTTACGATACGATGTTGGATAATAATAATGGGAGACCTACAATTAGGATCGCTTGACTTAAGATGTTGTTTCCCGCGAGAAACAAATCGTGACGTCAGTGAAGCACATCGCAGACGAGGATGTAACGACCTCTTTTTTATTCAGAAGGCTTTTTTTTATTTTATTTTTTTCGGCCAGTCTGATCTGATGATTTTTTCCCACCTAGTTTAGATTAGATGATTCACGTATAAACTATGTCTGGAATTTGAAACATTTCTATCAGTTTTTTTTTTATTTTATTTTATTCTGGTTCGAATGAGTTTAATAGAGTTCAAAGGACTTGTAATTTTTTTTTCCTTTTTAACCTAACAAACTGGTTTCTGATGCATATCGTCGAACTATTTCTTTTAGTGTAGTGTAGTATATATAATAATAGATCTAATGTTAAATTCACGATGTTATTTTACTGAGGTGGAAAGAAGGTAAAGTAAAAGAAATTACGTTTTTGTTTATCGGTTATCTGTCAAGTCTGATCTGGTATGCCATTATTTTTTTTAGCTTTTAAAGTTACCGCATTTACTCGTATAATTTTAGATGTTCCCAGGGTTGTTATTGGTTTCTTCCGAGTGAAATCAGGAGTTCATATCTTTAATATTGAGCAGTTGTTTGTGTGCATTTTAATATCATTTTTACGTTCGTGAGAATACGAAATATGTTTAATACGAAAGGCATCGCAGCATGATGGACTCTCTAATCGTCTTTTCCATGCATTAACCATGCATTTATTCTGCGCCAGAAGGTGTCAGTATAACTCTCTTTTTTCTCTTCGCCATACATCACATAAACTTCTCTAAAATCACGATGCTCGCCCTCGTCCCTCCATGATGCGTAATCATTATCATTTGAAATATGTAGTATAAAAATAAAAATAGTTATTTTTAGGGTTTCGTACTTAAAAAGTAAAAACATTATCAGATCACTCATGCGTCTGTCGCCATTTTTCTCGAAAATAATAAAACGTGGAAAGTTCAAAGTTGGCGGGGTTATAAAGGCTATTGGATCCACATATTGATAGATTATTAACCATTCACAAATATTTTTAGGAAAAATTTAGAAGACTAATTAAGTTATTTGATTTTAAATATATATATATAATAAAACTTTTGTTAATAATAACCATTAAACCACATAAATAATCGACAATAGATAAACCGATAATTATAATAAAATACAAAATACATATCCAAAAATTTAAGATTCTCAAAATTAAAATAAGTGGGAAAAAATACTTATATATATATATATATATATATATTGCGGGGGAGGGGGGGGGGTATCCTTCGAAAGATCTCGTAACAACGAACTCAAAAATATATTTGTTTTTAATTTTAGGTATTATATTTTCAGCGATACCGTCAAAAATGTACTGCAAAAATATGTCCCCCACACCTCCTATTTCCAAATCTACCGAAACTAAAATTATGAAAAGATTAGGGGTAGAAAGAGTTTATTTAAACCTTGCGGGAAAATTCCAGCGATTATCCTAAGAAACATAGTTTTTGAGAAAATCGCATTTTCCCGTTACACACAAGCTTTACTTTGCGGGCGCTCAGCGGGGCAGTTGAGGGGCGCTCGAGGCACCTATCGATGCGCGAAATCATCCCAGGATTGTTGATAATGTATTTTTAAAAAATTGCGAGATATTAATTAAAAACCTATCTAGGAAACCGCGACATGAACCAAGGCGTCGTTGCAACTTTGCTATCTCCTTTCGACGCGCACTTGGCGCAATGAAAGTTTAAACTTTGTACAAGGTTTAAACAACTTTGGGTGCTTTTCCGTCATACCAACACCATTGCCGCCAAGCGTAATAGTTGGCGCAAAATGAAACATTGGAAAAAATTAACATTGTTTGTGCGAAAGTGATTATTTAAAAATTATAACATTCGAAAATTACAGACTTTCCCGAACTATTTTATTACAAATATATGTTTAAAAAAAAATAAATACTATGCAATAAAATAAAATTCAATTTAAACTGCAGTCGTGAAATTGTAAATGTATATTAGCATTACAGTAAATATTTAATTTTTTCTAAAAAAGACATCGCGTTGCCACATAAAATCTATAAGATAGTATTTTGTACATAATAACGAACAGCGACGTGATGTTTTTTTATCACGCGCATTTTGCGATTCCCGATAGTTTCTCAACAAATTGGGTATAACATTCACTGGTAAGAGGGAGCCCTTGTAACCATTAGGGTAAACGACATTATATTTGTGATTTACTGTGAAATGTTCATAGCAAATCTCGCAAAAAAAAAAAAAAAAAAAAAAAAAAAAGAAAAAAACTTTGTGTATAATTTTATAGTTTTGAAACAATTCTATTGCAGCTTGATTATCATCGTCTGGTGACTGCCAAATGGTAAAATCCATCTCAACGTCAGCAAATAAATGTAACTAACTTAACAAAAAATATTTTTAATTCGAAAAATAGAAAATTAGGATATTTTGCGTGCTTTCGATCAAATAATTAAAAAAGTTCTTCCGGCCTGTACCGGGAGGAAAAGGTAGCTTTCGTTAAATCTTCGTTTTAAAATTTTAGGTAATTATTGTAATTTAGGTAATGTTATTCGAAAACAGCCAGCTAAAATACAAAGAACGCGATTACAGAAGATAAATAAGAAAATCAAACAACAAATTTAAAATTAATTGGGTTAAGGCACACGTTGGCATCCAAGGAAACGAGGATGCTGACGAATTAGCAAAAGAAGCGGCTAAAAATAAAAAAAATGATAGACCCTACCACATAGAAAGACCAATATCAAACCTTAAGCGTATATTAAAAGAGTTAACAATAAAACAATGGCAGTTCGAGTGGGACTATGGGGATACGGGTAGAACAACTCATGGATACTTCCCAAAAGTAGACACAAAACGGCTTATAAGCTGTAAATTACTGAGCCAAATCTACACAGATCATGGAGCATTCCCACAATACCTACATAGATTTACTAAATTTAGCTCTCCAGAATGCATATGCGGGGAATTAGGGTCCATAAAACACTACCTTACGGCCTGCCCACTCACAGAACCACACCATCTGGTCACCATCACAGTTAATAACGAAATACTATGGCACAGACAACTTGCAAACAACAAACATGTACAAAACAAAGGTAGAGCAGTGATCAGATGGCTAATGAACAATGTAGACGACATGAAACAGACAAACATAGACTAATACAAAAAAAAAAAAAAAAACATAAAAGTCCCAGCAGCCACCATACCTCTATATTCAAAGTGTGTATAACCTCAGGGAAAAAAAAAAAAAAAAAAAAAAAAGGAAAATATATATATGTATATATGTGTATATATAATAAAATAGCAGTGTAAAGTATACCTCTTTCCTGCGAAAAAAAAATCGTTCTTTTAGCGTCTAAGAGGGTGGAAGTTAATAACTAATTAACGGACTAATGGCCAAGGAATATGCCCCACCCCATAGCGCACCAAGTCCTCAAAAAGCTTCATCGAGCTCATGAAAACAGCCATAAGGTATATATGGACTGATCGCCACTAGAGCGCATTCATGACAACAAATTCAACGGTTACCAGTGATGCAACAGAGTATAAAATCAACAGAGAAATATGAGAAACCCAAATCACAATGAGAAACCTGCAACAAATGAGAAACCAAAATAAATGCAACAAAAGAGAAACAACTGCATCACATGAGAAACCAAAAAGCAACGAGATAAACCTAAATGTGCAACAAAAATCAAGCAGCAAAAGAAAAAGAACAGGTAACTGGAAAGTACGGTAGAAAAAGTAAGGGAAAAAACAATCCAACACAGGTAAAAGTAATCATTTCTTCTATTTTTTATGTAAAGTTAAATAAACATGTATTAACCCCCTTCCCTTACAGGTTTTTTTTTTATCATGTACGCTAATGGCGCCTGGTGCATGTAAAATCCGTCGTGGGTGTAAAGTCCTCCAAGTTCCCTGTGAATAATACCTCTGGGGGTACCTAATCAGGTGAAGGTCTCGTCACCTGATCAAGGCTCTAAATTACGAGACCAACTCGCATAACGATGACAGGTCCATATAAAAAGAATAACATCAATTAGCAGCAAAACAAAATGGAAACAAAACTAAGTCCTCCACATAGCCGTCCTGTCAGCAACGGCCAGCCGCTACGCGGCATCTCTTCAGTGGCGCTACGCGCCCCGGTACCAGGCACTAAACCCGTTTAAGCTAGGGAAACCTGGCAGGTAGGGGCCTGGTCGCCGGTCTCAAAAAAAAAAAAGATAAAGGCAAAACAAAAAATGCTGCGGAATCCTTGTATCACGGCCCAACACTAAAGCAAAAAATAAGTTTGAATTTCTAATTTTTTGTATGTATTTTTTTAGTTTTAAATCTTTTAGTGGCCGCCATCTTGTTTCAAGATGGCGGACCAAGCTGGCCTACGAACTCGGCCGAGATATTGGTGAGTCTAATACACACACTTAGTTATATCCAAATCGGTTTATAAATACGAGTGCTATCGAATGACATAGACCATATATATATATATAATAAAACTTTTGTATGTATATACACATAAATCAACATTTAAACGAAGGGTGGTTTTGGGATCTGGGTGTCATGATTAGTGAAAATATACCGAAATTTTCCGGAACGGCTGCAATATGTAGGTTTTTACTTTTGTAATGAAAGCTACCTAAAAAAAGATTCACTTCTTCAGTTGGTGTAGTTCCGAAAAATTTCCGTTGCAATACAATAATTAGCGTGGGCACCGAACCCGATTATGGAAAATTCACCGCTTTTTTTACGCTTTCTAGAAAACGCGATCTAGTGAATTTAATAAAAATGTACAATATTTGTTCCTTTTTAAGATATGGCAACAGGAAAGAAAAAACAAGTATCGTTTTAAACCATCTATTTAAGATATGTAAATTGTTTTTTCAACGTATAATCATAATTAGTAATAAGCTGTTTATTAATAAAAGTATGTTTTCTATAAATTAGTACTTTCGGTATCGGAGTCTGAATACAGCAAAATTTTCAAGTTCGAGATCCCCCCCCCTCCCCCCATTGGGATTTGTGATGCTATTCCACCAAAGAATTTCAGCCTTAAGTAGTATAGTGCAGCTATCTACCGAGAATATTCAGATACGGAATGATATAACATTTTCAACACATGGCCAAAAAATGGATAATTTTAATTTATATTAGAAACGGTTCCATTCAGCATGTGCTAGGAATGCAGATAAATGTAGCGCACCGGACGTTTTCAAAGCGATTCCTTTTCAATTTATGTTTGTAATGCGACACAAGGATTTCAATTTCAAGATACAACTGGCCACGCGTCCTGGAAACAATGAATCTATAATTATACAACAGTGTGGTGCTGCCATCTACCGACAACATACACTGTTGGAAACGAATTAAATTACGATAAAACCTCTCATGCATTCTACAAAAAGAAAAATTCAAATCAGAAGCGAATTTCAGCTGTTTCTTCAAGCATGGAGATATTGGATTCAGAAATATTGGAAGAAACATATAAAAACAATCCTCACTACGATCAGTAAATCAATAATAACCCTAAAATTTTGGGTATTTACGTATTATCCGGGGCAGGAGACAGATTGCCAAAAATGGTTATCAATTGCCAGTCTTGTTTATCGTTGCCAATAATGTGCAAAACAGTAATTTAGTATTGTTAAATACATAAAATTGTTTAAAATGGTAAATAATATAAAATAAATAAATAACAAAAAAAACTGTAAACTGTAATAAAAAAATTAACTGTAAATTATACTAAAAAACTATACACTACAATAAATAAATAAACTATATACTTGTCAAAAAAAGAGGGTTACTGTAATTAGTATAATTGGCATCATGCTTGGCTCAGCTGTATCTGACCTGGCTCGGATAATACGTAAGTACCAAATTTTGTTTTCGATTTTAAATCAATCGTAAATTGTCTCTGACTTCACCTCACCTCAGCAGTGTTCAATTCAGTTGGCGGTTCCCCACCCCGGAGAATCGAAATGTAACCCCAGAATATGTGCGATTTTATGCTTGTTAATAGTCTAAAAGTGCAATTTCAGTATAACTTTGTAAGTATGTTTAGATGTTTGTCGGTTAATCATGCCCAAAAAGATTGTACCAATGTCATTAAAATTTTGTACAAAGATAGATCTTCTAATACAGAATAGAATATAGGATACTTTGTATCTCAATATACAAAGTGTGCACAGTAAATAATGAGACTATAGTTATTATGGGAAAATAAGAAGTGTATTTATGTTTTTATTACACAGATTCGGAATAATTTTGGGTAAGCTCGGTACAACATTTATATTAATCATACAGGTATTCAAACACACAGTGGCCATTCTGAACTGGTACCTCCTTTAGTCCATTGGTCACACGCATTGAAAGTCTTGAATGTCATGAAATCGTCCTCCTTTCAAGGCACACTTAATCTTGAGGAAGTGAAAATAGTCTACAAAATTGAGCATTGTCATGCAACAAAAGCCTGTTCGGCTGAAAATATTATTTCCTGACACGTCACATGCATGCAAAAAGACCATGAGATGGAAACAAATTTTACTCTTGTGAGAAAAATCTTTTTCTAGGATTTACTTGGCCATTTCTTTACTAACACCAAGTTTTATAGCAAGTGCCTAGTGGTTATTTATCTGTCGTGGGCAAAAATTTCACATACTTTCTCCACATTTGAACTTCTCTGAGAACTTACATGATGTCCCACGGGTCAGACATTCTATTCCTTTCTCAAATTTGGGAAAACAACGGAAAATCTATGCATGGCTAAGACGTTCAGTAACGTAAACTTTCTGCACATCTTGGTACGCTTGTCTGGCATTTTGCAGTAAAATTTAATCACCACCCAGTGTTTCATAATGCACAGTTTGACACACTTCACTGATACAGTCTCAGCTGTACAGCTGCCACGCGGAAACTGCTGCACCACACTGCTCAGATATCTACCAAAGCCCAAGGCTCCCTTAAATCTCTTTTGGCTTACCACAGCTGTCTGTCAATTTCAACTAAGTTATTACTGTATAAATCCTTCATCAGATCAACCATGACCTACGGGTCTGTTGTCTGGGGAACTGTCTGTGAAACTGAGATGCAAAAAGAAACTTTTCAGAATTCTTTATTGCGTAGGATTTGTAAGGCGAGGACGACAATGTTTGTCAGGAATGATGTCATTCATGCTGATCTCAAAATTAGGCCTATCTCGCAAGTTATTAAAAAACTTGCACAAAATTTCCACAGAGATCGAATCTTGATACCCAACGATGCATTACAGTCCATCAGACTTTACAGAGTTGATGACTCTCGAGGTAAGAAAAGACCGCTTGCCATCTTGAGCAGAGATGACGGCTTTGCAACACCTTCCAAAAGGAGGAGGAGAGAGCTACCTTAAATGCATCGTTGCGGCCTTCCAAATTGAAATTTTTTATTTTGTTGCATTTTATTTTTCATTCTGATATATCTCTATTCTCTTTTATGACGTCTTCCCACCTTACATTAGGCACCAGGTTACGTTCACCTTCCTAATTCATATATATATATTTTTTTTGTTAGTTATTAAATTTTATTCCTATTAACTTTATATTGCACTGTCTTGTACTTTTAAACCTTCATTTATTGTTTGCACCTTTGTAAGGAAAAATCTTTTTTGCAGGACTCTTTATTGATTTTTTTCCCCCTTTTCTTAAGGCACTGCCATGTCACTGTCAAAGGATATAGAGTTTAGCACTCCATCCTGAAAATTCTCTAACCTGAGTTGCACTCCACCGCAGCCTGCTCCTGGACTGCGAGAAGAACTCTCTAGTTTTTAAGTACAATCCTGATAATTCCTGCTTGTATCGTTCCAGCTTAGATACAGATAAACACGGACATTAAGCCCCACATAGGCACTCCATGGACTAACTGACTTTGACGATGCTTAGATTACGCACATTCTAGTGGTTGATTCTATAATCTGGTTTCACACTTGCATTCACATACCTGACAGGAAAAAAATAGTCTCAGTACATATTGGATGTACTATGTATAAAATAATCATATATAGTGTTATGACCAAAACTTAAATTATGAATTAGCATAATTTTTATGCCTACAGAAAGATGTGTAAATATTGCCTTTTCAATTGAAAAATGTGGAACAAATTTACTTAATAAAATAAAATAAATAATAATAAAATAAAACCTTATTATTTTTTTTTAATGTTCTCAATTAAAAATTTTGTTTTATTTCATTTGCAGCTAGATAATATTTAATTTACTTAGTTGATCAAAGGTCATACTCATTTACTAAAAAAAGAAAGAAAAATCGAGTTATTTTCTAGGATTAATAATTTTTCCATATCACCAATTAACAACATTTTTTAAAACAGTATCAACTCCCTTCACACCAAAAAAAGGTAATCTCAAAAGTAAAGTTATACATCATACATAAAACAACAATATATTTAATTTTCCATCTAGATCTCTAGATCAGTTCTATAAAATTGGAAAATGTTTCCAAACTCAGTTTAAAGTATTTGCTTAAAAAGTTGCTAAATCGCACACATTTCAAAAAAAGAAAAACTCACTGTTGCATTGTTTATAATAGATTAAAAAATAAACAAATACTTAGACAGAGAAACTGTCAAGAAAAAAACCCCTTAATAAATGAGTTTTGATTAAGCAAAATGTCTACTGATGTTTCAGTGGTGCAGCCAGGATCCTCATCTGGGAGAGGTTTTTAAACATTGTTACTCATAAAATGAACAATTTCGTTGTCTTACACGTCCATAAGATAGTGTTTAGTAAATATGGGACAAATAAAAACTGATGCAATGAAAAGCACAACCAACCATAATAAATTTAGCATTTATGTATTTAAAGGTTTCATAACAGCATCTCCTCCAATCTGCAAACAAACAAAAACAACAACAAAAAAGATGATGAGAAAGAGCAATAGCAGTAACATATATATACTAGTTTGATGCTATTGCTCCTAACTTTTTCGTTTATTAATTTTATGTTGAAGAAGAGGCTCCTATTATGAAGCCTTGAAAGGTAAGCATTTTGTGCTTCTTATACTTTTTACCTTCGTTTTTACACATACAGTGGGTGATCGGTTTACGAACAGATTGGTTAACGAACACTTTCATGAGAGATTTTTATGTTCGGATAACGAACACCTCACAAAACAAAGCTAAGAAGAAACAATGCTGTGTTTCAGATTTGCAGAACTGTATTTAATTGCATCTATTATCGACTTAGAGAACATTTTAATAGTTCTATACTTATCAGATAATTAATTAATCGGCTACCGGGGGCTTCGGGCCATACATTTTAAAAGGCTTCAAATTAGAATGAACTGGTTAAAAACATAAATTTATATATTTTTTGTCCCTTTTTAAAAAAATATTTTTAATTGAAAATGAATTATTTTAATTGAAAATTTGTTCTTAAATTATTAACAGGCTCTAGGCTCCACTTCAGCTTTATTGGGACCTGCAGTAAACATGATCTTTTAGAGAACTAATGGAGTTTATGATAGGTCAAACGGATACATTGATATGATTTAATGCTGTAGTCAATTAATGTGATCCTAAAATATTTTTACAAAGGGCATGTCATTTATTTTTTAAGTACAGCACGACACGGACAAAGCCATCAAAATATGATCTTTTCATATTATATACAGACATATATTAACCCTATTAAAAAGGGAAGATTGAAAACTCCAGAAAGGGAAAATAAGCTTTTATCAAAATATTAATGCCCCACAAACTCAAAAAAGCATACCTGAAGGAAGAACAAGACTGTATGTATGTAAAGTATGTCTTATTATTGCATTTAAGTAAATTTAGAGAGAATTTATATTAATTTATATACTTTATTTAGCTCTTAAGAATGAATTAAATGAATTCCAATATAAATCTATGATCAGTTAATGAACAATTCGGTTAGCGAATATTGTTTTGGAACGAATTAAGTTCATTAACCGATCACCCGCTGTATTTTGATCTTAACATAATTGGGTTTGTAAGCATATAATCATTTAAATACTCTGGGAGGACTTTTAATTGCGAGATACCCCCCCCCCCCCTTTGCTGCACCAGTGGATGATCATGTAACAGAAAACTTAGTTTATATTCTCCAAATCTACTAAACAATTTCAATTTTCTTTCAGTTTCCCAAATTTCTTCATTAAGTTTTTTGTGTTTGAATAGTTGCTTCTTTGGTATTACTTAGTTTGATTTTATTATGACATCACTTTTATTTCATAACTAAATTGCAACTATTACATGCATTAATATGACTGATCTTTTTTTTTTACTACAAAGTTACTATGTTAAAATTCAAAATCCTGATTATTATTTTTTTTAAACATGCCTAAAGGAACCTGTAATGAACTTTGATCATTAAAAATCATCTTTTTTTTTTACATAAGTAAATTGCAATGATTAATTGAATTAATATAACGGATTTTTTTTACCAAATTCTCTTATTAAATTACAAATTTATTTGATTGATATAATTAATATATGTAGCACACAACATTATGTATTTCTTATTTTTTAATTACATTTTATAAGAAATATTCATTTTATTTGCAATGTCTTCAGAATTCATAACATGCATAACAAAGTACAATTTAAAAAAAAAAAACTTCTTTGTTTATATTACTGAGTGATGGCAGCAAAATAATAATTAAAAACAAAGCGTAATCAATGTATGGAAGCTCTAATGCTATGTCGATTCCTGCAATGTTCACTACAATGAAAATGAAGTGGTAGATTGGTTGAAGGAAGTGTTTGTTTGTTGGAGAATTTGCTTTGCAAATAATTACCTATTTAATATTTTTAACGTTCACAATAAACACGATTTATTATTTTTTTTTAACAGACTACACATCGTCAAGCTACATTTTCCATGGTTTAATATTTTAAACATTCATGATGAATGAATTCTCTAGTTTGTTTACTTTTGTCAAGCAAGATATTGAGCTCCCAACCTAATATCAACTGAAATTATCTCAGAATATATACATAATTGAATGTAAGTCATCTCTCAAATATTAATTTATTTTGAACAATCCTTCTAAAAATGTAACTTTTATGCAGTTTTATTCGCAAAAATAATTTTGAATAAAAATGGCTGCTTGGCATATGAAAAAGCAAAGCGGACATCCCATAACTGTTGATGACAGTCAAATGCTTTGCAATTTTATCATATAGATAAAAGCACTTTAAAAAACTAATTTACATCCTTCTGACATGCATTTATTTCTAATTGAAATAACATGTAAGTGCAAAGAACTTTAACTTTCTAGATTTATATGTTATTCTATAGGAATTCTTTACAATTATATCTAAAATATAAGTTATTTATTTATTTTTATAGGAATATAATGATATGTAGCTATTTTCATCTGAAGCAAAATGCTGAACATTCAGGCCAATCCAACCTTTACACTGAATTGCAGTAAGAAAAAAAAAATTATTAATTTTTGCAGTTTATGGCCGGCCTCAGCTGGTGAAAAAAACAAATTATATCAGATCCAATTATGTTTATAATATAAATTTTATTTATTGTAAACTGAATATATTCACGCATATTTACTTTCTTCTGAAATAAAATTATGAGCATTCCTTTACAAATAGTGATATGACCAAAACTGACCCCTTTCTCCCCTCAAAAAAAAAAAAATAAGTCAATCCAATCTAAAATTGACCTGCATTAACCCTCCATCCCCTCCCTTTTTTCTATTTGCAGTTCAGGTCTACCGAAGCCGATGCAAAAACTCAATGAAATTAGACTCAATCCAGTCCAGACCAATTCAATTCAATTTTTACAAAAAAAAAATTGATATTTTTTAAACATTTTCTAAAATTAAAATTATTTAAAAAAGAATATTGCTTAATTATGTAAGAAAATCACTTAAATTAAAAATGTATTTGCTTAAAGTGACAACAGTACACATTAAGGCTTTATAATTAAAAGACAATTATATATAAATTACCTTTATATTAATATTAAAATGTTTTTTATAAGCCTTTAAATGTACTGCTGTCACTTATAAACAAATACATTTTACTTTAAGAACATTGCATACAAATTTTAAAGTACAGCAATTTCCTGATTATATGTCTGCAAGGCATGGAATACAGAATAACAATATTAATGGTAATTTAGCAACATCATTTAGATCATTAACAGTATTAATAATCACAACCTCTATGCAGGATTTTATTTTTAACACTTTTCAACATAGTTGATAAGCATTTATGAATTTGATTTGTCTGTCTTCTAGCTCGTATAAACATCTTCAGAATGCCATGCAAATGATGCATTGCAGTTAATGAGGTTGTTTACCATGGCAATGTTTGGTATTAAAAATGAAGTGTGTAGAACTTATAGTTTGTTTACAGGGACACTCAAAAGAATTCCATTGCATTATAGTCTATGGGAGAAAATCGTTTGCAGTGTATTTTAATGATGCTACACTATTTCAAACATATTGAAATTGATATACATCAATGAGGTAAACTACAAGATGTTTACTATAGAATAGATTGTGCATAGCATTTATCATTTATTTACAGGGACACACAAAAGTATTCTGTTAAAGTACTGTCTATGAGCAATAATTGCTGGAAAGGCATTTTCAATTGTGGTATGGGTTTTTTTAATTTAACTAATTTTTTGCATATTACTTGTGTGAATAAATTTTACAGACACAAACGAATCATAGTACATTTCCACTTACTGACGGAAATTGCTTAAGGGGAATTTTCACCTGTGTTATGTACTTCCTAACTAAACTGAATTCCAGCATACTAAGTAGTCTATATACAAATGTATAGATCATATACAAATACAAGACTGCACAAAATAATTCGGATTTTTTTTTTTTTTTTTTTTTTTTTTTTTGTTTATAGATGATGATTTCTGAAACTGGGTTTTCAAATTTGTTAGGAGTTTTCCAAAATGTTTATTTAGACATCTTTCACTTTATTAAAGGGTGAAGTTTTGTTACAGTATTCAGAATGTCTCAGAAAGGGCTTCATAATCTATGATTGATGCATGATTTTTCTTTCTTGTTAGTAATTTCAGTTGTAATAAAATCATATTAATACAAAAATAATTTGCGAACTATAAACACAAAAGAAAACAGAACTCAGTGAAAATGTGAAATATGTTTTATTTATAATGAAATGAAACAAAAAAAAAAGGCCCACATTAATATCTTTATCCAAACAGAAAGTGTAGTATTCCAAATTAATGGCCACAATCTACCACGTATATACAAAAGATACTTTTCAGGATAGCTTAACTCTGTTTTATATTAAACTACATTATGTATACAAATATACATAGATATATGTACATGAAGGAAATCAAACTGGTATCATGCATTTTTTCCCTTTAGTGATAAGTCTCCATGTAAAAGTGATGAACTTTCAAAATTTGAAACTCTGAAAATGTTCACAAGAGAATTTTTATACAGAATTATTCTAAGAAATAAATAATTTTTTTATTGAAGTATGAAATTATTTCACACAGAAGATAACCCCAATTAGCAAATAATTCATAGTTTTAAGCATGTCTGTAAAAATATAACAATTAGTATTTAAATATCAAAATAGCTTAAAAATAATAACATACCACATAATTCTAACACAAATGGAATTTCTCAATTACCATTTTCAAAGGCATAAGATAAGAAAGAATATGTTTTTACAACACTTTTTAAATAATGCAAAAAATTATATAAAGTAATATTAGCAAATTATATATTATCTGTTTATTTTAATTAATTGATAAAATTGAATAAAAGAGTTATTCCATTTTTAGACATGAAATGAAAATATGATCTTTAAATTCTTTGCAAAACACGGAAATGAAAAATCAGAATATATTTTTTTTCCACCATTTAAACAACATTTTGATTTCTTTCAAGAAACTGATTCCTTTTATTAAATGAAAAAGTACAACACGCTTTTGTACTTTGCTGTGTATGTACCATAAAATTTCATAAATAGTTTATTAATAAAATATTGTGATGTTATGTCAGGAGAATACGCATGAATTTTAATGTTATTCATTGTAATTTAACTTTTAGAGAAAGCAAAATGCATACATCAACCCTTTCAATCTCACAATATTGCTATCTGCAAGGGACGACTATTATCCCTCCCTCCCTGGATTTTCAAATTTAATTAAATACAATTCATTTTTCTTTTATGAATTTGAAATATATATATGATTTATTATTATTAAGTGATTTAAAAAAAAGAACTTTGTCAGAAAAATGAAGTAACAATTTTTTGTCCCTTACCAAGGAAAACGATTTTCAGCTCAGTTTTACTAATGGGAAATCAATGAAAAAAATTAATAAACTGTTTTAATTCTTCATTTTGATATATATATATATATATATAAAAGGTTGGTCAGGGCTCGAAAATTCTGAAAATTTTAAGGTTCCCAGCTGGGAACCTACATGAAAAGTGTAGGTTCCCAGAAAAATTTATGTGTTCCCAGTTTTTTAATAAATTCAGAGCCTAATGAATGAAGATATTGTGTCATATAGACACATTTTTGAATAATAAGCAAAAATTTTAGTTTGCGGTTTATCAATTGATGTTTTGACTGTTCTCTATCCAAAAGCACCTCCTCCCTCCCTTCATATTCTTATAGATGTGTAACTTAAAAGGAAATGTTGCATTACATTTGCACACTAAGATTAAGCATTATATATTGCATTTACTAATTTATTCAAATGTATACAGAACAAATAATTAATATATATATACAATATTTAATTTTTAGTTCCCGGCCGGGAACGTGAGTGGGAAAAATACGTTCCCAGAAATGATTTCTGGGTTCCCCGGGATACCAGGAATGCTATTTTTCGAGCCCTGAGGTTGGTGGAAGTTTAATTTTTGATTTTTAATAAATGGTATTTGTTACTAAACCTACAACTATTTGCAATTATAAACTGTTATTGCTTTTAATGGTGATATGTTCAAAAATCGTCTTGCATGCAGGATTCTGACAAAAGAATTCTTAGTTTAGTTTATTTCATGTGTATATTCTCCATTAAAAAAATAAATAAAATGAGCTATCTATTACAAAATCTTGCCCCTCACTGGATACTGCTCTGCAAGCACCCATGCTGATAGCCATGCTTAAAAATATATAGGTGAAAAAAAAATTAAACTATTTGAAATACTGATTCATCCAATAAAATACAAATAAATACATTGAAACAGAAAAAAGGGCCCATAAAAACAAATATCAGTCACATGAAACCTCAAATGACTAATTTTTGAAACAAAAATAACAATGCACAATATACAATGAAAAATGCTAAGAAAAGAATATCACAAATATTTATATATAAATATATGCATCTATTTCAAACTATATATCATATCACGACTTTTGTGCAAAACTGCAGCTACAAATTAAAATCAGCTGTCGCTCACTTCATGCTTAACTACACCCTTTCTTTCAGGAAAAAATAATAAATAAATAAAAGACAGTTACATACGAAATATCAACAGAGGAAAAATAGGAGAACATAAAAATAATAACAGGAGGAAAAAATTATAAAACAAATTAATAGAATCTCAAAACCAAACAAAACAAATTAAATACAGATATAACATGTTTCTATGCATATTTAAAAACAAAAAGCATAGAAACAATAAGATACAGAATAAATAATTTTGAATAAATAATTTTAAAACACACATATTTTGTGATTAACATTAGGAAACCAATTTATACCATATAGAATGTTTTCAAAAATTTATACATCACCATTTATCAACTTTATTATTTTTCTATGCATATGGGGGGAGAAGGAGGAGGGGCAGGGGGGGGGGGGGGGTTCTTTTAAAACATTTCTGAACTTTAAGAAGATTTAGAGGATAAATTTTTTTCATGGTAAATAAATACATTTTTAACCCCATTCTTTACATTTTTTTTTTTTTTTTTTCAATGTGAGTCATTCTCAATCAATTTATTTACATAAATAAAAAATGATTTAAGATTTTTGAAAAATTATGAGCAAAAGAATTAGCATAAGCTCATCAAATAAACTGTCATAGACTTAAGTTATATCACAGCTAACAGTGATCACAAGGCATAAAAGTTTATTTTAGCAAAAATTCCTTTGAGGTTTTTTGGGAGGATGTTTTTAACAAGCTCTGTACAAAAACTTCATACATTAAACAATTTTTACACCAACCTTGTTCTGAAAAACTTTATATGAGCAAAATTACCCAAGGAGCTTTATGCAAAATAATAGTTTTAAAACTCATATGTTTCAAAAATCCTATTTTTTATACAATTTTTTACATAAAAAGAAATGTTTAAGCTATAAGGTATTCTAATGTTAAGACACAAAATTCTATGTATTTCCTAAGACAAATTTATAAAGGCTGTTTATTAAATAGGTATAATAAAATATAAATATTGTATATGATACTTGTTGGAGTATAAAATTCCATAACAGTTTTATAGAAATAAAATTCTCTCTTTCAAATTTAAAGCACACACTAATTTGCAAAGGGCAGCTTGTTGTGTACTTTGGCTTGAAAATAACAGGATCTATTTCTGGAAACGTATGATTTCTCTTTATTTTTTCAAAAGTTTTGAACTAATTTTAATATTTTGCCAATTACACAGCTTAAATAAAACTTGAAATTTTTTTCTTAAATATAAAGTACAAAGTTTGATAAATTCAGACTTTTAAAATTTACCTTTCGCTGTGCAGCAATTTGATTTGAGCTTAAAATGAGGAACAGCTGTTTTTGTTCTAACCCATTACCAGTGCTTTAGTTGTTTTGCAACAAATAACATTTATCCACAAGTAATATTTTACACATAAGAAAAGCCCCGTATATTGCTATAAAAAATGTCTACAAAAATAGCTATTATAACAGCAAAAAATGCTTCTTAGAAAGCATTCTTGCAATTTACAAGTCAAAAATGTACTAACCTGAAAGCTCGAAGTGCACTATAAATTAATAAAAACCAAAGAAGGGTGCAATTTTAAACATTCATGGTGGAAATGTTCGAGACAAAATGCACATTTAATAGCTTTTAAGAAACATGGAAAAATGACGGTGCAATTATATAAAATGTTATGTTTGACTTATTATACTTGGAAAAATAAATAAATAAATGAACTAGAAATAAGAACAGAAGATAAAAACGAAATATATGTATATAAGAAATAGTTATAAGACAAATATAAGAAAAGTTTTCATTTAAATATGAGGTACAGTCAATAAGTTTCCAAATTGATTTTTTATTTATTTATTTATTTATTTATTTTTTTTTGAAAGGGGAAGGGTGAAATATATAGATGCCAACAATTGCGAATTTTTTGTAATTGTTAAGGTTTTTCTCCTATAAAATTAGAAGCATGTTTTTATGTGTATCTGAAAAATCTCACTCTTTTATATTACAGTTAACATTACAGATTATTAAAATTACAGTTCTTCTTATTAAAATAACTGTAAGAGGTTGCCATTAAAATAACTACTTCGAATGTTTGATTGACTGAAACCAAGCTTTCTGAGAATACCGAGAGTGTGATGCTTTCTGTATGATAACCAATGTGCTAAGTGCGGTGATCAACACAACTTAGTACAACCTGTTTATTGCTTTTTTATCAAACATCAGATTTCATAAACAATACACTCTCACCAAATTCTGTAACAAATTGGACAAAATTATAGCAAAATATAAACTTTTGAACACTGTTTTACAGTAGGGTTGCTACAGGTCAGGAAATTTTGCAGGGAAAATACCAATATTTTCTTATAGAAAAACTCGTCTCATGTAATTGTGCAATTACATAAGACAAGTTTTTCTATAACAAATTACTGGTACTTTTCTTGAAAAATTCCCTGACCCGTAGCAACCCTGTACAGTGAACAGTAGATTTTTCTAAAATTTGTCACTTCAATTGTGGAAGTTAGGAAAAGTGAGAAATGATAATCTCCAGTTTTATTTTTCCTTTGATCAGAAAACAGAAGCAACCTTGCACTAAAAAAAATGAATGCTACATCCCATTTACAAATATTGATACATTTATGGAAGTATATGCATAGGAAGCAACTTGATTTATCATAGACCACTACCAATGCTTAATCGTAACAATATGCCAGCATATGCTGCATTTCTTAACTCAACACTATTTGGGAGATAATATCTTAACTGCAATGTCAAAAAATTCCTAACTGCTGGATTTTGTATCCTGTAACACTTTCTCATTACAAAAATTGAAAATGAAGATTAAGGATCTTTCATTTCTGATAATACAGGAAAACTGAACATAGGTCATCTTAGTAACATAACAACTTACAGGAATGATTAACAGAATTATCAGCATTATCTTCAAATATCAGCTGAAAGATATATTTGTAGATGATTTCAGACACTAAAATAATTTTTATTATTTAATTCATCAGTCTAGTAACTTACTAACTACACCTCATTTTGTTATTTGTTTAATTTTTTACATCTTCAAGTTTAAAAAGAGAAAAGAGTTAATTTAATGAATAAAATTAATCATTCTAAAGAGGTTCCAATAAGATTTTTATAAATTCAAAATAATAAAAACTACAGTTAAAATTGAATAAATAAAAATGAAGATTACACATGATACAACTTCAAAATCATTCGTTGCATGGTAATATGAAACACAATCATCATAAAATGGATAAATCATACATTTTAAATAATAAAATTAATAAATATGTAAAGTTTTAACACTCTTAATATTTTACTATCTATGAATCACTGCATAATTATATGCTGTACAGATTTTAACCTAGGACAAATATTGTTATTGTATATTTAAGTATATTTAAAAAATGGAAAAAATACAGTGAATGTATGAGAGTTATAGTCATAGCAAAAACCAAAAAAATTAAAAAGGTTTAATAAGGGTGTACAAAATACAAGACATCTGAGAAATAGGAAGAATTTCAGTGGAAGAATTGAATTTTACACATTTAACTTGAACAGGAAAAGGATAAAGCTCCTTTTATGTCTTTAACTACATGTTTTCAATTTACTTAAAACATCAGACATATATCTTTAACTACATGTTTTCAATTTACTTAAAACATATCAGAAATATCACAGAGCATGCAATGTCTGTGCAATCTAATTTGCAGAAATTTCTATTTTGAGCAATTTTAAATAAAATATAGAATTTGATTCTTTTTTTTTTTTTTTCAGTATAACAAATACTAGAATTTTGATTTTCTCTCACTTAAACAATAAAATAAAATACATTTAAAAAATGTTGATTTTATAAGTAAAGCCAGGAGAACTTTTGAAGATCACAGATCACTTTTTTAATTTGAAAGTATTATGATATTCAAAAATGTTAAAATAACCATTAAAATATTTAAGCAAAATAAATTTAAATTCAATAAAATAAATAGCCAAGCAGAAGCAATCCACAAATTTACCACAAATCCGCCATAATCTATCAACTGACAGACATGCATAATGCACAAAGCATTTTATACAGATCTCTTACCACAATTATGTGGAGTAATGCTTGGAAACATTTCATTTCATAGTAAATGAAGTTTATTAGTTTTTTGTTTTCATAATGCTACATATCTGACACAGTAGAACATATGTGCAAAATGTATACTTAAGATTTCAGTAATTGATACATATCACCCCTTTCAGGATCAAAGAAATTCTGTTCATAAAATAGTGAAATGATTGAATGATACCAGTATTTACAAAAACAATTACTTGAAAATAAGTTAAAGGTTTTTACACATACTTAATGAAAGTAAAATTTTCATTCCAAAATTCTGTTGCCAATGTGGCATTTATAGATTAAAAATAAGTGGTCCAAAAATGCCTTCAAAGGGTTAAATTTAAGCTGTTCCACTGATTTTTGTCAATACATTTTTCTATGCTAAAGACTTTCAATTGTGTTTATATTACACTAGGATTCATCTCGCATATTTATAAGATCGGGTCATTTATATCTTTATTTTTAATTTACTTATATATAATTTTTAAACAGGACTTCTTTCCCTTGTTTCTCTGTAACATTAGGTCCAGACAATTTCATTTGCAGACAATTTGATGACATAGTTATTCTATAATTCCTCATTTACACAACACATATTTTGAAAATTGAGTCATACTTTTTAATGATCTGTTTTAAACAGATAAAAACAAGATATTTTAATTAAAAAGTATTATTAAAAAACTAATAAAAATAATCTGAAAATAATTAAGAAATTATTGGTAAATACCAGTGTTTTTCAACTTTTTTATCTTGTGGCACACTCAAACTCATGGTTAAAATCCTGTAGCACACTAAACGTATGATGATGGAAAACCTATGAAAGAAATATACGTCTTTCTGTTATTATTTGTCATAAAAAGATTTATTTTTAAAATATCTTCCTTAGAAGACAAGGTTTTCAGATAGGCATACTAATAAATCATCTTCCAAGCACCTAACTGAAATTTATTTCTGTTTTTAACATCATTCACAGCAGAAAAGCTTATTTCGCATGTATGTAATACTGAGAGCAGATATTTTTTTGTAATAATTGTAAATTTTCAATTAAGGAAAAAAGCAATAAATTATAATTCATTTTTTAAATCATTTCATTGCAGTTTTCTGGCGTTTCCCAATAAGAATATTTAAACACTGAAACAAATTTGGAAGGAAATGCAACTTTATGACACTAAACCTCATTACACATAGTAAACAGCAGAGCTTAGAATGCAGCATTTTAAAGTACTTTTGTTAGTCTGTAGATCTTGATACATAACTTTGAAAAATTTCACAGCACATCTGAGGACCTCTTATGGCACACCAGTGCAGAGATGGATCCAGTCCTCCATTTAGAAGGGGGGGGGGGGGGGCACATGTCTTTTTTGATGGAGATGGGGAAGGGGAATCACATGTTTTCATTAGGAATTTTTATATCCTAGATAAAAATTGGCTACTTTCTGACATATACCAAAATTCATTTTCTTTGGTAAATGCATGAAATTTGCAGGTATATTCGTAAATGTATAAAATTTGCAGGTTTTATTCAGATACTAAGAAATCAGAGTTTCCGATTTTCTTATAAAAGCAAAGAATCTCTCAGGAAATGATCCCAAAGCTCACATTTAAAGCCAATATTTGGGATCGACAGTCATTTGAAATTTGTCTTGAGATGGCAATTGGATACAGTTAAAATGAACTGCATAAACATAAATTAAAAACGTCTGATTCTTTGGTGCTTAAACAATAATGTATGCAATTTTCATGCATTTCTGTATAATAACTCTGTGGATGTATAAAAAAAGATTAGTTTTTTTTTTATCAGGAAAAAAAATGAAAACAACTTTAATACATATTTATATTTTTAAAAATGTGTTGTTTATATAAAATTTCCTCGTTTAGAGGGGAGGATTATGGACCCCCATGACCTCCCCCTTGGATCTGCACTTGCACCAGTGTGTTGCAGCACACCAGTTGAGAATCACCAGTCAATATTATCAAACCAACTTATATATATATTGTTGATTGTATATAGGTCTAATATACAATCTTAGAAAAAAAAAATACAAATTAAAAAATAAATGAACATCAATTGATATTTGAAAGAAATAGACAAAATTATGAAGAGCAATTACAATAACTATTTTTTAAAAATGCAAATAAGCACTCTGTTTATAATTTTAAGCAGCAAAGAAAGAAAGGAAGAAAGAAAATGATGAGTGAATGATCAATTCAGGTGAAATAATTTAAACAATACTAAACTAACTCACTAAAATATTTCATTATTATTTGATAGTTTAAAATCACAAAAAGTTCTTATCCTACAAAACCTTAAAGATAGAAAACAATTTTTAATTTTATAACATTCAATGAAAGAAATAAAAGGAAAAGGAAAATCTTAAAAGGATCTAAAGAAACTATTATATACATATATTCATTGTTATTTAAAATAACAGCATGAGTAAAATGGTAGGAATAAGAAAACTTGGCATGCATTTACTGGACAAGCCAAGCGGGATATAACCAGAAAGTTCTCTAAAATCTTTCAGCAATTTGACATTGTTACATCTGATTTTATTTTAATCATTTCATAACATTAAAAAAAATAAAAAAATAAAATATATAACTATTTTTTTTCTATTGTAAATACATGATAAGCCATAAAACTTCCATGATTTTTCTCTTAAGTACAGATGAGATCACACCATACATTTAATTCACAGAATATTTTTCAAAGTAAATAAAAACAATACTTTCCATTTCTTTGGCTTTTAATATTAAAAATTAAACATATGTACACTTCATTTTCAATCCAGTGCAAAACCCTTTCAGGATATACAGGGTGTGTGCGATCAATTACCAATAACTTTGGATGTCCTTATTTCATGTATCTCTTATAAATTTTGGAAATTTATATTTCTAAGGTTATAATTTAACATTATTCTTTTCAGATACGAGTATTAAATACTGGGAGAAATCACCATGTCATAGAAACATGAAGTTTAAACAACCATGATTACCCAATTCCATGCAGGGAGAATTTCTAAAAGAATTTTAGATTTCAATAAAATTCTTTTTATATACAAATGGTGACATGAAAAAAGTGTAAATGCTGATTCTGATGTCACCACACCAGCAAGGAAAAAGCATAAGGTACTCAAGAACAGCAAAAATTCTGATGTGCAATCCTTGAGTGATTTTTTGCATAGTTATTTTTTTTATTCCCCTTGCTGTTGTGGCGACATCAAGATCAGCACACCTCTTCATATTGTAAACTCTATGTAAAATAATGTTATGTTGAAGTTTGCAATTGTTTCAGCAGTTTAACCTGTACACAGGTGTAGTCCACGTTATGGCTGCTCTAATTTATATTTCTTCAATGTTATAATTTTTATCTGTATTTAAAGCATATCTCTTGAAAAAAAAAAGCCATAAAAAACCCATAATATTAGAAAAATAGTTTTTCAAAATTAATAAGAAAAAAAAAGTGAAATAAGATATGACAAGTTATTGCTAATTTATTGCATGCACCCTGTATTCTAAACTCACTGAGGCCACATCAAAGGGATAAGAGGCACTGGTTGCATGTTGAAAGAAAAAAAAAAGTAGAAAAATAAAAATTAATGTCATATAATGGCAGTAATCATAATAACAAATAATGAGAAAGACATTGGCACTAAACTTTAAGAAGGGGAATACAGAAATAAAATCAGTATGTATTATACCAATATCACTAAATTTGAAGCTTCTGGATTTAAAAAAAAAAAAAAAATCAATTCAAGATAAAATATCAGATTCTTCTAAAATTTCAAAATCAGCCAAGTCATCGTCAAGGTCACTCGAAGAAGACCTTTTCCTCCTTACAACTGTCTCTTTTTTCTCTTTATTGTCGGAGGCATCATTCTTTGCATCTGCACCATCTACATTCTTTGTAAACGACAGACCTTCGGTGAAGACAGCTTCACTCTCAGAATCTGAACTTTCTTCTTTAAAATGAGATGGCACAAAATGGATGCCTATATTTTCTGGTTCAAGACTAGGCATCATGTCACTTTCTGAAATGACATCATCTATGTCACTTTCTCCTTCTTCCTCAACGTTGGGGAAAGCACCAAGTCCTTGGTATAATGATAATTCATCAGCTGTGCATACAAAAGCATGATTATTAGAATTTTAAATACAATTTTAAAAATACAGGGTGTTTTTAAAAGAAAAGCTTGATTACAAACGACAGTACAACTATGTTGTAAACAATGATTGGAAGAAATGCTTTAACCACAATACAGAAGTTTTAGTTGTGTTAGTTCATAACTGTTCTAAGTGGAGTCATTACAGTGCAATGAAAGTGGGAAATTGGGAAAAAGGTAGAATTTTTTTCCATCTACACAATGGTGCCAAACTCTATAATTTAGACACATTTTAACAATTATTTATACATTAAAATGAAATATAACTGTCCTCCTGATTGTTATTATTATTATTATTATTATTTTGTAACTTAGAAAGTTTTAAAAATAAATTTAAACTAACAATAAATGTATAGGTTCATTGAATCAAAAAGAAAATTAAGGACAGTTTGCTTAAAGGTGTAAATCAAAATATATCTGATGGATTTATGTGAAGTACAGTGATTAATTTTTCAAAACAAATATTATTCTGCATGGTTTGGTTGTTTAAGAATTTTCCCCTTCTTTCAAATGAAAAAAAAAAAATTCTCCATGCTAAATATATGCACGCCAAATTGATTTTTGCTGCAGAAATATAACTTCAAAAATGCATCATCGAAATTGCCCAAAGTGTTCTATAAATAGGAAAAAATATTTCTATTACAAAAATAATTTTATAGAAACTTTTTTTCCCTTTTAAAGTCTAAAAAATATTCACTCTGGAAAATCACTTTCAACAACTTTATTTACATGACTTTCAGATGCTTACAATATAATATACTTTTGTTAATTTACAATTACCTTACAATTTTAATTTTATAAATTATGACAGATAAATTAATACAGTAAAATTACAATTACCTTTGTTTGATGGCTCTCTTGAACAGCAATTGAAAAACAAACTCCAAGGATACACAAAATATTTGAATTAAGTAGTACACAAAATATTTGATTATTAAATTTTCCAGATACCCCCCTTCCCCCTCTTTTATGCTTCCAATATTTTCTTTGCATTTTTTTCTTCAATTCAGAGAATGTCCAGAATTGCTCTGAAAAAGGGATAGAATTCCTCCTTAAGGAGGAATTCTTTCATGCCTGATTCGCAATATTTAGCATGAAATGGAGTATCCCTTGCATGTTTTCTGCATGACTAATAGGAGCCACTTCCAGTAGTTATGAAATATGAAGAGAAAACTTTGAGCTTCTTTCTGTATTGTGTTTAAAGAGTTTCTTTCGATCATTTTTTAACAATGAAGCTTCAGTTATTTGTAAAAAGGGTCATTCTTTTTTAAGCATCCTATAAAATTAGTATAAAGACAGCTTCTACATGCCACAGTTGCACAATCACAAATTATGTGATAAAAATGTTAATAAGTTAACTAATAACAGATTTAAATTTTTTAAAAATCTTATCACCTAATTATAAAATTAAAAATATTGAACAACGAGCAATTCTGAATAGTGTTTAATTAAGATTGTCTTAAGAATTCAGTTTCTTCAATAGAACCTTGAAAATCTAGACTATTTCTCGGAAGCTGTTTTAATTCTGGTAGTTGATTTTGTTCAATTTACTGATAAATGGATTCATTCTATTTTTAACTATAGCTAAAACATTGATAAATGTGCTGATTATGAATTTATTCAGCCATTTTAAAGTTATTATTAGTATGGTATGGTAGGGGAATAATGATAGCAATGATGACTGTTAAATTCATGATGGTGCAGAAAATATTAATAATAATAAGCTATGGAAGATAAACGAATACAATAAAACTTGTTCAAAGCGATATCGCAAGGGACCAAAATATTTTTCTGAATTGGGACACATTTTTGCATCATACAAAATGATACATGAAGCTTATTGAAAGCCTTCAGAAAGTATACTTCTAACACATTATGTTATAGTACATAATATATTATTATATCTAATATACTTTAATAATTATAATAATGTATAATAATATTATATTATCGAATAATAGTAAAAAAAAAAATATGTCTAAGCATAAAATTTTGGCAGTTTAGAAAAGAAATAATATCTAAACCACATAAGCTAAGGCACCAAAACCTTGAGCATCATAAAATGAAAATATGTATAGGTAATATAAGCATGTTTTATAAATTCATATTTATTTATCAATCCAATCATTTTGTATGTTTATGTTTTAAGCGTGATAATTTTTATTTAAAATTAGTTATTTCAGAATCTCTAAAATCCAGAATTGTCACATCCCATGCGAGTCCAAATTTATGAGTGTGTACTCTAAGGCTTATTTTAAATCATTTTTGTAATTTGTAATCTTGAATCAATACATTTTGAGTAAATTAAAGATGTGTAATTATTGCTTAGAAATAAACTTTCAAAGAGGTACAGTTGAATTGCACTATAAAATTTGTCTAGCCCTGTAAGAATTTGGCCAAATTTTTTCTATCATGCAGTAAACAAATTAAATATAGAAGGAAAATTTTGAAATTTATAGTGATTTTTTCTATTGCATATGACAAATAAATATGTTGGACATTTAAATACAAATCTGCATAGCTATCATTTTGTGAAGAATAATGCAAATATGTACAAATATGGCCAAATGTAGAAAAGGTTAAATGTGCTATTCATAATAAACCACAGCCTATTAAAAATTAATAAGCTGAATATAAATAAAAGCACATGGGAATTGGCAGTCTTTGCAATGTCTTGGCAGCATTTAATGCTAGCCAAGGAGACAATTGTTGTTTTGCTATACAAAAATAATAACAATAATAAATTATTGGATGATAAGTTTATATCGTTTAAAAATGGATAAAGAAAGGGGAGGGGGATTTAAATAGCATGACCATTTCAACAAATATTTATCTATTTATTTACTAAATAGATTTTCTCAGGAAAATGAATATTTATTTTTTATAAAATCACAAAATCAGTGATTAAAAGCTCAAAACTGAAATTTCCCCTCTTACTTTGACCTATCGTCTGTTTATTTTCAATGGACTATATGTTGATGTTGGGAGATAATTTAAATTCTTAAGTTTCAGACTACTGATAGAGTTTTGTGTCAACTGTGATAATGCCTAATTACTACATGTCCTATAAAGCTAAAGAAGCTTTTTTAATTTTAACAGCAAAGCAAACTGGTTGGTTCGTTAACATATTGTGATATCACATCTAAAATATGAAAATAATTAGGTATACATTATTTGCAAGCAGCATAATAAAGTTCATTACAAAATATTATATTTTTATTCAGTTAGTATTGGATACATTTTTTCATTTTCCTTTGAATTGCAACACCTTGAAGTGAAAAAGTACATAAGATCTTAACGGTATTACAGTATTTATATCAATAGGTAGAACTTTTCTGATAGATTGTTTTTTCAATGCAAAAAATTAGCTCTAAATTAATAATTGCAAGAAAAGGTGACATCACAACAAGGGGAAGAGTATCATTCAAATGTGGCAACTTGTGACACAGGGCAAAGCAGGAGTAATTAAAAAAAACCCACAAAATTTGCATGACATAATAATTGAATTGTTCCCTTGCATGATTTGATCAAGTTGTATTTCCTGTAAGAACAGTTAAACTTACCTTCATTAATAGAATTCTCAATACTTAAAAGGCTGTTTGGCTCAAAGGATTCAGTAAGAACAATGCCAGGACTTGGTACTTCTGGAATATCTTCTTGAAGCGATAACTTCCTTAACACTTCCTCAGATGCCTCTGGAATAAATTCTTCTATATCACTGTCTTTATCTGAATTGCCACTACATTTGGACGCACCAGAAGAAACTGAAACAGGGTGAAAACAATCAAATTTGGGAAACTGAATTAATGATGATTTCTTTATGCACAAAATATTGCATACATTCATATACTTAAAAGTAAAATATAATAAAACTATTCTACCACAGCCTTTCTTCACAAGTTTATGACATATAACAAACAAACTAAATCATCATCACAAAAGTATCAGAGTAAGACAAATCAATATATTTCAAATGTCTCTATTTCAGTATAATGTGAAATTTCATTGATTATACAACCAATAGGCTATAATAAATTCTTTGCTTTATATAAATACATGAGGTAAAAAAGGAATGATAATTTCAATGCTGAAACATTGCAAAGTTAAAAAAAAGCATATATTTAAGAATATAGTTTTCAATCTGAACCAATAAGTTTGGACAATCCATATACCTTTACTTTATATAACAGAAAAATTTACTATATCTAGTTCAAAATTGAGTAATTTTAAAAGTTAAATGACAAATTTGCCCGAAAGAGGAAAATATAAAGGAAGTATTTTAAAAAGCAGAGAGTATCAGCCAAATAAATAAATAAAAATAAAATTCTAATTTAATATTTGTATTTTTTGTTTCACAAAACATGTTGAATAAATACTAGCACAAATAAATTATATTAAGTTTTATATGATTTGGCAAAAAACTGGATTAAAACACCTTGAAAATACAGAAAGAGAAGCGCCCTTATAAAACACACACAAAAAGTGGGGTAAATGTGTGCAATTTTTTTTATCCCTAGATATCTGAAATTTTACCTGAAACTAAATGAAATACTGAATATTAAAGTTCTGCCTTTAATTAAAACATACTTAAATGATTTTTATAAATTTTATTAGAAAAATTTAGAGAGTAATAAAACCAATACATATATTTTTTTAATTGCAGAAAAATTGAAAATGTCACATACATTGGTCCTTTTACAACTGGTGTGCTTTTTTTTAATTATCAGTGCCTTAACTATATTCATAGGGGCTTCTGCCATAATTGTGTTCAGGGACCCCTACCTATCCCATTCTTGATTGTATACATGGTGTTGTTCGCTATTAGGTAGTGTCCTTTATGGGTTTGTTGTGAGATCCAAAAGAGCTACTTTCTAACACATTTCTGAATTAATTTTTGTTTGGAAATGCACGATATTGGCAGGTGTTCTTATTCAGAAACTATGTAATCAAAAGACGTTTTCCATTTTTTGGTAAAGAGAGATCTTTCAGAAAATACTGTTAAAGCTAGCATTTTGAACTGAATTTCCAATGCGTTCAGCTCGAGAAAAGGGATAAACTTGTCACCATGTGACAAGAATCGCTGATTATAAGCAATTTATTTATTAAAAAATGGAATATGCATTTCGATTCCAAATCATTTCAATAGTCAAGGCTGCCAATTTCATGTATTTATGTTTAAAAATTAGTCCGAAAATGTGTCAGAAAGTTTCATGTTATTGAGCAGTGAATTTGAGAACCACCTTAAATAACTTTTCCCACATCAAAAAGAGCTGTTCATATAATGCAAGGAAAAAATATCAAGGTTTTCCAACATGGAAGAAATGAATATAAATATACACTGCACATAGATTTGCATTGCCAGCACCCTCTTATCCTCAGCATAGGTGTAGTGCGACCATAAAGTTTGAGGAGGGGGAGGATACAATTTGTTTAAGCCTTTAAAATGAAAAAAAAAATGCATTTCGACAAAAATTTTGTTCAAGGAGATTTTTACCTTAAAAAATATTCATAATCATCACATTTAAAAAACAGTGAAGGGGTGTAAGAAATAAAACATTTATGATGAATATGAGAATAATAGAGGGAGGAAAGAACTTAACAAGGCAAATATCACATTTTTACTATATTGTAAAAGGAAGGAGGGATGTTTACAGGGAGACCTTCCTAAAGAAAAGTTTGTTAATATGTAAATTCGGAAAATCTTGCAACCTCCAGTTTGGGTTGTGCAAATTTGAACCAACAAATTTTGGCATAGAATTCCTTATTTTGAACAAAGCTATGCATACTGCTCGCCAATCTGAGAGGTCTCATAAAAAAATGAAGAAATCTAAAATGAAAAAAAAAACTAGTTAACTGTTAACTGCCTTGATAATTTTCATTCCGATTTCAGATCTATAGACACTTTTTAACTGATGGTATAATTTCCTAAAAAATTAGTGTAGAAAGCTGTGGGCAGGAAAGCATGTTCCATGATCCTCAAGATCCATCGCATTTGCTACTCAAGCTGTACTGTATTTGACATTGATCTTTCTGAATTAAACCTACCTTAAAGTATATTAAAGGGTAGATTGAGAAGAAGCATTTTTTCCCTATCATACTATGACTATTGTCAAGTCAAGTGATTGGTGACCAAAAGAGTTGATTTTGGACATTGGACCTTTTTTTTTTTACAAAAAATACACAAAAGTAAATCAATTCCTTAACCTCTTCATTTTCCGCTTCTTGAACTAGTGAGCTCATTAATAACTTGACAGTATTTTTATTTATTTTTTCAAATTCTAAGGTAAATAGAAGTTAATATTACTGTAACACATTACCGTACATTCTGCTACATAATACACTCTGTTGTATAATACTTACCACCGATTTGAGACTATATTTTCTCTATTTTTAGGTATACTCAGTGTATTACATGGACTCCCTTTATTGTAAAGAAATCTTCTTGAGATATTTGGCATAAAATGCAATAAAGAACATGAAAATGTATTTTAACCATAAAGGGAAAAAATGAGCAAATATGAAGAAAAAACATGTGGCACTCGTATGTTTATCTCTTTACATGAATCCCCAAAATAGAATCTTATGAAAATGGAATCCCCATTCAGAATCTTACTCTAATTTATTCAATTAATCACATCTTCTTTTCTTGTTCATTAATACAGAAATCTCAATGATTATGAGTATATTTTCTAAATTTTTAATCTTCCATTTTTCTTATATCCGGCGTATAACACAAACCTGTAAATTTTTATCAATTTTCTCGTGTCAAAAGTGTGTTTTATACACTAGAATATATAGTACTTTAAAGATGCCATGTCATGCAACACAGAAAATTGAATTGAAAAAAAAAAAGTATTACTTCATCATATAACGAAAAATAAAGAAGGTAATAACAAATAATAATAATAATAACCTCGATTATCTTCAGAGAAGAATCCAACCATTTGTTCATATAGCGTAGAAGGTATTAAGTGTAGTGCTATTCCTGGTCCTAAAGACAACATTAACACTGTAAAGAAAAAAGAATTACAAAAGTGGCTGAGAATAGAATGACACATTTAATGAACAATGTCACTACAAAAATCATTTTACTAAATAAGCTTAAAGAACTGTCTTAACTACATGCAAATTTTGTATTGGATCGGTTAGAAATAAATGAGTTTTAAGAAAATAGTCATGAGAACAGAAAAATTTAAAAGACTGTAAATTTAATTGGCAGAAAGTACCATGACCTTTCTCTTTCATTTGCTGTGTACTTAAGTTACTTTAATTATATATTTTTTTAAATAGCAGCAAAAATTTCACAATCAAGTGAGAAATTACAAACATTTGCACTGTGTTGACAAAGGTTAAAATATGTATTTAAAAAATTAAATATGATCTGAAATTAGCTGAAATAAATTATATGTTCTTATAAAACTATAAGGTTTAATTTTGCAGCAATATTTATTAAAAATAATAATCTATCTGTATTTACTTACTTAAAGTATAAATTATTAGAACCCCAGGAACTACCTTTCCGATGAGTGCAAGTAATGAAAAAAATCCACACATAAGCGCACAGAACTAGAAAAATAATTAAAAAGTAATTAGACAGTGAATTAATAACATTCAGGAATATCAAAATAATTTTTATTTTTCAGAAAAAAAGGATAATTTTCTTTCACAACTGAAAAAATATGAGACAGAGGCAGTTTGGAAATCTGTTTTCATTAGTGAATGAACTTTCAGAGCTTACCAGCTATATAAAGTTACTACTTTTAAGCTTTTTGACATAGTTTATTAAAATCTGTTTAGTTTGGCATATCTTATTTAAGATAAACTATTAATATTAAAAAAAAAAAAAAACATGCAGCTACACCTGAAAATATCCAATCTCCACTCATTACATGGAAACTTATGTAAAATGAACAACTGGCCTCATTTTTTTGTCAATTATTATCAGCAATTTGCTTTTATACATAATTATTAATGATCATCGAATTTTGTATTAGATTAATTTTGTAGTACATTTAAAAATAATTATTATAAGGTTAATTAAGGCCTGCAATGGTGTTTTCCAATCAAATAGGATATACACATGCACATTTTAAGTGATCCCTACAAATCCTGTTAACCGCAATTTGCTTTTATACATAATTATTAATGATCATCGAATTTTGTATTAGATTAATTTTGTAGTACATTTAAAAATAATTATTATAAGGTTAATTAAGGCCTGCAATGGTGTTTTCCAATCAAATAGGATATACACATGCACATTTTAAGTGATCCCTACAAATCCTGTTAACCGTTGTATTCTAAATAAGAAATTTTAATGTATTCAATTTAGTTTAACAAAAATTAAGAATATGAAAGATTGGCTAATAACTTAAAAGATTCTACCGACCACTGGCTACTAATGGGTGATCAATAAAAATCCAAACTAAACTAAAGATGTGGTGGAATGAAATTAAACAATGGAACAACTAAATCGCATGTTGTTATTTATATCTCAGTCTATTTACTTTCCTATCTACATAGTTATATCCTTATCTTTTATTTTTAGAAAAATATGGTATATAAAGAAGAATACTTCCAATCGTGAGTTAAAAGTTAAAATGGTTGGAAGTAGCGAAGCTACAGTAGTCGCTACTTTTTCAAATATTTTGTAACGTAACATGCTACATTTTGAACAATGAAATGTAGCAAGTAGTGCAATACAAAAAATGAGTAGTTTGGAGAGAACAATTGATACTACTTTAGGGGGGAAAAATGTACCATTCTACAAATTACATAATCGTAACTTGCTTTTTTTGGTGCAAAATGTGTTCTGCACAATAATTTGCAAATCTCAACTGAAGTGTTTATCAGTGCATCGCATGAAGTCACAGATTTTTCCTATAGATTTTACTAGTAAAATCAAGTGCTAATTTACCAAAGGAATCAATTTTCTTGCTAGCAACGCTTGTCTATTTATTTGTTATTAGGTCTTCATATTTTAATTTTTAATGCCAGGTTTTTTTTCATTTAGAATTACTTTATTTACGGATTTAATTTTCTAGATTGTAAAATTAGACAATTCAACATACTTAACTTTCAACAGAGCTGAATACAGTTAACATAGTAAGAATGTGTTGGAGAGTTAAGTAAACAAATCTATAGTTAAATACATGAGTCAACAGTAATTTTATGTCCCAATGCAATAAACACTGTAAGAATAAGAATGGTAAATAAAATTTACGCAGTGCATGATTATGCATAAATATGTCATATACAAGAATAGTTCCTCATAATATTGCTCTCTTTTTGTGCCCCCCCCCCTCCAAAAAAAAAAAAAAAAAGCTGTAGTTGAATTACATTTTTTAGGTTGATTATATTATGTATATCTCTCTTAGTTTTAATATCTGTATAATAAACTACACAAAGACAAACACAAAACATTTTTTGTAAGTTATCGTTCTTAAATTTTTAATGCCCTCTATTAGGGCAGACCGGGGTGATTCTTGGTCACCTGCAACATGGGGTGATTATTGGTCAATGAAATTTTCATTAATACTAATGATAGAATCAAATAAAAAAAAAAAAATACTGGATGTTAGATAATTTCATTGTTATTCAGTAACAGAAACGATTTTTTTTTAAAAATATTTTAACTAGACATATGTATAAAACTTGAGCAAAAAATAAGGGTTTACAAAATCATGCTTTTTTTTCATAAGGTGGCTATAATATGAAATTTAGCTATATGATGATCTAGAAGGGTTATATAGAAAGAGAAATATGCAGAGAATATGTATGTATGCATATAAACACTATATGAGTATATAAATTAGGGAAATAGAAGGCTAAACATCACCCTATATACATGGGGTGATTCTTGGTCAACATGGGGTGAATATTGGTCAGCATGGGGTGATTCTTGGTCATGTAATTTTAGCTTAAAAATTACTTATAAACTCACAATTAGTGCAGAATTGTTTAATATTTGTCAGTTTTAGATGGCAGCGTCTGCATTCAAAAGCTTTTCAAGTTCATGTGGCAACACTTTAAGAGTGAACCACATTGTTTTGATTTTTTTCAGCAACTCATAACACAAATTACATTTGAAATATGTTTATCCATTTCTTGAAGAGATATTGGGATTCATTTCATTCACTTCTCAGTCAATGTCTGCAAATTGTACCACGTACATGTAAATCCAGTGCAAGGAGAAAAATAGAAACAAATGCGGCAGTTATCACCAACGAGGATTTCATTAAGTTGTGTGAAAAAGTTGAAAAAGAAAAATAGGAAAAAGAATCAAAAAAGAAAAGGAAAACTACATTAAACAAGAAAACAGCTGACGATTAAGTAGCATCATCGTCTGAGACTAGAAAGAAAACACAGCAATGCACACAAGATACGGATATACGTAGATATAGAAGTAGAAATGGGTGAAGCTGAAGAAATTCTGCAACTGCAAAAAAAAAATATTCTGATATTTCAGCTACAAATAAATTAAGGAAAATACATAAAGCCATATGTGTAGAGAAGTACTATGCTGTCTATTTTGAACAGATGCCATACATCCGGCGTGTTATTACTATTCAGGATGATATTTTGTTTTGCAAATTTTTGGAAAAGTCTGCAGGAAATTATCGCTGGCCAAAGAAAATGGATCTTGCGCCAGTGGAGTGCTCCTTTGTGTTCTATGGAAAAGTTAACCCCTTGAAGGGCACCGGTATATTATATATATCACTTAATTTTAATTCCAAAATACCACAATTTTAGAATCAAATTTCCAATTTATAAGGTACATGAAGGAACGCATTTACTTATTTTAAAATAAATTCGTTCATGAATCTTGGTGTCAATCAATCATTTCCATATTTTAGTTCCAACAGTACTTTGCCCCTGAAGGGGTTAAACTCTATGGTACAAAAATATTTCAGATAGAGGAAGATGAAATGCAAGCTGCATACCTTAAATACAAAAAAGTCTTTTGTAAATAAATGTATTATTTTGTGAAATATATTTGAAGTTCCAACCATTTTAATAATGTTCTTTATTTTATAACATTTTTCATAACTCTGTTTATATTTACAAACAATATAAAGTATTAAATTTATTCCAAGAATGTTTCATTCAATCATTTATTAAATTTTTGAGTGTTTAAAATGCTGGTATTTGATCATAAAACAATGACCAATAATCACCCCATTGCCGGGGTGATTCTTGGTCAGACATTTTTTAATTTTATTAAAATTATGTATAATTTAATAAAAATAAAACTAATTAAGATTGTTAGGGATTAGATTCTCTTTCTGCAAGTATAAAATTTTTGTTTCAATTCAATTTAGTTACTGAGTTATATGGATCTTTATGAAAAGTGACCAATAATCACCCCACTCCGCCCTACATTGCACTTATTTAATTGTACACCAGCCGATGCAATAAAACAAGGGATCACAGTTATATTTAATATGTGCCCTCAATTTCGAATGTAGATTGAATTATTTGACAAAAGTTGCGAGTTAGTGCGAAGTTAGTTAGTGTTAGTTTGCGAATTTTGAAAAGTATTTTGTAGTTGTTACTTTTTAAAACAAATAGTTGTGGTTGACTACATTTCTAATAAAACAGTTGTAATTCGCTATAATAAAAAAGTAGTTTTTCCAACTACTGACAAAGTTGAGTTCTATGTTGAAAATATTACATTAGGTAAATCTTTTACTGTGAAACACTTTATGAAAGAAAGAGTATCCCAACAAAAGATTTATGTCCTTAACGCCAACACTTCCGAGTACTGTTTCACTTCTAAGAAAATTGAAGAATTAAACAATTTTGACCACAAAGATGAAATTTCTCAGACACAAGCTGCAAAAAAGTATAAATGTTCTCAAGCTATGATTAGCTATGTTCTTAAAAAAAATCAAATATCAGTTGCTGTAAGAAAGAAATCCTCTTTAAAGAAATGAAACATCAGTTAGCAGCATAACAAAGTGTGGACATCTTTTATCGCAAATAAAGTTGACTTCCTTAAATCCGCACAGCTTATAACCAGAGGTTGTGCGGATTTTAGAATTTTGCGAATTTCTGGTCACTGTTTTGTTTACATTTTTAAACAGTAATTTAAATTTAATAATGTACTTGAAATTATAATGAATGCTTACAATAAAGTAAAATAATAAAAATTAAGAATTATTATTTTTTTTAATATTAAAAGTAAAGGTCAAGTAAATAATGAATAATGCATAACTAAATATAAAACAAGTAATGATGAGATAATTTTTTCTTGAATTATTCAGTGAAACTCTCCTTATAAATGTACATAAATAATTCACATCAAAATCTTAACAAAGTTTTATTTCAGGTTTAGCCATACTTAATAATCAAAAAAGCTTGATTAATACATTAATGCAGTGCTGTCCAACGCGGCACCCGCAGGCGCCATAACGTCCTTTGAAGACTTTCTTGGCGTCCCTTCAAATGTTTAATTTTTCTAGGTTTCTTTAAACAAAATTTATCTCCAAAGTTATTTTGTCTTAAAATAATTAATATTTGCATACTTATTTTTTACTACAGGTGTTATTAAGGTTTTTGGCTCCTTTACATGCAAAAGTCCTTAAAATCCCCCACCTTTTCATACCCAAACTTCAGAAAAATGTAACGTTAAATTTACTATGACATGTTTTTTGTTAAATTTTTTAGATGAGCCAACCCCAACTTCGAATGCCAATGATTAACCACTGTACATACCATTTTGGTAATGCATACCACTTTGTCTGTGTTTCCTGTAGACATGTGGGTATCGCTATCACTGCTAAAGTGAAATAATATTCTTGCATTTTTCGAATCATATGAATAATGGCGCTCTTGATTATGTGCCACAAGCTAAGGTGCATCCTCGCTTACTGAAAGGTTGGACAAGCCTGCATTAATGTATTTGGTAAAAAGAAAGTGATTGCAACTGATATCTTGAATTTTTTCAGAAATTTATGCTTCCTTCATGAGAAAACATGAGTTTAATCATATTAACCAGAATTACATATTAAAATGTGTACAGAATGATATAAAAATTTTAAAAAACTTAAATTTTTCACCTACATCTTAACTGTAAGTTTTATTGTTTACATCTGAAACGATGTGCAGATTTTAGGAATTTGCAGATTTGAGGGAGTCTGCTGTATTCAAAATGACTCTGAATTCTTCATGATGAATCATATTTTAGTCTTTCACAATCATCAATAGATGGCAATAATAATTTTTATTCCTCAAATATGTCAGATACTCCTTCACACATAAAATACATAACAGAACAAAAGAGACACTGAACTTTCCTCTGTTGTGTATATTTCTTAAGTTTAATAGTACAAAAAGAAAAAAAGAAAGAAATATGGAAAAATTTAAGAAAATGTTAGTACAAAAATACATTGTAGCAATGAATTATTTTTGCAATCATGTAAATTCTGTCATAACAATTTCCAACTGTTTGTTTTATCTTGCTGTCTGGTAAAATAAATCCTTGGCTGGTAAGATTTTCTGAAAATTCCTCAAACCTGGGAAAGAGTAAAGAAATAATTCTATTACTCACCAAACCATGGTTTTCATTTCTCAGCTTCCAAACATCTTTCCATAAAACAATCATCTTTTCGCAAAAATCGTTCAAATAGCGACTTACTTCAGGAACACTTAGAACACCAGGATTCAGGGCAGTCCAACTGAAAAAGCAGATGTCATTAAATACATAAAGGATAAGTAAAATAATGAAATAAAAGATTTAAGAAACATATTAATTAATGAAATCATATTGTTACTTAAGGAGATATTTAACAAATCCCTGTTTTTTAATAAAGTTAATCAAAATGAAAGTTAATCATAATGATCTTAATGTGAGATCAACAAACCTTTGCATGATGAAATATTAAAATCATTTTAAACAATCCGAGATGGATTACAGTTCAAGCAGAGAAAAGACACCCGAAGAGGTTTAAAGAGTATTGCAAAGATGCCAGGGATTATAAATAGCAAACACATTATAAGAAAAGAAAATTTTTCAAACAGAACTCAGACAAGATTAACAGTTGTTTTTTATTAATTAGATTGGAGGATAAATGTGGTAATGTATGCTTAAAATTACTCTGCTGTAATAAATACACTAATCATAAAACTAAATTCACTAATCAATACTAATAAAAGAAAGTTTTGCTCTGTGCACGTGTCTGTCTGAGATGGCTAGCCAAATCTACCACCCTAAAGATCTGAAAATTTGGATTTAGGTAGTCCAAGGTGTTGCATAAACCTTTTAATTTTAGCTCGCGTGATCCTTAGTTTTAACTTCGCTGAGAGTGGGATCGCGTGGCATGGCTTTTCATTATTTTATTGTATCTGCTTGATGTAAAAACTTATTGAATTGTTGATTTTATTTTATTATTGTAATTTATTTTTGTGATGTGGCAACTTTATGTTTTATAGTTTTAATTTTTATAGAAAAGGTAGATGTTCTAGAAGTTTCTCAGATGTAGTTGAAATGACGTTGTAATGTTATTGGAGATATGCTTTTTATTTGAATTGTTGTGTGGAAATAAATGTCTACCTTTGTAAAACGGGATATCTTTAATTCTTCAAAACAGACGCAAACATTGGGTAGATGTTTTGGACCTGAGTATAAGTATTTTTAGCTGTTTTTAAAATAGAATTAAAGTTTAACTTTATTTCTTCTGCAACATATGTATTTTTTGGCGTCCGCGATCAGGATCGTTTGTTTTGAATGAATAGAAGATCTGTTTTAATACGAATTGATAATGTCGTTGAAGTCTTTAAATACTAAAAAGAAAAATGAAAAGGCAGCATTTACGGCAGTTGCTGAAAAGGTGGAAGTAGAAATCCCAAATGAAGAATTTAATCTTATTAACTGTCAAATTTTGTTAAATCAATTAGATGATAAATTTAACAGGCTGTGTTTGACGGAAGATAAGATCCTGGGGCAGCATTTACGGCAGTTGCTGAAAAGGTGGAAGTAGAAATCCCAAATGAAGAATTTAATCTTATTAACTGTCAAATTTTGTTAAATCAATTAGATGATAAATTTAACAGGCTGTGTTTGACGGAAGATAAGATCCTGGATTTACTTAATGAAAATGATTTTGAAATTGAATTTAATGCAGCTGAAGCCGATAGAGATTTATATTTGAGTTTAAAAGTAAAACTAAACTACAAAATGGAAGAACATCAGTCGAAAGTGGTCGACAAAGTTTCATCTTTGCCATCGAATCCAGAGAATAATAGAAAATTCAAACTTCCTGAATTAGAAATGAGAAAATTTTCTGGAGATGCCAGAGAATTCTTGGGCTTTTGGAACCAATTTTCTAAGATTCATGAGGATCCTAACTTAGCTGAAGAAGATAAATTTCAATACCTGGCTCAGTGTGTGACACCGAATTCCCGAGCAGCTCAATTGATAAGCAGTTTTCCCTTGACGGCTACTAATTATCCGAAAGCTGTGCAACAACTAAAAGATCGTTTCGGACGTGATGATTTATTGGTTCAAATATATTTTCGGGATCTATTGAATCTTGTAATGAAGAATGCTACTACTGGACGTACTGCTACAGATTTGACTGTTCTATACGACAGCATAGAGAGTAAGTTGAGAGCATTGGAAAGTCTTGGGCGAACTAAAGAAAAGTTTGCTGATTTTCTCGGGCCTCTAGTGGAATCTTGCCTACCTGAAAGTATACTTAGAGCATGGGAGAGAAGCCGTGTTCCTGAAGATGGAGTGACAAGGAATTCTGAAAGAACTCTAGATAATCTTATGATTTTCCTTCGCCATGAAGTGGAGTCCGAAGAAATGATTAAATTAGCTCAAACTGGTTTTACTGGTAATGTTGTGAAACGCGTTTGTAATAAAAATGTTAGTAGTGACAATTTAGATATGTCAACTGCAGCTATGTTAGTAAGTACAAATGAGTTTTCTAATGGTAAGTTGTCTTTTACTTGTATTTTTTGTGATAAACTACATTCTAGTGCAAAATGTTTTAAAGCAGAGAAAATGAGTTTTAATGATAAAAAATTGATTGTACGAAAGAAAAAGGCTTGTTTTGCATGTTTAAGAATTGGTCATTTAAGAAATCAATGTAAAGCTAATATCAAATGTTTTATTTGTAATGGTAATCATTTAAAGTTAATGTGTTCAAAGAATATGAAAGAAAATGAGTGTAAACAAAAGGATTCAAAAGCTGAGGTTTCTCTTTCTAATAATAGTAATGATAATGTTTATTTGCAACATTTATGTATAAATATTTTTGTTAAAGGTAAAAGAAAGAAAATTCGAGCTCTTATAGATTCCGGCTCACAACATAGCTATGTGGCCGAAAGGGTTATTCGGGAGATGAGAGTAGACCCGATTAGGGAAGAGAGAATTATTCATTGTTTATTTGGGGGGAAAGAAACGGAACCATTATCTCATTCAGTTTTTTCTTTGCAAGTAGGTGATTTAGATAGAACTTTTAAACTTTGTCTTGAAGCCTTTTCGGAAGAAAAAATATGCGGTTTTGTACCCATTGTTAATGATCCTAAAATTCTGCAGGAATTAAAACAGAGAAAAATAAAAATTACTGATAGCATATGTAAGGAAAATGAAATTGATTTGTTATTAGGTGCAGATGTTAGCGGGAAGTTATTAACGAGGGAATTTGTACAGTTGTCTTCGGGACTCACTGCTGTCAAAACTAGACTTGGGTGGGCTCTCATGGGTAAACAAATAAATAACGAATATGTTACAGATAATGTGTTATCAAGTTTGTCTTTGCATGCGCGAGATATTTCAGTAAAATATTTGTGGGATTTAGAGGCTTTAGGTATTTCAGATCCTACAGAAAATATTAAAACAAAAAATCGAATGGGCCGATGAAAAGATTGATTTTGAAAACAAATTATCAATACTTCCGGATGATAGGTATGAATTAGAGTTACCTTGGAAACACGAAACTAATCAATTGCCAGATAACAAAATTATATCTTTGATGCGTCATGAGAAAATGATTAAACGTGCTAAAGAAAGTGGGTTTCCAGGTAGTTATCAAAAGGTGTTTCAAGAATGGGAGGAATTAAACATTATTGAAAGGGTGCCAGAAAAAGAATTAGATAATAAATGTCATTATTTGCTGAATAGACCAGTTATAAAGATGGATAGTGAAACTACAAAAGTAAGACCCGTATTTGATGCTTCTGCTAATGAAAAGGGAAAGCCATCCTTAAACCAGTGTTTATTTAAAGGTCGTAATTTAGTAGAATTCATACCAGACATCGTAGACAGGTTCAGAATGTTCCCTATTGGTTTGAGTGCCGATATCGAAAAAGCATTCCTTCAGCTGAGTATTGTTCCGAAAGATAGAGATTATTAGCGTTTCTTTTACCCATGCGATGAGGAAATACAAATTTATAGGCATTGTCGCGTTGTGTTCGGGGTATCCTGTTCTCCTTATTTACTGAATGCTTCCATCATTCATCTTTTAAACAATTCCTCACCTGATTTCAAGAAAGTGACTCATAAGTTAAAAAATTATTTTTATGTTGATAATTGTATAACTGGTGTAAATAATGTAAAAGAAGAAGAGAATTTTATTGAACAGGCTAAAATCATTATGTCCAAAGGCTGTTTTAACTTACGTAGTTGGGAAAGCAATGTTGCTTGTAAATTTACATCTAAGCATTCCGGGGATACATCTTTATTAGGAATGTTATGGAACTTAGACAATGATACGCTAAAATGTAAGATTAATGCAAATATGTTAACATGTGAGGTTAAAGTAACTAAGAGATTGATTCTATGTATTGTGCAATCGATATTTGATCCAGTTGGTATACTTGCCCAACTACACTGCTACCAAAGTTAATTTTGCAGCAAACATGGAAACAAAGTATTCATTGGGATGATATGTTGCCTGAGGACATTGTAAATAAATTTTGTTTATGGTTAAATGATGTGCATTTGTTAAAAGATGTGACAATACCACGTTATGTAGGCTCAAATGCAACATTCGACTTGCATGTTTTTGTCGATGCTTGTAAGAATGCTTATGCTGCATGTGTTTTTGCTCGAACTCGTAATTCATCGGGAATTATGTTGACTCTTTTAAGAGCGAAAAGTCGTGTAGCACCTTTGAAAATCTTGAGCATCCCAAGATTGGAGTTAATGTCGTGTTGCATAGGAGCCAGGTTAGCCTTTTCCATCTGTAATGCAATTAATGCTTTTGATATGAAAATTACATTTTGGAGTGATTCTACAGTTGCATTGTGGTGGATAAAAAACCACGGGGAATGGTCTAATTTTGTTGCTAACCGGGTTAAAGAAATCAGGCATCTGACACAATCTGAATCATGGAGACATGTCCCTGGTCACATGAATCCAGCGGACATACTATCTCGAGGTTGTTCACCTAGTCGAATGCTAGATTCTGAGTGGTTTAATGGACCTTTTTGGCTCAAGCAAAATCCAGAATCGTGGCCTGTTAATGAAATTTTTGGGGAACCTAATGAAGTTAATGATGAACATAAAAAAATTAAGCTAATAAATATTAATGTGTCAGTTTTCTGATCCTTTTGATGTTGGAAGATTATGATAAATTATTCGAATTATGATAAATTAATTCGGGTTTTCGGTTGGGTTTTACGTTTTATTAACAACTGTAGGAGCACTCCTAATTTGTGTAAAAATCTTTCTGTTCATGAAATTGTAAGTTCTGAGAAGTGTTTGATTAGATTTATTCAGAATTCTTATTTATCTGATTTAAAGACTGTTAACTGTCTAGATGTATTTACTGATAATGAAAACATCATTAGAGTGAAGACAAGAATAACTGAACGAAAAGACAGTTCTGATTTTTTAAGACCTATTTGGTTACCTGGTAAATGTATATTTACTGAATTATTAATTGAATCAGTGCATAGAAAAAATTGTCATGCAGGACTTCATATGATGCAGTCATTATTGAGAGAAAGGTTTTGGATAACTAAACAACGTAAGACTGTACGTAAAGTGTTGAATAGATACGTGAAATGTAAAAGGTATAAGTCAAAGCCAATGTCATGTGATTCCGTGCCTCTGCCAGCTGATCGCGTAGAAAATTGTTCTGTTTTCACGGTTGTAGGGACTGATTTGGCGGAACCTCTATTTCTAAAAGATGGTGGAAAGGTTTGGATTGCTTTGTTCACTTGTGCAGTGTACAGGGCTGCCCATATGGAACTTGTATCTTCCTTATCGGCGAAATCTTTTCTTTTAGCTCTAAGGCGGTTCATAGCTAGGAGAGGTAGACCCAAAATAATTTATTCCGACAATGGGGGTAATTTTAGAGGTGCTTTTAATGAGCTTTCAAAATTAGACTGGAAAGTGATACTTAAGGAGACGAATACAAAAAGGATATTCTGGGAATTTAACCCTCCTACTGCATCTTGGTGGGGAGGCTGGTGGGAAAGATTAGTACGCGTCATAAAGGAGCTTCTTAGACGCACATTGGGAAAATCTGTGTTATCATACGAAGAACTTGAAACTATAATTTGTGATTGTGAGTCAGTTGTTAATTCTCGACCTTTAACATATGTATCGGAAGATTCTCAAGATTTAATTCCCTTAACCCCTTCAATGTTTCTAAAAGAGGATTGTTGTTCTGACGTAACAGATATAGATGAAGTTGATTCACAACATTTGCAAAAAAGAATCAGGTACCGTGCAAAGCTTTTAAGGGATTTAAGAAGTCGTTTCAGAAAAGAATATTTAGGACAGTTAGTAATGAAGCAAACTCAAGGTAAAGTTTCCCGAGAACCTGAAATTGGAGAAGTTGTATTGATAGGGGATGATTTCAAAAAGAGACTATATTGGCCTTTGGCGAGAGTTATCGAAAAAATTCAAGGTCGTGATGGAAAGGTCCGAACAGTTAGACTTAAAACGGCTTCAGGAATTTTCATAAGACCTATTCAACGTATTTATCTGTTGGAGATTACTACTAAAGAGATTAATTCACCTGGAGGTATGTTGAGATCAAATGACCCTGTAAATGAGACCGAATGTGATGAACAGTCATCATGTCCTGGGAAGATCCTTGAGAAGAAATTTACTTTATCCGGTCGGCTAATTAAGATTCCTAAGCGACTTGATCTTCTTAATCAGAGAATTTATGTTTTTGAGTCGTTTGCCACTGACTCAAAAAGGGGGGAGGATGTTGCATAAACCTTTTAATTTTAGCTCGCGTGATCCTTAGTTTTAACTTCGCTGAGAGTGGGATCGCGTGACATGGCTTTTCATTATTTTATTGTATCTGCTTGATGTAAAAACTCATTGAATTGTTGATTTTATTTTATTATTGCAATTTATTTTTGTGATGTGGCAACTTTATGTTTTATCGTTTTAATTTTTATAGAAAAGGTAGATGTTCTAGAAGTTTTTTAGATGTAGTTGAAATGACGTTGTAATGCTATTGAAGATATGTTTTTTATTTGATTTGTTGTGTGGAAATAAATGTCTACTTTCGTAAAACGGGATATCTTTAATTCTTCAAAACAGACGCAAACATCGGGTAGATGTTTTGGACCTGAGTATAAGTATTTTTAGCTGTTTTTAAAATAGAGTTAAAGTTTAACTTTATTTCTTCTGCAACACAAGGAAGGTCCTGATGCACCTGAGGCTCAGAATTTTAATATTTTGATTAATTAGCCGAGATATTGATTAAAAACTCCTCAAATGCTCATATCTTTCTTTCCAAGTCAGCAGAGGCGTTAGTGCTTGCTCAGAACCCGATTTACACAGTGGACGAGAATGAAGAACTATTTGAATGAAGAATGCGTTTATTTTGCCATTCTGTTTTAACTTCTATCGACGAAACCGTTTAGTATATTTATAAACGAAAGATGTATTCTAAAAGACTGCACACCTGAGACTTCTCAAATGTTGCAATCAATTCAGAAAAAAAATTATGTGAACTTTCTGAAAAACGGTAGTTTTCCCAAGTGGATGTTTTCCCCCTTGCAGCAACGCCCCTCAAGGGCACAATTTTAGAGATACAGACAAACCAACAATCAGGGTTGCTACTCATATAGGGGAATAGAATTCCTTGACTTTTCCAGGTGTATGTTAAATCTTTCAAGGGCGATGTTTGCATGGTGCGGACACTTAATTTTATCTCCAAACTACCAAATGGTACCCAGAATTTTTTAGTAAAATTTTGAAGTCGTAATATACGTGAAGAAGAGCTTTTATTATTTTCAAACAAATTTATTTGAAAAATCTGGTGTCACTCAATTATTTTAACAGTTTAGAAGCAGAAGTACTTTGCCCCTGAAAGGGTTAAGAAAATTTCAGTCTAGTGGTGTAGTGTGCTCTGCACATGCTAAAAACGCTAAAGGTGAAATAATTTTTTTGTCACTTGAAAATAGTAAATTTTTCCAACTATAGATAATGATTGGAATTTTCACTTATGCCATCAGAAAATGCTTCATCAGAAAAACTTACTTCTAGGACTATAACAAAAATTGCTTTCCTTAATAAATTATGATAGTTACAAAGTTTCAAATAAAGCTTATTCCAAACTGAAAGGGAAAAATAAAAACCAATACAATATTTTTGTATTGAGCAATAGTTCACTTCAGCAACTATAAGAAAGTCACTTAAGTCCAACTTTAGACAAAAAGGAAAAGGGGAAGCAGGCATTTCAGGGTGGGGTTTGAGGAAATTTAAAATTATGTATATTAGTTATATTAATTGTCACTTCAAAATAACAAATATTGCAGTACAAATTTGAAATAAAGTACATTAACGAGTTTTAAAAATCTTAATCTATGCGTAGGGGTTGTATGAATAGAAAGTCGAAATTTTGATGAGCAATATTAGTATTCTAGCATTCCGAATAAAAAGAAACCTGCCAAACTGGTAACACTGATATATATACACTTTTCTTATGCTTGTCATCTTTAAGACTATGGTTGGTGCAAGTGTGTTCGTGCAAAATGTATTTTCAGTATGCATTTTCCAACAACTAAATTAAATACAGGTAAAAGGCCAAAGGCTTCACGAAATCAGAGACAGGATGTCAACGGGCTAGTTGTGGTCCGCGGGCCACGTGTTTGACATGCCTAATATAAAGTAATACAAATTTGAGGTTTATTTAAGGGTTATTATCACAGCCCAGGCAATGCCGGGCAGGTCAGCTAGTTATATATATATATATAATTATATATATATATAAAATTATTTCTTAGAATGAGAAATACAGTGTATTTCTGAAGATAAATGTTTTTTCTAAAGTTTTTGTTTTTGATGAATAAAACAACTAAAACAAATAGATATAAATTATTTTTTAAATTGTAATGAATTATTTTTTAACATGAGATAGAATGTTTATGAACTAAAAAATTGTTTTTATGTAATTTGAACTATTTTAAAAGGTGAATATTTAACAAATTTTTGACATAATGCACATTTTTGAAGTATTTAGTTACTTTGTTAAATAGTATGCTGAATGTATTTAATAAAACAATATATACAACAAACAATATATTACATAATTTATTGTAACACTTTAAATTGTACCCTAGCAAAGAATAAATTAAAAAAATAATAATAATAAATCTAGAAACCTAAAATCTTTCTATATTTTATCTATGCATCAGAATGCTCTACACATCTGGATGCTGAAGTTTTACAATAATCTGGCACAAAGGGTTGGGTGAATTACATAAATGAGGGGGTTAGAATAACACTGGAGTAAGTCCAAAATTTGGAAAATCTAGATAACCATATTTTCACTGAAAGTATATTAATTTCTGTTCAGTATGACAGTGAAATAAGTTGTAGTTCACTTATGCAGTCACAAAATGGCAGAACTAGATAGACCACTTAATGCAATGAGAAAGGGAAAGGGCTACTTTCACTAAAACCCTTCATTTCTCAAATCACTAAATTGTGACTTACTGCACTGTCATTTTAACTAGGGATGCACTGAATAGTGATTTTGGCCAAATACCGAATATTCGGCCCACAGGTAAACCGAATACCGAATATTTGGCAAGCCGAATACCGAATATTCGGCTGGCCGAGTATTTTTATATTTCAGAGTTTAAAAGGTACAGTACAGTCTCTAAAATCCGGAATCGTTCCGGACATGGCTTTTCCGGATTTTAGAGATCCTGAAATCCGGACAATAACAACTTAAAATTATGAGCAAAAATTATAAATAATAATCACAAAAAATCATAATACTTATAAAAAATCCTAAATAACATATTAAATGATTCAAAAACAAAATCAAACTTATATTAATCTTATAAAATTAAATATACACAGAACATTTTTACGATTAAGATTTTTTAAAAATATGTCTGTCAGTTTTTGTTGTCTTAGTTTAGGCTTATTGGCCATTACCTTCTCTCTAGTCCTTCCTATATAAGGACATTAATTCATTTTCTGTTATAAAATTCCTCTGTTCTAATCCTATTATTGTTGTGTCTAAACTATTTATTAGTTCTTCTGTACTTTTGTTTTTTTTCTTCATTTACCAAATCATCGGGGCCATTTTCCGATCATCGGCAGCTTTTAGCAACGAAATTTTATTCGCTATTGACAGAGAAATATGTTATCTTTTTTTACTAATTGCATAATTTACATAATTGAATGCACTAGGATGAACTAATAGGAATTTCATATATATTAAAAAACCTTAAGCTTAATCTGACTGAACGACCGCTGATCGTATAAAATCATGAATAAAAAAAAACTTGTCCCTAAAAAAACTGGTACGGCCATCTATCGGCGAAATTCCGATAATAAACTAGAATGGCAAAAATTTAAGGAAATTGTTCAGTGCTGCCATCTATGAACAAAGTCGGCGAAATGCCGAACATAAACTAAAATGGCAAACAATTAACAAAATTGTTCCGTGCTGCCATCTATGAACGAAATAAGAAAACAAAACTAACAAAGATGTGTAAAATTAGATTAACATTTATGTAGTCCGGATTTTGGAAGTTTCCGGATTTAAGATGTCCAGATTTTAGAGACTGGACTGTATTAAAAATTAAATTATAAAACAATTTTACATAATATTTAACACAAATACTACCATTTTAGGAACTAGACCTTTTTAGAAGAAACCTTTACACACAAAAATTATCTGTGCTTTGAATTATAACTTAAAAAGAGGATAGTCACTTTTTTAATTAATAAAGATTTTAAACGTTGTAGCTTCTTTTGTGAATTAAAATAAATTTATAAAATGTTTTTATATTCTAAATCAAATACTTTGATACAATGGTGACAAATCAGCAAGAATAACTTTCCTGCTCCTTTTAATTTGGCAAGGAAGTTTTTAAATGAACCAGAGAGCAGATGTCTCGAATGGGCAATCATATTCAGAGGTTGTAAACATACAGGGTGTTCATACATCTTGGAACAAACTTTCTACGTAGATAATGTGGTCAAGGCAAACATTTTTTGAGCAAGAATCATTATCTCAATCCAGTTATTCCATCAAAAATACAGGTGAAACTAAATTTTCAATCAGAACTTTAACAACAAGATATTTTAGCGAGATTTGCATTGTATTAAGTTTGCTTGTAGCAAATATGATGATATTATTGGAAGTGGCTGAATTTTGGCCAGTGGTACAGTATAAGTAGTACTGTTAGCTGCACTCTGAATAAAAATATATCTAGCTCAGTGTTGAGATATGAATATGAATGGTGGCAATTTCCTGTATTTCTTGTGATTTACAGAAATCAAAGTAACTATGTTGAAAATATAGTTACAATATCTTCAATATTATAAAAGTAACAAACGAAAATTCAGATTTGATTTGGAGTGAGATGCACTTTATTTTTGATTAAGTGTGTTGTGATCCTGGTTTCCTGGACAAAAATTGTCTGTCTTGATGCTGTGAAAGTCACTTGTGAAAGTCTTTTTTTTGTATTGTTCAGAAACATGATGTTTGCGAAAAAGCAAGAAAAAGATTATCTACTAGACAATAATCATGAACTTGCATTTATTTGTACATCATTAATTCCTATGAAGGTCATCATTAATGGTTAAATTTCTTAAGTAAGTGACACTTTTTAAACAGCGAATAAATAATGTAAAAGCATTCTCTTTCATTGAAATGGGATTTGATTTCTAATTATTTTGAATATCTTTATCAACTGACATTTAAAATTAGAAATTGTGGGCTTTTAAAAATATTTTTTTAAAGTTTTTTCAAGTATTCGGTTCGGCCAAACTGAATATTCGGCAGACCAAATAGTCTGATATTCAACCTAACTGAATATTCGGTAATATGGCCGAATACCGAATATTTGGTGCATCCCTAATTTTAACCCCCTCAAATCTACTCACCATTAGCGAGTTGGTTTGCTGCTGAGGTGAGTGAATTATTTGGCAATCTTTTAAATACTGCAGACTACAAAAATATACTAAAATCTTATTTTTATTTAATAACTATATTTCACGTTTTAGCCAATTGCTGCAATGTAAACATGGCACTAAGTTCTATCCTACACTGAACTTTCCAATGTTGCATACCTTTCTTAATTTTTTGCAAATGTTAATACGACATTGCATTGTAGTAATGAATTAATTTTGCAGCCGTACAAATCTGGCCATAACAATTTTTGACATCTTGTAGGATGGTAAGATTGTATATGAAAATTCCTTACACCTAATCTGGCAAAAAGACTTGGAAGAATTTCTTATAATCAGGGCTCGAAAATTCTGAAAATTTTAAGGTTCCCAGCTGGCCCCAGAAAAATTTAGTTCCCAGTTTTACTAAAATTTAGTTCCCAGTTTTTTAATAAATTCTGAGTTTAATGAATGAAGATATTGTGTCATATAGACACATTTTTGAATAATAAGCAAAAATTTTAGTTTACGGTTGATCAATTGATGTTTTGACTGTTCTCTATCCAAAAGCACCTCCTCCCTCCCTTCATATACTTATAGATGTGTAAATTAAAAGGAAATGTTGCATTACATTTGAACACTAAGAATAAGCATTATATATTGCATTTACTAATTTATTCAAACGTATACAGAACAAATAATTAATATATAGTATATACAATATTTAATTTTTAGGTTCCCGGCCGGGAGCCTGAGTGGGAAAAATACGTTCCCAGAAATGATTTCTGGGTTCCTCGGGACACCGGGAACGTTATTTTTCGAGCTCTGTTATAATGCATTCATGACATTTTAAAATTATTGTTAAAGTAAACAACAAATCAGATAGGATCATACAAACAGATCAGATGCTATATATTAAAACTGAACAAAGATTTGATACCAGTACTTAATTTAAAAACAGATATTTGGAATTAGTCTTTAAAAATATTGATGTTCATAAAACTTGAAGAAAATTATAAACAATAATAATAATAAAACCTACAAATAAGCACATTAATAAATAATAATAAAATGCAAATAAGCACATTCATTAAATAATTTTATAATAAAAATAATTACATTCATGTTTACAGGCAAAGTTATAATGATGCCACAGAGAAAAGTTATTAATTTAGATTCACACTACTACAGAGATGTAATTCTAATAGGTTCACAGTAATTGATGACAAATAAATACACATGAAATTCTTGAGAGAGGGGGAGGGGTGATTATGACTTTTGCATCACCCCTTCCCTCTGTGTTAGATAATTTACAAATAAAAAAATTAAATGAATAAGTATAACAAAACAAAAAAGATGTTAAAAATGTGCAGTATTTTTTTTTTTAATGCAAAATTACCTCTCTGAATCCTCTCCTTCTTCAGGGGGAACTACAAAGAAAATATTTCAAAAATATAAATATATATTATCTTAAAACAACAAAAAGCTGAACAAGGATTTGAACATGCATAGTACAAAAAAAGAATAAAACAATATAAATAAAGTTTAATTATTGATAGCACATTATTTTTTATGCTATATTATGCTAAAAATAAACATTAACCAGTTAATCATAATTAATCATAATTCAAAAAATATATATATACATGATATGCCATAGTATAAAATTAACTTTTAAAAACTAAGAATTAAATTCTAATATATAATAAAGAAAATGGGACTATAACACAGCCCATTTAAAAAACATAATTTTACACTTATTTATTTAAGTATAATTCTTTCTGGTATTAGATTAGATTGTAATTATGCATCATCATATCTCATCAATGTTTCTTTAAAATCTCATAATGAATATTAGCTTCCTATGAATGTTTGAATATAAAGTCGATTGTAAATTTCTGATAAACCATATAAGTGTTAGAAATGATAATTTATGTCTGTAACCATTAACTAGTGGGCAATGTAAAGGTAGCCCATGTAAAAACAACTGCTATGAAAAGAAAAGAATAGTTAAACTTCTTTGACAAGTAAATGAGAATGAAAAGACAAGTAGATTATAGATCTCTGACATTCAGACATAATGAATAAGTTATAAATTACAGCAGATTTAAATAAACAAAAGCAAGTTTGCTAAAACTTGATATATATTTTTTTTAATTATAAAAATTGAATTTTAGCTTTCCTTACATGTTTAATTCAAGGTACAGAGAAGAATATGGATTATTGCAAAGCATTGTGGATAAATATTCAGGAGATATTTAAAAATAATCCAATAAAGAGCTCATTAATAATTTAGCAAAACTCTGAAAAATAGCATTAATATTTCAAAAAAAAAATTACTGTAGTTTCAGAAATGATTTCTCTTAAATATTTTGGCATTGTTACAAACTACACACTTTAAAGAGTAGCTAGGTAAAAAAGAAAAAAAAAAGGTACAGATGAACTTCTATGTAATGAATATCATGGTTTCTCCCAAAAGATTCGTAATATAGAATTAAAAAATTTGTTATATGAAAAATCAATACAATATCTTTTTAAAATATAGATAAAATGCTTAAGTGATACAAATAGAAACAAAAAAAGGCATATAAAAACCTTTTAATGATCGACATGCGTTTCAATGCTCATACGGCAGCATTTTCAAGATATATAACGTTAAACAAAAATATTCTTAGAAATTTGCGAGAATATTTTTGTTTATCGTTATATATCTTGACAATGTATAAGCGTTGAAACGTATGTCGATCCTTAAAAGGTTTTTATATGCCTTTTGTTGTTTCTATTTGTATCACTTAACCATTTTATCTATATTTTAATTATAATTAGTGATTTTATTCTGTGATTATGTAAATATCTTTTTTAATTAAAAAAAAATATTCAAGTATCCTTCTTAGTTCCCGGCCCTTATTTGGGCAAATCGGGACTTTGCCCAGGGGCCCCGGACCTCAAGGGGCCCCCATATCCATATATTAATTTATAAAATATTTACTTTTTTTTCCCAATTCCAACTCTGAAAAATTTCAGATACCCGGAAGCAGGGTACACTGGTCCACTCCCCGGGGTACAGTGGACCACTATTAGGTATTATCTAAAATACAATATAAATCTATTTTTCATTAATCTAATTCTTTTTTGTTGCCCCTTCACCCGCAAAATAACATAGTAATATAAATTTTTAAACAAAAACAAAAAATTAATTATATTTTGAAAATAATAACAGATTAAGACAGGAACAATTGCAATTTAGTTGAAGTTATTACTTAAGTACAAAAATATCAGCGCACATTAAAATTTGCAAATGAAATTCCAAAGTACTTATGAGTAAGATTGAGCCTGGAATTTTCAAGAAATAATTTTGGGTCTGAGAGCAACATTATGAAATCATTGACATCAACAGCAGATTCATCTACAGTTTCGGGAGAAATAAACTGATTTCTATTCAATTTGCGTCTCATGAATCTTACTTGAATAGAATCATCAACAATTAGACTACAGTTATATTTATCAAAGGCAGTTAAACACAAAACAAAATATTTCTTACTATGTTAAAATAGTTATTTTTATTTGTTTACTTTATTTTATAGTTAAACAACTACTTTAAAACAATATTTCTTTATAGAAAATAAGCAATTATTAAATATTTTGAACATTCTGCATTACAGGAGCAGAGTGGATCGTGGACCACTGTGCCCCAGGAGTGGGTGGTCCACTGTACCCCATGTTGAAGTTCAATAAATAATCATATTAATATTGTTTATAGCTTTCTTTTAAACATATTAACTTTAAAGTTAAATAAAAACAAGTATCTTAGCTTTGCAAAAAAAGCTGTTTTATCTTAATTATCTACAACCTTTAATTACTAAAAAAATAAAAATAGGATGATGAAAAATTTTACTTTTAGAAGCTCAAAACAACCAATCAGGATAAAATAGTTCAATCTGAGCTAAACATATTTTCTGAAGGCTATAAATAATCAGTGCAGTGCTGTTGTCTATTAGGATAGAAGAAAAACTTTTAAAAAAAATTAAATAAATGAAATATCAGGGGGTGGTCCACTGTGTACCGGTCTCCCCTATATCTTTCTTTATATAGCAGACCTGTAAATACCCATTAGTTAGTAGAAAATTTTAATGATGTAATAATATGACAATTTACAAAACAATTTTAGAATTTTGAAATTTCCGTCAGAAAAAAATTCATTTTTATTATTTAGATATTTTTTTCCTGTGTTATTTTCATTCAAAATGTAAGTTCCAGATAAATTTTTGTTTAATAGATAATTTTACAAAACAGAATTTCAGCTGCACTTTCTACATTCACTTACAAAAGAATTAGATATTTCATAAATATAATTTAAACATATATTAAAGAACAATGCTGATAAATTGAAAAATAAGATTACTTTTAGCAAATTTATATAATGTTACCTATAAGAAAATACATTTACCTATATCTCAAATATATAAGTTATAACATATGTAGTAAATTATTTTTAAAAAACTTTCTTCAATCTCTTCCACTGAGTAAGAAACATATTTCTTATGGCGTTTTTTCATGTTTTTTTTTTTATTTTGGAAGAAATTTGCTAACCCTAAATATGATAGATATGATTGCAGTAGAAAAAAAAATCTATATACCTCGAATTTCAGGCCATATTTGATGTACCCATGCCTTATAGCCAAACCACACGAGGCCAAATATTGATAAAATGGAGAACAATCTTCTATTCCAAGAAACTATTAACCTAAAAAAGTAAAAAAAAATTATAATTCAACAATAAATGTAATGAAAAATTTTCTAATAATTCAAAATCTTGAAACTATATAAAAATATGTAGCATCTGAAATATTTTTATATGAAATTATTATTATATAAACAAGATTATTTTAATTCTATAAGATAAAAAATATTATAAACAAATAAAATTTGAGGATGAAAGATCCAAAAATGGATAAGCAAATTTACAAATATGGTATAATACTACCTATAAAGAAAAACAAATGAACCTGAAAACAAAAAAATAAAACAATAAATAAACCAATTCATGTTGGAATCATTAAGAAGATACATTTGACCTTTAATAAATCATCCTAAATTAGAGCAACTAATACTGTAAAAGGCAGCTTAAAAACTTTTAAGGATAATTCAGCTGTAAAGAGCAAGAAGAGATAAAAATAGTTAAATTTCATATTAGGTTTATAAATTGTTTCTTATTATAACTGCAAGTATCAAGCAGTATAACTTCTATTTTTTTTTTCTTTTAAGAAATGCTTAAAAAATTATTAACACACACAGAAAAATAAAAATTAGATAAATTAACAATAAAATATTATTATTGCAAAGAATGATATATAAATTACCTTTTAACATGCTAGTACTGAGGAATTTAGGAAATTTTACTTTTAAAATTATATCTACTTCTGGACATAATGCAATAAAAAAGGGCATGGAGAAATACATAGTAAAAATATAAATTCGACATTACCAGCCACATGGCAATTAAAATCAAGAAAGTAGTCATTGAAATGTTTTCCTAGAGGTTACTGCTTCAGCAACCCTCTTTTCTCTTTCTTTACTGTGATATAGGACTGATGTCTCTCAGCTACATAATGGGCCATAAAAAGATAAGCATGATTATTTCTCAAAATAAAAAACTCAACTGCCAGGGCCACTTAATGTAAATGGGTATGCATACAGGCATTTTTTTTTTCTTTTTAGCAGTCAATTATTCTTCATTTACAGAGATGGGAGATGCACAAAAGAATTCGGTTAAGGATTGACAATTGCTTGAAGTGCACTTTCTGCGTTTCCGTATGTGGTACACATTTTTAAACTTATCTTTTAGTGTATTATGTGATGTGTATAATAAAGCGCAAAACTGGGAAATTTCATTAGTGGCCAGTGGCCATATAAGTAGTATAAGTGGCCACTTTTTTATTTAAAAGTTCTAAACAGTAAACTTTTGTTAAAATTTCAATTAGGACTAATCTAAAATTAAATAGCCCAAATAAATATGTTAATATAAACATATTTCAACCAGTAAAAGTAGAATCCTTGATGAAATGAAAAAAAAAAAATACTTTTTCCTTGTAGAAAAGTGGCCATAAGGTGGCCGCTGAGTGCTGACAGACAACTTTTTAATAGCCACTTTTTTTTCATTTAGTGGCTTGGTGCTAATTTTGCCCTTCAGTGTATAAATTCTATAGATGCACCACCAGTGCCTGGTATTAAAAGCTTGGTGAAAAACTCATACAGGGCTGTACAAAATAATTCACACATGTTACCAGATATGAATAACAATAGCTCAAGATGGATTTTTGCTGAGTTATGTGCTTATTTAAGATATCTAATTTCATGTTATAACATAATGAAATTTCTTAATAATATCCTGTTAGTGTTGGAAAGTGGTTCGTAATCAATGACTGGTGCATGATTTTTTATTCTTGTATTTCAGAAAGGGGATGCCCAGTAAAGTACATAAATATAGCCTTGGAGTTTGAGAGTTCTGTAGAACATAGGCTGGAAGTTGCTGACATAAAAGTGATAATTTTAATTAGTATAATTATAAAGAAAAGCAGGGAAAACAAACGGGTAGGGATAAAGCCTTTTTCAAATGTCAAAACCGTATTACTAATGTGCTTACAAATTAGTGAAAATCTCACCATGCACAAAAATCACATTAAGAAACACTCACCAAAAAATACAATTAATGGCTACAAGTGTGACAGCACTTGCAATGGGCTGCTCCCAAGCAAGCAGATAAACTATATAAGACGGAATACTCTGCTGCTCAAGAGCAACGTCCCTCTTGTTTTCTGTCATGATCTATGATCGAATCAAATCAAAATATTTAAAAAGCATGGCAATAGAGGGCAAATAGAAATTAGCAAAACTGAAAGACAGTAAAATTACAATAAAATACCAGGAAAATCTGAATCATGTAACTAATAAATATGTTATCTGCCATTTTAATTCATTTCAAGGCCCTGGGACCCAAAGATTTGGGGACCACCTTATATTTTTGCCAACATCAGAACAATTTAATAATCTTTTATTGAAAGTAAAACCTTCATAATGAGCACTCCCAAATAACAGATATCTTTATTTAGCAAACACTTTTTGAATCCCAACACCTTATATTGTATACTTTTACCTTTAATTAGCATACACATTTGGTCCTATGGACATCATAATAGACTGTTCTGTGGTGTCCACTATTCAGAGGTTTTGCTTATTTGAAACAATAACTAAATTCAACTGCTGTTTAAAATTTCTCAATTTTAAATATATTTTATTTAAATGTTAAGTTATATCTTTATTATGAGTTAAAAATACATATAGGTTTAAAATTATTTGGGCAACAGATACTGAATCCATGTACTTGAACTTGCATTTGGTATCAAAATTTCGTTTATCCAGACATCAAAATACAAGATTGATAAATGGCAGTCCATTATAGTCAACCTGCATAAGGTCCGGGCCGCAGAAAAAGTTTGCAGGCCAACCTAAAATTGATTGGAATGTGGGTTTTTAAGTAGCGTATTAGAAAATACTAGGGGGCTCAGCCCCCTACTCGCTAACGCTCGTCAACCCCCGTGACTTGCAAAGCAATTCAGATTTAGACCGCTACGTGGTCCCAAGCAATTCTAGCTGGAATGAGTACTACCATAAATCATTTTAACATGAAATTGACAATTTTTTTTAAATGTAAAAAAAGTAGTTGAAACTTTGTTGAAAACACAATTAAAAATGCATTTATATTGGTGTTACCAATGGACATAAATCATTTAAATACTATGAAAAAGGGATCTTGGAAAATCAATTAGTTTAAAACTCATTTATCCTCATTGTACTCATTTATCCTCATTGTAACTCATTGTACAGCACGGCTGAAATTCATTTTAAAAAAAAACACTACGTGTTTTTATTTCACCAAGACAGCAACAGATGGCAGCAGGTGCAATGTAGACAGTTGATATTTTTATTATCTCCGGCTTTCGTGTGAGTGAAATTGAGAGTTGAGAATTCATTCGGAATTAACAATATTACTCATAAGTTATAATTAAAATGAGGTATCATCTCAAACGCTTTGGATTACGTACATGTTATTTTATTTTTAATAATTGTTAGTTTCAGTTTCACTGCTCTCACAATGGCCACCATATTGGAGCTGGAAACTACATTTGTTGCCAAACGATAATCTAGAAAGTCAGCCTTTTTTCCGTGCCACGTGAGAGAAATATATGAGATACTTGTTGAATAATTTGCTTTTAAAGAGTAATTTATATTTGCTTTAAATATCAGAAAATATATTAACAAAACATAGAAAAATTATTGCCCGCTGTCACTGCCATACACATTTTCAGCATCCTCTAAAGCTAGGGCTTTGCCATTTTGCCAGCTTAGGCCCTCTATAGTTATGTGGCATTTCTGGTGATTTTTTATTAGCTGGCTCAAGTGCACGATTAATTGCTTTTTTAGAGTGCTAATAACTGCACAACACGCAACATAACATTCACAATTTATATGACAAGGTCACTTGTTAATTTTTTACTTAATAGTTTTTTAATTTTAAAATCTTATATAAAAATAGGTGCTCAAGTTCACATTTTTGCTACTTTATTAAAAAAAAAAAGGACATGACTTATGACAGCCGCTTTGAGATAAACTAGTCGCAGTAATTTGTTTGTCTATACCTCTCCCATCCCACCCCTTTCTGCAATTCTGCAGGCAGTGCGGTCTAGAATAATTCCTTAATAATTTGAAAATTAAAAACTAAACTTATTTCTTATTTCCATTACGTACACTATTCTCTTTCTTTTACAGCTTTAATAATGTGTCTGACTATTTTCACACTTATGTTCTCTTATCTACCCAAACAATGTTTTTATGCAACAGTAAAGCCAGAGAAACTGTTGTTTTCAGTTAAGATTACTTATGCTTTATGAAAACTATAAAATTGAGCAAATCTAGTAACTTGTACAGTATATAAAAAAAAAATAATAATAAGAAAAAGTTCTGAATTCCTGATCTGGGTGATTCTTTTTGTTTTACAAACAATTATATATGGTGGACCCAAATTAGCTGGGCAAAAGAATGGTTTATTCTCGCCTCGGCAGTTGATACAGCCAAACATGAGAGTACGAATGATTATAAAATAGGAAAAATTCACAAAGTTTATATTCCTGACAAACGTTTGGAATGGCTACCCTTCATTTACCCATTTTGTGAACAAGTTCACGTCGATCAAAGTGCAGTGTTGACTTGTAACTACAAATCAGGAATAGATTTTCAATGCAGCAAGCTGAAAATCTGATCTTTAATAACACCAGACACTAAAATCAGTAAAATCGAGAAGTGAAAAGACTGGTGACCGAGGGAGGTGGCCAAGAAATAACTCCTTGACCAATCTAAACTGAGATTTCTGCACTGAAACTTATGATACAATACAAGTAACGTGTCACTGAACTGGTAGCTTACAATTTAATATTCTGCAAATTATCCAGTTACAAAATTGCCCAATTAATTTGTGTTCATCTTGTATTATTAAATACTTAAAACTCAAATGCATATTTTATTGTTAAGATTGATCAGAACTTTATAATTTGTTATGTATAATATATTACAAAAATTATATTTAAAGAGAAATAAAAATTCATATTTAAAGTAAACAGACAAGAACAAGAACACAATGCAAGCAATTTCTTAAAATATAGTATAGAATTTATTTAAATATGCAGTAAATATAAAGTAAAAATTATTACTTTCATGCTGCTTTTTAAATTGCTGATGGAAAATTTCATCATAACCATCATTTTGTGAGTCAAGTTTCCATATTTTACTCAGATTTGAACATTTGGAAAAAACTAGTTTATAGGAAGACTTATATAACCATATGTTGAAAAGTTTATTCAAATAAGATAAATTCATGCATTACTTTATTGTTATAATGAAAGTCTAATTATAGGTCGATTCAAGCACATACAAAAAAATAGGTATACTTTCGTTTCGTGTTACAGAGGCCCCCAAGGATGAATTGCCGAGTGACCAAGATTTATCCTCAAATTATAAAGAACAACTGACATTGTAATAATATTAGGATGTATACAGAGTGATTCCAAATTCATGGTACAAACATTAAGGGTTGGTACAGGACACTGTAACAAACAATTTTTGTATAGGAAAACAAGCTTGGAAATCCATTTATATAGTCAAAAATACAGGGCGTCTCACTCCAATCTGAAGTGTTGTTTTTGTTCCTAACTTTAATAGTAGTGAAGATACTTTAACGGAATCCTTATAATATGCTTACAATTCATACAAAGATGAATCTGTTGCGAATTTTGTTAAAATATTTTCACTATCTACTGTTAAAGTTATGAACAAAAACGCAACTTCGGATTGAAGTGAGACGCACTATAATTTTGACTAAATATATAGATTTTTGACACTGGTTTCTTATACAATAAATGATTTTTACAGTGTCGTGTACCAACCTAATGTAAAAATCATTTATTGTACAGGAAACCAGAGTCAAAAATCCATTTATTGAGTCAAAATTACAGGGTGTCTTACTTCAATCCGAAGTCGCGTTTTCGTTCATAACTTTAACAGTAGATAGTTAAAATATTTTAACAAAATTCGCAACAGACTCACCTTTGTATGAATTGTAAGCATATTGTAAGGATTTCGTTAAAATATCTTCATAGTGCTAAAGTTATGAACGAAACGGGACTTCAGATTGGAGTGAGAAGTGCTATATTTTTTTAGTATATAAATGAATTTCCAACCCTAATTTTCTACACAAAAATTGGTTGTTATAGTGCCCTGTACCAACCCTTAAAATTTGTACCAGTAATTTGGAATCCCCCTGTATAAATATGACATTTCGTGAGGCATATTGCCCAGTTAGTCATAAATGACACATATCTGGCGTTTATAAATGACATGTATATAAGATGTACATATGGCAAATATTAAGACATAATGTGTAAATAATGACATATATGAGCATTAGAAATATGTATATATGCATATATCAGGGCATGAAATTTCAGTTGAAAAGGTACTAGCCAGACTAAAATTTTTGTTTGTTAATATTTTACATTCATTCAGACAGTAACGTCGGCCACTGCACCTGCCCAGAAAATGAACTATTTATGACAAACTGAATTTAAATTGACCATTGTTAGAAGGAGCTGTCTGTTAAATCCAGAATATTTTATATTTATGAAAAATATGAACAATTTTTAAAATGTTAAAAATTCGGGAGAAAGCAAATAATTTTTACCGTGTTCAAGCAGCTGAGCTTAAGTGGCGAAACCCTGGAGGGGAAGGGGAGGGGACGAATGCAGATGGGGGAAGTTCGTTCCTCCGTAGGAGAGAAATGGAAGTGGGTGACGCGCATTTTTTCTTCTTTTGGAAGATAAATGCCGTCGCTTGATTTTAAAACACTTCCACGTGTTGCTAGATTGAGGCATGACATACTGAGCGTATTACCGTTTGATTTGAAGCACAACATTTCGAAATACGAAACTTACTCGCCAATGGAAAGCTGGCGAGCAGAAATTTCGTGCCCTGGCATATATAAACTTTGCTATGATCTTGTCGAAATTGTAACTACAATCTTGGCATAATCATAATTTTGGGAACCACTATAACATGAAGGTACCAAAAAATATGTAATTACAAATAAGAAGTAATTCATTGGCAGAGAAACTCAAAATTGAAAAGTTCAGATACAACAAATATTTCTATTTATTAAATATATACTATCCTACAGTCAAACTCAGTTAATGCAAGAAGCATGGAAATTAGAAAAGTATACTTGTCATATCGTGAAGATAATAAAAAAAACTTCAAAACACACACATAAACCAATTACTCTATTATATTATAATTATTTCAATATCAAATTTAACATCATACAGCTTCCAGGAAAAACTCAGCTAAGATTGCAATAATCACTGCAATTTTCGTCATTTTAACAGTGCAATGACAATGAGAGACATGAAAAAGCTGATTAACCAAATTAATAATAATAGGGCTACATTATTACTTGTCATACATTTTAGTATATAAATAACTCTAAGTTAAGCGAGAAATTTAAGAAAGCTAACCTTTTCTTTAAAATTATAGACCAACCAGAATTAGTTGATTCTAAAGGAAAAAGGATTTTATACCTGTCCTCAAATGAGGATACTGTGTGTTAACCAGTTAATGTAGCCCAGAATCCAGAATTCAAGAAAGAAACAATGGTTTTCTTCTATGCTCCTTTCTTTCACTGGCTCAGTTGCAAATCTTATAAAGAAAGGGTATTTGAAATGCTGTTTTATCACCTTCATTTCTTTCAAAACTTCTGGACATCCCCTTCCATTTTTTGGGTGGGGTGTCTCCTTGAATGTTGAAATTCTGACTGGTAAAACTGATATTACTATGACCTACAGTTGTAATGTAGAAATATCGTTGAGCGAGAAGTCGGTAAGAAAGAATTTCTCTCTTAATTGTACACTAACTTTCACCAAAAATCACATTGAAATGAACAGATTGTTTTTCTTGTATTGGCCACGATTCTGTAGCTCGTAAAAACCTTTAAAATCTTAATTAGTTAAAATGATGAACCATTCTTAATGCGTAAATTGCTCCTTTTAACAGTGTTTTCGTTTTAGCCCTGTTTGTATTAAATGAGTTTGACTGTATACATAAATATCGCTCGCAGTAATTCACAATTCATGATAAACAACGTTGTGTGTTAGTTCTGGATGTAAACAATGAAGCAACATTCTAATGAATTTTTTAACGAGTAAATAACAATACTAACACACAAAAAAAGTGGTGCAGTCATCAAAATTAAAATATATATATACAAACAAGATTAATAATGACTGTATTTTTACCACGAAGCAACTCTATCTTTAAACACTTAATCAACAAGAGATTAAAAAAAAACTTACCAATACACAATGTTGATAGATACAAAAGCTGCAGCACTAAGGAATGGTCGTTCCCAAATAAGAAGACTTTGAAAAGTGACAACATACGTCTCAAAGGGACTCAAAATAGAACTTAAAACATTGGCTCTCTTGGAACTCAATGTTGGTGTCGAAACTTCTTTCTGCGTTGCAGATTTCAGTTGTAATTTTTCTAAGACGAAATCGTAAGGTTTTCTCAGCTTAACAAAGACCGAATTCATAGCGAAAATGTTAAATTAGAGTTCATACACTAACATAAAAGTATGAAGTAAAAACACGAGTATTTCATAACAGGTAAATAAACATGATGATCACGCCACTACTACCAAACAATCTTCGGTGCACGCCGCCGCAGATGAACGCAAAAACCTCACCTTCAAATTCGGCCTTCTAATTGGTTCATTCATTCACATGCTGTTCCTGGTTAAAAACACAAACAAAAACATGAAAAAGGTCACAAACGGGAGTAAACGTGGCTTACCACATGGGTTTCTCAAAAGTTTATCACAGTGAAACTTTTGATCGAAAGCCAAATTACGTAACTTTCTACGCATCCTGAGATAGTGATATTTATCATTATTACGTCTACATTTCAAAGGAAAGTCTTTTTTTTTTTCCCTTTCTGTTTAGTGCTACAAGAATGTATGTTGGAAAGAAATCTGTTTTTTAAGTTTTTAAAGCATAAACTTAGGTTTTTGTCGAAAATATTCATAACATGGAGTCTATCTCGTCTTGCTGCATAATTGATGAAACCAGAATAAGCAAAATATTACTAAGATTCAGAGATCGGTGATGAAGATGCTTGGAAATTCCACTGACACCAAACCTAGGGCACCATGGCAGTCACTATGTCCTTCCTTATAAGGAAGGACATAGTGACGAACGATTAAGCGTTCGACGATTATTTTGACGAACGATTAAGCTTTTGCCAAAGGTTTAGTAGAAAAGAATTTTCATCGCCGTTTGAAGTTTTCACACTGGTCCTTGCAACAGGATGAAAACGTCACACTGTCAAAAGCGAGGCTAACGGAAGAGACAGGCTACCGCGGTACATTCCAGTTATCTTTTTTTACAGACCGCTAGAGTGACGTGGTGCTCTTTTCGAGCACCTTCATTGGTGCATTCGAGCATCACGTGAATCCCGCGGTCTGTAAAAAACGATATGCGTAAAGCACCGCGGTAGCCTTTCTTTTTCGTTAGCCTCGGTCAAAAGTTTTACAGCGTATGCTCTACGGGCGATGCAATTGTCCCACGTAACGGCGTGCTTAATATATATAATGTTCATGTATGTCTCACCGTCAATCTTCATAGAATATGTCCGTGATACAGTCAGCAGCAGCCTTTCTGAGTTATTGTATGGGCGGGGATCATTCACGATCATCTATTTGGCACATATATCCAACGTCCAAATAGAACGTTTCAACAAAATTGCGATTCATGTAGTTCGAGCATTACTGTGCGCCAGGCCTAACACCGTGGAAGTGTAGAACTATACCTGAAAACTCAATTTCCTAATCATAGATTGAGCACGGCGGATTCTTACTTAGAGTCACTAGATCTCCCATCCTAGATCTCCCATCCAACGTCCAAATAAAACGTTTCAACAAAACCGCAATTCATGTAGTTAGAGCATTACTATGCGCCATGCGCCAGCCCATAACACCGAGGAAGTGTAGAACTATACCTGAAAACTCAATTTCCTAATCATAGATTGAGCACGGCGGATTCTTACTTAGAGTCACTAGATCTGCAAATCTCCCCTGCCTCAATCTCTTTTTCTAGAAACTTAAAAAAAAATCTTTTACGAGATGTCGGCTAACTATACTAGGCATTGTTACTAAGAATTTGGCAGCCCACTTTTGTCAGCGTTGCAGGACCGGTGACAGGTTTCACGAGCCGCTGGGCAGGTCGAAATGCGCGCAGCCTACGCCTACAAGAAAAAATACTGCCATTTATATGAATCACCGGATAATCGAATCAGTCATTTTTAAAAAAAGAACCATAACGTTAATTGTTGTTCATTTGAATCAGCGTCAAATCCCTAACTTAATCAGCTTTTGCTTTACAAACATGATTAATTTAAATGGTGGTTACTGTGATTTGATCTGCCTTGCCATAAAATAATTTACTCAAGGATATTTTGAAAATTTATATTATACCCGCTTGCCAATCTCAATGTCTCTGACACATTTGGAAACTCATTTTCATTCTTATATGCGTGAAAATTTCAGCTATTTTCAATCAAGTATTAAGGAATTAACTAGAAACATGTCCGTCCCCCTATAAATATGATGCATTTTGATGATTTGCAATCGATGCATTTTGATTGAGCACGGCAGATTCTTGAGTCACTAGCCCATCCAACGTCCAAATAAAACATTTCAACAAAACCGCAATTCATGTAGTTCGAGCATTACTGTGCGAGCATTACTGACCAATTGCTTCTTGATGACCAATATTTTGTAATTTTCATATCCCGAAAATTGCTTTGAAACACCAATTTTGACTGCGTTTTCTGAAACACACTTTCTTTCTAACACTTCCCAACATAGTTGAAAAGTGTTATGAATTCGGTTTATCTGTCCCTGCTCTAACTCACGTAAATATACTCCGATTGTCATGTAATTGATATATGTTATTGGGGATTACCATGGCATGTTCGGTATTGAAAATGGACTGTGTTGCAATTATAGTTCGTTTATAGGGGAACTCAAAAGAATCCCATTACATTATGGTCTATGAGAGAAAATCGATTGCAGTGTATTTTAATGATGTTATACTATTTCAAACATATTGAAATTGAAATATCAGATTGGGGGAAAAGTTTTTTCTAGATCAGAATTTTATTTTAAAAAAAGGGTTACACACACTCAAAATTAAATAGGGTAGTAATCTCCATTTAGATCTACGATCTTTTATCAACATTTTGGCATCTTGTCACATCCCTCCTGCCAATACTGTGATGATCGTGACTCAAGAAATGCATCGATCTCAGAAATGGCTTCTTTTGCTGAATTCAAGATTCAGACTTGGAGATAAAGCTGTAGGTGCGAAAACAGATAATAATCTGAAGGGACTATGTCTGAGCTGTAAGATGGATGTGCCATTAAATCCTACTCTATTTGGTACAGTTTCCAGCTGGTGATTACACGTATGAGGCCTGGCATTGATCTGATGAAAGAAAACTGTCTTTCTTCGATATAAGGGATGGCAGCTGACGTCACTGTGGGCTAGCAAGAAATACATGTCCGTTTTTATGACTCCTACTGTACTCATAGAGTTCAGGCGATCTGATTGGTTTACATTTAACAGGATTATGATGTAATTGGGCGTGTGAGTGGAAAAGGGATAATATTCCATCTGATGTAAATGTTGAGGAAGCACAAAAAAATTCATGCAAAAAAAAACTATCAATTTTAGGGAAATGTTCACCATTATTCGATTGTAGGACTAGTCAATGAGGATTCATCCTATACATTTTAAAGAAAAATACTGATTAATTTATTAGTTATTGTTAATTAAACTATCTCAGTTTATTTTTCTTGTTTTTGGAATGTTATCCCTTTCTACTCACCCGTTCGATAGGTCGTCGTCATTCCTGCAATAATCTCCAAGGAAAAAATGTAGTAATAGATGGGTTGATGGATGTGCTTGTTTGTAAATATGCCATTTTTTTATACGCGTTAGTATCGATGATCTGGCCAGATTTCAGACAATCTTTGTAGATAATTCCACCATAATCTCACCAGACACGTAGCAAAACCTTATTGTTGGTGAGCAATCGTCTTGTGACATTGTCGGCAGGCTGACCAAGCTCAGGCCATTCATCTTTTTCTGCTAATGGTTGTTTACGGTATATTTGCAGCAGTTTCTGACACATCTGCTTCCATACATCTTTGTTTATGCTGTGTGAATTCATGAGCTACTGTACTCAGCGACTGTAGATCCGATTTATGCGTTTTAAAGCATGAATAATTGTTGTATTATGAACTTTGAGCTGTTCATCTCGACTTGAAATACTGTTATCGCCTTGTAGCGCTTGGCGCAGATCATGGTCATTTACAACAGTGGGTCTATTCGGTCTACCACACCGAAGACGGGGAGCATCTTCAAACAAGTCTCCGCTCCTGAATTTGCGATATCATTTTTCTACGGTACACAAGGAAATGACATTGTGTGATAAAGGATCACATATTCTTCGATGACATTTAGCAGCAGAGACATTGCCAGTTTGCTCATAGAAGATAATACTACGAAGCTGTTCACGTGATAATTCCATTTCAGGTACTGTACTGATTACATACACAAGTTTACCAGTCAACACTACTTTATCTCATGAACGAAACACCAAAATCGGTTCATGTTCAGCCGTTTCTGCACAGCAGCGAATCCCACGTATGCCTTTGTATCCAGCAAATAATTTTTCCCCAACCTGATACTGAGTTGCACTAAAGATGCTTACTATAGAATAGGGTGTGCATAGCATTTATCGTTCCTTTACAGAGACATACAAAATAATTCGGTTATATAGTGCTCACTGTCTATGAGCAACAAGTGCTGGAAGTGCGTTTTCAATTTTGACATACACTTTTAAATTTAACTATTTTTTCTGCACATTACTTGAAATGTACAAATTCTATAAATTCTATACAGGGTTCCACACAAAAAATATTGAGTACATGTCAGCTTATTGATAGAAATTGTTAAAGGGGAATTTTCAATCCCGAGAGGGAATGTCTCCCACCCGCCCGGAATTCAACACTGTCTGATAAGATGCAAAATTTTAAATCTGAAATTGAAATACAAAATTATCAAGAAAAATGTAAGTGAAATGAAAACTTCTGAAACAGCTTAGAATTTTAGAGCGCATTACTTTAGTAACAGTTCAATCATCTATATTAATAAAAGAAAGACGTGTGTGTCCATGTGTGCGCGCGCGATGTCTAGGAGTTATTAATTAAAAACCACAATGAATATGCCCTCGCGAGTAAAGAGTCGCAGCGGTCTGGCAAAAAACCTCGTTCCGAAGCTTTCTCGAAATTTTTTTCGCGTTTTTCGAAGCCGCATCTGCTTTTCTTAACGAAATACGAAAAAACAAAAAATACACACTTAACAATTGTACTTTTTCAATTCTAACAGTGTAATTCGTTTTAAAAAAATATTAATATTAATATCGTTTCAAAAAATATTTTTGAAACGCTTTTTTCGTGATTTGTTTTCTTCCGCGCCTGTACAAGTCCATATCCGTCCTCCTGTTCGAAATACGAAAAAATAAAAAATACCCACTTAATTTAGGTATTTTTCCAATTCTAACGGCTGTATCCATTAAAAAAATATTGATATTAACCCTTTTAAAAAGTTATTTTTGTGACGCCGCTTTGGGTTTTTTGTTTTCTTTGCAATTTTTAAAAATCTTCAATCAATGAAAATTTTTAAGTTTCTTCAGAAACTATTGGTCACAATTGAAAGTTTAATATAGCTAAATGTGAGAAATTAAATCACCAACCTCCCCCAACATCCGCCTTTTTTAAAATTTATTAATAAAAAATATATTTTTATTAATGAATTTATTCAGAAATATAATATGAATAAAATATGTAAAGTCTACTACATTACATTTAAGCTTTTAATATATGCTTATTAGCTGCCCCACCCCCTTTTTATGATTCTGTTTTTTCTATTATTTAGGTTTTCTTCACGAACTATTGGCCAGAATTTAAAATGTAATATATGTAAATGTCAGGACTCCCAATTCTAAGTTTGTTTGGAAAGATTTTCCTTTAAAAATATATAATCATAGAAATTCGAGGTTCGCTTACAAAAACAAGGCGGAGCGTGCGTGGCACGCCCGGTGTACGCTGCCGAAGTCAGCGGGGCCTAGACACTAGATTCGTTTAAAAAGATTTTCGTTTAAAAATTTAAATTCATACAAATTTGAGGTTTATTTTTAAAGTCTTTATCACGGGGCCGATAACATCTGGTCATTGTGACGACTGAATGTGACCGAAATGAGGTATAATTCTCTCTTCTCAGACTATAAGGAATAGAATTTTAATTTAAATAAAACTCGTAACGATTTGACGTAATTTGGGCATGGTTTAAAAGCGAAACATTTAGTATCCCGCGTTGGAATATCGAGGGCCGGGTCTCGGGACCCCTGACAACACTAGTCCTGTGCCTACACCTCTGCATTCACTGTAACTCTTAAAATGTATTTTTAATTAAATCATGATATCTGAAAACTCTATCTAAATTTTTTTTTGCTTCTTCCGTGGGGCAGAGATGTGCGTAGGAAAGGGAGGGACTCAAGCCCTTCCCGTTATAGTTCTATACGGGTAATAATATTTTTTTAAACGAATTACACCGTTGGAATAGGAAAAGCACGAGTGTTAAGTGTGTATTTTTGTTCTTTCGTATTTCATTAAGATAAGTGCATGCGGGCTTCAAAACCGATCCGAGCTCGAAAATTCTATTTAACTTCAACCCGAAATCCGACCGAACCCTACACACTTCAACCCGAACCCCACGAAATGGGCGAAAATTAATCCATATTTTAAAATAATTATGGAAAAATAGTCTGCAATTATATCTTTAATATCAATTTTATCTTTTATGTTTTGAAAAGTGATATTAGTATATTATACAGTGATATTATAGTCGTGTATAACCCCATTCATTGTTGTGCGTTTGTAAATGCATAGAAGAAGAGATGTTGACAACAGAAATAATATATACTAGATGGAACCCGTCAAAATATGACGGAAAAAAAATACTATAACAATATCAGTAAAATAAGCTTCTTTATTATTTAAAAAGGGGTGCGTATGAAACAGCCTTTCAAATATTTTATTTTTAAAGTTTTTTTCCCAGTCAAATACAGTACTATTTCCGATGCAAACTCCCAACAAACAATCCGTAAACAACTGTGTAATGCAAATCAGTTTGACATTGTCGCCATACTCCCCACGGCAAAAAAAAAATTCATGGACCTATGAAGTATATACAAATAGTATATCCCTACGGTCATACAATATTCAGTAAATAAAAGAACATAGTAAATAAAGAACACATCTCCCCCCCCCCCCCACACACACACCTGTGATAATGCAACCGAATGAGCTCCTATGCGCATGTGCATTGCATCTGCCCAAAAGCACCGTCGAAATTTGACCTTAAAAAAGTTTTAAAATGTTTAAATTAAAAGTTTTAAAATGTCCTCTTTAATCATTGTTCGTTTCAAATCCATATCTTCTAAAACGCATCCATTGTTTTAAGCTAATCAGTTTTTATGTAAAGATGAAGAATTTGTTTACAGTAATAAATCAGCCGGCCGATGAGGGAGATTTTTAATGTTTTCAAGTGTAATTTATTTGTATTTTTTCTTCGGTTCCTTTACATAATCAGGATGATTATCCCTTTTCCATCACAGTCGAGGATATTGTTCCTCTTACACAGTTGGCAAATGTAATAAAATATAAAAATACAAATCCTAGCATATTCTGATATCTAATGGAACATATACATCAACGAATTCAACATATCAATTTTATGTTCATAAACTAAAAATAGTTTTTTTTTTTTTTGACAGATTTTTGTTTAGCGCTAAAATGCTCCATCTTATGGATAATCTGATCTTATGATTGATCACTGTTTTTATTATTATTATTATTCACTTTTTATGATGGTTTGGAAATTCTATTTTCAATTGTGGCAACTTTCCCAGGGGCTATTTTACATTACTGAAGCAAACTGGTGGTAATTGATAAGATAGAATTGAAAAACTTTTCCTGCTTGAAAATTATTTAAAAAATCGTTAAATTAAGCGGCAGTTTTCAAATAAATTTCAATCGAAATCTAATTTTTTTTCTAATTGATGATGTAAGAATTGAAATTGTAAAATGTTGTAAAATGTAGTAAAAAATAGAAATTTGGAGTATTTAGAAGTGATGTAACCGCGATAAAAGCTGAAGCGATAGCGCCGTTTGTTGTCACAACCGTTGTACATTTCTAAACATTGCCACTGTAGTTTGGCTGGCGTCCAAAAGTTGAAAACCGTTTTTTTGACATCGAAAGAGAAATTCACAGGGAAAGAAATATGCGCTAATAAGGAACTGTTAAATGAACTTATAATAAAATTACCAAAATAATTCCTATGAAATATTAGTCCTACATTGTTTATTCTAGCTAAAAATACAATCATTATTTCAAGATTTTTTTTCTACCATAACACTATTTTTCATCATTTTAAATTTCCTGAAATCCTTTACTTTTGTGATTTTGTTTATTAAAAAAAGAAATCTTCTAACCTATCATTAAAAAAAAAAGTAATTGGTAACATGTAATCAAGGTATGCAATCAAGATGAAGAAATCAATGACGGCTCCAATTCTAAACTTTATAATTATGAGTGGAAAAATCAGTTAAAATTAAGTCATGTTGACACAATCATAACCAATACATTTTTCTCTTCAGTTTTATCAATGTTAAAATTCATTTCGAGGTAAGCATAACGTGATTTTCACCGGCACAAACTTTTCACACGTACTTCATATCCGTTACTTTAACGCTTAAACACCATGCATACAAATAAAAATATATTTTGCATTTAATTGGAATGAAAAAATAGCATCAACAAAGTTATAATGCATAATGATAAAATAAACCCAATGGACAATATTCTCGTGACGTCATAATAAATATGAAGTTTTATTCGCTTTGAAAACACGCGGATAAATATTTTTAGGGAAATTTAACTTGCAAATTAAAAAATTCGGCCTAAAAGCCGCGAGCTTTTAATATTCATTATTTCTCTTAATATCATCGCAACCACTGAGTTCAGAGAGTAAACTCTATGCCTTGCACAGTGGGCGTTTTCCGATTATGACGTCATAAGCAGAAGTAAAAGTTTAATTGAAAATTACGGCTAATTAATTAAATTTTTGAACAAACGAATGCACGATAACAAATCTGTGCCCAAATATCTTTCATTTAAAAAAAAGAATGATGTAATTTGAGGCAGTAGTTTGTTCTCACGGATTGTCGAAAGAAATCGCTTAGCGTTTTAAATATATAGATGATTATGATTATAATTGCTCAATCGGAAACCGTTTCAAAATTGAACTTTATTTCGTTCGTTCACTAATATTTACAGCAATTCCGTTTTCACACATTTTTACTGTGAAAGCTTATTAAGTTTATTTAGTACAGTAAAACCTACTAAGAAGGAATCTCAAAGAACCGGAGAAAGATTCCGTTTTAGACAGGTACTTAACAGGTATCGTTTCATGGTATTTCTTCCATACAGACGATATGAGAAAGACAGGTTCCGTTTTTAAGATTTTCCAACATAGTTGAAAAGTGTTTATGAATTCGGTTTGTCTGGCCGTCTGTCCTTACTCTAAATCGCGTAAATGTACTCGGATTGCCATACAATTGATATATGTTATTGAGGCTTACTGTGGCATGTTCGGTATGAAAAATGAAATGTGTAGCACTTATAGTTCCTTTACAGGGGCACTCAAAAGAATTCCGTGACATTACGCGGTATATGGGGAAAAATCGTTTGCGGTGTATTTTAATGATTTTATGATACTTCAAACATATTGAAATTGATATGTATCACTCAGGTGCACTACAAGAGGCTTACTATAGAATTGGGTGCACATAACATTCATCGTTTATTTACCGGGACACACAAAGGAATTCGGTTACACTGCTGTCTGTTAACAATAATTGCTGTTTGTGCGTTTTCAGTTGTGGTGTGCGTTTTTAAATTTAGCTCATTTTCTGCCTATTACTTGGTGTGCATAAATTAAAAAATATATATATACAGGGCAGCACAAAAGATCTCGGGTACATTTCTGTTTATTGACGGAAATTGCTGAAGGGGTATTTTCAACAATGTGCTATGCGTTTTCTAAATGAACTAAAGTTTAGCATACTATGTAGTATATATACAAATCTATAAATCATATACAGGACAGGACAAAATAATTCGTATATTTTCCAACTATTCACGGTAGTTGCTGGAAATGGTTTTTCAAATGTGTTATGCGTTTTCCAAGTTGTTTACTTAGGCACCATCTTTCACCTTATTAAACGGCGAAGTTTTGCTAACATATTCTGGAAGTGTTGGAAAGTGTTTCATAATCTATACTTAAAGCATGATTTTTCGTTCTTGTTATAAAATTTACTGTATTTTTATGTCTTGGTTTAATCGTCACTGTCCTGTTTTTTTTTTTTTTTTTAAAGGGAGCTGGCAACATTAGCTTCGAAATACAATTGTAAATGTTGACCAATAAATTAGTAGTATGATAGGGTAGAGGTGGGGGGGGGGGGGGAGATGTCTCTGTTTTCCTGTCAATTACAGCTAGTGTTGCCAGATCCAGTGTCACAAAAAGCCGGACAGCGGCTTCTAAATCGGGGCCTAAAAACTCTCGATCGGGGCACAAAATCAACAGCAAACTTTATGAAAACTGAACCTGGCTATAACGGAATCCTGTCTTAAACGTAAAAAAATTCATTGTCCCTACGGTAGGAATGTCATAATATATATTGCATTAACCTGCAAAGACGATATCGTATTTAAAACGGATTTTTTCTCCTGTCCATGCGATTCCGTCTTAGCTCGTTTTATTAGACTAATCAAGTACAACAATCTTATAGAGTAAAATCTGTGAAAGCGGAATCGCTAGGGAACGAAACAAAATTCTAACATAGCAGGCATAATTGTATGATATTCCTATCGTGGGGACAATGGAATTTTTACTTTTAAAACGAAATTCTGTTACAAACAGATTTTGTTTACACATGATTTATTGGACAAGGTACAGTAGAACATGTAAAAGCAGAATCTCTAGCAACCACAAAAAATTCCGTTTTAGATAGGTTTCCGTATATGCAGGTAGATTTGTAAGGTATTCCTTTGGAAGGGAATATGAAATGTTCCTTTATAGACAGGTTCTGTCTTCACAGGTGTTACTGTATTAAGTTCCACTCAATACAGGCAAACGAATAGCACTAAATGAAATTTAAAAATATAAAAAAATAGGGACTTTTTGGCGTACCGCGCAGTGAATACGCGGTGCAGGTCTTGGAGCCCATGAAAATCGGGACACTTAGCAACCTTAATTACAAACTCCAGTGTTGAATTTAGGGGGGCCCGGGTGGACATCCCTCCCCGGTCATTGAAATGTCCCTCCCGTAAGATTTGAAATTTTAGGCTTTTAATGGTTAAAAAGTGCAATTTCCCCCCCTGGAATTCTACAATGTCCCTCACGGAGCCATAGAAATCCCTCCCGGAGAAAAGTGTCTGAATTCAACACTGACAGCCTCCTCTCTTAGTTGGCTCCCCGGCCGCCACTGATCTTATGCCATAAATATTTTTTTAATTATTATTGATAATCCTAATTGTTCAGTTTATCTGAAATTGATTTTTTTTTAAGCTACACCGATAATTTTTGAATTGCTAAATTACTACGTGAGGCTCGAGATATCGAGATTCGACTACATTATTTGTTCCCGATTTGCAAATTCTGTAATTACCACGCCACTGCCCTAAATCAGAAACTATTAAAATGGGTATATACGTAAATAGGTATAGGGCTTTGTTGTTCTTACATTACAACCTCACCTGCGCACAGAATCAGCTCAATTGAGGACAGATTTCCTTTAATTTTTCTCTGCATTGTCTTCAACCTTGAATAGCTCTGAGATGTTGCAATGAACTCGCATTGAATAAAATAATAATAATAATAATAAAAAAAAAAAAAAAGAGATAAAACACTGACCTATAAAACCTCTTCTGTCGCACGACGATGAATCACGCGTTTATAATCACTGCGAAGATTTCTTGTCATCATACTCGTAGATGATATCAGAATGATTGTTATGTCATCACCTATGCCGTGATGGCGTGAAGCAAAAGAAACAATTTGTTATTATAATGATCTACATCAGTGTAATCTCAACCGGCGTGTCTTGACTCATGACAGACAAGTTTGTTATGAATTTTTTTAAGTTTTCAGTTTTTAATATGACTTTAGACCAGTGGTACTTCACTAAACGGCCCGCGGGCTACATGAGGCCCTGCATGCTAGGCACGTAATTAAAAACCTCTATATAATAATATCGCAAATCACGTGACTGTCCTAAACAAATATGGAGTTGATCCCTTCGCATTTCACATGTCGGCTATTTTTCTAAATTATTTTTTCGAATAAAACTGCATAAAAGTTATATTTAAAAAAAATCGTTATTATTAATTTTTTTCTTGAGAAATGAGTTTTATATATATACATATATATATATATATACAGGGCTCGGAAGTAGCGCGCTACAAGTAGCGAAACTACAGTAGCCGCTACTTTTTCTAGTAGTTTGTAGTGTAGCGTGCTACATTAAAAAAAGTGTAGTGTAGCGAGTAGCGCGATACAAAATATCAGTAGTTTGTAGCGAGCATCCACGCTACTTTTGACGCTACTTTAGGAGGGAGGAAAAAAGTGCCAATCTTCAAATCACGTGAGAACAAATCGTTTATTTTGTGCGAAATATGTTCTCTGCAACAATTTGTGAATGTCATCGACAAATCTCAGTTGCCGTGTCACAGATTTTTCCATAGACGACGGGCACGGTCACAAATTAAGTGTCATTTTCACAGTTTGGGTGTCAGAAATTTAGTGCATTGTCATTTAAATCCATAGAAATCTTTTCAATATAATGTATTTTTATACGACTACGATTGTTTTTATCAAAATATAGTCTTCTGGCTATGTTAAGTCTTTTTCTGAGTCCAATTTCTTTTTCCTTTTGCCTCCCACCCCCCTCAAGCAAAGAAATGTAAAATATTTATATTAAAAAAAAAAAAAGAAAGAAAGAAAGAGAAAAAGAACGGATTCATCTAAACATAAATCATCTAAATTATCCCTAACCTTTCAAATTCACGCTTCCCTCTAGTAGCATAACAAAGGAGTTTAAAGTATTTTTAAATCTTTATTTTTATACAAAAATGAAATCTTTCACTTCATTTATTGCTCTCTAATGACAATAAATAAAAATTATTTCCTTGTCCCCAAAATTTACGCTGCCTTTTTTGCACCTCCACCAGCATAAAGTTTCAAATATTTAAAACTTTTTATTTAAAAAAATGGCCGGTTTCGTTTCTACCTAATAATCCTAATCCTAATCCTAATCCTAATAATATTATAAATCTGATTGTGTGCAAATGTTAGGCTGAAGCCAGCGTCAAAATGGAGCATTTAATGATCCTGTATCTTTGCATATACGTTGATTATAACCCTCAAATGAACATAGGCCGGGTTTTGTTCATTTTATTCAAATATTTTTCTTAATAATTCAAAATTTCGTTATTTTCATAGAAAATAAATGGACATTTTCCCATAAAATTTAACCATTTTACTTTATCGTTGCTAGGGCTTTGATCGTTGCCAATAAATAAAAACACGGAAACATAATTTTTTCTCAACAATTAATTTTCAATTGAACGATTTTCACGTGAAAAATGAAAATGAAAAAGAATTCAAAAGAAGCAGAATTTCCGTGATGTTTGAAACAAAAATATGGAGTATTCGTTATTATACATGAAGTATGAATATCGGTTACATTAAAAAGATCTTTTTCTGTCAAAAAACTGCGTTATAATTAGAAGGAAAAATGAACAATAATTATATTCTTAAAAATAGATTTCGCTTGGACCATGGAACTATGAAAAGGATCTTCCTCGGCTTGGACAAATATGACGTAATAAATAAAACATGTATTTTCAAAAATAGTCGTAATAATACAAGGAGCATGAATATCAATGTATAATGAAAGTAGATAGATAATGGACGTAATATTTAAGATGAAAAACTGAAATATTTTTTATCGATACTGATTAATAATTAGCTTGAGTACCAGTTACATACAAATGTGAGTTTTCCGCTAAAATTTACGTCCTGATTGCCAGAAAAAGAAAATTAACAAGAATTATGGCATTAAAAAGAGATTTCCCTGAGGAAAAAGTGACGTCATATTTGAAATAAAACGTGAGTTTTCAAATTTGTTTAACAAGGCGCGGGTATTATTTCCGTACATTAATAATACAAGGATCAGTAAGTATAGAAAGTAGATGAGTTTCACGCCATATTTATAATGAAAAATTTAAATGTTTCTTTATCTATACTGATTATTAAGCATGAGTATCCGTTATATACAGATGAGAGTTTTCTGCTAAAAATCACATCATAATTTTAAGAAAAGGAATATGAACAGGAATCTATTATATTAAAATCTGACCGTGTGTTTGTATTTCGCAACTACTCCTAGACTATCGAATGCAACGCGATTTATTTAATACCGGTTATCATTGATCCGAGGATGTCACACAAACTCTCAGAATTTAAAAAATTAAATTCGATGCAAAGATTTTTTTTTTTGTAAATTTTAACGAAGTTTCTCTAAAAACGGAAAGTAAATTACTCCATATTTGTGTATAAAAAAGGAGAAATAAAACAGATCAGTATATTTTTTACACCATTTTCTCATTAAAACTGAAAAACAGAATTTATTTTCACTTTGAATAGATGGTGAAAACAAAATCTTGATTTCAGTAAATTAACCGAAAAATAAAAATATATTTTCACATATTCAAACTTCATGAATCAATTTATTCTGGATAACAAAAATTGCCTGTAAACATACTGTCATTTAGAAAACAAGATTTGTTTCAGCTATACATTAAACAAAGGAGGCCGAATTGAATTTAAAGAAAAAGCATATACTATTTCCAATTAATGTTTTTTGAAGGATGGCTTAAACGTTTCACAAAGGCGTTAAAAAGTTAAATATTTTATCAGCTAAAATTGACATTTGTTTTTACCCAATTCGTCTAATTCCACGATTTTTTTTTGGCCCTCCTTTTTGCATTGGTTGCAATTTCCTTTTCGCGATTATTTGACATAAAATTTCACTTTTTTAAGACTGAGTTATGTCAAGGTCCCTATAACAAAAAATACCGTATTGTCTCCTATGAAATGTGATAGATAGTTAGTTAATTATTAACGCTTTTAATTATCGGGAGTGAAATATTTGGTTTAATTAATGTATTTATTCTTCTTTTAATGTTGCGTGAACGAAGTCACGGGTAACAGCTAGTAATATTATAAATCTGATTGTGTGCAAATGTTAGGCTGAAGCCAGCGTCAAAATGGAGCTTTTAATGATCCTGTATTTTTGCATGTAGTTTGATTATAACCCTCAAATGAACATAGACTAGGTTTTATTTATTTTATTCAAATATTTTCTTTAATAATTAAAAATTTCATTATTTTCATAGAGAATAAATGGACATTTTTCAATAAAATGTAACCATTTTACTTTATCGTCGCTAGGGCTTTGATCGTTGCCAAAAAATAAAAACTCTGAAAAATAATTTTTCGTCAACAGCTAATTTTTAATTGAACGATTTTCACGTGAAAAATGAAAATTAAAAAGAATTCAAAAGAAGATGAATTTCCGTGATATTTGAAACAACATTATACATGATGATACAGTATGACATGATACAGTATGAATATCGGTTACATTAAAAGGATCTTTTTCTGTCAAAAATTGCGTTATAATTAGAAGGAAAAATGAGCAATAATTATATTATTTAAAATAGATTTCGCTTGGACCATGGAACTATGAAAAGGATCCTTCTCGGTTTGGACAAATATGACGTCATAAATAAAACATGTAATTTCCAAATGTTCGTAATAATACAAGGAGCATGAATATCAATGTATAATGAAAGTAGATAGATAATGTACGTATTATTTAAGATGAAAAACTGAATATTTTTTATCGTTACTGATTAATAATTAGCTTGAAACCAGTTACATACAAATGTGAGTTTTACGCTAAAATTTACACCCTGATTGCCAGAAAAAGAAAATTAACAAGAATTATGCCATTAAAAAGAGATTTCTCTGAGGAAAAAGTGACGTCATATTTGAAATAAAACGGGAATTTTCAAATGTGTTTTACAAGGAGCGTGAATCAATTCCTTACATTAATCATACAAGGATCGGTAAGTTTAGAAAGTAAATGACTTTTACGCCATATTTAAAACGAAAAATTTGAAATATTTTTTTTATCTACACCGATTATTAAGCATGAATATCAGTTACATACAGATGAGAGTTTTTTGCCAAAAACCAAAACGTAATTACAGTGGAACTTCCCTTTAACGAAGTCCCTATTTAACGAAGTTTTCTACTTAACGAAATTTTCTGCAAAACTTTGACTTTGAACACCATTAGCATATAAATTAATCTCCATATTACGAAAAATATATTCTATATAACGAAGTTTATTCCACTTTTGTACTTGTACAGAATTCAAATTAAGAGGTTGTTGTTGCGATGGATAAGTGAATTTAATTCAGCGGATTGGGAGAAAATGAACACATTTGAATAATGAACACATTTGAATAAAACATTTTTTATCACACTGAGAAAAACACTTGTTATCATTACTCTCCCACACCAAGACTCCAGCGCTGACAGTTGAAGGAAGTGAAAATCCCCCTTTTACATTCAATGATATAGAAAATGCAGTAACACAATGGCGTCAGATGCATTGCAGCAAAAAATATCAATTAGACAGTTACCATTCTGAACTTCCATTGCTGATGGACAATAGCTTTGTACATCCAGAAGATTGTGCTTCAAAATGCAAATCGAAGAACGTCAAAGTTATTTGTGTTCCTGCCAATACAACTTCTAAACTTCAGCCATGATTAGTTTAAGGAATAATAAAAGATCTTGAAGTACAATATCGAAAAAAGACAGAAAAAAGACAATTTAGTGAAAACATTAGTTTGAGAACCTGTGTATCAGAACTGATGAAAGTTTTGGAATGTGGCGTGATTTCATCAACCGTACACAACTGTTTTGTAAAAGACGGCTTCATAATTGAAACTGAATTAAATACTTCTCAATCCATCACCTGTTTGTCATATCTGAAGGAAAAATTTCATGAATTTAAGTTGATTTCTATTTAACGAATTTTCTTCATAACGAAGTTTTTAAGTGTAACGATGAGACTTCGTTAAATGGAAGTTTCACTGTATTAGGAAAAGAAAAATAAATACGAATCTATTATATTAAAATCTGACCGCCTGTTTGCATTTCGCAACCACTCCTTTCAGGTTGTCGAACGCAACACGATTTACTTAAGACCGGTTATCATTGATCCGAGGATGTCATAAACTCTCAGAATTTAAAAAAATGATATAAATTCCCAGATTTTTTTTTTTTTTTTTTTTTTTTTTTTTTTTTTTTGTAAATTTTAACGAAGTTTCTCTAAAAATGGCACTAAATTATTCCATTTTTGTGGACAAAAAAGAAGAAATAAAACGGATTAATATATTTTTTCTCATTAAAACTGAAAAAAAGAATTTATTTTCAATTTGAATAGATAGTGAAAGAAAAAAAAAATCTTGATTACAGTAAAATTTTTGAAAAATAAAAACGTATTTTCACATATTCAAACTTCATGAATCAATTTATTCTGGAGAACAAAAAGTCGTCTGTCAACATATTTTCATTTAGAAATAAAGATTTTTTTTCAGGTATAAATTAAATCAAGGAGGCAAATTTAAGGTCCTTGCAGTTAGGTCTACAATTATTGCTCCCTATTCACAAGAATTGAATTTAATGAAAAAGAATATACTATTTCCATTATCTTTGAAGGATGTTACTAAAACGTTTCACAAAGGCGTGAAAAGTAAAATAGTTTACCAGGTAAACTTGACATATGTTTTTACACAATTCGCCGATTTCCACGATTTTATTTGGCCCGCCTTTTTTCATTGGTTGCAGTTTCCTTTTCGTGATTATTTGTCACAAATTTTCACTTTTTTAAAACTTAGTTATGTCAAGGCCTGTATAACATAGAAATACGGTATTGTCTCCTATGGAATGTGATAAAGAGTTAGTTAATTATTTACGATTCTAATTATCGGGAATGAAATATTTTGCTTAATTAATGCATTTATGCTTCTTTTAATGATACGTGAACGAAGTCACGGGTAACAGCTAGTAATATATAAGTAATCATCTAAATTGTCCCCTAACCTCCCATAATTTACTCCCCCCCATTCAGCATATAAATAAATCTAAGATTTTTAAGTTATTTTTATTTATATATATATATAAAAAATCTTCTGCCCTAAATAGTGCTCTGTTGTGACGATAAATAATCAGTAATATAAATTATCCCTCTTCCCCTAAAATCTTCCTCCCCTCTCTCTATACAAAATTTAAAACTCTTCTTTTTTTAAGTTCCGTATTCTTTGCTGTCTAGTAACATTAAATAAATACAATCATCTAAAATATTAATATTCCCCTTCGAACAAAATTTCTGCTCGTTTCCTACCTATTTAAAATCGTTAGACTCTAATTAAATAAATATATATATATAGTATTCGAAAAAGCACAGAAAAAGAACAAGCACATCATTTTATTATTAGAGAAAAGTGAACTAGGAAGGAATGATTTCTGCCCTTCAAACAAACTAGCAGCTGAAACGTAAAGCATCAGCATGCCCGGGATTTATTATTTGCTGGATTTGCTGATAAAAACCGCAAAGTACTCACTCATGAAAAAAAATTATTTTCTTGCTGGCAACCATTTGTCTTCTTACTCATTATTAGATCTTGTATTTTAATGTGGGGATTCTTCTTTTGAGATTGATGTAATAGAATGACAGACAAAAATAATATAGATCTGCCCTGGTCGGCATATCATGAATATTCTGAAGTTATAGAACAACAAGAAAGTGGTAATTATTCTGTAACATGTAAACTTTGTCCAATTAATAAGAAGTTATTAGTATCAAAATCATCTGCTTACAACCTGAAGTTGTACATGGAGGTGAATTAGCATTTTCCTTATTAATAATAATTACTGGATCGCATCTCGCACTGGATATCTAAATTATTATTCATTAAAATTCATAAATCATTAAAAAGAGTATTTTCGAATTAAGATCCCAGGTTAAGAAAATATTCTTATCGAATTGTTTATTATCGCAAAAAAATATTTTATTAATACGTCTTTTGATCGTTGTGAAATATTTGTCTAATGTATGCATACAAATTAATTTACTGTATTATTTCCTGTTCAAGATTCCAATAGATAAAACAAAGGTGGTTAGAAATAAAAATATATTATTTAAAAAAATTCCTAAGATTGCTTAATTTTATTTTTATGACTATTTATTTTTACTTCAGCTGCACAGGTTTTTTATCGCTAAAATAATTTATTTGTAATATTTTATATTTTATTTGATATTGGTTAGCTTGGTGTTTTAATGAAATGATCTTTGTCTCCAGAATGAATCTAAAGCCCTGTATGTTGAAATTTGGATTTTAAAAAGGAAAAAAAAAAAAAAAAAAGAGCGATATATAGAAAGGAAAAGAAATGCTAGGATTTAACTTATGCAAGTTTATATGATCTTGTTCAGTTTTTAAATTGCTTTCAGGAACTATATTTAAATTGTAAAGAAATATCACTATTTAGCTCTATTTAAAAAAAAATAATGTATATTCATATTTACCAAGGGCTATCCGCTCTTAAGGTTGTTCTCAAATCCAAACTGGCTACTTTATGACACATTCTTTAATTCATTTTTGTTCGGAAACGCATGAAAATGCAGGTGTTCTTATTTTTAGAAGCTTTGTAACCGAAAGACGTTTTCCATTGTTCTTTATTTTATTTTATTTTATTTTTTGGTAAAGATAGGAGATTTTTCAGAAAACACTGTCAAAGTCGGTGTTTTCAACTGAATTTCCGAAGCCGCAGCAGAAGAAAGGGAAAAAACGTGACACGAATCGCTTATAACCCGATAAGTAATTTATTTTTTTTAAAAAAGGAAAACTCACTTCGATTCCCAATCGCTTCCATAATAGTCAGGCCTGCCAATTTTATGCCTTTATTTTTAAAAAATGAGTCAGATAGTTTCGCGTTGTTGAGCAAGGAATTTGAGAACCACCTTAACCGCTCCGCTACAGTGCTATATCACTCTCATAAATTTGTAAGATTATTATAATTTTTGTTTTCAAATTTCCCCTTTTTAACACTTTCCAACATAATTAAAAAGTGTCTATAAATTCGCTTTGTCTGTCTGTCCGTGCTCTAACTCTCGTAAATATACTCGGATTACCATCAATATTTCATATGTTATTGAAGTTTACCACAGAATGTTCAGTATTGAAAATGAAGTGTGTAACATTTATATCTCGCTTACAGGGACATGCAAAAGAATTCTGTTACATTATGGTCTATGGGGAAAAATCAATTTGCGGGCTCATTTAATTACCTTTAGGATATTTCAAGCATAATGAGATTGGTTTACATCAATAATGTGGACTACATCATACTTTCTCAGGAAGATGAAATAAGAAGCAGTAATACAGTTTACAGTGAAGCACATAAGAATTCAACTATATTATGATGTATGGTGAAAAATGATTTGCTATGCATTTTAATGATGTTATTAATGATACTTCAAACATAAGGTTAGTTAAAAAGGATCACGGAGGTGCAGTACAACATTTTTTCTATTAAGGAGTGTGTAGCAGTTATAATTAATTTACAGCAGAGACGCAGAAAATAATTCGGTTACAGGAACTATGATCGATTTCATTCTAAGAAAAAAATTAAATTTTTCAGTAATATTCTGTTAGTGTTGGAAAGTGTTTAATAATCTATGCCGAATGCACGATTTTTCGTTCCTGTTATGTTATAATTTCTTATTCATTCGTATGTAAGTGTTCGTACTTAGTTTTTAACTCAAACTCGTATTTATATTTTAACTTCTGGCTCAACCTAGTAGAATTTATAAACACGCTGTTTTAAGGCGTAAGATTTTAAATTCTCCTTACCAATCTTCAAGCTATGGACGTGTGATGCATTCGTATTTTTAAAATATCTTCTTAGGATATTAATAATTTTAATTTCTTTTTTCTGCGTACACTTCTTAAAGGATGTCTCTTTTTTGTTAGCTGCCAAAACATTTCTAAAATATATACTTAATTTTATTTAAAATGTTGACATTTTATTAAATTTTGTTAAGATTTTAACAAATAAAATAATAAATTAAGTATATATTTTAAGAAATATTTTGACAACTAAGAAAAAAAAAATATATAAATAAAAAATAAAGGAAACATCCTTTAAGAGCAGTACACATAAAAAACAGTTAATGCTCAACAGTAAAATTCCTGAGGAGATATTTAATAAATACTAATACATCAAACGCCGATAGGTTTAACATAAGCGAGGGGAATTTGAGGATCTGAGCCATTGAAGCCTTCTGAATCACTTGTGGCATATAATTGTATCAAAAAGGCCTTCATTAAAACCAATATACTCCTGTTCCTTCAAGTGCATCTGTTGAAAGATTATTTTCGTTTGCATCTAATATATTATGCCCAAATCGATCTTGTGTAACGGATTCCAATTTTGAAAGTCAACTTTTATTAAAAATGAATAAACATGTTTTTTAATTTAAAAATTTTATTTTTGACTAATTTTGTCTTTTAGTTTCAGAAAGAAGAAAAGTGGGTGAGTTTTCAGTTAAGGTGATCATAGTTTTGCTAAGTTGGGGACTTTTTTATTCAAAATATCTTCCACTATTACAGAACAGTAATATTCGGATTATTTAATGACAGACGTTCTGTAATTAAATAAAGTGATGATAACTAAAGTAGCGAAAAGTAGCGAAGTAGCGACTACTTATGAAAAGTAGTTTGTAGTCGCTACTTTTTAAAAAAAGTAGTTGCAGTTCGCTACAAAAAAAAGTAGTTTTTCCGACCCCTGTATATATATATATATATATATATATATATATATATATATATATATATATATATATATATATATATATATATATACAGTGTGATTCATAAATATCGAAACAATAGGTTATCGCCTTAAATATTGCCCCTAGGCACATACTTCCAATTGGAAAGTTTCTTTAAAAAAGGTGCAGAATTTGATGAGATAAGTTGCAACTCCATGGGGGGGGGGGGGTATATTTGAGAAAATACAAAAATTAAGAGTTTTTATACGGCCCTTGTAGAACAAATTTTCCAAATAGGAATTTTTTCCTTATCCATTCCTGAATTAAACAAAAAAAATTCCATCTTGATATCTACAGAACTCAGAAAGATATGCCAGATTTAATAATTCGTGTGGTTTCAAGGGATCAGACACAAATTGAAATGCGTGTAATTCAAGAAACAATGTTACTGTAAGGTGTCCGGGAACATTTATTTATTTATTTATTTATTTATTTATTGAGTTAGAATTTTGAATTTTTTTGTAATGGTTAACCATAAAATTTGTAAACAGAATCACATCATAAGACTTCTTACAAAAATTAAAAAAATATATATATTTTTTTAAAATTCAGAGTAATTTAAAATTGTTATAACTCGAAATATTATTTGTCGAATTGAATTTTTTTTCTTTTAATTAAACAGAAATATATAAGTTTTAATTTTGATTCAGCATTTAAAAAAATATTAATTAAAAAAATTAAAAATATTTAAAATAGCAATTTTAAAAAAAGACGCAACTTATTTTAAACAAATATATTTTCAAAAGTGAATATTTTTTTCAAATTTGCCGAATTAAAATTTAAGTAAAATATTAAAAAATGATATGGTCCAAGTTTGAACCATTTATCTTTAACGGTTATTGACTTATATCAATTTAAAGATGAGAAATGCTGAAAAAAACCTATGATGCAGAAAAATGCATTTAAAGTTTTAAATAAAGATTCGCTCCTAATAGAACGTTTAAATGCTTTTTAAAAGCTTCCAGGTGAATAAGTAACTCCTTCCTGTAGCTTCAATTTTAAACAAATTCTTCTTTCTTTACTCTTTAAATGTGTCAGTTGATTTAAACAAGACTTTTCTAACATGTCGATTTCAAGTTTTTTCATAGTTTGAGCCCTGACATCTTCATATTTTTCCTCTTAAAAGTGCAACTACGCGAGGCGTAAAAGTTGCCTCTAATTACGGGTGACTCACTGTTAAAACCATTTTCATGGGCGATGCACTTAATTTTATTTAATTCATTATCTATACAGGTGTCTGTGCATATTTTAGATTTCTGAACAGGTCAAAATATGTACAAAAAATTCTCATTTTTCTTAAGATACAATTAAGATTATTTTAAAGAATACCACATACATATTTAAAAGAAAATTGTACAGTATATTTTAGATTATTATGTGTTCGCATGACAAAAACATAGCTGCCACATCTTCCGTCAGCCAGATCCTCCGTAATATCTGGATTAATTTAAACCAGTTAACCAGTTTAAAACAAGAAAATTTATTTAATGAATATTTGACTTATTTAATTTAAGGGATTTAAGTCGAATTTATTCAATCGAATATCTTAAAAGAGTTTCTGGTTCGAACGTATTAAACCTGGGTCAAATAAACACACTTATAACGGAAGATTAGTGGGACCTTGGCATCTATTAAAAAAATACGCAATCGCAACGTTAATGATTATGTATACTCTTAGACTGTTACATTCGAATAACGATTTATTTCTAAAAAACAATGTCGTTTGGAATAAATGAAAAATAGGTTAAAAAACATCATAGTTTTTGAAGCTGTATAACAAAAAGTAGATGTTTGAAAATATTTCTAAGTAATTTATTAAAATATATTTCCAATGGTTTCGTTAAAAGAAGTTTCATTACCGCTATTACTATTTTTACAGAACTTATTGCCTGTCCGACACGTTCTAAGAATAAGAAAGATACGGGCCGGCACGGGCCCGCCAGCGGGCCGTGCTGGTAATGGGCCTGGCGCCAAGCTCGGGCTCATGAAGACTTCTAGCATATTTCTCAAGCAAGTTTAACGCAAAAATCTATACGCTGTTATTTTATATCTAAAAGTTAAAGCACTGTCTTAGATCGAATTTTAATAATGTGTAAATTTATGGTCGATCCCTAACTTGCATTTCAAATGAACTGATATCGCTTCGCTCAGAAGTATGCTTAAGTGGTGTAAGTCACGAATTTTAGATTTTAATATCTGTGAATTTTACAGATACCAAGATGGAATTTTTTTTGTTTAATGCAGGAATGGATAAGGAAAAATTTCCTAACTGGAAATTTTATCCTACGGGGACCGTATAAAAATTTAATTTCTGTTTTTTCTCAAATAGACTCCTCATGGAGTTGTAATTTATCTCATCAAATTTTGCACCTTTTTTTATGAAACTTTGCAATTGGAAGTATGTGCCTAGGGGCAATATTTAAGGAGATAGCCTATTGTTTCGATATTTATGAATCACACTGTATATATTAAGATAGCTTCAGCTAAAATTCGGCTTAGAGTCCTGCTTCGGGTCGATAACCCGATTTTACCCGTACCCGACTACTCCACCCGCAGTTCGGGTCGCGTTGATTTTAAATGTTTCGAGTTCAGATTGGGTTTTGACTTTTTGGTGTTGGGTTCGGGTCGACCCAATTTTTCAGAAGAAAGTCCTGAATATGTTTCAAATGAAACAAAATATATATTTGAATATTAATGAGTGTGTATGTGTTTATATAATTGTAGACTACTTTTACATAAGTGTATTAAAATATGGATTCATTTTCTTTTGCTTCGGGCTGACCTAAAGTAGCATTTTCGATGCAGTTTAGTAGATTGACACTAGTAAAATTATTAAACTACAATGAATATAATGCGTTATACTAGTTATTTGAAGCAATGAACTAGAATGTGAAGTATGAGAATAAGAAGTAATGTACTCGATCTATTAAAAAAGTGACGATAATTGTAATTATGAATAACAATTTAGAAACTACCCTAAAGAAGGAAATGAATAATAAAGAGCGTAACGCTGTATTACAATTTTTAGTACAACACTTAAAGAAATTCCTAAAACATCAATTAAAATTATTTTATGTGCGATTAAAATTATCACGACTTGGCATTTTCATTCTCGTTTTTTACTTTCCACAAATATAGCACTTATTTTGTGACAAATTTTTCGAAGCTTTACAGGGTTCGCACGCTCTTAAGCTACGCCCCATTTTGTAAGGACTCTACCATCAGTATATCAGAAAGATAATTTTCTTCCTAATGAATTCACGATTCATTAGCTAGAAGATAGTTTTATGCGATTACTGGTGGAAGAATCTTTACAAAATGGGGCATGGCTTAAGAGCGTGCAAACCCTGGATTTTTTTAAATAATTTGGTACTGATTTGAGGAGGGACGGAGGATAAGTAAATGTTGGTGATTGATAGCATAAGCACCCTGAAATCTCTGAAAAATGTTTAAACAAAATCATAAAATCATCAGTATGAATAATCCGTACAAAAGTATTCAAATGTAGCAACTAATTAGGGACAGAGGGAGTATGAAATTATGTCAAAAATCTTGTGTTTTCACTGTCAGGAACGAGAACTTATCAAGCCACCTCCGTATATATAAATTCATATATAAACAAGCATAAAAGTTTATTGTGTTTGTTTTCATAGCTGTTTATAGCATTTGGCAAAAAATCTCCCTTTCTGAAGCCCAAATTGCGCACAAGGGTTTTTAAAAAACACCAAGGCCCCCTATAGTGGAAAACTACGTACATTTTGAACCGTGGAATCGGTTGACCGCCCAATATACCATTCCTTCGAAATAAACACAACAGATTCGTTCTTCAGAAAGCGAAAAATATTAAACCACGGAGGTAATCAGCCCCGTGGTGCCTGTCTAAACAGGCGAAGCCCAGCTTGTACATATATATTACAAAATTTAATTTTTTCCGCAATCTGCTAAATTATACTATAAAATTTTTCCATTTAATAATGTTCCGTATATAACCCCGACTTATTAAAATAAATCTTATTCTTAAAATAGTCTTTTACTATCCATATGTAAAGCCATTTTATCTTAAGTCACTTAATAATATTTATTCGAAAGTAGTTAGATCTAAAAATGGCGATAGCTTTTTTAATTTATTCTTAAAATAGAACATCTTTATTTTTAATCCATTATTAAAATTCATTATTATTATTCCCGTAGTCAAATTGCTATAACTTCTTTATTTAAATGCTAAAATATCACATCTCTTAAACTATTCCGCTCAGAAACCCTATTCCCGTAAAATTAGTCTATTATTAAATATTAAATGTCTATAAAAATATTTCCGAAAAGCTTTCGTTCTTTTTTTTTTCTACATCAAAGATTCATTTTCTTTTTTTCTTTTCTTTATGCGTATTAAATTCGAACTAGTTTTAAAACACACCCTGGAAACAGAGACTTTGATTTGTTGACATGTCATTCATCTGGTACGAGATTATCGAAGCCTGTAGAAAATTTTTTCGCGCCGGGAAACCGTTTTAAGTCGAGATAATTTCACCGGAAATGCTAATAAAACCATTTTCCTTTTCTATAAACGAAAACTTTTAGTCAAAATCATACATATTGTTTTTAAATTATCATTAACGTACTTTAATCGGTCTCCCACATATCAATGTAGATTAAATTATACAAGGCATAAAATGTTTTATTTCTCATGGTCAATTTTGACTCCCTTATGCAACCAGATGTTCATTCCGTCCTTCTGGCGCCTTACAACATATTTCCAAAATACCTTTCTTCGCATTTTCTCAAAACAACTAACCGTCAAATTCTATTTCACTCTCTTTTTAGCCAAAGTGCACTCTTCGCCAAAAAAGATTTCCCTACCCCTGACGTCAGTTATGAAGCTGATATGATGTATCTGTATTGGTTAAAGCATCTCACGCAAAAATACAATTCTTTTGGCTCTAAAAATGTAAATAGTTTGGCGTATTTCCAACGCACGCTGTCATTATCTTGGGACACTTCCCCTCTGATCTCAGCCGATGTAACATCTAAAAATGATTTGGCCCCTTTGGTCAACCTTTGGATTACTTCAAAATCCCCTTGATGTTCTTCAAACTCTTTCGATTACGTAAACATCTTCAGAACATTTCAACAGTATTTCTAAACCATTCAATGGATTGTTTTAATTTGCTACACCCCTGATTTAAAATTTGAAATGTCACCTCGTTGATATTTGTCAGATTTATTACAAAATCTGAAACGTTGTATTGGCGAAAATCTCACTGCTGTGGAAGTTTTTGGATCGTGTCATGTTTCTCCGATTAAAGACCATAAACTCTAGTGACATGATGTCGTCTCCTTTCTTTCAACATGATAAAAAACCGATAAAAGTTCTGTCTGCAGGAAACGTTCTATGGGGCTTGCAAAAAACAACCAACTACCACTATACCTCATTCTGTATCTGTTTTATCAAAACTGATTTACTCCGAAAAAATCCTTACAAGTCTTTAATGGATATTCCAACTTTGACGGCATTTTTCTCAATCCTCAACACCCCTGAACTTACTTCTCACGATAAACTATATTACACTTGGGTATAGTTGACTAATTTGGCGAATTTCTTATTCAACGAATCTTTAGTCAATTTCTGTAATCGGGTTTTTTGCATTTTAGCTTGCTGCTTTCGAGTAACATTATCTATATAAGAAAGCTAACTTTTCCTCTCGGTACAGGCCGGAAGGACATTTTTATTTCAAGTTTAGTTATCTGGCAATTTTTAACACTTTCCAAAATAGTTGAAAAGTGTTTATCAATTCGATTTGCCTGTCTGTCTGCCGTCTGCCCATGCTCGGATTACCATGAAAATGTTACATGTTATTTATGTTGACTATTGAATGATAGGTATTGAAAATGAAGTGTCTAGTACTTACAGCTCATTTACACGGACTCACAACAGAATTCCGTTATCTTTTATGGTCTATGGGAAAAAATTGTCTCTAATGCATTTTAAAGATTTTACAATACATCATACATAATGAAATTTATATCAATCACTTAGATGGACTAAGACAGACTTTCTAGGGAGTACTGAATAAGTAGTACTTATAGTTCGTTTACAGGAACGCACAAAAGAATTCCATTGCATTACAATCGCTGGGAAAAAACCGTTTGTCATGCATTTGAATGATGATATGATGCTTCAAACATAATGAAATTAAAAAAGAATCAATGAGGTGCACTACAACAGGTTCTCTTTAGAGTAAGGAAAGCGTACCATTTATCTTCATTTACAGGGCGCATAGAAGTATTCGATTACAACATGATCTATGGTAATTTATTTTCTATGAAAAAATTAAATTTCTTTAGAGTATTCCGTCAGTGTTGGAAAGTGTTTCATAATCTATGCGTGATGCATAATTTTTTTTTTCAAAGAAAGCGTTGTACATTGTAATAAAAGAGAACTGTTTCTCCATCTAACAAGAAAGTCTATACGAAAATATCTTAAAACCTCTTCCTAATTACTCATAATTTTGAAAAGCGTTCCTTTATGTTTAGAAACCTTGGAAAGCAATAGTTTTCCGAGATTTAAAGAAACATTTCTGAAACAAAATTTTAATTTTCTGCCCGTAATTTTCGGAAAAGTTTTCGAGTCGTTTTTACAGTATATTAATCAGTTTTCTCAACCCCGCTGAGTGGGGCGTTTTGATGATCTAGGTGGACAAAATTCATTTTTCCGATTATCTCGAAATTTAATAAGACCGCGCATACTGGCAGCTGAATGTCTCTTTTGTCGAGATCCGTAAGAATTTTGTCTAAAAAATCCGATGTGTCGATTAACTACGACCGTAAAGAAGTCAGTTGGTTTGAGAGTTTTAACAGTTGCACTATCTTTCTGTAAGTTCGAAAGCAAGTCGTGACTTTTCTGTTTTATTTGAAAGGAGGAGTTTACCGGACATATGTCACATGTTTGTCACACGATTTAACCTATTGTTGTTTGAAAATAAGCGCCATCTTGTTTTCAAACTTCATCTTGACTTTTAATACAGTATTAAGCATTATTAAGCAATAAGAGTAATTAAGAGTAAAATTTCCGGGCGTTCTAGCGTTCAAAGAAAATGATTCTAATGATCAAGTATTGACATCTGTCTATAGTACAATATAAAACTAAGTCAAGCGATTAAAATGTACTACGATATTTAAAAACTTTATGTACATATTTTAGGTCCGCTAAATTTGGAGCCCCTGGGCCTGTGCTCCGTGTGCCAATGCCTTAATCTGGCCCTGATCACTTCGGCTATTTCTACGTTTTTTAACGTCTGGCAATCAAGAATTCTTCTCGCTTCACATCTAAGTATTGCTGTTCATTCAAGGCAAATCATAAAATTCAGCAACAGTATCAGTCTTCTAATTTAATTCTTCTGTCGTTGAATAAAAAATAAGAGAAGAATGCAAGTTGACTGCAGTAATGTAGTATAAGTTTTCACAATTTCCTCATTAGATGTCAGCACTACATTTCGCCACACAAAACCACAGATTAGAATTTATAGTTCATAATTATGTACGAGATGGCAGCACTAAAAGTAAAGGGAAAGGAAAAGTTTTGTTGATGAGCATTATAAATATATCACGAATTCTTCACATTCGCACTAGATAATTTTTAAATTGTTAATTTTTTTAGTTCTGTTAAACTATTTGTTTCAATAAAGCGAGGCTGGTTGCAGGTTATACGGACATGCGTGCAGAAGTACACTCGTAAATTTTTCAGCGCTGGTACCTGGAACATTTGATTTTTTATTATAGGGTCCACAGTCACAATCCATAGGTGGCAATATGAAGAAAATGAAAGAAAGCAGTTACAATTGCGAAGTTTAGAACGAAAGAAATAAGGGATTCAGCAGAATCTTTTTTTTTTTTTTTTTTTTTTTACATGACAATTGCTGGGCAAAATTTTTTAAACTATTTCACTGAGATGGATTAAGTTTTTCTACACTATTTTAAAATCCCAAGAGGAAAGCTAATTTTCTACTATTTATTATGATGAAATAAGATTCTTTTATTAAAAAGGATATTATCAATTTTGCCATTTCATTTTCATTTTCCAAGACAGTAATAAAAATTAACCCTTTCTCAACTTTTTACTTTCTTCTATCTTTACAAGAAGAAAGTATTGGATTCATGAAAATTTTCGACTTCCGGTTTTCGACGGATTTATACGTTTTAGAAGGTCCTAAACACGATTTGACCATTTTTAGAAAATGTCTGTCTGTATGTGACAAAAATTTTGTGGGCGCTCTATCTCAAGAACGAATGCACGAAATTTATTAAAACTTTATATTCAGTTAGTTCCTGATATAAATTGGTGCCGATTAGTTTTTGGTGAAAATCGCCCGAGAGGTGGCGCTGATATGCTGCATTTTTTGCGATTTCCACAATAGCTCTATCTCAAGAACAAATGCACTTACATAAGTCTTGACATAAGTAGACGCTGATTAAACTTTGGTGTAGATATTCCAACAGGTGACGCTGCTATACCACATTTTTCTCGATTTTTACGATAGCTATATCTCAAGAACGAATGCACGGAATTTCATCAAACTTCCGGTTCAGTTAGACCTTGACATAAATAGATGCTGCTTACGTGTTTGTGTAAAATGCCCAACAGGTGGCGCTGCTATGCTACTTTTTTCATCATTATCACGATAACTATATCTCAAGAACTAATGCACGGATTTTCATCAAACTTCAGATTCAGTTAGACGTTAACATAAGTTGTTGTTGATTAGGTTTTGGTCTAAATCTTCCAACAGGTGGCACTGCTATACTGCATTTTGCAGGATTTACACGATTTTAGTGATAGTCATATCTCAAGAACTAATGTACGGAATTTAATAAAACTTTAGATTCAGTTAGACCTTGATATAAATTGGTGCTGATTCTTTTTAGTGTATGCGAAATCTGTATGAGATAGAAGAAAGTTTTGGGATTGGCACATTCGACTAGTTTTGTTTCTGACCTCAAAAAATGAAAAGTGGGGTTATTGCTATTATTTAAATTACAACTGCTAAAATTTCTATGCCCCTTTATTTAACATTACAGAGGCTGGTTTAGGATCTGCCAAAGATTCATCTACAGCTTTTTTAATGAAATAATTTTCTTTTTGCACTATCACTTGCTCCAGGTCTTGATTGCAGACTCAACATCTAGGTCATTGGCAAGTTCACTTGGCATCCATCAAGCCTTCATCAAACTTTTCACCCTGTGTGTCCTTCACCAGTTTCAAAACTTTTGGAATAAAGAAAGCCTCGTAGAAACGTCCATGGTATCTGTCTGAAGTTCTTTATTCACATAATTTACTTGAAAGAGCAAGAACAGCCAGAAAATTAGTGAGACTAGGTACTTGTAATTTGTCATTTGACTGACTAATGACTCAGCATCACTTTTTACTTACCCATCATACGTAGTATAGGGTAAGTCTTGTAATCGTTTTGAAAATCGAAATTTTTTTTTGGCGGATTTACACGTTTCAGACACTGGAGATTCCGAAAAACATATTTTTAGAAAAAAAAAATTTGCCGTCCGTCTGTGTGCGTGTCTGTGTGTCTGTAAACGCAAAATGACCAAAATTCTTACTTTTGTAAAGATTATGGCGAGGTTGTGGCCCTCCTCCCCAGCTTCTGTACTACCCTATGCCCTCTCCCTCCCAAAAAAAAAATAACCAACTACATCATCAGAAAGCTGATGATGATCAAAATTTTACTGTAACAACCATATAATCCATTGTTTTCATTCAAGAGAAATTCATATTGACATATCCTCCTAACAAGACAAATTAAAACTTTTAAGGATGACCCATCGGGGACATTTTTTTCTTTTAGACATCTTATGACATACATATGATATTATGACAAATAGCCAAGAATGACAGAAAGACCTGTATTTAGATTTCAACTACTCGCATAAGCTCTTCTATTCCTATACAAAATAAATAAATAAATAAATAAATAAATAAATAAAAATAAATAAAAACAAAAATTCTATCATCTCTTATCATTTTTCTTATGATACCCTGTATACAAATATGAATAGTACCTAGTGCTGAATTTATGTATGCAGTTTAGTTACTTCAGCGTATTTCAAGAAAATTCCCTATGAATAGATAGAAAGGGCCCCCCCCCCTGGAATAATGCTTTCCCCGGGGCCCTAGATACTCTAAGTTGGGATCCTCACAGAGAGACAAACCCATTCCGACAATAACTGATCATGGTCAGAAAGCCATTTTGAAGTGTTTATTAGATCTTAGTAAATGCAGAAACTAGTCGTTGGGGGCCACCGTAATACTTACCCATCATGGATATGCATAATGTAAAATATTAAAATAAAAATGTGTGAACTACTTATACAGTGCATTGCAATTCAAATAAAATCGTGGCTTGATGACGTCACAAACTTTAAAGGCTCGATTACTGAATTGCTTGAAAGAAACATCCTTATAACTCCAAAAATAATAATCCTATTAACTAGCGGTTTATTGCATCTGATTAAGCGTCAAATTTCCAATTAAAATATATCTTTGAAGGGAAATTTGGATGAAATACATGGTCATGGATAATCGAAGAGTGTGGAAAATAGGATTCCAAATATCTTGGCAACTCATTATCCGATCGACTTCATGCTGTACGCAAAATTTATGTTTTTTTATTGTCTTTTATATTCATTTCTTAAAATAACCAATTTCGAAAATTTTTATATACCTTTCATCAGAACGAATATTTCGAGAGTCCGAAAAAATTGTTCCGGTTAATCGAGGTTATTGAAATGAAATAGGCTTCTTCCCATTATTACATACTAAGTACATACCAAATTGCAAGTCTCTATCTCAAATTTTTCGGGAGATAGAGCGTTTACAGACACACAGACGGACGGCAAAATTTTTTTTCTAAAAATATGTTTTTCGGAATCTCCAGTGTCTGAAACGTGTAAATCCGTCAAAATTTTTTTTTCGATTTTCAAAACGATTACAAGACTTACCCTATACTACGTATGATGGGTAAGTAAAAGTATGACTTATTTTCCAACTTTCGACTCATTTAGGAAATAGGCGATAAAAAAAATAATATACAGATGTATGAAGAATGGAGTCGTTCACAAACTTATATTTGTCTAAGTTACCGCTAGATAGCAGCACCATAACTCATTTTTGGATTGGCTGTTGGACGGAATACTTTTTATATTACAGCGGTGTTTTTCAACATTTTTTAACACTTTCCAACATAGTTGAAAAGTGTTCATGAATTCGGTTTGTTTGGCCGTCTGTCCATGCTCTAACTGTCGTAAATATACTTGGATTGTCATGAATTGTCTATATATTATTGAATTTTACTATAGAATGTTTGGTATGGAAAATGAAGTGTGTAACATGAATAGTTCATTTATAGAAACACACCAAAAATCCCATCACATTAGGGTCTATGGAGAAAAATCGTTTGTGGCGCATGTTATTGATGTTACGATATTTCAAACATAATAAAATTAATATGCAAAACTGAGGTGGACCAGAGCATGCTTTCACCGGAGTATACAACTTGTAGCACTTATAGTTCAATTACAGGGACGTACAAAATAATTCCTTTACTCATTCTTCATCTATGGGGAGAAATCGTTTGCCGTGCATTCTGAGCATGTTATGATACTTGAAACACAATGAAATTTAAAAGGTTCAATACAACTTATTTTGTACAGGGCCCGATTAACCTCTGAATCTAAGGGAAGCATATCCTTTTGGGGAACCCTTTCATTTGGCAAGAGTTTTCTTAATTCTTCATTCATGAAAACTCCCCAATGTTACTAATATTATTCCTGAGGGTAGCTTAGCCAAGACAAGGTCACATATATTTCATTAAACAGCATTTTTATGTTCTCTCTAAATATACTTCAGATATATTTAGTACACATAGCTGTAAGTTCAATTTCCTGGGTGGTTTTTACCAGGCACACCAGGCTGCTATAGGATTAATTACCATCTTATTGATTTTATGCTTTTTCCTATTTGTTTACTTTGACATCACTTTTCACTTTAATAATTGGTACAGATTTGCAAAAGTATATTGGAAAGTGTTACACAATCTATGCTTGATGCATAATTTTTCGTTCTTGTTAATATATTTCTAACATAGACAAAATGCTCCGTCACAATGTAAAAAAAAAAAAAAAAGTCCTTTAATCTACGGAAACATAATAATAACTACTTACGAAAATATACAATAACATCTTTCGAGTTACCCACGATGCCGAAAACCGTTCTTTATCTTTAGAAACCTCAGATACCAATCGACTTTCGAGATTTAAAAAAGCATTTATAAAAACAAAATTTCTTTTGACGCCACAGATTTTCGGAAACGTTTCCGAGTTGTTTTTAGAGTGTATTAATGCGTTTTCTCAAATAGGAATATCGGATTTTAGGAGGCTATTACTTCTCAGTTAAAATTTTTTAACTGCGTAACTGAAATTATACGCGCAAGAATAACAAAACAATATTCATGTTAATGTTAATGCTGTTAATTGAACATGCTTGCTGAACATGAAAATGTTTAATGGAGAATGGATAGCATCCGAAAAACCGATATTATGGTTAGAAAAAACTGATTAATATGGTATAAAAACGACTCGGAAACGTTTTCGAAAATCATTGGCTGCAAGAGAAACTTTGTTTTTATAAATGCTTCTTTAAATCTCGAAAATAGATTGGTATATCAGATTTCTAAAGATAATGAACTCTTTTCGGCATCGTGGGTAACTGGGAAGAGGTTATTGTATACACAATTTTGTGAATATAATATATTTCCCTACATTAAGAAACAGTTGTCTTTTTTAGGGTTTCGTTCATCTCACGAAACCCTATTAATCCCGCTCCGTTGTCTGTCCGTCACAGAGCCGTTCTCAGAAACTACATAACTTACAGGCATGTAAATTTGTCTACTTATAACTAAATACCTTCTATGAAGCTCGAAATATTAAAATTTGAAAAAATCGTATTATTTTAAAATAGAGAGATTAAAATATATATATATATATATGTAGATATATGTTATGGCCGGTTGTCTAAATGGGTATTAATAAGTCCAAGGCAGATTTTTGTTGAAATCTTACACTGTTTAATTTTCTGGATTATATCAAATATTTACAAATATGTACAAGTTAAAATATAATTAGAACAATCATGACAACTCGTAAGCTCGTAAAGGCCGTTTGCAGATACCATTTCTCAGCTCAGCTCGTAAAGGCTGGCCGTCGCCGGAGATTTAAGAGCATCTCCCGAGTCCGTCTTACTCAGTCTGCATCTCGACTCATTCTGTCTACTTCGTTCTCACGCTGTAAAAAAAATACTGCACTCATCAAAATTTATATTGTTCGCGAGGCATCATTCAACTTCACAAGCCCCAATAAAGTATTTGCTTGTGTTTGCAGTCTAAAGTTCAGATGAGAACTCCCGCGACCACAACTCGGCCGTCCTGACTGTGCTGTGTCCTCACAGTGATTATCTACTAATTTCACTAGGTATAGAACCAGTCGACTAAAATCTAAAATTATCAAATACACACAAAAAATATATATACAAACAAAACAATAAGCAATAGTAAATATTGAAACATACAGTGTTTCCTAAAATATAAAAAATGAAAATAACACAACAAAACTTGTTATAACGTTGAAAATTGCTTAAAGTTCAGAGTTCACTCATAATGTTCAATAAAAGTAAAAATAATATTGTTTCAAAATATCAATCTGTCCAATTTGTCCATCGTTTCATAAAGTCGGCAGCACTCGATGTAATGTTTGGACCATCATGGTAGCCAATTTTCTTTACGTTGTATCGATCCTTTCCTTTCACTTTGGTGATTTCATAGGGACCGAGAAATTTAGGTCTCAACTTCATGCCTGTACCAAATTGTGTTTTTTGTATAGCTACTAAATCACCGAGTTTATAAGTGTATGCCGTTTTTCTTTTTTTATTAAAGGTTTTGCGATTCTCTTGCTGTATTTTTAAAATGTTCTCTTTTGCAATTTCCCTATTGAAATTTCCCTCTGACATAATCGAATTTACATGTTCTTCGTCTAACAACTCTTTTATTTGCAATTCGTTTTTATGTCGCAATCTCACTCCGGTTAGAAGCTCAAATGGTGAAAATTTTGTGCTTCTAGATATAGTGCTGTTTATAATTCGCTGTACCGATGCTACATATTTGTACCATTTAGTGGGGTCATCTATGCTAAGTTTCGCTAATATTGGTATCAGGATTCTATGCATCCGTTCTATCTGGCCATTTCCTCTTGGAACACCTGTCGTTATTGGGATATGTTGTATTTTTTGTTCGTTACAATATGCTTCAAAATCGTCGGATGTAAACGCGGGTCCTTTGTCGGTTATTATTCGGGACGGGTTTCCGAAAATGTTGTGTTGTAATTTTAACTTATCTATAACTTCTACGGCAGCAGTAGTTTTAACTGGGTATAACCAGACAAATTTTGTGAAAGCATCTACGACGGTAAAAATATGATTATAATTTTTGTGAGTGGATGGCATTGGTCCAATATGATCAATGTGATAGGTTTCAAGGGGGATATTTTGTTTTGGAATCGGGTTCAATAAACCTTCTCCTTTTCCTTGCTTTTTATTACATAAAATGCACTCTACGCAATTCGCAATGACGTTTTCTATTTGTTTTCTTAACTGGGGTATAAAATAGTTTTCTTTTAGAATTGTTTCGGTTTTTGCTACCGCATAATGACCTTTATTATGAACATTTCGTATTATTTCTTTTTGCATATTTAAGGGAATCATCAACAGTTCCCTGTCGTTTTCATATTTATACAGTATGTCATTTCGATTAAAATATTCCGAGCTTTCATTTTTTTCTATTAATTTTTTGATGGTTTGAATATGTTCATCTTCTTGTTGCGCTAATTTAATTTTTGCTGTTAATTCGTCATAAGAACGTGTTGCTACCAATACTGTATTTCTGCTTAATGCGTCGACATGCTTCATTTGATTTCCCGCTCGATGTACTATTTCATAATCAAATTCTTGTAAGAATAGCGCCCATCTTGCTACTTTTGGCGTAATGTCTTTTTTGTCCATAGTCTTTTGAAACGCGGAACAATCTGTCACAATTTTAAATGTCGTGCCTAATAAGTAGTTTCGAAATTTTTTGACCGATTCTATTACCGCAAGGGTCTCTAATTCGTAACTCGAAAATTTTGCTTGAGTAGGTGTAGTTTTACGGCTCATGTAATGAATAGGATGTAAGTTTTTGTTCTCATCTTCTTGTAGTAGGACACTACCAAAACCTATGGCGCTTGCATCGGTGTGCAATTCTAGTCTAGCGCCTCGTCGGAATACATGCAATACTGGGGGGTTAACTAATTTTTCTTTAAGAGTTTCAAAAGCTTGCTTTTCGGGTATTCCAAATTTAAATTTATTTCCCGCTTTTAATAAATCACTTAAAGGTCTCGCTATAGTTGCATAATGTGGGATGTATTTTCTGAAATAAGAAGTTAGACCCAGAAAACTGTGTAGTTGTTTAAGGGTTCGGGGTTCAGGAAATTTCTTTACTGCCAAAGTTTTGGCTTCCGAGGGTCTAGTAGTTCCGTTTTCGATAATATAGCCTAAAAATTCAATTTTCCGTTTAAGAAATTGACATTTTGCAAAATTAAATTCAAGTCCGTAATCCGATGCAACTTCCAGGACGCGTTTCAGTTTTACCAAGGCTTCTTCCTCAGTTTCCGCAAGTATTATGACATCGTCTAAGTAAATTAATATTACCTTTTCTTTAATTAACTGTTTAAAAACAGCTTGAATATATCTTTGAAACTGTTGTGGTCCAACCGATAATCCGAATGGGAGCTTTAAGTACTCGTACTGCGAGTTATGCGTGACAAATGCTGTATATTTTCTACTCTCCTCTGCTACGTCTATATGAAAAAAACCATTTTTTAAATCCAAAGTTGTGAAAACCTTTGCATCCTCAATGTTATCTAAAACATCTTCTATTCTTGGCAAGGGAAAATTATCTCTAATTATTTTTTTATTTAGCAATCTATAGTCTACGCAAAGTCTCCAATAATTATTTTTCTTTTTCGCTAACACTATAGGAGATGCATAATTAGAGTTACTCTCCGTTATAATTCCCGTTTCCAACCATTCCTGTATTTGTTTGTCCACAAACTCCTGCTCCGGATACGCTAATCTACGCGGTCGTTGCGCAATCGGAATATCATCAGTTAATATTATATTTACTTTTAACTCCGTGTCCTTAACCTTGTTTGGCTTATAATTAGTAATCAATTCCGTTAACTCTTTCTTAATAGTGTTGTTTGCAATATGATTCAACTCAACTTCCTGAAAATTAATTGAATTGGCTGTTTCAGCTAAATAAATATCTGTGGTTTTCGCTAAGTCTAACTGTGGGATAGAACACGGTTCACTTTCTAATAAACAACTTTTTGCAGTACTTAATTGCATGTTTACTTTTTCACTAAAGTTAAAAGCTGTTTTATTTTGATTAGTTTGTTCCTTTCTCACTAATTCAGCTGTCGAAATCATTTTTCCTATCGTGGGATTGTTTTGTTTTTCTGACCGCAACATCGCATGAAATCTGGGTGTGACATAGCTGACGCGTTTGATTTTCGTCATGGCTGTTTCTTGTGGGAAAGCAGTGACGTAATTTATCCTAACTTCTTTTAACTTCCGTTTTCCCATAATTTGCAATCCTTTTTCTGAAATATTGAAATTTAACTGTCTCAAAAAGGTATTCCCTAAAATTATAGAATGATTCAAATTTTTTACGATGTATAAATCTGAATTTACTGTATAACCATCTATTTCAATGTTTACGGTCGTAAATCCTATGGGTGTTATTTGGTTTCCACCAATACCTGACAAAACCAAGTCATTTTCATGTATTTAGGGCATCCCAGGGCAATATAAATATCGTTATTCCCCATATTTACGTCGCTCCCTGTGTCTATCAAGGCATCTATATTTTTTCCTAAAATCCTCACGTTCTTTATTATTTTATCTGCTGGATTAGAGTTGTTGCTTATGGCGGCATTTGCATTTTTAGGAGAATTGTTTGTACACTGGTCAGACCTGTGGCCAGGAATTTTACACTTCCAGCACACTGGGCCTTCTTTTTTTCGGGGACAATCCCTCCAACGGTGCGAAAATTCATTGCAATTAAAACAACGGATTTTTGTATTTAAATTCTTTTGGGGGGCATTCGCGTAATTTTTTTCATATGGTACGCGGCTAACATCATTTCGATGGAACGCTCTATTATTTTCAAAACCTTGACGTTTTCGAAATTCCGTATTTGGGGACTTAATTTCAGCCTTCCGTAAGTTAATTAGGGCAGTTTCAAAATCATCCAATTTATTTGTCAAATCATCTATATTCGTAATTTTGGGTAATTCATCACAAAAGTGTTCCTTCATTTCTAAAGACAATTTTCTTCTGATTTGATCAATAATTAAAATATTTTTTAATTGTTCGTACGTCGATATTTGCAGGCCAGATAACCAATTATCCAAGAAATTTGAGAGTTCAAACGAGAAATCTTTCCACGAATCCGAATTTTGCTTTCTATGCAAGAAGAATTTTTGCCGAAATTGCTCCGGTGTAAGTCTAAAGCGTCTTAAAAGTATTTTTTTTACATAGTCGTAGTCGCTGGACTGTTCCTCACTTTCGCGATTTATTAAATTAACTATATCGAGAGGTAATAATGCGAGAAGATAGGTTACCCATTCATCTTTGTCTATCTCTAACCGCTTTGCCTGGCGTTCGAAAAGGGTTAAGTATATACTGATTTCCTCTTCGTTATTGTACCTATTTAACAATTTTAAAACATCGGAACCCTTTCCGGCGATTGTAGTGCTGAGATATACCCAGCAAGTTTAGCAGTTCTGTGCTGCCCCCGGGTTCATGGGAAAAAGGAATTTCTTTTGTTACAAATTTTACTATTTCTCGCAAGAATATAAGGAATAGCATAGTAGTTCCATTTGACTAAAGATCAAACGAGTTCCGCTCAAGGTGTTTGGGGCGACAGCTGGCTAAGTGTATCCTATTGACCAAGAAAGGTATAAGAATAAAGGAATGAAAAGACGCTGGGAGATATGCAGCCGGACGCAATGCTGCGCACGGGTGGTCATTTAGGGTTTTAAAAGGTAGGGTATTTTCTGTAAAGAAAAGGAATTCGAATGCACAACTTCACGTAAATTGATAAGTACGTCCAGTAAGTTTTGTGTTCTATTGACCAGAAAAGGTATAGAGAATAAAAGAGGTGAAAGGCGTTCAGAGACTTGCAGCTGGATGAAATAGTGATGCCTCTAGAAATAAGCTTTTCTATAAGATCAAAGAAACCGTCAAAGTTATGACTTTAACACCTGATATCTTGGCCAGAGAAGGGGAAGTATTTAATGTATCCAAAATTATGGTAATGTAAAGCGAAATATGTTTATAGGAAAATCCAGTAAAATGCTGTCTTGAAATGGGGGTCAGAATGAGAAAAAAGGATTGGACGACGAGATTTAGGGGAGAAAAAAGGGTGTAAGAATTACTAAATAGTTAAGTAAGAAAAAGGAGATGACCAGGGGCAAAAAAGGGGAATTGGTGATAGAGAAAAAAGGTTCTCAGAAAGATGATCTTGGAGTAGTGTCCCCAGGGTGTTTGTAACCCGTTATTTTAGGTGAAAATATATAAGTTTTTTTGTTGTGTGAAACCGCCAACCGCCAATATCAGGAATTGGATTTTGGACCCCCTAGATGATGATGATGTCTACCAGATGTATAAGGGGTAAGCAGGCTTTTAATTCCGAGCAAATTTCTGTATTATATTTAATTATTTAAACTGATATTAATTACGCGATGAGGCATTCTCGGTGGTAAATATATTATTAAAACATACGGTCGAGTTTACTGTTAAGTACGTTAAACTATGCATAATGATTTACACTTATGTATTTAAATATGTTAATCTTTTAAAATAAATTCAATTTAATCAATTTCAGTTTGCTTTATTTAAATGTTTCTTTCTTGTATATTAGATCTCGAGTATGCTCCTGAATCTGGGATCACTTTACGTGAAACATACGGCCTAATTAGTTTCAATGTAATTTAAATATATGAATTCAATATAAGATGAGGAAAACAGAAGGAGCGTACCCGAGCAGTAGGTACAGAGTTATGTAATTGGGCTTTTTGTGTATTTTCCAATTGTAATCGTTTTAATTCAAACTCGCGATTCTCAGCTTCTTTTTGCTGTAATAATCTTTCGGCTTCTTCACGCTCACTTACAATTCCCTCTACCAAATTTTTCACTAAATCTTCATCATACCCTTTGGATTTTACAATTAAATCAGTTAATTGTGTTTTATTGGCCGATTCTGGTGGATTTAAACCTAATTCGACTGCCACAGTAATCAGATCGATCTTTTTTGACCTTATTAAATGTGCCATTTTTATCATAAACTAATTAACACATAAAAATAAAGTATATCATTAAATAAATCAATAATATACGTATTTTCACCCGATAAATCAAATATATCAATACATATAATAATACGTAACAGTTATAAAAACACACTTACTTTCATATCTTCACCCGATTAAAATATATTTATACATATAATAATATTCAACAATTTTATAAACACTTTCTCTAAGTATTCTAAATCGAATATATATTTTGTTTCCTTTCCCATAAAAATAACAAGATACAAAACAAAAAAATATATATATCTTTGTACTACTTAACTCTATTCTAGAAAAAAAACATTACTCAATCAAACATTATTCATGTGAGGAAGCAAAAAAAAATAACACCTTCCTCTATCTATACGAAGAAAAAGAGAGAGAAAAAAAAAACTTTTAATCGTTTCACTTTTCACTTTTCCCAGTCTGCAAAAAAAAATATGCACGGCAGAAGTTTATATTTTATTTCATTCGAGCGCTCTGACTCTGGGTCGCTTATTTGCTGATAAACGAACAACACATTTTCCTCTTGCGTACACTAAAAGCAGAAGAAAAAAATATCACCAGAAAAAAAAAGAAAATCGCTTTCCGCCACCGCGAAAACACGACACTTATCTTGCACAGACGGTCAGTGGGTCAAACTTTCTACACCGATACTCGAAACATTTCCCTCTTTCTTTACCGAAAGGACTTTATCTGTTAATCAGTGATTCATCACTGAACTTAACCGACAAACGATCGCACATCTCACGGATACGATGCACATATCACATAATAACCACTCACACACACTTGGATGTGTAGTAATACACAGATGAAAAAAAAAAAAATTCGGAAGCACAAAACACTTTTACGTGAAGACACACGTGAACACCTCACAGGAACTTGATGCACAAATCTTTTTGCTTCTTTATTCGAAATTCACGTAGATCCCGATCATTCAGATCACTCACAAATCATGTAGATCCAGTTCGCATAGATTCCGTTGATCCAGGCCGTGCCTCCCATTTTGTAGATATATGTTATGGCCGGTTGTCTAAATGGGTATTAATAAGTCCAAGGCAGATTTTTGTTGAAATCTTACACTGTTTAATTTTCTGGATTATATCAAATATTTACAAATATGTACAAGTTAAAATATAATTAGAACAATCATGACAACTCGTAAGCTCGTAAAGGCCGTTTGCAGATACCATTTCTCAGCTCAGCTCGTAAAGGCTGGCCGTCGCCGGAGATTTAAGAGCATCTCCCGAGTCCGTCTTACTCAGTCTGCATCTCGACTCATTCTGTCTACTTCGTTCTCACGCTGTAAAAAAAATACTGCACTCATCAAAATTTATACTGTTCGCGAGGCATCATTCAACTTCACAAGCCCCAATAAAGTATTTGCTTGTGTTTGCAGTCTAAAGTTCAGATGAGAACTCCCGCGACCACATATATAACAGCCTTTAACTATTAATTTTAGACATTTTTCGTTATAGCAGTTTCCAACAGTTAAAAATCCACAATAAAATTTTTTCTACAATAATTAATTTTCTATTGAAAGATTTCCACGTGAAAAATGAAAATGAAATAAAAAGTTTCACCAATTGAAGAAAAAAAAAAGATCAATAGGACGTCATATTGGTAATAAAACGGAAATTTTCAAAGATTCCTCAATAATACAAGGAGTATGAGTATGTGTATGTACAAAAAGCAGATTAATATCACGTCATTAGAGAATTAAAAAGAAAATTAATCTGGCGTCATATTGGAAGTTCAACGGATTTTTCAAACGTTTGAGAATAATACAAAGCGAGTATCAATATGAGTAATAGAGAATAGTAAATACTATATGAGTTTGAGGAACTTATTGAATCATGATAAAAACCCGATTATGGAAATATTGGCATATTTTAACATTTTGAAGGTCTCTATACAACATGTTTAATTTTGAAATTGATTTTTTTTAATATCGCATTTAGTCCACATGACAGATATTATCATGACAGTGTATAATAGCAAGCTTCGCCCGCTATCGGACTGGTTCAGATATTCGAAAAAAAAACGAGAAAAATAGACCGGTAAATATTTACTTTATAAAAAACATATATATATATATTTTTTTTTTGGCTAAATGAAATTTATTTGGATTTATTAAAGAAAGGATAAAGTGTTTTGAAAGGAATATTAAATTAAACCCTTTGTGCGATCTTCGATCACACTTACCCACTTGTTTAGAGTGTGTTATTGGAACGGAAACTTTTTTCCCACATAAAAATATTTCATGATAATTTTTTTTTCGCCTGTTTGTAATGCCTTTTCAGCGGGAAATCTTAACCCTTTATATCCTGAATTAATTTTCCAGCTACTTTTTAATTGTATTTTTGCATCATTGGATAAGTTTTGGTGCAGAATAAACATAGGAAAGAGGAAAATAATTTTTATAGTGTTTTAGTGGTTAATTATGCAACTGCAACCACCATAATTTTTTTACCCTATGATATAAAATAAAATAGTAAATTTCAAATAGTAAACTTCAAATGAAATATAGAAAATGTTCACCTGTAGAGTACAGAAAACAATAGAAAATAATAGTACTAAATAACCGGTAATAAACCATTAAAATTACTCAAATGAAGAACAACATGCATGTCAATTCTATTGCAAAATGGATTTCGAATGTAGCGTGGCAAATGTAAAATTCCTACAATGCAAAGAAAGAAGATATGTGCTTGAATTTGCCATCTCCTGCCTGCTGTCAGAAATACACTCTTTGTGCCATTGTGAATACCGTTAGGAAAAACGGTCATATTACGGTATATATAGGTGTTTTATTAAAGTGGTACTTATAAGTACCGTCAGGATAAAAAGGGTTAAACTGCCCTAAGGAAAAGAAACTGCTAAGCACAGATCCTCTTGTGCTAGAGCATTTTTGATTATTGGTTATTAAATGAAATAGTATTTTTTCTACGTAACTTCCTGTCATTTAATTTTATAATGTTTGATTAGTACTATCAGGGCCTGATTATCCAAAAGGCACGTGAAGCACATGCTTCCCCTCTAAAATTTTAAAAGGGGCCCCAGAATGACTCTGAAGAGGGCCCTCTAATGCCCATTTTCATTTTCTTACATTGTATTGTGAATTTTTTTTTTTTTTTAATTTGTTTAATCCAAGAGAAAATCCACGCTCTATTTCACGATACTTATTTAACAGCGAAATATGAATATCATCAATAGGATGTTAATTAATTATATAGCATCCTGATCTACCTGTTAGAAACCACCCGGGAAATTGAGCAATAAATATATCTGAAGTATATACAGGGAATATAAAAAAGCTGTTTAATTAAATATACGTGACCTTGGCTAAGTTACACCTGGGAATTGGTATATCATAGTTACCATCGGTGAGTTTTCATGAATGAAGAATTAAGAAAACTGTTGCCAAATGAAAGGGAGCCCCAAAATGATACCGTGCTTGCCCCAGATTTAGAGGTTAATCGGGCTCTGAGTACTCTCCATTGCTTTGTTTTTTATGCAGTTTACAGAAATTTAATTTTATTAGGTATAAGTTAATAACTAAATGATATTGAGAATTAGTTGTTTCAGGTAAATGTTAGGTTGGTGCAAAAGTTCTGTCGTATTTTAATACCTTTAATACAGGTGAAATTTTAATACCTGATAATTTTATTAAACCTGCTTGCTTTGAACTGATGGGTAAAATTATCCGATATTAAAATTTTACCGGTATAAAAATTAGGTATTAAAATAAGGCAGAATTTTTGCACCAACCTAATGTCCTTTAAAATTTTGTTATGATTTTAAACATCAACTCTTCAGCGCGTGCGTTATAAAAAAATCTCTTGAGCGGGTGCGCACCGCACTTTTTACCACAGAATTGTTTCGTTTTGTTATGCTCGCTGTTGCAACTACAAGATTTTTCATAACACTAATGAAATACAGTGACCTCTCACGGAAATTATTTTTCAGTACCAGTTTTATTTTAAGATAATTTTCGCTTTATTAAATCGCAGAATTTATAAATCGAATTTTACTATTTTAAAATAGTGGCATGAAAAAGTAATTACTGAACACCGCGTATAAGTGAGAGGTCACTGTAGTTAAGTTAGATAAGGAATTTATGCGAATTTTAATACCAGTTACATGCAGAAAAAATATCCAAAAAATACGTTTAAAGATTGTATAAGTACAGTTATTAATCATGGAACAATAAGATTATTTCATAAAATTAGATACCAAGCATAATTTACTGCAACAAGACAAAGATAAGGGAATCAATTGATTACATTATAAAAAAACTATATTATTTTCAAAAAATAATCTAGTTTTATCTTTCATATTTTTTATGTCAGAAAGAACTTTTACGATGCACACTGTAAAAAAAGTCAAATGTTTCTTAATCTAGGAAAATGTACACTGATGTCCAAAAATTAAGGGGCAGTGACCGATTTTTTTTTTTTTTTTTTTTAGACGTTTTGTCAAATATTTACTGAAATTCTTTACGAATTGTCCTTGAACTTCAAAAATGTAAAGAACATGTTTGACTTCATAATTTTCAATGAAGATTTTGTTACGAGAACAATTAGCGGGGGGGGGGGGGTTCAATAACAATTTTAATAATAAAATAATATTTGCGATCACCCAAGTAACAGAAAATGCTAACAAGTTCGTAAGTGTGATTGAAGATTGCACAAAAGGTTTCAATTAATATTCATTTTCAAAACACTTTATCCTTTCTTTAATAAATCCAAATAAATTTCATTTTCAAAAAAAAAAAAAAGTCATGCTTTAGGTAGATTTCGTAAGAAATACTACCTATTACATTCTCACCTAAGTTGGAAATTTTGAAAAATTTTTGCAGATGTACGCCGATCATGACTCCCAGAACCCAACACCACCCCAGTTCAAAACTTTATATATATATATATATATATGTCACTTTTTTATGACCACGATAACTAGAAAAATTCTGCATAAATCTCTTCCAAACTGATACATAAAATCAAGGGTCATAAAATCTCGGTCAAGTTCGTTAATGGGCAAAATCGAACCAAGGGGGGGGGGGAAATGGGGGGGCTTTTTGTGAAAACAGAAAAACCCTCATAATTTCTTTATTATTATACGTATCGAATCCGTTTAAAGTTATTATTACTTCTAGGAAAAGGGCCGAAAATTTATGTATGACAGATTTTTGATATAATTAAAAATGGCCCCAAGGGGGGGAAAAAGGGGGTTTTTAGAAGAAAAAAATCATAGCTTCGTCAATTCACAAGATATCAAATCCGCGTAAATTTATTATTAATCCTCTTAGTATTATCTAAAACTTTTATATTGACAAGTTTTTTATAGGACCAACCGTTATAGCAAAAAAAAATTAAAAACAAAAAAAATCCCTGCCGGTTCCGCCTGCAAACAACTTATTTTTCGAAGTAGGCGGTTCCAACTCCCGCATCTTTTCGAAACTGATACATAAAATAAAGGGGCATAAAATCTCGGTCAAGTTCGTTAATGGGCAAAATCGAACCAAGGGGGGGGGGATGGGGGGGCTTTTTGTGAAAACAGAAAAAACCCCATAATTTCTTAATTATGATACGTATCGAATCCGTTTAAAGTTATTATTACTTCTAGGAACAGTGCCAAAAACTTATGTATGACAGATTTTTGATATAATTAAAAATTGCCTTAAGGGGGGGAGGGAAGGGTTGGTTTTAGAAGAAAAAAATTCATAACTTCGTCAATTCCCAAGATTTCAAATCCGCTTAAATTTATTATAAATCCTCTTAATATTATCTAAAAGTTTTATATTGACAAGTTTTTTTATAGGACCAACCGTTATAGCAAAAAAAAAAAAAAAAATTAAAAACAAAAAAATCCCTGCCGGCTCCGCCTGCAAACAAGTTATTTTTCGAAGTAGGCGGTTCCAACTCCCGCATCTTTTCGAAACTGATACATAAAATAAAGGGGCATAAAATCTCGTTCAAGTTCGTTAGTGGGCAAAGTCGAACCAAGGGGGGGGATGGGGGGGGACTTTTTGTGAAAACAGAAAAAAAACCCATAATTTCTTAATTATGATACGTATCGAATCCGTTTGAAGTTATTATTACTTCTAGGAGAAGGGCCGAAAATTTATGTATGACGGATTTTTGATATAATTAAAAATTGTCTTAAGGGGGGGGGAGGGGGTTTTAGAAGAAAAAAATTCATAACTTCGTCAATTCCCAAGATTTCAAATCCGCTTAAATTTATTATTAATCCTCTTAATATTATCTAAAACTTTTATATTGACATGTTTTTTATAGGACCAACTCTTATAGCAAAAAAAAAAAAAAAAATCCTTGCTGGTTCCGCCTGCAAACAAGTTTGGTTTCGAAGTAGGCGGTTCCAACTGCAGAATCATCGCAAAAAGGTCATTTCTTCCGCAATTCCCGACAAACAGGCGCCCCACGGTCTGCGTCTTCGAAATCTACCTGTGCCTGTAGGCCGAGCCGTCAGGGATTTTTGGTTTTAAAAATAGACTTGTTATTTTATAAAATAAAAGTTTACCGGTCTATTTTTTTCGTTTTTTCGGATATCTAAGCCAGCCCGATACCGGGCGAAGCCAGCTATTATACTCTGTCATAATAATATCTATCATGTGAATTAAATGCGATATTTAAAAAACAATCAAATTTAAACATGTTGTACACCTTTAAAATGTTAAAATATGCGAATATTTCCATAATCGGGTTTTTATCATGATTCAATTACGTTCCTCAAACTCATATATTTACTATTCTCTATTACTCCTATTGATAGTCGCTTTGTATTATTCTAAAAAAATCCAGCCTCTGAGGCATTTAAAAGTGGATATAAAGCTAAAAATTTCTCAACTTTTTTTTTTAAAGTTTGAAATCAGATTTTTGTGTTTAGAATTAAAACATTACATTCATTTAAGCGAATAATAAATATAAGTGATTATAAGTAATTCATTTGAAGTAAATCGAAACAAGTGAGTAAGTGTGATCGAAGATCGCACAAAGGGTTTCGTTTAATATTCCTTTCAAAACACTTTATCCTTTCTTTAATAAATCCAAATAATTTTCATTTAGCAACAAAAAAAAAAAGGTAATGTTTTTTATAAAGTAAAAATTTACTGGTCTATTTTTTCGTTTTTTTAGCATATCTAAACCAGCCTGATATAAAAGCATTAATTAAAGAAAACGTTTCACCTCCGGTAATTAAAAACATATGTAACTCTCTTTATAACAAACTCCATTTTTTCGAATATCTGAACAGGCCCGATAACGGGCTAAGCCCGCTATTATATTCTGTCATAATAATATGTCATGTGGACTAAATGAGATATTTATAAAAAAAATTTCAAAATTAAACATGCTGTACACTTTCAAAATGTTAAAATATGCAAATATTTCCATAATCAGGTTTTTATCACGATTCAATACGTTCCTCAAACTCATATATTTACTATTCTCTATTACTCATATTGATACTCGCTTTGTATTACTCTCAAACATTTGAGAAACCCGTTAAACTTCCGATATGCCGTCAGATTGATATTCTTTTTAATTCTCTAATGACGTGATATTAATCTGCTTTGTGTACATACACATACTCATACTCCTTGTATTATTTAGAAATCTTTGAAAATATCCATTTTATTACCAACATGCGTCAATCATTTTTATTTCATATTAATCTTTTTTTCAATTGGTAAAACTTTTTATTTCATTTTCATTTTTCACGTGGAAAATCTTTCAATCGAAAATTAATTATTTTAGAAAGAATTTTATTGTGGATTTTTAATTGTTGGCAATTGCTATAACGAAAAATGTTTCAATTTAATAGTAAAAGGCTGTTAGAATTTTGGTTTTTTATCTCTATTTATTAAAATAATACGCTTTTTTCAAATTTTAATATTTTGAGCTTCATAGCAGGTATTCAGTTACATATACACAAAGTTACAACTCTGTAAGTTATATAGGTTCTGAGAACGGCTCTGTGACGGACAGACAACGGAGCGGGGGTAATAGGGTTTCGTGCGAAGAACGAAACCCTAAAAATGGTCTGTCACTGTTAAAAAAGGACTATGTAGGTCTTGTTCAACGTTTGTGTTCATTTGTGTAAGCCAAACATTCGTAAAGATGTTAACACTTCTGTGAAACATTCAAATGGTTTTTTGCTTCTAGTATACAGAGTTTTCAACTGAATTTAACACCACTTTCTGAACACTTGACTAAGAATAGTAGATATAGTTTGCTGTAATTAAAATATTAACATATTGAATATTGGATGAGAGATGGGTATCTGTATGAAATTAATTTTAACGGCGCATACGCGAACTACAGCAAAGATTTCTTTTTGTCATGATTTGGGAGTCAATACTATAAAGAAACTCATATAACAAGACCAGTCAAATATCGCGAAAACTCAAAAATAGACAGGCAATACAGTGAGCTAATTAATTAATTGGCGCGGAAATCCCATATAATACTACGGGATTTCCTCCGCAATTTATCAGTGACGGATATACACTGACGGATCATTTTGAGCATTTTCTGTTTCTTTTGGGGAAACGCAAATATTATTTTATTATTAAAATCATTATTACTTCCCTAATTGCACTCGGGACTAAATCTACACTGAAAAACATGAAGTCAAACATGTTCTTTATGTACTCAAAGTTCAAGGGCATTTCGAACATTTCTTCACGAATTTCAGTATTCGACAAAACGTCTTAAATCAAAAGTGTCCGGTCACTGCCCCTTAATTTCTGGACATCAGTGTAATATGACCACGAACGAAAAGATACAACAACCTCCTCCTCGTTATTCACGATTCGAAAAGCGTTTTTTATCGTTAGAAACCTCAGAAACCAATATACTTTCGAGATTTAAAGAGTCATTTGTAAAGTTTTTTTTTTTTTTACTGCCACTGACTTTCGGAAACGTTTCCGAGTCGTTTTTATAGCGCATCAATCACTTTTCTCAAACCGGAATATCGGTTTTTAAGATGCGATCCATTCTCGATTAAATATTTTCAGTTGTGCAATAGAATTGATACATACAAGAGTAACCAAATAATATTAATTTTAATGTTAATTCTAATTCTGTTAATTTGACATGTGTGTCTGTGAAACATGCTTGTTAAACATGAAAATGGATACCATCCAAAAGAAATTTTCACTTATATGTCTTAGACACATCGAGTGATTCAGTTTATCTACATTTTTTTATGACTGCTCTCTACTGGTAATAACACGGATTTCTTTTTAACTACATTTCCAAATGCAGTAGTACACTCCCTTAAATCCGCAACTCTAAAATCCACAAACGCCTAAAACCCGCAAGATGTAAACAATGAAACTTGCACTTATGATGTAGGTGAAATTTTTAAGTTTATTTTATTTTTTATTTTTATATCATTTTGTACGCCGCAGGGCCGGCCCAACGGTATTTTGGCGCCCGTGCGAATATCCGTCGGGCGCCCCCCCCCCCCACAAGCCCGAAAAAAAGGAAATACTCTTGGATTATTCTTAACTTTTTATATATTCGTTACTTTTAAACATACTATTACTAATTACAGTGGGTGATCGGTTAACGAACTTAATCCGTTCCAAAACAAAGTTCGCTAACCGAATTGTTCGTTAACCGATCATAGATTTAGTATAGATTTGTATGGGAATTCAATTAATTCGTTCTTAAAAGCTAAATAATATATAAAAATGAATAATAAATTCTTCCTAAATTTATTTAAATGTAATAATAATAAAACACGCATTGCATACATACAGTGTTGTCCTTCCTTCAGTCATGCTGTTTTTGAGTTTGTGAGCCATTAAATATTTGACAAAAGCTTATTTTTTTTCTTTCTGGAGTTTTAAATCTTCCCATTTTAATAGGACCAATATAAGTCCGTATTTAATATGGACAGATCGCAGTTTCATGGCTTTGTCCATGTCGTTACGTACTTAAAATAAATCATATAAGTTTATTACTTTGACCTATCAAAAACTTCATTAGTTCTCTAAAATATTGTGTTTACTGCATAGCCCGAAAAAGCTCCAGTGGAGCCTAGAGCCTGTTAATAATTTAGGAACTAAATTTCAGTTAAAATAATTAACTTGCAATTAAAAATATTTCTTTAAAAAGGGACACAAAGTATAAAAATTAATGTTTTTGTATTCTTCATTCTAATCTGAGGGCCCTAAAATATAGGTCCTGAACCCCCAGGTGCCCTTGAATAAATTAGACCATAAGTATACAACTGTTAAAATGTTCTCTAAGTCGATAATAGTAGATTCAATTAAATACAGCTCTGCAAATCTGAAACACAGCATTGATTCTTCTTGGCTTTGTTTTGTTAGGTGTTCGTTAACCGAACATGTGTTCGTTATCCGAACATAAAATTCTCTCGCGAAAGTGTTCATTAACCGATCTGTTCGTAAACCGAACAGTTCGTTAACCGATCACCCACTGTACTTATGATATTATTTAAAGAATACATAAAGGCATTAAAATTCAATCCCTTTTTGTATATAATAATCTGGGGACGCGGACAAAAATGAGGCAAAGAGACTGATCCCCAACAGACAACCAATTGCCTTCCTCCCCCCCCCCCCCCACATCCTTTGAGGGGCAAGGGCAGAAAATTAAAAAAAAAAATCATCCGATCTGATGTTTATATTCTTAGAAAGCATATTACCAAAATTTTATCTTCAAAAGCCATCATAGATTCTGGATAACTTAAAAACAAGAAAATTTGCGACAAAAAAATTTTATTTCAATTTTCTCGCAATATAATTTTTGTTACATAACATCTTCCTCAAAGCTCTTCCATTTATACAGAATTTCAAAGATCTGATAAGGAGAAATTTACTCACAAAAAATACATTCTAGAACTTGAAGCATAGGCCTATGTGGCAGAACCACAAAAAAAAAGTTTCCCGTATTTTAAACTACAGAATTTATTTGTGCACTGATAATTATGCATGGAAACTGAAATCACCCCACATGCCACGGGGAAGTTGCAAAAAATTCGTCCTTCCTCAAAGGATGGCCCTGCCAAGATGTTCTTATTACTTACTCCTGGACCAACAACTGACAACTATATCCTGGTTTGCCGAGAGAGATTAATTATCACTTCTTAGAAATACTTATATTGGTCATTTCCCTACCCGAAGTGTCCCCTTTCTCACCAGCCCTGACAACAGCACATAATATTTTACAGCTTTGTTGAAAGACTACTAAACTGGAATTCTTCGAACTGATTTTTTACCATCACCCTCGTGACAAAAAAGATAACTCTCGCTCAGATTCGGAGCCTTCAGAAATTATTTAACTTTATTTCTTCTGGCTCCCTATTGCTCCAAGCCACATACTAGTAACTGTTTTTCATTTGACTCCCCCCTCCTCCCACACACACATTCACTTATGTGTGTGTACTCGTTTTGATTACATTAGTTCTCAAATCAGAAATAATTGCATTTCTTTGTGTAATCTTTCAAATATTTGTAAATTAAAATGTAGAGCAATCAGTGTCATAACATTTTCACTTGAGTTTGAAATTCTGGGGTGGGCCGTGCCCCCCCGTCTAGTTACGTGTATGCTTTTATCCCATTCTTCTTTTAAACTTTGACAAAATTCTTTAGCTATATTAAACAAGAACGAAAAATCATGCGTCAAGCATAGATTATGTAGCACTTTCCAACGCTTCCAAAATAATTTTACAATTCATACCGTTTAATAAGCTAAAAGATAACATCTAAGTAAACAATTTGGAAAACGCATAACATATTTAAAATTATAATTTCAGGAATTTCCAACATATACAATATTCGGAAAAATATCCGAATACTTTTATTCAGCCCTGTATAGGATCTATAGGTTTGTATATATACTACATAGAATGCTAAATTTTAGTTCAGTTAGGAAACGCGTAGCACAGTTTAAAATTCTCCATCTGGAGTTTGTCAATAAACGGAAATGTGTTCGCGAACTTTTGGGCTTCCCTGTATATGATCTACAGAATTTATACACGCCACGTAATAAACAAAAAGTGAGTTAAATTTAAAATCGCGTTCAGTAACTTAAAATGCACTTCCAGGAATTATTGTTAACAGGCAGTAGAGAATTCTTTTGTGTGTCCCTGTAAATGAACGATGACTGCTATGTACACAATATTCTGTAGTAAGCCTCTTGTAATGCACATTAGTGATATATATAAATTTCAGTGCGTTTAAAATAGTGAAACATTACTTAAATAAACCGCAGACGATTTTTCTCCATAGACGTAATGTAACGGAATTCTTTTGACTGTCCCTGTAAAGTAACTATAAGTGCTATGCACACCCTATTCCATATTAAGCTTCTTCTAATGCACCTTAGTGATATATATAAATTTCAATGCGTTTAAATTAGTGAAACATTATTTAAATAAACCGCAAATGATTTTTCCCCATAGAACGCAATGTAACGGAATTCTTTTGAGTGTCCCTGTAAAATAACTATAAGTGCTACACACTTCCGTTGAAATAGGGAACATGCTATAGATGGCGACAATAACATATAAAAATTGCAGAGCAATCCGAGCATATTTACGGGAGTTAGAGCACGGACAGACGGCAGACGGCCAGACGGCAGACGGCCATACGGCCAGACGGCAGACGGCCATACGGCCAGACAAACCGAAGTCATAAGCACTTTTCAACTAGGTTGGAAAGTGCTAAAAAAAAAGTGTGATGGCCGGGAAACAAAATATTTATAAATATGATTTTACTTTATATTCATAATCATATTTTTCTAATTTTATTTTTTTGAAATACAAATTTATATATCTATTCCCTTTTAAATGTAAATTCTTTAAAGAGAATTATCTTTTTAAAACTTTTCTAAAATATTCTATCTTCTAATTTTCTTTTCTTTTCTTTTCTTTTTTTTTTGGATACATTTTCACATTTGATATGGAATATTGATTTGACTAAGGGATTTACAGAAATATTTATTTTTAAAAAATTACAAATTAAAAAAAAAAAAAAAAAACACTTTAAAAAAAAAAATTATGAGTATTTTTTACTACGAGGAACAAATTTTAAAAATTTTCACTTTAAATAAAAAATTTCGAAACCATTTAATAAAGATTACATAGCTGAAAAACTTTGTTGTACAAAGTTTCATGGTTTTATCTTTCATATAAAATTAAATATGAAAAGTCTTGATAAAAAAATATTTCCCCGCTCAACAACACAAAACTATAGCTGAAAAACAATGTACAAAGTTTCATGGTTTTATCTTTCATATAAATTTAAATATATCAATTTAAATATAAAAAGATTTAAAATATATTTCCCCCTTCAACAACAAAAAACTATCTGACACATTTTCTGACTCGTTTTTAAGCATAAAAGCACGAGACTTGCAGGTATGTTTTTTGATGTGATATGAAATCGAAAAGTTTTTTTTTTTTCATTTTCTGTTAAATGAATTGCATCTTGAGTTATTAGTGATTTTTATCTCAGGACAGCAGTTTTGTTCCTTTCCTGTGCTGTCGTGTCCGGAAATTCGGCTCAAAACGCCAACTTTGACGGCATTTTTTGAAAATTCTTCTGCTTTTACCGAAAAACTGAAAAACGGTTCGATTACATTAGTTTTTTAAGAAGAGCATCTGCCAATTTGACACATTTGGGATAAAAAATGTGCTAAAAAGCAGCCAGTTTGGATTTTGGCCTTACACAACGAGTTTTAAAATGTTTCCTTCCTTAAAATGGTTCCTTTAAATGTTAACCTTCTCTCTCTCATCGGAAAAAGCTGTTCAGAATAGATTGAAAAAAAAAAAAAAAAAAAAAAAAAAAAAAACAATTTTAAATCATTGATATGTTTCTTAAAAAAATACAAATATTAAAATTAATAATGAACTGACTTCACAAAAATTTTACAATGCATTGTTTTCTTCAATGTTAATAACATCACTCTTTAAGAATAAGTTTCCATCGACGTTGTCTGATTTTTTTCTGAAATTTGAACTAGAAAAACGTTTTTTTCTAAAATGAACTAAATTTATCTCCTTTATTTCCTGAGAAAAAAAAAAAAGAAAGAAAGAAAGAAAGTACGGACCAGAAAAAAATAGTTACATAGTCCTAATTTCATATCAATAAATGTTTTGACTTTAAACTTATTTGTGGTGCATTTCACATTGTCTTGTTGAAGCAAGGCCGAGGGGGGGGGGGGGATGTCCTGGGCACAAGAGTAGAAGGGGGCGCCAAAAGAAGATTTGGTTCGTCCTTCGGTACAAAAAACAAATAACGAAATTTAGGAAAAAATGTCATGGAATCGGACGACCCAAAATAAAGATATATTCGTTAATTTTATACTCTTTGTTTTGAATAGGGCGTGATTTTTCTATTAAGGGACTGCTTAGGGGCGCCAGAGAATAATATTTGATTAACGAATTCATCTAAGATACCTGTAAGATTTATACACTGTCCCAATTATATTTGAATTGGTTCAATATTTCGGACATCGTGATGACAAAATTTGCTTTTGTGTGTCTCTGTAAACAAACTATACGATTTACATACTTGATTAATGAACACACCCAGATCCAAGGTACTTGTAAGATCAATACACTGTTCCAATTAGGTTCGAAATGATTCAATTTTCGAACATTATCTTGTTAACAAGATCTGGATTATATATAGATAGGTAAAAACGAAGCGATTACAGCAGGTCCATTTCTAAAGAAAGCAATATAAAAATATTAAGATAAATATGCTTCCTTACAATTATTTCATATTTAAAATAAAAATTAGGGGAATGGATTGAAAACTTCTCTGTATACATTTATTTTGGAAAAGGATTGGAGAGGGCGCCAAAATGCTTGCGACTGAAAAATTCCTATTTTCGGCCATGTATTGAAATACTATTAGTACAGAATACAATAAGAATACAATCAGAACAGAAATTAGTAATTTCTGAATTATCTGTGGCTGTAAAATTTCCTCTAATGAAAATAGACCAACGAATACCACTTGGCAGTTTTCAAGAATTACGCGAGCAAAGCCGCGGGTTTTGCTAGTAAAATATAAAGTAATAGTAAATAGTAATATGTAAATAATAATAGTTAAAATGAAAGGACGCCGTAACATTTCACAATTCTGGCGTCCAAAACTGTTGATTTGTATAGAAGTACAGACAGAGAGACAGACAAATTTTCATTTATATATAATAGATTTTAAATTCTCATCTGAGTACAGGGTAGTTTGATAATGCTGTAGGTTTTTCTGTCTTGTTTATTTATTTCAACTGTAAGAAGCTTTGCCGTGCACCGACTTCAACTGCAGCAAAACGAGTTCTACAGGCGGAGAACGACCGGCCTTTTCTCTACCCTCTCCTTCACTAAAGGAAGCTTCCCATTTTATAGACTATAAGTGCAGCAAAGCAAGTTCTACAGGAAACCAACGGCATTGGTATTTTAAGTTTTAGATTTTCTTTCCTTTTATCCGATGGGATATTTTAATTTGATTTTTTTTAACACTTTCCAACCTAGTTGAAAAGTGGTTATGACTTCGGTTTGTTTGGCCGTCTGTCCGTGCTCTAACTCGCGTAAATATGCTCAGATTGCCTTGAAATGTGTATATGTTATTGTCGTATGTTCCCTATTTCAACTGAAGTGCGTAGCACTTATAGTTTTTTTACAGGGACACTCAAAAGAATTCCTTTACATTACGGTCTATGGGGAAAAATCATTTGCGGTTTATTTTAATGATGTTACACAATTTCAAACACATTGTAATTGATATATATCACTAAGGTGCATTACAAGAAGCTTAATATGGAATAGGGTGTGCATAGCACTTAGAGTTACTTTACAGGGACAGTCAAAAGAATTCCGTTACATTACGTCTATGGAGAAAAATCGTTTGCGGTTTATTTTAATGATGTTACACAATTTCAAACACATTTTAATTTATATATATCACTAAGGTGCATTACAAGAAGCTTAATATGGAATAGGGTGTGCATAGCACTTATAGTTACTTTACAGGGGCAGTCAAAAGAATTCCGTTACATTACGTCTATGGAGAAAAATCGTTTGCGTTTCATTTAAATAATGTTTCACTATTTTAAACGCATTGAAATTTATATATATCGCTGAGGTGCATTACAAGAGGCTTACTATAGAATATTGTGTGTATAGCAGTCATCGTTGTGGCTTTTATATTATAATAATTTTACTTGCAGAATCAATGCTAGCACTAGCTAGGTTGCAAAAAAAAAAAAAAAAAAAAAAAAAAAAATCAAATTTTAATTTTATTGTTATTATACTAATTTAATAATAATATATGTATGCATGCATATGTGACAAACACATTATAAATTAAATGAATAATGTCTTTTGTCATTATGCATGGAATTTTTCTCTAAATATGCATGCTTTTTGAAATCTATTATATTTCAAATAAACGGAAGTTTTAAAAGAAATCAAACACACGAAGCATTTATTAAATAATTTATAATAATTATACTTAATTATATTGCATGAAAGATTTAAAGTTGCACATCTAGAGAAACAAGCGTTACTACATATAAAATTAAGACATGCAACACACAGGAATAAAACAATACACATTTACTTCTTAATACAATGAAACAGAAATGAAATAAACATTTACAAATTTTATTCGGCTTTCTTTTTATTTCTCACGCAAAATATTTTAATATGCGGATTTTTTATAAACTTTATAATAACCCTATTTAAATGATAACTATTTTGGTTATAATTGTCATTCTCAGGACGTAATCTTTTAAGAATCACTTTACAGTTGAAAAAAATTAAGGTGTGAAATATCTGAAACGGAAAATGCTGAAGATTTACAACAAAACTAGAAAATAAAGAAGGCTAATATATACATCAACTCAAAGTAAATTGTATTCTTAATTATAATTGGTACAATTATAGAATATGTTATTCCTTCTGCAAATTTTTGGAGGAGACGCATCTTAAATAGAATATAGGGGTAAAGAAGCACGAATTGTTGAGAATAGCTTAATACAATATTCATTTTCTATAGTAACAGTCCAACATCGCATCTTATAATACAGGGTGTTTATGAAGTCCCGGACCCTTTTTGATGTGTAATAACTCTTAAAATAATAAAGATAGATTAAAATTAATAACATAAATGGTTAGATAGACTCAAAAAGTTTCATGACCCTTGTCAATGAACTTCCACGTGTGCCCCCTTCGTCGCACGGAGAATATCAAGTCGATAGTCAATTTCACGCCAGGTAGCGGCAAGCATGTCGGCATCCACAGAGGCTATTGCGGTTGTAATTCTGGCTTTTAAGTCATCAATGTTCGACACTCTCCTCCTGTAAACATTGTCCTTTACAAATCCCCAAAGGAAAAAGTCCAGCGGCGTTATATCAGGTGATCTGGGTGGCCAAGGAATTGGACCTCCTCGCCCAATCCATCTTCCTGGAAAATGGTAATTTAAAGAAGTACGAACGATGGTACCCCAATGAGGTGGTGCACCATCTTGTTGCAAAAAGACATGTGGCTGAAGCTCTTCTAGTTGAGGAAATACGAAGTTTTCCAACAAGATGGTGCACCAGCTCATTGGGATCGCCGCTGGACTTTTTCCTTTGGGGATTTGTAAAGGACAATGTTTACAGGAGGAGAGTGTCGAACATTGATGACTTAAAAGCCAGAATTACAACCGCAATAGCCTCTGTGGATGCCGACATGCTTGCCGCTACCTGGCGTGAAATTGACTATCGACTTGATATTCTCCGTGCGACGAAGGGGGAACACGTGGAAGTTCATTGACAAGGGTCATGAAACTTTTTGAGTCTATCTAACCATTTATGTTATTAATTTTAATCTATCTTTATTACTTTATGAGTTATTAAACATCAAAATGGGTCCGGGACTTTATAAACACCCTGTATAATAAAATTCCGCATTTCCCTGAATTTTTACGAAAGTTAAAACAAGAGGGAAAAGTTAACTTATACAATAACTTACACATTTTCTAGATAAACAAAAATCAAAGCATTACAGTTCACTCCCTTAAATTCTCATAGCTTTAAAACCAGGGGTTGTGCGGATTTCTTATCATTGTTTTGTTTACATTTTTAGACAGTAATTTGAATTTAATAATGCACTCGAAATTATACTGAATGCTTACAATAAAGCAAAATAATAATAAAAAAAATAAATAAAGAGTTTTCTTCTTTTTAAAATATTAAAAGTAAAAGTCAAGTAAATAATTAATAATGCATAACTAAATAGGCATAATGATGATGAGATACTTTTTTCTTGAATTATTCAGTGAAACTCTCCTTGTAAATGTACAGTCATAATTCACAACAAAATCTTAAAATAACAAAGTTTTATTTCGTGTTTAGCCATACTTAATAACCAAAAAGCTTGATTAATACATAAATGTACACTATATTGCCAAAGGTGATTGGTCACTTGCGATTTTAGACGTTTTGTTAACTATCTAGAAAAATACATGAGGAATTAACCTGAAACTGCAGACGTGTAAACACTATAATATAGGTTATATATTTCCGTGAAGATTTTTTCACGAAACCCCATAGGGGACAGTCAACAAATTGAAAAAGAACGAATATCTTTTGGATAACCCTGTAAAAAATAATGTAGCATAGGCGTTCAAACTCGAGATTATTAATAAGTGGCTTATTGTGATATACTGTGTTCATTTTTATGAGGATAGCATGTATACTCGTAGAGAAATTAAGGTTTTTACAAAAACAGTCCCAAATTTTGCCTAGTTTTTTGCTTATAATTTGCAGAATTCTTAATATAAAAAAAGTTCTTTTCAGAAAATATGACAAAAACATTGTACACAATACTCTGCAATCATAATTAAAAAATAGTAAAAATTGGATGAAAAATGAGCAGGTTTACTAAAAAATGTTTCACTGTGCATGCGCGAATGCAATCAAAATATAATATGCATAATGTATTAGCTAAGTATATAGAGCAACTTTTGTGAAAGTCTCAAAATCATAGCTTGAAAATTCTGAAAATTATCGTCGATAGAATAAGCTCGAAATCCGTTGCTCCCAAAAAGAAGCAAAAAGATGAGGGGTTGTATCCAAATATAGTAGTATGTGCAATATTGTGTATGCTATCTTGGCACTAATCAACAGATATTTGATACAACCCCTCATCTTGGGAACAACGGATTTCAAGCTTATTCTATCGACGATAATTTTCAAAATTTTCAAGCTATGATTTTGAGACTTTCACAAAAGTTGCTCTATATACTTAGCTAATACATTATGCATATTATATTTTGAATGCATTTGCGCATGCGCAATGAAACATTTTTTAGTAAACCTGCTCATTTTTCATCCAATTTTTATTATTTTTTAATTCTGATTGCAAATTATTGTGTACAATGTTGTTTGTCATATTTTCGGAAAAGAACTTTTTTTTATATTAAGAACTCTGCAAATTATAAGCAACAAACTAGGCGAAGTTTGGGAATGTTTTTATAAAAACCTTAATTTCTCTACGAGTATACATGCTATCCTCATAAAAATTAACACAGTATATCACAATAAGCCACTTATTAATAATCTCGAGTTTGAACGCCTTTGCTACATTAGTTTTTACAGGGTTATCCAAAAGATATTCTTTTTTTTTTCAATTTGTTGACCGTCCCCTATGGGGTTTCGTGAAAAAATCTTCGCGGAAATATATAACCTATATTATAGTGTTTACACGCCTGCAGTTTCAGGTTAATTCCTCATGTATTTTTTTAGATAGTTAACAAAACGTCTAAAATCGCAAGTGACCAATCACCTTTGGCAATATAGTGTATTTGGTAAAAAGACTGTGTTCGCCACTGATATCAGCGCTATCTTGAAAATTTTCAGAAATAAATGCATGCTTCCTTCGTGAGAAAATATGAGTTCAACCCTATTAACCAGAATTACATATTAAAACGCGTACACAGGGCCGGCGCAAGGGGCGTGCGACTGCACGGGGCGCCAAGTCGCGAAACGACTTAAGGGGCGCTCAAAAGTCAAAAGATCACCGATAAAAAATAATTTTAGATTCCGCGTTTTTTTTCTTTTCTTTTTCATTTTTTCCAGGCTGCGGTCTGTGGGAGTGGGTCTACCTTGGGTTTAAATAACAGTTCAAGGACACTGAAATCTTCCCATATAGACCATACGCCCGGTTCCTTTATCTGAGAAAACGAGGCTATTACACTCAAATTACATCCAGGAAAGACATAGCCAAAACTCTATTCAACACCAGGACTGAGGGAGGTTAATTAATAACTACTGACATTTTTTACGATTCTGAACTCTTTCTTCTCCCGCTGGTTGATCGACACTCGACTGTCCCCTTCATGCAGCTGATAGTGGCAAGTGTCCTTTGGTAGGTAACATCTTGTAGTTGCAGAGAATCGTACAAATTACTTATTCTCGTTTATTTGTATTAAACAATATTAATTTAAAGATTATACTCAAAATGCCGTGGATGAAAAAATCGGGAAATTATTAAAGGATCAAGAGGGTGCCGAAAAAAAAAAAGAAAGAAAAAGTAAAAACGATGATGAAAAAAGGGATATAATCAGAGCGCCAAATTTTATGTCGAAGACGCAAATGAAAGGTTAATAGAGGTAAATTTCTCTAATTCTATCTATAAATTTGCTGTTTTTTTTAACTTGAACAATTATCATTATTAAATGAATTACTAAATTGCAGGACATATTCATAAAACATAATACAACCATAAATAAAAAAGCAATTTATGAAAGTATAGAAATCATTAATTTATTATTATGCCTATTATTTTTCCCCGTATTTACTTTAAAAATAATCTTAAATGCATGAAACAATTGACTAAAACCTCACACATAAAATGTTATCGAGGCTGCTGAAGATTGTTTAAATGTGTTACACAAGACAGGTTTATTTAGCAACTTTTAATGTATTTTAATAGTATCAATTTTTTTTAAAAGAAAATGCTCATAATCCCACCATAGTTTTCTTTTTTATTATTAATTTGGGCATAGTAAAGTAAAAAAAAAAAAAAAACTACAATGGTATTATGAACACTTCCTATAGAAAAAAAATTCAAACTGATATAATTAAAACACATTAAAGTTTCGATAAAATACACATTAAAAACATGCTTAAAAGATACTGAAAAAAGATAACATATTTATTTACTCCCGAGATCTTTCGAACACAAATGTGTTCATCATCTAGGGGAACTGCTGACTGAACTGATCATATAATTGTTGCTTTCACTGTGCCATTATGTAACGGAGTTTGAACAAGAGCTAGTCTATTAATCTGTAAGGGTGTATGAAGAAAAATCCATGAGTACACCCCAACAGATTAATAGAAGAAAAATCCATGAGTACACCCCAACAGATTAATAGACTAACCCTTGTTCAAACTCCGTTACGTAATGGCACAGTGAAAGCAACAATTATATGATCAGTTTAGTTAGCAGTTCTCCTTGATGATGAATGCGTTTGTGTTCAAAAGTTCTCGGGAGTAAATAAATATGTTTTAGCATCTTTTTTCAGCACCTTTTAGGCATGTTTTTCATGTGTATTTTATCGATTTTAATTACAAGGTGAATCTCTCATTCCACTTTAAATTCGTTTTTCGAATTTTTCTGTTACATTAAAGTTTGCTAAATAAACCTATGTTTCTGATCTTGTGTAAAACATTGAAACAATCTTCAATCCAAAAAACAATCAAAGAGGCAATCAATATAGACCCTTAATTACATTAACTATCTTGAAGATTTTTAGAAGAGGTCTACTACAAATTTTAGTACTATTACTAAGAACTACAGATTTTTAGAAGAAGAAGAAAGAAAATTTTTTTATTTACTTTATCAGATGTGTGTGTGTAAGAGGACGGGAAGGGGGGGGGGGGAGACCAAAAATCAATGCTCATCTCTCCCCCTCCTTTTTTACTCATTCATAGAATTTTACTTTACACATCATAAAGTTAAATTACATCCACTTCTTTTTCTAAACTCACTTCCAATGGGTTTCAATATCGATATCAAGAATTCCCATATTGTTTTATTCGAATATAACATCTGCTCTCAAATGAGTCACCATCAAATAATAATCATGACTCAGCCACTTTGACACTTAAATTATTTTTATGTAAAAAAAAAAAAAAAAAAAAAAATCGATTACTGATGTAGATTAAGCCTATAACTAAGCATTTTGTAATTTTGCTTGGAGCTTAGAATGGTTTATCTAGCTAAACCACTGTTGTTTATAAAAATGAAAACAATATATACAGCTATTTATAAGAATGGTCAAGACCAGATTTATTTTGGATAACTAGTTTTTATGAATAACAGGTTGGGCTTCAAAACAACATTTGTTTGATCAGATTTGTAAATATGTGTGTGCCACTGTTTCTGATCTCAAATTACTTATTAGATTAATCAGATTAAGAATAAGATCCAATCATGATCAAGGATTAATCAGAGTTTGAAAGATTTGTACTTTGTGGAAATCCATTAAAGAAACAATGATTATGTGTAAAAAAACAAAACACCCTGTACATAAATGCTTCCGTTTCAAATCCATCATGTCATAACATTCATGTGGTAATGAATCAAGCAATGCACATGTGAAACTGGCAGCGTATGGCACTTTCTTCCGTAAAAATTTTGAAATCTGTATATTAGAAATATGAATATCGATAACTGGTTTTCTAGTTCTTTGGTTTCCAGACAGTGTTGAATTCAGACACTTTTCTCCGGGAGGGATTTCTGTGGCTCCGGGAGGGGGACACATTGTAGTGTTCTGGGGGGATTGCTCTTTTTAACCATAAAAGCATAAAATCTCAAATCTTCCGAGGGGACATTTCAATGTTCTGGAGGGAATGTCCTCCTTGGGCCACTCCGTGAATTCAACACTGCTTCTGGATAAACAGTCACATACAGTGTATATAGATAGATATTTTATATGTAGATATGTTGATTTGTCAAAATCAAATTAAGAAAATCTTACAAAAATTAAATCGGGAGATTTTCTTTAAGAAAAATGTATATTAACATACTTGCCAACTTTAGAATAAAAGAGATTATTTCAGCAACATTTTCTAGTTCATTGTACAATAAAAAAAAAAAAAAAAGAGAGAGGGGAGAGATTTTTTTTTTTTTAATCAATATGATTTTTCTAAATAGAAAAAAAATATATATATACAGATATTTTAGCATAAGACTTAATCATAATGACAAAATCTTTAAAATTTATAACTTAAAATCAAAGCACTAAAATAACGGCTGTAGTTATTGAGAGTGGGTGTTATTCCTTAGCAAAAATAAATTGACATCTAATTATGCACAGCCATAGCAGATTTAACTTTAAATAAAAAATCATTAGAGACATTTTGATCCAATGTTAAGAATATTTATGCACCATTAAATGCATTTTTTTTTAATACTAAAAAACAAACAAACAAAAGAAAAAAAATAACATGATAAATGCTTGAATTTTAAGGTGATAATGTGAAAATTAAGTTAAAAAACGAGACTTGGCATGTATGTATTAACAAATGAAAATATCATAATATTTCAAAATAAACATTTTAATAAAGAAAATGGTAATAACATAAAACATTACAATTATGATTCATTACTAAATACTGTAATTTTTCTTTGAACAATTATGCATAGTAGTAGTTTGCTTTCCTCTGATAAAAGTACCAAGTCAGCTTAAATTGACAGTACATTTTGAAGCATGTCCACTGCCATGTCAAATCTTTATCTAAATTCAATCTTTGTTTTGGAAAAATGGTCTTTGTCTGGCATTTATGCAAGCCAGAACCCTTTAAAAATTCATACATCTTTGCAGAAGAATTAGTATGGCTAACATAATTTCTGATAGTATAAATAATAATGAAAATTCCACCAGCATTTTTACTTACCCATCATACATAGTATAGGGTAAGTCTTGTAATCTTTTTAAAAACAGATTTTTTTTTTTTTTTTTTTTTTTTGACTGATTTACATGTTTCAGACACTGGAGATTTCGAAAAACATTTTTAAAAATAAAAATTTGCCATCCGTCTGTCTGTAAAAGCTCTATTTACCAAACAAATTGAGATAGAGACTCGAAATTTGATATGTACTTAGCATGTAATAATGAGAAGCAGCTTGTTGAATTTCAGTAACCTCGATTATCTGGAACTATTTTTTTCAGACTCTAGAAATATTCGTTCGGATAAAAGGTATATAAAAAATCTTCGAAATTGTTTATTTTAAGGAGTGAATATAACAGACAATACAAAAACAAATTTTGCATAAAGAATGAAGTCGATCGGATTATGAGTGGCCGAGATATTTGTAATCCTATTTTCCACACTCTTCGATTTTTCATGACCCTGTGTTTCATTCAAATTTCAATTCAAAGATATATTTTAATTGGAAATGACACGCTTCATCCGACGCAGTAAATTGTTAGTTAATATGATTATCATTTTTGGAGTTATAAGGATGTTTCTTTTACGCCATTTGGTTCTAAAGCATTTAAAGTTTATGATGACATCAAGCCACGATTCTGTTCAAATTGCAATGCATTTTATAAATAGTTTACACGTCTTATTTTCATATTTTATACTATGCATATCTATGATGGGTAAGTATTAAGGTGGCCCTCAACAATTAGTTTAATTTAAACATAATTTAGTTTAAAAATAACTAGTTTCCACAGTAAATAAGCGTCTGATAAAGAGGTGTTTAAATTTGAATTATTATGTCAGAGCTATGTGTTTAATACGTCAGCCTGGATATAAAACATCAGGGTATAGGGTGTAGAAATCTGGGTGCCCAAATATTATCGCTGAGAGAGAACAGTGTTCGATAAGAAAGGGATTTCTATCTTCGTTCTACTCTACTTTTTGCTGAAATCACAATGGAATGAATAGATGTTTTGCTCGTATTCACCTTGATCTTGCTTTTGTTAGCTTGCCAAAACCATAAAATTCTTAATATACAGTAAAACCTCCCTAAAGCAAGCACGCTCTGTTCCATAAAATAAAAAATTGATTGCTCCAAGAAGTGGTCACGTTTAAATCTATTTTTTGGCAATCTAAAATAAGATAAAAAGTAGTGTTATAAAAATTTATCTTTCACATTAGGAAAAAGGCAACAAAAAATCAAATATCAAAATAAAACTTTAATTTAAATTCATAAGTTAAAAAACTACAGGGATTTAAAAAAATGTATAAATTAATGTTTGCTGTGATTTTACAATCTTATGTTTTACAACTTTTATTTCTAAAACTCTTCGAAGTTCAGGGAATAAATGCAATTTTTTTTTGTCTTTAACAGATAATAAAGATTCCATTAATCTATAGACATCTCATTTCATTGTATGAAAGAATGAAATTTCTTAATAATCTGTTAGTGTTAGAAGATTTTTCATAATTCAGCCTGATGCATGATTTTTCGTTCTTGTTTCTTTCTGTGCTTAAAACTGGTAGTTTAGAAAAATGATAAAGGCTCGGATATTTAAGATATCTTAAACCGCTAAACTCACTGAGGGAGTTCCACAAACTCATTCAGCGAGTTGAAACTTTCTATTGCCACATTAATACAGTCACAACCACTCACTTTAATTGGCTATGGATGTTAGCTTTAACTGACTGGCTGTTGATGCTGACTTTAACTTATGTGCATGTGCACATTGTATGTTTGTTCAAATCTCAAGACACAGTGACATTCAGTGAGTTATTAGATGAATTTTGCAGTGTGAACAGGTATTCAATTCTGGACAGGTACCACCTCAAAAATGGCAGTCTAAGACAGAGTACTTTGTATGTATAAGATATCTTAAATATCCAGTGCGAACAGAATATTATTCTCAAATCCAAACCGGCTACTTTCCTGCATTCATTTTTGTTTGTAAACGATCATGAGATTGGCAGGTGCTCACATTCAGAAACTAAGGAATTGAATAGCTTTCTCCATTTTTAAGTCTGTTCGTAATTATATAAATACGTAGCACCTATAGTCGTCGTCTGTGTCCGTCTGTCTGCATATAACAACGCAAAAACTACCCAAACGAATGGTTTGAAATTTAAGAAATATTATCTTTGCAGAATTTTGTCGAGACATTTCAAATTTTATAAAAATCGAATCAAAACTTTAGACAATATTAATAAAAATATTTAAGAAATTTGAATTAAAAAAAAAAAAATATATATATGTGCTTTCTTGTTATAGAAGCTTCCGAGGTTTAATCATCAAGCGATTGAGATACTTATTTTATGACAGAAATTAATCGGCAGACGATATAATTCACTTCACAGAATTAAAAATCATCAAGATCTGAATATTTATATAACTATCTATAGTATGAACACACCTCATTTGTCACATTTGACATACAATTTCCAACTTGTTTGATAAAGGAGAGGATCTTTAAGAAAATGCATTTCGAAGCGAATAAAGTTAGTTATGAAACAACAAATCGCTTATAACAAAAGATGTAATTCATTAATTAAAAAATGAAAAAACTATTAGACGTCAAATAAATTCATTATTCTTAAATGCAAGTATCATATTTTTACATTTCGAAAATAGACTATAAATGTGACAAACTTTCGCTTGTTATTTTTTGGATATGAAAACTTAATTCTCTGGAAAATATTCTGTTTCGTTTGTATCAGTGTAAAGAGTTTTAATATGCAGCCGGTCTCTAACCTAGTTATAAAAAGAGAGGCTTTTCTTTCTTTTAACTATTGCTTACATATATTCTGTAAAAATTTCTGACATTTTAATGAAGTTAGGAATCTTTTTTTTCTGTGAAATCTTTAAGTTGTTTATAATACCGTGAAGGTTTGATAGGTACTAACTAGTGTTGTGTTAATGCAATATAGGCTTACGAAATACCACAAAGTTCCAAAAGGGTGACCGTAGAATGCTCCAAAGAAATTTTTTTTTCACATAAAATCTTATATTTACTAACATATTTTGGTACTTGCATATTACCTGGGCTAGGAAGATCCATTATAGTACCCTTATCGATAATATTAATTATAGTAACCATAAACAGTAACTGTTTGTTTCTTGGAGATAGTACTGAATGGTACATAATGTAATATGTATTATATTAAATGGTCTGCTCATTCATGTGAGCAGACTGTTCACATGAAACATTCAATGTATCATTTTTTAAACTTGATAACACAATTTTTGAACTGTCAAGTTTAAATAGATTTTTTTGAGAATTTTTCTTTTTGAATGTATCATTTTTTTTTAAACATTGCAAGATTTCAATTTTTGCATTGTCAAATAGGGGAAAAAAAAAAACTTTCAAACTATATCAAAAACTGTATCTCAATTTGCTAATTTTCTAATTTTAAAATTGTTTTGAAGCATGATTTTTTTTTTTTTTTTAAATATCAAATCATATGCACTCTGATTACAAAAGATGAATCTGTTAGCACTTAAAACCATATAAATAGTTCAGTATTTGTTTCTGGCTAATATTCCATAATGAAATTAAAATTTCATTAATAAATATAAATAAAACACAAAATTAACAGACATGTAATCGAACTATGCACTTAAATCTCTGAAATTATCAGAATCAAAAAAGGCTGCTGTAAGTAGTGAAATCTTTGGCAGTTTTTTCAGTTCTCTATTAAATCCTGGCTTGAGGCTAATATGGAAATGGCGCTTTTAATAAATTTTAAAACTTTATTTGAAAACACAATTGATATTTTTCATAAAATATGGTTTTTGATGTTATTAGTGAGAAATTTAAATATATTATATTAAATGCAAAAAATCTATTAGTTTTCAAAAAAGGTTTCACCTACATTATATAATTAGGAACGTCTGGGTTCAACACCTAATTATGATAATGAAAAAAAAAAGAATTTTTTGTTTAGTTATCTATATGCAAAAAAATTAAATGTTTCAAAATAATACAGCTCGCATGTATATAAAAAAAGTACTTTCAGCCTGTACCGGGAAACTTTACCGGGGTCTTTGCCTGTACCGGGGGTAGCTTTTCTATATCTTCGTTTTATAATTTTAGCTAATGTTACTCGAAAGCAGCAAGCTAAAATGCAAAGAATCTGATTATAGAAGATTCGTTAATACTGAATTTGAATAAGAAATTCACCAAATTAGTCAACAACAACCAAGTTGGCTTCAATTATAGAAATTATTTTTGGTTGTCAAATTTGGCGCTAACATGCGTGAATATAGTTTTATGCGTATGATTGCTAAAATGATTACAACAATGAAAGATGATTTTGTGAGAAATCTTGTTCATTAAAACTCATAAATTAATCCCTGATTTGTTTTAATCTGCTGTCATGTTTCAAAATATCAGCCACCCTAAAATTTCAAACTGTAATATCTCAGCAAATTTTTAAGATAGAGGCAAAACAAAAAAATGCTCTGGAATCCTTGTATTAAGGCCTAATACTTAAACAAAAAATAAATTTGATTTTCGAATTTTTTTGTATATATTTTTTAATTTTAAATCTTTTAGTGGCCGCCATTTTGAAAGAAGATGGGGGACCAAGTTGGCCAACGAACTCAGTTGAGATATGGGTGAGCTTAATACACAAGCTTAGTTTCATCTAAAACAGTTTATAAATACGACTGCTATCGTATGACATAGATATCAGATATACAGTGTCTCACAAAAGTGATGGGACACTTGTGCTTTATAAAAAGAAACTGCAATAAAATAAATAAACAAACATGTGCAAAAATTTTTTGGGTGTGTTTCATATTTAAAGTTAGTAACAATTATTACATAACATACATTTTGTCAAAATATTAAAATATTAATTTAGTAAAAATACAATTGTTCAGAACGGAGCAAAAAATGGCTCACATAAGTGATGGGACACTTACTTTTCCATCAAATATTTATCCAAAAATTTTACTTTTTAAAAGGTTTTAATATTTTGTTGGATTTCCTTTTACTTTTAAAACATGATTTAATCTTTTTGGGATGGATTCGACTATTTTTTTTGTGATTTCTGGAGTGATTTTACCCCATTCTTCTTGAAGCACCGATTTTAGTTGTTGTTTTGAAGAAATGGTGTGTTTGCGAATTCTTGATTCCAATTCTTGCCAAATATTCTCTATGGGATTTAAGTCTGGAGATTGTGGTGGTGTTTTTATTATTTCAGGACAGTTATATAGCAGCCAAAGTCTAACGTTCAGAGCAGTGTGCTTGGGGTCATTGTCCTGGTAGAATTTAAAATCGTTATGAAGGTTCAATTTTCGTGCTGAAGATTTCAAATTTTGCTTTAAAATATCAATATACTTGTACTGATCCATTATACTGTCAATAAAAACAAGATTACCAACTCCAGCGGACGACATACACCCCCATACCATAACTCCTCCTCCACCATGTTTTACTGTTGGTACCAAGTTCTGTTTGCGAAGTTCTTCCCTGGGTTTTCTCCACACCAAGATTCTACCGTCAGAACCAAATATATTAAATTTACTCTCATCAGCAAATATAACTTTATTCCAGTAATCAGAATTCTTATTTATGTTGGATTTTGCGAAAGCTAGTCTGAGTTTTCTATTCTTTTCACTTTCGAAGAATTTTTTCCTGGCTACTCTACCGTGATATCCAGCAGATCGAATTACCCTTCTAATAGTTTCAGGATTAACAATTATTCCATATAATGCTTGTAAATCAGCAGCAACTTTTGAAGCACTAATTCTTGGATTTTTTTTAATATTTCGAACGATAATTCGCTTTATTCCATTGGATAGCTTTGATGGTCAGCCAGGTCTTCTTTTATCCTGAATCATATGATTCTTTTTATATCGTTTAATGATATTGAAAACTGTTGAACGACTCAAGTTAACTGTTTCAGCAGTTTTTCTAATAGATTTTCCACGTTCAATATGCAAATTAATAACTAATTTTCGAATTTCAGGCGAAGTTTCTTTTCGTTTAGCATTCATGACTACACAGAGCTAAAAAACACAAAAATTCCAAAACAAACTGGAAAGAAATACTGCAGACGATTTTATAAATTATTGCCAATTGCTTTTAAGTAAAAATAAAACCCCAAAAAATATTTTTATTGCTTATTTTAGACGATTTTTGTTGCATATATAATGGTGTCCCATCACTTATGTGAGCTATTTTTTGCTCCGTTCTAAACATTTGTATTTTTATTAAATTAATATTTTAATATTTTGACAAAATGTATGTTATGTAATAATCTTTACTAAATTTAAGTATGAAACACACCCACAAAAAAAATGTGTACATGTTTTTTTAATTTATTTGATTAGTTTCCTTTTGTAAAGCACAAGTGTCCCATCACTTATGTGAGACACTGTATATATAAATAAACATTTCAACGGAAGGTGGTTTTGACGTCTGGGGGTCATGATCAGTGAAAATATTCCGGAATTACTTTCTTCTGAACGACTGCAATAGGTAGCTTTTTACTTTTTGTAATGAAAGCTACCTAAAAGAACCTTAGTTTTAGAAATGGAATAAAGTGAAGGCGCTGGAATAATAATAAATAAAAAATAAATCTACTAATACATAATTGCCAACATTCCAGCATTCTTCTGTAAATATATGTAATTTGACCTAAGGTGAATAAATACTTTTTGATACCGAAAATTTATTTAATAAAATGCATTTAGTTTCGATGTGATACTTTGCTCAATAAAGAATTCTTTACATCAAAGAAAGTATTCTTTGTAGCTAAGCAATCTTTTTTTTTTTTTTTTTTTTTTTTTTTTAAATATATAAATTCAAAATTTTATGTGACATGTTAACTAGATTAATAAATGAAGTTTTAGAAATGCTAACCAGCAGTGCTTTCTTTTGTATCAAATATAACTAAGACCATTCTTTGCTTTATTAATGTCTACATTTGTTTTTTATCTTACCATCCCCAAAAATTTTTGTTTTGTACTTTATGTTATCATGAAAAATCAAAGATAGGACAAATAAAAACTACAATAGATTTATTAAATATTTTGATGAGGGACAGGAATAGTCGATTGACCCATTTATTCAATTTCAATTATTACGTAATCTTCAGGTTGAAAACATGTTTATTCGACACAGTTTTATGGACAAATACAGGAATATTGGAAGTTATGGATAACATTTTTGGGTGAAATGTCATATGTCTTTAACATAGGAATTAATTAACTACTAAGACTGTTCTCAAATCCTATTTCTGAATTCATTTTTGTTCGGAAACTCATGAAATGGCAGGCGTTCTTATTCAGAAACTATGCAATCAAATGGCGTTTTCCAATTTACGGTACAGGTCTTTCAGACTATACGGTCAGAGTTGGCATTTGAAACATAATTTCCAGGGGCGACAGCACATGTAAGGAGAAAAACATGTGACATGACAACAATCTCTTATTACTCGATAAGTAAATTTATTTATTAAAAAATGGAAAACACCATTTAATTCCAAATTGCCTCAATAGGCCAGTCAATTTTATGCCTTTCCATTTAAAAATGAGTCAGAAAATACGTCAAAGTTTTGCATATTTTTTGAGCAGGGAATTTGAAAACTGCCTTAATATCTATCTCCACACATAAAAAATGAGAAAAAGTTCATGAGATATATTGAAAAAGAACAGCATCCATTGAAAATAGCTAATATTTTTTATTTATGACAATGAACAGAACCAGATGAAAGAGATGGAATGATGTTCATACAAATTTATTCAGAAATAAAAGTTCATTTTCACATAAGTCATTTCAGGTGATAAATAAACATTTTAAAAAGAGCCACAAAATTTAAAAAATCCTTCCCTTACTTTACTGATTATATGTAACTATAAAATAACAAACTGATTCAATCGTTTTCTATTAAAAATTGAAATAAAGCACCTTGCACAGAAAAATATACAAGATATGATTTTCCACGCATTCACATATAAATTAACTTGAACAACTTAGAGACCACAGTGACGTAGCAAAGGGAGAACTCAGGAAGCTCAAGCTACCCTACCCCCTAATTCAAATTAATATTTAAAAATACCATGAGCTGTTCTAAAGATTTTTTTTTCTGTCTTCTCTGCTTGATAAATCATCTCTGAGGAAGCAATTCTGTACTTAAAAGCAGCACTATAAATATTGATTACATTTCTAACTAGTAAATCTGCTAATCATAGGCGTCATAAACTTGCAAGTCAAATTTTTATTTTGAACTCTTTTTATTTGATATTTTAAACTTTCAACCAACAGTTTTTTATATTAGAGTTACTGAAAGCAAGATGTTAAAGTAGTTTCGGGATATTGTACTTACAAATTGTAATGGGAAATAACACTACATACACTGATACTTTAAAACTATTTTATGTAAAAACTTTTAATTATAGGGCTCTGTGCTAACCTTTTATTGTGTCATTAATTTTACAATCATAATTTCAAATTCAGTGTCTTAAATCTAAAATAATTAAAATATCGATTTTGTGACAATATCAGTAAATATTATCTAGAACAATTAACTACGGTCATAAATCTATATATATTTAAAACGAAAAGCGCATTCTGTCAAATCCACATGAAAATCGTCTCTGTGCATGCGGCAATGTTTTTTTTTATAAGACTTCTACCCTCAGAAACGGGAAACCTGATTGATTAACCCAACCTTCACTTGTTTAGCCTAAGGGGATTGAAAAGGGTTGATTGAAAACGGACGAAGCCGTACCATTGCATTGAAAGCATAGACCTTCTAATTTGTTTTTGCTCTGACGTTGAAAACTAAAGCTTTTTTTTTTTTTTTTTTAAAGAACTCATGTTTTCACTACTAAATATGCATATTTTTCCACAAAATTTTAAAGGAAGTTTGAATACAGTTATATTTATAACTGATTGAAATGTCAGAGAGTTCGGAAGATGAGAACTTTTTTTTTATTGCTATGTTAAAGGAGCCGACGCGAAAACAAACAAACAAAAAAGCGAGAAGAAAACATTTTGTTTACAACTAGATAACAATATTTTTTTACGAAATTTTTACACGGGCTGTAAAACAGTTTTATTTATTATCAATAAAGATTTCAAAGAGTTTGGACAGAAATAACTTTTTATTTTAAAACTATGAAACGACCCTGGGTAAAAAAACAAGAAAATAAGCGCTTTTATCACTAAATATCAATATTTTTCGCAAATATTTCATTAAAAAATATAATTTCATACAAAATCGAGTTAAAGATATAAAATAATAAAAACTTGATGTTTTTTAAATTTATTTATTATCACGGGCCGGGTAACGCGGAACGGAGTCAGCTAGTATTTTATTAGTTATTGATCATCCTAATTGTTAAAAATATTAGAAAATGACTTGAGCCCCTCTCATGATTTATAATTGCTACGCCACTGAGGAATCAAAATTAAGTTAGCTTTAAAAACATTCTTGAATAATCATGAAACAAAGTTATGATACTGAACAGATGATACAATGTTATAAAACTTCAAAACATCCATCAATATCAAAATTATTATGCACCACAGTAGTAAATACCTCTTGATAAAATTACAAAATTTAAATTCAACTAATCTTATTTTTACAAAAGAACTCAAAAGGTATGTATATATATATAAATATAAAACTTCTGAACTGTAATAACATAGATTGAAATCAAATCCAAACAAAACAGACATGAAAGTGGGACAGAAATCAGGAAGACAAAATTGCTTTAAAATAATAATAATAAAAAAGTGACTGAAAGAGGCTAAGATGAGAAAAATATGAGATGTAACTTTTCGTTTTTCATAACAAATGCAACATAGTTCAGACATTTTCTCATCCTTTTTAACTCCAAAAAATGTACAAGCTATATGTTAAAAAGTGATCATTATCCTATTGCAGAGGCTATAACTGTGGGGATCTGGCATCGCCGAAAACTTAAAACCAGCTAATGAGCGGGGTCCAGAATTTTGGATGTTGGATCCATGGTTTTTCATCTGTGCTTAACGGGAAACCGCACGGAACAAGCCTTCGCCATTGAGCGGGAAGAAACAGTTAGTTGGACTCTGGACTGCCTGTTGAACGCACGTATTTTAGCGTGCTAATGTAACGATTAATGCTGAATTGCCGCACGCTGGTGCGAAGAGTGTATTTTGAGTTTAAATATAATTTATTAAGTTTTAAATGTGTTCTTAATTTGTGAAGTGCAATATTTTAATTAATTGATAATTAGTAATCGGGTTTAGAATGCCCGCTGCTAAAGTGGTGACCTCGGTGTTTGAACAGTTCGTCTGATAATCTAAGTGCATCGACCTTATAATGGCCTTAATTACGGCGTGTGTACATCATTAGTGACCCAAGCGGATATATTTTTCATATTTCTTCAAGAGTTTGTGTGCATTATCGGTAAACTGTGTTGTTAATCACCTATTGGCATGTGGAGACATCAGTGCTACGAGGTAAAGAGCTTGAATCCCGGTGAGTCGTATCTATTTTGATGGTGTTCAAATCAGTAATACCCCTGTGTGTGCATATAAATTTTACTTGCCCCTAGATAAATTCGACATTAATTTTTTGCGCATTTTATTTAATTTTTGTATATGTATTTATATTGGTAATAAGCTTTCAGTACAGCATTATTTAAGTGCTTTCAAATTGAATATTTTTTGTTTGTTTTGTAATATATGCTTATTTTGAAATTCGGGGTATGATGCAATTTATTTCGACATACTATCGTTAAGCCTGGCCAGATCAAATCGCATGTTTAGGTGATCCAAAATATTGTTTATTGTATTATATTATGCTAAAATTTTTGTTTCCATACTTTTCCTTGCATTCTTATTTTTTATTATGTCTTAATTAGCATTTGTGTACATAGTTTTTGGTAGGGTTGTTGAAACCAGTTTTTTCTGTATACAGTATATGTCCTGCATTTATATTTTTTTCGTGGTTTAATTATGTAGTAAAATTCAACAAAAATGTCAACAGAAACACCGGATTCTGTCGTTCCAGGCATTCATAGGGTTAGGGTAAAGGCGACCCCATTTTGGCCATGCTTAATTTCTATCGCCGGTTTATCTACCATGCTGCGCACACACAGGGGGTTTTAAACAAATATTTGCAAGGAGCCAAAAAGAATGACAAAAGCATAATTCAGTGGACAGAAGAATCTAATGATGCTTTTGTACGAAGCAAGGAAGAACTTGCAAATGCTGCCACCTTGGCATACTTCATACCTACGGCACCTCTATCTATTGCAGTGGATGCATCAGACTTTGCAATGGGTGCAGCCTTGCAGCAGCAGGTGAATGACAATTGGCAACCTCTAGCATTTTTTTCAAAATCTCTGTCACCGGCTCAACAAAAATATAGTGCTTATGACCGCGAACTTTTGGCGGTGTATTCCGCAGTACAACATTTCAGACATATGATTGAAGGACGGAACTTTACAATTTTTACTGACCACAAACCACTTATTTTTGCATTCAGACAAAAAACAGACAAATGTTCACCGCGGCAAACTCGACAGCTGGACTTTATAGGCCAATTTTCCACGGACATTCAGCATATTAGTGGTGTGGAAAATGTTGTGGCTGATGCTCTCACCAGGATAAATATCTCCTCCATCAAGTCTTGTGTTATTGATTTGGAACTGATGGCCAAATTACAAGCAACCGATATTGCTTTACAACATGCGAAGCAAGACAACATTAGCTTAAAACTTCAACCAATGCCAGTAGGTGATTCAGCGGTTGAATTACAGTGTGATATTTCCATGGGTCGCATTAGACCTTTTGTGCCAGCAGACATGCAAAAAACAGTGTTTCAGAAATTGCACGAACTGTCCCATCCTGGTGTCAAAGCGACACAGAAACTGATTGCTGAACGCTATGTTTGGACTGGAATGCAGAAAGATATTGCTTTATGGGTATGATCCTGCATCTCCTGCCAGAGGAGCAAAGTACACCGGCACACGAGAAGTGCTATTGGCATATCTGAACAACCGTCTGCTCGGTTCCAGGATGTTCACATTGATTTGGTTGGACCATTGCCACCGTCTAATGGGTTTCGGTTTTGCTTAACATGTGTTGACAGATTCACCAAGTGGCCAGAAGCAATTCCATTGGCTGATACTACTGCTGAGAGTGTGGCGGAGGACTTCTACGCCAGTTGGATCGCCCGTTTTGGACCACCTTTACGTCTAACAACTGACCAAGGTCCCCAATTCGAATCATCACTATTTTCGGCGCTGAATCGTTACCTGGGCATCTCGAAAGTTCATACTTCCCCATACCATCCGGCAGCGAACGGCCAGGTGGAGAGATTTCATCGACAGCTCAAGGCTGCAATTATGGCCCACAACACCACGGATTGGGCCCGAGTTTTGCCAACTGTACTGCTGGGCATACGAACAGCGTGGAAAGAAGATCTGCAGGCTACAGCAGCAGAAATGCTATATGGTACCACCATCGCCCTTCCAGGAGAGTTCCTTGTTCCAGCAGCCGGTTCACCTAACCCAGTCGATTTTCTTGGCAGGCTACGGGAGGTGATGCGACGATTACAACCAGCCACTTCTCGGTTGACACCTGAGCGTAAAATTTTTGTCAGCAAGGATTTGAAGTCTTGCTCACATGTTTTCTTGCGCAGAGAGGGTATTAAGAAGAGTCTGCAAGCTCCATTCGAGGGGCCTTACCAGGTTCTGCAACGGACCGACAAAAATTTCACTGTTAAGATCAACGACAGAACTGTTACGGTAAATATTGACAGAGTAAAACCTGCCTTCTTCTGCACTGAGGAGCAGCCGTCGAAACCTCAATTCGCAGAAAACCACTCTAAATTAGATTCACCAGCAACAACAGTCACAGAAGAAGCGGAAATTCCAGCTCCAAGAAGTCCAGTAACTACTCGTGCTGGTCGGCGTGTCAGATTTAACCCTCGCTACCTCTGATGGTGGAAATTAATTGTTTCGCTATTGCTCAGGGGGGGGGGGGGGGGGGGGGGGCTACTGTGGGGATCTGGCATCGCCGAAAACTTAAAACCAGCTAATGAGCGGGGTCCAGAATTTTGGATGTTGGATCCATGGTTTTTCATCTGTGCTTAACGGGAAACCGCATGGAACAAGCCTTCGCCGTTGAGCGGGAAGAAACAGTTAGTTGGACTCTGGACTGCCTGTTGAACGCACATATTTTAGCGTGCTAATGTAACGATTAATGCTGAATTGCCGCACGCTGGTGCGAAGAGTGTATTTTGAGTTTAAATATAATTTATTAAGTTTTAAATGTGTTCTTAATTTGTGAAGTGCAATATTTTAATTAATCGATAATTAGTAATCGGGTTTAGAATGCCCGCTGCTAAAATAACTTAACTAACATTTGGATCAGTACTCCTAACAGCAATGTTCATAGTAACTCCTTCAGTTTCAGAATTTTGCTCTAATTAACACAGTATGACCACATCGGTACACACCTGACAGAAATAAGACATGGTTAAATTTGTTTTCGGGCACTTTGTCAGAACGTTTACATGGCTGCATTCCCAAAAAGTGCACAATGTTTTTCACTGCACCTAAAATTAAAAATATGGAAGTGAATCAAAGTAACAGGAAAATAAGTCAAGGAAAGAATTAAATTCATTACTAGAAGGATACTTATAAACAACCATGTTTCCCTGGAAAATAAGACAAAATTTGCATTAATTTTGCTTTAAAAGATGCATTAAGGCTTATTTTCTGGGGATATTTTTTCATATATTCATGTACAAGAATCTACACTTGTTTATTTGATTCACTAGTTCACCTGAATCTCCTATATAAGGCTCCTAAATTGACCAAAAAGTAATGTTTTAATATCAGTTTCTGCACTAAATTTTATTTTGAATTAGTTGTGTAGCAACCGATTGTGTTGCATTTATATTTTATAAGATCATTCGAGTTTTTTGGAGAAAAATTCTTACCAATCCAGTTTTAAATTAAAATGCAGTATAAGTCATAAGCTAAAAATGTAACTATCATTTATAAATCTTAATTAGACCTTTCAATTGCTGTAAGATTCCTCAAAATTTATCTATTAGTTCTCGAGTACAGGGGTGATTGCGGGTTCATGTAAAAATACCTGAAATTTTAGAAAGAAAACGTTTCTATATGGAAAGAGGGGGGAGAGAACATATAATTTATTACAGGGAGGTCAAATTATGAAAAATATTAATTTTAATTACGTTTAAAATACCATTTTCATACAATTGCTAATCTTATTTTATGAACTTATCTATCAGAAAAAACAGAATTTCGGTACTGCAAATGAAAAAAATACCTGAATTCAGGTATGAATTTAACTATCAGAAAAAACAGAATTTCTGTACTGCAAATGAAAAAAATACATGAATTCAGGTAAGGTATATAACCTGAATGCAATCACCCCAGCGAGTATTTGAGAACTGAAAGATTGGTTGGTTGATTCTCCTGTTTTCTCAAAAACAATTTTAGAGTGCAGATTTGAGGCCAGAAACATTCTCAATCTGTCCCTGAGAAGTTTAGTGTTTGTTATACAAATATTTCTAAGCATATTCTGGACAAAATGATTTTTTTTTTTTATGTTATGTTTGACTAAACATTGTTTAAATGAATAGGTGTTTTTCTAAAAATCACACACACTCTAATTTTATGTATAATATAGATATCTCTTAAACAAGCAGGTCTTATGTATGACATTAAAAAAAATAAAAAAAGGAAGTCTTGAATAGCTTCTTAATTATGCCAATTTAAAGAATATTTGTGGATTTTTTTTTTTTTTCCAGGAGCAAGAGGGTTAAATACAGTCATAATATCTTGTTCTGGAACGTTGCCATAAAGTCCAAACCCCGAATTACTGCCATATCCACCCCCCATTTTCCATTTCATTTTTTCTTATATAAGGATTGGTCCAAATTTGTCATGTCTAGCAATACAACTGTCCTTAAATGCATATTACTTGTAAAGTTGTAGTTTTCTTTGTGCATAAATTCAGGGGGTGGCCAGGCAAGGACATCCCTCTCCCTTTTAATATAAAAATTAGCACTGTATGTATGATTATTTTGATTGTACAATATATTTTTATCACAATAATAATAATAAATAATCACAACCCTTCTTCCTGTCCAAACATTTAACAGTTTTTAAAGACAGTTTCACAAATTATAATATAAATTATTAAATTAATGTAAAAAACTGACAAAATATGTGAATTTTTCAACTTTTTCAATCATTTTGAAAGTACATCCAGCTGAATAAGATTGCATTTCTCAAAATCCAGTGCAATTCACTAAATACTCAAGAAAAATATAATTTTCATTTATGTATGCATATATTACTTCAAGTCTCTTGAGTAAAAGACCCTCAATGGACAGCTCACATTTCTGTACTCACACCCAGTACTCACATTTACATGACATTTAAAAACCTATAAGCATTTTTACTGAATATCTAAAGTAACAACATATTTATCATCTAACTAGCATTATACTCGTACGTAAAAATGTGTAAAGCATATAAATTGTATCAGAAGTATATGAAACTGAGAGAAAAAAAAATTTAAGATGATTGTAAAAAAACAATATTTATTAAAACTTTATTTCAAATTATTGAAACAATAATAAAATAATTTTAAATGAATCTGAAAAATATGTTATTTATAAATTACATTACATGTTGTGGTTTAAAATTATTATAAATTAGTGAAAAATATATTTTTAAGTATTTATATATTTTCAACATTTAACAGTTAATATTCATTACTTTTTTTTTCATAGACATGATTATTTAGATTAGTATTATGAACTAAATTTATTCCAAACCAAAGATGAACCAGGAATACATTAAACATTTCTGAATTTAGAAAAAAATTATACCTTGAAAAATATACAGACACACAGAATGCTGAAAATTAGTATACATGTAATTAGTCTATGATATGGATACTATAATTAATGAAAAAAAGAATAATGAATATGTAATTCAAAGATAAAGTTTTATATTAGAATTTTTTCTTAAGGCATTCATTTTTAGAAAAAGAATGTTAAAATACCAAGGAAATATCTGGAATTATAAAAAATAAATTGATACATTAAATTATAGTGTAAAATTTAATATAATGCTCATAGAGATTAATAAAACATTATTATAATGATCAATAACTTCAGAAAATAATATAATTACAACAGTCTTATTTGCCTTTTTTAACTGTTAGGAGTGCGATAACTAAAGCACTTTTTCCAAAGAAACAATAAATACAAATGAATGTCATAACTAAAATATATCCATCCATAATTAAAATACATCTTACCATCTAATGTTTTCAAATTAAATGCGTAAGTGTCTTCAAGTTCACTTGTGGCAGTTACTTTTTCCCACGCTGCACTAAAATTGACTTTCAATACCTTTTGAATGTGATCACTTAATAAAATATCTAAATCTTCAATCTGTAGAGAAAGAAGCAAAAATTACACTGAGTTCAAAAGACCATAAGAATCAGCAGCAACAATAAATAGTAATACAGTTGAACTTTTATTTATCGAATATGATTTGTAATATAGAAATTTTGTAGAACAGAAATTCCATCAGATAGAAATTTTTAAAGTAAAAAAATTATGCATCGTTCTTAGCTCTGTTTTAAATACTGCATTTTAAGGTGGTAAATTTTGCTGGTTCTATATATATATATATGTATTCTTAAATGTTTTACTTCAGTTCTTATTTTATTAAATAAAAAAATGAAGCTTATGTTTCAAATTTTTATTTATCAAGGTTTAAAAACATTACCAATCTGTAATTTGGCTCTGAACACAATTTTGAAAAAAATGAATCTCTTTCATAAAATGGTACATATTTTTGGGAACACCATCCAAGAAATGCAACCAACATCAAATTCTTTAGAATATTTTGAAAATGTTTCTTGGATGTTTAGGAGATACTATTTCCTCATCTTCATTAGCATTTAACCCTTTATGCATCAAATTGTGAATTAATGAAAATTTCACCTTCAAAAACAGTTTTCTGGATATTTAAAAATATGTTTGTAAATTTCTGCAATCATTAAATAAATTTGAGAAAATTTTCATTTATTAAAATGCAATTAACTAAATGAGTATTTACAGGGATTGTATACACTGTTTACAACTCTACCTACCCAAATTATTTCTTCAGGATATTATTTTTAGCAAATTATAGAATTTGGAAATGTACAAAACTAATGCCCTTACATATAAACACAGACATTTTTCAGAAGTGAAACTTTCAACTGAATGTCTTTCAACATAAAAAAAGATGAGCAGTTACAATGGAAAAAGAAAATATCCATTAAAAAGCATTTTTGCTTCATACAGTGAATAATGCTTTGGAAGATGATAAAGTAGAGTGTCTAGAACTCATCTCATGCTAACTTGCATTACTGACAATAAATGTATTAATTTTATAACAAGTTTCTTTTAATGGTATTTTAAAAGTACAGTTGGTAAATAAAGGGTTAACGTTTCTCCAGTGCTAATGTATCACATTTTATAAAAGTTCATTATCTGATGAAAATTCGAAGGTGACCATGGTGTCATTAACTTTAAGAACTTCCATAAATGCGGAGTCTTTTTCACCTTGTCCTTTAATTTTCAGCTCTTTCTACCAAGTAGATGCACAAGTGCTTGTACGTAGAAGATGCCAATGGGGTATTTTATGATGATTAAAGAATTTTCCAAAAATGGCTTCCTTGGCAGATTAAAAATGATTAGAACTTTTAATTTTGGATTAAAAGTAAATTAAATTAAATTTACTTGACCAACATTAAATTAATTTAATGTTGGTCGGGAAAAGATTTGTAAAATAGAAATTCATGTTCATTACTTACAGAGTTTTTCCCTTGTTCCAAATAGAGGTTTCAGAGAAAATTTTGTAAAACAGAAGTTAAACTGTATATGAATACAAATCATTCAAACATATGAACTGCCCCGATGTCTAATTTCAAAGATTGTAGATCTTATATAAATATGGAACTTTAGCTAGAACCCAAGAGTTTTTACAATTGAATTTTTAAAAATTTAACTGGAGCTGTTTTAGAGTAACAATTTGTGCAAATACAGGGCTCTGACATTAAAAAAGGCTGTAACTTATGGCTTAATAGCAGAGTTATGTTTAAACACGGTAATTTGAATTTTTAAATGTGTTATTTTTTATTTTACAAAATTAAAGATTAAGGGATGAGAACAAAATATTCACAGATAAATAAAATATTTTTATTCAGTTATTTCTACGCTTAAGCTTGTGAACAAAAAAAAGACCTCACATACACTTAGAGGTATTACTAGAAAATATCCAAAAGTTATCTGTTTTGTTGTAGTGGAAAACTGAATGTGTATGAAAATATGTAAAAGCAGTTTGTCACATACATTATAAAAGCAAATGTTTGTTCCGAAATTCCGGTGCCATTGTGGCCTTTGGGGATTAAAAGTAAGTGGGATATATAACATCTCACTGCCCTTCAAAGGGTTATTCACAGACTGTAGAGAATAATAGACATGAACTATACCGTGAAAACGGCTTGTAATATGGATTCAGTTATCGCTCAAATCTTTCGGCCCAAACAAGAGAATTCATTGGACAATGAGAGGTTGCACATGGAAAAGGGCTAAATTCATTGGACAAGAGAGGTTTTCAAAGCAAGACGCCAGTTGTTTTGACTGACTTTAAGGTTGCATTTTTGGCTTCACGCCAAACCAATACACTTCACCTCCAATCCAACACCTGTTTTTCACTTAAAAGTTCAGTTAATGTTTCTAAGATACAATTGGATTTATTAAATTTCCTTAGCATATGAGAATAGAGAAATATAGTATTTCTGAAATGCATAAAATATCTATGTACAATTATCGAATTATGTACTTTAAAAATTCAAATTAAAAATATATTTTAACGTTGGCTTAAAAAGGAATTTCAAGGAAATTACATTTTTAAGAACGAATATATGCAGTTTTAAGTTAAAAAAGTTTTCATTTTTAAAAATGTAATTTTTTTTATCTCCTAATATCAATCTATTTATTTAGTGATCCACATTGCACTATCTATAGAAAGGGGTTTGCCATTGCCTCAGAGAGTTTGGACTTTACCTGTTGGTCCGCGGGAGGTATTTTATTTCCCTCCTACCACCCAATGGTAAACCATTGGAAGGCATTCCCCTATCCGCCACCTGGGGACGCGCCCTCTAGGGGTTACAGGCTCCCCCGAGGGTTACTTGGATCTTACAGCCACCTTTGACCAGGTATGGAGTCAAAAATTGATTCATATTATCCACAGCATTAGGATCAAGGGCAACGCGCTGATTTGGATTAACGACTTTCTAAGAAAAAGAAAATTCTCTGTAAGATTCAATGGTGTTCTTTCAAGGGCACATAGGATGTGGGCAGGAGTACCTCAGGGCTCAGTCTTGAGTCCTCTCCTTTTCCTAATATATATGAACACTATACATCAAACTGTGGCCTGCCTGATACCACTAAATTTTAAAAGAAATAGTCGACTTCTGGAATCGAAGAAATTCAATGATTAGATAAGGAAAAGTTCACTATAAAATTTTAGTGGTATCCGCAAACTGCAGTTTGACACCCCTGCTTTAGAAGCAAGAATCGAAAGTATATTTTTTGATGGAAGAAAATGTAAAACACTACATCAAGAGAAAAATGGAGATAGATTAATTACATCGAAGAACTATAAGTAATACCTCTGATTGAAGAGCCAAATTCACTGTAGCTGGAACATTACACCATCTTCTGGATCAAGAAAGCATATCGCAGAAAGCATCTTAAAATACTGCACAGAAAACAGCTTAAACATTGACACACTTGTGGCTATAATTGTGACAGAACAGCTCTAAACACTGGGAGAAAGAATAGTACTATTAGATTTTTTAAAACAAAGATTGAAGATTGATTTTGAAAAATACATGAAATTAGTTACTGAAGCATCATTAGCAGTTGTAAAGGTAGAAGCAAGGGACGGATATATATGAGAAAAAATCAAATCACGAAAGTTAATACCTAATTTTAATACCAAAGGCCAGTATAAATTAAAGTGTAATGTCAGATCCTCTTACAATACATCTTATAAATTCCTCTTATTGTATTTCTATATATTCAGAAATCTGTCTTTCCTATATATTCAGAGAACTAATTTTCATGTATATTTAAAAAAAAAAGTGAACTGTATATCTAATTATTGTGCTTTTGTTTATCTTCTTCGCAAACAATTCACATTTTAGGGTTACCTTTACCTTCAAGAAGGTGTCAAAACATGACCACAGTTGAATTGATCACAAGTAATACACTTTCATGAGCCATGTTTTATGGGTTATTTTATTGAAATCAGAGAAACTCTATAAAAAAAAAATTAATTTGAATAATTTACACTACATAGTGCAATCTTGGTTTTTCACATATAAAGGGCAAAATTTTTAAGAGCTGGTTGAGCCCTAAAGATGAATTCCAAATGAAATGAATCTTTAACCTAATATTCAGTGTGCCAAAAGGCAAACTTTGAGACCTAACCGAAGAAAAAATTCCCAAAAGAAAATTCATGGTCATTACACTCCCTTGGTTTTTCAAGTATAAAGGGCATAATCTTTAAGAGCTGGTAGAGCCCTAACGATGAATTCCAAATGAAATGAAAATTTAACATTCAGTGTGCAAAAGGCAAATTTTAAGACCTATCCGAAGAAAGAAATTGAAAAACACTTTTTATGAGCATTTTCACTCCACCCTAGTGTGCACACGCAGGTGATTTTTTTTCCCTTAACTGTTTGAGAGAGTGAGAGTTTTGAGATGCACCAAATGAGTAGGATTTTGAATCCGCTGTCAAAAAAAAATTTTATTCTGAGAATGTGAGTTTTGTTAAATGGTGTAATCTTCACTTCCATCAGACAGAAAAAAGACAAAAATCATTCTTAACAAACCAAAATGGCCTGTGAAAGGCACAGAAAAACACGAAGAAACTGTTTGCTTACAGAAATCGGATTACTTTTCACAGAAAAATGTGGTTAACAGCTGAAATAAAATAACTAAAATAAAATAAAGTATTATTTTGTTTAATAAAACAAAACAGAATAAAATAAAGTTTTCATTTATAGAGGAAACTAGAAACCCAAAGTTTTTAGAAAAAGAAAAAGATAATTCGAAACATATAGTCTGCATGCTTGAGGGCCACATGAATAACTTTTTTAAAAGTGCAGTAAGACAGTTAAGTAACACAGGCAAGAAATGTATACATGTCTCAATTACAAGATCAGAGACAGATTGTATATATAGGCACAGCAGAATCGGAGAGTTCTCATTTGATTCATAAAAAATAGTTTAATTATTTATATTTGAACATAACATTTAATTTTATAACAAGAAATTTTATACAGTTATCTCATTTAGTAGTAGTACTCAAACATAAAAGTAATATAAGTTATCCCTTCAGTAGCACTCAAGAGCGCAAAAGGCTGCAGCAACACATAACACTGTTCACAACATACTGAAATATGAGAAAATATACATATGCGCTACCAGGAACACTATTTTTTAACCGACTTAAAAAAAGGAGGAGGTTATCAATTAGTCCCGTATGTATGTATTATGTTGTTCATGCATAACTCTCGTATATGTGCATCGATTTTGGTAATTTTTCTTTTGTTTGAAAGAGTAAGGCCCCCAGGTGGTCCCATTTCAATTTCGTCAAAATCTGATCATTAGAACAAATTATTTCAATTTTTTATTCAAACAACCCCAATCGATAAATTAGTAGATACTAGGTACAATATGTTCACAATTCTTACTATACTTAAGGTAGTTTGGCACGGACTTCAAAAAGTAATTGATTGCTTTTCATATGTGTAAATTCATAAACTAAATCATAAGTCTGTATATTCATCTCTTGTAAAATTTATTCTCCCGAAAATCCATGTTTGGTGGATATTAAACTGTACATATTAAATTTATCGTTTTTATTCCGACACATGATATCGGATTAGTGGTTAATGGATAACAATTTGTCATTAGAGAATTTTAAAGAATTATTTAATACTTTTTAGTGCTTTTTTTTTTTTAAGTCTGTTAATTTTTTTTTTTTTTTTTTTTTTTTTTTTTTTGTAAAAGTTTATTTTATATTCAGACAATTTAAATATGTGATTTAAATAACAATTTTGATCAGATGATTTTTCTTTTTAATAATTGATTAAAATTGTACATCATATCTTAATTTTTAAAATGATTGAAAAAAAATATTAAAATCTAAGATGAACATAATTTACAATGTTTCTAAAGATATTTTGGGGATTCAACAAATAAAAGAAACATTAAATACTAAATAATTAACAAGCTTAATTCCTTTCAATTTGTGAACAATAAAGCTTGTAAACAGTAACTTTTTATGAGGTATAAAACACATTTAATTTAAAATTGGTATAATTAAATCTATTATAAATTACATTGTCATAACAACTTTTTTTGAGTAATCAAATTATTCACTCTTATCTAAAATTGGTAGGCTTTACTGGTCTGTTTCTCCAAACGAAATACATCAGTGAATTTAACATTGTATTTTAAATACTACACTCTGCTTTTTCATCGCTTCCAAATCAAGTGACTCATGGTACGAGGCCACACACCCGTAACCCACAACATAGTTAAGAATTCATGATAGTAAGCAGCAACATTAAAAGAATAAATATAAAATAATATATAGTAAAAAAAAAAGAAACTGATCTACAAGGTATTAGCAGTGAGAAACTTTTTTTTTCTTGAATGGTGAGGAAAACACAATCTAACATTAATTTAATTCTGCAATATACATTAAAAAAATTACAGTAAACAACAGAAGAAGTTTACCATTTTTAGGGCTATATTTAAAAGGAAAAAAAAATGAAGATTATAAATGTTTTATTTAAGGAAATTGGTTGACCTGTGGGTTATGATCTCCAAATCCCATTGTATGATATGAGAGAATGTATTCAACAGGTTAAAATTTATAGACTACAGGAAGAAAATTTTAAACTTTATTCCAGTCTAGAATATGCAATTGCTGTCAGAGTTCATTTGGAACATACTGTTTGCAACAGTTCCGATATACAGCAAGTAGTGGGCATATACTGTTTATAAATTTCACTGATGCAGATTGGAGACTTAAGCTTGATATATATTTCCTAATCAGTGAAATTTAAGGCATGGTAATGGCTGACAGGTATTCTATCACATTACAACACATTTAAAGGTCCTACGACAGATTTTCACTTGAAACAGTATCCACAACCACAGATTCATAAATTATTGAATATTTGAAAAGAAAATACATTTTAATTAGTAGTAAAAAGAAGTTGCATTTCATAAAAAAAAAAAAAATCTTTAGGTGAGAATTCTGATTGTTTTCTCATAATGACAGTAACATGACACTGGAATGCAATTTTCACTGCAAAGTTTTCAAGCAAAACAATACTTATCATGAGGTTTATCAATCAAATTTTTAAAACAACACCTATCATCAGATTTATCAATCAAATTTTTAAAGTATGGAGGGGTAAAAAGTGTTACCGGAAAATCCCAATTTCATGTATTTAAAGAAAAAAAGTTTGTTTAAAAATGAATAAATGAAAATTCAAGGACATGGATGGCAGACAAGTTAATAAGAAAATTTAAAAGGACATAAAATATTAATAATAATAACAAATAAGGTGAGTGTATAAATAAAATGCAGTAGAATTTTGAATACATGGTTTGCTCAAAATGCAAAATAAAAAATAGTGTATAGTATTCATATATATATATATCATAAAATTTTGAAAATACCCCCCCCCCCTCACTTTGAGAGCATGAAATAGTGACAAAAGTAGAGAGGGGGCTTATAAACGGAATTTTCTTGAAAATTTCCTCAATACTAAATCATATCATTGATGTCTATTATGGCTTTCTCAAATCTAAACTAGCTACTTTATGACATATTTTCACCAACACATTTTAGTCCTCTAAAAGAGGGAAAGGGGACCATTTTTATTTAAAAAAGAGACTTTGGGGGATCATTTATATTTTAAAAGGGAACTTCAGGGGACCATTTATATTAAAAGAGGGACTAAAAAGGAACCATGTGTCTAAAAATACTGCACTAAGTTTTCCCAAATATATGCAAGCAAACTTTTAAAAATTACCCCAGAAAATATGTTAATTGATTATCTTTACGAAGAAGTCATTAAACAATGTACACAGTTTTATTTAAACACAGTTAAATATCCTACTGCAAAAAGATGGAAAGTATTCAATATTCAGCCTTGATACCTTGGTAATTCTCCTTAAAGGAGTCCGGACTTTTAAATCAAATTGTTGCTTTATTAATATTTACAACAGCAAAAAATTATTTACAATAAAATATAAACAATAGAAATTAATGCATCAAAGAAAATATTAAATCAATCAATTGTTAGCAGAATTATACATTAACAATTACAAAGAGTATAGTGCATTTCTTAGAATTACACATGGAGTAACAGTGATCAGTGAATAAAAAAAACAACATAACAGAACCTCCTGTAGAGTAATAACATTTTTTAATTAGATTAACATACATATATTGTTAATTATTAACCTCAAATATGAAATTTAGTTCTTTTCTACACAACAGAAGCTGAGATGAATGATAATAATGTTCATCGGATAAAACATAGCATGGAAACGCTCCATGGGTAGTGATGAAAACCAATATTGAATCAACAGTTATTCATAATTAATCAGGGTTCATACAGACCTGAGAAGAAAAAACCCAAGGAGTGTAGAAAAATTCTAAGGTGTTCAAGAATTTTAAAGGACTTATTGTATTTTTTCATGTATGCCGTGCCCAACACGCACACACATCCTAATTTTTAATACCTCATTTACAGAGAAAACACATTTTATTCTATAAAAATTTAATAACTAGTGCTAAAATTATAAAGTATTCACAATGCACTACTTACTGGTATCGTAAATTTGAATTAAAAATTTCCAGCGAACTATTTTATGACAAATGGCCATATATACTGAGGCCAGTCAAATCCCAATTACTCATCATATATGTAAGCCAAATTAAAATTTCAAAACGTAGCATCTATGCGATAAGCGCTACAGCCGCTAATAACCACACAAATTATATATAGACCATAATATGAAAGTATTTTTAGCAGATCCTGAATTCCACATCACATTTAAATATTAATTAACAAGTGAAAAGCAGCAAAACATTAAAGGGGAGAAAAAAAAGAAAAAACAGTTCAAGATAATAAAACTAAAAAGGCTGTGGCCTCATCAACAGTGGGTATAGTAGAATTTTTTTCACCATGTTATGTTTCCATTTTCTACTCTTGTATACTTCAATTAAATCACTGTTTAATGCTAAATTATACTTTGTGATAATTTAAGGAGTTAATAAGTAGTATTTTATTTACTTAAGGAGTTCTAAGTACTCCTTGCAAGCTTTTTCATTTCTGAGGAGTATCTAAGTGGTCCAAAGAGACTGTCTGAACCCTGATCATCTTACATATTAAATTTGGTGAAATTCCATCCCAAACATACAGAGATCTGGCTATCAGGGATATCATTAAAAATGCGACCCAGTCACGTCACCTATTGGGCGAAATACACCAAAATCTAATTAACATCAATTTATGTCAAGAGTTAAGTGAATGTGAAGTTTGATGAAATTTTCTCTCAGAGATGCTGAGAGTTATCATGTAAATTGTGAAAAGTGCAGCACAGCAGCACCACCTGTTGGGCCATATATATGCCTAAATCTAATCAGCAACGGTATGTGCTAAAGTTCAATTAAATATGGCATTTGATGGAACTCCATACTTTAGTTTATGAGACAGAGTGGCAAAAATATAGTTGCAAAAACTAAACAGAAAAATTTATAGATTGTGTCAATATAACAATTTTCAGATTCTTCCTTCTTAATTAAGATTATGCATTTGACAGGGAGCTTTTATTGATTACTTCATATTGATTGTATACCTTGGTTACATGTTAACGATAGCTTAAAAAAATAAATTATTGGTTAGATAAATTAATTTTTTAATAAAGAATTCATGAAAACTAAAATTATAAAAAGTAACGGTTAAAAAAAAAAGGCTTGAAATCATAATTGTTCATTTGCGTATTATATAAGTAGATTGTATTTTATTACTTTTAACCCCTTCGCGACGAGCGTCCTTTACAGAGTTTTTAATCTGTTACCACTGGTTTTTCAAAACAGAAATTTTCACCTAATTTAATCGCAGAAATGCTATGATTATGTAAGGCAAAGCTTACAATAAAAAATAGCTGGTGAGAATAATCAAAGTTTCTGGTCATCTTATGCGGCACGGCACATATACGTGTCGCTCGTCCTCAAGGGGTTAAAGGAACGATTGGGTATGTCACTTTATAACAGGGACAAGATCCTTGATTGTGAAAAAGAAACAGACATCAATCACGATTATGGAAAGGCAACGAAGAAAGCATAAAGAAATTACCAGTTGAAAATATTAAAAGTCTCTCTGAGCTGCAGATTGTATATTATTATTGTAAAATAATCTCTCAATTTTTACATAAAAATTGATTTAAAAATGTGTTATTAAAACCCCAGAGGTCCATTCATTAATCAGATCCTGAGCTGCAGGTCATGTCCCATTTCAGGTCGGTTTCCCTTATTGTCGATGACATGAATATTTTTATCAATTATTTCAAATTTCAAATGAAAATCATGATTTCTACCCAACATCCTAGGATGGGCATTTACACTTGTAAATATATATTAATGAAAGTATTTTTAAAAAATGTAATTAAGAATATATCCTTTAATAAGCATATACTTCTCCATCAAAATCGAAAACAAAACTAGATCTATCTATATTATAAAGGACAAACGTATTCGTGCGTAACACTGACGTCATTTTGGCGAATGGCAACACTTGACGATGAAATATCGGTTTTGCGATTTTCGCTACTGCAATTTTTTTCATTTCTAAACATCGCGCATTTTCAATTTTTACACCATTATATAGGAAAAAAAATATACTTTTAAATGCAATTTGTTTGAAAACTGTATCTTAATTGACTGATTTATTATGGCTTTTTAAATAATTTTCGAGCATATTTCTTTACATTGGCAAGAGCTGGCGAATAAATTTTGGTCTTGTAATTTCCGCTACTGCCATTTTTTAATTCCAAAACACGGCACATTTTCAAATCTTACAGCGTAGTATAAGCAAAAAAAAAAAAAAAATGTTTTTCAAATGCAATTTGTTTGAAAATTGTATTGCTAATTTGTTGTGGTTTTTAAAATAATTTGCAAGTATGATTCTTTTAAAATCTATTCGCATCGCGTGCTGGTTTCATTATGAAAAACAATAACCCATTTTCACTTAAAACAATATAAATAGTTCAGCATTGGTCTCCGGCTAATTTTCCACAGGGAAATTAAAGTTTCATCAATAAATAAATAAATAAAATAAAACAAAACAAATTTAACATGTATGTAATTGAACAATTTCAGGCTTTACACCGCCGAATAGGAAAAAAATTGTACTTCTAAACATAATTTGTTTGAAAACTTCATCTTAGTTTATTGATTGTTTATGGTTTTTAAAATAATTTTCATGCATAAATTCCTTTTAAATCTTTTCCCTATCGTATGAAGCCTGATTATGAAAGATTAATCCGTTTCCTCTTAAAACAATATAAATAGTTCAGCATTTATTTCCGGCTAATATTACAGAACGAAATTAAAGCTTCATCAATAAATGAATGAAAATTAATATAATAGAAATGAAATAGAAATTTAACAGACATAAAATCGAACTATGAGCTTAAACAGTTGAAAATATTAAAACCACAAATGTTGCAGTAAGTAATGAAACCTTCAGCGATTTCTTCGGCTATTAACTCCTGGCATGCAGTTAATATGAAAATATCATTTTTAATTCATTTCAAAACTTTATTTGAATACATTAGGACACTTTTAATAAAAAAATGCTTTTTGGTGCTGTTGATGGACAATCTAAGAAAATATATTAAATACAAAAACATCAATAGTAGAGTTAGAAAAAAATTGCTTTCACCTATGCTCTGTAACCCAAGAAGCCCGGGTTCAATTCCCCAGTTATAATAAAGATAGAAGTTTGTCTGTGTGCTGAAAGAGACCATTGTGTGTAGAGCTCCAAGATTTGGCAGAAGGTACCTGTATGTCTAAAGTTAGTTTTTAGATTAGGTTTTTTTTTAATAAAATTTTAGCCTTTTTTCATAATAAAAGGAATCCAGTTAAATTTTTTTAACCCAATGAAGTAAATTTGTTCCTCTTTTCAATAAAGTTTATTCAGAATTTGTACAGGAATTTAATTTTTCACGAATTTTTTTATGCAATTTTCAGACTTTTTTAGGGTTTTTCAGCAGTTTTTTGACATCTGTAAAAGGAATTCAGTTTAAAACTTTTAGCTTTAATTGTAATCATTTTTGTCCTTCCATGATTGCATCCTCAGATTTGAATTTTTATCAATTTTTGTTTTTTTGCATTCTGCAATGATTTTTTGACATTTATGAAACAATTCTGGTTACAATGTTTTAGCCTACTATAGCAAATTTTGTCTTCTGTGATTTTCTGAATTTTAATATACTTTTTATGTATTTCTGTGATTTTTTCACATAATGAACCCAGTTTAAATTTTTTTAGCCTAATACAGTAAATGTTGTGCTGAAATTTGTACAGCAATTTTTGGAATTTTTTTGCAGTTTTAGAGGTTTTTTGCGTCAATTTTTTTACATCCTTAAAAGAAATCTGGTTTCAATCTTTTAGCCCAGTTTAATAAATTTTGATTCCATTTCAATAAAATTTATTCAGAATTCATACAGCGATATTTGAATTTTTTGCTTATTTTTTATGCACTACTGAGCCAAGCTTAAAGTCTGGTCATGTGAGTAACAGGTGTGGCTAGGACGAGTCTATTCTTGATAATGGGAAAGTGGGTAATTAAAGGGAATCCTTCCTTAGTTTTTGTTTTGTAGAGAATGAATAGGAAATTTCTGACATTTACTTGTCTCCAAGATTATAAAACTAGTCGTTGGGGGCCACCGTAATACTTACCCATCATGGATATGCATAATGTAAAATATTAAAATAAAAATGTGTAAACTACTTATAAAATGCATTGCAATTCAAATAAAATCGTGGCTTGATGACGTCACAAACTTTAAAGGCTCGATTACTGAATTGCTTGAAAGAAACATCCTTATAACTCCAAAACTAATAATCCTATTAACTAACGGTTTATTGCATCTGATTAAGCGTCAAATTTCCAATTAAAATATATCTTTGAAGTGAAATTTGGATAAAATACAGGGTCATGAAAAATCGAAAAGTGTGGAAAACAGGATTCCAAATATCTCGGCAACTAATTATCCGATCGACTTCATGCTGTATGCAAAATTTGTTTTTTTATTGTCTTTTATATTCATTTCTTAAAATAACCAATTTCGAAAATTTTTATATACCTTTTATCAGAACGAATATTTCGAGAGTCCGAAAAAAATAGTTCCGGTTAATCAAGGTTATTGAAATGAAATAGGCTTCTTCCCATTATTACATACTAAGTACATACCAAATTGCAAGTCTCTATCTCAATTTTTTCGGGAGATAGAGCGTTTACAGACACACAGACGGACGGCAAAATTTTTTTTCTAAAAATATGTTTTTCGGAATCTCCAGTGTCTGAAACGTGTAAATCCGTCAAATTTTTTTTTTCGATTTTCAAAACGATTACAAGACTTACCCTATACTACGTATGATGGGTAAGTAAAAGGATTTTGCTTCTTATCTAAATGTAATAAAAACAGTGTGCTGATTCTGATACGAACTTATGGATGAGAAACAACACATGGTTTTTTATATGTATTTTTTAATTTCCAGGTTAAATCTCGGTAAAATTATTCCTGCACGTGTTGTTTTGTTTTTATAAGTGAATAAAAATTTATATTTACAGTGACGTCATGAGAATAGCGTGCACTGGGTTTATTTAATCTGTATGCATTATAGCTTTATTGATGCTTTTTTTTTTCATTACAATTAAATAGAAAATATATTTTTATTTGAATTCATTATGATTAAGCATAAAAGTACATATGGTACATCTGAAAAGTTTGCACCGGTGAAAATGACATTATGCTTAGCTTGAAATGTATTTTATTTTTTATATTCATAAAACTAAAAAAAAAAAATATATATATGATTGTGCCAACATAATGTAATTTTCTCTGATTTTTTAATTGTTAATAATAAAAGTTAATAATTGTTAATTATAATTATTATAAGCCTTTATAGATTACTTCATCTCGATTGTATATCCTGATTACATACGTAGAATGAGTTAATATTTTAATAAAGAATTCAGAAAAGTATAGGATTTCAGGAAAAATAAAATTAAGAGTAGTGTTATGGAAAAAAAAGCTTTGCCCTTTTCAAAGCCACCTTTGGTTTTAAAAAATACGAAAGTTAACCTTTCAAAAAACTATATTTTCTGTATGCCGTTTCGCGATTTTGGCAATATTTAAAAATTCGCATCGGCAGTTCAGTGCAAGGTATGAAAAACTAAAGATACCAGACAATATCTACATTTATTCCTTTTTTGACATGTGTATTTGTTTTTGAAAAATAACAATATTAACCCTTCAAAAAAAATTCGTGCACAGGACTCACTTTTGAGAATTCCGATTTTCTGCGATATATAAAATCTGGCATCGGCTCTCTTAAATAACCAAACAAAAAACAAACACACCTAAAGACATCTACGTTCTATCGGGTTCAGGCAAAAACCTTTAATTTAAAAAAAATATTCATGTTAACTCTTTCGAAAGCGTTTTTTACCGCAAGTCAATTTCTCTTTTTTAACTATTTCTCCTATCTTTAAAAATTCTAATCGGCGTTTATAAACAAGATATGAAAAACTAAAAATACCACAAATAATCTACATCCCTTTGCTTTTTAAAATCTGGTATCCGTTTTGAAAAATTTTAATTTTAACCCGCCGAAAAAAAAAATCCTTTTCAAAACTCACTCACATAATTTTCATTTTTCAGCCATGTTTAAAAATCGGCATCGACTCGGGAAATGTGAATATGGACAAAGAGTAGACTCCAGATCATACACACTTTCATTTTCTTCAAAACGCACTGTTGGGTTTTAAAAAAATATCTACATTAACCTTTTCGAAACCAATCGTTTACGTAACCCACTTTTGCGATTTCTGCTATTTTGTCAATGTTTACCTGTTGTTAAATTTCAAGAAAAGGAATCAAAAGAAAAGGCCTCTTCCAGAACAGATTGCGCCTCCTGGCGGTGGAAAGTGGAACTATAGGAGTATCTCTGGTTCTATGGACCAGATTACGACAGGGTTTGGCTCATTCTGCTTGATATCTATAGCCTTAAATATTTTAGTTGCACTTTTGACCACCAGGGTGCGCTTTCCGATCTCGGGTTCTATGAGCCCGATTACGATGGGATTTGCCTCATTCGACTTGATTTTTATAGCTTTAAAGATTTCAGTCATCTTTGTATAGAACAGATTATTATTATCTCGGGCTCGGTCAACACCGGCGAGTTAGCTAGTTTAATAATTAAAAAAAGGCAAGGAGGAAATTAATTAACTTTGCATTTACTTTCAGTTTGTATTTGTAGAGGTTCTCAGATAGCCTCTGTTTGTGGAATGAAGATCGCTGGACAGACTTTAATGTGCGTAATTCTTCAGACATTGGCATCTCCATATCCCACAGTTCAATAGAATAATCTGCAAACTATAGTAAAAAAACATTTTTAAGTCAACAAATAATTTTTAATTTAAATTGCACAATATTTTATTTTATTTATGTTTCTCACACCCAGGAAAGTATGAGATATAATACACATCCGAAATGCTGGAATCGCTGGCTTTGCGAAGGGGTGAAAGTGATAGATCATTCTCACTAAAAATGGCACAGACTAAAATGAAAATAATGTGAGAATATTCTCACACTTCCGGTGTATTTTTAGTGTCTTATACTAAGTTATGTGAATACAAGAATAACAAAATATGGAAAACAGAGTTTCCCCCAGACAGTTTCAGATGGTTGCCACATCCTGTCTTCCCTTTGGTTTACAAAATAGCACCCTTTTTGCCCCTCATAAAAAGTAATTAGCACCCTTCTTGCCCCTCAGTAAAAAATGCACCCTTTCTCCTTTTTGCATTAAAAATTTTTTCTTTCATAGTAAAAACTGACTCAATGTTTGTTGTCTTAGAAAGAATGCACTGACTTTTAAACATCAAAAGTGGCTTTAAAAACCAAAAGAATACCTTTAACAATTAAAAAATGTTCCCTTAAGAATCTGAAAAATGTCCTAAAGAATCAAAAAAGTGCACTTAAGAATAAAAAAGTGCCTTTTTCTCACCAGCAGGACCCTGCCTTTTTTTAAACCTAGGGGAAACTCTGTGGAAAATGTTGCCTTCATCTAGTACTATAATATCCTGGTCTGCTTAGTCACTCACAAATGGTGCCAAACATGTGGCAGAAGTATTTTATCATAATTATTTTGAAGGTTTACCTATGTAATCAAATACATTTACTTAATTTAAATACTTAATTTAATTACTTAATTTAATACTTAATTTAAATACTTAATTTAAAATTAAGTCCCTTCAGAAGATTCTTTAAGATATTCATAGTTTTCCAATTTTGCTTTTTCATCTTTTTGGGTATACTTTCTTCAGTGATCATTCTGTAGCTTTTTATAGTCTTTTCCGTCGTTCTTCACATGTGTTTTCATTTTTAAATATACAGGGTGTTTAAAAAATGACCGGTATATTTGAAAAATCAAAAACTAAACGGGCAGCGATAGAAATACACTGTTTGTTGCAATATACTTGGGACAACAGACAAACTTTCGAAATTAGTTACAATTTTCAACAACAGATGGCGCTGCAGTCTGGAAAAATCTAAACCACGATATTTTCCACATATCCACCATGCGCAGTAATAATATGGTGTAGTCTCTGAACGAAATTACCAGAAACCTTTGTAAAAGTGTCAGACGGGATGGCTTCACATGCAGAAGAGATGTACTGCTTCAGTTGTTCAATTGTTTCTGGATTGTGGCGGTACACCTGGTCTTTCAAGTGTCCCCACAGAAAAAAGTCACAGGTTTACAAAGGTTTCTGGTAATTTCGTTCAGAGACTACGCCATATTATTGCTGCGCATGATGGATATGTCTCACTATTTTTCCTGTAAAAAAGTAACGAAATTCATGATTGTTTTTTGAGACTGATTCACAATTTTCTTCCATGACTAATTGACAAAATTCATGATTTTCAACTGTGATGAATTGATGAAATTCATGGAGATTTTTCATGGCTTGATCAAAGAGATTTGCAATATTTTTCCTGGATCGTTTGGTGAAATTTGCAATTTTTTCTAGGCCAATTGACGAAACTTGCTATTTTTTCCTGAATACAGGATTCCGTGGTTTTATTTTGCGAGTAATTGACAGTTTTATTTTCACGAGCAAACGACAAAATTCATGGATTTTATATGGCTTATACAACAATGCAGAGCTTATCTGCTGGAAATTACAGTATGTATACTACTATTACATGAAAAACAGAAATCGCCACTTTGGCAATCAGATGCATAGCATAAAGTCACCATTTTTTTACATTTAGTCACCCTGTGACTGGTGACAACCGAGAATTTTAACCTCTATTAATTATCAGTCCCGGCTGGTGGATAAAATGTTAATGACATTCGTTTAGACCAGCCATACTCAACCTTTTTATCTTGCGGGCCGCAGCACACTTAAAAAGGGTAAAAAATAAATAATTAAAATGGTAAATACATAAGTACAGGGTTCCTACACAATTTTGGTAAAAAAAATTCCCTGATTTTTCCAGGCTTTCGCTGACTTTTTACAAAAACTTCCTTGACCTTTCTTAATAAAAATTTGGCTTTATATATTATTGTAAAATGCTCCACAATGGAAACCTTCAGTTATAGGCAATTGCTAGTCTAGATAAAAATGCATTACTCTAATATAGGGGTGCACAACCTGTGGCCAGCGATCGGATTACTGGTGGCCCGCGAATCCATTTCGCCGATCAGACGCGAAAAAATCACGAATTTTGCCGATCAGGTGGGAGAAATCACAAATTTTGCCAAATTTCGCCCATCGGGTGCGTATAAATCGCGAATTTTGCCGATCGCCTGCGTAAAAATCGGGAATTTTGCCGATCGGGCCTGTAAAAATCGCGAAGTCTGCCGATAGGGTGTGTATAAATCGCAAATTTTGCCGATCAGGTGCGTATAAATCGTAAATTTCGTCGATCGTATGCGTAAAAATCGCGAATTTTGCCGATGGGGCCCGTAAACATCGCGATTTTTGCTGATCGGGTAAATATAAACCGCAAATTTTGCTGATCGGACACATAAAAATCGCAAATTTTACCGATAAGGTGCGTAAAAATCACGAATTCTGCCGATCGGGCGCATAAAAATCATGAATTTCGCCGATAGGGTGAGTAAAAATCACGAATTTTGCTGATCAGGTGCGTATAAATCGTAAATTTCATCGATCGTATGCGTAAAAATCGTGAATTTTGCCGATCGGGTGCATATAAATCGCGAATTTTGCCGATCGGGTGTGTGTAAATTGTAAATTTTGCTGATCGTCTGCGTAAAAATGGCGAATTTTGTCGATCGGACGAGTAAAAATCGCAAATTTTGTCAATTGGGTGCGTATAAATCGCAAATTTCGCCGAACGTGTGCGTAATAATCGTGAATTTCGTCAATCAGTAGGAAAAAACTATGAATATTGTCAAACACGCATGGAAAAAAAAAATGAAAGTTTTTTCCATCCTTTCCAACTGAATTGGGTTATGCTGACTATGGAGGAGGTTGAGTATAGGGAGCTAACCCTCCTTTTAAAATTAGCATTTTTATGAACTTTTAGGCTGACCCCCCCTCCCCCCTCTCCTCCTTGCCCGAAACAAAATTTTGTCCACTCTATGGATGTTGGTTCTTGATAATCCAGTCTTTTTTGTCACTGCCTCTCCTCTTATAACAGTTGTGCACCCCTTTGATATCCACATTTTATGACTGAATATGTTAAGAAGTACAATTTAGAATAATATATGTTTCTCCTCCTCTCAACCTTCATTCATGAAAGCAGAATTTTTTTTCGGCACTGGCAATCTTTAAAGCTAAATTTACTCCTTCAAATAAAGTCAAGGAGTATTTTCACTCTTTGAAAATAATCTTAGCTATATCTCTTGTATAAATACAAACGTAAACTGGTGATATATCATTGCCAACAGAACTGAAAGGAAGGAACCTAGGGTGCTAAATCTACCCTTCCGAAATTTATGTTTTTTTAATCTGTTCTCCTCCTCCCCCCCCCCCCCCCTGTCACACCTCCTCGAAACAAAAATTTTTTGATGGTGGCCCTCGACAACCCAGTCATTTTTGTAAGTGGCCCTTCGCTTAAAAAGGTTGTGCACCCCTACTCTAATAGGAATATCCCTTTTCTGTTGCAAAAACTCTTACATGGACACTTATTTTATAGTGTGCCTAATACTGGAAGATCTCTAAAATAAGGAGACGATGCTGCCTACAGCTAATCAAAAAGTGCAAAACACTGAAATGATAAGATTTGTAATAACATATTTAAGAGGACAAAGTCCAAAAAAGTTTTCATCCAAGTGGTTCCAACATTCTATTCACTATCAGAAAATTATGATGAATGTATAAAGGTTTAAGGAATATTCAAAAATATTTTCATGCAGTAAAGGTGAAAATAAAGAATTTCGCTTAGTAGCCACTGGCCGGTAGGTTGATATTTTTTAGTAGCCAGTTACTGGCTAGTGAGAATAATTTTTTTAGTAGCCAGTAAGTCATTTATGTCAGCACATGTATATATATTTTTAAATATAATGACTTTTCAGTAAACAAATAATTTATGTACTAAATAAAAATATTTTAATTTATATTGTTTTTAATAAACTTGAGATACTAATTTCTAATCTATTATAAATTTTAAAATAAGTTAACAGCAAAGTTATACACAACATATGCTTATGTAGCTAACTACATAAGTCAAACTAAGCTTAGGTACTTGTGTAGCTAACTACTTAAGTACCTTTTAAAATATATATATATGTATTTGTTTAGAATTAAGGTCTGACAATAATAAAATAGGTATGTTTATGCACTAAATAATAACGCACAACATGATATGCATTATGCATGCATAACCTGTGGCCAGCGGGCCAAAATCTCCAGAAATTTAGGAATTGTGTGCATTTTGCCAGTTAGTTTCGGAAAAAATTGCAAATTTTGTCATTCAGGAGCCTATAAATCCCGAATTTCGTCGATTGTGAGCATAAAAATAATGAATTTTGTCGATTGGGAATGTAAAAATCATGATTTTTGTTGATTGGAAGCGTAAAAATCATGAATTTTGTCGATCGGCAGCGTAAAACTCATGAATATCGTCGAATGGATGCACGGAAATCATGAATTTCGTTGAAAGAATGCGAAAAATCGTGAATTGTAGGGAAAAAAATAATCAGAAAATCTTGTATTTGGCCGGTTCTTTCCATATTTTTAATCGCCAGTTTTTCAAGTTTAATTGACGAGTGTCGACTGGCGAGTGCTCATTTTCACCTTTATCATGCAGATCGGTTTGTTTTGTCCATTAAAGAGAAAAAAAAATTTAACTGAAAAAGTGGTCCACTGTGTACCAGTCTCCCCCACATTGGGTGATCGGTTAATGAATTTAATCTGTTCCAAAACAATGTTCGTTAGCCGGATTGTTCATTAACCGATCATAGATTTAGCATAGATTTATATGGGAATTCATTTAATTTGTTCTTAAAAGCTAAATAATACATGAAAATTAATATAAATTCCCTCTGATTTTATTTAAATGTAATAAGAATAATAAAATATGCATACATTACAGTCTTGCCCTTCCTTCAGTCAAGCTTTATTTTAGTTTGTGAGGCATTAAAGTATCTGTCCAAAGTCTATTTCTTTTCTCACTTCTTTACGATGTTTCTGTTAAGTGATTAACGGCATTTTTGTTGTAAAGGTCCCCAAGCCTATCAACATCAGCTTGTTTTAAGTGCCATTTTGAGACTGTGGTGCTAACTATCTCCCACTTCTTTATAAGTTCAATTATAAGAGGTTGGAATTGGTTCTTATTCATCTCTATCAAAAGACAACGCATCACACTGAGTTTCTTGATTTTCTTCATTTGAGAGTTCTTTAATTTTTAGCTCACTTTCGCGTTCTATTATGAGCTCTTGAATGTCATCTTCATTCACTTCTAATTCCAGTTCTTTAGCTGTTGCGACAATTTCAGGAATATAATCCCCAACTTCCTGGATGCAGGATGGATATAACTTTCACCAAGCACAGTTTAACTATCGTTGAGTTACTTCTGACCATGCCTTTTGAATTTCGCTTCAAGAATATAAAAATTCTCTTTCCAAAACAATTTTAAAGTCATTGCTGATAAGAACTCGCATGCTTCAAAACACCGATGAAACAATGCACGAATATAATTTTTTTAAAAATTCGCAATAACATGGGTTGTCTATGGGTTGAATGAATGGAGTGGTATTTGGAGGCAGAAACTTAACTGTCAACCAAGGAAAATCTTCAAGCAATTTATCCTCTTGTGCAACAGTTCCCAACCATTTTTCTCTCATGTACCCCTTGCTCTTTTTATTTATGCATACCCCTTCTCAGATAAACTCATCCCAAATATTTTTGTCTTCGTTCATTAGTAATAATCTTATGCTAGTTACCAATGTTAGATGCAGTTCTCTTCAGAATTTCGATTTTGAAGCACAACACAATATCAACATAAAGTCACTCGAGACACTAAATATTAGCTAAAGATTTCGGAACTGATGCTTTACACTCACGCAAACATGTAAACAAAAGTTTGGCGACTTTTTGGTTGTCGCGATTTTCAAGACTGCGCCAAACGAATAACTTAATACAATGGCTAGGTTGCCATTAAAGGAAAAAATCCCCTAAATTTGGCGACTTTTTTCCTTTTTTTAACCGTTTTTTTTTTCTGCGTGAGTGTAAAGCATCTTAGCCAAGATTTCAAACTAAGCACTCACAAAGCAATGCATACTAAGGAGTTAAAGTTGCGAAAGTTGACCAGTTGACACAAAAATGATGACCTGCTTTCAAATGGATTTTAAATGAAATCATCGAAACCTGAAGCCCAGATACGATTCATTTTGTATTTAGATATTTGCGAAATCACACAATTTCATTTGAAGAGTTGTGAGATAAAGGTAACAAATGAACAACTAATTACTAAGTTTGCATTTTCGAAACCGTTGTTTATATCTGCCTCTTCGAAGTTGGTTGACTTTTCGCTACATTCTACGGCGGCGCGGTAGTGATGGTAGTGATGGCAATTGACAAAACAGAAATGAATAGATAACAATGTAAATTGTAAATGTTGGGAAAAAGTCTTAAGTCATGTTAGAATTTTGTGAAAGGATTAATATGGCATTAAATTTTAAACAAATCATTTTTTTTTTTTTTTGCAATTGTTTAGAAAAAATATCGACTTGGACGCAACCTTATTCGATTCAACATTCGATATCAGTTGTTGTGTTTTTATTTGCGTTCTTTTGGGCGCGTCCAGTACTGTCACCGGTACGTAACCGGTAAGTTCGGTTAGTTACCGAAGCGTTCAGTGCTGCTAACCGGTACGCAACCAGCGTCGTTCAGTGGAAGTAACCGAAGTGACCGGTAAGGGACCGAACTAACCGAAGAAAAATCTCGGTTAGTTGGGTCACGTGATTGGTTACATTGAAAATTTAGGATGATGTGATACAGATGTAGTTACGATGATGTAATACAGATGGCGCTACAAGTAAATAATACCATTTTCGTTCAGTAAGTCTGTCGACCGGTTAGGAACCGGTCACTTACCGCCCCGGTAAGTAACCGGTCACATTGGTCACTTTGGTTAGGTCTACTGGACGCGCTCTTTGCCTGTCGACAGAAAAATAGCTTTTATAAGATTTCTATAAATAGAGATTTTTTTTTAAGAAGCAGATATTTAAATTTACAGCTAAATTATTTTATAATAACTGTTATACATATGATTTCATATTTCATTATGTAAACTTTATATACGTTCTTTGGAATCGCAACAAGAGACAAGCCAAACTCCATGATGAACACAGGATGAACCATGGCCGACTATAATATATACGGCCAGCTCATTTCGCCAAAAACCGCCGAAAATGTGAAGCCGGATTCACTTCAAACACTAGCATCTAGCGCTGCAAAACTTCCCGTTCCTCCCAAAATCGATCTGCGCACTTTCTCGCGCATTACTGCTACTTTAGGAGTTTTGTTTACATTTTTGTATAACTTCGCTTAAAGCAAAATCTTTCCGTGAGCGATTTAGCGCGGTGGTTAAAGTACAGGACTTGTGATCTGAGGGTTTGAGTTTTGTCCTCTACAATTGATGTTTTTTTAAAATCTTTTTTAGAGTTTTGATTTGATCTTTATGGAATTAATTAATTAATAAAGATGATTTACTTGACATAAAGATCAGAAGATTTTTATTATCAGTTGCCTTGTAATTTTTTACTTTCAGTAAGATAATTAAATTGAAATTATACTTAAGTTAAATAGAATTTTATAAAAATTTTAATTACATAAAATAAAATTTAATTTTTAATAAATTTCAATAATTAAATTAAATTTTTTAATTCATATTTTTTAATAATTAAATGAACATTTATTAAAATGCTAAACTTACATTAAAAATATTTTTATGTTAGAACTTTAGTAACAGATAAATATCAAATTAGCAGAATTAATGTATTAAAGTTTTTATCTTTTAAAATTAAGCTTCTATATAAAAATCTCTAATAAATTACTAGTAGTCTTTTTACCAATTACTGGTTCATCTGTAGTTATAAAATAGTTAAAGATTACCAAAATTAAAGATTTCTTTAAAAAATATATATATATTTAATTATATAATTGATGTTAATTAATATTATATTTAAATATATATGTTTGTTAATATTACTATTTAAATATATATAATGAATATAGTAATTAATATTAATATTTAAATATATATATGTGTGTGTATACATATATAGTTAATATTAATTATTATTATTTAAATATATTATTAATATTTTTGCTTAGTGGTTTGTAATACATTCCCTTCCATTTTCAGTGAATAATTAACCAGATATAAATTATTAAAATAAAATATGTTAAAGAAAGACTTGGGTTTTTCAAACATAGCTCGAACAATGATTTTTTGTTTTGGATGATACACTTTGTACAATCCCAAACCTTACATATATGCATGTATAGGATTAAACTAAACTTTTTTAAAAATATTATGTGTTATTAATAACACATAATAGAAACATATACTTTTTGGTTCCTAAACCAAACCAAACCTTCTGCAGAAGGTTTTTTTTTTCCATTTATTGTATGTCTACATCAGTAATATATTAGTAAGACATTTTTGAAAATCTGACTAGCAAATAATATCTAAATCATATACAATCTTCAACTATGTTAGAAACACAGACATACATATATAAACATTATGAGACATGTATATATTCATATATACATATAATTATATATTACATATATTTATATACATATATATAAATGTATGTAAATATACATATATAAATATATTTATACACATATATATGCATATTTATTACATATAAAACTTTAAGTAAAATTTAACCATTGAAACATAAGAAACTGACTGTGGATAGTTATATTTTAATTTTAATTTTAATTTTAATTTTATTTTCATTTGAATATCGTTCTATTGCAGCCATCAATTAGATTTCATCTAATTACAGCCCGAATTTTGGCATATCTTATATTTTCATAATATTTATTACATACATATATTCATACATGTATATGTGTATTATTGCATATAAAATAATACACATATGCATGTATGAATATATTACTTTTACTAGAAAAAAAATATATGTCAGATTTATTGGCTTACAGTGTAGTGTGAGAGTAAGAAAATGTTAAAACTACAGCAAAAATACCCAATATTATACTGATTATAAAAAACTTTAATTGATTAATCTTTGTATATTACTATACTGTCAAATTGGTAAGAAACAATAAAAGTTTTATTTAGGTGGCCTCTATAATAAAATTTTCTTAATAAATTTTTTAATTGATACTTAATAAGTAAAAATGTATTAAACAAAATATAATTTATTTTTAGGTATCACTTTATAAACTAATCAAATACAATAACATATCTCTTTGGTTTTTCTTCTATTTTAATTAATTTTATTATTATTATTGCAGAATTTAACATGTCATGATTTCATGACCATTTTTCAAGAATAAAAATATCCCCATGGGAAATATTATTTTTAAAAATATTTAATTTAAATTATTTTACAAAAATTATATTAATAATAAATTATTATTATGGATTATAAATTATAGTATAAGAAATGTGAAGAAATAGGCATTAACTTTTACAAATTAATATTATACAACTTGTTAAAACAATTCTCGTAAATAATTAATTAGTATTTCATAGTAATCAAATATCAATTAATTACACGACAAAAAAAAATCCCATTAAATACATTTTAGTTTACATAAAATGTATTTAATGGAAATTAAATATATTTAATGTTTACATTAAATGTACTTAGTTATTTGTATAATAAATTTATTTTATCCCAAAATTTATTTTATAAAACTAAGTTTAATTTACAAGTTAAATTACGCAGTTTAAATTTTTTCTCAGAAGCATTAGGACATAATTCTGTTTTATTATCCTGTCCATAGAGGGCAGCAGCACAAAACGATATTATGTTAACTACAAAGATACGAAGAGCGGAAGCATGCGCGAAAAAATGCGCAGATCGATTTTAGGAGTATTTTGGAAAAGTTATGAAGCGATAGACGCAAGTACTTCAAACCCTGAACCATTTCATTGGACCACGTGGTCTTTGTTTACATTTAAACCCTGCCCAGATAACGGCTTTTATTTCGATCATTATCGAAGTTTGAGATACATTAATCGTATTTTCAAATAAACGAATTAAATAGTTATACCATTCAATTATCACTATTTATAAGCATATTTTTGTTAATATTGTTGCATTTTATAGCTACTAACAAATGTGAATTTTTTAGGTTTGCTAGATTCTTATTTGTTTATAATTGCATGCGATACTTTAACACTATTTCTACCGTTGTGAAATGTCACCTTTTTAAAGTTTTTATTTGTGTTTATTTTGCTTGTAGTTTTTGAAAAATCTTTAAAAAAAGGGGGCTGTTCAATGTATTAAAAATTATTTGTAATTGTTCCAATGAAAAATCATAAATCGAAATCTTTTAAAATGTGCCATTTGACACCGGTAGTGTGTGAGATTATTTTGCAGTATAAAAATTAAAACACACTTCAAACATTTGTTTTTCTGTAAGAAAAATATCTAAAAAAAAAAAAAAAAAAATCATCAGGAACATTATGCAAATTCTGAGTCTCAAACTGTTACGGAGCTACACGAATACATTTTAAAGCAATAGTTTGCTGTTTTAAGCAGATCATTCTACAATGTTCTTAAAATAAGTAATAATAAAATTGATTGTATTTTGGTATTAATATTTCTTTCTATGTTTAAAAAAAAATTTATAGATATTGGTTTTGCCTATAATTAAACCAGATTGTTCTTCAGAAAAATAATTATTACGCAAAATTACGATAATATATTAAGAATTTAACCCATAAAAATGTTATCATTTATTCGTAAATATTGTATGTTATTAAAAGCTTAAAACTAATAATAAATTTTAAATTAAAATAATGCACAAAACTTAAAAAAATTATTAAATTTGGGTGACATGATTTTATAGAATCTTCTCACTATTATTGTATACAGTTTATATAAATAAATTTTTTTAATGTAAGGTCTGAACATTTTATGAATAAACTGTTCTCTAACTTTTTTGTTTAACAGATAAACTTTTCCCCTGTATTTTTCAGCATTTTCATAAAAATATATGTCTATAAAATATATATGTAAAATATTTATTTTCTTTCAGGTTTTAGATTTTAATAAAATTTAGGTTTCAATGTAGAAAAAAAGATATTTGTGGCTTTTTGGCTAATTACAGCCAATAACTTTTAGCCAAATAAAAATAGCATTAGCCAAGAAAAAACTTATTTATACAAAATTTCTGTAACATGAGTATTATTTTTAATTATGCAATATACAGACAATACATCACTCTGAAAAATTGACCCTTCAAGATTTGACCCTACACTACATATCAATTTTTTTAAGCGAAATTTTTTTTGAATTTCCCCTTCCAAATTAACCATTATTAAGTTACTTAAATTCTTGATTATCAGTAGGGATGTAACGAATAGTGATTTGGCCGAATACCGAATATTCGGCCAAGTTTTAGGCCGAATACTGACTTTTAAAAAAATATTTTAACTGTTTATTTATTTATTTTTTTCAATTTTAAAATCAAAAATTAAATTAAGTACTAATTGAAATTAATTTTTTGTTTGAATGTTCAAAAATCATAACAGCTGAATGTATGCAAGCACAGTATATAGTGAACGTTTTTTATCTGAAGCTGGTAATATATATGAAACCAAACGAAACAGACTTCTTCCTGAAAATGCTGAAAAGTTATTATTTTTGCATCACAATTTCAGGCTTTACAGTGCAAGTGATAAATAATTTTGTTACCCCTGTATGTTATTTTGAAGTAACTCATTAAATGTTTTTTCAGTATAGGTAATAGTTTTTTTCTTTTCAATGTATCAAGCTCATTAGTTCGTTTAATCAACATCTAATGTTTAATTTTTAATTAGTAAAGTACTTATATAGTCATATATTTATTCTAATTTTTTTATTTAAAAGTAAAAGTAAAGACTAAAAAATTGATTTAATTTGTGAAAGATTAAGGATTTTTACAAGACAGTAAAATATTTGTTTTTAATATTTATGAATTTTATTGTTTAAGAAACTTATCATCATTATAAATCAGATTAAAAAAATAGATATAAAGTTAATATTTTTAAATTCACTGATGAGAGATAGAGAGAGATTTAAACTTTAAATGCAGTATACATTTTGCATTTTAATGTAAAAGAAATTAATGTTGCAATACTTACTTAAATTCACATGATGCCTAAATATGCAGCAAGAAAAGTATTTTTATTTATGTAATATCATTATATACAGTTATTTATAAGTTGTCATAAAGCTTTAAAATTGAGTAAGTTAGGATTTCTTTTTCTTATGTGTTGGTATTATTAATGTATTATGGTATTATTAATGTATTTAGATATAATTCTTTAATATTGTTTGTTAAAAATATTTAAAATCACATTTTGTTTTGATTTTCTGGAACTTATTTAACCAAGTATCTTAGAGTATTCGGCAAAATATCTAATTATATTCGGCTACAGGTATTCGGTCATGCCGAATATTCAGCAAAAGGGCCGAATATTCGTTACATCCCTAATTATCAGTCTATTTCTCAACTCAGTTTTTGTTATATTCTTAAGACTGAATTTTGCACATTGAGCTTCATATTTGGGCAACCACTTTTTAGAAGATGTTCTAAATATTTTAAGGCGAACTAAGCCTCTTTTGAAGTAATTATAACCGAGTATCTGTTGCGCATTTCGAAAAAAACAATCTGATCTGAACGAAATCCGAAAAGCATATATGTTATGCATGTAGCACTAGGGGTGTACCGAGTAGCACTTTGGCCGAGTACCGAGTACTCGGCCGAGTACCGAGTAGTTGTGTGTAAGAAAGAACTATTGATGCGCACATGAAGTGAGCTTAAAAATAACATGTCTGTGTGTGTAGATATATATAAACATACTTCTTGAGCATGTAGTCATACATTTAATTTTACAAAAAATTTCAAATTAACTAATTAAATTGGAAATTTAATTATGCACCTATTAAAGACTATTTTTGAAAATTAAAAAAATTTAAAACAGTACCATTATTTTTAAAAGATAGAAAAAAAAAAGTAAAATTAGCCAATGTGAAATTAAAACCCATTCTTCAATTTATCTAACTCACTGTGATACCTGAAATCCGTCTGTCAAAAATGGTTATTGGTTGCGGTAATTTTGAATAATACAAATTGTCATTGAATAATGCAAAAAGCTGATGTTAAAAGTGTGGCTTGCACTATTCACAATATGCAACTTATAATAAAATCGGGTTTATCCACCCTACATGCTTTTTGACATGTTAGTTATAGCTAAAAACATTGATGGACATTTTAACCACTTTGTAGCTGCATGTTCAAATTTTAAAAAAGTTCAGTCACATTTGTCTGAATCCAAAAAAATTAATCATTACAGTAATTAACCATAAGATGAAACTCAAAGTATAATATGTTGAAAATATTGCATGAATTAAAGCAGCCTCTTTGCCTTTATGCTACTGAAAGTATGATAAAAAAATTTAACTACAGTTCAGTAGCAGTTACTACTGGAAAGTGTAATGAAACTGTTATTGCAATTCTGAGTAACATTGAAAAGCTCAAATGAAAGTTCCAATCATTTTGGTTATGGTATAATGAAAGGGACATTAAAAAGTGAACTATTAAAACTAAATTTTGAATTGCTTTGGTTTTTCTTAACTTTTCTGTATTTTGTAAACATATTTCTATATACTAAGTAAATAGTTTTTATGAATAATTGCATATATTATATATTTTTATATTCAAATAACTTTTACAGGTCAATTATAAATTCCTTTGGCTTCAAAAATGATAATAATGCTTAAAAATGAAATTCTTACAACTACTCTGTATTGTACTCGGTACTCGGCCCAAAATTTAGCCGAGTACCGAGTACTTGGCAAATTGGCCGAGTATGCCGAGTACCGAGTAAATACCGAGTACTCGGTACGGCCCTATGTAGCACATCGTTCATCCAAAATAGCATGCATCTTATCTTGCACATATGTAATCTCCGATTTTTGCTGTGTCATATGCTGGAGTTGTGTCTGAAGCAAATGATGTCATGCTATTTGAAGATGTTTGCACAAAGAGAACAGGACAAATTATGAAGTGAATTGCTGGCACAGATTCAGTGTGAGGTTTTTTTTTATGAAATGCAGAACAGCAAATTGAGAACGATTAGCACATTTTTTTGGCTGTTACTATTTGGCAAATCCACTAAATGCTTTGTGGGCAAAAATCACTTTCAGTTAGTTTTTTGGCAATTTGGCTAGTACCAAATTAAACCATAAAATTTAATGATTCCTGACATTCAGGGATGAATTTGACTGTAGGATTATGGAGAAAGATCGAATACTATAAGGCTTGTTACAGATGTTATTAGCAGACTTGTATAAAACCAAAAACTTTCTGTGCACATAAATATTGAGTCAAAAACTTTCTGCAAATTATTTTAATGTTTAATCAAATTACGTGTTATTTTGATGATATAAATTAAAAACAGTAGTTTAAAATAATTACCATTTAAAATTAATTAATATTAATGAAAGAATAATTATTTTGGTTAAAAATAATAATAAAGCTAAAAATCCATGATAGGAAGAGCTGAATTCTTATCAATTATTTTGTCAATGCATTTAGAAACAAAAAGGCGGAAAATTTTCCGTGCACTGCGTGCGTCTATATTACACAACTCTGGTTACTAGCATGGGCCCAGTAGCAGAAAATTCTCCATGTGTCTGCGATGAATATTTCAGGGGCAGAAAATATTCTGCAGGTAAATTATGTTACAATTCAAGTTATGTATATCAATAATTGATATCAACTAAAGTATTACTGCTATGTGCAATTTTTTAACTCTGTAAAATTTTTATTTCAAAATTTGTTGGATAAAATTGTGCTTACATGAACTGCAAATTTTTTTCTCTTACTTAAAATATTTTAAATGTCCTAGTAAACAATAATGATATTGAACAAGATCAGAAGGCCATGAATTAATGCATATCAGTAGTGTTTCTCCCAAAATAAAAAAAAAGCAGGGTGCGCCTTCAAAAAAGGGGCACTTCAGCATAGAAGTGAATGTTCTTTCTCGAGAGATACAAACAAAAATTTTTATATTTTTTTTCTGGACCTATTGACGAATTTTGAGATTTTTTTTCTTGCAACTAATTGACGAATTTCTCGATATTTTTAAGCAACATATTGACTAATTTCGCAACTTTTTTCTATGACAGACTGAAGAGTTTCACGATTTTTTTCCATAACCGACTGATGATTTTTGTGATTTTTTTCCTGTGATCGATTGGCGAAACTCGTGACATTTTCCTAATACTGATTGGCAAATTTTATGTTTTTTTCCCCCAGACAAATAAGCGAATTTACAAATTTCCCCCCCGCGTTTTGCCGGTGAAACTTGCAGTTTTTTTTTTTTTTTTTTAATGTGAGCAATTGACGCATTTTGCAATATTTTCCGAAATAAAATCCAAAAGAAATTCCATGGAAAAAAAATCTGCAGTAAGGGAAAAAAATCTGCGACATCTATTGCTCGTCTCGAACTTTCTGCTACCGGGAGCATGGGAAGGTTTTAAAGAATTTTTTTTTTAAACACTATGGAAATGGAAATTGTAATGTAATTGATGCATAATTTTTCATGGTGATTTTCACATTATGTTTTAGCGACACCTTGAGAAAATTAGAGTTTTTTTTTCGTGACCAATTGATGAAATTCGCCTTTTTTTTCCTTTGCAACGAATGCTTTTTCTGGGACTATTCAATGAAATTAGTTTCTTTTTGCTGCAACCGATTAATTAAACTTGTGTTTTTTTTTTTTTTTTTTTTTTAGTAACTACTTAATGAGATTTGCTTTTTTAAATCCACGAGCAATTGATGAAATTCATGGATTTCTTGATTGTTTGGGGAAAGTAGAGATTGTTTTTACCATGACTACTTGACAAAATTTTTGTTGTTTTTTCCTTTCTGTGACAGATGGATGAAATCTACAATTTTTTCTGCAATTTGTTATTGAGATTTGCATTTTTTTTTTGCAACTGATCAATGAAATTTGCCCTTTTTTTCTTTTCTTGACCATTTGACAAAATGTGTATTTTCTTTTGAGACCGGTTTGGGAAATTCATGGTTTTGTTTTGTGAGTGATTGATAAAATTTGTAGATTTATTCAGCAAGCAATCGCTGAAATTTGCAAGATTTTTTCATGAAGAACTAATAGAGGAAATTCCCATTTCCTTTTCATTCTGAACGATTGATGAATTAATTTTGCAGAAGTCAAAAATAATAAAAATTCAAAGAATTCCATTAATTTGTGGAAAATTTATCTGCCTATATATGGTGTCTACCTGTAAGAACATATCCAAATAATTTTAGAGTTACAAATTTATCGAGTCGGACCCAAAATTGTTCTCTTCTTGGCACTATTTGCAGTATGGTGTCACTGCTGAGTTCATTCATGGCGCATATTGACAGGATATTGCAGTTTTTTTTTTTTTTTTTTTTTTTTTTTTTTTTTTTTTTAAGAAAAAAAACTGAAGATTTCAATGAATGCGGAAATGTGGTATTTCTGTTTAATCATACTTTTAAATTATGGACAGCAGAAAAAAAAAGTAATAACTGTAGGAGAATCTGTGGAATCCTTAAAAAATAAAAATTATAAAGGGGAAATTTGCTGTTCGACAGAGGAAGGTCATCCATGTAAACACACAACAATTTTAACATTGAAAGTTATTGGCCAAAGCAACAAATTTAGCTGCCACATGGTGACTGGTGGCCATGAATCTGCACCTATACCATACATACACAGTGTAAGCAGGGGGTCGGAAGTAGCGAAACTACAATAGTCGCTACTTTTTACAGTAGTTTGTAGTATAGCATGCTACATTTTGAACAATGTAGTGTAGCGAATAGTGCGATACAAAAACTCAGTAGTTTGTAGCGAGAAACGATGCTACTGTTAACTCTACTTCAGGAAAAAACAGTGCCATTCTGCAAATCACGTGGTCGAAACTTGCTTCTTTTGTGCAGAATTTGTTCTGCTCAACAATTTCTGAATCACATTGGCAAATCTCAGCTGCAGTGTATAGCAATGCATCGCCTGAATTCATAGATTTTTTCCATTGACACTTGCTGCTGAAATCAAGTACTAACCCACCAAAAGAATTATTTTTCTTATTGGCAACACTTGTCTATTTACTCGTTATTAGCCCCAAAGCAGAATATTTTGCAATGTTCTACAACAAACCTTCAGCTGATCAAAAATGTTCTGCAGAAGTAAAAAAAAAAAAAATACAGGGAGATGTTCTTGTATATGTAGGAGTGCAATTCCATCTGATATAGAATGCAAAAGACATTTTGCATTTAGTTCATCCCCCCCCCCCTTCAAAATTGAAAAAAAAAATTATTAAACATTTCACTTGAAATGTTCAAGAATGTAAAATACATGAAGAACATTTCACTTGAAATGTTCTGCAACGTATGTTGCACTTTTAAGCATATTCTGCTTTGGAGGTTATTAGGTCTTGATGTTTTAACGCTGGGTTTCTTATTATTCTGAATTGCTTTTTTTTACAAATTTATTTATTGTTTGCATTTAGGGTTATCTTTCTGTAATTTTCTAGATTATATCTTTCCTAATTTTGCTACGAAATTTGTTAAGTGTGTATAAACTAACGTTTTTGAAACAAACACAAAACATTTTCTTGTATGGTATCTTTCTTAATTTTTTTATGTCATCGCTAGGGTCGATCCAGACAAAATTTGGGGCCTATTTAGGGTCCCTTCACAAAAATAAATTTAATAAAATGGGCCCCTTCACAAAAATAAATTTAATAAAATGGGCCCCTTCACAAAAATCAACTTGATAAAATGGGATCCCTTCACAAAATTCCTTTTAACAAAATAGGCACTTTCACAAAATTCCATTTCATAAAAACTTACTATTTATTATTTATTTATTATTCTTTGACTTTTAAAATGTATAATTTGTAAACAAACAAGATCACCAGAGAGGAAAACTTTAGCAAAAGTATTTTAAAAAGTTTTTATTAATAAACGCATGGTTCGAATTTGAGTAGCTGGATTTAGACTTTCATTATAAAATATGATTTTTCACAAAAATATAATACAATTTCACAAAAATAACCTTTACTTTTCACAAAATGGGCCCCAAGAAAAAAAACCTGCATCGACCCCTGCGTCAGCTATGTCGCATTTATTTGATTGTATCCCAGCAGACGAGATATAATGAAGGGTCATTTTATTATTTAATCTGTGTCTTCAGTTTCTAATGTAAATTGAACACTTTGACAAAATTTGAAAGTAGCGAAATAGTGACTACTTTTGAAAAGTTTTTTGTAGTTGCTACTTTTTAAAACAAGTAGTTGTAGTTGTAGTTAACTACATTTTCAACAAAGTAGTTGTGATTGTAGTTTGCTACAATTAGAAGTAGTTTTTCTGACCCCTGAGTGCAAGGAAAGTATTGTAATCACGATACAAACCAATTATACAAATAATGGTGTATTTTTTAGGTGCACTGATTCAAGTTTACAGTTATTATTACAATGATTCTATATATATAGGTGGGTACATGCATATTTATTAAAATTTCCTTGTGATTTTAGGTCCTTAGACTTCACCTTTGTAACATTATGACCAAAGTTTTTATTTATTGCTGTATTACTATTTGAATCTACAGTAAAGCATTTGCAAAGTCGAGTGGAGTCACTCCAAATTTTTTTAGATGCTAGTATATGTATGTTCATGTATTTAAATAATTTTGATTGTATTATGTATCTTTCTTATTTTTGCTGAGAAATGCAGAAAAAAATAAAATAAAATTAGTTAATTTATTTGAATTCTAGAAATATTAAAATTAGTTAAAACCCTTTCTTGTTATATTCAGACCATGTACTTTATTTACTTATTAAAGGTAACTCATTAATTTTAGAATTATGCTCGTCTAATAAGTAACACACTTCAAATTGAGGTAAAGGTCTGCACGGGCCATACTCGGCCCAGCAAAGTGAAGGCGAATTTTCAAACAGGCCAGGCCAGCAGAATTAGGACAATTTTTTCAACAGGCTGGGCCAATAAACAAAATAAATGGACCAGGCTGGCAAAAGAATTGAACAGTCCTGTTGGGCTCATAGAAAATTTGTTGGGTCTACCAGCCCCATATAAAGATTTAAATGAAGACGATAAAACGTAAGCCATTTTCAATGACTATGACTTTTATGAGAATAAGAATAAATGTTTGTCACGAGCCAATACTAGTTTGATAACATCAACACAGAAAAGTAACGTGTCCAGCGTCGAGATTGGCATCGGACACGGACAGTTACATGATGTCTTAGCCCATGCTTAATTTTTTTTCAGCAGACTCGTTCCGGGCCGAGATCAGGCTTGCATTTTTTTTCTACGTAGTCAAGCCGAACTGGACATAATTGTTCTCAGGAAGGGCAGGCAATATGTTTTGTAAAAATATTAATAGCGATAATGAACAACATAATCTTTGGAAATATACCTTAAGGTGGTTCTCAGATTCACTGCTCAACAATGTGAAACTTTGACACATTTTCTGGCTAATTTTTAACTGTAAAGGCATAAAATTGACAGGTGACTATTCGATGGATTTGGAATGGAATAGCAATTTCCGTTGTTGATAAATAAATTACTTATCGAGATATAAGAGATTCTTGTTTAGATGTTTCTCCTTTTCCTGTGCTATCGCTTTTGAAAATTCGATTCAAAAAGCTAACTTTGACAGTATATTCTCAAAGATATATTGCCTTTATCAAAACATCGGTACTGCCATTCAATTACATAGTTTCTGAATAAGAACACCTGCCAATCTTATGCGTTTCCGAAAAGAAATGAATTGAGAAATGTGTCAGAAAGTAGTTCCTTTGGATTAGATAAAAGCCTTTTTAAATGACAGAGAAACATTTTCACAAATTTCCTTTTTATTATATAGTTCCCAAAGTTATGATGTTTTTAACCCTTCTTTTTTTCTTTTATTCTAAACTACATTAATTTGTTAATGAATCCTTATGTAAAAGAGTCTATTTTTAAAGAGTTTGTTTACAACTTTTTATTCAAAATTTCACTGTCTGAATATGAATGGTGATTTAATCAATAGTTTGAAATAGCTGTTTTTATCGACTGTTGTAAGGTTTTGAAATATCCAAATAATAATGCTTCCAAACATTTTTCAATTCAAAAATATATTTACACATGAATATAAAAACAGACAAAAAACTTCAAAATAATTAAATTATTAAATTCGAAAAGTATTTAATGATAAAAATTAAATCATATTTGAGGCTGTGTTCTCAAATTCAAGCTGGCTACTTTCTGACACAATTTTTATTTCGTTTTTGTTTGCATATGTGCCACATTTGCAAATACTCTTTTTAGGAAACAATGTAATATAATTATTTTTTCCGTTTTTCAGTAAAAGCAGAAGGTTTTTCATAAAATGTTGTCAAAGTATGTGTTGTATGTATGTAAACTTCCGCAGGTAGTGACAACTTTACTTAACCAATTATGCAAGGTGACTTTCAAATGTGTTGTTGATTTTACTTAATCGTTAAGAAAAACAGCCGTAAGTTGCCACGACAAAGGTGGATGTAGCTTTGGGAACTGAAAAATACCCCCGTCAAAAGAAAATAATGGTGGCACCCGATTACAGAAGACTGCTGTTTGGTCATAGTAATATCTTTTAATCTTATGAAGTCAATTAATCTTTTTAAAACATAGGCACGTTCCTTTTGTTATGATTCGACATTTTAAGGGGACTCACTACCCTTGATTCTGCAAAAAATGATGAAAATATCAATTTTCTAATTTTTTGCTTAAATTATAATTTATTACCCCTAGTACATTCTCATGAAGTTTTGTAAAGATCCGAGTATTATAGATACAGTTTAAAGCTATTTTATTACATCGCTTTAAATGCCACAATCCACTTCATTTAAAAGTGATTTTCCTCAGTTCTTGTTTTTATGACGAATAGGCATGTTCAAAGGGATAAAACTTTTATCTATATTGTTCAATTGACTTGATTTTTTTTTAGGTTGTTCCTTATGGTATGTTTGATAAAACTAAGTATCGTATTTATAAGAAAGTAAAACTTTTTTTTTTCACACATAAAAATGTAAAATAAATTCAGTTTTTTACTGTAATTTTACACGTACATGCACATTTTATTTTTTTTCTACCAAACTAATTAACATAGGATAAATCAGATACTTAAAATTATACAGCACACTTCTACAAATAGTTTTAAAAAAATTAACTGAAAATGTTCAAAATTGTACGAGAAGATACATTTTAAAAATTACTTAAATTATTTATGTTATTAATTCACTTAACATAGTCAAGCATAGTTTTTGTAAGTATTCTTAACAAAGACTAAGCAGAGAGAGTAAACAGAAAGTATTCTTTTTTTTAAATTGAAGAACATGTGAACTAAGAAATACGTATATAGAAATATTTTTATTAAAAAGAAATTGCTGGAACAATTTAATATGAAATAGTTGTTAAGTTACATTGTTAATTCATTTAACAATTTCAAGCATAGAGTTTTAATAAGTGATTTTAACAAAAAGTAAATAGAAAGAGAAAGGAGGAATAAAATGGTTTCTATAACAAAATTTCAATTAAATACATTACTGGAGAGAACATTGCAAGTTCACGAAATACCTTTCTAACATTTATTAAAATTAATAGATTTATATATTAAAGATTAATTTATAATAGTAATTCATAATGTAAAAAAATACTATGCTCTTTTCTCTAAAAGATTTAATCTCTTATTTTAGTAAGTACCATCAATGTAAAAATTATTCTCACATACACATAATCCACTATTTGCAAATCAATGCTTTAGATATTTTATTTTAAATAGCTTTACAAAAGAAATAATTCATATAGTAGTGTTTTTACTAAAATAAATGTTTGAAACAATTTTTATTCATTAATGTAATTCAAGAAATTTATATAATTCTTTAAATTATTTATGTCATAATTCATTTAACATAGTCAAACATAATTTTAACTAACGATAAGCAGAGAGAGAATAAACAGAGTATTTTTAAAATAGACTTGATGAACATATAAACCTGTGGTACTCACTAAATGCCCTACAAGTTGGATGCATAATTATATGCATACATATTATATTCTGCAAAAAGTATTTGTTAAGAACCTTGCAATCTTTAAAAATATTTGAAACAATAAGAATAAACAAGGTTTCTTGAACAAAATTTTCAATTAAAATTCTATTACTGGTGAAAACATTGCAAGTTTAAAAAATACCTTTGATAACATTGGTTAAATATCACATATTAAAGATTAATACAGTAGACTCCCTCAAATCTGCATAGCTTGGGACCAGCGGTTTTGCAGATTTTAGAATTTTGTGGATTTCTGGTCACTGTTTTGTGTAAATTTTTTAAACAGTAATTTTAATGCAACAATGCACTTGAAATCATAATGAATGCTTACAATAAAGTGAAATATTAAAACAATCAAGTTAAATAATAAAATAAAATACAGTGGAACTTCCCTTTAACGAAGTCCCTATTTAACGAAGTTTTCTACTTAACGAAATTTTCTGCAAAACCTTGACTTTGAACATTATTAACATGTAAATTAATTTCCATATTACGAAAAACTTATTCTATATAAAGAAGTTTATTTCACTTTCGTGCGTGTACAGATTCAAACGGAGAAGTTGCTGTTGCGATGGGTGCATGAATTTATTTCAGCGAACTGTATGAAAATAACACATTTGAATCATTTAATCAAAACACACACATTTAATCACATTTTAATGAAAAAATAAAAGGTGCACAACTTTTTTTTTTTTTTTTACTTCTCTTTGTTATGTGCTTTTTTTAATACTGTTCTAATTAAATTTTACTGATATACACATTGAAAAAAAAAAGTCTACCCGAATTAAAATATACTTTTCAAATATTTTCATTTTATGTGGGTTATGTGTATACAAGCTTCATAAATTTAAGTTGATTTTTATTTAACGAATTTTCTTCATAACGAAGTGTTTAAGAGTAACGATGAGACTTCTTTAAATGGAAGTCACATTAACCACAATTACTTAATAAAATATGTAGCAAATGATAAAAAAAAATTATGACTTTTTCTCTTACATCTCAACTGTAAGTTTCACTGTTTACATGTGCAACAATATTCAGATTTTAGTCATTTGTGGATTTGAGGGAGTATTGTATATAACAGTAGTACATTATTACAGAAATAACCATCTTATTTATTTATATAACAGATTTTGTCTCTTAAAGAAATTTTAGTGAGTACCATTAATGAAAAAAATCTCACTGAAAATCTACACACACATAATCCACTATTTGATAAACCAATGCTTTAGATCTGTTGTTTTAAATAGCTTTAGAAAGGAAATACATATAGAGATATTTTTATTTAAAAGAAATGTTTGAAACAATTTTTATTCATTAAAATAATTCAAAAAAATTATATAATACAAAATGAATTATAAGTCTCTATAGAAAAAAAGCAATAACTAATTTTATTTTCATGAAGATGAACCAATTCAAAAGAGATACTCTTGATGGATCTATTAGATGTGGAATGACTGGCTTATTATATTCAGATAAAATACAAAACAGCTTCACATTCGTATTGAGGCTGTCTGCCCCAATTTCTTCAACATTCTTTAATACTTCATTTGTAAGTTCAGCTAATTCTTCACCAGTTGGAAGTGTTTACCTGTAGAGCTTTTCAGCTTCTTCATGTTTGTCATCCACTCATCATTGCTGGTAGTAACATTAGCATTTGTAGAAGAAGCCACGATCCCTGTCACTAATATTTTGTGCAGGTTCTGAATGCAGTTGTTCGCATTTGTCATATCATTTGAGACATTCGTCGTAAGGCGGAGAAAAATGACTCTATTTCATCTGAATTTAATTTTCTTGTTAGTACATAGTGGAAACCAGATTGTAAAAGGAATTTAATGCATTCAACTGTTGATTCTGTAGTTATTTTAGCTGCTAAATATGTTTCTTTACTTATGAAGTGAACTGGGTTTTTGCAAGAATTTTTCCACTCTTCTAAATAATTTAAAAATGTGTCTTTAAGAAAATCTAGCCTCTCATCATTCACTGATGCAAAATGCATGACATCAGGATTTCTTGATGTGATATGATGGTACGTATTTCCAACATTTAGAATATTGAACCATTTTTGTACTGTCTCCAGGAATTCTATTGTAGCTGTTGTTTCAAGAAATATTGGTTTTCCGAATCTTTCAGCATTTTGTTTCAAATATTTCAGTACAGAAATCAAATCACTACTGAAAATTTTAAGGGCTCTTTTAACATTCAATTTTTCGAAGTTGGAGGGATAAACATGTTTGAAGGTCAAATTTCTAACAGGTTTTATAATTTTATTCTTTTGCATGTCATATAACACTTGTATGAATTCTGAACTGATAAGTTGCCCTTTGTTATACATATTTCTTGAAAAGAAGATATTTCTGAAATTTTTAACAATGTGACAGGGATCGAATGACAAAAATAAAACTCTTGATGGATCTATTGGATGTGGAATGACTGGCTTAGGAACATTATCTCCAGATAAAATGCAAAACAGCTTCACATTCGTATTGAGGCTGTCTGCTACGATTCTGATGACCTTGAACCCAATTTCTTCAACATTCTTCAATACTTCCTTTGGAAAAATAATATGCTACTGGCAACCTAAAATGTGTGAAGAGGCATGTAAATACGTAACAAAGAAGATGGTTAGCAACTTTTTTGTCAATTCCAAGCTCAGAAATATTCAATTTTGTTGTTATGAAGCCATTTAAATCATCGGATTGCTTATTGTGCATTATGCTAGGTTTTATACTCATTTCATCGATTATTAAGGATCCAAAGAATTCCACATCTTTCGCTAACTTTTTAGATTCCTGCACCAATCTTTGTTTAAAATAAGAGATGAAACAGTAGCACCTGAGGTGGGGCCAACGTATCTTTTAAGTATTGATTTTGATGGAAGAGAAAACATATTTTTCTGTCGTATGAAGTTGTATGCAGTTGCAGATCTACTGTGCAGCAAAATGGAGTATCTTATCGTGTTTTCAGACCAGTGATGTTTCTTTTTTCCAAAACATTGAAGCTGCTCGGTTAATATTTTACTGATATTACTTGTAAATGCTTCTAGCTTGTGGATATTATAGGTGTTTTAAGTCTTCGGAATTTCTGTAAAAGACATCTGTATTTTTTTTTTTTTTTTTTTTTTTTTTGCATACATAATACACTATTGGAAAGGTTAGTATTTATAGCTACAATTTTTGTGGACTTAATATAATCTTGCTGACTAGATACTGTTGATAATAAATTGAAATTTTCTAATTGTAAACTTGTACAAACTGGAGAAATTTGTTTAATGGCTTCAATTTTTTCATCTAGTTGTTGTCGTTTATGAGATAATTCTTGATAGTTTTAATTATATATCTTGCGCTTTCTGAATTTTAATTGCTTATTAGCAGGAATTTTTTTTAAAACTGTTGTCACAGCTGTTGGTAAAAGCATTTTAATTTTCACATCTTGTTTGTAATCATTTTGTGTAAAATGCTGACTACATACATATATCCCGTCTACTCCTCTACACAGGATTGTATGAATTTTTCCTGCATACAAAAAATTATATATAAAGCATAAATATCTGTAATAATAAATAGTTGTATATTTATGAATAACAAAATGTATGTTCTTATGTAAATTAAAAAAAATACTGAAAAATTTTTGCATTCTTAATTAAGTTTATAGCAAGGTTGCAATTAAGCATTTCACTACATAATTCGATACTCAGTCAATTTGCCAAGTTGCCCTGAATTAGATCAAATTTTGATTATGTACTAGATCAATAATGAGAAGTTATAAAAAATTGCTTTTTTGTTATTTTAAACATCATTTAAGGGGGAAAAAATACATATTCAAATGATTTGTAAAAATTGATCAAAATTCAGACATCAATATGTAAAATATTATCTAATAAATTCATATTTAATACTTTGGAAATTTTTCTATAGAAAATTTCACACGCCTTGCATTCATAATAATCAAATTTTAATTGCTTAATAGGCATAAAGCCAACACAGTGAAAAAATACCCAAGCCGAGACTCGAACCTGGGTCATCAGTATAGCGCATTGACGTTCTACCAACTGAATCACTTGGGAACGATACTCAGCCTGGAACTTTCTCACTATATGTTGGCAAGGCTACAAACGCAGCACAAGATGGAATATTTTCCGTGAGCCACCAACCTGGGGCAAACACGAAAACAATGAATATCCAGCATCGATAATTGAATAAATTCCTATTTAATACTTTGGAAATTTTTTCATAGAAAATTTCACACGCCTTGCATTCATAATAATCAAATTTTAATTGCTTGATTATTGATGCTTGATATTGCTTGATTACTGCTTAAATTATTGATGCAAAAATACCAAGCATTCTACATTTTCAACAAAATAAATCTATTTATATAAAATCGAAATCTCTGTGTGTCCATCACAATCTGATTGGACTGTCACATTGATCACTTCAACAATGAGTAATTGTTGAAATGTACTAATAACAGGGTTACCACAATAACACCAAATAATGACAAACTTGGCAAAATATTGCCAGGTTTGGCGACAAAAATAAGTTGCAATATATGAAGCCAACTTGGCTATATCTGGCCAGATGAAGCCAAATTGGCTATATCTGGCTAATTTGGCGAAATTCCTATTGAAACCCATTAATCTTTCATAATCGAGCTCACTGCAATTTAAGTTAAAACTCTGCACGTTTATGTTTTTTTTTTTTCAAAATCTATGGGTCAGAATTTAAAGTGTAAAAATGAAAATATATGTTCTTACATCTTCATCCCGATGTTACAAGTAAAATAACTGCCACTAGATGGCACTGTACTATCTGAGTTCCTAACTCTCTGATTTTAATGTGCTTTACATAGTTGGATACAGAAATTAAATTCTCGGTACTTTTCCAGTATATGGGACTTGGTGAAATAGTGAAAACTGCCTTGGCGAAGAAGGAAATTTGGCAACTTTTTTCACGGTGGTCACAGATCTGGAAAACATGGAAATATCAGGGAAATTCAAACTAAACCTGGAAAGTCATTGAAACAAATGTTAACCAGAAAGACCCAATCTTTCAGATTATTTCCTGGTACGTTTCAGCACTTATTTTTAATTAACTGATTTTTTTTTTTTTTTTTTAATCAAACAACACGTTTTAACGAAATGTGGGTGTACTATCTCAGAAACTTGTTCAAACACTTTTCACATGATACTAGATTGCCAGAAAATTTTTTGCCAAATTTTCTTCTCTCGCCAAGGTCATTCCTCTAGGTTGTCAAGACTCCTATACTGAAAAAAGAAAAAAACGAATTGCCTATGGAAACTTAGACATGGGATGTTCAAACTTTGTGGTCCAGCAGCGTCAGAAATATTAACAGTTTAATGAAATATTTAAAAAAAAAAATACAGTGGAACTTCCCTTTAACGAAGCTTTCTATTTAACGAAATTTTCTGCTGAACATTGACTTTGAACACCATTAGCATATAAATTAATCTCCATATTACGAAAAATATATTCTATATAACGAAGTTTATTCCACTTTTGTACTGGTACAGAATTCAAAATAAGAGGTTGCTGTTGCGATGGATATGCGAATTTATTTCAGCGGATTGTAAGGAAATGAACACATTTAAATAAGTTCCATTCTGCTTGGTGCTAAATAAAACATTTTTTTTTTCACATTATGAAAAACATTTGTAATCATTACTCTCCCACGCCGAGACTCCTGCGCTAACAGTTGGGGAAAGTCGAAATCCCCTTTTTACATTCAATGATATAGAAAATGCAGTGACGCAATGGCGCATTGAAGCAAAAAATATCGATTAGAGTCAGACAGTTACCATTCTGACCTTCCATTGCTGACAGACAATTGCTTTGTACATCCACAACAATGTGCTTCAAAATGCAAATCGAAGAACATCAAAGTTATTTGTGTTCCTGCCAATACAACTTCTAAACTTCAGCCATTAGTCTAAGGAATAATAAAATATCTTGAAGTACATTATTAAAAAAGAAAAAAAAAAACATTAGTTTGAGAACCTATGTGTATCAGAGCTGATGAATGTTTGAGTCAAAGCTTGGGAATGTGATACTGATTTCATCGACCGTACACACCAGTTTTGTAAAAGACGGCTTCATAATTAAAACTTAATCAAATGCTTCTGAATCCAACACCTGTTTGTCATATCTGAAGGAAAAATTTCATGAATTTAAGTTGATTTCTATTTAAAGAATTTTCTTCATAACGAAGTTTTTAAGTGTAACGATGAGACTTTGTTAAATGGAAGTTTCACTGTACTTAAAATTTTTGTGAATCCTAATGAAATATATATCTAAATAGAAAATAATCCTTAAATTATGTAATCTACTGGTGCTCCGATACAGTATGCATATACACAGCCATGATTAAACAAATAAACAGTAGGTGATGCACACGTAAAAATTAAATAAAATCTGATTAAAAGCTAGATATTTTTGCAAAAAGTACAAGCAAGAAACAAATTAACAATCGTGTTTTAATTATAGGATGACGTCATCTGATAATGCAGTATTTTATTTTTGTAGCAACACTGATTTGATGAAAATCTTTCATTTCATTTATGAAAACAATGCCGATTTAAAATTAACTGCAATTTTTAATCAAAAAACATGTTTTGACGAAATGTTAAGTGTGCTATGTCAGAAGCCTGTTCAAAATCCTTTCATATGCTATCTCATTCGTCATTCTGCGTTTCGTATTTTCTTAGAAAAAGATATGTTGACAGGAGAAATAATATATATGATTTCCATTATGATTGCGGTAATCTGGAAAAAATATATATTCTCATTTATCGGGTTCAGTCAGTGTTTGAAACCAGCTTGGACTCTATTTTTATACCAGTCTGCAGGCTCATGGTGAAAATTTTAGTTATACAAAAATTGAAAAAATATATAAACTCTCGTTATTTGAAAAACAAGAATGTGGCCTAAGTTTTTTACAAAACTTTAAAAACTGAATTGTTATTAATGGATATAAAGAGAAATATTTTATCTGATTTTGAAGCCTTTGCACAGTCCGTGGTTTTGTTAGTAACATAAAGAAGCTGTGAAATATCTCTTTTCTGTTTGAAGTTTTTTGTTCATTCGGAAACAGAACTCATGTCTTTCTGCCATAGTTGTACAATATTTTATAAGAACGAAATGCCATTTTAAACAGATTTTCAGGAACATGAAAATTGAGGCTTTGAAATGAAAATGTATTACCTTGAAACATGCTTTAAAATGTTATTAACAAATTTCTGCTGTATACTTTTGGTATCTTTTCCCCCCCACCTTGGAAAAAAAAAATCTGATCTTATCTTGAGGATGAAAATAAATGATTACATTTTTCTAGTACAAATCTATAATTCGCAAAACTTGAATGCTATTCATTCTCAGATAATAGGAAAATTTATGTTCTTCTCTAAAAATATGAATTAATCAAGTCAACTATGAATGTCTGGACTTTTTGTGAGTATTTCTATTTAAGCACTCACTACATTATGTACCTTAAATATGAAAAAAAAAAACCAAGGCTTGTCCCAAACTTCAAATTTATTAATTGGAAATCTTTAGAACAAATACAATGATTATGCAAGTATATTTCACATCTCTATTTTTTATTCATTTGACACTTTAGTCAAAACAGAAAACATTTCAATAATTAACTATCCGGTACTTGTCTATTACCTTATCGACCACTTTCTGTAAACAAACAAATTAGTGCCAAATTCTAATATCAAATAAACAAATTGAAGAATGTTGCCATTTCCAAACTTTTATACGTAAGAATATTGAGGAAATTAGAGTTTTTTTTAATGTCACTGAAAAATTGTGTCTTATATGACAATATCAACATACCACATATAAAAGTTCATTCGTTCAGATATTTTGTACAAAAGAATGTTTAGAATAATTGGTATTGCATTATGAATGCTAAATTTTTGCCATGCAATGTCTTAAATTAATCAAATCTGTTAGAAATTTTTTTAATAATTTCCTTGGCCTTTCGTGATTTTCTATATAATATTTTATGGAATTTTGTGCATATGCTCAAAAAATATGAAAGATTTTTTTAAAAATCATTTTTACAATTTTGAAATAATATGTAAGCTTTTTTAATCCCATTTTTTCTTATATTTAACATTTGCGTAGTAACTGAATTTCATAGCATATCGGAAAGAGAAAATTAAATAAAATCGGGCTAATTTGACATTCTTATAGATTTTCTGAAGTTTTAAGAAATCTCATGTGCTTAGAAATCTACAAATATTGCAACATTATTAACTACAGATTTCAAGGTGCCATATATTATGTGAAACAAGATAAAAATTAAACTATTTTGAAAAATTGATGCTGAAGCCTCTGATCTACTACCTTAAGAATTTAAATGTAAAATTATTAAATAAAATAAAAATATGCTTTTTTTAGATATTTCATTTATACATGAAACATAAATATTTTATTTTACATATTTAATATAAAAAAGTTAATATAAGCAGTAAGAAACTATCTTTTAACCCATTACCTTTTCTGATGATGCGAAAACGAACCATTTATCAGGTAATTTTTTTTCCGCATGAAAATAAATGTTTGGATCATGAATATTTTACTTGAAAAGTAGAAGGTTTCTTTTAACTCATTAAATTATTTTAGTTGTAACATGTAATATTTTATATAAACAAAATCAGTACTTCTCTATTATCCCGTCGACCACTTTTCATAACAAAAAACTATCGCCAAATTGTAAGATTAAACGCCAAAAATGCAGCCCCATTTACTTGATGTCAGAAACATTATATGTGTTTGTTATGTTATCAAGTGGTTTTTACTTTGACATTTGTGTGTATTTTTCATTATGTTTCACTGATTTATTAGTCATTTCATTAATTAAAATAACAATTGTGTCCTTAAATACTTATATTTTATTTATTTTGATATTCCAATGGCAACGTTCTCCCGTTCATTTGGTGTTACAGTTTGGCGATAGTTTTTTGTTATGAAAAGTGGTCGACAGGATAATAGAGAAGTACCAAAAAATCTGTGACAAAAGAATGTTTTTCACTCTTTCCAAATGATGCAAGAAGGGTATACTTCCTAAGTGCTTTGAAATATTTCATAAATAGTTAAAATTTTATATACCATGACTTTGCACATTTTTTGCAAAATAAATCTTTTCAAATTATTGTATCTTACCTTTTCAATTAAAAATTTTTATTTCTAATCTTTAGTCAAAATGAGCTTTTGACCAGAATGGTTACAACTTTGATTCATGGCCTGGCCTTGTAAAAAATAAAATGAAATCAAGCTTGACTCAATTTCTATAGAAAATGCCAAAATTTCTTAACCAGTGTTATTGTACTTTAAAAACAATATTATTAATTGCATGTTTGAGTACATTTTTTCAGGTCACCTGCCTAAAATTTTATTCCAGGAGAATATGGACACTTTAAAACAGTACAAAAGGTAGAATTACAGTAGAGTCGCGATTATCCGAGTCTCGCTTAACCGAGTCACAAAAAAAAAAATAATCCCTTTCTATCATTTTGGCTGGAATCTCAGAATTTTATGACTTTTCTTTCACCTTCAGCTTACATTTCATTGGCATTGACAGTTTCTTCCAACTCAACATAACTGGTGAAATGCTATCTGCAGATTTTGAAGCAGTAGTAAATATATCGAGGAAAACAATTTGTGTAAAGATCAAATGTTTAATTGTGATGAAACAGGATTAAATTTTCATATGCTACCATCGAAAACCTTAACTGCAAAAGAAGAATCATCAGCTTCCGGATATAAGAGATGAAAGAAAGGATAACTGTTTCAAGTTGTTGTAATGCATCTGGTTCCTTAAAATTACAACCCATGATAATCGGAAAGTCAAAAAAACCAAGGAGATTCAAAAACATCAACATCTCGAGTCTTCCTGTATATTACAGAAATCAGAAAAGTGTGTGGATGAGTGCTGAACTTTTTAAGGAATGGTTTTATGAACAATTTGTCCCTAAAGTGGAATTTTTTTTTAAAGAAAAGCAAGTTGGAAAGAAAAGCACTCCTTCTTTTAGACAATGCATCATGCCATCTGGATGTGGAGCAACTAGCAAGTGGAGATATCAAAGCATATTTTTTGTCCCCAAATGTCACTTTACTGATACAGCCATTAGACCAAGGTGTTCTTGAGAACTTGAAAAGAAATTGCAGAAAAAAAGCTGTTACGAAAGCTGATTAAAGATCTTGAAGAACGAACAGTTGCAAAATATCTGAAAGAAATTACACCAAAGGATGCTGTGTATTGGATTTCCGAAGCATGGGAAGAAATTGAATCAACGACTCTACAGAAATCGTGGCAGAAAATTTTGTCTGAAGAGCAATCAAATGATAAAAATGAAGCATCTGATGACAAATCTTGATTCAGCTTAGCACAAACACTTCCTGTTTCTGAGACCCATACTTAAAAAGACATTGCTGAGTGGATGAATGCAGATGAACAGCAAGAAATTACAGATGCCATGATTACAGATATGATTGAAAATCACATACAAGAGAGCAGTGATGATTAAAGCTATGTTAACCAGAAAAAATTACACATTCTGAAGGTCTAAGTTCTGTTGAAAAACTATTCAATACATTGAGCAGCAAGAAGAGGCTATACCTACAATATTGAAGACACTAAAAAATGGCATAATATTGCAGCAAAGAAACGTTTATCATCCCACAAACAAAAAAATATCAAGGACTTTTTCAAATAAACAATTTCATTACCTGTTTTTATTCCACAAGCATTTGCAGTGTACATCACAATGACTGTAAGTATATTATAAAAATTAATAAATTGTGTGTAAATTTATATTTTATCTCTTAAATCAGTGGCCATTTATGTAAATCCCGTTTAACCGAGTTTTCCGAGGTGAGCTTGGTCCACATTAACTCGGATAACCGCGACTCTACTGTATTTCTAACTTAGTTTCAATTCACAGACAATTTACAACAATTCATCATTTGGTATTACTTTTTTTTTTTCAAAGTAATACTCTACTGGAATTTATAGATTAATTTTCTTTACATAATTTCTGTATCTTGCATATTAACTAATACATGTAAAACTGAATAATTAATTCATTACTCAAATTATTTGCCATATATAGGTAGAGAGAAATAAAATATATGCTACAATTCAATGAAATAAATAATCTTTTAGGCAGTCTAATGGAAAAAGGGTTTAAAATTTATTCATAATTAATTGTAAAATTAGTTAAAACACTTGGTACAGATGTCATATATGCACCACGTTGGCATGATTTTTTTTTCTGACACCAATGTCACACACTGGGATACTTAACTGGTGCCAGTGTCATTATTTTGCTTGATATAGTAACCCGAATGTTGTTTATTTATTAATAAATTGTTTATTTACTTATATTTTCTTTTTTTGAATTATATAAATTGTTTTGTTCTATAGTTATTAATTAAACTTTTTTTAAAAATTGTTATTCCTTTTTTATTGTGGCATTCGAAAACGAGGTTTTTGCCAAATTGGCGTCAGAAAAAAATTACGCCAAAGTATATGACATCTGTGCCAAACACTTTCTTGAAATATTTAAACTGTATATACTTTATTTACTTATTAAACAATGAAAATATTAAACTCATATTAGTCACTTCACTTTAGTTGTTATAAAAAACTTATTAGAATCTGTAATGCTTTTCTAATATATAACACGTTTCAGACTGAAGTATAAAAACATTTACAGGAAAACAAAGACCATTTGAACAACATTAAAAATATTTAAAAGAACATTTTCAAATGAATTTAATATCAAAATATGATTATTTGAAGCACATCCTCTTTTGACATGGCAGCAGAAAGAATGGTGAGTGTCTACACTAACAGCAAACATAGCATATTCACTAATCTTGAAAAAAATTGCGGTTGATGTGGAAGACCTTCAGTGTCTCGAGAACTAGCAGGTTACATTTACAGACAGAAAATCGAACAAACTTCTACCTGAGAATGCACCCTGCTGTTATAAAAAATTCAAAAGAAGACATCATTTCATTGACGTTCTAAGACTTCATGCTTTCCTTGGTGATAACTGTGGTGGATTAATATTTTGATATTAAAGCCATTTGAGATTTGGAAAGATGTGTTAGTTGTATATTTTTATATAACAACTTTGAAAAGTTCTTTGTTTTCAGTAAATGTTTTCATTTTATAATATAAGTGTTTATATATTAGAAATTTCACAATTAATAAGAGTAACTACTAAAGTAAAATAAAGTGACTCACGTGAGTTTAATGCTTTCATTAATTAACAAATATGTATATGAAGAACAATATTATGAATACATTTATTTTTGTGGTTTGAACTTTGGAAAAAGCCCTACTTCAGGGTATTTCTATCACGCAATTATTACTAATATCAAAATATCATTTAAAGAATTAATAATACAATAAAAATATTAACTGTAGGATAATGTAAATTGAGATCTTGACTTGGCAGCTTATTGCTTTCAGCCATGCAGCCTTTCGTGATGGTTCCAGAGGGAATTTATGAAACGATATTTTTTCGCCGTTACCTCCAACATTGCAGCTACGATCACTTCGAGATTTACAGTTATAAACGCAACAATTTACCATATTTTCACTTGCGATACTATTTTAATAATCGAAAAATTGACAGGTATTGGAATTCGCTGTCATTTCTAAGCTTGATTGGAATGTTAGAAGAGTTGTAAACCATGGCGACGTGACGTAATTTTGTTGTTTGTTTACATTTCAACCCTGCCCAGGTTGTTTCAGTTACGGTCAAAGTCAAATTTCAATTTTGGGCAGGGTATCAGAGTCCTCTGGCGGGAGGCTTCATACATTAATCTCAATTGACTATGCCTGTAGATCTAGTCTGCCTCGAAACCTGAAGCCCAGATACGATTCATTTTGTATTTAGATATTTGCGAAATCACACAATTTCATTTGAAGAGTTGTGAGATAAAGGTAACAAATGAACAACTAATTACTAAGTTTGCATTTTCGAAACCGTTGTTTATATCTGCCTCTTCGAAGTTGGTTGACTTTTCGCTACATTCTACGGCGGCGCGGTAGTGATGGTAGTGATGGCAATTGACAAAACAGAAATGAATAGATAACAATGTAAATTGTAAATGTTGGGAAAAAGTCTTAAGTCATGTTAGAATTTTGTGAAAGGATTAATATGGCATTAAATTTTAAACAAATCATTTTTTTTTTTTTTTGCAATTGTTTAGAAAAAATATCGACTTGGACGCAACCTTATTCGATTCAACATTCGATATCAGTTGTTGTGTTTTTATTTGCGTTCTTTTGCCTGTCGACAGAAAAATAGCTTTTATAAGATTTCTATAAATAGAGATTTTTTTTTAAGAAGCAGATATTTAAATTTACAGCTAAATTATTTTATAATAACTGTTATACATATGATTTCATATTTCATTATGTAAACTTTATATACGTTCTTTGGAATCGCAACAAGAGACAAGCCAAACTCCATGATGAACACAGTCTGGATATACATGAAGAATCGCCTCTAAAGTCCTGTATGGGAAAGCATGTTTTTTGGGAGTCCATCAATGACAGAACTCCTGTATACCGGAATAAATATGATGCAAATGGATAATGGACTGCCAATTCAAGATTTTTGATACTGAGTTATGAAACAGATTCAGACTGATGTGTTCCAGCCGTTGATGGATGATATGTTGAGTCTAGTCGAGCTATTACCATATGTATCCTTTTATAAGTCCTTTCAGGTCAAGGTGGGGACATGGCGGCTTGCATTTTCCTTTATATATATTTTTTTTCATTACAGTATATTTTTCAATAAAGTTTGGTTCAGTTCTTGTTGCAACATTAGTTATCTATGTTAACTGTGAAATTATTTTTTGTGTATACGTTTTACATATTTAAATATAATTCAGATAAAAAAATTATTTGCTTATTGTTGCATTTTTGGAGTATGCAAGCTAGCTGTGCCTTGCGAAACCTGATAGGCTACAAATATTGTATACTTTTTTGCCCCTCCCACCTTCCGAAGAGCTAGGAGCTAATTTTTCTTAATTATTGCTGTTTGTTGTTCTTAGATTCTATGCCTCTTTCATCACAGCATCACAAAACTGTAAATGCTTATAAAATCTATAATTTTTGCTTAAAATGTACCGAATTTTGTTTTAGGCATATTTATATGTATATACCAACTTGTATTTATTTTTTATATACGGGTATACTGGGGGAAGGGGGGCGGGTAATCTTATATTTATAACTAAAGTTCAAAGTTTGTTTGGCTCAAGATGCACTGCTATTTTCATAATGAAATTTAAATACAAGTCAGTGTAGTATTAAAAAAAAACTTTGTTATGAGTGTCACATGTACAGAGCTAGCAAGAAGTGGCAGAATCCTCGAATAAGCGAGCTTCCCGATTTGGCGATTTTTTTGACGCAAGCCAAGGAACGATGCGTGCCAAACGAGAAATCGGCAACCTCCAAACTCTACCTAATCAGAACACGTGCTTTTCGGCAGACGACTTGTTACTTATGTTAGGAAATATTCCATATTTTCCCTATATTTTGATCTTATCACTTCAGCTAATTCATCCATTTAATCTCCACCTGAAATTTCTAAATTACTTTTTGTTTCACAGTTATACATTTCTAAGTTCTGTTTTAGACATATACATTCTGGGTTATATTTACTTTATTTCAATATCTAAATACCATATTTAACATTTCATAAAGCTTACTTACAATAATAGTTGTACAAATTTATCCAGGCCTATTCATTTTTACTTTCACAGCACACTATTTAAACCATGCATCTTTGTTTACCTTTTGCCGGTCATATCTCTCCGCACAGCCTAGCACCATGATGCGTCGAAGCACTTACGGCCGACGACGACAGATGACGCAATCGTCTTTTTCTCCTACGATCTTTTCCTCGTGGCGGTTCGTCACTTCATCCAGATCTTTCGAGAAGCGGGTAGTGACGTTTACTGGGAGGCTGCGTGATAGGTTGTTTTACCTGGAGATGATTGCTTATATACGACAGCTCGTGGTTCTCGCGTTAGCTTCGTGTTTTAATTCTTTTTGTGTGGCAAGGCAATGTTGACATAAGTAATGCCGCCGGTAATGGCTAGTGATGGTGGTGCAGTTTTAAAGATGTTCTATAATACACTGCTCAAAACAATTAAAGGATATTTGAAGTTTTATATAAAATAAAGATATAAACGAAATTTTTTTTGCCGAAAATAGAAGAAGAGAATCACAAATGCAAATTTTTCTGGTTTTCAAACTGTGGAGTATGCAAATTTTGAGTTCGACGTCAAAAACGTCGCTTCAGCGGCAGCGAATGAAATTTGACTTTCAACTGGATAAAAGAGAATGAAGACAAGGATGATCGGCATTCAGTGATTGCTTTGTTTCGATGAGTACGATGTCTCAGCGAAGTCATTTGACAGATTCAGAAGCTTGGAGAATTGTTGGTAGGTTAGAAGGGGGCCAAACTCAAGCCGAAGTAGCGCAAGCCATTGGAGTGTCACAAAGTGTCATTTCCAGAATCTGGAACCGTTTTTTGGGGAGTGGATGTGCAGGCCGAAGACCAGGGCAAGGTCGTAGACGGGCAACAACGCCCAATGAAGATCGGTATTTAGCGTTAACAGCTCGGAGACACCGAAACATGAACGCTACTCTTCTCCAACAACACCTTCGCTTGGCTACAGGCACCATGATTTCAACTCAGACTGTCCGAAACCGGCTCCATGCTGTAGGTCTGTATGCTCGCCGACCGATGGTATGTGTTAGATTAACATAAAGGCATCGTCGCGACCGCAGGGAGTGGGCAACCGAGCATGTCAACTGGAGGAGAAATGAATGGAGCAATATTCTGTTTTCTGACGAGTCCCGTTTTTCTGTGCATCCGGATAATAGGCGTATTTTCATCTGGAGGGACCGTGGCAGTAGGAATAATCCTGCGTTCGTGCACGAAAGTGTCAGATTTGGCGGTGGAGGAGTGTTGGTGTATGGTGGCATCTCCATTGACGGGCGCACTGACCTCTACATCATTCGAGATGGAGCTCTGACTGGTCGCCGATATAGGGATGAGATCCTCAGACCTATTGTAATCCCTTACGCTGCAGCAATCGGAGATAACTTCATTTTAATGGACGATAACTGCAGGCCACATCGTGCAAACCTGGTGGAGGATTTCCTTTTCGAGGAAGGAATCGTTCGAATGGAATGGCCAGCGTGTTCTCCAGACATGAATCCAATCGAGCACGTTTGGGACGCTCTAGGAAGACGAGTTTCTGGCCGCCAACAACCCCCACAAACTCTCCAAGAACTGGAAAGAGCTCTTCTGGAAGAGTGGGGCAGAATACCCCAACTCGTCATTAATAGCCTCATTGAGTCCATGCCGCAAAGGTGTTCAACGTTGCTGGCCGCCCGTGGAAACCATACCACCTACTGAAAATGATTTTCTTTGAAGAAAACACCTTTTCTTATTCTTTTTTTCTCATATGCACAAATTGTGTTTTTTTCCTTTTGTACACAAATGCGCAATAAAATGCATTTTTTTCTGCCAAACATGTGTAATTTATTCTCATATAACCTACTATGTCTGTCGACCATGTATCAATCAGCTAAAAAGTTTCCCAGATACAAAATCCACCTAAAACTGCAATATCCTTTAATTGTTTTGAGCAGTGTATTTAAGTGTGAAATTGTTTTTCAAGATGTTTTAATGTCTGATGATGGTGCTGTTTAAATCTAAAGAACTTAATGGTGTTTTTGTGAAAGCTGGTTGGTGATGTTAAAGGATACATCTAGAAGTTTTATGCCTTCTCTCATCTTGTTGACAAAGTTGCTTCTCCTGAAAGACAGAGAGAGAAGAATGGCGTTTGTTACCTAGTGTATCAAAACACCGGCTGCAACACATTCTATTAATATTTTGGTTTATGATTTAATTAGTCTGTTTTATTATTTTTCTGCTCAACGATGTTTTCCCTTCTCCTTAGTATGTTTTAAACCAACTTCAGGTATACTGCTTTTAGGCAGGTTTTAAGAAGTTGTGTTAGTATCTTAGTATACTGTTAAAAGGGGGGAAGGTGAAATACATAGAGAACTTTCGTAAGTAAATTTGCATATACTTTCATTTAGTTTTTTCTTGAAGTGATTTTATTATACTTTTGGCTTTATTTAATTAAGTTTAAAACTGGTTTAAGTTTCTATAAAGTTTTAGTTTATGACAGTTGTTTTTCCCTCTCAGTTTTAACATCATATTTAAGTCTCTGGTTTTTGTCTCTTACTCTTAAGGTCTTTCAAATATTGTGATGGACTTCATCATGTTTCAGGTTTCAGATGACGATCCGATTTAAGTTGTTAGATACTTTTGCTTTGATGCTTTCGGTATGCTAATGACGGTACGCATGGTATATCGGAGGTTTTCATGAGGCGGGGTTTGAGATAGATGTCTGAGACTTGTTTTGCATTTTGGCTTTGATGCTTTCGGTGTGCTAATGACGGTACACGTAGTACATCGGGAGTTTTTCAGGAGACGAGGTGTAAAATGAAACAGTTTTACGATCTTTTAAGATGGTTAATATTTAAATGAGAGGTGAATGTTAAAAGTCAATTTATGTTTATATTTTTGTTAAATTAAAGTTAATTAAGTTGATTAAATTAAAGTTAATATAATTTGAAATTATAATATTAAATTAAATCAAATTAAAGTTTACATTTTTCTAAAGATAAGTATATTTAATTATGAATTGAATTTAAATAAAAATAACTTTCTTTTGAAACTTTTCCTAGGCTTCAGTTCATATTAAAGATAAAGTTTAGAGTATATTTTTATTTACATAGTTTATTGAATTTGTATTTTTGCCTGTTTGATTTTATTCTTGTTTTTATTTAATAAACATTTAGTTTGTTTTTAAAACAGTTTGTCTTTATTTCAAGACACAGTCCACATGTTACTTTACAGCTTTTTCTCATATTTAATTCGGGCAATCAATCGTCAGCATATACGCTCCACTTAGCGTTTATACTTTGCATCCTGTTTTAATGTATTAGTAATTACCTTCGTAATTACTATAATAACAACTTACACACTTCGTCAAGCAAATTCTTTCACAAAGTAAACTGTGAACATTGCATGGCATGAATACCGGAATAATCTTTCCCAGGAGACTGGGAAGTCTTATGCAACATGTCAGAGAGCTGCAAAAAGAGCAAACTTGCATGTGTATTGGTGTCACTGCCCTTCAGGAGCTTAAAGCCTGTGGAGAACATGGAGAGATGCATCTCTAAATGTGTCTGGCAGAATACTGAGCTCACTTCCAGCATCGCATGTAATGCCCTCGATTACATATACTTCCAGGTATGTAGCGTATATTTTTGGTTCATATTGTTTCGTCCTAGTGAGAGTTATTCAAGAATATTCGGGGCCTATTACGAATGAATCACTTTGTATTTTCTCTCAAATGCAGTACGTAACTCAGTTCTTCTAATAATGCTTCTGTAAATATTTTGCCATTAATGCTGTAAGCATCAGTTACTTTTCATTTCAGGGCAACTACATATGTATTATCATCATCTGTGTTTCCTCTTATGTAATCTCACAAATTTATATTAATTTGATATATGGTCCCCATTAACAATGATCAATTTTTAATTGAGCTTTTAGCTTTCATTCAACTTTTAAGATTCAGATATGCAGTTTTTTTTTCTAATAATCTTGTTGCCGTAAAAGGAGAAAAATTATAATTGACCAATTTTGTCTAAGGTGGCCATATAATAATTTAAAAAGCATAACTTTTTGAAAATTAATGGTAGGACTATATTAGCATAATCTTATTTTCTACCTTATTTTAAACGCTTTTGCAATTTACATGGCCAACTTATTTTAAACAGGCAAAGAATTAATTTTCGACCTTTTTGGGACACTGTATATATATCACACACATGTTAATACATAATTTAAAGCTAGCAATCTTATCTCATAATTTTTCTTTTTATCTCTAACAGGTTGTTCAGACTGGTCTAGAAAAGGGCATTGCTGCAGGTTATGCTGCTGAATGCGAGGCATTTGGTTCATTAGCCATGACAACTCACTCAAAAGCATTAATTGGTTTGTACAATGGCCAGATGCTCTGTAAAAAGAATCGTTTTGGAGCTCCATCCAAAGAACCTAAGTAAGAAGTGTTATTTGTAACCTTATATTCATAATTTCCATGTTAAAAATACTGTCCTGTATGCAATGTTATATTTGATATACAAAGGTGTCTCTTATCATTGACCAAAACAGTTTAGTTTTAGAAGTATAGTTCCAATTGCAAAAATGTTTCGAATGTTCTCCTTCAGCATAGAGAAATCAATTTATATCAGAATAGTTATTTTTTTAAAAGTTATTTTGTATTTTATGGATTTTCAGCAGTTTACCAAAGTATCTTGAATTTTATGAATTTTCAACGTTTTCTAGCTCTAAAAACATATTTTTCCATTTTTAATGCCAAAAAATGCTGAAAATTCATAAAGTTCAAAGTATCATAACTTGGTAGGTTTTGATATACAAAAATATAATTTTTATTGTTTTACTTGTTAGAGTATTGAGAAAGTTCTTCTAAATATAGCTTATCTGTTGCAAAGACTGTATAAAAGTTAAAAATTTGTAACTTAAAAAAAAAAAAAAAAAAAAAAAAAAACTATTTTGCTCCAAATGTTTTTCAATGTGATGAACAACATTTGAAACTTTTTAACTTTTTTGCAATTGAAACTATACCTCTAAAATTAATGGTTTGGAAAGTAGCTATTAATCAGTAATAAGAAGGGGACACATAAAATGATAAACAAGTAATGAAATTTATTACAAATATTAGTAACAACCAGTACCTTTTAAATTTCCATGTCTGTTTCTGTCAAAATGCAATCCATGTTACAGTTTATCTGTTTGATAGTTGACATTTTAAATTGTTTTTTTCATAATCTGCAGGCTCTGAAAGAAAAACAAAAGCCTGCTACAAGTAAAAAATAAAGTTTATTTTATTGATAGGTGTAGATTGTTGTTTTCTATAATTATTTTTAAAATGCAATTTTGGTACTATATGCTTAGATGAACAAAGCAAAATGGATCCTCTTTCTTGCTCCCATACTGTAGACTAGGGATGTAACGAATAGTGATTTGGCCGAATACCGAATATTCGGCGGCCGAATACTGACTTTAAAATTTTTTTTATTTTAATTGTTTATTTATTTTTTCAATTTTAAAATCAAAAATTAAATTAAGGACTAATTGAAAGAATTTTTTTGTTTGAGTGTTCAAAAATCATAACAGCTGAATGTATTTTTTGTAATATTTGAAATACTTTGATGCCAATAAGATAACATTTGACTTTCAAAAATGTAAATAATAATTTAATTCTTATTTTTTTTAATCCATAGATAGTTTTAGTAATTTATATATTTTTTACCTGAAATAGAAACTCATTACCTCTGTAAAAATGAAACTTTTTTTATTTTAGTAAAATCATTTTAACCCCCAAAAATAAGAACTTGAATGTGTCCTCTGTCTTTTTATATCCTTCTCATGCAACTCAAACTTAGTCAATTTACATTCTGTATGTCAAGAAAAGGGTTATTTTCTTAAAATATAATTTCATTTTCATTTTGGGATTTCTTTTCAGAAATAAAAAATAAGAGTCATCACTGCCAAATTTGTCAAATGAAGTTAATAATAATACAGCAGATAAATTAAGCGAGGTAGATTGCTATTTTGATAAACATGTAATAGCTAGGACAGAGTGTCCTTTTAACTGGTGGAAAACAAATGCAGAAAACTTTCCAAGGCTTGCAAATTTAGCAAGAAATCATCTTTCAGCTCCTGCAAGCACAGTATATAGTGAACGTTTGTTTTTTGAAGCTGGTAATATATATGAAACCAAACGAAACAGACTTCTTGAAAATGCTGAAAAGTTATTATTTTTGCATCATAATTTCAGTCTTTACAGTGATAAATTATTTTGTTACCCCTGTATGTTATTTGTAAGTAACTCATTAAATGCTTTTTCAGTATAGGTAATAGTTTTTTTCTTTTCAATCTATCAAACTCATTAGTTTGTTTAATCAACATCTAATGTTTAATTTCTAATTAGTAAAGTAATTATATAGTCCTATATTTATTAAATTTTTTTTATTTAAAAGTAAAACTAAAAACTAGAAAAATGATTTAATTTGTAAAAGATTAAACATTTTTACAAGACAGTAAAATATTTATTTTTAATATTTATGAATTTTATTGTTTAAGAAACTGTTATCATCATTATAAATCAGATTAAAAAAATAGATATAAAGTTAATATTTTTAAATTCACTGAAGAGATTTAAACTTTAAATGCAGTATATATTTTGCATTTTAATGTAAAAGAAATTAATGTTGCAATACTTACTTAAATTCACATGATGCCTAAATATGCAGCAAGAAAAATATTTTTATTTATGTAATATCATTATATACAGTTATTTATAAGCTGTCATGAAGCTTTAAAATTGCATAAGTATTAGGATTTCTTTTTCTTATAATAATTGATTAATATTATTATAATGTATTTAGATATAATTTTTTAATATTGTTTGTTGAAAATATTTAAAATCACATTTTGTTTTGATTTTCTGGAACTTATTTAACCAAATATCTTAGAATATTCGGCCAAATATGCAACTATTCGGCAAAATATCAAATTATATTCGGCTACAGGTATTCGGTTCAATATTCGGCCATGCCGAATATTCGGCAAAAGGGCCGAATATTCGTTACATCCCTACTGTAGACTTTTCAAATAAGCAGCCATCACATTAACTTTAAGTGATAGCTTTTATAATATGTAACTAGAAATGTTATTGTATTCTGATATCTTTCAATATTTATTTCAATAATATTTTAATTAACCCATTAATGTCCAAATTAATAAAAACTACACTACATTATTACTTGTCATATATTTTAGTATATAAACGATTCTGAGTAAGTTATGCGAGAAATTTAAGAAATCCACCCTTTAGTTTTAAATTTGCAGCCCAACCGGAATTAGTTGATTCTAAAGGGAAAAACTGTGCTAGAAAATATGATTTTACATCTGTCCACAAATGAGCGGACTGAGCATTAACTGGTAAGGCATCTCTCTCTAAAACAACTCGTGTAAAAATAATTCCAGAAAATTGATAATGTTTTAAGATAGTTAAAAATCATAGAATAAATTTTAACGTTTACATGAAAATTCTAAAAAAAAAACTTCACATGCTTTCACAAATGCATGTTAACAGCAGTAGGCTAGGTTTTATATGTTATTGGACAACTATGTATCAATTGCAAGTATGCTATGTATCAATTGCTATGTATCTAGTTCTTCTCAAAGTTATTAAGTGTTATTTTAAAATTATGTTGGTTGTTTATTTATTTTTCATTTTTGCAGACTGTTGCTGTTCTTGGAGCAGGATTGATGGGTTCTGGAATAGCTCAAGTGACTGTAGATAAATCTTACGATGTTATACTGAAAGATATCACCCTTGAGAATTTAGCAAAGGGCCAAAATCAAATACAAAACGGTTTGGATTCAGCTGTCAAGAAAAAGAAAATTACTCAGTGAGTTTTTTTTTTTTTTTTTTCCTCTCATTCCATTTTTTTTTCCTCTCATTCCATTTTTTTTTTTTTTTTTCCTTAAATTATGTTTATAGAAAAATTGTGTATCACTAGTTTTGCAAAAAATACCTTTCATATTTGGCCAAGAAGGGAAAAGCATGTGATTAAAAAAATTACATATAAATTTGCTTTTCAACAGAATTGTATTATAATAATATAGTGCAATCATGAAATCACAGAATTTTTTTTTTTTTTTAAATCAATCATTTGTAAAGTATATGCTGGCATAATGCGGATCCATTTGTCACCTGCAGTTAGCATTGTAGTGGTCTGAAACTTGCTGCTTGTCACTATTTAAGCTATCGTGTGACAGGAATTGCAACAGAAATCCTTTTTTTAAATAACATTTCCTATTACGTGTACATGCATATTTGTTGATAAACATTGTCAAGTATTAAGTAATCATCTGAAAATTTAAATAATTATAGTCAGTTGTAGAAAATTTACAATTTAAACATCATTTGTAACCGCTGTGTCTTATGTTTGAAGAATAAACTGCTGTACACAGCTAAACCTTGTGGTGATAATGATTACCTTGATATCATGAATCTCTTTTATCAATAATTCTTTAAAAACTAAAATAAACAAAAAAAAAAAAAAAAAAAAAAAAAAAAAAATTGAATAAAATTTATATTCCTACAGCTATTCAAAACATTATTTCTTGAAATCCTTGCCATCTGTGTTGTCTTTCTTTTTCTGTCTAAGATACTAAATGAGCACTAATAAGATACTAAATTATCTTTTCTGATTAAATTAAAAAAAGCCTTTCATAAGGAATTCTTAGAATGATTTGGCACTGAACAGTTGAATCTTTTACACCTTCTTAGAGAAGTATTGTAACTTGACACTTACAGTGGTGGCCAAAAGTTTGGACATTTTTTGAAAGTTTCATGTTTTTCAACTTTGTGTGCTTGTAGAATATATTAATTTTCACTTAAATACAAACGTTTATACATCAAATTGAAGGTAATTTAATGCAGAATTTAATAATAAAAACAGTATTACAATATCTGTATTACAAAATAAAAATATGCTCATTTTAGTAGAACAAACAAACACAAATCGCTTTGAATAAGGATGTGTTTTGTAATAAAAGCGTACTAGCCAATCACAAACACTGTTCTGAGGACCAATCAAATGTCTGTAACTATAGTTTAGGTTATTTGGATGGTAAAAGAGTTATTGTTGTGGAAATATTTTGAGGAATGATGCATACTAGTACAATTAAATAGAGTATTGCTGTTTTTGAATATTTAAAGTCCTTTTTTTTTTAATTAAACTAATTTTAAACAATGTCATCAACAAGAAGAACTAATTGGACATCTACAAAAAGAAGCCAAATTGTCATATTGAGAGAAAATGGCCTCTCTTATGCTGAAATTGCAAGACAAGTTGGTGGTTCAGTGACTTGTTCTGGTGCACGTAAGTTCTGCTTACGTTATGAAAAAATTAAATCAGTGGAAAATAAGGCCAAATCAGGCCGAAAAAAAATGCACAAGTGCTACTGCCGATAGAAAAATTAAACGGTTATGCCTTCAGGATAGAAAAATTTCATCAGATGCCATTAGATGTGAAATGAATGCAGCGGGTATTGCAGTAAGTTCAAGAACAATAAGAAGAAGGTTATCAGGATTTGGACTACAAGCTAGAATTCCAAGGAAAAAACCATATTTAAATCAAAAGCAATGCAAAAAACGAGTTAAGTGGGCAAAAGAACACATTAAATGGTCTGAAAATCAATGGAGGCAAGTAATCTGGAGCGATGAGAGTAAAATATCGCTCTTTGGTAATGATGGTAGAAAATACGTGAGACGTAGAGTAGGAGAAACACTTCATCCTGATTGCATTGAAGCAACTACAAAAAACCCAACAAATGTCATGATTTGGGCATGTATATCTGCAGATGGTGTGGGGCGAATTCAAGTGATTGATGGCATCCTGAATTAGAGATCTGCACGGGCCGGGCCAAGGCCCGAAGCCCGTACTCGGCCCGGCCCGTGGGCCGGGCTCGGGCCTATTTTTCTTCACGGCACTCGGGCCCGGGCCATATTTTTTTTCTGAAGGCTCGGGCCGGACCGGGCCTAGTGATTACTCTTTACGGGCCGGGCCGGGCCCTACTTTTTTCCTGAAGGATAAGGCCGTGCCTTAAATTATTTTTTCCGTACAGAGCCGGGACTGGTTTCATTCTTCCTAGTCTTCATGCCTTAAAATTTTTAGTCCTGGTTTTGACTCGTATGAAAATCATTGTCTCGGCGTACCTGGTCCGTTCGAAGGTCAGTAAAATAAGATCTGGCATAAAAATCTTTTCAAAACATGCATACATTTTTAAATCGCCATTATTTTATCATTAAACATTAAAATTTATTCTTTTTAAAGAATAGTAGATTTATACACTTATTAAAATATAGCTAAATTAAAATATAGTAAAACGTGTGAAAAATAACCTGCTTATGATGGAATCCTGTCTTAAATTGAAAAATGTGTTGATCCATTAAAAATGAATATACTAATATGTAAGAAAAGAATATATAATACATTTACACCTGCTAAGAAGGCAAATTGTCTATAACTCATTTTTTTTTCTTCCCTATGCAATTCCATCTTAGATTTTACTGTATAGCATTTTTCTGATTTTTAACACTTCAATAAATGGAATATGGATTAACAATATCGATGATAACTTAAACACATACATACAACAAATAGAGATTTATTAAAAAAATAAATATTCCAGCTTGCGGCACCTCTATAAAAATGAAGATTATAAACATAAAAAAAAAAGGCTGAGATAGGAATTTTTGGTTAGATCTCCTCCTATGGGGCAAATTTTTAACCAAATCGACGTAAAAATTATGTTTTGTAGAAATTCACTCGGGCCGGGCCGGGCTCGGGCCGAGATTTTAACTTTTTTCCGGGCCGGGCTCGGGCCGAACTTTTAACTTTTAAATCGGGCCGGGCCGGGCCAATATTTTTTTTGTTCAGGCCGGGCCGGGCTCGGGCCGAACTTTTAATTTTTGTATCGGGCCGGGCCGGGCCAAATTATTTTTTGTATGGGTCGGGCCGGGCCCGGGCCTGGAAATTTCGGCCCGTGCAGACTTCTATCCTGAATGCCAAAAAATACATCGAAACTGTCCTGGAACCAAAATTGATACCTTCCATCAAGGATTTCTTCCTCAACAACGCACCATTTATTTTTCAGCAGGATTCAGCTCCATGCCACACAGCAAAAATATGCAAAGCATGGTTTCAAAATAAAGGCATAGATATATTACCATGGCCAGGAAACAGACCTGATCTAAATCCAATTGAAAATTTGTGGTGACGTTTGAAAATTCTTGTATGAAAAAAACGTCCATCCAATAAAAGACAACTTATTGAAGCTATAATTGATTCTTGGCACCATGTGATTACGAAAGATGAACTCCAAACACTCGTTTACTCGATGAAAAGACACTGTGAAGCTGTCTTAAAAAATAAGGGTTATCCTACTAAATATTGATTGTGTAAGTATCACTTTAAAAAAATGCAAATCTAAGATAGATCTTACTATTAGTTGCATAATTTTTTTTGTAATACAAATATTGTAATACTGTTTTTATTATTAAATTTTACATTAAATTACCTTCAATTTGATATATAAACGTTTGTATTTAAGTGAAAATTAATATATTCTACAAGCACACAAAGTTGAAAAACATGAAACTTTAAAAAAATGTCCACATTTTGGCCACCACTGTATCTGAAACTGCCAAGTTACTAAATAAAAGTGACAACAAAAGAAGCAAAAAAAAAAAAAAAAAAACATTCACCAGCTTTTAGACTCTACTGAAAGTATTGATCTTGTGAAATACACAGTAGTTTTGCAAAAAGTTGTCTTGCTCTAACAGATTTAAACAGCCATCATACTTAATTAACATGCTTTTATTCTAAGCTATGTTACAGTACATAGTTCTTTTGGATGATTAAATTAAGCATTGATAAAATTGTATATTTTTAAACATTATTTTTTTTTAATAAATAACTTGTCTCAAGCAAACCTTATCTTGCCTTTTCTTTTCCTCGGAGGTTTAAAATATTGGAGCTTGACTGTTACAGAGCATTTAAGCATATATTGTTATATACAGAGTGTTTTTACGATCATGGGACAAACTTGGAGGGGTGGTACAGGACACTGTAATAAACAATTTTTGTATAAGAAAGCAGGGTCGGAAATCCATTTATATAGTAAAAAATACAGGTTGTCTCACTGCAATCTGAAGTCGCGTTTCTGTTCATAAATTTAATAGTAGTAAAGATACTTTAACGAAATCCCTGCCATATGCTTTCAATTTATACAAAGATGAGTCTGTTGCAAATTTGTTAAAATATCTTCACTCCTGTTAAAGTTATGAATGAAAATGCAACTTTGGATTGGAGTGAGACGCCCTGTACTTTTGACTATTATAAATGTATTTCCGACCCTGCTTTCCTATAAAAAAAAATTGTTTGTTACAATGTCCTGTACCACCCATCCAAGTTTATCCCATGATCATAGAAACACCCTGTATATTTTAGTTAAAAGTAACACATGCTTATTCAACAAAATTGAACTTTTTTTTCTTTTTTGAATATCTAATCTCAATTCTTGTGTGATGTTGATTATAGAAACCCACACTAGTAAAAGATTTTTTTTTTTTTTTACCTTGGCTATAATAACTTTTTGCTGTGAAAATTAGTTCACTGAACATTTTATTCTTTTCTTCTTGACCTAACCATTCTTCACAGTATTAAACGAATTCATCATAGAAATAATACTTCCAAAATGGTTAACTTTTTTATATAAATCTCACTATCTAAGATTGCTAAAGTACTTTTTTTTTTCATTCAAAAAATTTTTGGGATTTTATTTTTTCAGTAATAGCTCCAAATTAACATTTTTGTCCATTAGATGCAGCAAGTAAGAGAAAAGATAGACTGGTATTATTGAAATACTCTGACTGGCACCAAATGTTTGAATGTCCATTTGTGTAAATTCATATCTTACATATCCTTTTTCAAATTCTTAAAGGATAATTTTGAGAAAATTTTCTTTTATACCTTTACCAAAATCTTTATGATAATCTTATGTTATAAATTGCTGTAAATAATCTGTATTTTTTTTAAATGAAAATATTTTAGGCTAAATATTGAATATATTTATGTATTTCAGCTTTGTTTATTTCACATGTTTATGCGTGTTGACCATGGTTTAAGATAACTTTTTAGAGCATCAGATATGGTCATCAGCACATGCTACTTCTCATCCTACACTCACTATGTTTTACATTGATTGCTGGTATAAAGTATTAAAAGTAAAATAATTTTATATCCAATAGTTTAATGCTTAAATTACTTTTACCAGTTGTTCTAAAGAAAACCAACTGGTTCTTTTGAAGAAAAAAAAAAACAGTTCGTCTAAACCATGTTTGAATCTACTTGGTTTAAACCTTGCCAGTCTTGTCATTGACATCTGTCCAATAGAACATTTGTAACCCTAATTGCATTGTAAACTGTGCTGTGTGGCTGTACATAATACTGATAGTATTAAAATGCCAGTTTTTGGTAGCAAGTGTAATTATTTTGGCAATAAAATTATTATTAAAAAGAATCTTATGTCTTCCTGTATGTTTCTGTGAAATCATATCATGCTACTGCGTATAATTTTCATATTCCATTTTCTTCTTCTGTGACTATTGTATGACCCAATATATTTTGGAGGATTAATCATATTTAAATATTTGCCACACATATAATTATATAAAGCAGGGGTTCCCAAACTTTTAGACCGATGTACCACTAAATCTAAGTTCAAACTTCCACATGCCACCAGGCATCAAACGTAATGCTATTATAATAAAAACTGTGAAAGCGGAACATCCCATATTTTGTTCGATTTTAAATAATTTTACTGTATTAAAAACCGATTTCCATAAAATAGAAAGAAATTTACACATTTGGTACAGAAGAAGATAAAAAATTCAATTGGCAGACTTAAATAAATAATAAATTATGTTTCAAATAAAACTGCAACACTGAAATAACCAGTACAATTAAAAAATAAATAAATAAATATAAAAATAGTTTTAACTTTTCTTATTTGAACAAACTCCTCCTACTTTCACAGATTTAGACTTTACCTTCAGCTAATACAATTTAAAAAACTTGTTTAAAACAGTTTTTCTGCTAATTAAAACTCTTTCATTGATTAATTTATTTTTAAATTAAATCTTTATTTACTGTAATGACGGATCGGCACGGGAGAAAGAGCAAACAGAAATTCTTAAAAATGCTTAATTATTGATATATCAATAACTCGCTTATGGGATCGGAATATATCAAAATAAGCCAGAAAATTGAATAACTATTTACTCTAAATCCTACCCCAGCTCGTCAGTACAGGACGTACTCGTATAGTGGTAAGCATCAAAATGCGATGTAGAACTTAGTACTGAAAAATTATCTTATTAAATCTTTAGAAGTTAAATTTAATTTGAATACTGATAAATTAGAACATTATTTAATTGTTAATTACATCAATATAAATTATGATTAACGTTTAATAATCAAAAGATACTTAAATTCATATTACTTTAACTTTACGACGAGATGAAAATTATCAGTTAGAATGATAAATATCTGAAAAAGAAATAACAAATAAACTCACCCAGGATTAGAAATGATGACAGAAGGAATTGTTGACGGTTGAACAAAAAATCTTTTATTAACACAAACACATAGTATACTATTTCATATATCATTGAAGCTTCATTATATAAAATAGTTATATTAATTCATATTATTTATTTGGTGACAAGAAATATTACTTATTGTCTTATTTTCAGTTCGTTCTTATTATTTAGCTAGGAATTAAGGAAATAGAATTATAAAGTTGTAACCACTATTGATGAAATCAATTTAAACATAATTCACAGTTAATCAATGATGAAACCTTAATATTAAAGTTCGATTGATCTTTTATATTTGAACTTGTAGAAATTGAATCGCTATGAAGAACAGTTTGATATTAGAAGACGATCAAGAGTTTTTAGAGAGTTCAGATTAGTTCTGCTAATGTAAAATAGAAGAAAGTCTGTATAGAAGATTCCGTTCGAAGCGTGGAAAATAAAATAAGAATTTACTGGAAGATCTCTCCGCCGAAGCATCATTCATTCAGCAGAGTCAGCACAGTATTTGTTACTTCAAGTTGAGACCTATTAGGACATTGTCAACCTCTGCTTCCGGCCACGAAGAAAAATTCGAAGTTCGGTGCCAGTCAATACTTTGTACATACTGCAAATTAGTTTGAAGAATTTTTATGTAGATATTTAAGTAGCAAAATTTATTTCTTATGTTGATTATGTTGCATCTCTAACTTGAAAAATGTTCAGAATTGGTTTCGTCTACAAGCATATACAAGTTCCACGTTACTTATTCAAACATCTCTCGCTGAATTACGATGAAAAAAAAATCTTTACGAAAGATATCTTTGGAAACATTTACCCATCATAGCGTAGCATCGATGAAGAATTTTCAAACCGCCAAAATTCAGGAACTCGACTTTGCTGAAAATTTATTCAAATTGTGTCCGGCCTTACGACCTGACATGGTTTTTATTCCTTTTCACACTACATGCACGAGTAAAAAGTAATTGACTGAATTTTGAATTCAAACTCAATAACTTTCTAACTGACTCCGGAAGCTAAGTGAACCAAATCAGAAAAGGCAAATTCCTCTTCTTCATAATTAACTGCCTCACTCTCAACTGCCGCCGAGAAAAAATACTCCAGCGACAACTCAACTCTACACGTATACGGCATGGATCGAACTGACGACAACTCAGCCCTGACAACAAGCGCTAGAAATGAAGTTCGTTCGCTTTTGAATGTTCTAGAAAGAATTTCAAATCCCCTTTTCTCCACTGAAAAATGCATCCCTTAACCTTGAATGCCTATGTGAATAACTCCTAAACCAAAATGGGTGACGATCGCACGCTAAGTTGTTGTTTCTTCTACGCACGAAGCTTTCATTCAAAATGTCGAGGCATCTTTCCGAAAATGATCGAAGTAAACATTACATTTAAGAAAAATGTTTAAAAATGTATATCTGCCAAGATTAAATTGAATTTTGCTGGAATTTTGGCAGACTACATAAAGAATTTTGTTTAATCTTTTGAATAAGGTTTAAAACAAAAATTATTAATATTTAAAAAGTGAAAAATATATTTTTTAACTTAGATTCCAATAGTATCGTGAATTTTCTTCTATGTCAACAAACAACGGAAATTTTTTTATTCTTTTATCTAGAGACTTAAATGAATGATTACAATTTAATTTACGAATGATTATTGATTTTAAAAAGTGATTTAATTATAGAAGGTAATTTTAATTGATAATAAAATATCTTGGAAGAAAAGTTAAAAAGATTAATTTTAAAAAGATAGGAAATATTGACTGTTTAAATAATAACTTTTAAATAATTAATTTAAATGTTGATAAATATTATGAAAACTTTTAAATAATGATTAATTATGATTATATATTTAATTTAAATAAATAAATTATTGAAAAATATTAAATTTAAAAGCAGAAATTGTATGCATCATAACATTTACAAATTTTAATTTTCTCCCTGTTAAATGTAATAATTACTCGTGTTTAATTCTGGAAAGCTGGTTGTATCATAAGCAGCGTGTGCTGATTTCAGACAGTTTGCTATAACAAACATTTCTAGTAACAACAACAAAAAAGTGTTTACAGTCTCCAATTTTCATTCGAAAATTTCGAAAGTGATAAATTCATGCCGTTTTTGGTTTTATAATATTATGCTATGCTGGTATTTCATTTTACGTGCCAGCATTGCAGTTTCACATACCAGTAGCCATAGCTTTGCATTCCAGTACTGGTATGCATACCATAGTTTGGGAACCCATGATATAAAGAGTAAAAAACTAGCTGTTTATTTAAAAAAAAAAAAAAAATTCATTTTAGCTCTGTTTGCATTGTGTGATGACACAGTATAGGATCTGTTATCCAGAATGCTTGTGACCTGTGGTATTCTGGATAAGGGGTTTTTCTGTAATTTGGAACACTTTACTTATAGGTATTAAGAAATGTACAAAATAACTAATTTCACAAATAGTGATTAATATGAATATATATGTTAAATACATACTCACAACTTTGTTAATTTAATAACTTATTTACACATAATAAAAATTATTCTAAATTACAATTCAAATTATAAAAATATTACATTAACAATTAAAAATCAGTTTTGGAACTTGGGAGCAGAATCTTTTGAGTTGGATTGTTTGGAACATTTCTATTAAAGGTGATTGCTTACAGTATGTCCTCTTGCACTAATTGTTCTTTCATCCCGTATACTGACATGATTTGCTGTTCTGTGGAAAGTAGCTTCTCTGCTACTTTCTATAGATGTTTCTCTGTAGATGCTTGCAAAAATGCTTGACCCGAATGCATCTAACAAATCAGTTGTTCAGTGACAAATATCAGCTGTCTGTTTTTAATGCTTTTTAATCATGTTTTTTTTTGTACAATATTTTTTTATATTTACTTATTGTTATTGAATTTGTAAATTAATGAATGCAAGCAATATCATTTATTTAATTTTTTCTTTGTGTTGACTCTAGAACAAAATACCAGACTAGCGAGAATTCTTAAAAAAAGGGCATACTGTTCTCAAAAAAAGGCACTCTTTTGCACCCTGTTCCAAAAACATATTTTGAACTAGATTGTTTAGAGTCTCCTTTTATCAGTAGAATTTCAAGTTTTTTTTTTTTTTTGCGACCGATTGATGAATTTTGAAATATCTGAGATTTTTCATTTGATTGACAAACTAATTTCTCCATTTTTTTTTTTCTCGCGACTAAGTGAGGAATTTCGCGATTTATTCTGGCGATGAATTAACAAATTACAATTTTTTTTTCCCACAATCGATTGATGAATTTCACGATATTTTGTTCCAATCGATTGGCGAATTTTGCAGCTTTTTGTTGTGACCAATTGGCAAATTGCAGGATTTTTCCCACAAGACAGAGGAATTTCACTATTTTTTCCGATGACTAAATGACAAAATTTGGAACTGTTTTTCCTCACATCCTATTGATGAATTTCGCGATACTTTCCTTCTACCAATGGACGAATTTTGTGTTTTTTCCCGAAACCAATCGACGAATTCACGATTTTTTTTTTCTTTTTCAATTGATTGACTGACGAATTTCAGGTTTTTCCCACGACTGCTTGACAGTGATATTTTCCTGTGAACAATTGGTGAAATTCCAGATTTTTTTCCACGACTTGCTAGTGAAACTTGTGGGGTTTTCTTCATGCGATCAATAGATTAATTTTACGATTTTTTGTTTTAGCGACTGACCGAAAAATTTTGCCATTATGTTTTTTAAATGAAACAAACTAAGCCTTGGTTATCAATTTGTATTCCGGTTTTCTGAGCATTCTGGATACGGGGATGCCGGATAATGGATCCCATACTGTAGTACTATTGTTGTCTATTGCATAAATTATATCTGTATGGTTTATATGTCAAATTTCTCATGTAAATTACTTACAATTAAGGAGTTTTCAGTTTTAAAATGTTTTTGTTTCACAATGCTTGCAGTATTTTATATCTCATGAAAAGAATCATTAAGGTGAATATAGCTCTAAATACTGTAATAAATATTCATGAATTGAATATCTGTAAGTTTCAGTTCACAATTTTAATGGCTTTTGTTCTTTCTTAAGTATTTGAACATCGGTTTTAAGTTGTCTATTGATTGGAAAAGTGATTTCTTTTCTTTCTCATTTCAGATATACTTATAAACAAATAATTATTAAACGTGTGATTGAAGATCTTTTTCTAAGCATGAATAAATAAATAGCTGTCTAATGTATGTACATATACAGTGCATTCTTAATAAATTGAAGTCAGATAAGTTGAATATTTGTTTAAATCTGTTTTCTTCACGAAGTCCCCAGTCCCATTTATTACAGTTTCACGTTCTGTCGAAGTCTATATCTTTTAAATTCTTAACATGTTTTTTCAGAAAATTTGAGTTTGTAAGTACCTTTCTTGAATTATTCAATTATATTTTTCTTCAGTGCACACTATGCCAGACTCAGTAATTACAATATAATTGCAATTCCTATCTATATATGATTGAATGATTCTCCATATTTTTTCTGTATGTATTAAATAATTTTCGATGAGTCAAATTTACGACAATTCTTAATATTTTTAAATTTCCCTTCAAATTCGACTTATCAAGAATTCACTGTGTGTGTGTAAATATATATATATATATATACTAACATATCAAAACATAATTTTATATATAAAAAAAAATTAACATTTCTGACACTCTTGTTGGTTTTTTTATGTTTATGTTATCTTGTATTTATAGGCATGAAAGGAGCCTCTTCATGTCCAAATTGGATTCCACAACAACCTATGAAAATTTCAAGAATGTTGACATAGTTATTGAAGCTGTCTTCGAAGATCTGAAAATTAAGCATAAGGTTATAAAAGAAGTTGAAGAGCATGTACCTGAACACTGTATTATAGCATCTAATACTTCTGCTTTACCCATTCACAAAATTGCTGAAGCAAGTAAAAGACCTGATAAGGTAAACACAAAATATCATTCACTTATTTCTTTCACAGCACTGAGTCTGTTTTCGACATCTGAATAAAATAATAAATTGTTTATAAATAAATCATTTGAATTCCACTGGATTCACCATAAAAATAATTCATTGTCAAAAACATGAGTATTTAAAAAATATATATATACTTTATACCAGTAGACCTATGCGAGGCTTTTGCACAGCAATATGAGATTTGCTGCTAGGTTTTTTCATTCATTTTTAATTGCACTTTTTTATGATACGTGTTTTAACCAAATATGAGCATAATATCTCTAAAGCTTGTTCAAAAACCTTTCTAATGATACTTCATTCCTTGCTGTGCATTTGGTACGTTGTTATATTATTTATTGTTGGATATTATTATGAACTGGGTATGTTTTTCTTGGGCACATGCTCAAGTTACTAGACAGCGTTAGAATTCTTAAAAAAAGCCACTGGTCCGCAGACATCATCAATGGTCTGCTACATAAAATTCTATTAAGTCCCTTTAACTCTTTGAGTGACCCTTCCTAGAATATAAACCAAACTTACTTTGCAGATATCCAAAATTTCCAGCATACCAAAATGTAAAATTATAATTTGCTAAAATTTAAATAAAAAACAATACATAAACAAAAACTATAAAATTATTAATTAGATTTTTTTTTTTTCAGTTATTTCAACTGACTAAGGTTTAATGCAATTTTTTTCGATTTTTCTTCAGATTGAAGCCAGAGCGTTATTGGTGGAAATGGATCAAATTTTTCAATCTCTGGTGTGTCCAGACAAACTCTCATTAAATCTGAAACATTTTCATTGTTTAACTGGTTTCTCCAGTCATTTTTAATTTCCCCTAAAATTCAAAACCCTCTTTCTGCTTCAATGGATGTAGAAGGAATGGAATGTATAATGATATTTGGGGATTGTGATGAATATAAAAGGAAAAATTAATAAAAAGATGAATCGCCAGCGACCAGCGCTGGAGCAATTCCGAATAACTAAAAATTTTGACGAAAAATATATATTCAACACTTTCCCCAAACACCATTATAGGCGCAATCGTAAGTAGCAGTAACATTGTGAAGCTATAAAAGTTAAAGTTTAAGATTACGAAAAATTCATCTGAGAATTTAAAAAGTTAATTCTTAAGTTAAAGTTTTAATATTAAGTTAATCTGATAAATAAAAATCATGCATCTCAAATTTCATATTCCTAAAAACAAATCTACTACAAGGAAATATAAAATACCTTATTATAACATCCAATGCAGTTTAGCAAGTGGTAAATGAATATAAGTAAAACAAACTCACCAGATCAAAGTAAATTCTTGTTTATTCACAGAATGCATTCACGTGAATAAAGTATAAATATCAACTTGAAAATTTCTTTTATACACTTTTTACAACCAATATATTTACTTCTTCAACAATTATAAGATGTTATATCCATATAAATTATTTCGTTATTAAATCATACATAAACGTGAAATTATATCTTGGATGGCATATTATTATCATTAAAATCATTACTCTTTTTAACAAATTATATCATTCACAAACGTTGTACATGATTATGAGAAAATATTATGAAGTTAATTCAAAATTATACTAATTCAGTTCAGTGCACAACTTGCAATAAAAAAAACTGGATTTGTCATAATGATGATCTCGATATATTAGTTCTATTGTTCATTACGTGTTAAATGTAGAGCTTTAGAAATTAAAGTTTAAGATTTACTATACTCCGTTCGCTGAAACGAGATAACGAAAGTAAACAAATGCACGTGCGGATTGGCGATGCTTAAACCTGGCGTTGTGCCAAAAGCGCCAAACAGATTTCTTGAAGTGCTGCTTCTGCTTTTTTCCCAAACGTCTGTTTGTTGCTTGTCTTTCACTTTTAAAATTGATGATTTTTTTCGATTGATTTGGTATTTTGTATACACAAATGGAGTGTGAAAATTCTTCTTTGAGCGCGCGTAAGAAGAGAGTAAAAAGAAAAGCTTTGAGTAAGGTGGAGAAAGATATGATTTTAAATGTATATAAAACGGAACTTGAATCGAATCCTGAACTTCCGATTTCTCATATAGGAGATAATGCTGCTCGTATAATGCTGCTTCCGTTTTTCGAGTGTTAAGAGAGTATAAAAAATGTGGTGTGTTAAACTCGCCGAAGAAAATAAAATTACGTAAACGTGTTTTAGAAAATATAGATGTGTTGGGGTATTTTTGATAAAGTGATAAATAACCAAAAGAGTGAATTTTGTTGATTTTAGAAATTAAAACAATTTTACACAAATACCAATTAAAAAATGAACAGAGAGATGCAATAAACAAGGCAAACCAAATAAATTTTGAATAACTAAAATAAATTAAGTAAATGAATAAATTTGCCAAAAGGTATCAACAAAATTCTCATTCATCACCATACCGCCTATACCCAACAAGTGGTTTGACGAATTGGAACATTGCTATGGTAAATTAAATGAAATTCATTAAAACTTTATAGAACAGATTTTGGATAAGAAAAACATAAAAAAGGGGTCCTAGAATCCTTCCATAATTTTCGAAAGGCACAAAAAAAAAAGGGGAAGTTAATTAATAAAAATAAATAAATAAATAAATAATTAAAATTACATAACATGATCATATCAATGTACCAATTTGCCAGAACCATGCGAGTGATTTTGTATAGTGGCTAGTATCAAACCAAGAATAACTAGATAAAACATAGTTTTCCTTTTTAATAATAATTTGGTGTAACTTAATTACCTTAACTGCAGCTAATAAGCTTTAAGAATTAAACATAGTTAATATTAAATTTTTCTTTTACATTCATCTTCAACTCTTTTACTTCAATTAAGAACAGGTTAAATTTACCTTATTTATTAAATCCTTTTCTCTATAAAGGAAAATAAGAGTACTTCACGATATTTTTAAGAAGCAATTTAATATTTAAAGAAAACCAAATTAATAAACATTTTCAGAAACAAATCAAGAATTTAAATTTACTTTATTAATTTTAATTGATGAAGGAAAATTAATTGAAGTCACAATCAAAGTAAATTAAATTTAGCAAGGTTTAAATATTAAATAATTACTTTCTCTGATTGTTTAAATAATTAGACAAAATTCATTATCCTTTAAATAGTAAGGTTAAATTTAGATAAAAAACAAATGAATTTCTATGATGCATACAAATAAGTCACAGACAGAATATCACCATGAATTTGATTTTTTATTAACTTATGAAAAAAGAATTGTTAGATAAAACACCAACATAATCAGATAAATAAAATGCCAACATATTCAGATTTATAGGTATTAGGTTAGTTGGTATAAGAACAGGTGATTTAATCACACATATATGCATCAAGATATATATATATATATATATTCATGGTAAAATAATAATAATAATAAAAGGCACTTATTCATTAACATGGAAAATATTTACCAAAAGCTCACTGGCAGATTCAACACTCGTTACGCTGAGGCTTAACAGTCATAGTAAACATATCAGTAATGTTCCAGGTTCCAGGGTTAGCTGTCTTACTTTCACAAACATGGGGCACTACTCGAAGAGACTTTAGGCATCATTGAATATTTAAGTATCTCTTCTGTACGGAATATGGAGCAGGTAACCAGCTATACGATTTTTCTTTGAAGATATGTTTCGGCGTTATGCTCTGTAGTTAAACAGTGTCAGCTAATAGGAGCTAGGATTACCCTTTCTCCCGAATGCTCCGACTGCACTTCCGATCAAAGCTTTCAGCATACTCTTTTTACAAGCGACAGTCCTCCAATTTATCTAATTTATGCTTAACTGTCATCGAATGAGCATTGACTCCAACAAAAAAATGCTCTCAACCGTCACAACTCCCGGTAGTAAGATCTTGGTTTTAAACATATCTACTATAACAACTCGCTAGTTTGTCGGTCAGAACATCTTTCTATATAGAAGCACCCGATGATCTTTTTCTTTTTTCGACCTCCCAACGCTGTAGTTACATTTCGACTGACTACTGAATTCTAACGCTTCCATAAGGAAAACTAAGTGGGGGTGGGGGAGGAAAGGCCTGAGCCTTCCCCGAAAAAACTCATATACCGTATATCCCAGGCTACAATCTCCCGCGCTAAACTATACCAGGGAAAAAAAACATTCCCCGCGAATACGTTACGTAAAACCATTGGTCGTCGCTCTCTTGCGGGTGGAACTACTTCACATAGGGGTGATTGGCATGGCAGCTGAATTGTTTTCGCTCCCCTTTCCACGAAGGTAAAAGGGGTTGCTGTCCCTTCTTTCGACCTCCCACGTGAACTGTTGTTTACGTAAAACAGAATAATTGGGCTCGTAAAAACGAATCATAAAACTTTAACAATACGGGCCACTATCTGTCGCCTGAGTCCTGCTTTTTCCACGAAAGATCAACAGAGCAGATTACTGGCGACCATCAACGCTAAAGTTGTTTACGAAAAAACAGCATAAATGGAGTCATAAAACTCCTGACAATACAAGCTAATATACGTTACCTGGGAAATGGATTTTTATTGCCCAAGTGTCCGAGAGCATTTGAAAATTTCCCAGGGTAACAAGGACCACCCCAGTGAAATTATCTTACAGGGAAAATATAAAAATTATGAAAAGTAGGTAGTAAAAGAGATAATGAATTTGTTTTAGCTTAGACATTTAAAAGAAAGAAAAGGTATTTTAACTCCGAAATTAAAGACTAATGGTATAAAACAGTAGAGAAAGGGAGGGGGGGCTTACAACTAATATAAAAAAAAAGGAAAAATGGAAAATTTAGAATAAATGAAAAAACCTACCCTAACAGATGATTTTGATAGGAATGCTATTAGGAGGAAAATCCACGAGTTCTTTTTCAGGAATGAATTGCCCACTATAAATAAAGTTTTGGAAGTTGTAAATGATGACCCTGATTTGCCAACCTTTAAAAGGACAACATTTTATCATCTCCTGAAAGAATTAAACTTTAGATATTCACGGAGAGGACGAGACAGTACTCTCATTGATAAAAACGAAATAATTGTGTGGCGAAGAAAATATTTACGGCAAATCAAATCTTTCAGAGAAGAAGGGCGCAAAATATATTATATGGATGAAACTTGGTTGAATGCAGGCCATACAGTTAGTAAAGTTTGGAAAGATACATCAGTAAAATCATTAAAACAAGCATTTTTATCTGGTCTTTCTTCAGGATTAAAATCTCCTTCCGGAAAAGGAAAACGGATGATAATTACCCATATTGGTAGCGATTCTGGTTTCGTGGATGGAGGGCTTGACTTATTCGAATCAAATAAAAATAAAGATTATCACGAAGACATGAATTCAGAACGTTTTGAAAAGTGGTTTGGTGATATCTTATTTCGACTGGAATATAACTGTGTGATAGTAATGGACAATGCTCCTTATCATTCCCGAAAATCAGAAAAAATACCGAATACTTTGTGGAGAAAACAACAGATTGTTGATTGGCTTTTAACAAAAAATATCCCTTTTGAGGACGGAATGTTAAAAGCGGAACTGTTGCAGTTAGTGAAGCAAAATAAAAATAAATAAATAAATATGACAAGTACGCTGTCGATGAAAGGGTAAAAGCACAAAATAAAACTGTCTTACGATTACTCCCCTATCATTGCGAGCTTAATCCTATTGAACTGAATTGGGCACAAATAAAGAACTTTGTTGCGAAAGAAAACAAAACATTCAAAATGAGCCTCATGTAAAAGATATATTCTCTCAAAGTATCAGCAAAATTGGCACTGGAGAATGAAAAAGATGCATTCAACATGTAACAAATACAGTGGAAAAACAAATGTGGGATTTAAATAATGCTATAGATAATATAGTGGATTCCATGGTAATCAATCTAGATTTTAATAGTTCCGATACTTTAACTTCATCTTCTGAATGATTTATGAGGTAAGTGGGCTTCAATAATGTAAGATATAAATAGTTTTGTACTATTTTGTATTTAACAAAATTAACTCCTGATGATGGTTTATAACAATGTTGAATTCAGAAGGTTTGCCCCGGGAGGAAATTCCGTTCGGAGCATTAAAATGTCCCCTCTCGGAATATTTCAGATTTTATACTTTTAATGGTCAAAAAGTATAATCCCCCCCCGAAACTGTATAATGTCTCGCCTGGAGGCACAGAAATCCCACCAGGGAAAAATATGTCTGAATTCAACGCTGTTTAAAATAAATAGAGAATAATTTATATTTTTACGTCTTAAACTTTTACATTTTTGTTTAAAATCTCGATGTAAGTCAGTTAGCAACTTGTGTTGTTTTCATATAGTTATCAAAATAAATGTTTAAAAAATTAACAAATCGAAATAAAAAATAAAATTCGCCAACCTAGGGATTTGTGCCAAATGTGTGGCTCCTTGGCGATTTTCCTGCAACCCGTTTGTTTACTTTCGTTATCTCGTTTCCCTGAACAGACTATAGTTGAAGATTTCTTGGCCACCAGTATGTGAATAATGATGATGACGATAAATTATTTCAGCACTCTTATAAAGATGCTTCAACAGTATGTTGAGATTCTAAATTGCAGACGGAATGAAAATCATTATGAAGTAGAAATATTCCAGCACTCTTTTATAGATGCTTCAACCGTATGTCGAGATTTTAAATTGCAGACGGAATGAAAATCATTATGAAGTAGAAATCGTCTGTTAGAAAGTTATAGAATATCAGGATCACTCAGCTCTGCGAAAGAATCCAAGTTTCTTGAATTAACTGTGACGCCCAAAGTAAGTTGTTATAAATTAGAGGGAGTACACATTCCTCGAAAAATTGCCAATGACAACAAGGGCAGTATTTGTTAGGAAAATCACATGCCTCCATAATGCTTGTTAGTCTTATTGACTCAAGCAACTCATTAAATTAAATACTTATTATAAAGTATTTCATAATACTATCAGTCATTAACATTCATGCACTCTTAACACTCTTCACATTTGACAATAAACATTAAAGTACCATCTTTATTAAATATAAAACACATCTCATAAATATATCTTACTTTTATAAATATATTGTTTTTACTCACCTTTTGCACTTTAATATTTCAATGTTTTTAGCCATCCTTTATGAATAAATACGTTTTAGTGAATCCAGTCTTAGAAACGTAAATACAGAGACACAGACATATTTTCTCACTTTGCAAGGAACAGCGACACACGGCATACATCGTAGGTTCATCTGAATAGTGACTTGGCTACTCACCAGATGGTGGCACACGTTCGATCCGATTGGAAGATCGGACATCGAATCAACAAAGACACGTGTATGCTAATTACGGTAGATTGTTCAGGAAGTGGGTGTTTCTGGAAGTTATTCGATTCTTTGCTAGTATATATAGGTGTTAGGTCTTTGTACAGGCGTCTTGTGTTTGGATTCTATCGTGAGTCAAGACAATGACGATATTTTTGAGTTATGTCGTTGTGGCTATACGTCTAAATTGTTCTAGGATTATTAGATAGTAGATGGCGTTCTTCTATAATCAATAGTTACTTAATATGTGCAGCTTGGTGCAACGGGGTGAAATATAATGTGATGTTTCTAGTAAATTTACAAGAAGTATTGTCTATGTGTTTATCTGTTATACTGCTACATTATACTTAAAGATGATGTGTTATCTGGAACTGATTGGACTATGTTTATTACGATGCTATTTGTCAAGTCTTGTGAGTATTCTTCCTGTGCTATAATAAACTATTAGTGCCTGAATAATTGTTGTCTTCAATTAAGGAACTTTATCATTATACATTTTACATATTCATTGCTCTAACTTAATGAGTCTATTCCTTAAACCAGCTAAGCTCCTATCTGCGTAATATGCTCTGCTTACTTCAGTTACGTCAATAACCATTATATTAAAATTACAGGGGTTATGGGCTGAAAAAGCTCATAAGATGGAGTATAATATTTGAAAAAGTTGAAAAATATGAAAAATTGAATAATTTTTCAAAAGGTAAACAAAAACGCTCCCGGTAATGAAAATAAGAGAGGGGGGGGGGGCAGTTTGCCTGATAAAATGTATAAATAAATGAAGTAAAGATAATTGAAGATAGAAATATGGAAGAAGTAAATGTTGAAATGACAAAATAAAGCATCAAAGAAGTTTTTTTTTATATATAAAATTGATTTTTAATTTAGAATTTTTAGCTTGAATTTGGACTGAAATTTTAACTTATTTTATTTTACAGTTTTTGAAAAAGATTTATTTATTATGCAAATTTGAAATTGAGAATTGAGAGTTTTTACCTGTTTTTAACTATATACATCGTTTTTAATTTAAATGTGAGGAGGTAAGAAGAAAAAAAAAAGAAAAAAAAAAGAGAAAATGGCCGGAATGGTAATAGAGAAACTAAATTCATCAAATTATAGAAACTGGTGTAATGACATAAAGTATACATTGTTGGATAAAAACCTTTGGCATATTATTGAAGATAAATTAGAGGCTCCTACTAAAGAAAAACCAACTGCTGAAGATATCGAATCATTTAAAGCTAAATCAAACCAAGCATTATCCATCATATATCTGAATATTGATGTAGAATTTAAAAGGTTGATAGAGAATTGTAAAACTCCTATAGAGGCATGGAACAAATTGAAATTAAATTACTGTCCTGATTCTCGTTCATACCATATGAAAATATTTTCGGATCTGATGGAATGCAAGATTAAAACTAATGAAACGATAAATCTCTTCGCAGCCAGACTAGCCAGAATTTCGACAGACATTACACAAATTGATGATAGTTTCAACGAGTGTTATATAAATTTTCAATTGCTTCGTTTTCTACCTAGAAAATTTGATAACATAGTTCAGAATATTTTGCGACGGGGAAAGACAGAATTCAAATTCTCTAAAATTGTAGAGGAATTGGTGGCAGAAGAAACACGCCTAAATTTAAGAGATTTGGATTCAAATAAGGGTAATCTCCAGGCAAATCAAGTAAAATTTGGTGGAAAGCAAAATTTTGGAAAATTTAGAAAAAGAAAATGTTGGAAGTGCCAGAAAGTTGGTCATTTACAAAAGGACTGTTTGAGTAATTCTGATAGTATCAAACATGAAAGATCAGATTCTTCAAGGACTCGTTTCTCCTCCCCATTTTTTAAAGGAAATAATTCAAGAGGCAGATTTCGTCGTGGAACTTCATCTTACCAGTCCCGTTCTCCATCATGCCGTGCTAGATCATCGTCTTATAAAACCTGTTCATCATCTGGTAATACTCAAGGGTCTACTTGTGGAGGAATTTTGCCATCTTCTTACAGATGTCAGACTAGAAACCGTCGACTTGAGGAGGAAGGCTTCAACTCTTCTGAGGAGGTCAGATCTCGCAACCGGCCCAGATATCGAAAGGATCATCGAGAGTGGAATGTGTCGCCGAGATATTCAAAGAGTCCTGTCAATTATTGTAAGTCCTCAAACATTTTTGTATCTAGTGTTAATATAAATTGTATAGATGTAGAGGCCAATTGGATTTTTGATTCCGGTGCCACACATCATTTCACTAATGATCGATCTGTTTTTATAAATTTTTGTCCTTTGACAGATCAAGAAATGACAGTTGCTGTCAAGGATATCTCCTTTTCGATTGAGGGCAGAGGCGATGTTAAATTACTGTTTGGCAAAAGCCATGTTATACTTAAAAACGTAATGTATTCAAGTAAGTTATGTCGTAGCCTCATATCAGGTCCTCAGTTGGATAGGAATGGAGCAACTTTTATTGGTGAACATGGGAAGGTGACCGTCTCGAGGTGTGGGAAATTTTTATTTAATGCATATCTTAAAAGGGGGGTATATCAAGTTTTCCCTAGGATTCCAAGGTCTTCAAAAATTGAGACCAATTTTCTTTTAAAATCTTCACAAATGGAGATTTGGCATAGAAGGTTGGGGCATATAAGTCCAGCAATTTTGGTCCACACATGTAATGAAGAGGGAGTCCGGGGAATTCCAAAATTAAAAGACATAAACTTTAAATGTGATGCATGTAAAATTAATAAACATAAGAAAGTTTCTTTTAAAGCAATAGGTGAAAAGCGTTCTAAATATCCTTTGGATTTACTTTTTGCAGATGTTTGGGGTCCCTGCCAGGTATTGGGCAGAAATGGTGAAAGATATTTCATCACTATAATAGATGATTATTCCCGCCGGGTGTCTATTTACCCAATTAGAGTTAAATCAGACTCCTATGAGGTTATTCGTAACCATATTGTTAGAGCTGAAACCTTCATAGGTAGAAGGGTTAAAAACATCCGTACAGACAACGATGGTGAATTTGTTAATGATGACCTCAATGAGTTTTTAAAGTCCAAAGGGATTATGCATGAATTAACAAACCCCTATACTCCCCAACAAAACGGAACTTCGGAACGATTTATGCAGACAGTTACAAATGGAGCCCGAACACTTCTATCAGAAAGTAACCTTGATCATAGTTTTTGGCCTGAGGCCGTGAGATTCTTTGTGTATACTTGGAACCGTGTTTGCCCTAAAACTTCAAATAAAACACCTTTTGAGCTATATGGAGGGAACAAACCTTCAGTTAAACATTTAAAGCCATTTGGTTCAGTTACTTTTGTGGGAATACCTAGACAAAGGCGTGAGGGTAAACTTGGTCCAAAAGCAAAACGAGGATTCCTAGTAGGCTATGCATTTAAAACTAAGGGTTACCGAATTTGGATACCAGAGTCAGATAGCATAATTGAATCTATAGATGTTACTTTTGATGAAAAATCTAGGTTTAACCCAGGCGACAGTGGAGCCGTGATGGGCCCGGAGGAGGTTGACCTTTTTCCGGATAATCTGGTGAGTTATCAAAATGACAACGTTGTTGAGGTAAAACCAGAGGTCATCCCTGGTCCCTCCAACGAAGTTAATGATCCACAGACATCTGGGGAGGGGGAATCCGATTCCGAGTCCATCGACAGTTCCGGTCCTGATATTTCCTCATTTAGAGATGTTAACTGGACCCGTAAAGCAGTCCCTAGACCTACCGGTAAGCGGGTAGATGTATATTACTATGAAACTGGGAAAACTGATAGATTAAGATCATTATTAGATGTTGAAAGATACTGTGATAGAAATAAAATAAAATTCAATCCAGATACTTTCGATTTTAAAGGAACAATCTGTATTCTGGTCCTGTCTCTGACATAAATGATTCTGATAGTGAGGATATAGATTCGGATGCTCCAGAATTAAATAATGTAAACCCTGACTCAAATCTATATGGTCCGTACATTCCTAGAACATTTAAGCAAGCAATAGAGACCGTACAATGCGAGAAATGGCTTGAGGCAATGCAGAACGAACTCAGTATTATGCGTGAACGGAAGGTTTGGCATTTGGCCCCATTACCTGCCAACGTAACTCCAGTGAGATGTAGGTGGGTTTTCACTATCAAGAGAGATGAGTTAAGGAGGATTGCACGCTATAAAGCTCGTTTAGTTGCCCAGGGCTATAAGCAAATTAAAGGCGAATCTTACGATGAGACCTTTAGCCCTGTGGTCAATTTTGGTGTAATCCGATTCTTTTTCTCTCTCTTGGTATCGTGTAGCGGATGGCGTCACATTCAGTGTGATGTAACCAGCGCCTACCTTTACGCCCCATTGAGAGAAGACGTGTGTATGCTACAACCACCTGGTTTCACCATACCTGAGAAGTCTCATTTGTACTGCAAGCTAGATCGAGCTTTGTATGGTCTACATCAAAGTGGAAGAGAATGGTTTTATGAAATTCATGAAGTTTTATTAAATATAGGATTTACCAAATTAGAAAGTTGTAATTGTGTATATGTATATAATTCTGAAATAGTACTATTGTTATATGTTGATGATATTATTCTGTTCGGGAAAAATCAGACTGTCATAGATAAAGTATTGGTAAAACTGGGAAATTATTTCGACTTAAAAGTATTGGGGAAAACTAAGAAACTTTTGGGAGTGGAATTTGATGAGAGGAATGGTTTAGAGATTCATCAATCTCATTACATAGATGAAATTTGTAATAAATTTAAGACGTTTAAAATTCCTATCTCTTCACTTCCTATTAGTAAAGGTACAATTTTCTCCAAAGTCGATTGTCCAACATCACAGTCTGATATCGAAACCATGAAAACCATACCATATAGAAGTGTACTAGGCTGTTTATCATTCTTGGCAAATCGAACAAGGCCCGATATTTCATATGCAGTAAATATTTTTAGTCAATTTCAGAGTAATCCAGGCTTATTTCATTGGGGCGGACTTCTACGGCTGTTAGGTTACGTAAAATATACTAAACATTATCGCCTCCGATTATTATGTAATCAGGAGCATTTGATCGCCTATTCCGATGCAGACTTTGCAGCGAATCGGGATGACTGGACTTCTATTGGAGGACAAATCGTTCTTTTAGGAGACTCGCCAGTGGATTGGAGAACTTTTAAAGAAAAATGTGTTAGTCTATCCACGATGGAGTCGGAGTTTGTCGCCCTAACAGAAGCCACGAAGAATATTGTCTGGTATGACCGGATCCTGCGGGAATGCCGGGGTAGGCAGATCATTCGCGAGAGCGATTTCAAATCTAGATTATACGTGGATAACCAGGCGGCCATAGATTTCGTTAAGTCCCCAATAGAAAACCACCGTAGTAAGCATATTGATGTTAAATTATTTTTTGTCAGGGATCTTGTTTATAAAAATATTTTTGATATAACTTTTGTCCGTAGTAAAGCCAACCTCGCAGACGTGTTTAGCAAGCCCCTCACCAAATATGATCTTCTAAAATTTGTTGAAATGTTATTTAAAATAGATTAAGTTTTTCTAGTCAAATATGTACTTCTTTCTTTATTGTAAAAATTGTATTGTGTCAGAATAATGTGTAAGGATACTTGTGCAATGTATACATATATATAATTTTTAGTAATATATTAGTGTGTAAGGTCAAAGTAATTTTTAAACAAAGTTTTTATAGAAATATGTGTAAGAGTAATTTTTTTAATGTTTTCCAAATTGCAAATTTTTCTCATTCGGTATACATTTAAATTCCCGCTTTGATTTGGAAATGGTGCTCTTTAATACTTCCTCTCGGGGAGTTCGATCAGCCCTCAGTACCGTCTCGGGAGGGTGACCCTTGGCCAGTAAATGACAGAGAACTCTTTCGGGGGGTTGTGTTGAGGGTAACCGCCACATTGGAGTCTTACCGCGGCCACGTTAATATTTTTAAGTCAGTAAGTCCAGTTTTATTTAGTTTTTGAAATGGGAGTGCCACTTTTCCCCGTATACCGGATGGGAATGAAAGAGTTTAAATCTGTTAAAAAGGAAAAAGAGAAAATTGAGGATTTTTTTTTTGAGACTTTTGGGGTTTTTTTTCTTGTGTCTGGGTGAGCTCATTTATCCGGATGACCAGACAAGGGAAAATTATAATTGCATAGTTGCCAACTTGTACGGTTTGGCCGTACAATGTACGGATTATGGTCTAAGTGTACGGTCGTACGGATAAACAGTACGATTGTACGGTTTTGCGCAAAATTTATTAATGAATCGTAAAAGGTTATTTTATCCATCTCATGAAAGATAAAAGTTCTAATATAATGCATGCGTTATGTTTTTTTCTTTTACGGAATAAAGCGTCATTAAATCAAACTCTCTCAAGTGCGCATCCCTCGAATGCACCGTCAGATATCCAGGGAATCTTTTGCGAAATTATTCTTACTCTTTCAAGAACGAGCGCGCATCCCTCGAACGCACCATCGGATAGCCAGGGAATCTTTTGCGAAATTAGTCTTTCACCTCTCCTGAACGCAGACCCGCGCATGCCAATTGTTATCGGGTGCCGTTGAGATAAACTGGTTAGGACTGAGAACGAAGCGGAGTTACGGAGCAAATCTTATCGGTAGCTAGCGTGAATGCACACGTGCGTAGTGTACTGTTTCAAGTTCAGCTTGTTTACTTCGATCATTCTGTACGATTTCTTTTTTATTTAGTATTTTCCATTATTGTTAAAAGATGGAAAAATCTAAACCGAAGCAGTATAATCAAGTTTTTATAGAAGCATACTCGAGAGAATTTCCATGTATAATGGAATCTCGTAAAGGAAAACATCATGCTCATTGCACCGTGTGTAACGGAGATTTTAAAGTTGCTCACGGAGGTAGAAGTGATATAAAGGATCATCTTAGATCAACAAAACATTCAGATTTCCTGAAAACACAGAATTTAACTACGAAGCTTAGCGATTTCTTAAATTCCGAAGACCCCGGGAATGCAGTGATAAATGCAGAGTGTTTATTTGTGAAGTTCATCTTAGAACATAATCTGCCCCTATCAGTCGCAGATCATGCAGGACAGCTTTTCAAAAACATGTTCCCAAAGTGTGAAGCTGCAAAAAAATTTTCATGTGGTCGAACTAAAGTTAGCTCAATAATAAAAGAAATGGCCTGCGAAAGTAAAAAATCGTTAATGGACCAGTTGCAAAGTAAGTCAGTTTTTGCTATTGCGGTTGATGGCAGCAACGATTCAAATTCACAATTATATCCCATTGTTGTTGTTTATTTGGATAAAACTGAAGGCAAAATCAAAAGTTCTTTGCTAGCTCTACCTGTTTTGTCCAGAAATTCCACCGGGCAAAATATTGGTAAGTTAGTTATTGATGTATTACAGGCAAAAAACATTGATATGAAGAACTGTATTGCTTTTAGTGCAGATAATGCACCTGTAATGCTAGGAAATAAAAAAGGTGTTGCATCTATTTTGAAAGAAAAAAACGAAGAACTTATAGTGATGGGCTGTAATTGTCATTTAATACATTTAGCTGCTGAAAAAGCAGCTAAATCTTTATTGATTCCTGTTGATGACATCTTAATTGACATTTTTTATTATTTTGAAAGAAGCTCTAAACGGAAGGAGGAATTTAAGGACCTATAATCTAAGTTTGATTCAGAAAATAAAAAAATTCTGAAACATGTATGTACTAGATGGCTATCTTTGGGTAGAAGCTTGAAGCGCTTATTAGAGCAATGGGATATACTTGCAAGTTTTTTTAAGAATCAAATTAAAAGATCTCAAAACAGCAGCTCATTGTCATCTCTTGATACATATAAAATCCCACTGCAAACAGCTCAGAAAAGCTCTAGCAATTCATCAAAAAAGAGACCTGCAAGTGGAGGTGGTGAACCTTCATGTAAAAAGATGAAGTCAGATGGAGTTTCAAGCAAGTTATGTGAGTCTAAAAGTCTCATGAATTTAACAAGGGAAGAGAAACTATTTATGTTTCTTTCATCCGATGTCAACAAGGCGTATTGTTTATTTTTAGATTACATGATACCAGTTTTCGAAAAAACTAATGTAATTTTGCAGTCAAAAGCACCAAAAATCCATGTTTTAAATTCTTTGTTATTAGATATGCTTAAAGAAATTCTTTGCAAATTTGTTAAACCAGATGTTCTTAAAAATTCCTCCTCTTTAATTGATATCAAATATGCAGAGGTATGCAATCAAAAAAATGATGCTGACTTGTTAATTGGAAGTACTACTTTGAAAGCTGTGAATACCTTAGAGAGCAATGAAAAGATTAAATTTTATTCTAATGTCAGGAAATATTTTATTACATGCTGCAATTATATGAGGCATAAATTTCCATTCAATAATGTTTTGTTAAAGCATGCTGAGGTGGCAGATTTGCAGAAAATTTGTAACAAATCTTTTGTTGATGTGCAGTACTTTTTAAATAAATTTCCTGCAATGTATCTTCAAAATGAAAATGAGTCTGAAGATGAAGCTAGAGACAAACTTCAGTCTGAATTTTGTTGTTTACAGATTGATGACATTCCTGTTGATGTAGTTAAAGAAGAGAGGATGGATCGAAAGTGGGCTATTGTGGGGAAACTGTCAGCAGCAGATGGTTCTTTGAAATATGAAAAGATAGCCAATTTTATAATGTGTGTTTTGACAATACCACACAGCAATGCTGAATGCGAGAGGGTATTCAGCAGTGTACGCAAGACAAGAACAGAATTCAGGAGTTCTTTATCAGATGAAAACTTGGAAAATGTTTTAATTTGTAAAAGCATGCAAAAGGGACATTGCTATCAACAAAAATTTGATAAGGAATTTTTGAGTAAAGCTAAATCAGCTACTTACAATAATTTAAGAAATAAGAATGAGTAATGAACAGTGCCTTTATTTGTATATAGTAATTTGTATATATTTGTATAGTTTCTGGTTAATAATTTGCATAAATACTAAACATCAAGATTTACACTAGAACAATTTATTTTTTTATAACTATTTGATGATGGCATATCTAAAACTATGGTCCAGCCAAAACATTTTTTTTTAAGTACAATAGTTGAACTGTCTGAAGTAAAGGATTTCAATTAAGGATAAACAGTCTGATTATTAAGGTAAGTTTAATCTCATGTTTTTGTTTTTTTTTTAGTTAAAAATATAATTGACTATATATGAATATAATAAATGAACAGAGGAAAGTATTTTCAACTAGGTAAATTATATAAATTATATAGTTTGGGTATCTCAGTTCAGATTTATTCCAACTGTGATACTCCAACCATTGAATATATATATATGAATAGCATAGAAGATGTTTACTTTTTTCATAGCATATATTAAGCCTTTTTAAGCACATAAAAATATGTCGTAAAAATTGTAAGGTTTTCAAAATTGACATGTTGGCAGGTATGTAATTGTTAAATAATATATAAATGGATTAAGATTTGTAACTGACTCCAAGGGAATGATTATAAATATAAATTTACTTATGTTAATTTTTTTTTTTTTTTTGTTAAGTATTTGTGCTGATAAGTTAATACATATTATATTCAGTGTTAATATGGTTTTTCAATTTGTATTATTTGCAGATATCTAATTCTGATTTCTTTCAGGCATCTGAGACTTCAATTAGTATGTATGGAATCCAGACGTGGAGAATGATTGACGTTGAATGATATGTAAGATAGTAGTAGCCTGATTGTAGTTAATAGATTTAGTTATCCTAACTCAGATGTTGGAAATTCTTCAAATCTTTGGTTATCTTGTATTGGATATTAAGTTTATATCCCAAGGAATTAAGTTTTTTTTGAAATTTTTGAATTTTTTCAAGTTAAAAATTGTTTGTTGTTGATATTATAAATAAAGAACTTTCTTGTGGTTAAATATGTGTACGTTTTATTGCAATTGGAAAACAAATTATCATCATTTTTTTAATGTGTTAGAATTAAAAATTTTTTTGGTACGTATTTGCATCGTTTATTTTTGTTAAAAATTGTTTAAATTTCTGTGTTAAAGAATTGTAATGTATTAAGCTGCACTTAACTTAATTTTTGCAACGGTTTTTTTGACTAGTTTTTGAGTCCATGAGAGGAAAATTTTCGGAGGGAAATTTTTGTTTTGGACTTTGTGATAAAATTTGACTTGAAGTGGATAGTTAAATTTTTTGGAGGTACTAGTGTAAGTAGGAAAGGCTCGCAATGGGCTAAATTGATTGTTTGGATAGTTTATTAAAATTTAAAATTTGTAATTTTTCTTGAACGTTGTTTTAAATTGTAATTGTAATAAATTTGGAGTAATGGTCGGTGTTTGAGGTTTTTGCTAATGATGTTGAAGAGTTGATATACAAATTTGATCGAGAATCCAAATACATTTTTATGTTTTTTTTAACATTGTTTTTAACTATATGAAAAAATGGGCACTGATTTTAATTGTTCAGGTTTAAAAGTCTTTAGTTAAGATGTGTGTAGTGAATTTCTGCTTGGATTTTTATATCCAATTTTTCTAGTATTTTTCTCAGCCTTTTTCAAATATTTGCCATATTCTTTGGGCAATAGGCTGTTAGTTGCATTGAGACAATAAGAGGGGGGGCACATGTTAGGAAAATCACATGCCTCCATAATGCTTGTTAGTCTTATTGACTCAAGCAACTCATTAAATTAAATACTTATTATAAAGTATTTCATAATACTATCAGTCATTAACATTCATGCACTCTTAACACTCTTCACATTTGACAATAAACATTAAAGTACCATCTTTATTAAATATAAAACACATCTCATAAATATATCTTACTTTTATAAATATATCATTTTTACTCACCTTCTGCACTTTAATATTTCAATGTTTTTAGCCATCCTTTATGAATAAATACGTTTTAGTGAATCCAGTCTTAGAAACGTAAATACAGAGACACAGACATATTTTCTCACTTTGCAAGGAACAGCGACACACGGCATACATCGTAGGTTCATCTGAATAGTGCCTTGGCTACTCACCAGATGACGGCACACGTTCGATCCGACTGGAAGATCGGACATCGAATCAACAAAGACACGTGTATGCTAATTACGGTAGATTGTTCAGGAAGTGGGTGTTTCTGGAAGTTATTCGATTCTTTGCTAGTATATATAGGTGTTAGGTCTTTGTACAGGCGTCTTGTGTTTGGATTCTATCGTGAGTCAAGACAACGACGATATTTTTGAGTTATGTCGTTGTGGCTATATGTCTAAATTGTTCTAGGATTATTAGATAGTAGATGGCGTTCTTCTATAATCAATAGTTACTTAATATGTGCAGCTTGGTGCAACGGGGTGAAATATAATGTGATGTTTCTAGTAAATTTACAAGAAGTATTGTCTATGTGTTTATCTGTTATACTGCTACATTATACTTAAAGATGATGTGTTATCTGGAACTGATTGGACTATGTTTATTACGATGCTATTTGTCAAGTCTTGTGAGTATTCTTCCTGTGCTATAATAAACTATTAGTGCCTGAATAATTGTTGTCTTCAATTAAGGAACTTTATCATTACATTTTACATATTCATTGCTCTAACTTAATGAGTCTATTCCTTAAACCAGCTAAGCTCCTATCTGCGTAATATGCTCTGCTTACTTCAGTTACGTCAATAACCATTATATTAAAATTACAGTATTCATCTTATTAGGTGGTTGAACTTGAATAAAAGGAAGAATTAATTATGAGAAGCAATATATTTAGATGTATGACTTTTATCACTCTCACCGCATACCAAAATTAGCTTACGCTCCGAAGAGCAAGATCTAGCCCACGCTACATCTTTGAGAATTTGTCAGGTTTGTCTCTTCTCAATCTCCCACTCAGGTTAAAAATTCCGGTGGTTACGGAATAACCAATGAAAAAATAGGAACCGGATGAATATCACAGAACAAGCCCAACACATCGTAAACAAAGTTACAGTTAGAAGTTTTACCTACGCATCCACCCCTAGCAACAGCATCTAAATCGCTTTTCGAACATTCGAAAATCACCTTGGAGTGCTGCCAATACGACCTTGCGCAAAATGCACGGGAAAAGGGTTCTTGTTTACACTAAGACATCTGAAAATCTGTCAATGGCCGTTCCTAGCGAAAATGTATCAACTTCAAAACAAAACTTACTAAAGTAATGAAAAATCCATAACTCAGAAACTTATGGATGAAAATAAATGAAATTTCAGCAATCGTAATAAAATAAAAAGTTCTTTCCAATAGATATGTTTTGAAAGTAAAAATATTTAATTTAAGGAATTTTGAAAAAGTGATTATTGGACTTAGAAAATGAAAACATCGCAATGCTGAAAGAGACCTTTTGTATATATTGAAATATACAAATGTGAATTTTGCAAAAGGAATTAAATTAGAGAGTAATTATTTTTAACAATAATTATAGAAAAGTAAATACGCTGTATTTTAGAATAATTATTTATTTTAGACTGTTTATTATAAAGATGGATATTATTTAAAAGTTATAAAAAGTAAGTTAGAAATATTTTTCTTTTAGATAATTTGAAGTGAAATTTATTTAAAGGAAAGAATTTAAAGTAAATATTGTAAATGAAATTTGAAATGAATATCCTAAAACATATGTAATGGAAAGATTCTGAAATTAATTTATACTCTTACCAAAAGTAAACAATTTAAAAAGGAATGTTTGATTTAAAATGAAATAATGAAATTTAGCTTAATAAATTTAAATGAATTTAATGATTTTATTTAAATGGATGAATAAATTAAAGTTAAATATTAAAATACTGAATAAAATTTAGAATGAAATTTTAAATCATAACAGAATGCAATACATCAATTACAGCCAAAATATTTTTGTGCCCAATATGTAATTCAGACTTTATAGTTTCTCATGTCTGTTTCTTGGGTTCCTTTGTACTAGCATAAACAGCTTTCTCTAAAGATGCCCATTCAAATGTCAAGTTCTCTGTTTCAATATTAAAATTTTTTAATACTACCTCATATTCTGTAACAAAAGCTTCAAGTTCCTCCTTCCCAAAATTATAAGAGCATGTGCTGGGCCATTCGGCAAAGGATAATTTTAGTGATGCTTCTTAAACCTTTGTCAATGTCGGGAAATCTCCTTTTCAATTGTTCAATAATATCATCTATCAAGTACTTTGTCAATTTACTTTCATCTTCGGAAATGTATTTCCTACTGCTTACTGGTTTTAGGTTTAGTTTTTCCAATTTTCATTTAATGATTTCATCATTTTGTTTTAAATCCTCTAATAAATCTATTGCTGTGCATACTGTATTATAGGCATGAAATAGTGTAATGTCTCTGTTCTGCAAAGTTAGCAAAACTTTCTCAAGATATGAAACAACTTCCGAAAGTTCTATAGCCGACTGCATAAATGTATCTGACTTCATTAATTTCAGAAGTCCTTTAGAAATAGATGCTGATTCTGTTTTAGAGGAGATACCACAGTTTTCGAGTTGCAGTAAAATAGAATTGTACAGCAGAAAGAAGTTTTTGAATGCTCTGTGAAGATGTGGTAACCAATGAGTACCACCAACTCGAGTTGGAACTAATTCTTTCAACTTTAAGGCAATTAACGCTTCTTTCAGCTGTGCCCAATTTGTGAGGCTATTATGGTAAAATTTGAAGAGTTTTAAAAGAAATGCTTGAATACTTTCAAATGCTGGAAAATCGTTAAATGTGTCTTTGAAGGCCAGTTCTAATCTGTGTGCCCTGCAGTGCATTTTTATTAAATTTGATTGATTTTCTGACAATCTCTGGCTTGCACCTTTTCTTACTCCTTGTATTGTTGGTGCACCATCAGCCGCAAAAGAGAGAAGTTTGTCAAAAGGATTATTTTCATTAAGTTGCAAAACATTAGAAGAAGTGTCTCTTATTGCTGCATACATTGCTTCTTTAATTAGGAATTTTTTTTTAATGTCTTAAGAAATTATTGGCCCTCTGATAGTTCTTTTGCATAAATTTTGTAGCTGTGAACTTGATTGCTACATTAAATAGCTTAGAGACCCACAATTTGTTTTTTTCATTAGTGTAAAATTTCTTTAAATGTTTTTTGTTTCATTAGTGTTAGTTAATTAATCTCATTTCTTTTTTGGCAGGTTATTGGGATGCATTATTTTTTACCTGTAGACAAAATGATGCTTCTAGAAATCATAATGACAGACAAAACATCTCCTGATACCGCTGCATCTGCCGTCAGTGTTGAGTTGAAGCAAGGAAAAGTTGTTATTGTTGTAAAAGATGGTCCTGGTTTCTACACAACTCGTATTTTGTCCCCCATGTTGTTTGAAGTTATTGCCATGATGCAGGTTATTTTATTTTCTTTTGTTTTTTAATCTGTTATATATTTTGTCTGTAGTTATTAAAATGTTTCTGACAGTACCGTAGCGAAAGAAATTTTTTTTTTTTTGGGGGGGGGGGGGGGGGGGGGGGCAAAAGGCAAGATTGGCCGACTCAAAAATGTTTCAAATCCGACTAATGTAAAATAGTCAATCTGTCGCATTATTTCTTAATTAATAGTTTTTACAATTAATTTTAACTGATTAATTATAATTGATAATTAAAAATAAAATATGTGATTTTGTATTCCTAAAATGTTTCTTAGATATAACTCAGTAATCATTTAAAAGATTTACCAAGAACTTTACTGGTGAAAGAAAAAAAAAAAAAAGGAAGAAAGAAAATATGTATTGATAAGAGAAAATCACACAGTTATATTTGTGAAAAACACATTTGTTTAGAATGATAGAGTGAAGTGAACCTGTATGTTATGCTGTCACGAGGATAGTAATTTAGTCTTTTTTTAGTTTGTATCGGTAAACATCTAACCAAAGGAGCCGAGTTTACAAAAATTTCAGTAGAGGCACAGACATTTCGGCGCCGACAGGACAAATCAGTCTCCTCCCTTTCTATAAGTTTCAGAAATATATTATTGTGAAAGTTGGAAGTTGTAGAATTCCGACAATGTACAGTTCAGAAAATTAGTGCAAAACTGGATTTGCAGGATTATCTAGAGATCATAACAAAAGACTTTTATCTACACCAGACCTGACACCTTTTCTGTATCTATCCCTAGTGGTCTGGGTCTGGAAAGAATTTTGCTTTACATGTCAAAGAAAATACGTGTGAAGATTTGTCTTATAAAGAAGATATTTTCTGTTACTGATTGAATATTAAAAAAAAAAAAAAAAAAGTAAGAAGTTTTTAGGTATTAACCTCTTGAGGACGAGCGACGCGTATGCGTGACGCATAAGATGCTCAGAATCCTCGATTATTCCCACCAGTTATTTTTTAGTGGAAGCTTTGCCTTATGTAATCCTAGCATTGCTGCGATTCAATTAGGCAAAAATTTCTGTTTTGAAAAACTGGTGGTAAAAGATTAAAAATTCTGTAAAGGACGCTCGTCGCGAAGGGGTTAAATGTGAAATGCACGGATATTTTTTTAATTTATTCATTTTCTTTTTTTAAATAGTTTTAAAAATTCTTCATTTTTATTTTCCAAACGTTCCTAAAACAGTTCCAAAGGGCGTAAACATCATATCGTTGCTAGAACCTACTATGTATCAAGTATAAAATTTCTTAAGTGGCTATCGCATTCGGTCGACCTAGTTTATATATTGATAGTTTTTATCTATGTAAGTTGCGAGTATTACTGTAGGACAAATTTCTGATATTTTCAAATCAATAGATCAGATTCATTTTTTCCCCTATTAGCCTATGTATCGACGGCCGACTTAGGTTTTCCATGTATGGGTAAGGTATAGTATATGTCCAACATTTCCGGCTCTGCAGACAAGATTTATACATGATAATTTCTTTTCAGTGGGTAGGCTGACTAGCTATTTATGTGATTCGAAAATGTGACAGAATACGTGACTTTCATACCGGCTGACCATATAGATCAATTGAAACCATTACTTTTTTTATTCATAAAATATCTATTGACAGACCGACTAGCTTTTGCCATATGATTGTAAGGGTGTAGTGAAATGCATTCTGAAGACTTGAAGTCCTGCCAACCAGAATTTTTCCGAATTGTTTTTTTTAATCGGCCTACTGACATACTACAGAGACACTAATTAAATCTGCTGATAGGCCGACTGAATCCTTTTACCAAACATTGGGGTGGCAGCTGCCCCCCCGCTCGCTACGCCTCTGGTTTCGGATCATGTGTGTTACGTAATACGTACATTTCCTTTTAAAACAATTTCTAATATCTCGATTAAATATAAATCATATCCTATTAATCACTCTTTATTAGTAAACAATCTCATAATGTAGTATATTTCCCTTTTAGATTATTTCTTAAAATCGGTTAATTGCTATTTCATTATCTATTATTAACTTAAAGTATTTCCTTTTTCAAATCTTTCAAAAATCGGTAAATTGCTCAAAATTCTTAAGTCTTCAAATTAAATTCTTATTTTCCAAAATGTTTAATTTTTCCCATCTAATCTTTATTTAATAGATTAAGTTATTTCTCCTCTCTTCCCTGTTAAAATTTCATTAAATTCAGTTAAAAAATAAGGCATTTAAGCTTAAAAAAAAAATAGTTTTTACTTTCTATTTTTAAGCATCACGCCATGAATATTTAATCTGAGCCATTGCCATTTTAACATTCCCTTCTCCTGCGCTTAAACAACTTTCGTGTGCCGTGTTATTAATTCTCCTCCATCTTGTATTCAGAACGTTGACCCCGCTGACGTTCCCGGTTGCCACTTACAGTAATGTCCTTTTTTAAAACTCCGTTTTGCATGCTGACTTCAACTGTAGCTTGGTAATGCAGGGAGTAAACAACAACTCTTGTGTGCTTGAAGCACATTCATTGGCTGCTAAGAAAGTGTTTACATGGTAGCACGAATGAAGATTCGAGAAAATGCAGTTAGTTTTTCAAAAATAGTCGTTGCTACATTTTTTAATTTTCGAGGACTCTGGCCTTCGGTTTGCGAGTTTCTTCAGTGTCTAAGGAGATGATTCTTAACCAGAAAAGAAGAAAGATTATTCAATTGGAGCAGAGTATTTTTTCTTTAAGGAGGATCCTCTAAATAATAACAATTTTTGCCAGAACTATTTAAGATTCCTGTAAAAAGATATGTTGTTATTGCAGTCCATGACTTTCAAGAAAATAAATATTCTTCTCATCTATATTTAACAAAATTGTTCCTGTTAACAATTGCTCCAAGATTCTTGCCTTTCTAACAATAATTTCTGCACCTGTGCCGATGTATTGTTTAATGTGTCATTAATCACATTATTTGTGTTTTCTTCATTTTATGAATGAAATAATCAACACTTTATTGATCTTTTATATTTCATCAAAGAAAATGTGATTAAGATGTCTATTCAACTAATATATTATTCAACGTTTTATCCAGACATAGCAATTCTCGGCAGATGTTTTGTTAGATGTCTGCCATTACTTATACTCTCTCCACAGATATGTTAACTTTCCATGTGTAAAAAAAATTGTAATTTAGAGACTTTGAAAGCTAATGATTATAATAACAATTGCCACTTTAAAAGACTTTTATTCTTGCCAATAACTTCGACTCAAACACATTAAAGAACCACTGTAAAAGAATTCTTCAATTTATATTTAGATATCAAGTAAATTTCATCCAAATAAGTACAATGTTGCTGTGTACATGAAATCCTATTTTCTAATATGTATACATGGTAAATTTATAAATTATAAATATTGAGTTTGCAATTTTTCCATGGAAAATGTTTATTGATAAAATGATGCATCCACATAATAAAATAACGTGCACTAATTCTGGATTATTTATTGAAATATATTCACACTATCCACAAAGTGAGTGAAGGTTTTTTATCTCATATTTTTGGAAAAAAAATTTTAAATATTTCTTTATTAATTAAAATATATTTTATTTAATATAACATTTAGTATGTTCTACTATACTTTTAATTTTGGCCTATAATGAGTTGTTGGAGTAACAATTTTGAGATTTGTTTATAAATTTTAGAGTTGAATTCTCAAATTTATTTTTGGCCGATCTTGATTTTATTACTCCAATATTTCATTATAATGTGATTTTCAAAGATATCGCTAGTTATTTTGTAACATTTTCGCTGTTAAAAGAAAAACAGTTCATCTTAAATTCATCTGATCATAAAAAAATAAACATTTTTGTTCTGGTTAAAAACATCAATGATAGATGATTTTGCTTCAAATGAAATACAGGTGTTCACACTTCACGCGATTAATTTATTGCCGGAAATAATCTCATAAAGTGAATTTATGTCAACATGCATAACATAAGAATATGTGTATTTTTTGAAAGGAAGAAAAAGTAACTAGAATTTCAGTATTTGCAATAAAATTTTATTTTATTAACTGTAAAATTAAAGAAATATATACATTAAGTACATTAAAAGCTGGCAGGTTTCAATCACATACGAGAACTGGTTCTGGCAAGTCAGGATCATATTCTTGCTCTTTTATAGAAGGCCTTGTGATGGGAAGTTGGTGATTTTTGGCTTTATCAGAAAAAAATCCTAGACTCATTTGATGGGCAACATTGCTATAAAATTTTTTCATGTCATTATTTTGGTTTCAACTAATCATGCTATAGTGAAAATGCATCTATAGATATTCAGAAAGGAGGCAGTGTGTGATAGTCTTTAAAGCAAGGATAAACACAAAGTCCCACATTGCATAGTTCATAAAAGTAATAAGTTTGTCTTACTTTTCGTTGACTTCTTACAGTCTGTGAGCAAACTACGCACCTTCTTCTTTTTTCACATCTTTCATTGACATTTAGTAAAGGAAAGTGCCTTCCAGAAAGCTTTAAAGGTGTGGATGTTGATTTAGCTGCGAATTGTCTTTGTATCCTAAAATCTCTAATTTTCAAAAATTTTGTTCTACAACTTTCATTTTGTATTGGAGAAATGGAGTTTTAGTCCCACATACTTTTTATCGCTGAGAACATTGGCATTCAACAAAGCTATATCCATTAGACCAAAGAATAATTTTTTATACCATTTAATGGACTTTCTGAAAGATGTCTACCAACACCACCCATATTTTTATTATTGTCTAAGATACATTTCGGTTTTAAAATGTTCTCTCCTGTTTGTCTGTCCTTTCGTCCTCTATAAGCTGTATCTGGACTATGAATAGTAGACAGCATGAAAACATCTTTCTTTTTTTTCTTTGAATATAATTACGTTCATATTCTCTCTTTGCATTGCATCCTGTTCTCCTTTTTTCAACTTTGTTTGTGGAAAATCTTTTGGCATTCCTTTCTTTGTCTTCAGAACTGTTCCACATACATTTGTTTTTACTGAATTTAAATATGTAGCAAGGGTTGGCGAATTAAACTATCTAAATACAAATTATAGCCTTGGCCAGATAAATTTGTCATAAGCGTTTTGACAACTCCTTCACCATATGAACCATCGTTAGCCATCATGTCTGTCTTTCCCACAATAAACTAAGAAATTCCAAACATATCCGGAATTTGATTCACAAAGTTTGTATATTTTTATTCCATAACGGAACCTTTTAGATGGGGCATACTTGCAGAATCCAAGGCGTCCTTTCCAGGCAAAAAGAGATTCATCTATGCATATGTTGTTTTCTGGTAAGTAAATTGTTTTAAACTTGTTCTGCAAGTTTCCACTGAGAGATCTCAATTTGACTAATTTTGTAGCATCACTGTCAGAAGTGAAATGCAGAAATGGCAATATTGTATGAAACTCATCTTGAGAGATCACTCTATTGAAGAACGGCGTCGTTAGCATTTCATTTGTCGTGAAATACATTTTTAGATTGGGCTTTTTTAATGGATTAATTATTCCCATTAGAATAATTAATCCTAAGAATCCTCTTATTTTTGGCACATCTACAGGTGTAAACTTTCCCGATTTTGAGGAAGATGGCTTTTCTCTCTGGGTATTTTCATAGAAATTATTAGTTTCTTCAACTATTATATTTAGAAAGTCATCATCGAAAAAAAAATGATAAAAAAATCAATTTCGTTCACATAATTTCCAGTTAAATTTATCGCAGTAGTTCCTGTAAATTCATATGGCTTCACTTCATTAATAGTTAGAGTCCAAGATGAAGCATCCCTGTTGTGTAGGATCATGAGGTGGAAGGCATACAATCTTCTAATTCAGTCTCTGATAAAATGTCAGTATCCGAATTGCTACTTTCGATTAAAACTAGAGAATCTTCGCTATCAGAATAATCACTCATAGGCTCATTTACCATTCGAGTGTACTCCTCTTCTGTTAAAAATTTCTTTCTCTTAGCCATCGCAAGCTTAGCTAAATCCTCTTAACCAGCGCAAAAAACTTTCGTCTACTAGCTAAGGAAGAGACAAACTAAATAAAAACTTTTCTAAGGCGATCACATAACCAGTATCTACCCCAAAGAAAAAAAAAAAAAGCACACACTTCAAATCATCTGAAACCCTCCAACGTTTACATCATGTGGCGACACAGCTGACCGTCATCTGAGTTTTGTTTACATTACATTTCCTACTCTTGCATCGGAACAAACTACAGGAATGGGAAAGCATTCTACAAACACAAGGTCAGCAACCTAAAGGTTCAATTAAGTTAGCTGTAGTGGACAATGAAGCACCATCTTCTTGAGTTAAAAAAATACTAATTTAATGTGTGTAATTGAAAATGCAAATGTGGTACACCCATCTAGTAGATCAATATAAACAGCGATTCAGCAGTGTATCACCCGTCTACTAGTGACTTTTACAACTGATGCATGTAAGACACACCCGTCATATAAAGACATTCTGTTGAGCAGCATTCCATCGCGAAAAGATTAATATTATATTCCATCCAATAAAGGCTTGTACATGCGTTTTTTACTGCTTCCTCAACACAGTGTAGACAAATGTGCCGTATACAATTTTATTCAGCATAAAAAAACAACAGGTACTTTCCCGTTATACCACCACCATGTCAAAATATATGCTATTACAGTAGAATCTCATGATAACGAATGTCACTTTAACGAATATTAAAACGAAAAAAAATCCTATACTTTGCCATTATAAATTTATTCACTTTAACAAATTTCAGATTAACAAATTTTTCAAATTAACGAAATTTTCGAAGTCTTAAAAAAATACTCATTTCAGTTTAACGAACGCTGAGTTCACAAAAAAAAAACAATCTTTATCGGAAAAATTAAAATTCCGAAAGAACTTTTTTATTAGTAATTGTATTACCCCACGATCTTCGCATTTTCAGTATATGGCGAAGCTGTTTTTAGATAGACACTGTGAAATTGCTCCCGTATGCACATCTTTAAAATTAAAAAAAATTCTTCCTTTACATTCACGTCTAATCTCTTTTCTTCTTAGTTTCTTCGGTTTTCCTTATACTCGTTTCAAAAAAGGAAGTCCAAAGAACTTATATTTGCAATAGTTTCCTTCGAATTTGTTGATAAATAGCTGTACTTTATTATCGAATTTCTAATCTGCAACAATTCATATCTGGAGTTATTTTTTTTAATAGGGAATAGGAAAAGAAAGCAATTATCATTGAAGATAAAAAAAAAAATAAAAAATATATTATACAAGCAGTAAGTGCTGGCAGAAGGAGATAGATGGCATGAAATAATTTGATTGAACTTCTGCTTTGACTACCATTTTAAAAGAAAATGACAAAATTTTGAAACTCCCTGAAAGGTCTAGTATGTGTCCCAAAAGGAAACCAATGCGACTGGGAAACTATCCAGTGATTTTCAAAAATATATACATTTGGTTTAAAGGTGTAAGACAAAACATTTGCCTACTTCAGGACCTAACACGATAAAGCCAAAGATGTTGCACAAATCATGAAAATCGAGAAATTTGAAACGAGTTCTGATTGCCTCTTTTCTTTTTGTGATAGGTATGACATAGTATAGAAAAAATTTCTGGAGAAGAAATAAATTGCTGATGCATCATGAGAATAATTTCAATGCTGATAAAATTGCTTTTGTATCAACTTCTATCAAGTGCAAATTACACAATAGCAATAAATGTTGAAAACTGTTAAGGCAAGATGAAATCTAAAAGGTGAATTTTGGTTCTGTTCTGTAATGTCACTGCACAAAAAAAGCTAAAACTCTTTCAAACCCTTTTAAGTTCTTTTGTGGAAATCTGCAAGCCACATTGCTGTAAAAAATGTGAGAATTTTTCCTTGTGATTATTGAAGGAATAGCCATGCGTATATAACTCGGTCTTTTAAGTGGCTTAAGCGTTTAAATGAACAAGTGAGCAAAATCAAAAGAAAATTAACTCTGCTTTGATATTGAAGCTGTACATTTAATTACAGCACATTTATCATAAAAGTAGAATTTTAACCTTCTAACTGTACTTTCATTTTGAATCGTACACATCAAGGCATAAAAAAAAAAATGCCAATGTGAATTTTGGGTGCCGAATAATAGAAACAGCATTTCCACACTTAAAAAATGAGGTTTCTGCAATGGTGAATGTGAGACAATTAAATGACTTGATATAAGTTGCCTGGAAAAATGTAACTTCTATCCAAAGTAAAAACTGTTGGAGAAATCCCAGCTTTGTACATTTGATTGCAAAAGAGTGTGTTGCATTGAATTTCCAGCTGATCTTTGGATTACAGCTACAGAATATTTTTAACGTACACATCTGCAAATGATTACATTGAATAGATGGAGTCGCCACATTCTCTAACCTAACTACAAATGACATTTTTGAAATTTTAATAAAAAAAAAGAACGAAAATGAAGATGGTGATTGTTCATCCAGTATTGAAAATTGTGATCTACGATCAAAAGAAGCTTGGTTGAACATGGGATCTTTTTAAAAAGCATTTATCCCAGAAAAACATCGTGTGGAAAACATTTTATACAATGTTGAGTAATACATACTGAAGATTTTGTTTAGAGAAATTTGTTGTCAATTTCAGAAAAGAGGAAAATACCTTACTTTCTTAGAAAAAAGTAACAGTAATGGCATATATCAGTATAATTTTTTTTAGCTCGCAGGTGTCTAAGAACATTATAATTTCTTTATAGTTCATTCGTTTAATTCAGCGTTTTTTAAACTTTGCGTCCTCACGGACCCCCTTTGATGTGATATGCATGTCGAGGACCCCCGACAAAATTTTCCTTAATATAACATTAGAAAATATTTTAATGGGGGTATACATTTTATTTATTTTAAACTAGCTGACCAGCCCGGCATTACTCGGGCCCGTGATAATAACATTAAACAAAACTCAAGTTTGTATGATTTTATGTCTTTGTAATATCTTCCAAATGAGTATAGTTTTGGGGGCCCACTATGCCTTCGGCAGCGTAGAGTGTTTTAAATGAACTCAGTTTCCGGGACCTCAATGCCTAAAGCAGCGTATACCAGGAGTGCTCACACGCGCCGGAGACAATCGAAAATAAAGTTGAATGAGCCAAACCTCGTAGTAATCGGGCCCATAGAACCGTGAATGAGAATACGCCCCATGGCAGGGGAAGATGGAGCTAAAATCTGTAAAACAATCGAAAACCAAATTGAATGAGCCAAACCTCGTTGTAATCAGCCCTTAGAAGCTGAGATAAGAATGCACCACCTAGCGGTTGAAGATGTCACTAAAATCTATAAAGCAATCGTAAGCTAAGTTGAATGAACCAATTCCTGTTGAAATCCTTCCCATAGAACCCGAGAAAAGACTGCACCCACTTCTTAGGTCCTCCGGCGACATGAACGACAAAAAATGTCTCAGACATCTGCTACTATCAATTTTGGCCCCCTACTATAGCTCCCTTGAAAATCGTCCGATCCACTAGCTTTTTTTTAACAACTTCTTAGGTCATCCAGTTACTACATGAACGACAAAAAAATTTCTCGGACCACAGCTACCACCAATTTTGAATATTAATCTTCTTCTTGGAGCCCTTGGTTCAGTTTCTTTAAAAGTGATCCGATTCTTTTGCAATATTCTTTAACATGTTTCTAGGGTCCTCCAGCTATTTTATAAACTACTAAAAATTTCCTTAGACCCCTTAATCTTCTTTTTCGACATCAACTTATGTTTACTCATTACAGCTGTATGTAAAAAATTGTGTTACTGTTAAAGAATAGATAAGTAATTAACTTTAGAGGGGCGATTTCATCCGTAAATTAAATATAGAATTAATGTTAAATGTAATTCGTTAATTTAAACAGGGTGGCACCTTCCTCTACCTGGGGCGCATTCCTTCCTCGGGTTCTATTGAACCTATTTAAACAGAAATTGGTTCATTCAACTTACTATTACATTATTGGAAACATCTCTAAACTATCATCCAGTTGTAAGGCGACATAAGGACTCACTGATTTTTGCACGTTCAATCAATTGGTTCTCGATATTTTCACGCAATTCAGTTTTTAACAGTATCATTAGAAAATAAAATGAAATTTAAATCATTTGCTGCTTTTTCTCCTAACATTTTTGTGACCATTGCTTTAGCAGCAGGTAAAATTAATTTTTCTACAATCATAGAGGTTTTGCAGACTTTATTCCCATCAGAGGTACCTGATACGAGGCAAAAACGATGTTTTAATTATTGGAAATAGTTGTGGTCTTTTAAAATAATTTCTGACTTATTTTCAGTTCTTTTAACTTGCTTTTAAAAAGTCAAATAATTTGTTTTCATATTCTTTGTCTTTAGTTTGAAAATGTCTACGGAGTTTTGCTGGTTTCATACATTCATTTGATAGTATATCGTGAAAAATAACATAGACAGGCTATTCCTCGTTAATAATACACAGGTACTCGTAAATCCTAAGCTTAAATATTCTCCAGACTACCTTTTTCTGTGTCTTCTATGTTGAATTGTGCAGTATTAAATCGTCATCTGCATCTGACTTCATCTCTTCTTTACGTTTTAATGTACTACCCTTTAATCACTCATTCATATTGTGAATCCAAAATATAAGTATATAACACGAGAGACTAAAATACTAGCAGTGCATTGTAAAATAACAATAGCTGGTATTCACTCAGTACCGTTTTTTGTTGTTGTTGTTGTTTTATAGAAGCATGCTAACGCATGCACACTACACTCACAGTTTTAGCAAAAGAAATTATAATCAAGAGAGCAAGTTTGAAACAAGTAATTATTTTGAAAAATAGGAACCGATTACACTTAAAAACAAATCAAATTTCATTTGTTAGGCCTGAATCCAAATTTTTGAAAAATAAAAATTCTTGAATATATAAAAAAAGAAAAACGTTTGTGAATTTAGTGGAGTATGTTACTCCTTTTTTTTTTACCCGAAATAAGGGGAAAATATTGCTTAGGCAAATTTTATGATCCTTTTCAATGGAGAACCTTTCTTGAAAACGAACTTTGCTTTCAACTTTTTGATAAGCTAACGTATGGTCACGTGAATGCTACGATGGCAATGCAAAACAGTGTGCATATTTAAAGCAAACTGAAGAGGAGAAAAAAAAAAAATCTTATGTCTCTGCAAGTCGCTTGCATGTCGCCTGGATGTTAAGTTGCACCGCACTCGAAATATTTAGGGGTTTATGCTAATTAATGATTCTAGGCTAAAATTTCAAGTTCTGTAACCTCCCCTTTTCGCAGCTACAAAAATTCTTGCCGAAGAAAAAAGTCTGAATTCAATATTGAGCTTGAGGACCCCTGGCAGTAAGCTCACGGACCCCCAGGGGTCCGCGGACCACAGTTTAAGAAATGCTGGTTTAATTCATTTGACTGCAATCTTGCAATTTAAGGAATGAATAAATTTTATAATTTCAACAAATAAATTATAAATAGTTCAGCATTTGTTTCTGGCTTATATTCCATAAAGAAATTAAAATGTCAACAATAAGCAAATAAAATAATAATAATAAAAACATAAATTTAACAGATATGTATTCGAATGATGGGCTTAAATTACTGAAATGAACAAATCTAAATGGCTACTAAAAATAGCTTGGAAATTTTTTCGACACTATAATAATACATCATACACTCATCATTCACACACACATCATACATAATACATTCATACACTATAATAATATAATGTATATTTATTCTTTATTTATGTTTCCAAAAAAAAATAGTATCACTTTTGTAATATAATTTTATTCAATGTGTATCAAAATTTAATTTTTTTTTTAACTCGCCATATTGGAGTTTCACTTTAATGAATTTTTCTGAATAATGAACATAATCGATGTTCCCTAGAAATTCGCTATAACGAGATTTTACTGTTTACCATTCATTTATTTCAACCATGACTGTAGGAAAGTGTTTTATTTCAAAAACAGTATCAAACATTGTGACTCGCTACTTATTGAATGCGAATTTTTTTTATTATTATTATTTAATCGTAACCATACAAAACATCTTAATTATCTATTTTTCAAATGGAAAATAAATTTTGTTAAGTTATAACTTGCATTTTTTGCTGATGCTGAGATGGATTTTACAACTTTGATGATGGTGAAGGTGCAATAAAATTGTTTCAGGGTTATAGAATTATACAAAGTTTTTTGCAAGATGCTAGCTACAAGTATTTCTGACCAACTAATTTATGATTATTAAAAAAAAAAACTGGAAAGTTACATATATTATATTTAATCCTGTTATTAATACTACATACTACATTTTCTGAATGTCTTCAAAAAATCTTCCATAGCCTATCGTCATATTAATAATCAAATGTGTAAAATAGTTATATTAGTTATATTTCAATAAATGATATATTTATTAAATGTGAGTAAATCTTTTATAATTTTTTTTTTAAACCTAAAAGTAATTTTTCTCCAATTTAGAGAAAATTTCAGACTTGAAAGTATTAAAACTGGGAAACATTAAGGTAATCAAATGAAAACGGAACAGGAGCCACAGAATGAAATGACATGGTTTATTTCAAACACAATCTCCAAATGTACACAAGCACTTGCCCCATTGTTTCACCAAATGGTCTTTTGGCTGAAATCGAAACCAGTTTCGAACATTATCCATGATTTCGGTGTCCGAGCAGAAACGGCGACCCTTCCCTTGCAGAAGGGCTTGTGTCCATCTTGCACACGAGTCAATGACAGTGCATGTTCTCCGTACACTACCTTCATTTGCCGATGCACTTTGCAAAATCCAACTTCTTCTATCACTAAATAACGAATAACACTCGGTTGCTCTTTTTTACTCCCAAACATGCAGATGAATAAAAACAACCGATTACCTGACGGACAAAACTGTTGGCAGATCGCCAGAGCATATCACGTGCTTCTGCCTGACTACCTAGGACAAGTTCATTTCCCCACTCTACCCTGTACACAAAGTTCACCACACTCATACAAAAATAAACCAAATTATAACCACTGTGCCGTTTTCATTTGATCCACCCTTATAGTATTTTATTTAGTAAAAATAGTGATTGAATTGAATGAAAGGTGTTATTTGTATTGATGGTATTTGACTTGCCTTTTAGGAAGGAGTCTGTCCAAAAGATCTAGACAAGATTACAAAAGATTTTGGATTCCCTGTTGGAGCTGCTACATTAGCAGATGAAGTTGGACTGGATGTGGCTGTCCATATTTCTGAATATCTGTGTGGCGTCTTTGGAGAAAGATTTAGCCATGGTGTAAATTTAAATATTCTTAAAGAGATGGTGGCATCTGGATTTTTAGGTAATTTATCTTATTACAATCATTGTTCTTTCTACATTAGGAAATAAATGATTTTGTGAAATTTGTCCTCTGCTAATAATATCTGGTGAAATTTAAGGTAAATCAATTTTCTTTCAAAAATTAATTAAATTGCATAACTTATGCAAAATTATTCCTCCCAAAAATGAAAAATCCAAATCTGGTACTCTGAGGATTTACTTTGTATGATTACAGGCTTGTAACAATAACAAAAGTAAACAAATAATACATGTTCAAATTAAATTCGACAAGTGTTTTTCTACATGCCAAAATCATTGCTATATTGACTGATATGGTAATTCTACTAACGCCAAGCAAAAGGCTCTCTCTAGCCTTTACCTCTGTTAACAAGTAAGGTTTGTCGCAAGAGAAGTGCCTAAGTAATAAGGGGAAAATATTTTTATGATTTATGATAAGGTATGTTCTAAATATGTATTTGCTCATAATTTATACTTTATAATTTTTACCAAGTTAAATTTTATTATTTACTTTTTATTAATTTTGAAAATATTAAAAAAATATTTATCTGGATTTGAAAAATTATCTGTTTATTCATCCTATCTAGCCAAAAACTTACGGCAGATGTTTATCTTTACTATGGAAAACTAGTACTTGAATTTAAAATATCATCTTATAAGCATTTTGATTGTGAATACAGCCGTGAGGTATGGAAGATGTTTGTTGGTTTACGGTTCCATGGGTCATCTTTTGCCCATGAGGCCTATCAAATATTGGCAACAAAGGAATGACATAGAGAAGAATGTGAGATGAAAGACAGCACAAATAAAAAGTTGTTTAATCTGTGAAAAAAAAAGGGGGGGGGGGAGAAAATAATCTGCAGACTGCAAAACTAAATCTGTTATGTATGTGCGCCATTTCACATTTTCTGCTAACTTTACTGCTTGATGGAAAATCGCAATTTCTCTTTATTTTCAAAACCATCCTTCAAAGTTTTCATTCTTGGCAATTATAGTTGCTGAATTATAGATTTTCTCCATTCTATTCATTGGTAGATATTTTGTTTTGCTGGGCCTTGTAATGTCAATAAATGAGTATATTCTTAATAACTTTTAAAGTAAAAAAAAAAAAAAAAACTCTTTTTTTCATGTGTGTGAGAATTTTGTTGCTTGATGGAAGATCTCATATGTCTATTTCTCTTTATTTTCAAAACCATCTTTCTAAGTTTTCATAGTCTTGGCAATTATAGTTGCTGAAGGTTTTCAATAATCTAACATGTAAAATTAACACATGCACACATACATACCAATAATTTTTCATGTAATACATTAATAATTTGTTTGTTTTCTTTCTTAATTTCTGTGCAAATTTTGTTTTTAATTCAATGCACATAGCATAGCCTGCATTAGAGTCAAAACTATAGTGCATATGACTCATCTTACAGACTTCTACTGCACTGACACACATGATATGAGTCCCACAAATTAAATATGGCATAAGCCACCACTATTTATACCTGCTTTAGGGATTTTATATTGATTTTAATGTTTTTAACCCTTTAAGCACCACAATGTACCTGTGTATGTCATCAACTCTTCTATTTGAAACACCATGACATACATGCATACGTCTTCATTTTAATTCCAGCCGGCAATTTTCTAAGCATTTGTTTTTTATTATTTGCGTTGCAAATTGTTATGTGATTGGTTTTGTACAAGCTTTATAGCAGTGATTGTTTACGCACCCAATCAATAGATAGTGCAGGGTTCCTACGTGATTGGAAAATATGGAAAACAGGGAATTGTCAGGGAAAATGACAAGTGCTCAAAAAGTCATGGAAAAGTCAGGAAAAATCGCATTTTTTCCCTAAAACCTGGAAGATCTTTGTTATAGTATTAATTTTTTCATTTGCTTTATTTTCATTTATATACAGGCTGCAAGTCAGGTAAAGGATGTTTTGTTTATACGCCTGGTGTTAGAAGTAAATACTGAAGCTGAAAATATTATGAAGAAATACAGTGTAACGCCTGCTAGGCAGTAAGTTTCTATGAAACTCTATAGATAATTTTTTTTTTTAAATTTAATGAACAATTTATTATCATCAATTAATAATAAAGTACACAAAATTTTGAAAGCATGTTGTTCAAAAAGTTCAGATACTAAGTACTGCAGCAAATAAATTTGTTTGAAAAGCAATATAAGAAATGAAATTCTTTTCATAGTAGCTTGACCTCACTGCTAACTGTTAAAAAGGAAAATAATACTAACAATACTAATAATTTCCCTATCTTGTAATATATATGCATGCATCACTGATCTAATGGTAATATTCTAGATCTTATCTAGAAATCTGCTCCCATGAATTTTGATATTGGTTGTAGATGGGTTTCAAATTTTCAAAGTGTAAATTAAAAAAATAAATTTATTTTAAATGGCTTCCACTGTATGTAAATGATCCTTTATATAAATTATTTGATGTGCCTTGTTACTTTAGTTGATGTCAATTGCACTGTTCAGTTTAATTTTGGCACTAGGAAATTGTTTTTACAGACTTGCAGTTGCAGTGCATAATATTTAATCATTTTTAAAAATTCATGTAGTAATATCACATATCGTATAAAATTTAATAGTGCTGATAATTGCTCATTTGTAACTAGAATTATATATATGTATTGCATACAATGTAAAATTTAGTTTATTACTAAGAATTATAAAAAATAAAAAAAATTAATTTTTGATGAAACATTGCAAGAACTTATCTGCTTTTTCAAAGACAGGTAAAAAAAAAAATTTCCTAGTTCCTAAATTGTCGTTTTTGGGTTGAGATTGGGAAATAGTGCAGACTAAGTAAGTCGAGGGGTCTATTCAGATTTTGCTTCGACTTTTTCTTTGGACATAATAAATTTCCATTAATTTTTCATAGATATATTCAAAGGATCATTTTTAATGTTATAATTTATTCACATGCAATTATAATTGCATTTGTAAGAAAGTAAAAACATTCAACTGGTAATCAAGAACTAAAGAAACAGATAATCGTTAAAAAAAATAAAAAATCTGATACTTGGAAGGGGGCCCTTCCTATATGGTGGCTGTGAATTAAATATAAGAAAACATTGGAAATTTGAAGCACATAATGTTTAATTTAAAAGTTAAAAAAAAAAAAAAAAGCTTATATCATAATTTTTAGTGTTAATTTTCTTATGTGCATAAAAGAAATTGAAAGAAAATATTAAAGGTCATGTAAAATTTTTAACAAAAAGAAAAGGGGTCATTTAAAAAGCTGCTTCAATTCTTAATTATATTCATCAGTCCAGATGCAATATAGTCAAACAATCTTTTTTAGTTTTTTAGAACCTTTTCCATGATTTTTCTGTAGCTCATTCAAGTTGATCCTTGTTATCATAATTCTGTCCATTTCTATAAATATTTATTATTATTGAACATAAGTTCCTTATTGGATTTTCAAATGCCTAATTTTAGCAGTCAAATTTCATTTACTGCAAACCATAATTTTGATGAAGATAACACCCAAATTATGGTGGTATCTTCCTAAAAGATATGAGTGTAGCCTTTGGCAGTAAATTTTCAACTAGCCTGTCTTGGTATGCATTGTTTTTCATATTTAAAAATGCTATTGGATTTCTTAGATTATAAGTAAAAATGATTTGACTCCAAACTATTTGATTTCCTATGTTTGTCAGAAAAAACAAGCTAATGATTATGTTTGGAAATAAAAAAAATGTTAGTATCCTAAAATATTAAATTTAAAGCCAAGAAATAAAATCAACCTAGGTGAATTGCAAAGAAAGATGATTGATATAAAATCAAAGCTTATATCTTAAAAGCATCACTTTTGTATTTATTAAGTTGTAGTATTGATTTCATTTCTAGACAGAATATTAAGACAGTGTATCTAGGATTTATTGTACAGAAAATCCTAATCCCTGCTTTCTCTTTAGTCTAATTGACCACTTGAGCCTTGACAATCTTGTCAGATAAAAATTTTCATAAAATAAAAATGGGACTATAGAATTTAAAGTGTTGCTTTAATTCTAATTTTTTGTCTAATTTGTGTTGCAAGTCCAATTTTAGATGTGCTTTGATATTTAATCATTTCACAGGTGTACTCAAGAAGAACAGCAAATGAGATTAGTCACCCGATTTGTAAATGAAGCTATTATGTGTTTGCAAGAAGGTATTTTGAACAGTCCTGTAAGTAGTATAATTTATTTTTTGTTTACAGACCTGTTTACCCTGTTTAAAATTTTCTTATTTTTATAAATAATAAATTCCTTTATAATTGTATTAGCGTAATTCAATATTTATTAGCTTTAACTACTGCTTTTCAACCATCTTTCAAAATCACGATAGTTTAGCTCAGGGGTTGGAAGTAGTGCACAACAAGTAGCGAAAATACTGTAGCCACTACTTTTTACAGTGGTTTGTAGTGTAGCACACTACATTTTTAATTATTTAGTGTAGCGAGTAGTGCGATACAAATAAATCCGTAATTTGTAGTGAGAACCAGCACTACTTTTAACGCTACTTCAGGGGTAGGAAATGTACCATTCTGCAAATCACTTTGCCGAAATTTGCTTCTTTGGTGCAAAATTTGTTCTGCTCAATAATTTGTGAATCTCAGCTGCAGCATAGCAACGATAGATTTATTTTTCGCATTCTAGATTGCAACTTTTTGGCCCCTGTGGCCTGAAAAATTCAAAGGTTATGTTTTGTCATAATAATATCCTAATAGTGAGGAATTGTTATTAGTAAAAAATTGGATGATTCATTGAATAATATGTATATACATATATTTTCTCATTTGCATTGTGTTTTAATTATTAGATTTGTATTGCCCAAAGCATTGCACTGTCTACTTGCATTAACAAGTACATTGTTTTAATTAATAAATTTTTATAGCAAATTATATATATACAGAGGCCAAGATAAGATATACAGAAGTACAAATACTTACTAATTTTTATTTAAGTATACTAAATATAGAATATTATGAATAACAACATACTGAGCATTCAGTAGTTCACAGGAGGTGTTGTTATTCATAATATTCTGTATTTACTACTTTTAAATAAAATTTAGTAAGTATTTGTATTTCTGTATACCCGGGCCTCTTTTATCTTGGCCACTCTGTATAATAAGATGCATTTCCTATAATTTTTCTTATATGTGTTATTGAAGTATCACCCTTTATAATGATTCTCAATTAAAGTGATGCCTATTTCAAATTCTGTTTTGTCCTTATATGTGTTACTTAGGAACTTAATGTGGAAAAATTAAATTTAAATCATTTCAAGTTAAAATCTGGTTTTGAAAATTTACGTATGGAGAAGAGGTTCACAAGACTTGAGTTTGCCTGTAAATGGCTTGATCTGTCACTGATTAAATTGTAGTTAATTCTTCGTTAAAAATTTAGCTGCTAAATTGCAGTAAAAATGTTGTATAAAAGAAAAATCACAATTTTTATGAACTGAAATACCAAATATAATTCAATTTCTTACTATATTACATTGATTTCTTTGACAATAGAAATATTTCTCCCAATTGTCAAATTAGTATGTTGTGATTTAAATAACATAGTCTCAGTTTCATTGATCTCTTCAGAAGTTTATTATTTTGTTATATAAATAATAATTCCAAATCTATATATTTAAAACAGAAGGCTGTTTTTTGTCATCGGCACAGAATCATTTTGACAATTATATTTTTAAATGAAAGCTGTTCATTTGTAGATGTGCCCGCACTGTCTGTTTTTAAAAATATTCTCATTTTTATATTGACTTTAATTTTAATTTTTTTTTCTTTTAAAGATATCTTCAAAATGGTGGAAATCGGATTAAGATTTTCTGTCTATAACATAAAATTAATTTCCCTTATCACATTCCACCAGTCATAAGCATGATTCCATCATTCTAAATGTTGTCATATTTAAAAGAAAAATATCAATGATCTTCATAAAATTTAAACATATTAATATGATTGTGTTTAATTATGCAGTAATCATGGAAGAGCAGAACGCAGATTATTTATTGAGAAATAATACTAACAAGGGACCACTTTTGATGCAGCTTACACCTAGTATAGAGACCTGGGACATTTTGTAACCCTGTACATAAAAGTTAGAGAACCGATAAAATTTCTCCGTTAAAATCATATTTTATATATTTTTTCTATACTTTAAATTTTTTATTAATGGATTTTTAATTAATTTCATGCCAAAAGGGTGTTAAGTCGCTAAATATGGCGCTATGAATCCAAACCACTATTCACATACCACAGACGGCTGTGGTATTCAGCCAGGGTTGCTGCGAACATTTCTACAGGTGGAAACTGTACTTTTATGGGGCAAAAGCCAAGTTTTTGCCCACCAAAAATGTAAATATAATGTTGTAATTTTTCAAAATCAAATTCGTAGGTTCTTGAAGGGATTTTTAAACTTTTTTCAATATTTTATACTTATTGACTAATTTGTATTTTTAGCTGCTTTAAAAGAAAAAAAAAAAAAAAAAAAAAAAAAAACTTCTACGTTAATAGTGCAATAAGTGGTCTTGAAAATTGCATTTTGAGAAAGTTATGCTGCTGTACAATCAAAAGAATATGATTTTAACAGAAAAATTTTACTGATTCTCTAACTTGGGCCTATAGGCCTATAAAATGCACCAGGTCTCAGTGCTAGGTGCGAACTGCACCAAAAGTGGTTCCTTAGTAAGTTATGTGTAAATAAAAAAACAGTAATCTGATGTTGAAAATAACATCATTCGGGAAAACAAAAAATGAAGCATTTTACTAACCCTGTGTCAGTATGACGTCATATTCACTGACCCGTATTCCTGTATCTAACTAGATAGAACTTCCGTTATTTATTTAAAGTTTTTTGGTATGCACAAAATAAAATATTTCTGAAAATTACATAATTTCCATTTACTTATAATAAATATTTAAGGAAACTCAAGAATTTTAAAACAATTGCTTAAATGACTCTTACAGTAATATTTTCTTATATATTTTCTTAAAAATGACATTTTCGAAGATTTTTATTCCACCAACTCTGAAATTAAAAGCTAAATCGCCTGCTTATGAAAATGATATTTTTAAAACGTGCATTTGCAAACACAAAATTTCAATTTTTATAAAGCTAAATGGCGTAATTGTCTAGATTTTTATACTGTGATCAGAACTTCTATGGAATGTGGAAATGCACATGCAAAGTTTTGAGTATGCGTTGTATTTGGATTGTCACTTTTTTTAATTACATTATTATTTTATTCATTAGCTTAAATTGTAACATACTTATTTAATATATTATCTTGTGTTGAATTTCAACGAGTACAACTAGTATCTTTTATAATTGTATCATTTTGTGACAAGAATTTGCATTATTACACAAAATTCACAAAACAATTACACTTTAACTACTTAGAATACTGTACTCATGTATTTTATTGTGAGTTATTTATAGATAAATTATTTTACTATAATATGATTCTTGAAAATATTAGAATGATGCCATGTATGTGCTTCATATGATATAAAAACTATTAATTGAAAAAGTGTGATAGTGGGAATTAAAACAATCTTTTTGAATATTATATTAAAAACTATTTTAAATATAAATAAAAGTAATAGTATAGTTGCATGCAAGGTATTATTTTCAGTTATAAAAGTGATAATCGGAAAAAAATAAATAAAATTGTTGAGTAGAGCATTTGTTTGCTGCAGATGCAAACTTGAACCTAAATTTTGTATGCTTTTAACTTTTCTACTGTCATTCAGCTGCCAATATCCAAATACTGTCTGTGTTTAAAACATGGAAGTAATGTTTTTTTATTAAAATCAGATACTCATTTGGAACAGTTTCCTTGTTAGCATTGCTTCATGATATCCTCTGATTGTTTAAAAGTTCTCTTGATTCTTATGCTCTTTTATGAATGAGAAAAAGGTTACGGGAAATGTCTGGAAATAGACTAACTGCAAACAAAAGAGGAAATATTTTTCTCCCCCCCCCCCCCCCCCCCCAATGTTTAGAAATTTACTCTTTTTTTTTGGGGGGGGGGGCACAGAATTTAGATGATTATTTATTAACTATTGTTACAAAATATAGCTAATTTTTTTATTATTATTAGTTTCAAAGATATTTTGGATGTAAGGAATAATTTAGATTAAAAAAAAAAAAAAAAAAAAAAAGTGGAAATCTGCCAAAACATGGAAGTGTATGATTTCTTTCTTACTTTTTTATATCAACTCTAATATATATATTTTTTATATTTTTCTGATATTTTTTAATTTGTTACTTTTGAGCTTGAATATATATTTATATTTATATATTGTTTTCACAGCTGGAAGGAGACATTGGAGCTGTATTTGGACTAGGCTTTCCACCATTCCATGGCGGACCATTTAGATACACAGATACTTATGGAGCCGATAAAATTTTAGACTGGATGAAGCGATTTCAGGAACTGTATGGGCCCCAATTCACTCCCTGCCAGTTGCTCCTAGATCATGCCCAGGACTCGAGCAAAAACTTTCACATCAAAAAGTGATAAGGCATGCATTTTAGCCATGAATATTTAAATTAATGAAATTCAATTTATTATATCAAAATATTTTTTGCCATTACTGAATCAAATTCTTATAAATATGAATGCCTTTGAATGAACTCTTACACAGTACTTTTATAAAAGAATTATGTCCATTTTATGTTTATTTATGTTATGTAAATATAAGACAGCAATCATAAATTTTATATGAGAGACTTCTATGCCTATTTTGTGTAATATTTGTTAAATAAATAATTTTACAGAAAAACAAATTGCTGTGGTTATTTATTGTTAGTATACTTATATTAAAATTTTAAATGTTAAGTATATTGTGACAGGTATTTCTTTATGTAGAATTAACTGAAGAATTCAACCCTGTCACTTATAAAAATTGTATTTTACCTGCATTTTAAGCAAGGTTGGCAAGTTTTTGCCGTAAGTGGAAAATAATTTAATAGTTTAAACAAACTGTTTCTCTAAAGCTTAAAATTCTTTACTATTTGTTAAACTTTAAATCGATAGATGGCGATACTGCATGCTGCTCAATAAAAATATTTTCCATTAATTTTTTTTCCCTAAGGAGTTATATTCATTAGAAATATTCATAAATCTTGTCAATTAGTCATTTGATTAGCTTTCTGATTTTCATTATTATTATTTTTTAATTATTTTTTGTCTGCATATTAATGAAATAATAATCAATAGTTATTGATTTCTTAATATTCTGTACTATTTGTTTATATTTCAATCCATAGATGGCAGTACTGATTCACAAAAATTGTTTTCAAATTATGTAATTTGTATTGATGTTATTTTTAAAATCTTATTTATTTTTTTTATATTCTGCATTCTCTTCAATAAGATTTAAGAAAATTTTAGATGTTTTTATTGGTTTCACATGTTTATAATTATAACTTATTTATTTAAAAATTATGAAGCCTACATTTTAAGTGTTTTAAATTTATTAATGTATAAAAACATATTGTTGGTCATTCTGTTGCAAATTTAGTAAAGGTTTAAAACATCTTAGCTATACTTTTTTTTTTTTTTTTTTTTTTTTTTTTTTTTTTGCTTTGTATATGTTCATCACTTAAAGTTATTTATTTTTAAATTCAGAACATCTTTCTGTAAAAAAGTGCCAAACATGTCACACTGTTAAGATATAGTTTTTTTTTTTTTTTTTTTTTATTTTGTAGAAATATTTTTACAAAACTGAACTGTGATTCTTGCAAATATATTTTGTTATATTCTGCATTCTGTTAAGTTAAATTATTAACATTTTAGCAATTTTTCTTGCTTTTGTTTTATTCATTATTTAAGCTTGTAATTATTTTTTTTTTCACTTCACTTATGAGTGTTTGTTTACAAAATATGAAGAGCAGTAAATAAAATTTTACATTTAACTTTAATGTATTAAGATTTTTTACCATGTGTTCATATACAGTGTGATTCATAAATATTGAAACAATAGGCGATCTCCTTAAATATTGCCCCTAGATGCACATACTTCTAATTGCAAAGTTTCATTAAAAAAGGTGCAAAATTTGATGAGATAAGTTGCAACTCCATGGGGAGGGGTCTGTTTGAGAAAATGCAAAAATTAAATTTTTATATGGCCCCCGTAGGATAAAATTTCCAATAGGAAATTTTTCCCTGTCCATTACTGAATTAAATAAAAAAAATTCCATCTTGATATCTGCAAAACTCAGAGAGCTGTATCTGTTTCTATAATTCATGAGGTTTTAAGGGATCAGACACAAATTGAAATGCATGTAATTAAAAAAACAATGTTACTGTAAAGTGTCCGGGAAACATTTTTTTTTTTTAAATTTATGTATAGAGTTCGAAGTTTGTATTTTTTAGTGATGGTTAACCATATAATTTGTAAACAGAATCACATCATAAGACTTCTTACAGAATTAAAAAAAAAAAAAAAAGAGTAATTTAAAATTGTTATAACTCGAAATATTATTTGACAAATTGAATTTTTTTTCTTTTAATTAAACAGAAATATATGTTTTAATTTTGATTCAGCATTTTAAAAAATTAAAAATATTTAAAATAGCAATTTTTATAAAATGCAACTTAATTTAAACATATTTTCAAAGGTGAATATTTTTTTTTCAAATTTGTCGAATTAAAATTTAATTAATATATTTGAAAAATATATATTCCAAATTTGAACCATTTATCTTTAACAGTTATTGACTTACATCCAGTGGCGGCTCGTGCCGATTTTCACTGGTGGGGCCCGGTTCGTCATAACAAATTGGTAATTTTTATATATTAATATTCCTTGTTTAATCATGAAAACAAATTATTTATTAATAAAATTACAAAATAATCTTATATTTAAAAATATCATGTGAATTTTTCAAGTAATCAACATTACCTTCATATTTATCTAATTAATTACCATTTTAAATACCATTACCATTATTACTATTAAACTTACTCTGATCAAACATCATTTAATTGAAAAACAAATCTGCAAATCATACAAAAAAAAGTAACTCATGACTTAATAGAAAAAATACATCCTTTTCTTCCAGATATTTAATGCATTCACAAATTAAAATTTAGTGCTTTATTTAAATAGAAATTCGGCACGTCGATTTTTTTCATCGAGCAAATCTTTCAATTACTTTTACATTAAATTCTGATATTGTACTAATAAAATCCTTGTGGACTGAGAGGGCAGCAAGAGCATTTAATTGTTCCTGTCACATGGAGTTTCTCAAAAATGTTTTTATTCTCTTAACTGTTCTGTTTCTGCAGTCGTGCTTGTGTTACCAGGACAATTTCAAGTGCCTTTGAAAATTCAGAAAATTCTTCTGTAAGGTTATTGGTTTTTACAAATGTTAAGAGACTTGAAACTGTCTGAATGCTTTTAAAAGTAGAATTATGATATATTACACTGAGTTTATTCATTAATTTTCCTTTATTAATCATACTGTAACTTTCTGCGATAATAGAGATGTTTTTCTCAGGAAAATTATCATTAAATAAACTGAATTTGTTTGGTTCCAGAACTGCAAACAAAATTAAGAGTTTCTTGTTCTTCAAGCCTGTTTTTCATTTCAGTTATTATAATGTCACACGCTTCTTTAGCATTTATTTTTACTGTGTTATAGCCGCTGGATTTTATGTGTTTCCTTTTGCATAAATCTTCGTAATTTTCAGCAGTTTGATGAACATCAATTTTTCCTCTGGTTTCATTAACAGCATCAGTGAAACAGATGACAGCTTGCAGCACACTTAATGAAGTGGTATTTGTCATTTGTACAACATTATACAAAATATTTACATGCTGAAATATCGAATGAAAAAAAAAGAAAGCGCGAAAGAGAAAATCCTCATCTTCTAAAATTCTTTGTAAACCACACGATTCACTGATTGTTCTATCATCCCACTGCACTTCATTCTGAATTCTATCAAAATACTCTGATAGCTCAGACTTATTTTCTTCTATGAAACTTATGATACGAGAATGAAAGTTCCACCTGGTTTCTGACAGTGCAGGAATTCTTTTAGCACATATTTCTTGAAATAAATCACTACGCTTATGTGATGCCGAAAAAAAAGTAGATAATTAATTGACATTTGCGAAAAATAATCTGATAGATTTTATATTAGTGCAAGCTTTCTTCAGCACTAAATTCATTTGGTGTGCATATCAATGGATGTACTTTGCATGAGGAAATTTTTCTCTCATTTGCTATTGAACTCCATTATGACACTTGCTCATAACAGCAGTGCCATCATCTGCTTGCGCAACGAGCTTATCTTTTAAGTTAAACTCATCTAAATTATCAATTTAAATTTCAGTGAGTCCCTTTGCTGTTCTGTCATGAACATCAATGAATTTAACAAATCGTTCTTCAGGTTTGCCATTTTTTACATATAGTAAAATAATAACAAATTAAGAAATGCAACTTATATCAGTAGTTTCGTCAACTTGTAATGCTACAAAATTGGAAGCATCAATTTCATTTTTTACTTCATCTATATACGTTTCATATATACAATTAAAAAGCTCAATTTGTAAAGTTTTTGAAGTATTTTTAGGTACTATCGCATTGTTTAAATGGTCTTCCAATGTACTGTCCAGTTTTGCTGTGTATGTAACCAAATCCAAGAATATAGCTTGATGTAAAGAATCTTTGCATTCATCATGACCCCTTAAAGCTAGTTCATGAAATCCACAGAATTTTAAACAATTTATTACTCGATTTAGCACATACCTGTTTTTCTCAACCATTTTATTATGTTTTTGTAATGAAATCCTGTAACCTTCATCCAGCTGTGCTACAATATTCACATTTCAAAAAGTTTTATAATTAATAGCATTGTATAAATGAGTAGTACTCATTTCGTGTTTTTTTACTCTCTGAAAAATGTTTCAAGTTGCTGCAACCAGCCATGCTCCATAATTTTTCACCTCTAAAGAACAAACAATAAAAACAACAATAATTCTTTTTTCTTCACCTGCTGAAAGCCACGGAAATTTGTCGAACCACTGTGTAGAGAAATGACGCATTTTTTTCCATCTTTTTGTTGCATTTCAAAATTTTTCGATTGATAACGTCCCAGGCATTTAATTTCAAGTTTTTCTTCCAAACTCATTGTTGAAAATAGCTTTTGTAATAGATCATCTACAGAATTACTTTTTATACCAAGAATTTAAAATTATCACGCGTCTTTGTTTAAAGAAAGTACTCAAAGCTTGCGTAATTTAAGAAACAATCGGCAACAGTAGTAATACAAACATTGCCAAATATTTTTGAGAACCTCAAGGGTTAACATATTATAACAGAAACTTAGTTATCTTCCCTTACTTTGCATCAGGGAGATATAGATATTCTATTACCATGCTTTGCATCAAGGGCAAAATCGCCAAGTACCCCATAATGTAAAAAAATACGGAAGTTTTAGCTCTAAAAGCAGTAAATTGCCAAATTTGAGGGAGTGAAATACTGAAATTAATGCACCAGATGGGCCCAAATGTCTCGTGTCCAGCAGGAAGTAGCGATCAGTCGTTAAAGTGATTTATTGCCTCTTGAAAAAAAATACAGTTGCTGAGAGTCTATAATAACAGATGAGTGGGACCAAATAAAAGTGCAGTTTCTTTGCAGTTTAAATGCTTTTTAAAAGCTTCCATGTGAGTAAGCAACTCCTTCCTGTAGCTTCAATTTCTGATTTAATTTTTGCCATTGTCACCTTCTTTCTTTACTGTTTAAATGTGCCTGTTGATTTAAACAAGATTTTTCTAACATGTCGATTTAGAGTTTTTTCATAGTTTTAACTCTGACAACTTCATATTTTTCACCTTAAAAGTGCAATTACATGAGGTGTAAAATTTGCCTCTTAATTATGGGCGACTCATTGTATGGGCTTTAAAAGAGTTGCTCCGAAAGCAAGCAACTATCTTTTCTCAGAGCAATTTTGTCGCCTGTGATGACCCTCAATCGCATCAGGAAGCGTTGTTGTTCGGAATAACTAATCAAATGCTTGGAAAACTGATGATGGAAAAATCATTTTTTGAAAAACCAAACCAAATGAAATGCTTTGAAAACTGACGAGTGGCAGGCAATTTTTGCCACTTCAAATTTTCCCGTGTAATGGTTTCTAAAGATTTTAGAAAATCTTTCAAAATTTACATTTCATAGAAGTCATTTCCATGACAACCACAGCTTGAAAGTTATATTTTGGAAATAATCGAAAACAAAAAATAAATAAAATATTACCTGTTCTATTTAAGATAGAAATATGATTTAAATACCATTTTAAGTGAAAAAAACAGGGAATATTTTAATGCTGTAATTTTTTTTTTTCAAAAATTTAAAGTTTGTCTTGGATTTTCTTAAAGAATCATTCTGAAGACCATCATCATTGATATGCTAATTTTGGGATGTAAGGAGCATGTCATGCAATCGTCACGATGTATTTCAAGCATAAAAGTTTTCCTTGTGCAATTGACAATGAAGTTAATCTGAACTGGCAGCATGTCGCAGTACTGCAATAATGAATATTTCGAAATGTTAATTATTTAATGCTGTTTGTAATCATAATATTAAGCAAGCTTCTGCAGGAATATCAACCTCGTTTCCCGAATTCTCGGCCTCCTACTACTAGTTGTATTTATCATCTTGTTCAAAGAATACAAAGCACAGGATGCGTGTATAGACAGAGAGTTGCAGGTAGGCCTATGTCCAGGACAATTGATACCGAAATTGACATTTTGGCTTATTTTACGAGTTATCTTCATGTGAGTACGCAAAATGTTGCTGCACTATTGAACATTCCACAATCAACAATATTGAGAATATTGCGACGAAATAATTGACATACCATACAGCATTCATGCAGTCCATGCACAGGTAGAATCGGACTATCAACGCTGTCTAGATTTCTGCAGTTGGGGACTAAATCAATAGTATACCAACCCCTCCTTTCTGAGAAATGTACTTTGGACAGACAAATGCTGTTTCAAACAAGATGGAACAATTAATCACCAAAATGATAATTTTTGGAGTGACACATATCCCCATTTCATAAGAGAGGTTCATCACCAGTGGCAATATTCCATAAACGTATGGTGTGGCATTTTTCAAAACTCCTTGACTGGTCCCATATTTTATAGCAGTACATTGACTGGTGACCAGATTCTAAACCTCATTTTAAATGGAATTGTTTTCGACTTTATGGATGAAATGCCTTTGGCAGTGCTCCAACGCATGTGTTTCCAATTAGATGGAGCCACACATCACCACGTTTCTCGGGCTCATGTAGACCCGAGCTTGGGAATCCAAGACCTCTAGCATATTTCTCAAGCAAGTTTAATGCAAAAATCTATATGCTGTTATTTTATATCAAAAAGTTAAGACATTGTCTTTGAATGACTTTTAATAATATGTAAATTTATGGTCGATCCCCAACTTGCATTTCAAATGATCTGATATCGCGTCGCTCAGAGGTATGCTTAAGTAGTGTAAGTCACGAATTTTGGATTTTAATATCTCTGTGAATTTTGCAAATATCAAGATGGATTTTTTTTTTTTGTTTAATTTAAGAATGGGTAAGGAAAAATTTCCTAGTTGGAAATTTTACCTACTGGGACCGTATAAAAATGTAATTTTTGTATTTTTTCAAATAGACTCCCCTATGGAGTTGCAACTTAATCTCATCAAATTTTGCACCTTTCTTGTTTTAAACTTTGCAATTGGAAGTATGTGCCTAGGGGCAATATTTAAGGAGATAGCCTATTGTTTCGATATTTATGAATCTCACTGTATACAGTTATAATAGAGAAAATATCTATCGTTATAAATTACCTGCTTATAATTTTATACTTAAAAATTCTTGTTGTAAAAAAAGGATACTTAACAGCTTTATACATGCACTGTAAACAGACCTTTCAATAATTTATCCTTAAATTAAATATTGGTAAAAAAATAAAAATAAAAATATAATTTTTATAATTTCCACTGTGAATTGCGATTACTTTAAAATTACTCAAATTATTTAAACTAAGCTGGTAGGTCACTATTTTCCTTTGGATTGATTTTTAAATTTAAAACAAAACACAAGATAATAAAAATAAAATTTTTAACAACATATTTGTTTATTAAAATCTGTATAAAATTAATTGCTGTTAAGACTCAATTCTATTAGTTTGAGCCCAAATATAATAGGTATAAACTTATTCTATTGGTTAAAAAGATCTTAAATATGGATCATGAACAGAAAAATTATTTACATCCTGACATCTGGTTGCATCAAGGTGGTATCTGGGCTTTGATTATAACACAAATCATTCCTTATTTTACAAAGTTTCAATATGACTGTAGGAAATTATCATAATATTTCATTCTTTTATTGAACAGGTATATGGTGATTCATTTGCTGGGCAGTTCCTTATTGAACAGAATAAACTCATTCTGGTGTTTACTTTTCGCACTAACACTTTTAACAATCTCTCTCATTTCCAGTTAGACAATTCTTCTGTCCTACAATAAGGATGGATACCAGCATACACAAGTATTAATACTATTTGCTGCTATAGGACCAATATGTCTTGGATTTCTCCGAAAACTGTAGTGGGTTTATTAGACATCACAGGTCTGTTGAAACTTCTTTTTTTTTTTTTTTTGGGGGGGGGGGGAGGAACAAGTCCTCTGCCCACATACATCTCTTCATTTTCAGTCCCCAATTCTCATTGACCTTGCAACATGCAAACTATCTCAGGTCCAGTGGGGGTTGATAAGAGACTGGGGAATTCTAAGGTCCCCATTTGCTAAAACCTGGTAGGACCCTGCCATTACTATAATATGGGCCAAACTACTTTGTTTAAAGGGGAAAGGGTAGTAAGCGCCCGCTGCCCTTCCTCACCCTCTGGTCTGCCTCACAGATGTTTCTTAAGGGGCTACTTCACTCAGACGAAAACACCCGCTCGCTAATGTTAATCCTATGGAGGAAATATTTTAAGATATCGCGTTCACATTTCAATATTTTTAAATGATTTTTTTTTTGCATTGGATAGCTGAGGTTAATCTCTCTGCACGCTCCTTTGTACTTTTCTGATTTTTATGGCAGTTTTTTTTATTGCGGATACTTTCACTTTCAAAACTGGTTCCAAAAGTGAAAGTATCTTAATAAAAAAAACTTGTAATCAAAATCGAAAAAGTACAAAGGAGTGTGCATAGAGATTGACCTCAGCTATCCAATACAAAAAAAATCATTTAAAAATATTGAAATGCGAACGAGATATCTTAAAATATTTCCTCTATACGATTAACATTGGTGAGCAGATGTTTTTATCTGAGTGAAGTAGCCTCTTAAGTAAAGAGTCATAAAAATTTTTCAGATCAGCATCTAGGTTGGGGCTCACCACAGCTGTGAGGGAGTAATGCAGATAACTAATGTTCCAAAGGCATTCGCCACACTATAGAATTGAGCGTTCAAATAAGATGAGTGTCCTTTTTTCTAAGAGTCGTAAACAGGGGTAAAAATACAACAGAATAGGATTCACTTGTAATAATGCCCTTTGCTTATCCTTAAAAGATTCTAGCTTCATAAACTGACCACTCAGAATTTTTACAATGCGTGGGAATTGCTACTATAATTTGGCAATAAATGAAAAGAGAGTTTCAAATGGCTGGAAAGACAGGGCGTTTAAAAACTTGCAGTATTATTGTTCGAAGCATTTAACAGAGACCACCCATGCTACAAAGTGTCCCAAATCTGACAAAGAAAAAGAGCCAGATAAAGAGAAGTGCTTTTAAAATGAGAAAAGGTCATAAAATGATGTAATAATAGATTTTAAGAGGGACCTAATTTAGTTATACTTGCCTTTTTCCCATGAGAATGTGATTTTGGATAAAGAACAGAGCATGCATCCGTAATAATTTGTAAATAACATTGTTTAAACGAACAAAAACAATATTATAGAAAAAACAAAAGGCAATATCAAAGAAAAAGTTTTTAAAAAAGAGAGGGGGGGGGGGGGGGGGTTACTAATGAAATTTTTTAAAAAAAATTAGGGGAAATTTAGAATTAAATACTAACCAACTATAACATCTGAGTGAAATGTGTTCACTGAGATGTCGTCCAGATAGCTCAATTGTAAGAGGATTGGCAATTAAAACCAAGGGTTCTGAGTTCGAATCCCAGCATGGAAACATTTTCACTCACTTTAAAAATTACTACTCATGTAAATCACATTAATTAAAAAGATATTTTCTTACTTAATGCTTACAAAATGTAATATATTTTACATAATTACGATGGGTAAATGTTTCAACTGAAGAGTTGAAAATGACATTTAGCATATGTCTCGCACTATTTGATTCGAGTACTTTAGAAGAGAGGTAATAATCTTGTAGTGGGTACTTTTCTGTTAGCCAAGCGCAAATCTCGTCAATAGCAAATGTCTTTGGTGCATCATGAAAGAATTTAACCTCTTACATCTGTAACAAAAATACACACACATGTTCAAAAAATGAAACAGAAATGTCTTTCACTTATTTTATTTAAAATTCAAAACAAAGGAAAAGGAAAAGATTTGTTTTAATAAGAAATAATATCATAAACCAAAAACATTTCATTTCACCACCAAAACATCGTTATTGATTTCCACATGCAAAAATAAAAGTTAGCAATGATGGCGATTGAAACAATATTTCACAATTTATCATGTCCGGGAAAGTACCCTTCTTTCTTCCCTTATAGCTCACAAGTTTATCTTTAAAACTCTTCTTTTGTCTCTCTGTAGTTTTTCTTTTGTCACTTTGTAGTAGCAATAAATAAAAATCGGTCCTTAAAATTTCTATTTTCTTCCTTTGTTGCACAAATCAAACTTTGAATTTTACAAGAAGGTTTATTGTATTAATGTAAAGTTATTTGTCAGTTTTAACAGGAAAAAAAAAAGACATGTAAAGTATCTATTAAGGCCTAATTCTTTTATTGGGATACCTTATATTAAAAATATTTTATGAAATGAGATTTGGAACTTTCTTGTACTTTGATCACTCTTAAGTAGCTTTCATCACAAAAAGTAAGAAGCTAACTATTGCACCTATTCGGAGGGAAACAATTCTGGAAAAATTTGATATATTTTCATTAATCGTCATAGCTCCAGACCCCAAAACCATCCTCGCCCCATTTTTTTTGTCATGCGATAACACTCGTAGTTATGAACTGACTTGAATGTGACTGAGCATGTATACAGAACTTACCAAGGTCACGACAGAGTTTGTTGGCCAGCTTCATCTGCCATCTTGATATGAAATGGTGGTCAGATAAAGATTTCAAATTCAAAAAGAAGTAAAAAAAAGGAAAGAAAAGAAATCCAAAAAGTTTTTACCCTTAAATGTTCGGCCTTGAAAAAGGGATTCTGAACAGTTTTTGCTTTGCCTCTATCTTAAAAAATGGCTGAGATATAGCAGTTTGATTTTTGCAATAGCTGACTAATTTTTTGAAATTCCCATTCGAATTCAGTATGGATGAAATTTAACTGGGAATCTTCTATAATCAGGTTCCATGCATTTTACTTTCATGTGTTTGAGTAAAATTAGCTGAATTCTTAAAAACAAGGAATAGGGTAACTAGCTTTTTTAATTTGAATCTTTCTACTGCTTTCACTTGCTAAAATTTCACAATATAAAGCAGTCATTTCTTATTGTGGTATTTACCTATTATAGGGGCCATAGCACAATCCAGACTTTAAAAAGTTAGTTTTATTGCCAAATGATATAAACAGCTATGAAAACAAAACAGATGAGCTAGTACACACGTTTAAAAAAATTGCTTCGGATTATATGCGTTAGATAAATTATTTCAATTTGTATATAATGTTGGATAAATTGCGTAAATAAATTGTATAAATATTGAAAAAAATTGCTTGTATGTATGAAACAATAAATAGGTTGCTAGAAAATATGTGTAAAAAAAATGTCCTTCTCTTGCCAAGACTATTTTCTTTATATGGCCAAGGCCCTTATAGAGAGTATCGTTATTGTTTAATATTGATGTACATTTTATGAAAATTGTCAAGGAAATATTGCTCTAAAGTTTGTGGTACTATATAAAACCTTAAAATTGCTTTTTTTTTTTTTTTTTTTTTTTTTTTGGAGGCTAAGTAACTAAAAACAGTTTAAAAATTTTTTTTTGCTTTAGGTGCTGTGTGGGAACTAAAAGGTTAATAAAAAAATTTTTTGGTTTCAAGAGTTTTCTCTATTGACTCAGGGCCTTACAGCCGGTCCTTTGTCACATAAATTACATAAATTAATAGTTAAAATTTAAAAATATTCCCAATAAATTTTATTATTTGAGACTCTCTTGGTTTGAATGCCACTTCATTTTTATTGAACAAAATCATCTGAATTGTATAATTCAGCGACTGTTTATTTTGTGTCAACTGACTTTCTACTAATCACCGAAATACCTTGAATAATATCTGTCAAAATAAAAAAAATATTTAGTCACTAATTAAAAGTGATTTTCTGACTTTTTGCATCATGATTCAATAAAAGGCAAAAAACATTCATTATTTAATACATTTTAAAGATCTTAATAAGAAAAATATTGGAAAGTAACGATAATTTTTTTTTTTTTTTAACCATTTTTGGCATTTTAATTTTTTGCCATACGCATATGAATGGCATTTAAGTGGCATTCGTAAGCCCCATCACCAGCGTCAAGGTGAAGTCTCGTCGATGGGGCCCCCCTCCCCCCTACAGCAGAGATGGCCAATTGATTCTCTGAAGCGCCATTAATATTTGATTACTTTTTGACAAAAATTGACTTCAAATTCCAGACAAAAAGCTTGTAATATAAGGATGTCTTTAAAATATATCAAGCACGACAAATTAATGTTCCAATTACAATTTAATGTTCCATTAATATAAAATATTTTCTAAACTTTACTAATATATTCTGATTGTCCTTTCACTTTTTTTCGTTAAATTTTTCATTTCAGTTACTAAAACATGACTTATTTTTGCATTGCAGTCATTGACAAAATAACAATTTTTTCCTATTGCAAAATAATTATCATATAGATCTTACACAGATTAAAAGTACAGTTAATTTTTTAAAAAAATTTCAGAGGACTGTGCATGCTTTTACTTAAAATTTTCGTTATGAAATCACTTTCATGTGATAGAATTCATTGAAAAGAAAAAAGTAATTTAATATCACAGAACTTGGATTTTTAACATTAAGGTTTTCATTATCATTATTTAAACAAGGAAACTTTTATTCTAAATTCAAAATACACATTCAACATTAACTGCAAAAGATTTTTTTTTTCACAATCTTTATCCTAACAATTTGAATCGTATTACATACTAGTTCTAAATTTTGCAAAGTTCGATAGGGAATGAGATTATCAATAAATTTTAATAATTGTAACATTACTATTTATGCCATACTTGCATTACAATCAGTTTCAATTTCTTTATTCAAACCAACTGTTAATTATTGCTGACTTCGAAGATGATCTTTAAAAGGAGAAAAGTTGATGAATTGGCCAGCTCTGCTTATTACACACGCGCGAAGCTAAAATATAGCTTTATTGTTCCTTCTTAATAAAACCCCTCTTAACAATTGTTTTAAATAACTATGGGAATTGATTTCTCATAAATACAATGAACTATAAGAAATCAATTACCTCCTTCCCACACACACACACCAAAATAAATAAATAAATAAAAATAAAAGAAAAACAAATAAAAAAAGAAAACCCCCAAAAAAAAGAAAACCAAAAAAAATAAAAAAGGAAGATTGATGCTGCTTATTTAGCCCGATGACGATGGGCTACGGTGAAATATCTAAAGATCTGTGGTGACAAAAGAATGGGAGGCTGATGCTAATATTAAGCCCTGATGACGATGGGCTATGCCATGATGTTAAAGATGGAAAGAGAAGAAGATGATGGACTAAGATGGTGTTAAAGCACAAAAATAAATAAATAAAAATAAAGGAAAAAGAAATAAAAAAATAAAACCAAAAAAAAAATAAAAAAGGAAGATTGGTGCTGCTTATCTAGCCCGATGACGTTGGGCTATGGTGAATTATGTAAAGATCCTGTGGTGACAAAAGAATGGGAGGCTGATGCTGATATTAAGCCCTGATGATAGTGGGCTATGATGTTAAAGATGGAAAGAGCCTGTGAGATGACAAAGAGGAGAAGATGGCTATGATGGTGGTAAAGCAAAAATGTCATGTGAAAACCAAATATATTTATATGAAGTTTTAAACAACTAACACCTATTATTTTTGTTTATTTATTTATTTTATTTTATTATTATTATTATTATTATTATTATTATTATTTATTTATTTATTTATTTATTTATTTTGCTTTGTTTTTGTAAGTTTTAACAAAATAAGTGTACAGTTTTTTTTTATATTTTTGCTGTTTGAACATTGTTATTGTGCTATCATTCTGAATTGATGGGCTTAAAATGTTGTATTTATAAAACAAGGTCTGCATAAACTATAAAATTTCAAAAGTTATTAATTGTAACTGGGATTAATTTAAATATTAAGGAGCCGAATAGTTAGTTTTATCATGTATTTATATATACTTAAAAAGACTACATGCATACATAGAAAAAGTAATTTATATATATGAAAATGGCCAAATGAATTAATTTAAAAATGGATACTTTACAACTCTTTAAAAAAATTTAGTATATACAGAAAGGGCCGCTTAAGTAATGAATCATATATATAAACTAAATCATAATATAATAATATAAATATCAAATAAGAAAAAATATGCTATGAGGCCGACAAAAACTATGAACCATTCGAAAAGCAAATTTAGAAAGATACATGCAAGCCCACTAACCAGCATTCATATGAGACATTATGTGTTACTTATTTTTAAAATATCTAACTTATGCTAAATTATATTTTTTTATATTTATTTTAACAGTTGATTATGCTATACTGTCTTTATATTTTTAACTTTATAATGTAAAATAATTTTTTCTTTTCATCCTAAAAATAACTGTTATTCTTAAAAGAAAAAATGGTGTACAAAAGAAGTCAAAGTATAGCAATACACAAAGAGAAATAAAAAGATCACCGCATTTGGCTATAAAAAAATGTAACTTAATTCAGTAATATTGGCATCCTTATAGCGGAAAAATACCAACTTGACTTCCCAGTAACTCACTGCTCTGTAGCTAAGTTTTTTTTTTTTTTTTTTTTTTCTAATTAAACATATTATTATCATACAATCTTTATACAATCTGTTCTGTTAATGGAGGGAAAAAAGTTGTAAAGTCATTAATAAAAAACAGAGTCTTTCAAGCGACTAATTGACTTACATGTATCTATTTTTAGCAGTTAAAATGATTTCCAATATTTCAAAAAATAGACCGAAAATTTAAAAATGCATTAAAACCGATTTTTAAATACAGTTGATAAAAAAATTGCAACCTTTGACATGAGATTATATAGGGATTAATGATTGCAATCTTTAAATTTTACTGTATTAAAACTCGGCCTCATAGCAACAACAGCAAAAGGCCAGGGCCTTTCGCCACCAACTTACCTTCGACTTCTTCCACCAACTCTGGGATGGTTGGGGAGAAGTCGTACTTACTTGATCAGCTCCTTCTTGAGCTGGTCCATCCTCAGCTTCTTCCTCCTCAGCTTCCTCCTCCTCAGCTACTTCCTCTTCATAGCACTCCAGGTCCATTCCATCGTAGGCGCTCCATGATGCAGCTCGACCTAAATAGAAATTAAAATTAGGGCACCATTCATCAATACTCACTTCCATACATACCTGATCGTACTGCCGAGGAGCGAAGAATGACTGGAAGGAAACAGCACTTGAAACAGCCATGGCAAGATCAATTTCAGCAAACAACTGTAGAGCAAGGAGAGAAATTGATTAGAAATGATATTCAAATTTGATGCTTATGTATTATTGTATTTGTTTTTTCCAATAATGATCATACAAATAATTGATTATTGTTTTATTGATACTAGCTTCGTCCCGGCTTCGCGCGGGTGGACAATGTGTCGACTACAATGTAGAGTACGGATGAATAGGTAATTTTAAAAAATTGTTCTAAATCTAATAAAAGCGGGAGTGAGACAAAATTGCACTAATTACAAATTTTAAACTTTAAATAAAAGTTTGTAAAAATGTGATAATTTGTTTTCTATTTATGTACATAATGAAACTAATAAATTAATTTTAATATAGCAGAACCACTTGGCTTTGCCGAGTTAACCTTGGCCTTCCGGGTAACATAAGCAAAAATATAACATCCTAAAAATACGCCGATCACAATAATGCAATCGCGTCCATAAACCGTCAAAATGACAATCAGAAAAAAATCTTATGTTATTTTGACGCAATCATACTAAATCCCTCATCTTTATAAATAACTTTTTTTAAAAAATTCCCTTTCAAAAATGTCTTATGCAAAATATCTAATAAAAAATCAGCAATAGTTGTCTTATTCGTCTAATCTGCCATAATCAGGTTCATATCCGATGTTTAACGCCCTTAGTGGGTGAATTTCTAAAATCGCTCAAATACGTGTTTAACTATTTTTTTTAGTAGATTTGTTTTCCTGAATTTCATGCTCCTATATAAAACTGCCAACGCACCTCATTTGTCACGTTAACGTACAATTTCCAACTTTTTTTTTTTTTTTTTTACTTAGTTTTTGTATGTAAACATGGAATTTTGTAATCGATTTTTCATTCCCTTCCTGATAGTCTAGAACCATAAAAATTATGTGCAAAGATGTATTTCTGATGACAATACAATATATTTTTTTTTCCTTAGAACTTAATTATAAATTATTAATTTATTTTTGAGGCATTTTTCCATCACCCCACCACAGATGATCAATCGCCAAATACTCTTTAGGGTTCAATTGTATATGAAGTTACAACAACAGTGGATTTAATGATACACCAAAACCACGCTCACCAAAAAAAGACTAACTGGCCGTGAAGCTGCAACAACGAAGTATTTCAAACAGCATCAAAGAGAAAATATGTATAAATTAGTATTGTGCTAAAAAAAACAAAAAAAACAAAAAAAAAAAAAAAAAAACAGAGTGAAATGTTTCCTAAAAAAAAAAACAAAAAAAAACACCCTAATACTTCATCAAATATTTCACTAAAGTGAATTTCTTTGTTTTGTTCTGTTTTTATGCACCATTTAGAATAATTAAAATAATTAAAAAATACCCAAGGAGTAATATACCACAAAATACCCAAGTGCTTATTTAGTTTTAAAATAGTTTAAACTAACAATTGCAGAATTCTGGAAAAACATGAACTTCATTTTTACAGATTTTCTTGTTATAATCGAATTTTAGAATGATCTACATAAATTTTTAATTGTTTTTATGTTAAACCCTTAATATGTAAATAAAAAGCTTCATTTTCAGCTGATTATGTCAGGTTAGGGTTTTTTTCAGTTAACATGGGTTATGTTTTGGAAAGTTTTTTCAAATTCTTGCTTAACTGGCTGCCACTTTGTAATAAAGTGATAAAACGAAGTAAAAATTTAGCCATGTTTACTTTTTTTGCATACTTTATTAGACTTTATATAGAGAAAATTTCAAAACATAGATTTTTTTTTTTTTAGAGGACAGCACAGTATGTTGTGGCTATCACAAAACTTTCTTCTATATAAATCAAATCGTCTGCAACAAAAATCAAGTGACAATCTATTCGTTTTTGAGATATAGCTATCGGGAAAAAGATAGGATAAAAGCGACACCTGTTGGACGGTATATACTCAAATGCAATAAGAATCTATTTATATCAAGGTCTAACAGAAAAACATTCAAGTTTGGTGAAATTCTGCATAATTCCTGAGACATGAAATCGTGAAAAATGCAGCATAGCAGAGTCACCTGTTGGGCGATTTACACCAAAACCTAATCAGCACCAATTTATGTCAAAGTCTAACTGAATCTGACATTTGATTAAATTTGGCGCATTAGTTTTTGAGATAGAACGCCCCTAAAATTTGTGTCACATATAGGCACAGATAAAGAGATATTTTCTAAAAACAGTTGTGTTCGGGACCTTCCCGTTGAAAACCTTTCGAAATTTTTCACGAATCCTGTACTTTCTTTTAAAGTTAGAGATAATAAAAATAAAGAGTAATATATTTTTTTAGAAAATACGTTTTAATCAATCAATAGTGTCATGTTAAATAAATTATGATTATACGTTGAGAAAGCAATGTAGAAATCCAAAAAAGATAGTTCAGATGCTTTTTTTTTTTTCTCGTTACCATATCTTAAAAAAGAAACAGAGCAAAAATTGTAATTTATTTTAAATAGATTCACTAGTCCGCGCTTTCGACCAAACGTAAAAAAAAAAAAGGTGAATTTTCTATAATCAGGTTCGATGCTCACACCAAATTAATGTATTGTAAGGGAAATTTTTTTTTTTTTTGTAAAAATCAAGAATTGTAAGCCATGAAATGAGACGTGAGTTTCAAGGTAAACATGGAATGCTTATAAAAGAGTGTATTGACGGGAAAAAAAAAAAAAAAAAAAAAGAACTAGTCGGATGTGCCAATTTTAAAACTTTCTTGTTTCACATACATTAAAAACGAATTTATAACGAAATTTATAACAATTTCTAACTTAATATAAAGTTTTATTAAATTCTGTGCATTAGTTCTTGAGATATAACTATCGCTAAAATCGTGTAAATCCTGAGGAAGTGCCATCTGGTGGGAGATTTACACCAAAACCCAATGAATAACAACTTATGTCAACGTCTAATGGAATTTGAAGTTTGATGGAATTCTGTGCAATAGTTCTTGAGATATAGCTATCGTGAAAATCATGGAAAAAGGGGCATAGCAGCGCCACCTGTTGAGCTGTTTACACCTAAACATAACAAACGTTTATTTATGTCAAGGTCTATCTAACAGAATGTGAAGTTTGATGAAATTCTGTGTATTGGTTCATTGAGATACCGCTATCGTGAAAATTGTAGCATAGCAGCGCCACCTGTTGCGCGATTTAGACCAGAAACTAATTATCACCCATTTATATCAAGGTCTAACTGAATCTAAAGTTTTATTAAATTCCGTACATTAGTTCTTGTATTTGTCAGACTTTCGGAAGTGTTTCTGAGTGTATTAATTATTGTGTATTAATCGGTTTCCTTAGCCCGGAATATAGTTTTTTTGATGTTGTCAATTCAAGTAAAGATTTTCATGTTCAGCAAATATATTTTACAGAGAAGCATGGTATAGATAAACAGCATTTACATTAACATTAAAATTAATATTATCGTTTTGCTCTTGCATGTATAAATTTAGTTACGCAACGCAGCTGAAAATGGTTGGTTGAGAATGGATAGCCTCCTAAAAACCTTATATTCCGGGTTGAGAAAACTGATTTAATACATTACTAGCTGACCCCCACCCGGGCCCGTGAAAAAAAAATCATGTTTTTATTATTTTATATTTTTAAACCAATTTTGTATGAAATTATAAAGATTAAAAATTCACGAAAAAATATTGATATTTAGTGATAAAAGCACTCATTTTCTTGTTTTTTTTTTTTTTTTTTTTTTTTTTTTTTTTTTTTTTTTTTACGTAGGGTCGGGTCGTTTCATAGTTTCAAAATAAAAAGTTCTTCCTGTCCGAACTCTTTAAAATCTTTATTGGTGATAAATAAAACGGTTTTACAGCCCATGTAAAAATTTCGTGAAAAAATAGTGTTATCTAGTTGTAAACGAAATGTTTACTTCTCGCTTTTAGGTAGATTTCGTAAGAAATACTACCTATTACATTCTCACCTAAGTTGGAAATTTTGAAAAATTTTTGCAGATCTACGCCGATCATGACTCCCAGAACCCAAAACCACCACCAGTTCAAAAGTTTATCTATCTATCTATCTATCTATCTATCTATCTATGTCACTTTTTTCTGACCACGATAACTGGAAAAATTCTGCATAAATCTCTTCCAAACTGATACATAAAATCAAGGGTCATAAAATCTCGGTCAAGTTCGTTAATGGGCAAAATCGAACCAAGGGGGGGGGGAAATGGGGGGGGCTTTTTGTGAAAACAGAAAAATCCTCATAATTTCTTTATTATTATACGTATCGAATCCGTTTAAAGTTATTATTACTTCTAGGAAAAGGGCCGAAAATGTATGTATGACAGATTTTTGATATAATTAAAAATGGCCCCAAGGGGGGGAAAAAAGGGGGGTTTTAGAAGAAAAAAAATCATAGCTTCGTCAATTCAGAAGATATCAAATTCGCGTAAATTTATTATTAATCCTCTTAGTATTATCTAAAACTTTTATATTGACAAGTTTTTTATAGGACCAACCGTTATAGCAAAAAAAAAAAATTAAAAACAAAACAAATCCCTGCCGGCTCCGCCTGCAAACAAGTTATTTTTCGAAGTAGGCGGTTCCAACTCCCGCATCTTTTCGAAACTGATACATAAAATCAAGGGTCATAAAATCTCGGTCAAGTTTGTTAATGGGCAAAATCGAACCAAGAGGGGGGGGGGAAATGGGGGGGGGGCTTTTTGTGAAAACAGAAAAATCCTCATAATTTCTTTATTATTATACGTATCGAATCCGTTTAAAGTTATTATTACTTCTAGGAAAAGGGCCGAAAATGTATGTATGACAGATTTTTGATAATTAAAAATGGCCCCAAGGGGGGGGGGGGGTAGGAGAAAAAAAATCATAGCTTCGTCAATTCACAAGATATCAAATCCGCGTAAATTTATTATTAATCCTCTTAGTATTATCTAAAACTTTTATATTGACAAGTTTTTTATAGGACCAACCGTTATAGCAAAAAAAAATTAAAAACAAAACAAATCCTTGCCGGCTCCGCCTGCAAACAAGTTATTGTTCGAAGTAGGCGGTTCCAACTCCCGCATCTTTTCGAAACTGATACATAAAATCAAGGGTCATAAAATCTCGGTCAACTTCGTTAATGGGCAAATCGAACCAAGTGGGGGGGGGGGGGGGGGAATGGGGGCTTTTTGTGAAAACAGAAAAATCCTCATAATTTCTTTATTATTATACGTATCGAATCCGTTTAAAGTTATTATTACTTCTAGGAAAAGGGCCGAAAACTTATGTATGACAGATTTTTGATATAATTAAAAATTGCCTTAAGGGGGGAGGGAAGGGGGGTTTTAGAAGAAAAAAATTCATAACTTCGTCAATTCCCAATATTTCAAATCCGCTTAAATATATTATAAATCCTCTTAATATTATCTAAAACTTTTATATTGACATGTTTTTTATAGAACCAACTCTTATAGAAAAAAAAAAAAAAAAAAAAAAAAAAAAAATCCTTGCTGGCTCCGCCTGCAAACAAGTTTCGTTTTGAAGTAGGCGGTTCCAACTGCAGCATCATCGCAAAAAGGTCATTTCTTCCGCAATTCCCGACAAACAGGCACCCCACGTTCTGCGTCTTCGAAATCTACCTGTGCCTGTAGGCCGAGCCGTCAGGGATTTTTATTTTGTTTGTTTTTGCGTCGGCTCCTTTAACATAGCAATAAAAAAAATAGTTCTCATCTTCCGAACTCTCTGACATTTCAATCGGTTATAAATATAACTGTATGCAATTTCTCTTTAAAATTTTGCGAAAAAATATGCATATTTGGTAGTGAAAACACCAGTTATTAAAAAAAAAAAAAAAAAAAAAAAAAGCTTTAGCTTTCTACCTCAGAGCAAAAATGTATTAGAAGGTTATGTTTTCAATGCAATGGTACACCTCCATCCGTTTTCAATCAACCCTTTTCAATCCCCCTAGGCTACACAGGCTAATCAGTCAGGTTTCCCGTTTCTGAGGGGAGAAGCCTTTAAAAAAACCGTTGACGCATGCGCAAAGATATTCGTGGGGAAATTTGACAGAATGCGCTTTTCGTTTTAAATATATAGATAAAATCTAATAATTATTAACGATGTTAATTTATGATGCGTTTCTCTTCAAAGCACGCATTTGTTGAACATGAAAAATAAATAATATCCTAAAAACCTATATTCCAGTTTGGGAAAACTGATTAATAAATAAACTATAAAAACTCTGAAAATCAGTGGCTGTAAAATATACTTGGTTTCATTTATAAAAATAAATGTTTCTTTAAATCTCGAAAATATATTAGTTTCTGCGGTTTCTAAAGAAAAAGGATGCTTTTCGGAATCGTGGGTAGCTCGGAAGAGGATTATTGTATAGTATATTATCACTCGTAGTTATATTTTATTTTCATCGATTAAGAAACATTTGTCTTTTTTTAGAGCGTATATCTCTAAATTCTAAATCTAACCAGTTTAGGAATTAGCATTTGGTCAAAAGAAAAGACACACTGTAAAAAACAAGTTTTGTTCCTTTTGGTATATGCTCCATTCGGCGAATATTCAACAGTGATCACGACTCATGTCACAAAACGCATATACTAATATATAAATAAACAAGTATAAATAAATTTAAAAAAAAAAGACAACTTCGAGTCTATTCTGATGTGACATACCTTTTAAACAATTCAACTTATAGTCGGGAAAGCAGCGTCCAATTTTTTGCAAACCATTTCAGTATCGATGATTTTAGTTTATAAGATAGATTAGGTTGTGTAGATATAACAGAACTGCTATTCAGCTATAGCGCACTAGCAATACCACAGCAACATAGCACAAGACCGCTGCAGAGCGAAATGAATGGCATCCCGATTACGGATGTTACCCGTCTAGAGTGGCAATCATCCATAATCGAGATACCATCCATTTCGCTCAGCAGTGGATTGTGCAACATCCTTCGTTGGTTTGTCAACAGGCTGGCAGATTCATTATCTGTAACATCTATATCAATCAAATATACAAATCATTTACGCGAAAATTTGCTGCCAAAAAAGGACTCTGCCTCCCATCTATGCTAATAAAATAAAGTTTTTCTGTGTGTGTGTGTCTGCATGCGATGGCTAGCGAAATCTAGCGCACCTAGAAGTCTGAAAATTTAGGTGAGGATGATGCAAGACCTCTCCTGATGCACCTGAGTCTCAGAATTTTAATAATTAACCAAGATATTAATTAAAAACTGATCAATAACTCATCTATTTATTTCTTTGCGTGCCGACTTTCAGCACTCGCGCATGCTCAGAACCCGATTTACGGCAGCGAACGAGAATGAAAAACCATTTGAATGAAGAATGCGTTTATTTCGCAATTCTGTTTTAAGTTCTATCGACTACTAAATCATTTCGTTTATTTAAAAACGAAAAACATATTCTGAAAGATGGCACTCTTACGTCTCAAATGCTGCAGTAAATTCGAAAAAAAAAAATATGTTAACCCTTTTGAAAAAGGGTCGTTTTCCCTCTTACGACAACGCCCCTCAAGAGCGCAATTTTAGAGATGCAGACAAACCAAACGTATGTTCTGAAAGCCGAAGCCTTCTTCTAATCGACGGTATAATTAGTTTTGGAATATGCGAATTTTAACCCTTTCAAAAATACCGGGGAACGCAGGTCATTTCGCGCCTCAAGAGACGATTTTTTTTTCTTAGGCTAAAAGTTACTAAACGTTCGTATTTCGACACAATCTTTTTAGAGCATCTCAGTAGACCCGATTTACATCACTTACAACAATTTCGAAACGTTCGGACGAGAAGAAATATTAAAAAAAAAAAAAAAAATCTGAGAAAATTTCGACGAAAACTGATAATAACGGGGTGTTTCAACGCGGTCACGCTCGGCTTCGGGTAATGTTTTCACTGTTTAATATGCATATGTTTTCACATAATTTTATAGAGGACTTGGAAACAGTTATTTATAAACAACTAAAATTTCAGAGAGTTCAGACGACAAAAACAATTTTTCTTTTATGTTAACGGACCCGACGCGAAAACCAAAAAAAAAAAGGAGAAGAAAACATACTTATTTTACAAACAGTAACAATATTTCTGACGTAATTTTTACACGGGTTGTAAAACCGTTATATTTATAACCATTAAAAATTTCAAAGGGTTTGGTCAACAAAGGCTATTTTTTTTTAAACTGTGAAACGACCCTATGTGAAACAAGTTGGAAATTGTACGTTAAACGTGACAAATGAAGTGCGTTCTTACTACAACTACTTTTACAATGTAAAAAAAATCTTCGTTATTATTTCAGTGAAATGAATTACAGTGTCTCACAAAAGTGATGGGACACTTGTGCTTTATAAAAAGAAACTGCAATAAAATAAATAAACAAACATGTGCAAAAATTTTTTGGGTGTGTTTCATATTTAAAGTTAGTAACAATTATTACATAACATACATTTTGTCAAAATATTAAAATATTAATTTAGTAAAAATACAATTGTTCAGAACGGAGCAAAAAATGGCTCACATAAGTGATGGGACACTTACTTTTCCATCAAATATTTATCCAAAAATTTTACTTTTTAAAAGGTTTTAATATTTTGTTGGATTTCCTTTTACTTTTAAAACATGATTTAATCTTTTTGGGATGGATTCGACTATTTTTTTTGTGATTTCTGGAGTGATTTTACCCCATTCTTCTTGAAGCACCGATTTTAGTTGTTGTTTTGAAGAAATGGTGTGTTTGCGAATTCTTGATTCCAATTCTTGCCAAATATTCTCTATGGGATTTAAGTCTGGAGATTGTGGTGGTGTTTTTATTATTTCAGGACAGTTATATAGCAGCCAGAGTCTAACGTTCAGAGCAGTGTGCTTGGGGTCATTGTCCTGGTAGAATTTAAAATCGTTATGAAGGTTCAATTTTCGTGCTGAAGATTTCAAATTTTGCTTTAAAATATCAATATACTTGTACTGATCCATTATACTGTCAATAAAGACAAGATTACCAACTCCAGCGGACGACATACACCCCCATACCATAACTCCTCCTCCACCATGTTTTACTGTTGGTACCAAGTTCTGTTTGCGAAGTTCTTCCCTGGGTTTTCTCCACACCAAGATTCTACCGTCAGAACCAAATATATTAAATTTACTCTCATCAGCAAATATAACTTTATTCCAGTAATCAGAATTCTTATTTATGTTGGATTTTGCGAAAGCTAGTCTGAGTTTTCTATTCTTTTCACTTACGAAGAATTTTTTCCTGGCTACTCTACCGTGATATCCAGCAGATCGAATTACCCTTCTAATAGTTTCAGGATTAACAATTATTCCATATAATGCTTGTAAATCAGCAGCAACTTTTGAAGCACTAATTCTTGGATTTTTTTTAATATTTCGAACGATAATTCGCTTTATTCCATTGGATAGCTTTGATGGTCAGCCAGGTCTTCTTTTATCCTGAATCATATGATTCTTTTTATATCGTTTAATGATATTGAAAACTGTTGAACGACTCAAGTTAACTGTTTCAGCAGTTTTTCTAATAGATTTTCCACGTTCAATATGCAAATTAATAACTAATTTTCGAATTTCAGGCGAAGTTTCTTTTCGTTTAGCATTCATGACTACACAGAGCTAAAAAACACAAAAATTCCAAAACAAACTGGAGAGAAATACTGCAGACGATTTTATAAATTATTGCCAATTGCTTTTAAGTAAAAATAAAACCCCAAAAAATATTTTTATTGCTTATTTCAGACGATTTTTGTTGCATATATAATGGTGTCCCATCACTTATGTGAGCTATTTTTTGCTCCGTTCTAAACATTTGTATTTTTATTAAATTAATATTTTAATATTTTGACAAAATGTATGTTATGTAATAATCTTTACTAAATTTAAGTATGAAACACACCCACAAAAAAAATGTGTACATGTTTTTTTAATTTATTTGATTAGTTTCCTTTTGTAAAGCACAAGTGTCCCATCACTTATGTGAGACACTGTATATCGTCTGCTAGGAACAAAATGAGCATGCCTTTCTTTTCTCTTATCACGTATGCCACGTTTACAGATGCGAATTTTTTTTTTCGACACCAGATAGTGCTGCAAAATTCACTATGGAGATCTTGTTTTGCGAATGATTACTTCTATGGTTTAACATTTCTATGATTCACGATGGACGAATCTCTTGTGTTTATTTACTTTAATGGATATTGGAATAAATTGGCTGTTAACCTAATTTTAACTGAAGTTATCTCAGAATCTATACATTTTTTAATGTAACTCATCTCTCAAACCTCAAACAAACATTTTTTTTGAACGATCTTTCTAAAAATGTAACTTTTATTCAATTTTATTCGAAAATATAATTTTGAATTAAAATGGCCGCTTGGCATATGAAAAAAAAAAAAAAGGTCAGCCCGTATTTGTTTTCCCCAGACACATATGCTTGCGCTTTTATTATATAGATTTATGTATGAAAGGAGTTAATAGAATGAAGAAAACTTTCATTAATAACTTTTTAAGTTTTGATTCAATTTTCATAAAATTTGAAATAACTCGACAAAATTCTGCAACGATTCTATTATATATTAAATTTCAAACCATTCGGTTGGGTAGTTTTTGCCCTGTTATATGTGGACAGACGGACGGACCAGACGATGACTCTAGGTGCTACATATTTATATAATTACAAACGCATCACCTAAAAAGAAGAAAATGTTTTCTTACGGGCACTTTCATCACTAATTATCAGTATTTTTTGGCAATTTTGTCATTAGAAATATGAATTCATACAAAATCAAGTTAAAGATATAAAATAAAAATTTAGGGTTCATTTAAGGTTAGCTAGTAAACAAACAAATAAATAAAAATGACAGTTCCGAGCGGAACAGATGTCGCAGACGCACAGGAGTTGGCAACATTTTATTTTGGCGCTACACATTTTTTTCCCACATTATATTTAGTTATACGCACATTTAATGTTATTATAAAACACACATAATTTATTATAAAACCCTAGGTTGCCACACGAAGCAAAAATTGCCGAGTTACCAAACCAGGCAAAAAAATCGCCATTTCAGTTTACCGCCAAAGTATGGCATCTTAACCCTTACAGGACCATAAGATGTCCAAGACTAAATATGCCAATACAACACAATATTTTAGCTATTGTGGGTGTAAAGTAAGAGAATATCACCAGAAAAACATAGCAGGGTGTATAGGTTTCCTATAATTTCATGGGAAATATTTTTCTCTATGGACCATAAAAGTAAATAAACGAAAAGTTAAGTTTATTATATCGGTATTTTATTTATTGCTTTGTAATACAAAAAACATAATAAAAATTATCAGAAAAGTAAAATAAATAGTTAGTTATGGTATTCTAATTTTCTCAAGTCCAAAACACTTTCAAGATATTATTAGTTCAGCCCGCGAATGTTTTGGTTTTGGCGCAATAAAGTTTGACAGCTCTTTTTTTTTTATTCGTTCAGAAACACATTTACCGCCTTGGACATACGTTTTATTTTGACATTCAGTAAAAAAAATATCGATTCAATAATAATTGAACAATCGATAACGATTTTTGTAGAAGGGAAAAATATTTCCCTTGAGCGTGAAAGGGTTAAAGTTAATCTTTCGTAATCAGGTTTATTTGTGCAATTCTCATTTAACGCAAGTGGGATATTTAGCACTTTCCAACATAGTTGAAAAGTGTTTATTATGAATTGGGTTTGTTTGTCCGTGCTCTAACTCGCGTAAATATACTGGGATTGCCACGTTAGTTGATATACATTATTAAGGCTTACCATAGAATGTTCGTTATTGAAAATGAAGTCTGTAGCATTTATATTTCATTTACAAGGGTACTCAAAAGTATTCCGTAAGATTGTGGTCTATTGGGGGAAATCATTTGTGGTGGTATTTTAATGGTGTTACACTATTTGAAACATTATTAAATTTATATACATTATTCAGGGGCGCTAGAAGATGTTTACTATAGAATATGTCATATGTAGCGCTTACTTTTTGCCTAAGTGTGCAGGGTAATAACTCAAAAGTATTCCGTTATCTGTAGTCTCTGAAGAAAAATTAATTTCGGCGAAAGGGTGACCATCTCAAGATCAGTATCAGTAGTCATAAAAAATAAAGTGTTTTTCTTTATCATTACTGATCTTGAGAAGGTCACCGATTGCGTGTACGAAACTAGTACGTCTGTTTATTTAAAAGTTTTTTTTTTTTTTTTTTTTTTTTTTTTTTATAAGCCTTTATGTTTACTGTCATCACTTTTAGCCTACATATTTTTATTTTAATGATAATCAATGATTTCTTATAGAATTCTATAAAACCATTCTCAAAATACTTGGTACGATCCTTCCGCGATACATTAGCCGATGAGTCGTAAAGCAAATTTAGATGAATGTATTCTTTAATTAATGTGACAATCAAACCTGCTACCAAATAGAAATATCTAGTTATTAATTAAATAATGCATTGTCTACATCATTTGTGTATGTTAACAACTTTCTTTCCCCGCACCATCGAGAACTCTTTCAAGTTTGTGTGGCAAGTTATCGCGTGGTGTAGTCCGGAAAGCAGCATCACCTTTTTGCAATCAATTTTAGTGTCGACGATTTTGGTATTTATATGATAGATTAGATGATACAGATAGCGAAACCACCAGTGAGCTGGCTGGCACACCAGCGGGAGGTGTTGCCATAGCAACATCCCGCGTCTCGCTGCAGTATAATGAAATGAATGGCATCTCGATTACTGATGATGCTTTCGAGTGGGAGTAACATCAGTAATTGGGTTGCCATTCATTTCACATTGCGTCGGAATGTGCCATGTTTTTATTGAAAACCCCCCATTGGTGTGGCATCTGACTTTTTATCTGTGTCATACCTAATCTATCATTATATACCAAAATCGTCCGCGCTAAAATGGGTTTCAAAGATGTGATGCTGCCTCCAAACAACGAAGATTGCACATGTGTACTACATGAGTTCAGCTAATTTTCCTAACCAAACAGATTCACCAAGACATTGTAACAATGTTAACCAATTCAAGGGGCCGGGGTAAGAAAGTGTCAAGCCACATTTTTGAACTTCTGAGATATTTCAATTTGAAAATTTTATCCAATACTCAAATCAAGATTGATAACCTAAAGTTTTTTCGCCAATGTCTTAGTAACATTTGACATATTCTGAGTAACAATATGGCATTACTTTAATGCTATTACTATTACGTTTTTTTGTATTTTAGCTATCTTCATTGGGGGCATAAACATCTGGGGCAAAAACGAAACCTGTCACATAGGCTGCCACCAAATGACATTAGAAACAAATTATACCTTGGATATTGTAATTTACAATATTAATCAACAGATTACAATGTTAGATTTATTTCATCAAAAATGTGGCTTGGCACTTTCTTCCCCGACCCCCTCAATTTTATTACAGTACTAGCGGCCCGTCCCGGCTTTGCACGGGTAGACAATGTAATTTTTTTAGTACATTTGTTTTCCTGAATTTCGCGCTCCTACCAAAAACTGTTGCTGAGATATGGCGAAATGACCTAAAACTTTCGAATCCCCCTTTAACCACCTTCGCGGGGGGGGGGGGGGGATTTCTAAATTCACTGAAATACGTGTTTAATCATTTGTTTAGTAGATTTATTTTCCTGAATTTCGCGCACCTACATAAAACAGCTGCTGAGATATGGCGAAATGTCCAAAAATTTTCGAAACCACCCCCTTTAAAACCCTTCGGGTGGAATTTCTAAAATCACTGAAATGCGTGTTTATCCACTTTTTAGTAGATGTGTTTTCCTGAATTTTACGCTCCTACCTAAATCTGCTGCTGAGATATGGCGAAATGACCCAAAACTTTTGAATACCCCTTTAACCACCTTCTGGGGAGAATTTCCAAAATCGCCGAAATACGTGTAAATTTTTTAGTAGATTTGTTTTAATTAATTTCGCCCTCCTACATAAAGAGCTGAGATATGGCGAAATGACCTAAAAAATTCGCCCCCTCCCCCATTTAACCACCTTCTGGGGGGAATTTCCAAAATTGCTGAAATACGTGTTTTATTCATTTTTTAGTAGATTGGTTTTCCTGATTTTCGCGCTCCTGACTTAAACTGCTGCTGAGATATGACGAAATGATCTAAAACATTCGACCCCCTTTTAACCCCCTTTGAGAGGAAATTTCTAAAATCGCTGAAATACGTGTTTAACCAATTTTTTAGTAGATTTGTTTGCCTTAATTTCGCGCTCCGACATAAAACTGCTGCTGAAATATCGCGGAATGACTTAAAACATTCGACCACCCCCTTTAACCACCTTCAGGGGGGAATTTCTAAAATCGTTGAAATACGTTTTTAATAATTTTTTTAGTAGATTTGGTTTCCTGATTTTCGCGCTCCTACATATAACTGCTGCTCGCGAACACATTTAGTTCGCGAACACATTTCAGTTTAATGACAGAAACTCCAGAAGAAGAATTTTAAACTGTGCTACGCGTTTCCCAACTAAACTAAAATTTAGCATCCTATGTAGTATATATACAAATCTATCGATCATATACAGGGCTGAATAAAAGTATTCGGATACTTTTCCGAATATTGTATATGTTGGAAATATATGCTGGAAATTACTGAAATTACGTTTTAGGTAGATTTCGTAAGAAATACTACCTATTACATTCTCACCTAAGTTGGAAATTTTGAAAAATTTTTGCAGATATACGCCGATCATGACTCCCAGAACCCAAAACCACCCCCAGTTCAAAACTTTATATATCTATCTATCTATGTCACTTTTTTCTGACCACGATAACTGGAAAAATTCTGCATTAATCTTTTACAAACTGATACATAAAATCAAGGGGCATAAAATCTCGGTCAAGTTCGTTAATGGGCAAAATCGAACCAAGGGGGGGAGGGTGGGGGGGCTTTTTGTGAAAACAGAAAAAACCCCATAATTTCTTAATTATTATACATATCGAATCCATTTAAAGTTATTAATACTTCTAGGAGAAGGGCCGAAAATTTATGTATGACAGATTTTTGATATAATTAAAAATGGCTCCAAGGGGGGGAAAAAGGGGGGGGTTTAGAAGAAAAAAAATCATAGCTTCGTCAATTCACAAGATATCAAATCCGCGTAAATTTATTATTAAGCCTCTTAATATTATCTAAAACTTTTATATTGACAAGTTTTTTATAGGACCAACCGTTATAGCAATTAAAAACAAACAAAAAAAAAAATCCCTGCCGGCTCCTCCTGCAAACAAGTTATTTTTCGAAGTAGGCGGTTCCAACTCCCGCATCTTTTCGAAACTGATACATAAAATCAAGGGGCATAAAATCTCGGTCAAGTTCTTTAATGGGCAAAATCGAACCAAGGGGGGGGGGGGGGGGGGCTTTTTGTGAAAACAGAAAAAAAACATAATTTCTTAATTATGATACGTATCGAATCCGTTTGACGTTATTATTACTTCTAGGAGAAGGGCCGAAAATTTATGTATGACAAATTTTTGATATAATTAAAAATTGCCTTAAGCGGGGGAAGGGGGGGTTTAGAAGAAAAAAATTCATAACTTCATCAATTCCCAAGATTTCAAATCCGCTTAAATTTATTATAAATCCTCTTAATATTATCTAAAACTTTTATATTGACAAGTTTTTTATAGGACCAACCGTTATAGCAAAAAAAAAAAAATTAAAAACAAAAAAACCCCTGCCGGCTCCGCCTGCAAGCAAGTTATTTTTCGAAGTAAGCGGTTCCAACTCCCGCATCTGTTCGAAACTGATACATAAAATCAAGAGGCATAAAAATCTCGGTCAAGTTCGTTAATGGGCAAAATCGAACCAGGGGGGTCTTTTTGTGAAAACAGAAAAAAACCCATAATTTCTTAATTATGATACGTATCGAATCCGTTTGAAGTTATTATTACTTCTAGCAGAAGGGCCGAAAATTTATGTATGACAGATTTTTGATATAATTAAAAATTGCCTTAAGAGGGGGGGAGGGGGGGGGTTAGAAGAAAAAAATGCATAACTTCGTCAATTCCCAAGATTTCAAATTCGCTTAAATTTATTATAAATCCTCTTAATATTATCTAAAACTTTTATATTGACAAGTTTTTTATAGGACCAACCGTTATACCAAAAAAAAAAAAAATTAAAAACAAAAAAATCCCTGCCGAATCCGCCTGCAAACAAGTTAGGTTTCGAAGTAGGCGGTTCAAACTGCCGCATCATCGTAAAAAAGGTAATTTCTTCCGCAATCCCGACAAACAGGCGCCCCACGGTCTGCGTCTTCGAAATCTACCTGTGCCTGTAGGCCGAGCCGTCAGGGATTTTTTTAAATATGTTATGCGTTTTCCAAATTGTTTACTTAGATGTTTTCTTTCAGCTTATTAAACGGTAATGATTTGTAAAATTATTTTGGAAGCGTTGGAAAGTGTTACATAATCTATGCTTGACGCATGATTTTTCGTTCTTGTTTAGATTCAATTAGCTTGACCCTGACCCATGGTGACCCAAAATAACCCACTTATCGAATTTTCTCGAACATGTGACTTACCCCAATCGTTTTCTGATGCCCCAAAATGGTAGGATACAAAATTTCATCAAAATCGTTAGAGCCGTTTTTAAGATAAAGTTTGCATAATCACATACAAGATTTGCTCGTATTAGAATATACAAGCAGGGAAGACCGAGCTATGCTCAGTCAAAATTAGCTTTGAGTTCAAATACCACCATTTTTAGATCAAATTAGCTTGACCCACAGTGACCCACTAATTTCTCGGACATATGACCTCTCCCAATGATATTCTCGTGCCCGAAATTCGTAGGATACAAAATTTAATCAAAATCGTTAGAGCCGTTTTTTAGATAAAATTAACTTGACCCGCGTTGACCCAAAATTGACCCACTAATCGAAAGTTCTGGAACATGTGACCCAGTCCAATAGCCTTCTCGTGCCCGAAAATTGTAGGTTACAAAATTTAGTCAAAATCGTTTGTACCGTTTTTTAGATATAGCTTGACCCTGACCCAAAATGGCCCACTAATCGAATTTTCTCGAACATATGACCTAGCCCAATGGTTTTCTGGTGCCCCAAAACGATAGGATACAAAATTGCGTCAAAATCGTTAGAATCATATTTAAGATAAAATTTGCCTATTATATATAACCACTATCACACACACACAAGATTTGCTCGTATTAGAATATATGATGATAGAAGATGATCTTGGGAATGCCACCGATTGTGCGAACGAAACTAGTAGGTCTGTTTATTAAAAGATTTTTTTAGTCTTTATATGCAATGTAATCATTTTTACCATGTGTAATTTTATTTTGATCATATAATAAGTGAAAAATTTCTTATATAATTTTAAAACACGACTCTTTGATTTTGACAATGACGATTTTACCAACATTTTACACTCAGAAAAATAAATTAATTTGGTTTTCTTTCTAGATTCAAACCAAGTTTGCTTAAAACATTCTCTTAAATTCTTCGTATCCAAAGTTAATTATACTTTGTACTTTATTATTGTACGGACTAATTTTCGAAACCAACTTTCATGTGCCAAAATTCGGTAAGACATTATAACAGTGATAACCATTTTTTTTGTGGGAGGGGGGGGGGGGGAGTGGAATTATAATATTATACCCAAGTATGGTAAAATTATGAATTTACAATTCAAGTCTGAACTATGAAAATCAGTGGAGTCCGTATGATACGCAAGTATACCTAAAGAAGCACTTAGAAGGGAAACAACCCTTGTGAAATCCTATGGAAAATATCGAAATAGTTTTTTCTTTAGGAAACTACTGAAACGATTTAAACATTAAAAAAATAGTTTTAGCTATAACTAAACAATAAATTAGGTAAGAAATAAAAAAGGCAATTGTTATAAAATTTCACAAACACAAAAATTCTAGGATGTTTTTTCTTAATTAGCATTACTAAAAAGAAAATTGATTTTCCAGAAAAAACAAAACGATCCAAATATAGCTAAGTATAATACAATAAATAAAAATAAAATAAATAAAACAAAAATTATTGAAATCGCTTGAGTAGTTTCCGAGAAAAGGGTACGCCAATAGAAGGTGTTTTCCATAAGATTTCGAAACTGTTGTTGCCCCTTAAGATCTTCGAAGTAACAGCCCCAGGAGAGATTTGGTTACCACCATACCCTTCAGCCTTAGGCTCAATTAATTTCCCTCCCATTCATTAGCGCATATCAGAAACACTCACTTTAAGATTAGTATTTAAGGTACTTTCATGTTATAGCAGCCCCCAAGGATGAATCGCGAAGCGACCAAGATTTATCGTCAAATTATAAAGCATATATGAAATTATTATTTCAATATATGATATCTCATCAAAAACGTCACCTGTAAAAATTGCAGCCAAGTCTCGTGACTCTTTTTCCGTAAAAAGTTCTGAAATCGTGTAAAGCCCAGTTTAGCTATCTTATTAACTCTGAAATTTTCATTCACAAAATTTTCATTCACACTTTAGCGAAATCGTAATTACGGGGGCCGCAATAACAAGAAAGTGCCCTTTTTCCCTCCTACTACTTTCCTATAACCGAGTTCCAGATCAAGATTGGGGACAAAGAGGTTAAGTCTTCCATAATCGGATCGAATCCCATGTGAAGAGTTGTTGTCAAACGTGACCACCAATAGTATCAAATATGTAAATATTACTGCATATATGTAAATACTGACGTATTATCCGGTTTAATGTATCTTAAGTTATGAAAAAATACTACAGTGTGAACAAATAAATACTTTATTAAAATATGTCAAAAATATCAAGTAAAATTATGTAATTAAATAAGTAAAAAAAAAAAAAAAAAAAAAAAAAAAAAAAAACATTAAATCACATTAAAAAAGATAATTTTTTTTGCCAGTGTGGCGTAGTAAAGAAAATCCGCAGCATTGCGTAAACAAAGCAGGTACATGAAGAAAGACTGTGAAATCCTTTCTATCATCATGTGTGGCTTGAAAAAATAAAAACAAAACAAAGAGATTAATTCAAAATATTATATTTAAGACTCTTATAAATTATTAGAACTAATTGATAGACAAAGTTTATTTTATTTTATTTTTTTGAAATTTTAACTTGTACAACTTCAAACTTTCCTCCCTATATTTTCTAATTTATCTCTGGTTCATTTTAAATGTCAAATCTAGGACAAAATAAAACGAACTCTTTTTTTTTTCTACAAAAATATTCAATTTATAAACGAAACTTTTTGAATGTTGCATTATCTATAATGCAATAAAAGTTTCAAAAAGTTTCGTTTGTATTCCCAGAGTGACATATATTAAATGCCAAAAGAAATTTGTAACGAATGAATTCTGTTTAAATTTTAAGCATTCGGATTACAAAAAGTAAATTTTAAATCAAATTTCAATTCTAAATGTATCCCTCATTTTTTTTTTTTTTTTTTTTTTTTTTTTTACTAAAAAATGATTAAAAATTAAAAAAAAAATTCCCCAGTTCCCCGATATTAAATTAAAAAAAAAAAAAAAAAAAAAAAAAAAAGAAACATAATGTATAAAACATTAATAAATTCAGAAATACATTGAACATAAAAAAAAAAAGAGCCAATCTCTTACCTTTTGGCGATATATAAGTTTGGCGATTAAAAGCTCTCAATAATTCGCTTAATAAAATTCAGCAAGAGCTCTTAAAAAGCACGACCTACAAGGTTAAAGACTTTGTTGGAATGATGAAATACGTCAGATAATTCTTCCTTATATAGACAACAGGCCTCTTTAGACGTCGGTGATTGGTTACTATATGTCACGTGATAAATCCCTGCGTTTAGATTGGTTGATGCTCTATTATGCTACAAATACTGGCAACACACACTATGTCACGATTACGTCACACTTGTTGGTTGCCGAAATTTTTGGCAAGGAAATGGTCGCCAAGAGGGGCGATATATGGGGAAAACCCATTAAAAATACGCCAAATTAAGTTCAGGGCACAGGAATACTGTAAAATAAGCATTTTTCGTAGGAAATTATATTTATATATATTCAATTTCACACAATTTAAATAAATAAATTGTTTTTGTTCCATTTCCCACTCAAATTCATTAAAAATTTCAACATTTTTAATCCAAGTATAACTTTGATTTAAAAATACTGCTATACACAAATAAAATGTCTAACTTTCGACAAAAGTATAAAATTTCTACATAATTATACAAACAGATGTAGATTTAAACAAATAACTCATTCGCTATTGCTTCAAAGTTCATTTTTAAATGAGTCATGCATACGCAATTTGAGTACGTTGACAACGTTTTCTAGTAATTTGTATCGGGCACAAAACGTATTAATTTAAACCATTGAAGCATGTAATATGTCAAAATAATTCAACGCTATTGCCATATAAACCAGTATTTCACCATAAACAGGTGAACATTAGGAAAAATAAGAATCTATTTTGGTTAATTATGTAACGGACATTTTCCTCACATTGTGAATACTCATGTATGAATTTTTTGCTTTTTACCTTTAAAATACTGAGTAACTTCAAGATAATTTGTAGTGCAAAGGGTTAACTTTTGCAATTTCCACCTTTAAAGCACTATTTAAACTTTAAAAAATAATTAATTACTTAAAGCGTATTCATAACTAATTTTTCGGGTAACTGTTAGGCCTAACTTACTGTTGCAAAGCATACATGTAAATTTCTAATTAAAAATGCTTTAAAGTCCCAAAATATTGATAAATTACTGCTTAAAATGTAAAAATCCATGTTATGTATCTGTTTTCATAATGTATCATACAGTAGATATTTGTAAATAAACAGTTAAACATTTCCAGGTTCAAAATCATTTTTATCAATTTTCCTTAAAATGCGAAATCCAAAAATAATTTAATCATTTTTTACGCGATATTTTTTAATAAGTTTTAACTAAATTTGCATAAAAGATAATGGCAATCAATAAATAATAACATTAAAGTATTTCCATGATGGTTTTCTAGTGAAATTTGCATATATTTGAATTTATCTCTTAGACTTGCTTATTAAACCAATTTCGTGATGGATTTCTATTAAAAAAAATACAAAAAATAGATATTCTGACAGCTGAAAAAAGGTTTGAGCAACGGAAAATCAGAACCTGATTTGTAAAAGCCAGTTAAATGAATTGATTAACACTTTTAAAAAAAAAATGTTGTATTGCCTATGTTATATAAGTAACATCATGAAACTATTCGATTTTAACGTAATGAAATCTGATACCACTATTTAAAAAAAAAGTATGTGCCATTGGTGGAAATATATCAGCTAGTACAACAGCTAGCATGGAAGATTTTCAATTTCAGCATCTCGAATTCATTTGATATTTTCCAATATCAAATATTTCCTATAGCCTAGTATGGTTATATTAATCATCATATTTCCATCATCGAATTTTGGATGTTAACGATGATGTAATCGGTTGTTTTTGATAGTATGACTCAAATATTTTCTTGATGAAAGTCACTTCCTTAATTCCTAACTTAATTGATGCCCGGAAACCGTATTTCTCCAGTTTCCTATATTTTTTATTGTCGCAGTCATATTGAAGAACTTCGGCAAATTGCATATGTCACCATTTATGACAGTTGTCATCGCGGTAAGTTGTTACTGTTAAGAAGAAAATCTCTTTGGTGAAAATCAGTTAGGTAGTTCATAATGCATTATGAAAAAAGACTAAATTTTGGTGTTAGTTTAACATGTTTTTGATAAAAGTCAAGGTGGTACTTCTTTTATAAAAATCAAAATATCCAAAGCTACATTGGTGTTGTTTAGACAAATCAACGCTATGTCTTTGGGGAAAATGTATTTTAATTAGTTCAAAGCCCAGTGTGGAAGATATCAATAGATCCTACCATGTCACCATCTGAGATTTTCTGTATATAGTCTATATAATATTCAAATGACATCATTAATTTACAGATGTTAACGGTAATGACACTTGTTATTACTCTTAGAAAAACTCAAATAATTTAATACTCAATTTATACTCAATTTAATTTAATTAACGGTAATGACACTTGTTATTACTCTTAGAAAAATTCAAATAATAGTTCATTGGCGATTTCCAAATGGATAGTTCATGATCTATTGTGGAACAATTTGGATTTGATTGTCCCAAATAGTCAATTTAAGATTTTTCCAATATTTATAATGGTTTATGCGTTATTAACTTAACATCACCCAATTACAGATACGAATGGTAATGACTTCTGTTATTATCGTTATAGTTAAAATCAAATGATGCTCTTTTGGTAAAAGATGTATCGATAGTTGTAACCCATTGTGCAGCAAATTTAAGTACTCCGAATCTTTCATTTTGGATTTTCTGATTCTTTCTAGGTCTAATGTTACAATTACATAACACCATTAACCCTTTAATGCACCCATTAGTTTAATTAACTGAACATACATAGCTTATTTTTGATGTAATTACTCCAAAAGTCGATCCCATTAGCCTTGTGCTGCAATCTGTGACCACTCTCTAGTACTAGATTGTGAAATATGATAGATACGAATAGATGCAAAATTTTTGAAAAAATAAGAACAAAAAAATAATGCATGAAGCATAGATTATTAAATAATTTCCAACACTTGTTAATATTATGAAATAATTTCATTTTTTTCGTAAAATAAAATGAGATATCCTAATAAGCAGCTTAAAAAAAACCACAACTGAGTAAAAACCCATTTTCAGCAATTATTGCCCACATCTGGTAATGTGTGTAAATTCTTTTGTGCAGAACTGTATATGACCTACAGAATTTATACACGCCACTTAATACAGTAAAAATGAGATAAGTTTAAAAAGTACACTACATTGGTAAACGCACTTCCAGCAATTATCGATTTTATAGTCTGTCCTGCAATCGAATTCTTTTGTGTAGCCCTGTAAATAAACGATAAATGCTATGCACTCCATAATCTATGGAAAACATGTTGTAGTGAACTTCACTGATTTCAATATGTTTGAAGTATCATAACCTCATTAAAATGCACCGCAAACTCCCCCCCCCCCCCCCCATAGATCATAATGGAATAGAATTATTTTGTGTGTTCCTGTAAACGAACTATAAATGATGCTTATTCTATACTCCTGATAAATCATGCTGTAGTCCATCTGAGTGATGCATACCAATCTCATTACGTTTGAAATACCTTAACATCAATAAAATGCATCGCAAACGGCTTCTTGCCTTAGACGATAATGTAACGGAATTCTTTCGTGTAATCCTGTAAACGAACTATAAATGCTGCATACTTCATTTTCAATACAAAATATTCTGTACTAAGCCTCGATAACATATAAAAATTACATGACAATCCGAGTATATTTACAAGAGTTAGTGTAGGGACAGACAGACAGACAAACCAAATTCATAACTTTTCAACTATGTTGGAAAATGTTAAAAATAAGCTTCATTTGATATATGTAGCAGCTGACAAAAACGTGTAGCTAGCTGATCAACTACAATTTGTATTGAAAGGTTAAATTGTGGATTTTAACAGTAACGGCATCTGCTATACTGTTATGAAAAAGCAGAAGTAGCTACCGTGATGCCTTTAATGTTTATAGAGTTATGAAAAACAAATGGTGAAACTCCTATTTTTTATCATTTAAAGTGAAAACCTTTATGTCATTTTGTCACCTTCTATTGCGGAACTTGGATATCCCGAAGCCTCAATCATATATTTTCTGAAACTTTTTTTTTTTTTTTACAGCCACATATCATCCCTGTTGATGAAAATTAGGGTACTTATACACTATCCGGTCCAGGTACGCCAACGAAGACACTTAAAAAACTGTAATTTAGTTAATGCAGAATCATCATACTTTACATACATTCCTACTAATAAAAGAAAGTTGTTTGTCTGTGTGTGTGTCTGCGTGTGATGGCTAGCGAAATCTACCGCACGTAGAAGTCTGAAAATTTGGATGCGGATAGTCCAAGGCAGGTCTTGATGCATCTGAGGCTCGGATTTTTCATTTCTTGAGACTCGGGTCCCCTTAAATTGTTAATAACTTTCCCCATTTTTATCCAATCCTCTTCGTTTTTGGGGCCCTTTCTCCATTTAATTTTTCCCATTTCTACTATTCCAGTTAAGACCCTGGCCTCCTATGGCTCGATACGGAGCCCGTTGAAGTTTTTGTTTCCTAAACGGGTTAATAACTTGCCCCCTTTTAATCCGATTTTCTTTGTTTTGGGGACCTTTTCTCCATTTAGTTATTCCCCCCATTTCTACTTTCCAATTAGTACACTTCATCTTAGGGCCTGCTCAAAACTATTAGCTGGCCTCTTTTGGAGCCCCTACTGTAGTCCCTTAAAAATCGTCCGTTTCACTAACTTTTTCTTCTAAAAAATTTCTAGTACTTCGAGCTACTATATGAACGACAATTTTTTTTTTTCGGAGAAGATCTGGGCCTAATTGTGTCATCATTTCAATGCATAACTTTAAAGTTGAGTCTTGGACTTCTCTCCTCGGGCCACCCCCCTCATATTTTTATTGGGTCCCTAGGGCCTTTTTTTATGCATTCCTTTAAAATTTTATTCTAATGATTAATTTACACCCTATGCTTAATTTCGCCTAATTAAAGATCTAAAACACTAAGTACTAGGACCTTTTAAGATGTTTTCCTCTTAGGGTTCTGCTCAAAACTATGAGTTGGCCCCTTTTGGGCCACCTATTACAGCTCCCTTAAAAAATCGTCCGATTCACTAGCTTTTCTTTTTTAACAACTTCTTAGGATTTCCAGCTACTAACTACTCGACAAAAAAATTTCTCAGACTTCAGCTGCCACCAATTTTGAATATTAATCTCCTTCTTGGGGCCCTTGGTGCAGATTCTTTAAAAATGATCCGATTCTCTTGCAATTTTCATTAACATAGTTCTAGGTTACTCCAGTTACTTTATAAACTACTAAATAATTTTCCTTAGACCCCCAACTACCACCTTTTTTAAATATTAATCTTCTTTTTCGCCGCAACTTACTTTTACTCACTACAGCCGTAAATTAAAAATCGCGTTACTATTAAAGATAAGTGGCTAAGTTTAGAAGGAGGAGGTGGAAATGTGATCCGTAAATTAAATATCGCTTTAATGTTAAAGGAAATTTGTTAAATTTATAGGGGACACATTCCAGCTGGCCTGGGGGCTCATTCTTTTCTTGGGTTCTATGGGCTCGATTTCAACAGGGTTTAGGTCATTCGACTGGATATCGGAAACTTTTTTTTTTAAATTTATTATCACGGGCACGGGCAATGACAGGCGGGTCATCTAGTATGATAATATAAGATAACCACGAAAGAAAATATACAATAACTTCTGCCGCGTTAAAACGCTTGCGAAAAGCGTTCTTTATCTTTAGAATCCTCAGAAACTGATATATTTTCGAGATTTAAGGAAGAATTTATAAAAACAAAGTTTCTTTTGCTGTTATTGACTTTCGGAAACGTTCCGAGTCGTTTTTATAATCGATTTTCTTAACCCGGATAATATAGGTTTTTCGGATGCTATCCATTCTCAAGTAAACTTTTTTCTTTTCAACAAACATGCTTTACAGACAAAAGATGATAAATTAACAGCATTCACATTTATTTGGTTACTCTTGCATGCATAAATTCAATTGCGCAGCTGGAAATGTTTAATTAAGAATTAGGAATTAATCAGGGTTCCGTATCTCAAAAGCAAAAAACGGAACCCTTATAATTTCGCTTTGGAAATCCTGATTATGGAAAATCACGTAATCCATCGACATATGGAATTGAACCGGTCATTTCAAAATCCACATAAGTCAAGTTTTTTCCAAATATACTTTTTTTTAATCGCAAATGCTTCCTTAAAAGTAGACCCATGATCTGGGTGATAACACACATAAGTCAGTGTATTCCCTCCTCTTCAAATAATATCTTCTAATTTTTGTTCATTACTTAAACGATATAAAGTCAGCGACTTAAGTGGTTTTTGCATGCAATACCAGATTACATGGGGATATCATATTACCATTTGCATGCAATACCAGATTACATGGGGATAAACTATTATCATTTGCATGCAATACCATATTAAAACATAAAAATGTTCCTAATATAAGTGCTATCTTTATCAATTTTGATTACAAACATGTTTAATAGGACTGTTTTGTTCAAATAAAATACCACCTAACCTTGTTTCTTGCTAAAACAACATAAGTCAGGAACAGTTTTTCTGTTATTCTTCTTTTTATTATTTATAAATTATAAAAATAATTCAATATTTACAAACTTTGAAGTCCAAAATCTATAATCAGCCCAAAAAACACTATAAAAATTCGTTTACTTGTGAATAATACAGTTTTTTTAAATTTCTGAGAAGTTCTGATTCTGTGACTTATGTGGTTTTTGAAACAACCGATTCAATTATAAATTAATGATTTTCGGATTTTCCCTTTACATGTGATATAAGACCTTCCTTCGTTCCAAATTTCAAGGTTCTAGGTCAACCGGAAATACCCTATAGGTTAAGTAGGTTCCTTATTCGATGAGTCTAAGCATTAGAAAGAAAAAATATATCGATTAATTTTTGACTTGAATCCAAATTTTGATTACTTTACCTGTAAAACTAGTTTTGGTGCATGGGTAGTGCAGAAGTGGGAAAAACTACTGTAATGGTTAATGAAACAAGCATATAACTGGAATTTCAATGTTTTGTCAGACCTGTCAAACTGGTTTTGCTGTATGTGTAATATGAAAGTGGGACAACTAAATAGTTAACTTTTATTACTTTTATTATAACTTTTGCATATTACGTGCAAACTTAGAAATAAAATTTTAATTACTAGACAAACTCGCTTTTAGAGTTTTGTAAACAACAATAAAATAACAGTTTCTTTAACTTTCAACTTTTGTTTAATTATTTTTTTGCAGTTTATTTCATCTTTCATGTAATTTACATACTTAAGGTAGTTCTCAAATTCCCTGCTCAACAACGCGAAACTTTCTGACACATATTTTGTTTCATTTTTAAACGTAAAGTCTCGACTATTGAAGCGTTATGGAATCGAATAACGTTTTCCATTTTTGATAAATAAATTACTTATCGAGTTATAAGCGATTCGTGTCACGTGAGAAGTTTTTCTCCTTTCTTGTGCTGCCGCGTCGGAAAATTGGTTCAAAACGCCAACTTTGATAGTATTTTCTGATAAATCTTCTGTCTTTACCAAAAAATCGATGACATAGTTTTTGAATAAGAACACCAACCAATTTAAGGCGTTTCCAAACAAAAATGAATTCAGAAATGTGTCAGAAATTAGCTCTTTTGGATTTGAGAACAGTCTTAAAATACTTTCGCCAATGTGCCAATATTTTATAAGGTACAGATTTTTATGCTTTCTGTTAAACAAACAAACAAACAAACAAACAAAAAAAAACTAAAGCTTTTGTTTTATCACTACCTCTGAAAGGGTGAGTCACATGTTTAGAATAATGTATGACAGCATAGCATATATATAGGATGATGTATAGATACAGATAACAAAACTGCCAGTCAGCTAGCTCATCCTCGAAGGAGGGGGGGGGGGGGGTAATATAGGAACAACACATAGCCCATTGTAAAGGGAAATGAATGGTACAGCGATTACGTATGTTATCACGACTACACAGCCATCATCCGTAATCGGGATTCCATTCATTTCACTTTGAAGCTGGTTGTTCCATGTTGCTATGGCAACACCCCACTGGTGCGTCAGCTGACTGCCGATTTCGTTATCCGTACCACCTTATCTATCATATATGTATATACACACAAATCATCGATGCTAAAATTAGTTGCAAAAATGTGACGCTGAATCCAAGTTTTTTAAAATTTATTATTATTATTTATTTTTAAAATTTAACAAAATTTCTGAAAAAAAAAAAAAAAAAAAGAATTGAGATAAAGATATATTTAATTTTTCAACCCAGAATATAGGTCTTTCGTATGCTATCAATTATCAAGAAAACATTTACATGATAAATTAACAGCATTAACATTAAAATTATTATTATTTTCTTATTATTGTATTTATAAATTCAATTATGCTGCTGAAAATGTTAATTGAGAATGGATAGTTATCCTAAAAACCGATATTCTGGTTTGAAAAAAATGATTATTACGCTAGAAAAGCTAATCAGAAACGTTTCCGAAAATCGGTGGCAGCAAAAGAAACTTTGTTTTTATAAATGCTTCTTTAAATCACGAAAGTATATTGGTTCCTCAGGTTTGTAAAGATAAAGAACGCTTTTCGGAATCTTGGGTAACCTCGGAAGAGGTTATTGTATATATTTCCGTTCATGGTTATATTTTTGTAGATTTTGTCTTTTTAACACTTTCTGACATAGTTTAAAAGTGTTTATGAATTTGGTTTGTCTGCCTGTCTGGCAGTACTCTAACTCGCTTAATTATACTCGATTGTCATGCAATTGATATATGTTATTGAGGTTTACTATGGCATATTCAGTATTGAAAATGGTGTAGTATTTATAGTGTCTTTACAGGGACACTAAAAAATATTCTGTAAAATAAGGTCTATAGGAAAAATCATTTGCGGTTTATTTTAAGAATATATCACTTAGGGGCATTACAAGAGGCTTACTGTAGAATATTGTGGGTATAACATTCATTTACAGGGACACACAAAAGAATTCGGTTAAAATACTGCTTGTTAAATAATTGCTGGAAGAGCTTTTTCAGTTGCGGTATGCGTTTTTAAATTTAACTATTTTTTTGCCTGTTATTTGGTGTGCATAAATACTATAGATAATATACAGGGCAGCACAAAGCATCTCGAGTACATTTCCATTTATTGACAGAAATTGCTGAAGGGAAATTTTCAATTGTGTTTTTTGTTACCTAGCTGAACTAAATTTTAGCATATGTAGTATACATACAAATCTATAGATCATATACAGGGCTCCACAAAAGAATTTTGATATTTTTCCGAATACTGTTGGCAGGCAATTCCTGAAATTGGATTTTTAAATGTGTTATGCATTTTCCAAATAGTTTACTTAGACATCATCTTTCGCCTTATTAAATGGTAAATAGTATTTCTAAAAGTATTTTGGAAGTGTTACATAATCTATGCCTGACACATGATTTTTTGTTCTTGTTTTACAATGCAGAGAAAAATGAAAATCATCATTCGAATAGGAATTATGTCTAATTTATGTTAAAAAAATAAGCTTAGGTAGCCGCCTCCACTTTGAAATTTTCGATATGAACACCCACTTTTAATATCTTATTTAGATTCTACAGTAAATTTTACTTTCTAATACTAAACAGAAAGTCATCTAGTGATGTAGTTTAAGAATTATGCAAACGTAAGGTTTGGAACTCCCAATGCTAATTTCATTTTTAATAACTGCAATGCTGGTAGTTTGTTAAGCGTAATAAAAAAAAATAAAAATGGATGAAAAGATCTTTGGATTCACATATTTAAAGTGTCTAGCAACTGATTTAAGTTGAAAAAATTTATAGGCTGCAAAAAAATATTTTTCAAATATTATTTTCATAATTTATGTATTATGAAATTAATATTCAAAAATAGTAAATGTATTGTAACAAATGACTTCTTGTTTGGTACCTCAAGGTAAAAATGTATATCGAAGAATAAAAATATGATGCCAAAATTAGCTGCTCATATTGAAAATTTCAAAGTTTACCATTATTTCAATATGGAGACAAAATAATTCCTAATCATATGACTGTTTTTGTTTTCTTTGAGGCAATCTGCCGCTGAAAACGTATGAAGTTTTCTTTTTTTTTTTTTTGAACCACTGTATACATAAAGAAAAGCCATTTTTGACATTTTTTAACCTGGAAAACAGTTTTCTTCAGCAACTTAGTTAAAATGTCTAACAAGTATTTTATAGTTTTCACCGATGCTTTTCCTTTGGAAGTGGGGGAGCAGGGATTATGACAATAATCTTTACTCTTACGTACTCCGAGAAAACTTAAATCTAAAGTTACAAATTAATGTTACACAATTATTGCCCTATTAATATTTGCATAAAAATTAGAAATTAACTGGATTAATTTTAACACAATTATTCAAATTGGTAAAGAAATCATACGAGTTGTAATTTTCCAACTGGACGAAAAAAGTCCGGGCCAGGATTCGAACCTGGGATCTCTTGGCTGAAGCTGCCACGCTCTACCTACTGAGCTATCCCGGTCGAATCTGGAGGGCATAATTCATCCAGTTAACCTTATTGATCATAGCATCTGGTCTGATATTTTAATCAGCTCAACAGAATAGATCGAAGGTAATGGAACTCCAGTAAACGCTGGATACATGATTACACTGAATTAACTGGCCCAGACATTTTTCGTCCAGTTGCCAAATTACAACTCGTATGATTTCTTTACCAATTTGAATAACTGTGTTAAACCTGCGATCTATTCTGTTGAGCTGATTAAAATATCAGACCAGATGCTATGATCAATAAGGTTAACTGGATGAATTATGCCCTCATGATTTGACTGGGATAGCTCAGTAGGTAGAGCGTGGCAGCTTCAGCCAAGAGATCCCAGGTTCGAATCCTGGCCTGGACATTTTTTCTCCAGTTGGAAAATTACAACTCTTATTAGAAATTAACTTTACTACAACGTTTTTTTCTTTTTTGGCTTATTAGCTAATATCTTACAGACATATTTTCACAAAATGAGAAATCTTTTAGCAAAACGTGAAAAAAAAAATTTAAAGATAATTTTTGTGACCCCAATTGTGTTAGTTGCAATCAAAGCTATATAGGTCACTATTTATTTCTTATCTCCTGCTCATTTATCTTCTCTGAAGGGTAATTTTTTTTTTTTTTTTTTTTTTTTTTTGTCATTAAAAAAACAAAGCCATCTTGATCACATTAAGAGCCTACATTCACAAGTTAATATAAGCTATCGTAATTGCATTACAAGCTAATTTATTGAAACGTTGTTCTCTACAAATTTCTCATTTCCATTTCAATATTTTAATCGTTCTTCCTGCACAGGATATCTATAGTCAAAGGCTCTTGTTTTTATTCATATTAAAAAAAAGGTTCCAAATTTTGCTGGTACAGATTTCACAAGGATATAAAGGAAACAATACCTTAGTTAATCCTCACCAATTCTGAAATTTAAACTGCTATCAGAATGAAATTGCAGCAGAAATAAATTAAAAAAAAACTAAGCTTTCATATTAGCCTTAGATTTCATATATTTTCCACAAAAAAAGATAGATTTAAAAACAATGAAACGCAGGCAAAAAATCTGCAAAGAATGCATCCATTGGTTTAATATTAGCTTGTGAATGTCATATGCTAGCGAGTGTAGGTCCTTAGAAGCAATTTTTTGCAGTATGCACGGACGAAAACAATTCCAGTCGTCCAACAATTTCAACAATATTTTTCTTACCATTCATTTGCTGATGACGTGTCTGCTGCTCCACTTTCACCACACAGTTTCCTGAAACTTAAGCCATGCTGAAATTTAAATTTCTGTAACAAACCATCCGACACCTTGAAGTAAGGGTTGGCAACCACAAGCTGGTTGTTACCACTATTTCTGTTTAGAAAATTTAGCCTTATATAATTGCAAAACTAATAGCCTATTAGTTACCACTTTTTTTGAATAGGAATGTTCGCCTTATTTAACCATTTTATATAAAGACAAAAATTAATATTTAGAGAAGTGGTTAGAAGCAATGCTATAATCAGGTTATGGTTGCTGGCCCCTACCTTGAAATCTTTAATGCTTGAACTGGAGGTGGAAATCTGCAATTTTTTTTTAAAAGCACATTTCGATTGATTGTCATGTTTCAGTTTATCAATTTTCATAAAATCAAGCAAAGTCTATTCAAAATTTGGATGTTTTGATTCTCAAAAATATTTTCTACAGTGTGAATTTTTTTTTTTTGTTTTTGGTTTTAGTTCTAAAAAAATTATCTCATGTCTTTAAAATGATCAATATGCTATTCTTTGGAATTTCAAACTTCTGAAAAATTAGCGTGTTGCTTAATATCTTATCATAAATTTGTTTTAATACTCAATAAATAAAGATGTGTGTTTCTTCATTTATGGCATAACTAAGAAAGTTCCTAAGGCTGGCCCTAACCTATTAACAAAAGGACTTTACTAATTGAGTTATCCAGATCAAATAAAATGAGAAGAATCAAGCACACTCTTTAAAATTAAAGCCATCACCCTTTTAAGGGTCCTCTCCACTCACTTGAAAACACCTGCTCGTTAATGTTAATACGATGGGGCAGTAATTTTCTAATATCTTGTTTTCATTTCAATATTTTTAAGTGATTTTTTTTGCATTTTATAGCAGAGATCAATCTCTATTTCTGCCGTTGATTACTTTCTCAATTTTCTTTGTGGATTTTTTTTTTTTTTTTTTTTTTTTTTTTTACGAAGATACTTTGACTTTTGAAACCGGTTCCGATTATTGGTGCTAATGTACAAAAAATAAATTATAGAGAAAGATTTAGAGTCATAAAAATTAATTAATTAAAATACATTAAACATAAAAATAAACTTTAGCATAGGCTGTAGTAGTTGGTTCCAATGCCCACTATTGGTACAATTTAAGAAATAATGACCCAGGAGTGAGCCATCTCTCAAAACTAATAAACTGCTCATTTTTTTAAGTTTTAGTCTTATTTAACTAATTATTTAGAGTTTAATAAAATGTATAAACAATATTTTAATGCAAAATGAAACATATTTTGAAAGTAAATTTACCTCTTAAAGAAACATAAAAAAAAATTGCTAAACATTTCATTTTTGTAGACATTTTAGAAAAAAAAAAATTCTTCATCAACAGAACAAATCAATTATTCAAACCAATTTAATGGACAGTTAATCCAAATCGAAAGTGAAAGTATCCTTATAAAAAAAAATAAATAAATAAAACAGCAAACAAAATCAAAAAAGTAAAAAACAGCGATTGTAGAGAGATCGACTTCAGCTATCCAAGGCAAAAGAATGGTTAAAAAATATTGAAATGCAAGCGAGATATTTTAAAAGAACTGTCCCATAAGATTAACATTAGTGAGCGGGTGTTTTTGCATGAGTGAAGTAGCCTCTTAAGGGTTTTAGCCAATCAGATTTCTTTTGGTTGTTTTTCAAATATATGCTGGAGTCTTATTTTCAACTTTAAAAATTAGTGGCTCACTATGGCACATGGCACACTATAGGTGTTTTTACCTTAGCTCTTTTTTTTTCCTTCAAGGATAAATTAAAGAAAAAAACCACAATATATCTTTTGAAAATGATCATCATATTATGTTTACAGTGCTGGAAAAAACAAACAAAAAAACAACAACAGATGTATTTGTGTTTTTGTTGTAGTATTTTGCTCAGAGTCATAGAGAAATACACAATTTCAACTTGCTGTAAAACAAGGAAAAATTAATATATTTTATATTAAATGTAACAATAAGGCAATGCTTCACATTTTTATTTTTAATTTTCAGAGACAGTTGCAGACAATACTATTTCAGTTCTGCTATATCAACAAGAAGGGGAGAGACAAATATCTTGTCTTTCCGTATCCCTATAATTAAAATATCTTAAGGTGTTAAAGTCAGGACTTTTAGGTGCCCATTGAGTCAATGGCATGTTATAGTCCACATCTCTTCCAATCTATTAAGAAAGGATGATGTTGATCAGATAATCTTGCATGTTGCCTGACCAGTGTGGATCACCTAATTGGAGAATACAACATGAGAACACATAACAGCTTTCCCACTACTAACATTACCATTTTGAAGTTATACATGCACTTTTGCCTATGTCACTTCCCTCATTAACAAGACTCAAATTTTACGTGGACATTTATCGATTTGTTTGCAATTGTGGAAAGAGCAGATCCAAGGGAGAGGTCACAGGGGTCACAACCCCACTCTGAATGAAAAAAAGTTTAAAAATACGACAATACATTTTTAAAAATTTAAATACATATTAAGGGTGTTTAAAAAAACATTTTTTTTTGTTAACAATGAGAATACTTTCTATACTCATGGAGTCATTTAAGACAGAAATGCATGAAATTTGTAGACATTACTTTTTAAGTGCCAAAAAATTTAACAATGTTTTTCATTTCCTTATATATGTGATACATCTTTAATTATAACCAATTGCTTGCTCATGATGATTTTTCTATGACTGCCAAGTCCCAAAAATGGGCTTACAATGCCAATTTTTGCAACATTTTCTGAAAGAATTTAACTTTATAAGAAAATGAGAAACTAATTTCTTGATATCTGAATAGAAGTTTATATCATAACACAATATGTTTAGTACTTAAAAAAATGCACAGACACCGAAAAACACTGTAAAACATTATAATTTAATAATATTTTAAAAAATATATACAAAGAATGTTTACAAAATTCATTTTCAAAGTTTTCACAACAGGCTGGTATTGAATTCAGTTTCAATGCTTCGTCCTCTTTATTTAATATAGGTCTTTTATGCTTAGCCACTTTGCTATCATCGCAGGCAAGATCTTCAATAAATATGAGCTGCAAGAAAAAATTATATGCATGATTAGAAGCAACATTAAAAAATAGAGTAAACTAACTGGAGAAATTTATAGTCTCATAATAGTCATAAAAGTTCTATGGAATGTTTAATAGTCCTATTTAATGGCATGCAAACTTATAAAGAGAAAAACACTTGCATGAAGTTTTGTTTATAATTTAAGTGCCATATTATCTTCAAGGAAGTATACATTTGTATATATAAAACGCTAATATACGTGGCAGCAAACACGCAGTTATTTCTCTTTTGCCAATGGCAACAAGTGGTTTGATTTAAAACCTAACTTCAGCCCGCTTCATTATTTGTTGTGATGTAAAATATTTTACCTATTTCTCACAAAAAATTAGTTACTTATAATGGAAATATTTTGATGTGATAAAAAGCTAAGGTATGTGACAGCAAAAAAGTGGTTATTACTCTTTTGCCAATGGCAATGAGTGGTTTGTTTAGTAAATCAAACCTGCTAAACCTAACTTTGGCTGGCTTTGTTATTTGTTGTGGCATTTTTCACAAAAAATGAGCTACTTTTGTTTACAATATTGTGATAAGATGATTTATTGATGATTTTGTTGATGTGACAGCCTGTCGTGATATGACATTTCATTCATTGATCAAAGGAGTAAAAATTGATAACTTTTCACTAATCTTTTGCTCTCTCTCTCTCTTTTTTTTTCAAAAATGAGTTTACTGAGTTTTACACAGAAGACAACGACATGCCGCTGGAATGATTGACAGAAAATCCATTCGAAATGAAGCTGATAGGTTTAGGCGAGTCACAGAATATTTTGATCAACGGCAAAATAGACTTATCCAGTGAAGACGAAACTGCATGAATTCACAATTTGAAGTTAACATCCCGGAGCATAACTATGGAAGTATGACTGAGACGTGCGATTTTTGTCATGCACTTTACTAGAAAAGTGAACTTAATACTAATAAAAAATATTAGAATGCAGGTGCTCTGCGTGGAATCAGTTAGTATAGATTATTTCATAAATAATGTATTCAGACAAAATTTTAAAGTCAAAACTCAGTTTGGATTTTAAAAGTTTATGTATTTTTTCCTATCTATCACAGTTTAAAAATTTATTTTGCAGGGAAATATGCAAAATACTTCTGAAAATTTCATTGAAAGGACATCGTGATTTAGTGAGATATGCATTTTTTAGAAATATAAATGTAGTTAAAAAACGTAAAATTTAGTTAAAATTTTTTATTAAATTCTAGTTTGAATGAAGCAAAAATAAAACTGAGTTGTTAACTATATTACAGCAAACAGCAGTAAAAATTTATATTTTAAACATTAATAACCGTTAAGAAAAATTCGGCCAAAAGAAAGAAAAAAAAAGACCTGAACTATTTGATGATCAAATTGATATACAGAGACACAAAAAGCATCATTTAGCAAGGAATTCTGTCTTTTATAATTTTTTATGAGTAAAATAACATTACAGGGCCACCTCTACATTAAAATCGAAACAAATTTCAAAGTTTTTGAAACCAGGGGTTGATGCAGGGTTTTTTTCTTGGGGCCTATTTTGTGAAAGTAAAGGTTATTTTTGCGAAAAATAACATTTTGTAACGAAAGTTGAAATCCAGTTATACTCAAATTCGAACCAAGCATTTATAAACAAAAACTTTTTTAAACCCTTTTGCTGAAGGTTTTCCTCTTTGATGAACTTGTTTGTTTACAAATTACACATTTTAAAACATCACAAAATAACAAATAGTAAGTTTTTATGGAATAGTATTTTGTGAAGGCACCCATTTTATCAAATTGATTTTTGTGAAGGGACCCATTTTATTAAATAGATTTTTGTGAAGGGACCCTAAATAGGCCCCAATTTTTTCCTGGATCGACCCCTGTGAAACAAGACCTAAATTTGACACTATATATCAATTCTAGGATATATCCATATCTGAAAATTTCTTGTAAGCAAAAATAAATCTGCAATTGTGTGAGGAAAAACTGCATTGTTGAATAAAGAAAAGTACAAAGTTTGAAGGAACCTTTATACAAAATAAAAAAAAATTCATACTAAAATCTAACTACAAATTTTAATAAATAACAAATAGTATCTTTTGGAGAAGTGTAAGAACTTGGAAAGTAATTTCTATTAGGCTACTTTTTTTTTTTAAAGATTTGTTTTCCTATGTAAATGATTTCATTAAATGTTTGCCTCAATAAAAAGATAACTACAATATATTTCACACCGAATTATATTTGCCAAAATACACCAGTTAGCTGGGTACTCAATTACCGGAATATAGAAATTTACCTGAAAATTAGTGACAGTGAGTTAAATAGTCACAGCAGGGTTAGAAAGTAGTAGTCAGTAGCAGTGCTGTAGTTGGGTGGGAACGTCGTTCCCAGAAATATTTGGTTTGTTACTGTAAAAAAAATAACGCATAAGAGCACAAGCCTTTTTTTTTCTCCAGACTGTGAAAACTATACCCATTTCAATGTCTGAATGCGAAAGAGCATTCATCTGTATGAATAACATCATGACCGATGCAAAAAATTCACTCCTTATCTACTCTATGAAAAGGTGAGTTCCCACAAATATTTTATTCCAACTACAGCACTGGTCAGTAGTCATCAAATGCAAATAAATTATTGCATTTCATGACCACAAAATTATGTCTAGTTGTTAAATTTGATGCCGAGCTTTTATTCATTTTAAGTTTTGTTTAATAAACGCTCTGATTTAAGCACCTGTTTTCAATAAGAATAAAAGATCGGTTGGTGGCACACATCTTAAACTCCCCTATACCTGTCAAAAATTTGCGTTCATTACAAAATAAAATATAGCATTGATTTGGTAAAACAAGACGGATTTGTTTCTGTCTGAATTTTTAGGAAGTTTTGTGTACTTTTCAAGCTTGGGTGAAGAGGTCATACAATCTGTGACTAGAGTAACAAAGAAACTCAGTTTTCTGATACTAATTAAGACTTATTACTAACAATTAGTTCAGTATTTTTCAATCCTTTAGAATCAGTGACACATCTTGATTTTATAAGGAATTCTGCGATACATTACAACATTTTAAACTTAAAATTACCAGACTTTATAAATGCGTATGCATTCATGTGCATGTTTTATTGCAGAAGGAATACATGTTTTAGAAATAATTAAATTGTTAATTAAAAATTATTTATTCACTTAATAAAAGTTATCCAAAAGTTTCTATATATATATATTTGAACTTGTTGGTGTTATTTTTCACCAAATACTTGATTTGGGTGAGAATAATAATTTATTTTTTTATTTTTTTAAAGGTTTAAATTAATTTTTTAAAAGCAAAAACAATGTGCAAAAGCTAAAAGTATTGGAAACATTCAGTTTCTCAGCAATAAAAAAAAAGAAAGGTAAATGAAATTTTAATGAAGTCTATACTTAATTTGCAGAAAGAGCTCATCATTTTATAGGATTAGTCACAACACTCTCACAGCACATTTATGTGTTATGACACACAGGAATGACACACTGAATTAGTTTATTACATGCAGAGGTAAGTCATCTCACAAAGAGAAAATGTAACCCAAGAGCTGCATTGTTTATTATAGTGTAGTAATATTTGAAGTAAATTGAAAACTGAACGTTTCATTTCTTTCACTTAGCCTCCTTGCTACATTTATTTTAAAATAATAATCTATTTCTTTTCTTAATATAGATACAAAAATTGCAAATATTCATTCAATAAATATAATGATCTATAAACGACAAAATTCTTCACTATGCACAACTGTTGGTCAAAAGCTGTGAAGATTTGCAATCTTCGACTATCCTTAATTCACACATGTTCAAACAAGTTAATTTTCTTAACTGATCATCATTTACTATGTAAATATCCTAAAATATAAAACATTCGGTACTTTTCTGTTCGATGAATGCCACACAGTGTCAAGTGAAAATGTTGGCATTAAATCTAACAGAAACACCATTCACAAATATTACGAAAAGTACATGCAGAAGCTAATTGAGGTAGAAGATAAAAATGTTTAGTGACATATGTATTGTTTAATGAAAAGTATAACTATTTTATTGAATAACAAAAATAAAAGAAATTCACAAACAATTAACACTTTATTACACAGGTGCCATAAAGTTGATATTTCATTTTGCATTGTTGAAAAAAAAAAATTATACCAATGGCACTATAGAAATTCAATAAAATATAAACTGAATATTCATAGAAATCGATGGATGTACACCAGACACGTATAAATTGTACAGGAGTTACTAAAGTAAGTGGGAATCTTGAAATGAAGTTTTGGTATGGATATCTTTGTTCCTTTATCAAATATGACAGAAGAGCACTATTTTAGAGTTTGAAATCAAGAATACATAATTTTATCACATGCTTCTATGAATAAATATCACAATATGAATTATAAATTTATTTGTCTTGGAAGAATTTAAATGTATATTTGGTAAGTGCCAAATTGTGTAAGATATTAAAAAAAAAGAAGAAAAACAAAATGCCATATTCATAAAAGAAAGTAAATTTTGAAAGAAAAAATAATAAAAAAGTGACAATTTATAATTAGGTTGCTTCACTTGCCGACAAAAGTAAGCAGTTTACCACATTTGATGCAAATTGTGACTGGTGTTCATCTAATAGAAAAGTATCAAATATTCTATACATATACAAGCAAAAGGAAATACATTTCAATACTAAATATAATCAATAGTGGATAATATCCACTAATAAAGGTTCAATACAAGAAATGAAGAAATAAACACAGAAATGTAACCAAAGGAAAAATAAATACAAGACTATCACTAAAAATAAAGGCTAGAACTATTTAAATAAAAACTATAAATTTGACCAAAATAAACCAAGAAATTTCAATGCAAAAATAATGTGCTTGCATCAGAACAAGCAAAAGAGATTAAATCGATTTTACATTGTTATTAAAATACAACAACCAGTGTCAGTATCAAAATGAGCAGTAAAAAAGATTAAATTCATCAGGTAATAAGGAAAATAATTGACAATTAAAGAAATTAATAAAAATAAAATATAAAATTTCTTCAACATCACAAAAAGGAAATAAAAGTCATAATACAGTTGAATAAAAACTCTAAATCAATAATACAACTAAGTTACAAAGTATACACTTTATAAAAAAATTCTGAAAATAAAGTTTATAGTATACGATGTGTCCTAAATGTTCCCGTAATCCAACTTTAAAAACACACTGTCTGTGATTTTTTTTAAAATGTGAAATCTTATCGTCTGCTTATCATTGCATCAATTCTTGAGTTTTTATCATTTGGTTTTTTCACACTCAATTGGTGCGAGAATATAGTTCTATGTTATATTTTGTTCTTCATAGCGAAATGAGTTTATCATGCATTCAGAGAATTGCGTTGCTTGAGACTCATTTTGAATGTAAATTGTATGAAAAGTGCAAAGATGTTTGGTGAGATAAATATCCAAATAATGCAATAACGAGCAAAGATACGCTATATTGTCTCGTTTGACGATTTCATAATACAGGTTTGGTGGAAGGCCAAAAGTTGTTACATCAGCATTTTTGCAAAACACGCTCAACAAAGGACATTGCAAACTTCTCAAAAATCCATGAGGCATTTGGCACAAGAAAAGGGCTCATCTCGTCGATCAACACATAAGGCTTTAAGAACTTTGCATTTTTATGCTTGTCATGTAAAAATGATACAAAATATAAAGCCACCAGACTTTGAGAAGCAGATTCATTATTGCCAGTGGTTCTGGAGATTTATTTGCAACAAGATCAAGATTTTGGATAAAACATTTTTCTCTTATGAGGGATGGTTTCATTTAGGCGGTTACATGAACATGCAAAACTCTTGCTTTTGGGTGGCAGCCAATCCTCATTCATTAATGCAAAAACCTTTACATTCTCAAAAAATTGGCATATGGTGTTCTGTAGAAATTAAATTTGATGCTGCTGCAACAACACATGAAGATGTCGTTCTAAACACTAACAGTTAGTCGATGATGATGATCAGTCCATAATAGTTAAGTCTATAATTAATCTATTGCACTACTAACTTGAAGATATCGATCAGCTATGGAGAAGAGTTTTTTCAAGAAAATCGAGAGTTTTAAAAACCAAATGAGTCGTGTTAACATGAAAATAAAGGAGTCTTTAAAATGAACCTCGTAAAAGATTAGGAAAGGTATTGAGATTTTTTGAAGTGAAATTTTTTCGACTAACTCCGCCGACACCTCGCTCTATCCACCGAGTCAGCAAGAGACTACTTCGCGTTGAGTCTTACAAGGATAAAATTAGTCGATTCCTGCTACCGGAAATGAAGAAGAATCTGCAATTCGGTGCATGTCGCTGAAGACTCGAAACAGTATGAAAGCTTTCTTGAAGTGAAGTATTTTGGCCTATATTGGCCAACACCTCGCTGACACTGTGAATAATATTGAAGAACAACTATTTGGAGAAAATAAATTGCTAAGTATGAGAACGTTGACTTATTATGCGGCATCTTTAACTTGAAAATGTTTAGAATCATCTTCTTCCACATGCATATACTATAGATCTTCAAAACTTACACCAAATATTATTCATAGAATTATGGTGAATAAAATAATAATAAAAGAGATCTGTCCATGAAGATCATTGTCTTATACTTCTTATAAAGTCGTAACTAAACTGCTATCACACTGCCAGAAGAAACATTCGGGAACTCTGCATTCCAAAATCGGTCATTAAAATGCGCCCGGTCTGACACGGTGCAGTAGCGTCCTACATGGTTCTGAGTTCGTTAAAAACTAACTCTTAAATTCAAACTGGCAACTTTCCTAACTGACACCGGAAGTTAAGAGAGCTAATGAGCAAGGTGAAAAATCCTCTTCTTCAGCTTAACTGCCCTAATCATGACCCTAGCATAGAAGAGAAACTAAAAGAAACAACTCAACCTCGCATCAAGTGGAAGAAATGAATTTCCATGGCTTACGAGAATGTTCTAGAAGGAACTTCAACCCCCCTTTTCCCACTGAAGATAGCGTTCGTAATCTTGAGTGCCTACGTGAGTAAACTCTAAACAAAAATGGATGACGAATAATAGCTATGTTGTTGTTGACGCTACTGAATCCACTCAAATCCAAAATGGCTAGGTGCCGTTCTGAAGGCGCGATATGTAAACGTGGAAATTAAGAAAAATGTTTAAAAATGTATATCTGCCAAAATTTAAGTTGAATTTCGCTAGAATTTTGGCAGAATACATAAAAAAAAATTTGTTTAATCTTTTGAATAAAGTTTTAAATGGAAAATATTAATATTTTTAAAAAGTATATTTTTGTACAACAGACAACGGAAATTTTGTATTTTTATCCAGAGACTTAAATGAATGATTTTATTTTAATTTCAAAATGATTATTGACGTTAAAAAGTGATTTAAATACATAAAGTAAATTTAATTTATAGTAACATATTTTAGAAGAATATTTTAAAACATAGAAAATATAGAAACTAGTAAGTGTTCTTACCTCTTGAGCACATGATCGATAACTCGATGATGTAACAGGGCCTTTGCGATACAATATTCTTGGACTAGATACTGAAGCCTCAGGTACTTGACACCTGGAGCATTTCAAACACACAAAGCTTGGGTCTGAATCAGTACTTTTTTTAGTGGAGGTAGCACAGCTTGAATGATAATCATGACCACATCTTTAAATATTGAGGGAGAAAAATCAATGAGGTTTTCAAGATTTAGCTGCTGAAACATAACAGGAAATAGAAAACATATCTTATGCACAATATATAATAAACTACAAGAGTTTATATTCATTTTCAATGAAAAGAAAATTTTCTGAGTTTTTCCCAAAGTATTTTCACAGATAAATATTTTTTTCATATCAACAATCAATGATGAAACTTAACAAGGATTGCTGACTAACTTTAAAAACAGACTAGATGTTTCTTCTAGAGCAATGAAGTATTTTTTTTTTTTTTTTTTTTTTTTTTTTTTTTTTAAAGAAAATTTTGGATTTATTTCTTGAAGTTTCTCCAAAACCTTAAGACCAAGATTTTTTCCCTTGATATTCCCTGATATCTATGTTCTCCCTGAGGTATATAAGCACTGTGTATTACGATCTTATTCAAGGTAATTACATTTAAATTAGTATTACATCATTCTAAACACAAAAAGAAATAAATAGGTTACATAAAGAAAAAATCATGTTACATTTAATTAATAAGCAGAATCATACCACAAAAACAATGCTTATAGATAAAAGGAGCTACGGGGCTTAAAATTCAAACTTTCCTAGGAGGAGAGTCTCCCTCTTACCATTTATAAATGGAGGGAAGTTAAACTGTTTGTAAAGGAGAAAAATAATCTACCCCCACTATTATTTTATATGCTATTTAAAGAGTTACATTAATACAGACATGACAAAAAGCATTGAAAAAAAATCGAGAACTCAGAATAATTATATACAAAATGTTTATTTTTATTTTTAAAAAAGGAAGAAAGTCAAGCTCTATATGTACAACAATCCCTACATTTTTTAACTTTCACCAATGTTATGAACCTTTAATAATTGGGTTGTTAAATTAATTTCTGAATTTAGATATTATTCGATTCTGTGCACTGGAAAGTCTTTCACAAGGTACACTTGTGACAGGCAGCACAAGAGCAACTTTTATAACTTTGAAAAATATCAGAAACTTATAGTTATGTTCTCTTTAAATTTTTTTCAGAAATTTCACAAAATCTGATGTGGCCTTTACTTTTAATTACTTGCATGAACAATAACATATTTGGGGTGATGGCATCATCAATATCCATTTCTGAATAAAATTGTATTATTATATCCTTAATGAAATATAGCTAAAACCTGAATCTCTGGTATTTTCTTGAAGTAGGTTCTATGCATTGAAATTTTGAATCCATGCCCAAAGTTTGATAGGGAAACAGTCAATTCATTTTTTTTATTAGACGAGAAATGTAGGTTGACTTTAAGGCTGTTCTCAAATCCAAAAGTGCTACTTTCTGACACATTTCTAAATACATTTTTATTTGCAAACAGATGAAATTGCCAGGTGAATATTCAGAAACTATGTAATCAAAAGATGTTTTCCATGTTTTGGTAAAGGCAGAAGATCTTTAAGAAAATACAGTCAAAGTCGGCATTTTGAATCGAATTCCCGACGCACAAGAAAGGGGAAAACATATCGTAACGTCGCAAGATTCGCTTACAAGTCGACAAATAATTTGTTTATCAAAAAAATGGAAAACACTGTTCGATTCTAAATCACTTCAACAGTCAGGCTTGCCAATTCTATAACTTTATGTTTAAAAATCGGTCAGAAAATTTAGCATTGTTGAGCAGGGAATTTGAGAACCACTTTAAATTGTCAATTTCTGATTTCTGTAAATTGTAAGGATCAACCAAGTTGTTGTTTCTAAATGTTTCCTTGGAGTTCAGAAAAATGTGTCCATGTGCACCACAAGATCTTTACAGTTCTTCTAATTTCACTTCTGCTTAGGGCTGACTTGGCGAATTCGGCCGGGTGCAGCGCCCGGTGGCCATTACTGCCCTCTTGGTTCTTTTCCTTTTTCGGTGGCAGAAAAAAAATTGTGAAATGTATCCATTGGTCGTAGGAAAAAAAATTTGAATTTCGTTAATCGGTCAAGGAAAAAAAATGCAAAATATTTCGATCAGTAGTGGGAAAAAACCACAAAATTCGTTGATTGGTTGCATGGAAAAAATGATGAATTTCGTTGATCTGTTGTGGGAAAAGTTTTTAACTAATTGCCTCTGTGGCAAGAAAAAACTGTGAAATTCGCCAGTCGGTTGTGTAGAAAAATTATGAAAATTTTCAATTGGATACAGGGAATAAATTGTTCATTTAATCAATCTATCAAAAGAAACAGGGAAATTTGCCAGTCGGTCTCGGGAAAAAAAAAACTGTGAAATTTGTCAATCGGTTGTGGGAGAAAATTGCAAAATTCGTCTATCGGTCCAGGGAAAAAATTGCAAAATTCGTCCATCTGTCACTGAAAAAAATTGCAAAATTTATCAATCGGTCACGGGAAAAAAAGTCATGAAAAATTTCGATCGGTTGGAAAAAAAAAAAATGAAAATGCTCAGTCGAACGAAGGGAAAAATTATGAATTTTGTTATTCTCTCACAAGAAGAAACCATGAAAATCGTTGATTGGTCGCATGAAATATCGAAAAAATTGCCAATCCATCGCGGAAAAAAATTCCGAAAATTTTCAGTTGGATGCAGAGAAAAATCATGAATTTTGTCAATCTATCGATTGGAAGAATCCGTGAAATTCACCAATTGGTCGTGGGAAAAAATCCTGAATTTCTTTGATCTATCTTGGGAAATTTTATTTTGCAAAATTCATAGGTCAGTCGCTGGAAAATATCGCAAAATTCGTCAATCATTAGCGTACAAGCAAGTTGAAAATTTTCAGTCTCTCGAGGGAAAAAAATTACAAAAATTTTCAGTCAAATTCAGGGAAAAAAAATCACGAAATTTGGCAATTATGTCGTAAAAAGAAAGCATGCAAATCACCGATCAGTCGCAGAAAATATCGCAAAATTTGTCAGTTGGTCGCGAAAAAATGTTGCAAAATTTGTCGATAGGTTGTGGGAAAAAATTTCGAATTTCATCGATCTGTCGCGGGAAAATCCACACAAAATTTGTCGATTGGGCATGGGAAAACATCGCAAAATCCATCGGTTGGTCACAGGACTTGATCGTAACTTCAAACAAGAACGAAAAATCATGCGTCAAGCATAGATTATGTAACACTTTCCAACGCTTCCAAAATAATTTTACGAATCATACTCTTCAATAAGCTAAAAGATAACATCTAAGTAATCCAAATACTTTTATTCAGCCCTGTATAGGATCTATAGATTTGTATATATACTACATAGGATGCTAAATTTTAGTTCAGTTAGGAAACACGTAGCACAGTTTAAAATTCTCCGTCTGGAGTTAAATAATACGGAAATGTTTTCCCGAACTTTTGTGCTTCCCTGTACAGAATCTACAGAATTTATACACACCAAATAATAGACAAAAAGTGAGTTCAATTTAAAATCGCGTTCAGCAACTTAAAACGCACTTCCAGGAATTATTTTTAACAGACAATAGAGAATTCTTTCGTGTGTCCCTGTAAATGAACGATGACTGCTATACACACAATATTCTGTAGTAAGTCTCTTGTAATGAACTTTATATAAATTTCAATGCGTTTAAAATAGGGAAACATTGTTTAAATAAAGCGCAGACGATTTTTCTCCATAGACGTAATGTAACGGAATTCTTTTGACTGTCCCTGTAAAGTAAGTATAAGTGCTATGCACACCCTATTCCATATTAAGCTTCTTCTAATGCACCTTAGTGATATATATAAATTTCAATGCGTTTAAAATAGTGAAACATTATTTAAATAAACCGCAAATGATTTTTCCCCATAGACCGCAATGTAACGGAATTCTTTTGAGTGTCCCTGTAAAAAAACTATAAGTGCTACATACTTCCGTTGAAATAGGGAACATGCTATAGATAATGATTATAACATATAAAAATTGCAGGGCAATCCGAGCATATTTACGGGAGTTAGAGCACGGACAGACGGCAGACGGCAGACGGCCAGACAAACGGAAGTCATAAACACTTTTCAACTAGGTTGGAAAGTGTTAAAAACAAATTTCTTCAGAAAATTGTGATTCTTTTTGGCCAGGAGCCTCCCGCTCTCGACACTCTTTTGGACGGAATTTCAAAATTTTGTCTGTGAATCCCGCCATACCACCCTGAAATCAAGCCCTGAGGTAGTGTCAAAAATTTATTTTAGATGCTCCTTAAATGGAGTGGTTTCCAAACATTCCATTTCCCCTCATGACAGAGTTCAGACATGCAAGTATGCCAATTAATCTACTAATTGCTATGATGACCAAATAATGCTTATAGTAATCTTCAGTTTGTAAAGTCAAGGGAAATGACTAAATAGCCCTATTTTTAATAATCTATTTCCACAAAAAAAAAAAAAAAAAAAAAAAGCCCTAATTAATATTTTTTGACAAGTCTTGCTTTATTTATATTATAGATGGTTGTAAAAGTCACCATAAAAAAAAAAAATATATATATATAATAATAATAAAACTAAAGCTTCATTGACTAGTCTAGACTCTTTGGTTCTCTCCAACTAAAGTTTTGGTTTGTGGTGATAACAATAGGAGAATGTATGAAAGTTTCGGAACTGGTGAATTAGTGTGCATAAAAAAAAAATGACGATGCAAATTCTTTTAAAATTTTTGATTAAAAAAATTTTTTTTTTAATGTTAATGCTGTAAATATTTTTGTTTTGTTGTGTTGTGATTAATAAACTAAGTGTCTTGTTAATAGGTTACTCACTTAATCTTTCAAACATGATTCCAAAGTTTAATGAATAATAGAATCGGAAATAGAAAAAAGTTTAGTATGGTATTATTCAACTTAATTATATGTATACATAAATGATGACCAATAGTCAAATAAAAGAAAATTACATCGCCCTTGTACTTCTTCCTCCAAAAAAAAACATTGTTAAACTTGTTCTTTCAATAAAAGGTAAAATTTACCTATGCATTTAAATAAATTATTATGGCTTAGTTAAATGTTTATTCATTTTTTTAAATTTATGCTAAAAAATATAAATACTACATGACATAAAAATATGATAATTACCCTAATAGATGCATTCTTGAAATAAAAGTAAAAAAAATGCAACGGCAATCATTTTTTCACAAAATTCTACTGGCATCCTTTTTAGTAAAAACTTTTTTTTTCCGTCAATAAATCTTTAAGGTTATTTTACATTGTCTCAAATGAAAATAAACATAATAGAATTTATTTGATATTACTTGAATAATAATAATAATAAAATATATAAAAAAAATGTAATAACATGCAACATAAAAATTACTAATTTGTAATTAAAGTAAGTAATACAAAAGTTAAAACCACTCAACTACATTTTATAACTAAAATTTTATTCATTATTTTAAGAGACATTTCACCTAATTGTTGAGAATCCAGTTGAGTTTTTAACACTATGGAATCCAATCTATCTAACCACAGCAATACATAACTTTTCATTTAGATTTTCAATGGCCATATAAATTATATAACAATGGGACAAATTATATAATAATGGGCGTATAAATTAAATAACATAATACAAAGTGAAACTCGTCATGATCGTCAACAGGTGGATGAACACATTAAAGCTTTATAACTTGTTTTCTATTTGTTTATAAATGAACAAAATTGCATAATTTATAGCAGGACTTCAAGCCAAAACTGAACTAAAACCAGCTATTTTCAATGGAAGGAAAACTAGATCTAAATCTAAATTGTGTTTTCAGTTCTGGAACTGTAAGGAACCAAAAATATTTTTCTGTGTAGGAACTGATCTCCAGCTTATAATCATAAGAAATAATATCCGAATTCAACAACTCATCCACTCAGTGCAAAGAATGCTATTTTGCACATTTGAATAATATGCACAAGCTTTAGCAATCTGCTACTCGCTGGCAATCGAACCTGATCAGTTTTTTCATCAGAAAAATTAAAATCTGAACAATATTATTATTTCTAAAAATATTTAAATGTCTTATTGGTAAGTACAGTGGCTAAAGTGGAGGATTCATGGGATCAAGATTTCCCACTAAAATAAAAAGTTTAAAATATGCTTTTTATGGGAGAAAGAAAAAAGAAACATTTGTTTTTACATCTATACTTATATAAATAATATTTTTTCAAATCAAGTTTCTTAAAACTGAAAACGATGTATTTTATTTAAGCTATGTGTTACGTCACATTAGTAAATCTCTATCAATTTAAATATTTTAAAATCAATATTTTAATTATTCCAAATTTAATTCATTTATTATTCTTAATTTCAAATGTAATTAATAAATTTCTCATTTTAAAAATGTATTTCTTAAATATTATCTTAATCTTATTTATTACTTAAATATTATCTTAATCTTATTTATTACTTAAATATTATCTTAATCTTATTTATTACTTAAATATTATCTTAATCTTATATTTTTTAAATTCTCCATCTCATTGTAATGTTACTTTTCTTAATTATTATTCTATTCCTAAATATTAAATTTCAACTTCCCTTCTCAGTTATATAATTTTCTGATTCTGTCTAGACGTAAAAATATTTTCTTTTTTTCTCCTCTCCAAGTCAAAGCTTTTTAAGTATAGTTAACGGCTGCGTACAGGGTTATTGACTTCACCCGTATTGTTGGCGTTCATGAACACAGAAATGTGTTAGTTAATGTTTAGGTGTGATTTGCCGATCGACAATGGAGCTTTCTTATTGGCTTATCTAGCGGTTGGAGACTTTTAACTGCGTCCCCTCGGCCTTCTGTATGAAAAAAACATGTGAGACAGACGTGTCTCTGGCGTCCATAAAATTTTGGGCCGACCATTAGAACTATATAGCTTCTGCAGTTGGTACCATTTTTCAATACTTATTATATGGTATTTAAACTACATCTTAAATACAAATAATATCACTACTTACATTTAAATATATGTTGGCACGGTGCAGATGTGTTAAATGCTTCTAACATCCTGGCTTTCAAGAGTGAGCTCTCTTCACGGATTTATCCGGAGTTACAACCATTTTATTTCTCCTGTATTGAGATTCATCAAGTAGTGAAGAAACTTATCACTATATGGAGAAAAACAGTCATAAATTTGTTGACAGAATGAAGAATGATTTATCGGTCACACAGTTAACTATGGAAAAGAAATGAGGATGAGTGATTCACATTGTCAACAAAGTAATCTTTCTTGTGGCCATTTTTTTTATGATCTCAGGAATTACTAAGAACTATCCATATTTTTTGTCCTTTTCTATGGTATCACAAATCGACTCCGATGATGCTAGATTTCTGTGCACTTTGGATTAATTCCTATCTTGAGTGGCACACAATTTTTTATAATCATGATCGCTTTTACAACTTGTAAAGAAAATACTTACAAACTCTTTTAACAATTATGATGTTTGAGAGACTGTAATAATCTTCCAGGCAAAAGGAGCATGTTAATTTAATTTCAAGAACATTTGCTATATTCTGCACTATATAAAAATATGTAATCTGTAATTTTAAATTAATCTATATACAATTTAAAAGATCATAATTTGTATGCATTATGTTGTAAACTTAATAATCTTAAACTGAAAATTATCATCGAGGTATTTTGTTTTGAGAATTTCTGATCAGAAAATTCATATGATATATATATGCTCATTTCAAGAAATATTATATTAATAAAGTATTTGGTTCGTATAATTACTATCCTGAATGACTGCATAAGGCTTAAGTTATCTTCTTTACATGAAATAATTTAATTCCTCCTCCCTCCTTTTTATTTTTTCATTCAGCATTTACTTTTTGAACAATATGACAAAAACTAGTCAAAATACAGTAAAAATTGTACTAGAGGAAAGAAGTTGAATTTTGTCTGAGTTTTAGGAAACAATAACTCAACAATTGGACAAAGTTATAAAGAAAATTACTATACCCAGAGTCAGGCTAGAAAATTTGTAATGAGAAAGTGAAGGAAATCTAATTTAGCTTGTTCTTTTAAAATCCCACACTGATTCTGTCTTTATGTCTGATTATTATCTAGGAGACAATTATTACTCTTCTAATGAGAACACCTGGAACATCTTATGTCTCGGATGTTGTGAGAAATCTGCAAACTTATCATTATTGGGATAGGCTGATATACCAATAGTTCAAACTACATTTTTAATAGATAAAAGACTTATTCCATATCACAGATATACACAAAATTTTATTAAGTAACTTTTTCAGAATTATATGGAATTAATAGAAACTTAACTTATAAGCTCCTTACATTGCTTACAAAATAAAAAACATAAAATTAATGTTTTCTGCACATTGACAGTAAATTATAATGCAAATCATCAATCTTTAGATTGCCAAAACATTTCATAACATAAGAAAAAAAAAATGTTTTGACAAATTTTATTTGAACAGAAATGGGAATTAAGAATGTTTATGGCTCAACTTAAAAAAAAAATCTTGCAATTATGAGAAAGAAAAGAAAAAAAAAGAGAGAGAGAGAGAGAGAGAGAGATTATATTTATGATTTAGAGATTAATTTTATTTGGTTTGTAACAATCAAAATACACTAAATGCAATGATAAATATTAAAAATATTATTAAATTAGTAGCAACATTTTCTAAATTAACATACAATTTTTTTTCAAATAGAAATAGTTTAACAGTTTTTCTTTTTTTTTTAAACATTCATTAAAAAATAATTGAAAACTTAGAATATATTAGGTAAAAAATCTTAAAATCCAGAGAAATTCAAGAAACAAACACCTTTGAAGAACATTATTATATTTATGTAAAAGAGACAGAAATATTAATTCAAAATTTAGGAAAGTAAAGTAATACGAAATCACCCTGATTCGAAGAATTATACAAGTTCTAAAATAAATCCATACCTTTTCATAATTGTATGTTTCAAACATTCCCATTATGAGCTCCCTTATTTCACCAAATTTCCCTGTATTATAGGCAGGATCCTAAAAAGGAAAAGAAAAAAACTTTTCAAGATAAGATTATACTTAATAGTGCAGCAGAATATCTGAAAAACTAAAACAATAATCACCAACCTGAACAACTCTATGCAAAATCACTGGTAATGATATTTAACTCATCATATTATTCAGCAAATGCAATGTTAATTTTTTGAAAGCTAAAAGGAAAGAAATATTTATAAAATGACTCAGATGGAAATGGATAACAAACAATGGAAAATATCAGCTAAAGGACTAAAGATGAAATAAATTTTGCACATTTACTTTCACAATACATGTGAATAGACACATCTGATTTGTGGAATGCTAAGGCATTAATGTAACCTCCCCCCCCCCTCCTTTTATTGAAAGAAATACTAAATTTTCAGTATGCAGTCCTTTTTACTTATATTAAATAAATAGACAAGCAACAAAAATGATTTCTTCTCATAATTCATAGTACAACAAAGTAAACTACCCATAATATATTTTAGGATAAATCAGTTGAAAAATAACAAAGGACTGCACTTCTTTTATATTATTTCATAATTGTTCTCATTATATGTAAATTTTAGCAATACGTAAAAATATCTGCACTTTTTTCACCAAAATAACCCGATTGGTATAAACCAGTTTAATACAAAACAATTTGTATGGTCTCAATTCAGAAAAAACTACTTTCAAAAGTCAAAAAGTAAAGTATTTAAACTCTCATAAATTCTTGATGAGATTAGAAACAAAATATAAGATTGATCTTGCTATAAATATATAAAGGATCAAAAATTCTTTATATGCCACTCATATTTAAAATGCAATATTTTTTATTTAAACTTTACTGTTTTGCATAGCAGAATTTCAGAACTCAAAAGATCTTTTTCATGCATTCAAGGAACACATTTTAAACTAACGTATTTTTCAGCATAAAATCCTCAAATGATTCAGTTTAGACCCAGAAATTTTATTTAGTAATTGAAGTCAAGTGTATTCCAAGATCAGAAAGTAGCATTTTATCAAATACAATTTCTGGACTACAACTGGATACAACTAAGGGTGCATTTCACTATTTATAAAAAGGGAGGCGTGCATTTGTCGATTTAAAAAAAAAGGTAGGGTGCTGTGCCCTTAAAAACTAGAATAAAGATAATACAAATATATTAAAATTATTGCATAATCCTTAATTATTAATCTTGTAAATACATTGTATGAATACTAATTGAACATTATGAAAACAGATTATATTTTTATTGCTAACATTAATACTATTTAATACTTTTATCCTTTACTAAACTCTGCTTCATTGTTATTATTATTATTAAAAATACACAATGAATCTTTTGCAATTTTAGTGTTCTGAGAGAAAATATTATACTATAATAACATATTAACAAAAGACAACAATCATCAATGTTAACATTTTTATAATTTTGTTCATAATAATTTTTAAAATGTTACAAAGATCTATTACACAGAATCTGGTTAATTTTCAGTATATTGAAAGAAACGTAAACATGAACACATTATACAAAGTGAATCTTTGTATTAATAAATCCAAAAGAAGGCATTCTTTTTTAAGCTATGGTAATATATTGCCAGCTGTGGTAACCTTTAAATTTCTCCTTACTTTCATATAGTATTTATTGATGCACGTTACGAGCACACGTTGCTTTCAGTGGCGATACGTCCGGTCATCTGCAGATTCGGCGATGACCATAGAAAATTAAAACAACATATGTAACAATATAAAGTCTTAAATCTATGCGAGCAAATTTTTTTTTTTTTTTTTTTTTTAGTTTTTATCCATAACACAATGAGATTATTTCAATTATTATATAATTATTATTTTTTTCTTAAAATGGTGCTGCCATTTATCAGATTTAAGATGAGATGGCAAAGACCTATTCGTCTCCTCCTAGATTTGCCCAGAAATCCGAATCTGTTTTAGTATGCGCACACAGCTTTTCAACAGCCCACACAAAACTCAATGGAGCTAGCTGTGCAAATACAATGCGCTAGTCATCGCTAATTTCAACAAATCCATCTTTTGGAGAAAAAGAGTGCATTTTTTTTTTTACAATGATTATTCTCTTTTTGGTGTTATTCTGATGAAAAACTATTTTATTAAATAGATACTACTATATTTAGTTCTTAAATAATGCTATAAAATAAAAATTAATACTATTGCAATTGAAAAATTTGTCACATAATCATAAAGAATGGAATATTTCTAAAAATTAAATATCATACATTGCCTTATCAAAAATAATGTTTATATAGATTTCAATATTCATATTAACTTCAACAAATAAATTTAAATTTTTTAAAACTATGTTTTCTATTTTATACAAATCTATTTATACTAAGGAAAAAAAAAAAAAAAACTAATGCTGCCGCTGCCAATGTTGAAATTTTTATGATTGGAGTTATTTTTCGGCTTTTATTTATTTATTTTAACTAGTGCATATAAAAATATGAAAACTGGTAGTTCTATCGAAAAATGTCTAATAAATACGCTGAAGCAGGCAGTTTTGAAATCGAAGAATTACTTTAAGACCTATTTAATGTTGAAATCGGTCAAAATATGTTAGTTAAAAAAGTTTTATAAGATCTAAACTATGCATAACAATTTAATCATCTTTTTCACACACATACTGGACTAAATTGCAATGTGCAGCATCCAAACTTTTTTTTTGTCTGATTTTTTAAGTATTTGTTTTTCAATTATTTTTGTTTTTCAAAATTTCATTATCTCAATACAGATTTATTTCATATTTTGAAAAAGTCATATTTTGTATCTACTGGTGTCAGGTTTTAAACATTGGAAATTGTACGTTAAATGTGACAAATGATGTTCGTTCACACTACAACTAGTTTTACAATATAAAAAAATCATCGTTATTATTTCAGTGAAATGAATTATATCGTCTGTTATTATGATATGATTAATTTCTTAATAAAATAAGTACATTTTAAATTGGCAACATTTTATCTTTGGGGCTGTTCACAGAAGAAGATCAGGTGGCGCACGAGCAAAGGAGATTTGCGTATGGAGTAGGTCTTATCAGAGCAAGTATTTGTAATAATTTATTTCAGTTCAGATAGAGTTGCAAAAAACCAGTTTATTCCAATCTTTGCAACTCTAAGTTCAGAACAGGTAAAAACGACGACTAAATATCCCTATCATTCCAAAACAAAGGCTCTCATAATAGGAATACATGCCTATATTTACTCAGACAAAATCCAAAACATTTATGAAAGTATCACGTGATCTGATTTAGCCCGATCAGCGTTCATAACCCGCAAAATTTTCCCCCGCGCTGATCGACCCAGAAAAAATCTGCGGGTGGTTTGACCATGTGATTCGGCTTTTTGCATTTATGTTTTACTTGATTTGGTAAGTTGATTGATACAGCTGTAGCAGCATGATCGAATTTCTGAAAATTTTCAACTTTTTAACATTCTAAAATGATTTTTTAAACCTTATGATCCAACATAAAATAATAGTAGACTACCGAAGTATGATGTATATATATATATACATCATATATTTATATAACTGCTGTCAACTTATATGTCACTAAAACTACAGCGCCTACTAAAACTAAGATATAAGTTTAGTTGACAGTAGTTACATAAATATATGTATTACACAAAACAATGCATATAATAAAATAAAGTAATTTTCTATAGCCAGTGTATCTTTAACTAACCAAGAGAGGACGCTCGGATCATCGATTTAATGAAACACAGTGTTGGTTTCAATAAAATTAATGTAAACTCTCTCTCAAAAAAAAAAAAACATATTTTACAGATGTTTGGGTTGTTCTACACAGATGAACCTGGACGGTATGGATACAAACTCCATGCTCGTTGTTTATTTCAGAATTCTTTTTTTCTATTTTTATCAATTTAAAAATTATTTTTCATATTTGTTGCTTTATATTTTTTTAGATAAATAGAATACTCCGTTAATAAATCAAGATAGTGATATCAACATGTTAAGAGATTTATTTCTTTATTTGTAATAGTAAAATAAAATCTTTTGATAAAAAAGCTTTTAAACATTTCATTAAAATATCTTTTTTGATAACAACATTAGTGAAACATAAATATATAATTAGCAAAATTATTAATTTCTAAAAATATATTTTTCTATAAATTCATTTTTTGATGTAAATTGCATTATTTATTATATTGCAATAAACATAATAAAACATGAGAAACAAATGCTAAAATACTTACACGTTAACGTTCAATAGAAAATATTTAAACATTCTAACTATATTTTATTCATTACAAAACTAGACTGTAAACCACATGTATTTTACCTCTTTACAAAAATAGGTACTGATATTTCTAGTTTAAATAATGTTTATCTTTTACATTATATTTGTATAATATTTTTTACATTGTAAAATATGCTTTGCATTCTATTCATACTACAAATTCACTATTGAAGTACTCATTATGAAAAACCTGGAGAAATTTGTGCAAACTGATATTTTCATTTTATTTTTTCACTACTTATTTTATATTTGCTAAAAGAAATAATAATAATAATATGTAGTGTAAATTTTTAATCGTGAAATAGCTGAATTTGTCATATTTAAATAAGTAATTGTTATTAATATCAAATTTTAGTTTTATGAAATATATTCCATCTGTCATGAAAAATACAAAGCAAACAATAAACATTTTTAAATAAAAAAAGTAGAAAAATCAAACAGAAATTTAGGGGAATCAAACCCGCAGCCTCCAGAATCAAAAGCATTGCTTTAACCATTCGGCCATCAAGTTCACTTCTAGACTTTAACAAAATATCATTAAAATAAACAAATTAGTCAAATCAATGTTTCGAATGCAGACCTTTCAATTTCACTATGCATACATTCACAGTATAGACTCAATCCATATTTTAGTCTCCTTTGTCCGCGCTGCGCCTGATCTTCTTCCATGAACCCCTTTTGTGGATATTTACTGAAAATTCCAGCTTTGAAAATTTCAGAACTTGAAATCCATATTTAGACTCTTTTTCCTTTTAATATTCATTTCTCCGGAAACATCTGTCCAAAAACTGTCGGTACCGTATATATTCATTTATAAGCCGAAAAATTTTGACCTAAAATTGTCTCATGAAGAGGGGGTGGGGGGTCGGCTTATACGCGGGTCACATTTGAAGAGAAAAGTTGTAAGCCATACAGCTTTCTGACTGGCATAGCAGCGCATGAGGGGAAAAGCAGGGGAAGTCAAAACACATGATTTAGAGCGCTTGCGTGAGAGACAGGAGAAGGAAAATTGACCTTGACTCCGTTCATTTATTCACGCTTTAGTCTCTGACTAGGTAATTCTAATTTTCTCTACTCTAGTAAGTGATCGTTTGGTTATGTAAGAGATTTTTTTCTTTCTTGCATTCTTGCTTTTAGCAAAATGGAAACTTTAAAAACCAAACGTGCTGCATATGGTGCTTCTTTCAAGTTAAAAGTCGTGAAGCATGCTGAAGAGTATAACAACTGTGCCACAGTAAGACAGTTTGGAATACATGAAAAACAAGTGAGAGAATGGCAGAAAAATAAATAAACTGACTTTAAATGCTATGCCAAAAACGTGTTGAGAACGGGAATAGCTGCATTTCCTGAAATGGAGAAAGAACTAAATCAATGGATTATGCAATGTCGCAAAAGTGGTTGTGTAATCATGCGAACTGGAATACGATTACAAGCATAAAAATTGTCTAAGGATGACAAATTCAAGGATAGGAAGACAGAAACATTTTTTGCATCAACTGGATGGTGTTCACGATTTATGAATCGTTATGGACTTTGCCTTCGCCAAAGAACTAAAATCGCCCAAAAGCTACCAAAACAGCTCGAAGTAAAAGTTGAATCTTTTCAAAGGTTTGTCATTGGTCTTCGAAAAAAGAAAAATTTTGATTTATCGCAAATAGGAAACATGGACGAAACACCTGTTACTTTTGATTTACCCAGCAATAAAACTGTAGACTCAATTGGCAAAAAATCTGTGTTGATCAAAACTACAGGTCATGAGAAAAATCATTTCACCATTGTTTTATCTTGCTTAGTAGATGACTCCAAATTGCCCCCAGTAATTATATTTAAGAGAAAGAAAATTTCATCTAACGTAAAATTTCTGACTGGAGTGATTATCAGGGCACAAAAAAAATGGATGGATGGATGAAATAGGAACCATTGATTGGCTGGAAAATGTGTGGGGCAAAAAACCCGGAGCAGTATGTAAGAAACCATCGATGCTTGTATGGGATACATTTAGCGCTCATATGACCGACAAAATGAAAGAAAAAGTTTAAAAACTAAATTCGTCGATGGGTTGTTGTTATACTAGGTGGACTCGCATCACTGTTGCAACCACTTGATGTTTGCATCAACAAACATTTAAAGATAGATTACGAAAATTCTGGATTGAGTGGATGTGTTCGCCAGATGTGCAGAGAACAAAGGGTGGCAATTTAAAAAAGTTGGGAATCGATGTTATTGCCTCTTGGGTCAAAGAGGCGTGGATGTCAATTCCAAGTGATATAATTGTTAAATCATTTAAAAAGTGCTGTATTAGTAATGCGATGGATGGCACTGAGGATGATTTCATCTATGAATATGATGATGAAAATTCATCGGATTCCGAGTCAGATTTTTATGACGAAGAAGCAACAGAACAGCACTTCATCGAACTTTTTGGTAATTCAGATATTGATTCCGAATCTGAATGAACCATTTGATGTTTCTTAATTTTTTAGGTAATTAATTTTGCTTGTTTACTATTTTAATAAAAATGTAATTTTTATCTGAAAGGAGTTTTTTAGGGTCGGCTTATATGCGAGTATATACGGTAGATTATAGGATTGCTATAATCAAACAATTTTAGTATACAAATTCAGCTTTTAAATTCAGTAATACGGAAATAATAGGACTCCATCTTAAATATGATGTAATTATCATGGCAACCTAGAATAATTATCTATCATGGAATATCATTGAATTGATTACGTATGATAGGATTTAATAGAATGAAGAAAACTTTTATTAATGTATTTTTAAGTTTTGGTTCAATTTTCATAAAATTTGAAATGACCTTCAAAATTCTGCAACGATTAAAAAACAAACCATTCGTTTGGGTAGATTTTGCGCTGTTATATGTGGACAAATGGACGGACCAGACGACGACTATAGGTACTATGTATTTATGTAATTATGAACACACCTTAAGTTTTGGTTCAATTTTCATAAAATTTGAAATGACCTTCAAAATTCTGAAACGATTAAAAAACAAACCATTCGTTTGGGTAGATTTTGCGCTGTTATATGTGGACAAATGGACGGACCAGACGACGACTATAGGTACTATGTATTTATGTAATTATGAACACACCTAAAAAAGGCAAATAATATTTCCAAAAATTTAACATTTGAAAAATATATTTACACGTGAATATTAAAACAGAAGGAAAACTTAAAAAAAATTTCATTGTTACATGTGAAAAGAAAATTACGTCATATATAAAAAGCGTACAAAATTTTCCAAACTCTTTTCAATTGACGAAATTTTTAGATGTGATTATTAAAAGAGAAAGAAAATGTTAAAATAAACAATTTATTACATGCAGAAACATTAAATGGGGAAAAATTACATCATATTTAGAACAATATATTAAAAACATATTTAAAATTATTTTCTTATAGCATTTAAAAGAAAACTTTTCTTCTAGACATTATTATAAAAGTATGGGGAAAAGTGACACTTTTTTTACTTAACCATTTTGTGCAAGCTGATTTTCATATGTGTCAGAGATTTAAATTAATCAATCACAAGAACAGTCGCCATAATGGACAACTTCAGCTGTCGTGAGAGCCACGGATGTGGCATTGGGAAGCGAAAAATTCCACAGTCAAATTTAAATGAATGACAACCTGATTATAGAAGATGGTCACTGGTCGTGATAATAATTCCAACCTTCCGTAATCAGGTAATCTTTTCTATAAAAATGCAGCAAATTAGCATTTATTTAGAAGCTGCAGGGGTCTGAATGAAGACTTAGTGCAAAGCATCCTAGTTAATTACAAAAAAAAAAAAAAAAAAAAAAAAAAAACGTGGAAATGCGTATGGGTGGGGCAAGGTTGTAGCCAGAATTGTTTTCCGGGGATAGGGACAACCTTATAGATTTTGTGGTACAATATGTTACTTTTAAATGAAAGTAAATAAATATATTCTTTCTAACTTATTTTACGAGAAGTAGTTACTGTATGTGTGTCCTCCATCTTTCATCTCAGGTACTGCCTTTTCGTAGGGGCACTAGAATGTTGAGAGCTAGCGATGACTGTAGCGAAATCTCACGCCTCGCCACTGGTTACTTTACAATATTGTAGAAACAAATGGTTATGATATGCTTAAAAATTTTATACCTAACTCATCTGCATCATTTGGAAAAGTGAAAAATTGGTCCTAACCACCAAAAATGCTTTTTATTGTATCAAAATAATAGTAATTCAAAACATATAAAAAATTAAAAAACAAATGGTGTAAACAAAAAATATACAATTTTATTTAGCTCAATAAGTTTCATGCATGCCAAGTCAACAGGGGTGTGTGACACTTTTACACATAAATTAGTTTTATACTTAAATTGTTTAAAGCCTAAACTTTTAAATTAAATATTTTTATGTTTACTTAACATTTATATGTCATAATATAGCAACACTGATTTTTTAAATCATCATTTTCATACTTAAAAATTATTATTTTTAGGTTATGAGACATAGAAATTGTTATGATTTAAAAATTTGACTCTTAATTTATTCAGTATTTTTTACATTTAACTTTAATTTATTCATCAATTTAATTAAACTCATTAAATTCATTTAAATTAATTAAGCTAAATTTCATTTTTGCATTTTAAATCAAACATTCTTTTTAAATTGTTTACTTTTGGTGAGAGTATAAATTAATTTCAGAATCTTTCCATTACATATGTTTTAGGATATTTATTCATTCAATTTAATTTACATTTTATTCACTTTGCAATATTAATTAAACTTCATTTCAAATGATCTAAAAAAGAAATATTTATAACTTACTTTTTCTAACTTTTAAATAATATACAGTCTAAAATAAATTATTCCAAAATATAGTGTATTTCCCTTTTAATAATATTGATTAAAAAATTGGTTAATTGTTAATTTTATTCTTTTCAGAAAGTTCAAATTCATTTATTTTAATTCAGGCAAATTCTTTCAGAATAACGAACTTTTCCATATTTCATTTCAAAATTTCTAAGTTCAATAATCATTTTTCAAAATTTCTTAATTTAAATATTTTACTTTCAAAAACATATCTGGTGGAAAGAAATTTTAATTTTATTTAGATTGCTGAAATTTCATTTGTTTTCATCCATTAGTTTGGCAGTTATAGATTTTCAATTACTTTCGTTTTTTCTGTTTTGAATTTCGTCGAGATTTGCGCTCAGACGCCATTGATGGGTATTTAGATGTTTCAAGTAAACAAGAACCTTTCTTCCCGCGGATTTTGAACAAGGTCGTTTTGACAGCACCCCAAGGTCGCGATCGAATGTTCTAAATGCTATTTAATGCTGTTGCTAGGGTTGGAAGTGTCAGTGAAACGTCTGACTGTAACCTTGACTATGGTCTGTTGGGGCTTGTTCACTGACATTCAGATGGTTCGGATTTTTTCATTGGTTGTTCCGTAACCGCAGTCGAGTTTTACCTGAGTGGGAAAATGTGAAGACTCTTTCAGTTCCTGAAAAACTTGGCATGATGTAGGGTGAATTGAATTGCGCTCTTAGGGGCTTAAGCCATTTTGGCTTGCCTGCCTTGTTTGCGGCTGGAGTTATTTTCCTGAATGTTATTTTCCTGAAATGAATTCATCTTAGATATTATTCTTCATTTTCGCACAAATTCAAGTTGATCAATGTATAAGATTGATACCAGAACTGTTACAAATAATTTATAAAGAAAATAGATCTACTTATGATGTTTTTTTTAACACTGATTCATGATCTGACGGAACCAGTTATACTTCTACAAGCGACTTAGGTGCCATAGTGAATTAGGAAGTTTGATAGTAACTTTCCATATAGCCTCGCATTTTCTGCATGAAAACCATTTTGTATTCAATCATTTGGTGTTTTCAACTTCGTAGAGTTTTATATTTGATTTTCTTCATCTTGAATCTGCATCCTGAAGTTCTCTACTAACCGATTCATGAATATCATTGTTTTGGAACGCATTCTGAGTTTCTTCATCTGGTACCGCAACATGAATTTCTTCCAATTGTGATTGTGAGCCGTTCGATTAGAACTAAATGATAAACTTAACTTCTTTTAATAACTTTTTTTAACGATAAACTTGGATTGTAGATAAATCTGCTGTTCCCGCCATATTAAATGATCACTGAACAGAACTTTGCATTGACTTTAAATCTAAATAAAGCAGTAGAATTTGATACTAAAAATTATGTTATTTAAAAAGAATATTGCTATTTGATTACAATAATATATAAGATTTTTCGTAAACGAAATGTTCAACCTATTTTATATCAATAAACATATAATATGTTATAATTGCACAGAGGAAGGCATGTGATTGTAAAGAATGCTTATTGTGAAGGAATTGAAGTTGTAATATCTTAATTTTTTTTATTTTGATGATTCAGTGCACTTTTATTATCATAATAAACATCTGTATAGCTTCATTTGGGTGAGTCTGTCATTTATTTCTATTTATATTATTGTTTTTTCAGCTCTTATTGAAATGTTGGAATAAGTTCTATTTCCTAATTTATATAAGTATATTTTAACTTAAGAATTAACTTTATGAATTTAACGTAATTTTAAACTTAACTTTTATGGCATCGCATTATGTGCTGCTACTTACGATCATGCCTATAATGGTGTTTGGGGGAAGTGTTGAATATATGTTTTGTCTAAATTTTTAGGTTTTCTGAATCACTCCGGTGCGAGTCGCTGGTGATTCACCCTTTATTAATTTTTCCTTTTATATTCATCACGATCCTCAGATACCGTTATAGAAATTATCTTTTTTAGACATGAAGCTGATGTTTCAGAAAATCAATGCTGCTATATTATGATAGATAAATGTTGGGTAAACATAAAAATACTTAATTTAAAAGCTTGGGCTTTAAGCAATTTAAATACAAGCTAATTTTTGTGTAAAAGTGTCCAACACGTCCCCATAGATTTGGCATTCACTAACTGCCTAAACATGATTTCTGGTTAGAAAGATTTAAAAAATAAATAAATAAATAAAATTAAAAAATTAAAAATTGCACATATATGCATTTTTGGTGATATAGACCAAAAAAAATTCCATGCATATATATATGCTAATGATGCAAATGGGTTAAAATTTATTTGAAAAATTATCAAAAATCAATAAATTAAGTTTTTGCCCTAATCAATGGAGTAAAGAGTGAAATTGAGTGACATATTTAGAGGCAAAGATATATGCAATCAAAATGACAGTGCAGGTCACAACATTTAGTATAATCTTGGGCTTAGAATTACTGATGTATGGAAGGAGGCACATGCAATCATTACAAGAGAAAGAACAGCACTCTTTGACCAGTCATATTGCAGATATACAAGATAAATATGTACACAGCCAAGGAACATCACTGCATATCTGGGTAAGTAATGTGGTAAAACCAACAAAAGCTTGAGATATCTGAGAAATTATTTCTTAAAGTAGTCATTAACCATTAAAGACCTCAAAAATTTATTTATATTACATAATTTGCCAATTTTCAGTAATACCACTAGACTTTTGGAATCTCAATTTTTTGCACTTCCAAATTTTGTTTTAGTGGAGTTTTTTTTTAGTAATAAGAAAACAAATCAAGATATTTATTAGAAAATATGTCAGCCTTAAGATTACTACCATAAAATACCGTTAGTCCGCCCTTCTCCCACTTTGTAAACAAATTGGAAAATTTAAAAAATCCCGAGAAAGCGCCCCCCCCCCCCCCAAAAAAAAAGAAATTTCGCCGTGCACGTCAAGATCAACACCAAAAATTTTATCTCCTGAGTGGTTTTTTTTTTTCGACGGATCAGAAAGGCGTGACGATTCTTTGATATATCGCAAACATGTACAAACACATTGTCAATCTGAAAAAGCAATATAACCGAACATTAGTTTTGCTGTAAATTTATCTCCATGGCGATGTGAAGGTAATAAAAATATCGATAGTGAAAGTTTCTCATGAAATAAGTTAAAAAAATGTATATTTGATGCTGTGTGGAAAATATTTTGATTAAAAGAGAATCTATTTATTTTATTAAAGAATTTATAGTAGTATTTAACATTATTATGAAAACCAATCGCAAAAAAAATATCGTTTGATTGATCAGATCAATCGAATTGTCGATACACAGTCGAATTTGTAGCGTAATTTGTGCCATCTTTGTGGTAGTAATGTTTTTTGTTTTAATAATCTGGCAACACTACCAATTCGTTCTATATGTTCTCAATTTTTGTGACTTGTATTATTTATTTAGCATTTATAGATACGTAATCATGATTTTAAAAAAACCGGTTATTTAATCTTCCTAACTTACAACAGATGGCGACACCTCATAAAATGTTACTAGTTCTCGAAATTACTTCAGGTCATTTTCAACTGCAATTTCTCAGTGTTTTTTAATTATTTTAAATTATTAAGTTCCTTTTATTTTTCTGTTACCATATTAATGACAGATATTAGTGTTATTATTTATCTAAATGCATTCCAGTTTCAAAGCTTCTGAAATCCAGAATTTTCTGTAATCTGAAATCGCCATTAATCGTGAAGTTATACTGTTTTTCTATTTTGTCTATCATTTTTTTTTTCAAAATGTTTTTCTTTTGTTACTTTATTAAAATAATGCATGCTTTGCAATGATCAGCCATTAGCATCTCCCCCCCCCCCACCCATAAATATCATATACTACAGTTTTAATACCGTGTAAGCGCCCCCCTGCTTATTTTACGATTTTCCGCCGTGTTTAGGGGGGCGGATTAACGGGATTTTACGGTAAATAAAGTTTCATTCCTTTTAGCAATAAAAGGAGGTGGGCAGTAATGCAGTAATACGCATTCCTTTTTTGCTAACATTTAGATTACACAACATTTTAATAGATAGTTTTAACAGAAAAATGGAAAATTACACAACTCCCAATACAAAAACGACCAATATAATAATTACAAGCTACAAATAAAGATACATAAAAATCAATTTTTGAATTCAATACAGTAGCTTCTGATTATTTGGGGCATCATTTAATTGGGGCAGCCATGTAATTGGGGCAAAATGTTTAAGGACGGAATAGCAAAACAGCATTAACTTTACTTCTGATAAGTGAAGCAGCCGTTTTATCAGGATAAATCTTAGTAGAATTAATGTGCTCCAATTAAACAAAATCTACTGAATTTTTGAAAGAATGATGTATCCACAAGCAAGTTGATAAGGATACGGCAAACATTTGGGAAAAAAAGCGCCTTTTTCTCCACTCAAGAACAATTATCACCATTATCTTACAGATCTGTGTCCTATTCAAATCAATAAACTGATTCAGAAAAAATATTTTCAGCTAAAATAAGATAATCTTGGGAAAAAAAAAAAAATCTTCAACATATCAGGTTTTTGGACTACACTAAAAATATCAAAGAAATTCTTAAGAAACAGTACTTGCCAGCTATGTATTAGGCAACAATTTATTGCTACATACATATGGACAAATTCATCACTTTATATATATATCTACCCTATATATAAAAAATCCTAATGAAACGAATTTGTGAAACGATTTTATGAAACGAATTTATGAAACGATTTTATGAAACGACTGACTAAACGACTGATTATGTTTCAGGGCTATTTTTAATAAAATATTAAACGCTTGATGGTGAAATTAATACCAATTGTCCATAAAAATCCGCGGATGTCAAAACTGGTAATAGAATTTTGAAATTGGGATTAGTTTTCGAGATATTAATTTTTTTCTAATTTTAATGACATTTCTGTAATGATGGCAACTAATTACTCAGTTTTTTTGTGACAAAAAAGGGAAAAAAATCAAAAAGGATCCCGATAGGGATTATTGATTTCTTTTTATTCGTCATTTTCAAATTGAAATTGAATTTATCTTTTATTTCAATCGATAATGAAGACAAGATTGTGATTAAATTATGTTTTTCAGGAAAACTTGAAAAAAAAAAAAAAAAAATCACATTTCTATCGTCAGGATTCAATCGTCTGTCAGCATTTAATTTAATTTATAAACTGAAAATATTTTGAATAAATTCGTCCAAATGACGTCATTTATGTAAATGCAAAAGAAAGGGGGGAAAGGGAATTAATAGTAATTAATATTTATTGATATCATTTTGTTATTTTTTTGTAAAATTTAATTAAACGAATTTATAAAATCACTAATTCGGATATTTGAAACGAATGTATAAAATAATAATTACCCAACTGAACGGAAGGAGAATAAAATATCCTGCTTGGTTTTCTATCCTGCTTAGTTTTTTCCACCAAGCTTTTTAAGAAAGCGTTAAGTCCCCTATAATAGAAAAGCAACAAAAGTTCATTGGGTTTGTTTTCATAACTTTTGGCAACAAATCTATGTATATTAACGAATCTATCCCTTTTTGAAGCTCGAATTACACCAAACCTAAAAGCAAAGGATCCTATACTGGAAAAGTACCCGATTTTCTTATGAACAATATGCAAGTGACATAACATGGTGTAAAATTATCACAGATAGCAAATTTGTTTAAATATCTCATCAATTGATGACGAATAAATGCAGGCATGCATGCACAAAATATTTAATTAATTTTGTATGATAAATAATTATTAGAAAATTCGTATATACATATTAATTAAAATAAATAATTTACATATTTAAAATAACATGAAAATATGCATGATGGTGCACTAAAATAGAGAGAAAATTAAAACCTGTTACTGAAAATGTCTATAACATAGTACTTTTCAATAGCGTGGTTCTTAATGTTATTCACAAGCAGATGGAATTTTTCTCATCCTTAAACGCAAAGGAAGAATAGAATACAGATCGTTGTTATAAAAGTACGAGAAGTAGCCACAATTTAAACCTAACCATTTTATACAAGCTGGTTTTCAAGTTGTAATTGATTTTACTTATCAATCCCGAAAACAGTCGTCAGTTGTCGCAACAGCTGTGTATGAGGCCATGATAATGAAAAATGCCCCATTAAAACGTTAAAAGCATGGCAACCAAATTACAGATTTACCACTATTTTTAAAATATAGCACGCTGTCATGTTTTTAGAGGCCTCGAAGTCTGAGCGGGGGTTGGCGAGCGTAGCTCGCAGGGGTCAGGCCCCCTAGTATATATATATATATATATATATAAAGTCCTCTAGTTAAAAATTTTAAGAAAATAGCAAATATTAATTAGAAAAACAATTATATGTCTTAATATCAGCTATCTAAAGAAATTATGACAAAGTATCACTTACAGGTGTCCATTAAAGTAAATAAAAAAAGCTATATTTTAAAAAGAAAACTTTCAGAATATATATGTATATATATAAATTAATGCAAAATAACACACATAAGTAAGATAAAAACAAAATTCATAAATTAAGAAATATATATTATACATCTATACATTTGCAGAGTTTCCCCCAGGTTTAAAAAGAGGCAGGGGGCTGCTGATGCACTTTTTTATTCTTAAGAGCACTTTTTTGAATTCTTGAAGGAGCTTTTCAGATTCTTAAGGGCATTTTTTAAAAATTGTTAAGGGTATTCTTTTGGTTTTTAAAGCCACTTTTGATATTTAAAAGTCAAGGCACTCTTTTCAAGACAACATTAGGTCAATTTTTACTATGTAAGTGCATTTTTTAATGGAAAAAGCAGAAAGGGCACTTTTTTGACTGAGGGGCAAGAAGTGTGCTAATTATTTTTTATGATGGGCAAGAAGGGTGCAATTTTGTAAACCAAAGAGCAGGCTGGGAGCAGCACCCTTCTAAAACTGTCTGAGAGAAACTCTGCATTTGAATAAACAAAAATCAAAATATTCATGACAATATCAAACAGAGGAGGAAAGATTCAAAAGTCAAATGATTTTAAATTAAAATTTATTAGACAAAAATGCAAAAGATATAAAACGAAAAAAAAAATAGGCATACCACATTTAGCAGCAAAATCACTGTCCATAAATATATTCTTTAATCTTTAATATCTGGAAAATTAAATATTTTTAAATAAACAAACTTTTACAAACATTTAAAAGTTTCAGAAAAGATACTAACTGGTAAAAAAATATGAGCATTTTAAAATATAAACTGCAAATAGTTTTTGTAAGAAAAGGCTAAATACTCTAAAATAAATTAACTTTACTATTACAAGTAACAACTTAGGCAGCTAGACCTGCTCCCCCTAAATATAGAAATAGCCTAAGAATGAAGATAGAGAGCAGCAATATGCTTTTTCAGAGCGTTCCATAATCATTCAGAAGTATTCATGTCCAGAAATCAAGATGGTCACTCCATACTCTTTGCTGCTAAAGATACTGCTGTTGACTTGTAATCACACACTGGATAGTATAAAGGTGCATAAGGTGGCATCAAGGTATCAAAGGCATAATCTGTAATCTTGAACAGTCAATCTGCAGTTTCTTTGCTGACTAGGAAGTTCATCGTGAAAGTCGGTTATCGTAGCCAAAATGCAAGCTGATTCTGCAAGAGACAGACATTGCAAAACAGCCCGATAACCAACCCAAAATATGAATGTTTGTTCCTAATATAAGTACCTGCAAAATTATATAGCTATTCTGTTTGTAGGTTTTCCGTGTTCTTGGTCTTGAATCCTGTCTGTGCCTATTCAGTTTTCTTCTTCAGCATTTCTGATGCGATTGGATTTTGCTGTTTGCAGATCTTTTGTTGCCATTCCAGCTATCCTGTTCATAGGTTTTTTGCTGCAAGTCTAGCTATCCTATTTGTAGGTTTTTCACTACTGATCAAGTTTTCATTTTTAACACTTTCCAACCTAGTTGAAAAGTGTTTATGACTTAGGTTTTTCTGGCCGTCTGTCCGTGCTCTAACTCCCATAAATATGCTTGGAATGCCCTGCAATTTTTATATGTTATTGTCGTCATCTATAGCATGTTCCCTATTTCAACTGAAGTGTGTAGCACTAATAGTTTTTTTACAGGGACACTCAAAAGAATTCCGTTACATTATGGTCGATGGGGAAAAATCATTTGCGGTTTATTTTAATGATGTTACACAATTTCAAATACATTATAATTGATATACACATCATTAAGATGCATTACAAGAAGCTTAATATGGAATAGGGTGTACATAGCACTTATAGTTACTTTACAGGGACAGTCAAAAGAATTCCGTTATATTACGTCTATGGAGAAAAAATCGTTTGCGGTTTAATTAAATAATGTTTCACTATTTTAAACGCATTGAAATTTATATATATCACAAAGGTGCATTACAAGAGGCTTACTACAGAATATAGTGTGTATAGCAGTCATCGTTCATTTACAGGGACACACAAAAGAATTCTCTACTGTCTGTTAATAATAATTCCTGGAAGTGCGTTTTAAGTTGCTGAATGAGATTTAAAATTTAACTCGCTTTTTGTCTATTACTTGGTGTGTAAAAATTCTGTATTTCATATACAGGGTAGCACAAAAGTTCACGAACGCATTTCCATTTATTGACAGAAACTCCAGAAGGAGAATTTTAAACTGTGCTACGCGTTTCCTAACTAAACTAAAATTTAGCATCCTATGTAGTATGTATACAAATCTATAGATCCTATACAGGGCTGAATAAAAGTATTTGGATATTTTTCTGAATATTGTATATGTTGGAAATTCCTGAAATTACGTTTTTAAATATGTTATGAGTTTTACAAATTGTTTACTTAGATGTTATCTTTCAGCTTATTAAACAGTCATGATTTGTAAAATTATTTTGGAAGCGTTGGAAAGTGTTACATAATCTATGCTTGATGCATGATTTTTCGTTTTTTTTTTTTTTAATTTAGAAAAAAATACAGTAAAAGATCTTTATAACACAAACCTAAAAATGTGAGGTTGTGCATTATATAGATCACATTTCATGCATCATTAAACTTACCTTGTAAACAAGACCAAATATGTCTAAAACATATCAAAATACAGTAGGGAATCTTTATATTACATTCCTTGTTACTAGGAGTTGTGCAGATTATAAATTTTAGTATAATATAGATCATTCCGTGCATTATTAAATTTACTTTATAAACAACGGTTCAAATATACTTGAAACAAATCATTTAGTATAATACTCATTTTCAAAAATTTTTATTGTAATTTATTCATTTACAACTCTGAATTAAGGCATTAAAGTTGCATTACAGTCAATGGGAACAAATAGTTTCAAGCACATTTTAATGATGTTACACCATTTCAAACATAAAGAAATTGACATGCATTTATGCTAAAACATGCATTCCCTAGAATATGGGATGCAAAGCATTTATTATTCATTTACAGAGCCACACAAAAAAATTCCATTAATTATGTTACACTATTGCAAACATAATGAAATTGATATACATTACTGAGGTTTACTGGAAGATACTTGCTGAAGAATATGATGTGCATAGCATTTATCGTTCAGTTACAGGGGACACACAAAATATTTTGCATACACTACTGTAGCCGAAGTACTTTCTATTAGCGATGATTGCTGGAAGTATGTGTTCAGTTATGGTTTGCGTTTTTAAATTTAATTAAATTGTTGCATACTAAATAGTGTGTATAAATACTACAGATCAGTGGCACCAACTTTTGAAAAATATGGAGTGGGCTCAAAAAATTTTAAGCAAAATGGCACGGCCGGTTTTATTATTTTTTATGTTATCCATGAAGTCTTTCTTGTAAGTGCATTAATATTATTTTAATGATGTTATTCAATGATGTTTAATGGTTTATTTTAATGATGTTACACAATTTTAAACACATTGTAATTCATATATATCACTAAGGTGCATTACAAGAAGCTTAATATGGAATATGCTGTGCATAGCACTTATAGTTACTTTACAGGGGCAGTCAAAAGAAATCCGTTACATTACGTCTATGGAGAAAAATCGTTTGCGGTTTAATTAAATAATGTTTCACTATTTTAAACTCATTAAAATTGAAATTGATATATATCACTAAAGTGCATGACAAGAGGCTTACTACAGAATATTGTGTGTATAGCAGTCATCGTTCATTTACAGGGACACACGAAAGAATTCTCTATTGTCTGTTAAAAATAATTCCTGGAAGTGCGTTTTAAGTTGCTGAACGCGATTTTAAATTGAACTCACTTTTTGTCTATTATTTGGTGTGTATAAATTCTGTAGATTCTGTACAGGGCAGCACAAAAGTTCGTGAACACATTTCCGTTTATTGACAGGAACTCCAGAATGTGAATTTTAAACTGTGCTACGCGTTTCCTAACTAAACTGAAATTTAGCATATACACAAATATATATACAAATCTATAGATCATATACAGGGCTGAATAAAAGTATTCGGATATTTTTTCTAATATTGTATATGTTGGAAATTCCTGAAATTACGTTTTTAAATATGTTATGCGTTTTCCAAATTGTTTACTTAGATGTTATCTTTCAGCTTATTAAACTGTGATGATTTGTAAAATTATTTTGGAAAGTATTACATAATCTATATTTGATGCATGATTTTTTGTTCTTGTTTATGTATGTTTCAAATTTATAATTAATTTAGTTTTTTTTTTTTCTTCTTTAAATCATTGTGTTGTCGTCTAGAGTCCTGCACGATGTATTCCCGAAAATTTATTTTCAAATCAACTCGACCCCAAGACCAAAAAAAAAAATCATGAATTTTTTTTTTTTTTTTTGTCAGCTTTTTAAAACATTGTATTGACGGTGGTCTAGAGTCCTGCACGATACTATACCGGACTTATTACTGTTACTTGACTTACTGTACCCGTCTCGTATTAACACTGATGTACTGTAATGTACCCAAAATTTTCATTTAAAATCAATCCAGCCCGAGCAGGGAAAAAAAGTTTCGTCGATCCGAACCCGACAAAATAATTTTCATGATGAAAATAAATTAATTAATCTTTTAAAGCAATTGGGAAATGTAATCTCTATATTTTTTTCCTGCTATACCAATTTTATCTTTTTTATACAAAAATGGACGGATTTATTATTCAAATATAGTTAATAGAGGAAACATCGATGAAATCCTGCATCAGGTCAGATTGTCCCCTTCTTTTTTTTTTTTTTTTTTTCGTGTCAGGTTTATTGGCGTAGAATTGTATGAGCTCGTGGAGTTCAAGCCCTTCAATAATTTCTAAAATGAACATTTTTTTTTACTTTTATTTATTTTTATTTTGTTTACTTTCTACTGTTTTACAAAATTTTTAAATGTTCCATTTTTTCTTAATTTTCTTTTTTTGTTATAGGGATAAACGACATTAGGAAAACTTTTTCACTTTATGTTCAAATTTTTTTTTAATTAGAATAAAATGATCAACGTTTGAATTTTTTATATAAAAAATGAAAATAGAAAGAACAGTAGTGACCACCCCCCCAAACCCAATGATGCAAATTTCCCCCCCCCCCTCCCAAAAAAAAAAAAAAAACTTCATACATTAACAATGACCCCCCCCCCCCTCCCCTAAACAGAACATCAATTGTAAAATATATTCTACTGATAATTTAATAATAGTATTCTTGCGTACTATCACACAAAGATGAAATAAAAGTTTTAACAGCGTAATAAATAATGAAGATATATATTTTATTATTAGCAATCTGATTGTTTCCACATTTATAAGTCCTGACTGACAAGCCCGTGTTAATACATTCACTAAGCTCCAGTTTTCACTGCGATACAAGCCTTGTCTCAATTAATATAATTCTAAAGATATAATGCAATATTAATGACTGAAGTAATGATTAATACTCTTAATGATTACTCATATACGTAATAAGTTTTTTTTTAATGTGTTAGAAAAATCAATTCTTTTTAGCATTTAAGATAAAATACAGAGAAAACAACATTACAATTTTGCTCGTTAGCTGGAGGCAGTGCCGAAACTAACCTTTTTTGCACCCGTAGCAAACATGGATTTTGGCTCCCCCCCCCCCCCCCAAAGGCGTATCCAGCTCTCCGTTCAGAGGGGGGTCATGCCCTTTTTTTTTGGGGGGGGGGGGGTCATATGTCTTCATTAGCAGTTTTTATATATTAAATCCACATTGACTGTTTTCTGACATATACCCGAATTCATAAGTTCATTTCTTTCATAAATGCATGAAATTTGCTGGTTATATTCGTAAATATATAATATTTGCATGTTTTAGACAGATACCAAGAAATTAATTTCCCATTTTCTTATTCATGCAAAGAATCTTACAGAAAGTTTTCTCAATGTTCGCATTTTAACATTTTAAGGCGATTTTCGAGGGTCGATAATCATGAAAATATCGTCTTGAGGGAGCAATCAAATACAAATCAAAATGTACCACATTTATAGGAAAAATAAAAACGATGTTCGATTGTTTAGTGCTTAAACAATAATGCCTGCTATTTAAATTCATTTCTATTTAAAAATAACAATGGATGAGATAATTTAGAATTTTTAAGCAGTAAAAAAAAAAAAAGAGAAAAAATGAAAACATCTTTAATATTTATTTATATTTAAAACAAATGTATTAGTCGATAGAAATGTTTTTCTTCTTTTGGAGGGGGGGGGCCCCCTTGGATCGCTTGCCCCCCCCCCGCCAAATAAATTTGCAAAGATAATTTTATCAAGTTTCTATAATAGCTGACTCGACTTGTTTTAAATTTAAAATATGTAATCACAAAATACATAATACTGAACTGCGTAATCAGCTTTGTCAAATATTGATTCAATAAAACCTTCAAAACGGAATAGAAAGGAACAGGAAAAAAAATCCACTTTATACAGGTTTTCATCTTCGCAGGTATATTTGTTGGTATTTTTTCTGTTGAGAACATGTGATTTTAAAATTCAAAACTGGATTGATTTCATTTTCATAGATTTTACGCTCTGTGCATCATTACAAATGAGGCGTTTAAAGTCCAGTGATATGAATCACATTGTCTTAAGAGTTTACACTAATCACGCGAAGACATTCGGAAGCTAATGTTAAATCTGTGGGAGCATTCTTAATACTTTTTTTTTTTTTCATGGGATACATGCGGTCGATATCTAATGTACATGCATTTGTACATTTTCGGGATTTGTTACTTTTTTGAAAGTGTCCTCATATAAAAAAAAACTGCAACCAAAGTCAAAAAAGTTAAAACGCACAACGTTAGATATCGAGATCAAGTATGATATGAGAAAATAAATTATTTAAAATTATTTAAATGTAAGCGAGAATTATGAAAAGAACGCTCCCATAGGTTTAACATTAGCTTGCGAGTGCTTTCGCGTGATTACTGTAGGCTCTTAAAAGCATTTAAATTTTTTTCTCTTAGGATAGCTGAGGTTGATGTTCCGAAAGAGAAAGTAACTTTATATATATATATATAATATTAAAATGCAAGCGAGAAATTTGATAAGAATGCTCCCATAGGTTTCATATTAGCTTGCGACTTTCATCACGTGACTATAGTGTAGGTTCTTAAGAACTCAAAAACCAGGATTTTCTGCAAGCATAACAATGCCAGCTTTACTAACTATGTCACCCTGGGCGAGATTTTTTTCCTGCACCCCTACAAATGATAAATCCAGAAAAAAAAAAAAAAGTTTTACTAAGTATTTTATTTTGCGTATGTTTTAACTCCTTTGTTTTTAGTATCTCGAGCAGTCGTCCAACCTCTCTCCCTCGAAGCCAGAATCTGGTTGCAAAAACAAAAAAAATCCCTGACGGCTCGGCCTACAGGCACAGGTAGATTTCGAAGACGCAGACCATGGGGCACCTGTTTGTTGGAAATTCAGGGGAAAATGACTTTTTTGCGATGATGCGGTAGTTGGAACCGCTCACTTCGAAATCTAACTTGTTTGCAGGCAAAGCCGGCAGGGTTTTTTTTTTTTTTTTTAATATAAGGGTTTGTCCTATAAAAAACTTGTCAATATAAAAGTTTTAGATAATAGTAAGAGGATTTATAATAAATTTAAGCGGATTTGATATGTTGTGAATGGACGAAGTTATGAATTATTTTTCTTCTAAAACCCCCCCTTTGGGCCATTTTTAATGATATCAAAAATCTGTCCTACATAAATTTTCGTTAAAAGTAATAATAACTTTAAACAGATTCGATACGTATCATAACTAATAAATTATTGGTTTTTTTCTGTTTTAACAAAAAGCCCCCCCCCCATTTCTTCCCCTTGGTTCGATTTTGCCCATTAACGAACTTGACCGACATTTTATGCCCCTTGATGTGCGATTTCGATCTTCTAAAGTATTTTTGAAGATTTACAAAATCAGTACATTTTAAAAGGATATTGTCAATTAAAATTAAAGAGCAAATATTTATTTATAGGGATTTTGTAGAATATTTATAACTCCACTCAATTTTTTATATAAAATGTTTTTAAAGTATTTTATAGAACTAGAGCATGTACAAATATAATTCCCTTACAATAGAAATATGAAAATATTTAAGAACTGAAACCATCCACTTCCAACCTTCAGACATAAATAAAACTAAACAGATGCGAATGAAAGATAAACCATCCTTTTAAAAACAGTTTTGTTTTATGCATCATCTTTTGGAAAAATATAAAGTAAAGTATCTGTAACTCATTGTAAATTGTATTACTGCTAATCGATGTATTAAAACTTCCCGAGTTCCGAACACAGATGAAAAACATTTACTTCTAACTCTAATATATTTTATCTATTTAATATATTTTTTAAGTTTCACATTAATAAAAAAAGGCTTTTTTGTATCAAAATATCAATAATGTATTTAAATAAAAGTCCAGAAATTTATTAAAAGCTATACTTTCGTATTAGCCGCATGCCAGGAATTCAAAGATCTCACTACATATTGCAGCCTTTTTTCATTCTTATAATTTCAGCGGTTTATGCGCGTAATTCGATTGCATGTTAGTTAAATTTGTGTGTTATTTATATTACTTATTTGTTCATTGATGAAGTTTTAAGTTCCATCTAGAATATTAGCCGTATACAAATGGTAAACTATTTATATTGTTTTAAGTGCAAATAATTAATCTTTCGTAATCGGGCTGCAAACCATAGAAATAGTTTTTAAAATAAGACATTTATGAAAATTATTTTAAAAACCATGAACGACAAGTAAAGTGAGATGCAGTTTTCAAACAAAATAAACTTTGAAGATTTTTTTTTCCTCATTTGGCAATGTAAAAATAGAAATTATTCTGTTACATATTTGTTAAATTTGTGCTTTATTTTTTATTTTTTAATTTATGGATGCAGTTTCAATTTTCTTACAGAAAATTTCTCACAAAATTCTAGTTAATAAAACAGCCTCCTTAATAAAAATTAATTTAATAAAATGGGACTCTTCACAAAAATCAATTTGATTAAATGGATCTCTTTATAAAATTCTTATAATAAAACAAGTCCCTTGACAAAATTTCTTTTAATAAAATCTGCCCTTTCACAAAATTCTATTTCATAAAAGCAACTACTATTTATTTATTTATTTTTTTTCTTGTAGCGTTTTAAAGTGTGTAATGTGCAAACAAACCAATTCAGCAAAGAAAAAAATTTCAGCAAAAGGTTTTAAAAAAATTTTTGCTAATAAATGCTTGGTTCAAATTTCACAAACTGGACTTCAACTTTCGTTACAAAATGCTATTTTTTACGAAAATATAACCAATTTCACAGAAATAACATTTACTTTTCACAAAATGGACCTCGACTTGAATTACTATTAAATCATTGTAAGAAATTGCTTTAACATTTTTTTATATATTGAAATGAGTGAAATTATCTTACTAACACTCGTAAAATTTGCCAATATTTATAAAACATGAATCTTAATAACATGAACTTTATTAAATTATTACATTTTTATAATTTTTTTCTCAGTTTATTAGTTATATTTATGTTTACAAAATATTTTCTTAAAAAAAAGAAAAAAAAAAGATATTATATCATTAAATCAGAATCTTTATTTAAATTGAATTGTATTACATCATAAAAAAATATATTTTTTTTAATTACACTTAAGATTAGATACAAATTAAAAAAAGCTATGTATTTCAGTTATTCAGTACTTAAGTTTTTTTTTAATTATGATTATTACAACAATTACAACAACCAACTATTAATTTTTTTTTCGAAATTCTGTCTAAGGGATAATCTGTCTACTATCAAAAAGAACTGACAAGTGTAAATTAGATCTATATTACATTTAAAATATTTATTATTATTATTATTATTATTTATGTACAATTTCATGAAAATACATGCCAAATTTTGGACCGTTTGGTATTTAAAGTGATATAAAAATCCTTAAAATATCTGTTTAAAATATTTTCGCAATTGTTTAATTTTTTTTTGTCGATTAACGAATAACATCTTGAAAATAAAGATATTTTAATGTTATTTTTTGGGTTGTTTCAGTAAATTTCTTTGCTTTTTCTTCATATACCTACCACTTTATACATTGCTCTCATGGTAATAAAAGCTTTAACATTTAATGGGATGTTAGAAATTTAAATGAAATAAAACATTTTTTATACCATTGAATTATAAAATTATGATAAGGAAAATAAAAGCATTTTATTAAGCACATGAGAAGTTTCGGTACACCACCTTAAGGTGGTTCTCAAATGATCTGATCAACAACCCCCAACATTCTGACACGTTTTCTCGCTCATTTTTAAACACAAATGCATAAAATTGACAGACCTGACTATTGAAGCGACTTGGAAGCAAAACGAGTTTTCCCTTTTTTGATAAATAATTTACTTACCGAGTTATAAGCTATTCATGTCATGTGATGACCAGTTTTTCTCCTTTATCGCGCTGCGGCGTAAGAAATTTGGTTCACTACGTAGACTTTCACAATATTTTCTGAAAAATCTTTTGTTTTTACCAAAAAATGGAAAACGTCTTTAGATTATAAAGTATCTGAATAAGAACACCTATCAATTTCATGCATTTTTAGAACAGAAATGAATTAAAAATTATGTCATAAAGTAGCCAGTTTGAGAACAGACTTAAGGCTGTTCTCAAATAACCTCTGCTCAAACCTTTTGACGCAATTTCTGACTCATTTTTAAACGCAAAGACATAAAATTTGCAGGCCCGACTATGGAAGTGATATGGAATCCAAATGAGTTTTCCATTCTTTAATAAATAGATTACCTTACCGATTTTAGAAATACTTGACCAATTTTCCCAACCCCTACATTTTCACAATTTGATCAATTTTTGATCTTTGATGTAAAAAAAAATGTATTTGAATAAAACATAAAATAAAATATTATTAAAAAATATTTAAAAAGGTATTAATTTTAAAAGTTAACAAACTTCATTATTCGGCTCTAAGGTCTGTAATAAAACTTACTACTGGGCCCCTGATTTTGCCGAGCCCCCCCCCCCCCCCCCCCCCCCGCCCAAATGGGTGTAGGGGGGATGGTCGTAGCTACACATTGCTATAAATCATAATAAAATATAATTAAAAGCAAAATCAGTTTATATATATGTATGTATATGACAGAAATAGAAAAATAAAAATGTTCTCTTTATTTACTTATTTAACACATTAGGTTTCTTTCTTGTCATCTACCTCGTATATCAGGAATAAAATTATGAGAAAAATTAAAAGAGGATGTTATATTTAATTTAACACTTTGAAGGAAACTGAATGAAATATCTGGAAAAGTTCTTTATTTGTTGTCAGACTACAGTTTTTTTAAGACAGAATTTATTTATTTAAGTGATTAGAAAATGAAAAAAAAATGATTTAATAATTTAACTGAATCTGAGAAAGTTAGTTCTCATGTTTCATAATACTTATATTACATTATGATTATTTTATAATTATGTTTTATAATCCAGAAACCTTTTGAAACAGTTTTATTATAGCGAGCAAATGCTGGTTACGGATTCATTCTCATTATAATCGAGTTCAACTGTTCAATTATTTAACGACATCACAATTTTAGAAATATTGCACTTTGCGTCCTCATAAAAAAGGGGGGGGGGGTGATGGTGGTTAACATGGAACTATTAAAATGACAATTTATTTTTTGAGTTTTGTATCAGAACATACATCTTTTAAAACATAATTTAATTTTATTTAAAAATAAAAAAAATGATAACAAAACGAAAATAAACTTTGTATTAATCTTTGTACATGTAACGAGAATATTAAGAAAAATGTAAATTGTAAAAATACCAATAAAAGTAAAAAAGGAAATTAAAACAAAAAACAATTATTAATTTGTTTTGGCTACTTATTTTACAAAAAACGAAATGCGACGATTTATCTGTACTCTATTCTTGTACATTTCCAATACACGGTGATGTCATGGTATGTCAAAAGAAAAATTTCCCGCTCAGGAAAGTTGAAGCGCATTTGCTATACAAAAGGGTTTTATTTTGCTGACCCGCCTACAGAACAATAAGAAAAAGCTTATCTTTCACTACAGTTGGGGGAAAGAAACAATCGCTTTGAAATTTTTAACGTACATTTGCAGGTCCGAGAATGCTTTTTTTTTAATGGTATTTTTGCTAGCCGTGAGAATTTTTGGGGGGATAATTTTAAACTAGCATTAACCGCTTAAAGGGTTAAAAAGTACATTCTACTCCCAAAAATAAAATTTGCATCGTTTAATTGACACAAACATAGTTAGAGAATGAAAATGTATTTGAATAAAACATAAAATAAAATATTATTAAATATTAAAAAATATTTAAAAAGGTATTAATTTAAAAAGTTAACAAACTTCATTATTCGGCTCTAAGGTCTGTAATAAAACTTACTACTGGGCCCCTGATTTTGCCGAGCCCCCCCCCCCCCCCGCCCAAATGGGTGTAGGGGGGATGGTCGTAGCTACACATTGCTATAAATCATAATAAAATATAATTAAAAGAAAAATCAGTTTATATATATGTATGTATATGACAGAAATAGAAAAATAAAAATGTTCTCTTTATTTACTTATTTAACACATTAGGTTTCTTTCTTGTCATCTACCTCGTATATCAGGAATAAAATTATGAGAAAAATTAAAAGAGGATGTTATATTTAATTTAACACTTTGAAGGAAACTGAATGAAATATCTGGAAAAGTTCTTTATTTGTTGTCAGACCACAGTTTTTTTAAGACAGAATTTATTTATTTAAGTGATTAGAAAATGAAAAAAAAAAATGATTTAATAATTTAACTGAATCTGAGAAAGTTAGTTCTCATGTTGGGGGATGGTGGTTAACATGGAACTATTAAAATGACAATTTATTTTTTGAGTTTTGTATCAGAACATACATCTTTTAAAACATAATTTAATTTTATTTAAAAATAAAAAAAATGATAACAAAACGAAAATAAACTTTGTATTAATCTTCGTACATGTAACGAGAATATTAAGAAAAATGTAAATTGTAAAAATACCAATAAAAGTAAAAAAGGAAATTAAAACAAAAAACAATTATTAATTTGTTTTGGCTACTTATTTTACAAAAAACGAAATGCGACGATTTATCTGTACTCTATTCTTGTACATTTCCAATACAAGCTGATGTCTTAGTATGTCAAAAGAAAAATTCCCCCCTCAGGAAAGTTGAAAAGCATTTGCTATACAAAAGGGTTTTATTTTGCTGACCCGCCTACAGAACAATAAGGAAAAGCTTATCTTTCACTACAGTTGGGGGAAAGAAACAATCGCTTTGAAATTTTTAACGTACATTTGCAGGTCCGAGAATGCTTTTTTTTAATGGTATTTTTGCTAGCCGTGAGAATTTTTGGGGGGATAATTTTAAACTAGCATTAACCGCTTAAAGGGTTAAAAAGTACATTCTACTCCCAAAAATAAAATTTGCATCGTTTAATTGACACAAATATAGTTAGAGAATGTAGGTATAAACATTTTATGCAAAAGAAATTATCTCTCTGCAAACGAAACGATTATTATTATTGTTATTATTACTATTATTATTTAAAATGCAAGCAAGTAGCAAAACACATCTTTTTTCAAAAATATGAAAAACAAAAAATCGATTTTTTTAAATTTTAAAACTGATGACTCACCAAATATATAATTAATTGATAGTTCCTGTAAACTAAATAACAACACAGGATAACAGTTTTCATCTTACAAAAGTTGCTGCTTAGTACTACTCCGTTAACTGTAACAAATATTACAAATAAACACAACTTTCTAATAAAGTATTTTTTTTTTTCAATAAATTACTTATTGTTATTTTTGTCTTACACCATGGCATAATGCTTTGTATTTCATTTTTAGATCATAAATTGAGATTGATATTTACGATAAAATTCAGATATTCAGTTTAAGACTTTCAGAAAAAATAACTCAAAGATAGGATTGAATGTGGGTATTTTATCTATTTTTGTACCTCTTTAAATCATATCTTAAGTAATTAGGAATAGCACGTATAAAAGTTTGTATACGAATATTTAAAAAATTACGAAAAAAAAAGAGCCAAGCATTCTTAACTTGGTGGGGATCGCATCGCCCAAGTGAAGGCGCGCACAAGTGCCAAAATGGTCTTGGGCCGGCTCTGGAGATACATACATAATGAGTTATAGGAAACCGATTCAATGTTTTAACAATTAAAGCACATGTATTCTGTACCCCTAACATTAAAAGCATTACATTATACATACTTTATTAATTAAATTAAATCCGTGCTCAGACGCGATGAAACTGTCCATGGCAAGCCAAATGAAATTGAAATGCAATTCTGAAGTGCACTAAAAATACTTTCTGTAGTGCATAGAGTGCAAAGCATTTCTTACTCACCAAATCATCATCACCCACCATTTCAGAGTCACACAAAAGAATTCGCTAAATGCTAAAAAAAAATTATAATGACATTGTAACCGGAAATCTTTCATGAATGTCAAAAAATCACAGCGGAACGCTAAAAATCGCGTTGAAAATCATATTAAAAATTGCTAAAGTTACAAAAATCGTGAAGGTAAAATTTTATTACTTTAGGATAAAAGTTTGAAATAGAATTTCATTTACAAATGTCAAACATCGCCACAAAATGCGAAAAAATGTTAAAAATCGATAAAAATCCAATTATCGCGATGGACAAAACGAATTCTGTTTATCCATGTCAAAAATTCGCAGCAAAATGCGAAAAAAATCGCATAAAAAGGTTAAGTTAAAAAAATCTAATCAAAAAAACCAAAATCGAGCTTCAATGGGCATAACTACAGATACACAGGTTTCAATCTTTTAGCCGCCCATCAGCACTTGAGAGGTTCTTCTCTCAAAGCTGGTAGACGTGAAGGTGCCATCACGATCGTCGGCCGAATCATTCGGAGTTTTCTTTTTTTTTTTTCGGACTTTGGGTAACCTTGTGTAAATATGAGTAAGTTTCCCTTATAAAGACCCCCATGGTGGGCATATCCCCTCATAGATATTCGGACGTAATAAAAAACACCGTCAATCCTTTAGCTCAATTTACTGAATTTTGTCCGCGGCAAATTTTGAATTTATAGCGAATTTTTTGTGATTTTAGCTTTTTCTCGCGTTACATCTGTAGCAATTTTTTGACATTCGTAAAAGGAATCCAGTTTAATTTTTTTTTTTTGACCAATATAGTTAATTTTGCTCTCCACAGTTTTTGAATTTTTTGTGTAGTTTTTACCCTTTTTCGTATTTTGTGGCGATTTTTTCCCATTTTTTTTCTGTAACTTAAGAATTCTTCGGTAGATTTAGCTATTTAGATGATTAAACTGAAATTAGAAGAATAACAACTTGACACTATCATAGGAAGAAATTGATTCCTATGACAACGTGAACGACGATGGTTAAAATTTTTATTTTAATCTGGATCAAAAGATAAATCACAATAATTCAAGGTTCGTTATATTCGAGATCGGAGCAGAGATAGCTCTACACTTTCGAAGGCAGTGGGGGCCCACAAACCCAGGTTCATTTGGGAAAAACTGGCCAGCTCTGCTCTGCTAGCAGATTAATTACAAAATATAATTTATATAATTAGATTAGTAATTTATAGTGATAGAAGAAACCTATTGAAAAAGAACAACTAGCGCAATTATTACAAAATTTGTATGCTTTTTTTTTTAAATGCATAGAAAATATTGACAAATATTTTAAAGATTTAATAGTCGTACATGATTTTTCTGAACACAAATCCGATGCCAACATATTTGGAGAATTTTGACTGTATTAACTTTAAGGTTACTTCGTTTGTCGGTGTTTACTTTTTAAACTTTTCGCAAAACATTAGCATTTTTTTTCTTTTTTGGGGTGGGGGGGGGGGGGGGGGGGGGGGTTCTATAATTTAAAAGAATTGTTCAAACTCACCAGAATAAAAATTCATATGATATCAGAATTAAAATCATATCAAGACGAATCATTTCTTCATAGCACTCAAAATAAAATTCAATCTAAGCAGCTGCTAAACATGCTATAAATATCAGAGATGAATTTTGTTTATTATTATTATTATTATTATTTGGTGACACGAGGCTGAAAATGTCAAACTATATTTTTTCTTCTGAAATCCTATTATTCAGAATTTCAGTTTTGCTTTTATACACGCGACAGTTTGCATTATAAACCTATTCCAGAATGATAGCACTTTATTCTCATTGTAAGGCGATCTAAGGAAACATCTATGCAGATACATTCTGTAGCATTTTGCTTTGCTGTACTATTAATAACTACCGTTAATTAACTTTGATCTATGACACAATAATAATAAAAAAAAGATTCAATTAAAAAATATATCGTGCTGTTTATCCCAGACGAAAATCTGTCCTTTTCTGAATGGTAAGGATGTCGTTATACAAAAATCCCAATTTTCTTTATCATTGTAGAGCTATTATGGCCTAGGTTCCATAAGTTTTCCCCTTTGTATTTGCCAGTGTGTCATTCATTATACGTTGCAAGTCCCGGAAGACTCCCGTTGTGTTCTCCTGACTGAATGCAGCCATAAGGAGAAAGAAAATAAATCCACAGTCCAAGGAAATTAATCACATTTCCGCATATGCTGTCACAAGACATTTTGTGAATTTTACAGGCCGATACGGTTTTTTGTAAAGACCAAAAAGTAAATATTATACTTGAAAATAAGAAGCAATTAAAACCAAACTATAGTACCATACCATAACAGCTTTAAATTATCTCTTAGTTACAGGGGAAAAAAAAGAAAAAAAAAAACTTTTTATAATTTTATAGAAAACTTTATATAGTTACTTCATTATTAAGTTTCAGGGTCTGGGGGGGCTTCAGCCCCCTTAATCCCCCCGTGGGTGCGCCAATGGCTGGATTCATAAGTTATACAAAAAATAAACTTGCCGTACAGGCACCGCGTCGATATTTCATCTTTTATAAAAGGATGAGGACGGCCAATAAATATTTCTTAATGTTTCGGCTTTAACATTTAGAACTACCATGAGCCGTCATTTTGACGGTTATCTAATGAATATATTCCGATTCGAACCAGAAATTTCTTTTTAAAATAAATTAAATATAAAACTCATAGAACTACGTTAAATTAATAAGTTAAGTGGTTATAAATAAAATTTCTGGTATGAAATAGTTTTAAAAAACTATAAGTAATATTTCCGATAGCTCTAGTGTTAATTTTTTGCTTATTTTTTACGTGCTGGTCCAGGTCGGGTCCGAGCATATAAATTTCGTTCGGTCCTCACACACCTCTTATTCCCCCCCCCCCCCCCCCACAAAAAAAAAAGTGTTTATTCGGGGAAAAAAAAACAGCAGCATGGCATAATCCAAAAATTGGAAGTATTACAAAAAAATAGGATTGTGCTGTCATAAAATGGCACAGTGTGTGTGTCATTAAATGTGCAGTCATAGAATCACAAATATCTTATTGAAATTATTATTTTCCTTCAGAAAAAAATAAAATTAAATATTTGCGACATTCAAATTGTTTCAAAAAGATGTAACAAACTGTAAGAAATGGCAGAGCACACTTATAACTAACAATTTCTGCACAGAAAACCAGAGTCGCAGTCCATGAATTCAGACAAAAAATAAAGCTTATCTATTTCAACCAGAACTCTGATGCAGACATTTAACAATAATGGTGATAGTTTAATAAAAATTTCAAGTCTTACCTTTCTTTATCTGAAATACGAAACTACGAAAAATTCTGGGAATGCATAGTAATTCGGTCAGTGACATCGTACATACATTCATTTCGAAATATAGATGGCCTAGTTCAGCGCTGTTTGGACGCAGATGATGATAACTTCCATCAATTTTTGTGATATTGTTGCATTTGGCAAAAACGTCTATTGAAAATTTCGTTAAAATAGCTTCATTATTGTTAAAGTCTTGATCAAGAATTTGTGTTTGGCCTGAAATGAAACATTTCATGTTTTTGATTGAACAAATGGATTGGCACCCTGAATTCCTACACATTTAATTTTTTCGCGTGTTTGTATTATTCCACCCTTTAAACTTAAAAAAGAAAATCATTATGACATAATTACACGAAAAATATATTGATACCTCATAAGACCATCCTCAAATTCAAATCTGTTATTATCTGACACATCTCCAGAATTTATTTTTATTTGTAAACACATAAAACTGACAGATGTATTTATAATAGAATAGCGTTTTCCAAATTTCGATAAGGCACGGGATATTCAGAAAATTCAGTAAAAGTTGGCATTATAAACTGAATTTCCAGACGCAGCAGTGTGAAAAAGATTGTCATGAGACAACAATGGCTTACAACTTTAAATGTAATACATTTATCAAAAAATGAAAAACCCTATTTGATTTTCAGTCATTTCAGTAGTTTTGCTTGAAGTTTTCATACTTTTGAGTCGGTGAAGGTGTCAGAAAAATTCTTGTTGTTAAGAGTGGATTTTTCTTTTTCCAGAATGGCCTTATATTAGAAATAAATTTTATTCAACAACTAACTAACTGGCCTTGCGTTACCCAGGCCGTGATAATAACCTTAAACAAAACTCAAGTTCGTATGATTTTTTTTTTCTTTAAAGAAGCTGAAACAAGTGTTTTAAGAAGGAGATTAATATTGAAAATTGATGGTAGCTGAGGTTCGATAAATTTTTTTGTCGTTTAAGTAGTACCTGGAAGTCCTAAAAAGTTGTTAGAAAAAAAAAAAAAAAAGAAGAAAAAAAAAAAGATAGTCAATCGGACAGTTTTTAAGGAGCTATAGTAGTGGGCCCAAAAGATGACAACTGATAGTTTTGAGCAGGGAAATATGAGAAAAGATCAAAAGATTCTAGTACTTAGCACTTTAGATCTTCAATTAGTCGAAATTAAGCATAAGGTATAAATTATCATTAGAATAAAATTTTAAACACAAAAGTGCCCTAGGACCCCAATAAAAATATGAGGGTTGTGGCCCGGGGACAGGAGTCCAAGACTAAACTTTAAAGTTATGCATTGAGATGGTGACATAATTAGGGGAATGAAAAATACATGCCACACAAAAAGTTAAAGAGGCACCGGGCCCGGGGTCCTAACTGGCATGAAGAAATGTAGGAATAACTAAAAGGAGAAAAATCCCAAAACCGAAGAAGATCGGATTAAAATGGGACAAATTAAAAATTTAAGGAGCAAAAATTTCAAGGGGCCCCTACCGGCCCAGGATCTTAACGGGAACGTAAAAATGGGGAGGGGGGGGGGAACTAAATGAGGAAATGGATCCCAAAAACGAAGATCGGATAAAAAGGGACGTTATATTAATAATTTAGGGCACAAAAACTACAATGGGCTCCAAGGAGCTCGGATCTTAAAAAACTGAGCGACAGATGCATAAAGACCTGCCTTGGTCAACCCACCAACAACTTTTCAGATTTCTAACGTGCGGCAGATTTCGCGAGCCATCGCACATACAAAGAGCGAAACTTCCTTTTATTAGTATAAATTGATTTCACATAGATCAGTTTGTATTGAGAAAAGTAAAAAAACTGATTCAGTCAACAATTTTCCATATTTTCGAAGGTGCGTTTATTTATTTTAGTAATGCATTTTCAACAAACAAAAATAATAGCTAAGAAAACACATAAATTTTAAAGAAAATAAGTGAAAATTGCCCAGAAAACAGTGAGTAAACTAAATGAAAATCATTTCTGAATATTGATTGCTTGAAACCGTAACCCATTTTTATCATAATAACTTTAATATAAAATAACTTTTAAGTGTTAAGTTCACTAAGAATCACATTTCAAAATAAAATGAAATTTTTGTCATAGTAAAATAATCGTGGCTAAAAATGTGACCCTTTAAAGCAGCCATACTCAACGTGCGGCCCGGCGACCTTTTATGTGCGGCCCAAGACACATAATCATTAATCCGTGTATAAAATGAATTGAGATGTAAATAAAATGTATTTAAGACTGTTGTTTTATATAGTTTCATGGGAAGACAAAATCGGTCCTGTTATTTATAATTGATTTAGAATCATGTTAAAACATCTTAAATGCCGTTTTCTTAGTCAAAATTTCTTTCTCCATGCAGTCTTATTTGCGCTATAGTGTTGTATACATTTCTAAATCTACAACACTAATCAAACATTATTCCAAATTAATTAGACTTGCTATTAGATCTATATATATCTACAATTAAAAGAAAATAAAGTTTCTGAATTGAGCAAAATATTGGTTTATTAGAAAAAATCTCATGATTTTTTTTTTAGAATTTAAAAATTTTGCATTGTTATATTGTAACGTTTTATACTTATTATACAGCTATTACTGCATCTGAACGTTTATCTCATAAAAATTTGGCACCAAACATTTTTTGCACTACTATTTCCAAACAACGAATTTTGCGGCCTATTTCTATAAAATTTATAATAGTAATCTACAAAGAAGTTTATTGTTTGGAATTGGTGCTGTTAAAATTTTTGGTAACATTTCTTCCGCGACATACTTGTAACCCTATTGATGTAATATTGCTTTGTTATACTACTTTTGTTAGATATTATTTTAATTAACCCTATTTTACCCTTTGTTAAGAGTGTTGCGGCCCGCCTAACGTCACAAACATGTGTCTGCGGCCCGCGAGAAAAAAAGGTTGAGTATGGCTGCTTTAAAGGATCTCTTATTTCTAGCAGTCTATTATCATTCAGGAACCAAAACCACCCTTAGATCTCAAACACAACCTTTTCCGTAGAACTTCATACGTTCATTCACTATTACCCGTCGAACAGATGTTTCCTTTATTCAACCCCCACTCCTGGAAACAGAAATTCAATGACGTACTTACTGGCGTATTTATTGGCTAGCATTATTCAACCACCCAAAGCAAGTTATCGCTCTGACCATCGCCAAGACTTTATCGCTTTCTTAAACCTGTTTTATCGCCATATTTGGCAGGGTCAAGCATAGGTAAAGTCGTCCCAAAATATATAAATACGCAGGTAAATATTGCTAAAAGTTTGTAAAAATATATAAATACGCAAGTAAATATTGCTAAAAGTTTGTAAAAATCGAAAAATCGTGAAGAAAATATTGCTAAAACTTTGTAAATAGTCGAAAAAAGGAATAAAATCGATGTTTACTTTGTAAAGAAGCTTGCCGTAGGAAGCATGCGTTCTGATTGGGTAGAATTTGGAGGTTGCCGAGTTTTGGGTTGGCGCACGTAAAAAAAAATTGCCAAATCCGGGGTCGCCCTTGTTTGAGGATTTTGCCCTAATTTTTTATTGCTAAGTTCAGTAACGCAAATTGCTGTAGTTTTGGACAAAAACGTAAAATCTAATCATTTGCTCTGTACATATGTAGTCACTTTCCGAAATGCAAAGCTGAGAAAATTAGAATGTCACAATGTTAGCTTAAAATATGTTGTTGTACAGAACAGATGAATGTTTGAAAGTTATGTTAACAAACGGAAATGCATGCTAATTTCCACGTAATATCGTTGCAGAGAGTAAAGAATACAAATTTTTTATTTATGCATTGAAATGACGTTTTTTTTTAAAGCCAAAATTAGATCTTGAAAGAATATTACGAAAGGTCGTTCAAACTTTATCAAAATGAGTTTCACAGTTAATTTCTACATATAAATGCCATATTCTTGCAACAATTAGATTAGACCAAATAGCTTTGGCTCTTTACTATGGGTTGAAATTTCCCCGATAGTATATTTTATCCTAGTACGACGTAGTATAATCATGCGAATTTTCCACCACTCATCTCGGGACACTTTTCAAAGAAATTTCAATGCTTGTGGATGACTATATTTAAAATATTATTGTCTTTGATTTGAAGAACAGACAGCATTGTTGTTGTTGTTGTTATTGAGGGGTCTGAACGCCCCGATCAATGGGATATAAGTCTACAGACTCTTTATCCCTAACAATCCTACCTCAAGGAGGCAATTTATAAACTAGCTGCAGAAACAACTTGTACAAGAGGAGATAGTGACTTCCGGTTTAAAAACGGTTGGTACTCAGAAGGAAAGACACTAAAGATCGAGCTTGCGAGACTCCAGTCACTGCCAAATCACATAGTTGACTAAAGGATATGGTGGGAGATCCAGAGATACCAAGCCTCTGGTACAAAATAGTACGCTCAGTAGCGTAACGTCCGCATGTCATAAGGTAGTGTTCACAGGTTTCTGGAAGAGAGCAGACTGAGCATAAAGGAGAGTGGCAAAGGTTGAAACGGTAAAGTAATGCTCGGGTGGGGAGAGATTTTGTGCGAAGGCGAGAAAGAAGAACCTCCCCTCTCCTGGGAAGGTGCAGCTTCCTAACAGACAGCATAAAAGAGAAACCGTTGTTTATATTTGCCTCTTCGAAGTTGGTTGGCTTTTCGCTACTACGGCGGTAATGATGTATTTGCAAAACAGAAATGAAATTAATAACAATGTAAATTGTAAATGTTGGAAAAAAGTCATATTAGTATTTTGTGAAAGGATTAATAAGATATTATATTTTAAACAAATCATTTTTTTTTTTTTTTTTTTTTTTGCAGTTTAGAAAAAATATCGACTTGGACGCAACTTTATTCGATTTAACATTCGATATCGGTTGTTCTGTTTTTTATTTGCTTTCTTTTCTTTGCCTGTCGACAGATAAATAGCTTTTATAAGATTTTATAAATGGAGATTTTTTTGCGCGTATATTTTGCAGACCAACAAGACATCTATACCGATATTTAAATTTGCAGCTAATTTATTTTATAACAACTTTTATACATATTATTTCATTATGTAAACTTTATATAAGTTCTTTGGAATCGCAACAAGAGACTAGTCAAACACCATGATGGACACAGGATATATATGTCCTGTATGGGAAAGCATGTTTTTTTGGAAGTCCATAAATGACAGAACTGCTGTATATCGGAATGAATATGATGCAAATGGATAATGGACTGCCAATTCAAGGAGGATATGTTGAGTCTAGTCGAGCTATTACCATATGTATCCTTTAACAAGTCTTTTCAGGTCAAGGTGGGGACATGGCGGCTTGCATTTTCATTTATATTTTTTTTCATTACAGTATATTTTTCAATAAAATTTGTTTTAGTTCTTGTTACAACATTAGTTATCTATGTTAACTGTGAAATTATTTTTTGTGTATACGTTTTACATATTTAAATATAATTCAGATAAAAAAATTATTTGCTTATTGTTGCATTTTTGGACTATTATTTATGCAAGCTAGCTGTGCTTTGCGAAACCTGATAGGCTACAAATATTTTATACTTTTTTGCTCCTCCCACCTTCCGAAGAGCTAGGAGCTAATTTTTCTGAATTGTTGTTGTTTATTCTTAGATTCTATGCCTCGGTCATCATCGCATCACAAAACTGTAAATGCTATAAAATCAATAATTTTTGTTTAAAATGTACCGAATTTGATTTTAGGCATATTTATATGTATATACCAACTTGTATTTATTTTTGATATATGGGTGCACTGGGGGAGAGGGGGGCTAATCTTATATTTATAACTAAAGTTCAAAGTTTGTTCCACTCAAGATGCACTGCTATTTTCATAATGAAATTTAAATACGAGTCAGTGTAGTATAAAAAAAAAACTTTGTTATGAGTGTCATATATACAGGGCTAGCAAGAAATAAGTTTCCCACTTTTGAGGGATCTAGAAGGCGTTCTTTTGGTCCAAATGAGATAAAATTTAAACTACAGATAATTCAAATGATGTGCTTAACATTTATTATATTTTTAAAATTACAAAAATCCGCCAATAGGTGATGTTGTAATACCCATAAAAACATTTAATATGCTTTATAAATGTTAAATAATATAAAAAAAGTAGCATTAAAACTGCTCAATATGTCTCCCTTCATTTTTAACAGTGTGCAATGGAACTAAAAATTAATACCATTAGAAACTTGCATATTTTTCCCACCCTTTTTTAAAAACTGAAGAAAGAGTGAAAAATATATGAAGTCCGGGCTTGAATTTGAGAACTGGATTCACGTCAAAAATTTTGAAATCCGCCCAAAAAAATATTGTGGGCGGGAAGCTCCCTCCCAAAAAATTTCATCATTTTCCAGAGAAATTTGCGATATTTAATTTACCGATCAATCGACGAAATTCCTGTAATTTTGTGTTTTTTTCTTTCGACAGATTGACAAAGTTTGATTTTTTTTTCCCTGCGTCTGACTGACAAATTTTTTTTCCTGTGTTCAACTGATGAATGTCATGATTTATCCCCATGACCAACTGATGAATTTCACAATATTTTTCCGTTACTGATTGATGAATTTCATGATATTTCCTGGCAAGCAATCTACAAATTTTGCGATATTTTCTCATGAGCCATTGACGAACTTCATGGTTTTTTTATTTTTGTTGTGAAAACCTTAGTGTGGAAGCTTAACTTCCCCATATTTGTTTTTCCTTTTAGGTCTCGCGCCACTGAGATATTCTACTTTAAGTGCTTCTATCGCGATCGTATGTACCAGGATACGCGATCTCTTAGCGTAAACAAAAACACATGTTTTTCTTGCTCCTACGTATGCATTGCGTCATTGCCAGGTGCCGTTTCCTGATTGGATGCCATGACTGCGCATGTGTTGAATAACTAGCTTAAATATCACTGCATGACTTGTCTGCTCTCTCTCTCTTCTTCTTTTTGCTTATGTGGCAGCTGCATATCGTACGATGTTTTGTTTTAGTTATTTTTAAATGTCTGTGCAAGTATGCCAGACTGTTTGTTAATTCTTATAATGTTAAAGTATGTTTAATAAATGTTATTTATTAATTTAAGCCATCCTCTTATTCAGAGTCAGTTTACTTTTACTTTACCATTTGAACCCGGTGGATTAACCACCCAAATTCTTTAAGACTGGTTATGGGCCAAATGAAGTCTAAATTTAAAGAGTTTGTCCATTTTTGGTAATGTTTAAATATAATTTTTGACTCTGAGGTGTTGGCGTGAATTTATCATAATGAGGTCATCTTTAATGGCAAAGATGGGGGGCCTCTTCGAGAGCTACAGTATTGATGTTTTGACAAGCAACAGCAGACAGCTAATTTGTTTTTATCTCCACCCTTTCGTTGTGAATGAACTTCAAGGCTGCTCCTTCCTGGTTTCTGACTAAGATAAACAAACTTGTGTGGACTCTGGAACTCTAGTGTTTTCTTTCCCAGTGACTGATAAGGAGTTACGTTACTACGTTACAGGAATGTTGTTAATGTTGTTTACTTTGTGAACAGCTGTTAACTTGTAATGGAGTAAAGTTTGTGGTTTTTTAGTGAAGTTATTATGGATTGATAAAACTTTTGCTGTTTGTTTTATTGGTGAAGTGTTTTTGCTTGTTAGTCTTCAGTGTTAAATGAATGTTTTTCATCTCATTTAGGAAAGTTATTTTTTCTGAGTAACATTGTTATCAAATAAATAATTTATTAATTTAAAGTTTTTTAATGTTAATAGTATACTGTGATATGTTATTTGTTATGAATTAATTGTTAGAATTTGTTTTTTTTAGAATTTTAAAATTTTAAATAGATTTAAAAAAAAAAAAAAAGAAAGATTTGTTAAAGTTGTTAATTGAAAGTTTTTAATTAAAGATTTTTATATTGAAATGGTTTGAATATAGAATTGTATTTTAATAAAACAGTGAATAATTAATTTAATATGGATAATTAATAGTTAATGGTTGATTAAATTTGAGTAATTAATGGTTGATTAAATTTGAGTAATTAATGGTTGATTAAATTTGAGTAATTAATGGTTGATTAAATTTGAGTAATTAACGGTTGATTAAATTTGAGTAATTAATGAATTTTTTTTGTACTTCATTTATTTTGTATATTTAATGTATGTATTGTTGTTAAATGGTTCTTTTTGAAGGGTTAGTAGGTTTTAATATTGTTGAATGGTTTATTAATATTGTATTGAGATATGCATATTTAATTATCCCCATGAGCTTATAGGATGGAGTTTGCTATCCAAAAACTTAACAGTAGCAATTATGCTACTTGGGCAGAGGAAATACAGGTGTATATGATGGATCGTGGAGTTTGGCAATTTGTAGAAAAACCAGACCTTGAAACACCTAAAGATTTAACTGGAAAGGAACTTCGTGACTTTGAATTGTGTAGGGATAGGGCATATACCTCAATTTATTTAAATATTGAGAGACCATATCGTAGTATAATAAGTGACACTAAAAATGCTGGGGATGCATGGAGGAAATTAAAGGAGCGTTACCAGCCAACGTCTCGCAGTAGGATTGTGAGTTTATTGGACAAATTTTTCTCATTGAGGTTTGGCACAGGGGATGACATTAGTATTTATGCAGCTAACCTTAAAAAGGTAGTTAATGAATTGGCAGACGCAAAACATGTAATGGAAGAAATGTACCAGTCTTTTCAACTTATCCGGTTTTTGCCATCCAAATTTTCAGGGATTGTTCAGTCAATTTATAGATGGGATGACAAAACATTTACTTTTGACAATGTATTAAAAGAGTTGTTGGTTGAGGAGGATAGGTTAAGACAGTGTAACATTGACCTTGAACGTGTAGATGCATCTGCTTATAAAGTCAAAATTAATAAACAAGGAAATAGGAATAATAGCAATTTTAAATTTAATAAACAGAAAGACATTAAGTGTTTCCATTGTTCTAAATTAGGCCATTTTGCTTCTAATTGCCCAGAAAAGAAGCCAAATTCTGGTAAATTTCAGGTTAAGAAGTTTAAACCAAAGGGGAATTTTAACCGAGACAATTCAAGTTACATTGTAGAGGCTAACTACAGTCAAGGTAGTAATGGTCCTGATGATTTGTCTTGGGTTGTGGATTCTGCTGCTTCTTCTCATTTTTGCCGCAATAAAAATTTGTTTGTTGAGCTTAGGCCAGTAGTAGATACAACAGTATCAGTCGCTATCGGTGAAGAGTCTTGCTCAGTTGAGGGAATTGGCAAAGTGGAATTTTTGGTAAATATAAAAGGTACCCAGAAGAAAATAACATTGAACAATGTTCTTTATTCACCTAGATTGAGGAGAAATTTATTTGCAGGATGTGCCATAGATAAAAAAGGAGGGAAATTTGTTGGCAAGAATGGAAAGATTTTCGTGTATAATAATAAAGGAAAATTGGACTTCTTTGCAAAAAGAGAAAATGGTTTATATTTTCTTAGACCAAAATACCCCGGTGTTATCAGAGAGCATGTAAATTTAACTCAGTCTAAGGAATCAAATCTTGAGATTTGGCATAAGAAATATTGTCATATCAACACAAATTATATAGTTGATACCAGTAAAAATAATGTAGTTCGTGGGTTACCTAAACTGAAAAATCAGGAATTAAATTGTGAACCTTGTCGTTTGGCAAAGACACGAAGAGTAAGTTTTAAGCCATTGCCGGGAAACCGAACACGTGGGCCTCTTGAACTTGTTTTTACCGATGTGTGTGGCCCAATGCCAGTACCTTCAATTGGGGGATCACGGTACTTTGTCTCTTTCATGGACGATTTTTCTAAAAAGGCTGCCGTTTTCCCAATTAAACATAAAGATGAGGTCTTTGATACTTTTGTTCGATTTAAAAACAGAGCAGAAAGGTTCATTGAAAAGAAAATTAAGGCCATAAAGTCAGATAATGGAAAGGAATACTGCAATTACAAATTTAAACAGCTTACTGAAAAAGAGGGAATAGATCATCAGAAGACGAACCGGTACACGCCGGAACAAAACGGGGTTGCTGAGAGATTTAATAGCACTATAAATAATGGCATTCGAACAATGTTGAAGGATAGTGGTTTAGAAGAAAAATTTTGGGCTGAGGCAGCTGTCTGTTTCACATATGTTTGGAATAGAGTTGTCCATCAAGGCCAATTAAAGACGCCATTTGAATTATACGGTGGGAGACGTCCTTCTGTGAGTCATTTAAAACCGTTCGGATGCACTGCATTTATAGGGATCCCCAGGCAACTACGAAAAAAATTTGATATGCGTGCAACTAAAGGTATCATGGTTGGCTATGCAGGACAGACAAAGGGATACAGAATTTATAATCCTGAAAGGGGTGTTGTCGAGGAAACTTTAAATGTGAATTTCAATGAGAGAGAAATGTACAGTGGTCGCATCCTGGGCACCATGGACTGTAATTCTGAGAATGGGAAAGTTTTGTCAGGAGTTGAAAATCGTTATATTGATAATGAAGAATCTGATTCTGAATCTAAATTTGATCAGATTATACCACAAAACTCTATAAAGTTACAAAGCACTCCCAAAAAGGAAGCTGAAGTAAGTTCCGAAACTGAAGAGTCAGGAGATGAACACCCAGACCGGGATGTGAATGAAACTGAAAAAACCCCTTGTGAAGCTATTAAATGGGTCCGAGAAGCCATTATGAGAAAAGATAAGTCCCGCAATGATATATATTATGGTGTGGAGGGTTCCAATACTAAACTTCGATCTTATAGAGATGTTGAGAATTACTGTAAAGCCAGAAATATTGATTATCGAAAGGAATTTTTTAGTTTTAGAAACAAAGATGATTATTCTGGTTTAGAACCACGTCCCAAAACTGAACACTATGAAGCTAACATAACGGAAGTAGAAATACCATCTTCTTATTTTGAAGCTATGCGTTCTCCTTTTAGAAAAGAATGGTCTAAGGCGATGGATGATGAAATAACAACCATGAAGGAAAGGCAAGTATGGGAACTTGTTCCCAAACCTAAAGAAGAGAAAGTTTTAGGTAACCGCTGGGTATATTCCATTAAACGTAATGAGAAAGGCGAGATTGCTCGTTATAGAGCTAGGCTTGTAGCACAAGGCTTTAAGCAGGAAAAAGGCATATCTTACGAGGAAGTATATAGCCCAGTAGTTGATTTTTCCCTTATTAGATTATTTTTTAGTATACTAGTCTGTTTTTTCGGTTGGATTCATCATCAAATTGACATAAACTGTGCATATTTATATGCGAATTTATCTGAAAGAGTCTTTATGAGTCAGCCTTTGGGCTATGTCAGTGAGAAGTCTGAGTATGTTTGCCGCCTGAAAAAGGCAATTTACGGCCTTAAACAAAGTGGTCGTGAATGGTATTTTGAGCTTCGTAATGCACTTGAAGGATTAAATTTTAAGAAATTAAAATGGGCAAATTGCATTTTTATATTTAAAAGAAAGGTTCTATTATTGTTGTATGTGGACGATATTATCATTTTTGGACAAACAGAAACATTGGTTTCTGAAGTCATAGATCTCTTAAAATCTAAGTTTGATCTTAAATTGTTAGGACGCACTAAGAAACTCCTAGGTGTAGAGTTTGAAGAGAGGGACTGTAAACTTTTCATTCATCAAAAGAGTTACATTGAAAAGGTTTACAATATGTTTAAAGAGTATAAACCTCCAATTACATCTCTCCCAATTTCTAAAGGAGTTGTGTATTCAAAGTTAGATTGTCCAAAAGATGATTTAGAACTAAATGAAATGCAAGGTATCCCATATCGCAGCCTTGTTGGATGTCTCGCTTTTATAGCTAACAGGACTAGACCTGACATTTGTTTTGCAATAAACCTTTTCTCACAATTTCAGGAAAACCCTGGGCCTACTCATTGGAACGGGTTAGTTAAGCTACTTGGTTATTTGTATACAACCAGAGAAAAAAAGCTTGACTTATCTAAGATTGATAACCTTAGTGTCACATGTTATAGTGATGCAGATTATGCCACTAATCGTGATGATAGGAAGAGTATGGGGGGTTTTGTGTTGTTTATTGGTCAGTCACCTGTTTCTTGGAAGACTTTCAAACAAAAGTCTGTTGCCCTTTCCACAATGGAAGCTGAGTTTACTGCACTTACTGAGGCTGCAAAAGAAATCACTTGGGTTAGACATATACTTCTAGAGTGTTTTGAAATGGGGTTATTTGGGAATGAAATAACACAATATGAACTTTGTTGTGATAATAAATCTGCTATTGACTTTTGCAAGTCACCAATTGAAAATGCTAGGTCAAAGCATATTGACGTTAAATTGCATTTTCTAAGAGATTTGGTGTCTGAAAAGCTATTTAATTTATCTTATGTAAGAAGTACAGATAATCTTGCAGATATTTTCACAAAAGCTGTAGTTAAAATGTCTGTTAATGATTTCATTGCCAGACTATTTATATAAGTGTAATAAAATTGTATGACATATTTTTGAAATTTTAAAGTATTATACTCTGAGGTTATGATATAATTGTAATGTTTTAGGTATATCTCCTGGTGTCTCATTTGATATTTTTGAATTGTAAAGATTTAATTTTTTTTTTACATGTAATCTCTTGATGCTCTTATGCCACATATTAAAAGGTTTTTTTTTGAATGACTTGTTTTATATGTATCCTTAAATGGGATGATTGTTGTAAGCAGTCTTGGTTTTTGGATCAGGAGCGGATTTGACTGTTTTTGTTGCAAGTTTTTTTTTAAATTTAAGAGTCCTTTTGCAATTTCATAATGCTTCTTTCTTAAGGAAAACTTATTATTAAATATTAAGGGGGGCATGTCTTGTTAGACATTTGTTTTTTTTTTGGGGGGGGATTTCAGTGATCGCGAGAGGGGGGCCTTATGTTGTGAAAACCTTAGTGTGGAAGCTTAACTTCCCCATATTTGTTTTTCCTTTTAGGTCTCGCGCCACTGAGATATTCTACTTTAAGTGCTTCTATCGCGATCGTATGTACGACGATACGCGATCTCTTAGCGTAAACAAAAACACATGTTTTTCTTGCTCCTACGTATGCATTGCGTCATTGCCAGGTGCCGTTTCCTGATTGGATGCCATGACTGCGCATGTGTTGAATAACTAGCTTAAATATCACTGCATGACTTGTCTGCTCTCTCTCTCTTCTTCTTTTTGCTTATGTGGCAGCTGCATATCGTACGATGTTTTGTTTTAGTTATTTTTAAATGTCTGTGCAAGTATGCCAGACTGTTTGTTAATTCTTATAATGTTAAAGTATGTTTAATAAATGTTATTTATTAATTTAAGCCATCCTCTTATTCAGAGTCAGTTTACTTTTACTTTACCATTTGAACCCGGTGGATTAACCACCCAAATTCTTTAAGAATTTTCATTGACCGACTGACAAACTTCGAGAATTTTTCCATAACCGGTTAGTGAATTATTAGTTTTTGTCTGGCGACAGATTGATGAAATTCCCTTTTTTTTTTCTTGGACCTCACTGAAAAATTTCACGATTTTTTCCGCAACTGACTGACGAACTTCGCGTTATTTTCTTGTGACAGATTGGTAAACTTCCCATTTTTTCCCAAGACTGATCGACGCATTTAGTGGTTTTTTTTCTATGAATGTAGACATAGATAGCCTTTCGAAGCAGAAAATCATTTCTCAAAAAATGTTTCAAATAGAATATCTGTGTAGGACAGTTGTATTAGTTCGCCTACTTCTTCAAATTGTCTGCTTGACTGTCATCGTTTGGTAGGTACAGTAGATTTATTCTATGGTAAGTATCCGTATTGTTGTCTGTAGGTGGCGTTACCTTAGCACATTTATATACTGTCTACCATGTAGTTCCAAAGTTGCAAATCGATATTAATATTATTTCATTAGAAGCCCTATCTATTTCTATGTTCATGCGTAAGACGAAATTCATTATTTTATTCCCTCAACCAATTGACTAAATTCACAATTTTTTCCTATGACCAATAGATGTATTTGAAGATTTTTTTTCCTGAGACCAAAAAGAAGGAAACACAAAAACAGGCAGTAAGAGCCATTTTGGTTGCTGTAGTTCTGCATCAATTCATCGTGATTTCAATTCGTCACAAAGAAAAGATTTTTGAAGGCTATGATGATAAAGACAATTTAGTAAAAATGTTTAATGATAATTAGTTTTTTAGATATAGAGAATTATAACTAACAAAGTACATGTGATTATATCTAAGAACAAATTATCATTAAATAATTTTAATAAGTTATCTTTATATCTTTAATAAATTATCTTTATCATAGCCTTCAAAAACATTTTCGCTGCGATGAGTTGTTGCCGTGACAAATTGATGCTGCGATGAATTGATACGACACCGGTCGCTGCACCCTGTCAAATTGACCTAGAATCAGCACTAAACAAAAATTAGATTAGAAGAATTGCAAAGATCTTATTACTTTAACTCCTTGAGGTAAAGGAGTAAGCCTTTTTAATCCTTATGAAGGAGTAAAAGTGTACCTTGTGAAAGAGGCTTCAGCAACTGAAATCAAATAAAATCTAAATTCAGAAATTCATTTAACAACCTAATTGTTATGGGCCCCTAGTATTTGGTGGAAGTTGAAAAATAGGCATTGAAAGGCATATAAAGTTTAACTTTCTGAGTTGACTTAAATTTTTTTCAACAGTATTTTGTCATGTCTGCATTAATGTAATTCCTTAAATAGCACATAAAATAATAGTGGGGTTTAAAGATATTTTTTTTTCCCTCCCAAACATTACAACTTCCCTCCATTTAAAAATGTTGGAAGGGAGATTTCCCTCCTTGGAAAAATGGAATTTCAAGCCATGGAAGTATATTTTGCTGTATCTATATTTCATGTTTATTATTATTATTGTTCTATTCTCAATTTTTATTGAATGCAGCTTGTTATAATAATTTAATTTCAACTGGTAAAAATGGGGGTGTGATAGTATGTTAATATCTTAGCAATACTAAATGGAAGTAAATTTTTAAACATGTTTTGTGAAAGCTATTTCAGTGAACTGTCTACAGATGGTGAATCTGTATTAAAATTTCCTCCAATTTAATAAAACAAGTTATTAGTATTCAAATTGTTTAATTTGAATTTGATGTGTTAGGTTCTTCTTTTAGTTTAAATAAGTGTTTTTCAAACCTAAACTCTACACAGTTCGTCGTCATATTTCTCCATTGTGGTCCGCTAAAAATATTTATCCCCCTCCCATTTTTATGGACAATATAAATGGCTAAAATTAAACTTATTTAAATAGCCACTTACAATCAGTGTAAAAAAAATCATGATTTTTTTTTATTAATAATCAAACTAATCTATTTTTTTTAATTTAAATAAGATTGCTCTTTTATGATTTTTTTTTTTCCTGTGTTAAAATATTGAATAGCGACCAAGAGTTGTAGGTTTCAAAAATAATTTATCTTCCTACTTCATCTAATCCTGTAAACATTTTGCTAAATTTATGTGTACTTTTTTTTTTAATGTTATCATTTTAAATAAAACTGTCATAATCAAGACAAATTCTGAACATGATTATTTTTTGTGTTGGTGGAAATGGTTTGATAACACATAGATCATTTGAAAGTAGACTGCAACAATATTCTGAAAGAAGATATTTACTGCAAAAATTAGCTTAGGAAGCAGAAAATATATTTCGCTTCCAAAAACGATTTTTCCAGTTTTACACATGCACACACACACAAAAAAATGAGCTCATTTTTCTGCATCTTTTATTTAAATGTAAGTAAAGTAATGTAAATAAAATTTACTTTTTGTGTCAGCACATATGTAGTTGTAGCAGCATTTTAACATTCAAGAAACTTTTTAATCATTTTTTTTTTTTCCACTTTGAGGCAAGAATCTTTCTAAATTTATTTGTATACTTTAATTATTGTTTAGTATTTTACTTCTTTTTAAAAAAATAGAAACAACATTGTTGTATGTATATTAAATCACATAAATTAATGCCTGAATTCCTTAAAGGTACAATAAAAAAAATACATTATTTCTGAAATAACATTTTCTTTATTTCAGGGCAGGATGGCGGATTCGTGCTCAAAATTTTGAAATCCTGCTAAAATTAATATTGTGACTGGGTATCTCGCGCTTAAAAAAATTCAGCTTTTTTCGGAGAATTTCGCTTTTTGAAATGACGATAAAGTCCCACGACCAACTTACGAATATCGTGACACTTTCTTGCAAGCAATTGACGAATTTTGCTGGGATTTTTCCTGCATCAGATCGGCGAATTTTGAATTTTTTTCCCCATGACCAATTGACAGATTTTGCGATGATTTCTGCGAATGATTTGTGAATTTCCTGGTTTCTTCTTACAACAGATTGTGGAAATTCACAATTTTACACTGCGTCCGACTGAATAATTTTGCGATTTTTCTCTGCAACCTTCTGCCAAATTTTGAGATTTTTTCGCAACCAATTGAGAAATTTCATGATTTTTTCTGTGACCTATTTTTATAATTTCACAGTTTCTTGCTAGATAATGATGAAATTCGAAATTTTTTTCCTCGCGTCCGACTGAAAAATTTCGTGATTTTTTTTTCTCCCTCCGAAACAGTTCAACTCTTCTCCATTTATAAATGTTGGGAGGGAGACTCCTCTCCTAGGAAAAATTTAATTTCAAGCCCTGTAATTGTACCTTTAATGAATTCAGATATTAATTTATGTGATTTAATATAGATCTTGTGTATACCGATGGAATAGTAATTTATTCATAATTTTTCCGACATCCAGTGCTGTCTGTTTGTTGGCCAGTGATGGTCTCCAATGTGATTAATAGTGAGAAATTGCCAGGTTAGGATATCAGCTGGGTTAGCTCAGAGGTTAGAGCAACAGCACATTAACACCCAGGTTCAAGTCCTGGCCCCAGTTAATTTTTCACTCATGGTGTGTTTATTGCATAAATTTGTAAGTATGTCTGAAATAACATTTTCTTTAATTGTTGTATGTCTTTGTATAATGTTACAGTGTCATGTTTTGTCTTTGGTACTTTATTAAGATGTTTTAATAAATTTATAACCTATATATATGTAATAAAATTAATTACATGCAAAATTTTATCTACTTGTTACCAAAAGAATTAACAAGATTTTGTTGAAGAGAAAAACATTCATTGTTTTTTTTTTTAATTGATCAGCTATAAACATGTATAGGCTCACAGCCTTTATTATCTTTATTCTAGTTTTCTGTGCTTACCTATATAGTTTGTGGCACAATCATGGATAAAACAGTTGTAAAATGTTTTAAAATAAGTTAAAAGTATTAATTTATCGAGCAAATTATAACAATGTCATATCAAATAGTATTTAAGTTTTGTATATAATGGTAATAATGGCCTTGATAATAAGACCATATAATGGCCAAATGAATTTTGGGCACTTTTGTTTGGGAAATGCCATCAGCATCTCTTCTGCAATGAATATTCTTCTTTTCAGTTAGTGCTTTCAAGAAAAATAAAGCAATAGATATAGCTGCAATCGGGAAGATGAAAATGTTGTGTCATTTTTACACACTTGTTTTTTGTGCTTTTGATTTAAATAATGTGTACATTGTTTAAATTTTATGTACTTCTCTATTATCCCATCGACCACTTTTCATAACAAAAAACTATCGCCAAACTGTAAGATTAAACGCCAAAAATGCAGACCCATTTACTTGATCTCAGAGGCATTATACGTGTTTGTTATGTCATCAAGTGGTTTTTAATTCGACATTTGCGTGTATTTTTCATTATGTTTTACTGATTTATTAGTTATACATTAATTAAAATAACAATTGTGTCCTTAAATTCTTATATTTTATTTATTTATTTATTTTGATATTCCATTGGCAACGTTCTCCGGTTATTTGGCATTACAGTTTGGGATAGTTTTTTGTTATGAAAAGTGGTCGACGGTATAATAGAGGAGTACCAAATTTTATTATATTCCAAATCAAACCAAAACTACCTATTCCAAAAGAATAAAATTTTAATATTGATTTATAACTTTTTTTTTTTTTTTTTTAAATCAAAGGGATTTAAATTGGTATACACTGCTTATAATACCACTGCTTATAGCAGTGTTCAGATATTTTAATAAAAAGTATTTGCTCTTACAAAAATTAGTTTTGTTAGAGTAAGAGTAACTATTAATTAGTTTGTATAAACATGATTAATATAAACAAAATGACATCGTAGATGATAGAAAGATACTTTTTTTCTGAAATGGATACTTTAGGGGACTGGTAATTTAGGCTGTGAAATAGGGATCTAAAATTACTAGTCCCTTTAAAATATTAATTTAATCATCAATAATCTAAATTCACACAAATAATAAATTGTAAACAAGTGAATGATCTACAAATCCTGAAAACTTTCTATTCTTAAAGGGTTTAAGTTAAATAGTTATCAAAATTTCTGGCTTACATGTCTTGAAGGCATTTTGTAAATTCAGATGAAAATAACATTTATTTTATGAGAAATCAGTGCTGCCATTTATTTTGTTTCAAAGCAAAAAACATTCAGTTATATAGAAGTAAAGTAAAAATGTAAAAAAAATCAAGCAGTTTCGTTTTTATGAAAAAAAAAAGTAGGGGTCTACATTTGTGTACACCAAGTCTGAAGAGGTTAATTTTATATAAATTCATTCTTTTCAATTTCAAATTAAACCGGCTTTACCAATGCTAATACCCTTGTAGGTTGCAATGATAAATTAGATTTAAATAATCTACATGCTGAAATAATTTCTAATGCATTTTTGCAGTTGAGACTAGATTCCGCACTCCTGTATACATTCAGCATTTTCCTGAAAAGGTAAAACTGAAGAAAAGCAACACTATGGACATTCAGAGGTAAATTAACTTTCACTTTATTTCATTACTTCTGAAATTTATTAAAAAAAAAAAAAAAAATGCAATGTTTTATTGATATTTCAGTTAAAAATGTATTCAGGCATGTGTTCCTATTTTAATCCATTAGAAATTCTTTTTTTTTTTTTTTCCCTGATATATGAGAAATAACTACTTTAGATATACCTGTGACATTTTCATTATTTAATTTTCTTATTGATAATTTAATGTTATATTTTAAAAATAGAATTAATATTATATCTAATCTAATCATGTTTAATATTTCTAATTTTCCCATGTATATGCTTATCCAGGGTGGTCACAGACCTGGAAAACATGAAAATATCAGGGAATTTTGTTAACTTGGAAATATCAGGGGAATTCAAACTAAACCTGGAAATTCATTGACTCGTATTGAAAGTACACGCAGAAACTGGTACCAAGTATGAATAATCTTGAATTTTCTGTAATATTTTGTATTAAATATATTTAGGGATGCTGTTTCCAAAAAAAAAAATACTGCTGAATAATGTGATTTTTTCAACACAATGACAAAGCCATTCTTTTTAAATATGTGTATAAAATTTAAACATTAATATCCAAGAACTTTAAAATCGAACAGCATTTTTCATTTTTTTGTAGTATTGCATCTTGAGTTGTAATTGATTGTTCCCCCATTGAAGACTCTTCCCTGACATTTGTGTCTGTAAAATTGATTTAAATCTCCGACTGTGGCGCAATTTTCTTAAAGATCCTTAGTAATTAATTAATAAGGACTTTACGTTGCACAATTAACATATAAATACTCGTCAAACACTTGCTTCCAACGTAAAATTATTTAATAAATATGAGTTACTTTTAAACTACATATATATAAAACAAACCTCAACGTTTCGGTTAATCTTTATAACCATCATCAGGAGAAAAAACCTTCATAAATATGAACAGCAAAAATTAAAATGTGTTACATGATTGAGTCACAATATTCAATCAATCTCAATTGAATATTGTGACTCAATCATGTAACACATTTTAATTTTTGCTGTTCATATTTATGAAGGTTTTTTCTCCTGATGATGGTTATAAAGATTAACTGAAACGTCGAGGTTTGTTTTATATATATGTAGTTTAAAAGTAACTCATATTTATTAAATAATTTTACGTTGGAAGCAAGTGTTTGAGTATTTATATAAGATCCTTAGTATTTATAGGAAATTCTATTTGATTTCTGAGTACCTGAATCAGAATAGCTGAAAATTTTGTGCATTGAAGAATGAAAATGGCTTCATGCATTCGTCAGAAAATATCCAATTTGGATTTAAGGAAATTATTGCATAAAAAATAAAAAATAAAAAGATTAATGTTTTTGTCTGGCCCTGAATGTATTTGACAAAATATTCAACAATATTTGGCCGAAGTATTTGGTCAACTAGTGTTTAGTTTTTGGTTCAGTTTGATTTTTTTAATTTGGCATAAACGCTGAATACCGAACAGTGGCCAAATATTCATTAAATCCCTACCTAGCATTTTTTGTAAGAGATAGGCATACCCCAATGAAGATATTTTTCCTCAGCAGTCAACATCCTGTCTAAAGTTTTTAAAATCATGTTGTTATGTTTTGATATGTATGATTGCTGTTAAAAATATAACTTTTTTTTTCTGTTTTAGATTTGTTAGTTTCACAAATGTTTAAGTAATGAGTGTAAATTAAGTTAACTCTTTATGGCACTGGACATTCATTAAGGTGGTTCTCAAATGATCTGCTGAACAACGCAAAACTTTCTGACACAATTTCTGACTCATTTTTAAATGCACAGACAAAAAATTTACAGACCTGAATATTGAAGCGATTTGGAGTCGAAATGAGTTTTTTTATTTTATGATAAATTATTTATTGAGTTATAAGCGATTCATGTCACGTGACAGCACGTTTTTCTCCTCTCTGTTGCAAAAGCATCGGGAATTTGGTTCAAAATGCCAACTTTTGACAATGTTTTCTGAATGATCTGCCTTTAGCAAAAAATGGAAAATTTGTTTTGATTACAATGTTTCTGAATAACAGTATCTGCCCATTGTATGCGTTTGAGAAAAGAAATGAATTAAAAATGTGTATAAAAGTAGCCCCTTTGGATTTGAGAACAGCCTTAATATATGCTAATGTTTGTCTTAGGTCTTAGGCACATTCAAATATTATCTAGATTCAATTATGACTCATGCAAGTTGACTACTGAGATAAAAGTACAAACAAAAAAAGTATAAACTGTTTGTATCCAATTAATTGAAACATTTAACGCAATAAAGAAAATGTAACATTTGAATTATTATAAGGTTTTTTTTTTTTTTTTTTTTTTAAATAAAAAAATTTAATTAATCTTATTGTAAACATTTTACAACAAGGGCTATATAACTACAGATTTATTAAATCTGTTTTAATAAAACAAGTATCTAAATTTCATATTATTATTATGTAAACTTTTTTATATATCTTCAGGAAGATAATTATTGAGTTGAAACAGGGACGGATCCAGAAAATTTCCACAGGGGGCTCAAGTTTCAGTGACCAGCGTTATACCTTCTACTTATAAAATTATCAGTAAAGTGGAGGAAAAGCGATGTATCATTTTAACCTGCTTCAAAATACAGGGTTCCCAGCATCATGGAAAGTCAGGGAAAATCTGGAAAGTCATGGAATTTCAAAGTAGTCAGGGAAATTTTAAAATATATAGAAAAAGTCAGGGAATTTACAAAGATTCTCTAAAAAGTCACGGAAAAGTTTTGGAGAAAAAATGAAAAATTATGTGAAATTCATCATATAGTCTCGGGGGGAAAAAATAGAAAATTTTGAAGAGCAATCACAGAAAAATAAAATCGCTAATTTTTGACAAAAGATTGCAGAAATAAGTAACAAATTTCGTTGTGTGCCCGTTTGGTCAGAGAATTTTTTGAGATTTGGTCAGGGAAAGTCAGGGAATTTTTTGAGATTTGGTCAGGGAAAATCAGGGAATTTGCCAGTCATGTTTTGCTGGGAACCCTGAAATATAATATATTACACAGTAATTAATAAATTTTCATGTAATAATACTAAATTAACCATTAAAAATTATATTAATATTAAATTAATATATATATTACAAATTATAATAATATTATTAAATTAACTTTTAGTAACCAATTTGTTATCATTTTGTATGAAATATATAAATATACATTTTTTTAATTCTATAATTAGTTAATACAGAAATGTTAAAATTCTTCAATTAAATAAAATTAATCGTTTTCATATTTAAGATGTGGAGAACACTTTTTATTGCAATGAAAAAAGTAATGGTAAAACATTGCTGTATTACCTTAAAAATACTGCAGTTGCAATTTCCTGTGTTGCTTCATTGCGAATTTATTTTAATACTTCTTCAGGGTGAATTTCTTCATCGCGATGAATGTTAAGCATTGCTAAATCGATTACCCTTTCTTTTTTTATATTTGACCTCAAGTAAGTTTTTACCCATCTTAATGTTAAGAAAAACCGTTCACTAGTACAGGTTGTAACAGGAAGGACACATAAAATATGAAGAAGAGTCTTGATATTCGGGTAAAAGTCTGAAGCGTGTAATATGCTTTCACTTGCACTGCGTGGAAGTTCGCTCTTCGGTTTGTTTTTCTATTGATGCTGCCGTAAGTCTATTTCTCCTCGTAATTCAGAAAATGTTCCTGGAATATCTTTCTTGTAAGGTTCAGCTGCATTCATCCTCATTGGCAAATGCCGGGATCAATCCATGAAATGCAACGATATTTGAATGTTCAGCAGTAGAAAATCTTGTTACCAACTCTGATATAAAATCCATAAACAGCAAAAATAAATTAAATTTGTAATATTCTTCAGGACTTGATGCTGCAGTATGGTGCTGTGTTTTTACAATTCTCAGCATAGTAATTTCAATGGAATGTTTAGTTGCTACTTTCGATGCTTCGTCGTATATTTTCGAGTAACTTGATGATGAATTTCGATAATCATTTAAAGTATCGACAACATGCTTTACCATATCATAGCATTGCTTCAAATCTAACGAAGGGCTTTGCAAATTACGGAATAAAGAAATAGTTAAACTCAAGATGGAGGAAATGATTTGCACTGCAATAAGGAAATCAAATCGCAGAACTGATGCTATTAAAGATGCAGATTTAGAGGACGATTCATCTGCATCTAATAATCCTAGGATGCACACAATGGCATCGAAAACTTGTAAAAAATGTAAAATTGCGTCGTGGCGTTCAATCCACCAAGTTTCACATAGTTTTGAGAGCTTCAATCGCGTTTCTTGAGGATAATGCTGTTATATTTCCTCTCGCATTCAGTTCATTCTTTTAGCAGATTCCCTAATTGCATTGATGACTTCTTTCATGACACAAACAGCGTGTTTAATGCTGCGTAATGAACAGGCTTTAGATATGGTAGGATTTAGTTTGTGAGACGCACAATGCATGTAAATAGAAAATGCCTGCTTTCTTTTATGCGTGCTTGCATCCCTTTGATTTTTCCAGCCATATTTGAAATACCGTCGTAACCTTCTCGCATATTTTCAATTTTTAATCCTAATTTCTATAGATTTTCTTCAATTAGGTCTGCAAAGAACTCACCACTTATCCTTCTAGCTTTTACAAAGCCTGTAAACTTTTCCCTGATTTTCTTCGTAGTTATATCCCAATATCGAATGCTAAGACTCATCAGCTCCTTAGTACCAGCATCGGTGGCTTCGTCAGCTAAGATACTAAAGAACCGACTTTCTTTGGCAGAGTTCAGTATTTTCTGTAATATGATCTCCCCACAGATGTCAATTAATTCATTTTGAGTTGTTTTACTGACAAAAGTAGCGTTACGAGGAGTGTTGTTTATATGATTTTCCAAAACAGTGTCACCTGCGTCAATGCGAAACCTCAATAATGAACGAAAGTTTCCTTCATTTGCTATTGAACCTAAGCCATCCTCTTCCATCAAGTTCCCATCATCTCGGTGACCTTGTAATGGAATATTTTGTTTAGCACATAATATAATCATTTTTATTATGTGTAGTAAACGATTTTCTTCAATTCTTCTTTTCATTTCAATATTGATTTTCACGTCATTCGATTCCGCTGGGTTTTCAAATGTCCTAATGAAGTCGGTAAAGTTAATTGTTGTTATTTTGTGGTACTCCTTAAAAGCGTGTCCTCACAGACTTTCCTTGCCTTTTTTGTTGTTGTGAAATGGACTCAGTACAAAACTGTCAAGCGATATCTTGCTTTTCCCCCCTTCTTTTGCTCCAAAGAGTACACATATTTTGCAATAATCACCAGTATGCTTAGCACTGTAGCTCAACCAGGAAAATTGTGTAAGCCACGACCGTTGAAACTGCCTTTTACTTCCTGATTGCATAAAAATCGGAAATTCATATGTTGCTAGTGGAATCCAAGTATTTTACACAATGTGATACTTTAATTCATCTGCAATTTTTTCCGATTTCCCAGTGAAATTTCCGATATCATACTCATTGTGTTGAATTTCTGTAGCAATAAAAGGTTCAGTTGGATTCTTTGCTTTCGGTGGGATTCTGTTGGATTTCATACTTTTACTTGTATTCACATATTCGTTTTCATTTTGACTGTTAGTTGGTATATCAATTAGTGTTTTCTTCTTGAAGAAATGGAAAATATCAGCTTGAGATTTTCGCTTAGGCATATTTAGAGTGATGGGCTGGTTGCGTGCTCAGACAGAAATAAACACACAGCACGTTCCTGGAGAAAAAACGAATGAACTGTGACATAAAAATAAGAGGGAGCAATTGATGGGAATATTAATGTGTGAGCAATAACCCAATGCAAAAAATTGCATGACGTTCTTTAGGTCGATATTCTTTGAGAAGAGAATCAAAAATATAAAATAAATTAAACAGTCTTACTTGTTCTTTGTTGAAAAATAAGAGACTCATACTACTACTTGAAATAAGAACTCGTATAGGTTAGGATCCAATAATGTTTATTACATTGTCTTGAAGGAGGAAGGATGAGATGAAAGCTGCACATCAAGTCTTTAAAAGTACTGGCTCAAATTTCGTAAAATTCGGAGAATCTTTAAAATATTCCTTCTGGCCGTAAGGGACGTAGAATTAATGCAGAACTTAAATTACCAGTTGATTTAAAACTTTTAAAATATTAAACTTAAAATTTACAACAGCATTTTTATAGAATAATTAAAAACTGAAAACGCGAAATTGATCTCCAAAGAATCAGCGGTACGGCGATTCTAGGATATGAGCGCTGGCACAGGCCAGCGGGCCTCCAGACCATACGACGTTTATCATAAATTTACAGCATCATTTTTATTAAAATTCTGTTGGAAAAATGCGCTACATTAGTATAAATACCCATAACAGGGGTGCACAAATGTGACAGCAAGATTAATTTAAACTAATTTGATGATTAGGAATTACGTGAAAATTAAACGAGCAAATCAGAAACAAATTAACATTTAATAATTAAAAGAACGATTCTAATTTGTATTTGAAAGACACGCCCCTTTCACATGCAGCGCCAAGACAAAAACAGCTCCCGAAAACACACCGAACCAGAGCGGCGGTGACGCATGCGCACAACGCAGGAGTGGCGAGCCGCCAAATGACGATGACGTCACAGCACAGCGCCAATTGAACTAACTCAAGCGCGAAGATGCCTCGCAGAGAAAACAACATCGCCGATTCAACGAACGCGAAGCACAATGAGGGGGGAGACGGCCTTGCCAAAAAAGCAGCGTACAAGGCGCGCGACTGCTGATAAATAGCTTTTAAGGAATGGTAAAATAAACTGGAAAGGCTATAAAAATAGAAATACGTTGAGCTGAAATAAAAATAATTAAAAAAGATAAAACTGTGATTTATCTTTATCACATGAACTCTTTCTTTTCGCCAAAAAGAACTGTTCTTTTCAAGCTAAAATTTCATCTCTCGCCAAACCAAACGTGGACAGATTGTTCTCTCCCTTGCGATTGGTTGATGACGTCAAAAGAATTACCAAATAACCAGGAACGTTATAAGTATCATTTGCAAGGTGCCAGAAAAGAGGAAAAATCGCCTAATCAACGATACCAAGTCACAAGAGCAGTTTAAAAGGAACATACGCTGAGAAAAAACAATGTTTCTTGAACCCACTCTCTTTTGTGTGACAACCTGAGCAGATCAGAAATATCTTACAGGACCAAGAAAAAAATGGTTAACATTGATTTCCTATACGATTTTTTCGGAACTGTAAAAAATGTGTGAAATAACAAAAAATAATAAGAATTAAAAAAAAAAAAAAAACCTTTTTCTAAAAAGTTCTGGTTGCGCCACTAATAAGGGTGTTTCTCATCACAGGGGGGTCAGCTGACCCTTTGACCCCCCTCTTGGATCCGCCACTGAGTTGAAACAATTTCTTGATTCATAATTTTTTGGGATAAAGGATTAAGCTAGTGATGCAATAGGTGATGGCTTGGCCTTATGCAGATATCCGGTGAAATTTAGCACTGGATATCCAGCCATCTGACTGTAATATGTTTCTATCTCCTTTTTTTTTTTCAAAAATTTAATTTACTTTTTTAAAAATGAGGTGCATTTTTAAAGTAGTTAATTAATACTATTTATTTTCTTTTTGAGCTAATTTTTAAAATTTTCTATAAACAGTGATTTTTGGAAATATTTTTACTTTCAGTAGCAATGTAATAATTTTATAATAATCTACATCCTCTTAGATCATTAGTTATGTCAGCATTATAGTTAGTTTAGTAATAGCAGTGCATTGTGATGTATATGGGGGATACATACTCTTACAAGGAGAGTACCAAACTTGGTAATCTCAGATTTTGATTATTTTTATATGTGTTGTAGGGTAGGAGCCCCTTAGTCTCAGGTTCAATGGAATTTATACAACGCTCCTTAGTTCTTGAGAAATGGGAAGTCTAATATTATAACACAACTTAAATACAGTAGAGCGCTGCTAATTCGCAAACCTGTAATCCGCAAAGGCCTCTAATCCGCAATCAATTTATGAATGTAAACAAAGAAATTTCATTCTTGAAAAATGCTTCAATGGTGACAAAATTTTGAATTTTGAAATTTTTTTTCACCAATTTTAGCATTTTTCTTATCTTTATATATAATATAACATTCTTCTTTATAGTTTAAAATGAAAGCACATTTAATTAGTATATTATTTTATATATTCATTTCTTCATACAATACTTGTAAAATACAATTTGAGCTTTTGTGGGTTTTTTTTTTATGATAAAAAATCCTTACTTAGACAATATATTTTATAATTTATTTATTTTTTCATTAAATCATAATTATAAAATTGAAAAACACATAAAAAAATACATATATATTGCTTTTGAACTCTTACTTAAAGGTAAAATTCAACACTATAAACCAAATGTCTTAAAACAGACAACAATTGATGCCATATTTAAGAAATTTAAAAAATAATAAATTATTTTTTACATAGTTATTACTTTATCTATATATTAAAATGTGTAATTTATTTTTTAGTATTAGCAATCTAAATTTGTCCAAAATATGAATTTAAAAAATGTAAACAAAGATTAAATAGACATGGCCTGTAATCCGCAAAAAGTCTCCAATCCGCACAACACTTGGAACCAAGCTTTGTGGATTAGTGGCTTTCTACTGTACTTACTTTGTAATGAAATAACTGCGTTGGTCGTAGCTCAGTTGATATGGCGTCTGCTTGTTGATCTGAGGGAACGGGTTCGATGCCGGAACGCGCTATATTTGTTTCCTCCATTTTTTTATAAATATACTGATAATTATAATTTAATAATCTCAATAAAAAAATTTTGTCAACATAATTAAATTTTAATTTAGCATTTTTGATTTTTAAACCATTATTAAACATTTTTCATCGTATAAAGAGATTTAAAAAAAATTGGATCTATTATTAACTAATAAAAATTCAAAAATCTTTACAAATTCAGCATATTTACAATAGAATTATAGAATTCTTCTCCCATCACAATAGAAAACAAAGATATTTCAGATGCTGGATTATTTGCTAAAAATCCATTGTTTTGCAATAAAATTTTACAATACTTCAACGCATTTGTGACATCACTTTTCTGATTTTCATCGAATCCCGACACTTCAGATAGATCTTCTTGTGAACTACAGCTTGCTTCTTCCCTTTTTATATGATTATAAGCTGTTATACAATGATACGCACTTGTGCGATAAAGATTGAAAACAAGGACCACTTAATTGCACCAAAACTGAAAAAAGAAATAACCAAAGTCTGTTGTGGCACCCTCTAGTTTCAATAAAACAAAACACAAATATGTTGTAATTCAATTCTTATGCTAATTTTTAATATAATTATGCTTCTTACTTTAAAAACAGATTAGTATTATCATCGCATTGACTTCCCTTGTTACGGCAATTTATAAATGATGTTTCTTTACAATCACAAATTGACACAATTGTTCAATATTGTTGCATCGATAAAGTATATATGAAATACATTTTAAAAGGGATTTTTTTAAAATTTAACTTTTTAATGTTGTTTTATACAATAATTTAGTTACAGATAAAAAAATAAATTGGTTAACATTATAATTAATGCACAGTATTATAGTTTTTAATTGAGATTATTAAATTATAATTACAAGTATATTTATAAAAAAATTAGAAAAACAAACGTAGCGTGTTCCGGCCTCGAACCCGGGCCCTCGGATCAACGAGCAGATACCATATCAGCTGAGCTACGACCAACGCAGTTATTTCATTACAAAGTAAGTATTTAAGTTGTGTTATAATATTACACCCCCCATTTCTCGAGAACTAAGGAACATTGTATAAAATCCATTGAACCTGAGACTAAGGGGCTTCTACCCTACAATATATATATAAAATAATCAAAATCTGTGATTGCCAAGCTTGGCACTCTCCTTATTAAATATTTTGTGAATCTAATAAGAGGATATAAAGATTTTTTTTAATTTTAGAATTAATATGGAATCTTCGAGAAAGGTATTGTGGAAAATTATGCAATTTGTTAATTTTTATACATAATTTGTAAACACAAATATATTTATATTTAAACTTATTATGCGCTTTCGACAGTGACAAATACAAATAAGTGTACAGCTAACACAGATTGCTATAATGGGCATTTTTTTTCCCTGAGTCAAACTAAGAGTACCCCTAAACATTTTTTTTTTTTTTAGAGAAAATGCACTGAATAATTGTAAATTATTTTCTTAACTCTAATAAATAAATAAGTTATCTTAACTCCTTAATATATGAATACATAATCTTCTTTTTTTTTATATATATGTACTAGCTGACCAGCCTGGCGATGCCTGGGGCCGTGATAATAGCCGTAAATAAAACCCAAATTTGTTTTATTTTACATCTGTTAAGTAAAATATTATGGAAATAATTAATGGACAATTAACACTTATTAAATTTTAGATAAGTATTTAAAAGATATATAAAATTTCTAATTTCTTACTCAAGTAAACCATTACAACATCTTTAACCCGATTTTGTATGAATTTATATTTTTAATGACAAAATAAAAAAAAATACTGATAATTAGTGATAAAAGTGCTTGTAAGAAAACATTTTCTTCTTTTTTTCATGTAGGGTCATTTCATAGTTTTAAAAAAATAGGTTTTGTTTTGTTGTCCAAACTCTTTGAAATTTTTAATTGTTATAAATATAACAGTTTTACAGCCCATGTAAGAATTATGTCAGAAATATTGTTATGTAGTTGAAAAATAAATATCTTTTCTTCTCACTTTTTTTGGTTTTCGTGTTGGGTTCATTAACATAACAAAAAAAAAGTTTTTGTCTTTCAAACTCTCTGAAATTTTAGTAGTTTATAAATATAACTAAATCCAAGTCCTCTATAAAATTTTGTGAAATTATGTGCATACTAAATAGAAGAGAACATTACCCGAAGCCGAGAGTGGCTATTGCAGAAACACCCCGTCATGCGTTTTCGTCAAAAAAATTTCAGATTTTATTTTATTTTTAAATATTTCTTCTCGTTCGAATGTTTTGAAATTGTTGTAAGTGATGTAAATCTGGTCTACCGATATGTTCTAAAAAGATTGTGTTGAAATACGGGCATTTAGTTACTTTTAGCATTAAAAAATATATATTTATTGGGAGGCGTGAAATAACCTGTGTTTGCTGGTGTTTTTGAAAGTGTTAAAATTTGTATCTTTGAAAATCAATTATACTGTCGATTAAAAAAAGGTTTCAGCTTTAAGAGCATATTTTTCTTTTGTCTGTATCTCTAAAATTGCTTCCTTGAGGTGTATTGTCGTAAGGGATAAATATCCACCCATAAAAACTACTCTTTTTCAAAGGGTTAACATCAAATTGATTGCAGCATTTGAGACATAAGAGTGCGACCTTTCAGAATATTTCTTTCATTTTTAAATAAAACTAACTGTTTAGTTGATAAAAGTTAAAACAGAATGGCAAAATAAATGTATTCTACATTCAAATGGTTCTTCATTTGCGTCTGCCGCGTAAATTGGATTCTGGGCATGCACTAACTCCTCCGCTGACCCAGAAAGAAAGAGATGAGCATTTGAAGAGTTTTAAATTTAATATTTTGGCTAATTATCAAAATATTAAAATTTTGAGCCTCATGTGCATCAGGACCTGCCTTGGACTACCTAAATCCAAATTTTCTGACCTGTGCGAGCTGTAGGTTTCGCTAGCCATCACCGACAGACAGACACACACTCAGAAATAAACTTTCTTTTATTAGTGTAGATTAAACATATATAGTATTCCAAATATTTTAATACCACATGTTAATAATTTTTCATATTACAGTTACAATTACTCCAAAGTTCCAGTCAATTTCATCAAGCTCGGAAATTGCGAACGTATGACTTGATACTTGCTATCTCTAAGGTTACTGCACCAACATTAGCAGAAAGTGAATGCATTTAAAATCTGTGCATGCAAAATTGTTGAAGAAATGTGATTGGTCAAATAAACTTTTGAATGTTTTTTATGTTTAGAAAATTTATTTTGTGGTTTCTTTGTGAATTTTTCTTTTGTTCATGGTTGTTTTTTTGTGTTTTAGTTTGGCTTTTTAAAATGAATATTTGATATCTTCTGCCAAATGAGAAAGATACTATATAATATTTTTTTCAATCAAAAAAGATTTTTCCAGAAAAATGCATTTGTTTTAATAGACACAAAATGTGATTCTACCTTTATACAGTGAAACCTCGGAAGCGCGAAATTTGTCCGCTAATCGGAAGTGTCCGCTATTCAGAAGTAAAAATGTAAAAGCATGTAGGTGTTGGGAATCGAAACAGTGTCCGCTATTCGTGAGTGTCCGTTATGGATGTTTTACTGTACTAAGTCTATTTGGTAGTGTAATGTTTGCAATAGAAATATAGGACTTTGTTTTGGAACATTGTTTGATAAATCTCGATTTCATATGTTTAGGCATGTAGATTAATTTATTGTTAGACAGAAAAAACGAATTTCGATTAAAGGGTGTAAAAGGCAATTAGATTTCAGTAGTAAAATTACAATTGACTGAAACAGTTACTTACGTGAAATATATATTTTGTTCAATACTCAAAAATTAAAGAAAAATTTGGAGGCCCTGATTAAATTGTGGAAATTGATAAAATGCATTTTTTCAAAAAGAAAAAACAATAGTGATTAACTGAATTCTTGTTAAACAATGGATTTTTGGTGCTATTTACTGAGAAAGTGGAAAGTGTTTTCTTATTACAATTCCAGATAAAAAGACTACAATACTTATTCAAGCAATTGATGAAAATATTAATGTAGGGAGTATAATATACTTAGATTGCTGGAAAAGATACAAATCTGATGAATTACAGAAGGCAGGTTTACAGCATTTTGCTTTTACCCATAAATACATTTTTGTAGATCCAGATTCAGGTGAAAAAAAAAATATATATATTATTGTAAGGGTCACAAAGTGGCGAAATTAATGCCATCATAGCACTGCATTTCAATATATGGATTCTTATATTGCTGAATTTATTCGTAGAAAAAAAAAAAAACAGGGGAAAATGGCTTGTTTCATGAAATTTTGCCTGAAATAGCAAATTTATGGTCACCACTAATTGTATTCGTAAAATAATGTAGGAGTGAAAGAGTGGGAAGGAGGGGGGATATATATTGTATAAGTTGTGATTAATGTACAGAATTTTTTTTCGTATTCATCCTTTATTAACAAAAAACTAGCACAAATTAACCTATAAATAGTAACATGTTATTTGGTGTTATGTTGGTTTTTGTTTCTCTCTTTCAAAAATGTATGCCAAAGTTGTCAGATATTTTTGAAACTGTACCAATCCATTCCCTTTAATATTTAAGCAACCCCTTTTTTTTAAATTGTGTAATTTCCATGTTAAAGTGAATCATAAGTATAATTTTTTTTTAACTCTAAAAAAACTTATCAATCCTGTTTTAAACTGTATGGTTTTTCAGATTCATTGCTGTCTTTATTGCCTGCTTTTTCTCTTTTAAACAAGTGGCTCCACCTTTTATCAACAGTTGCATGTTTTAGTATATTACACACACACCCAAAAAGAATGTAATAAAATAAGCAATGGACAAAGGGGAAACCATTTATTTACTGACTATTTGAAAATGCTATACATGTTGTACAACCAAAAAAGTTTTATTGTATTTTTAAAGATATTTTGATGAGTGAAGTTTTTATTTGAAATATGAGTCAAGTTTCTTAAGTTTAGTGCTTCTCAGTTTCTAATGCTTTAAAAATTTATTCTATTTTGCAAATTAAAAGTTGGAACCAGTTAGAATTGCTGATATAATTTAATAAATTTTAAAGGTGTTTGCTTATATATTTAGACAAATATTTTCAACATTAGAGGAAGATAAATATTGATAGTTAATATTGAAAAATTAGATATAATTAATATATAAAGTTAATGTTAAAAGATAGATATAGTTAATATATAACTAGTTGGCTTTGCTCGCTCGCAGGTCCCTAATTTACATCGGGGTCTCGAATCGTACTAAATTCGAAATTTGTAAAACCTAGAATCTTACACAATCTCAAATAAGATAAACCTCGAACTGAACGAACTTCCGACCCGGATCCCCGCTGCCTTTGGCACCATACGTGCTACGCACGCACTGGATAATCCCTTAATTTGCATATCGAATAGTATAAACCTGTAACTGAACAAACCTCCGACTCGGGTTCCCGCTGACTGTGGCACCGCATAGCAATCATGCTCCCAGGCCACTATCAGCAAGGATGCGTACTTTTCAGATCCGAAAATCCTCAATTTTTAAAAATTTTATACAGCCTATAAAAAATCTAATCATTTTCAAATACATATTTTTATCAATATCTCTTTCCTGAGAAAGCCATGTGATGTCTACTACTGTCTGACTGAGATATCCCCTGTTCTCAAATAAAATCATTTTAAGCCGTCTAATTCAATAAAAATTGATTGTAAATTCCTTCCTAATTATCGGAGAAAACCAAAAATTACATATTTAGAATCCTCGTGAAATCCAAAGTCGACACATGGATGCATACATTTAAAATCGATAAATGCAATACAGTAAAATCCCGTTACAACGAACTTCACGGGACCGCAAATTTTATTCGTTGTAACGGGAATTTCGTTGTAACGGAATTCAATAGAAAATTAAACATTTCAATTCAGATCCTCATATCATAGTTAATTATAAAAATATAGTAGTATAATACAAATTAGTAGATAATTAATTATTAAAAATAGTAATAAAAATTAATAATTAATTATTAATAACTTCTAATAACGTAAAGTTAGTATAATACAATGTATAATATTTTTTATAGAACTGAAAAATTGACTTACCACCATTTCAATGATCTTCAAATTGTACAAGAAAAAATTTAATGCAGAAAATCAGTGATTTTTTTTTTGTACAAGGGAGTTTGAAGCTGCGGACAATACAAAATTATGTACATGATTAATATTAGAAAAAATGTTATCTGGTACACTGCTCTGTAAAGAAATAAAATTGTGCACTCTTTCTAAGCTTTCTAAGGCTTCAGCAGATGTAACTTTTGAAACCTCATTTTCTTCATCTTCAGAACTTTCTTCATCATTTTCTAAAATGCGATCATCAACAATAGACTGCACAATATCTGTCTCTGTTAATGAATAACAAGTTGCAGCATTGTCATCTGCAGTTAAAAAATCTTTAAAGCTTATGCTTTGAGACACACCAGATTTTTATTTTACTAAGTTCCAAGTGGATTCGATCTCATATTCGACTATCTGCTCCTCATCATGTACTACATCGCTAGATCCTTGAGCCGTCGATTCTTTATTTAAATCCTGGTCAATCTGCGCGTGTTTCCAACAGTGGGCTATTGTTTTCTGGCTTATATCATCCCACGATCCACAGATCATATCAATTGCCTCTTTCATGTTGCACTTTCTGTTTACGTTATTTTGCAGATCACAGAGAATGCGTTTTAATAACATAGTTTTGTATCGTGATTTTACGGCTCTTATAATGCCTTGGTCAAGAGGCTGAAGTATTGCAGTACAGTTAGGCGGGAATTACTCTACACGAATGTGATTCAATATAGGAGGATCATTGTGTGCTGTGCAGTTGTCTATGAGTAGAAGAATTTTACGTTTTTGTTTTTGCATATCTTTATCAAAATTTATCAGCCATTCATTAAAGAATCCTTGCGTCATCCATGATTTTTTGTTGGCTTTGTAGATGCATGGTAAGGACTTAAAATGTTTGAAACAACGGGGTTTTTCAGATTTGCCGATTATGAGTACTTTTCGTTTTTCTGTTCCTGATTTGTTGCAGCAAAATAGGGCTGTAATCCTTTGTTTGGAAAGCTTTCCTCCAATACACTTGTCTCCTTTTAACGCTAAAGTCTTCCTTGGTTCTAACTGAAAAAATATTCCGGCTTCATCGGCATTAAAAACATCGTTAGGACTATACGTCTTGATTATTTTTTGTATTTCACCTTTACGCCATTCGTTTACAAATTCAACTGGGACGTCTTTTGCTTCTCCTGAAATGCATTTTGCCACTATACCGTATCTTTCTCGGAATCGATTCAACCATCCGACACTGGCTTGAAAATTTTCAATGTTTAGCATTCTTGCAAATTCCAAACCTTTTTCTCTAATTAAAGGGCCACTTAGAGGGATGTTTCTAGAACGAACATCCATAAACCATTTGTAAACAGCACTATCCACATCTTGAAACTGGGCATTTCGAATTCGTTTTCTGCTTGGATCAAAGACTTTAACTTGAATTTTTTTCAAAATGCTTTCTTTATCTTTTAGAAAAGTGGATAAAGTAGACGGCGAAATTCCATATTTGCTAGCAACATCAGATTTTTTCATTCCTTTCTCAACTTCAGAAATTATGGCTTTTTTTTCTTCCAAACTAAACTGTTTTCGCTTAACAGCCGCCATTTTATGACCTACTGGTAAGATGAAAATTTTCAAACTGATTTCGAGCTTTGGAAATTCCTTTGCGAAAGTTATTCAGGTAGGGAGGAGAGGGAAGGGGGAATGTGCAATACTCATTTCACGTTTTGTTAAGTTTGCCTACATTGGTTACAGCTTACTTGGACTTCCAAGAAAAAGGGGTGGAGAAAAGGGGAGAGCGAACAAAGGAAACATTCCTTCTGCAGTGAAATGCCTATGCACACCGATTTTACAACAAAGCTCGGAGAAAAGCGATTGCTTTAGAGATAAGCTTGATTGTCCCTAAGACTAGGCATCGAAAACAAAAATTGTCAAGCGATAAAAATGTACAACTGAAAGTATTTGCCGTGTCATATTATTTCGTTCTAACGAGATTATAAAAAATTGAATATTTCGTTATACTGAGATTATGTTAACATTATTTGAATACATTTCAAAACGGGACTCGCTTGCATTTCGTTATAACGGGATTTTTCGTTGTAATGGAATTCGTTGTAACGGGATTTTACTGTAATTAAAAAAAAAAATTAACAGGGCCTAAAATCTCCTAGTATAAAGAAAATGCTGTTTCCTTTTTTCTTTCAAAAATAAATTATTCACAGACAGTTTGTCTCTGTTGAGTGTTGAAGTAAAAAAGCAGGTGTCTTTTTAGAATAGAAATAAATTCATTTTCCATTTCATTAATGAGTTTTTAATTGATATTTTAAAAAGTTACTGGTCGATTTTTATGAATTTCTTTGTTGTTGTTGAATTTGCGATTTTTTTTCTACATATGTCTGCAAATTTTCATGGACGTAGAGTAATTATTTCCACTTGTTTCGAAAAGCAGGTGGATCAATTTCCCCTCAGATGTGTCAACCCTGCATTCTTTATGGCAAACCCTCTTTCCTGTCTGGGTCAATATTGGAAGTCTGGTCAGTTTTTGACCGAAATAAAGAAAAGTTATGGTCGGAATTTCAAAAAATTTGAATTTTTGGAATGACAAAAATCGGTCGTGTGTGTACCCGATTTTTGAATCCATACCTCCGGTAGTTTTTTTTTTAAAATTCAATGTCTATGGTTGTCAAAACGGTTATTTCGTTTCAAGTTTTCGTAAATAGATTTCTTTTTTGTTAATTTTAATGAGGTTTTTAATTGATATCTTTGTTAATTAAGGACCGACTTCTTCGATACTAAATATCAACAATCCCAGGATTTTTCTGATTTTTTTTTTAGACCAAGACCGCCACTCTACTCACTCTGCGAACAGAGTTTTTGCATCTACAGATGGCAGATAGACAGACAGACGTATCCGAACATTATTATTATTGAAGTTAGATAAATATTGATTGTTGATAAATATTTGTATTTAATTTCAAAATGATACCCATAACCCTATCCACTCTTATTCTAAAAACACATCTTGTTTTTAACATTCATCAAAATTAAGATTGTTTACATATTTCAGGTTTTTAAAGGATTTTTTTTTTCTGTTTTTCTATATTTTTTTCCTTTACTATCAACTCAATGACCGTGGTATTTATATATACAGGTTTGTTTTTTATCTGTATTCTATGTACATGTTGTTCTTACAAATTCTGTATTTTAGCATGCTTGATTTACCAGATAAAATTTTTGTTTCTTAAAAAAAAAATTTTGAGTGATAAAGTGTTTGTCTGTAGATTTCAGCCTATGATCTAGTCCAGGCCTTTACAAATTTTATAAAATCTGGTTGCCCGCAAAACTTTCTAGTCACCAGTACAAATTATTTCCAACCACATCATCTTGTTTCAAGCACTAAAAAATATATAGAAAAAAATTAGAAATTCAAATTAATTTTTTTGTTTAAGTGTTAGACCTTGATACGAGGATTCCGGAGCATTTTTTGTTTTGCCTCTATCTTAAAATATGGCTGAGATAGAGCAGTTTGAAGTTCTAGGGTAGATGACATTTTGAAACAAGACAGCAAATTACAAAATACAAGAAATCAGGGATTAATTTTTGAGTTTTAGTGAAAGTCATTTCTAGCAAATTATTATCTTTCATTGTTGGAATCATTTTTCCAATCATACACATAAAACTGTATATCCGTATCCGTTAGTGTCAAATTCTTGCCAAGCTTGGCAACACTTGGTGAAATATCATGAACTTTGGCGAATGTCTTATTCAAATTCAGCATTAACGAATCTTCTGTAATCAGGTTCTTTACATTTTAGCTTGCTGTTTTCGAGTAACATCAGCTAAAATTTTAAAATAAAGATATAGGAAAGCTACTTTTTCCTCCCGGTGCAGACTGGAAGGATTATTTTTTTCTAATTAGAAAACCTTTTTGTTATGGAAAGAATAAAATTTCTAGATATGTACTCTTTGAGACCAGAATAAGTTCTGCAAAATCACAAGCAGTTGAGTGGAACATTACTTAACAGAGCAACAAAAAATGAAATAAAATTGGGTTCATCATATATTCTAATGCGAGCAAATCTTGTGTGTGGTTATATATATATATATATGCAAATTTTATCTTAAAAACGGCTCTAACGATTTTGACGAAATTTCGTGTCCTACCGTTTGGGGGCACCAGAAAACCATTGGATGGGTCACATGTTCGAGAAAATTCGATTAGTGGGTCATTTTGGGTCACGGTGAAGCTAATTGTATCTAGAAAACGGTTCAAACGATTTTGACGATATTTTGTATCCGACCATTTTCGGGCCCGAGAAGACTATTGGGCTGGGTCACATGTTCGAGAACTTTTGATTAGTGGGTCATTTTGGGGTCAACGCGGGTCAAATTAATTTTATCTAAAAAACGGCTCTAACGATTTTGATTAAATTTTGTGTCCTACGAGTTTCGAGCACGATAAAATCTTTGGACTAGGTCACATGTCTGAGAAAATTCGATTAGTGGGTCATTTCTGGGTCATTGTGGGTCAAGATCTAAAAAGCGGCTCAATTTACACTAAATTTTGCATCCAATGGTTTTCGGGCTCGGGAAGACTGTTGGGCTAGGTCAATGTTCGAGAAAATTCAATTAGTGGGTCATTTTGGTCATGGTCAAGCTAATTGTATCTAAAAAACGGTTCAAACGATTTTGACAAAATTTTGTATCAGACTATTTTCGGGCACGAGAAGACTATTGGGCTGGGTCACATGTTCGAGAACTTTTGATTAGTGGGTCAAAGGGGGTCAAATTAATTTTATCTAAAAAACGGCTTTAATGATTTTGGTTAAATTTTGTATCTTACGAGTTTCGGGCACGCGAAAATCATTGGGCTAGGTCACATGTTCGAGAAAATTCGATTAGTGTGTCATTTCTGGGTCATAGTGGGTCAAGATCTAAAAAGCGGCTCAATTTACACTAAATTTTGCATCCAATGGTTTTCGAGCACGAGAAGACTGTTGGGCTAGGACACATGTTCGAGAAAATTCAATTAGTGGGTTATTTTGGTCATGGGTCATTATGGGTCAAGCTATTTTATCTTAAAAACGGTTCAGAGGATTTGAAATAAATTTAGCACCCTACAGGTTTAGGGAACAAGAAGACTATTAGGCTAGGTCACATGTTCGAGAAATTTCGATTAGTGGGTCATTTTGGTCATGGGTCATTATGGGTCAAGCTATTTTATCTTAAAAATGGCTCAGACTATTTACACTAAATTTTGCATCCTATGGTTTTCGGGCACGAAAAGACTGTTGGGCTAAGTCACATGTTCGAGAAAATTCAATTAGTGGGTCATTTTGGTCATGGGTCATGATATTTGAACTCAAATTTAATTTTGACCGAGCATAGCTCGGTCTTCCCTGCTCGTAAACTGTGATACCAACCTCAATTTTTATTCAAGATGGGTGGCCTAGTATTAGAAATTATCCTATCGTTAGTATGAGTGTACACACAAGAAGTGAGACACATGCTTTAAAATTCAAATACAAGTTTAAGCACAAAACATTAGGAAACTATTAATTAGAAAATTTTATAAGCATTATAACCGTACTTAGAGAGAAGGTAGTAGTTCTATTAAATGTATAACAAAAATGAGCATTTTACTATAATTTTAATTTTTTCAAAACAATATATTGTAAAATCTGTGAAAACGGAACCTATCTCTAATAGAATCTTGCCTTAAATGAAAAATTTTCATGATTCTGACGAAAGGAATACCATACTACCAAATCTGTTATGTCTGTCTAAAACAGGTTTTTTTTTTCTCTCTAATGATTTTGTTTGCACTGTATTTCCATTTGTAACCTTCTGATTTTTTTTCTTTTTTTCTTGAACAATTTTCATCAATTATACAGCATTTAAATCTAAAATGTTGTCTAAATTTTATCTAAATACAAATTCAAAAACCTGTTTTTTTTTGTTTTTGTTTTTCCAGGTTTTATCGGGGAAGGGAGGGGGGGGGGGTCAGATTTTATCAGTGCTTTGCAGTTTTTTCAGGGTTTTGGATTTTTTTTATTTGGAATGTTTTCTAGGTTTTATTATTATTTTATTATTGTTGTTTTCTAACCGGATATATATAGGGGAAAGGGAGGCACAGTGGGACAAAAGGCATTTTTCCTACCATTCAAATACTCAACAATTAGAAATGTATGCATCATTTAGTTAACCTGTATGGCAACACTGTGTAAACTAGTCCCAGTCACATTTCATTTTGTAGGGAAGTTACAGCCATTTTTGTTTTTACTATCCCTGTTGGAAAAATCAGGTAAATTTTACTTTCTTGAATTTGAGCAATAAAATATCATCTAATAATGAATATCATTGCATTAATTTAAAGCTTAAACTTTCTTCATTACATGTGTGCAATGTTCTTAATTCTATTAATAAATTTTGTGCAACTTTTGACTTTGGATTTAAAAATACTCCTTGGGGGGGGGGGGGGGGGTTCAGTGGGACATGTCCCACTGTACCCCAATGTAAATATATTAAAGGATAACAATCCACAATATAGCCGAGCTTGTTGGCAAGACTTATCCTCTGTCCGTTTGTGTAAAGGACATTCTATCTGGAGTTTCATCTACAGGCATTTTTCCATATAATAACAACGTTTATACTGAAGAAGACTTCATAGCTGCAAGTGTTACCGATGTTCCATCAGCATGTGTTGCTGACACATCAACTACTGAACATGTCATTCTATCACATGAGTCAAGTGAGGGTAGTAAATCAAGACCATTCACAGATGAGCCACAACCAGGGTGCTAAACTTTAAATTTATCTCTGGTGGAAAACCAAAAAGTTGATGAACCTGTTTTGTCACCAGAACTAATAAGGCCTCTAATAAAATGACATGCACCTGATAATTCTAAGAGGAACCGAAGGAAGAGGAAATCAGAAGCATTGACTGATACCACCTGTAAAAAGTAGAATAGAGTAGGAAACTTTTGAAAAAATTGAAAAGCAAAATAAAGGTAAAAAGTCCTTCCGGCCTGTACCGGGAGGAAAAGGTAGCTTTCTTATATCTTCGTTTTAAAATGTTAGCTAATGTTACATGAAAACAGCAAGTTAAAATGCAAAGAAACGTTTACAAAAGATTCGTTAATACTGAATTTGAATAAGAAATTCGCCAAATTATTGAGCAATAGCCAAATTGGCTTCATTTATGAAGACTTATTTTGGTCACCAAATTTGGCGATATTTCGCCAAATGTCGCCAATTTTGGCGAGAATTTGGCGCTAACGGATATGAATATATAGTTTTATGCATATGATTGGGAAAATTATTACAACAATGAAAGAAAATAATTTACGAGTAATCGCGTTAATGTGCTGTTTTGTTTCAAAATGTCAGCCACCCTAGAATTTCAAACTGCTCTATCTCAGCCATTTTTTTAAGATAGAGGTAAACCAAAAAATGCTCTGGAATCTTTGTATCAAGGCCTAGCACGTAATTAAAAAATAAATTTTAATTTTTAATTTTTTTGTATATTTATTTTAGTTTTAAATTTTTAAATGGCCGCCATCTTGAAACAAAATGGCAGACCAAGCTGGCCAACGAACTCGGTCGAGACATTAGTGACCTTAATACACACAATTAGTTTCATCAAAATCGATTTATAAATACGGCGTTATCATATGACATAGGTCAGATATATATATATGGAGATATATATATATATATATGGAGATATATATATATATATATATAAATCAACATTTGAACGGAGGGTGGTTTTGGGGTCTGGGGGTCATGATCGGTGAAAATATATCAAAATTTTCCGGAATTGCTTTCCTCCGAATGGCTGCAATAGGTAGCTTTATACTTTTTTGTATTGAAAGCTACCTAAAAGAAGTATTCTTCTAATGTTTCGAAATTGATAACCAAAAAAAAAAAAGATTGTAAATAAAAATTATGGGAAAGCAGTTCTTCAGAAGACGAAGATTTGAAGCTCTCTTCAAGTGATAGTGTTTCAGACGATATGAGGTGGAAGAAAGAGAAAGTATTTTTGAGGATGATATGGAAGAAAGAGAAAGCATTTGTATTAATATTGTAGATTTTGTATTAGTCAAAGTGTAGAAATTTGCCGTTTTTGCGAGATCCTGCGACGAAATTTGCCGTTTTTGCGAGATCCTTCGACGAAAATTTGCCGTTTTTGCGAGATCCTTCGACGAAAATTTGCCGTTTTTGCGAGATCCTTCGACGAAATTTGCCGTTTTTGCGAGATCCTTCGACGAAATTTGCCGTTTTTGCGAGATCCTTCGACGAAATTTGCTGTTTTTTTCGAGATCCTTCGACAAAATCTACCGTTTTTGCGAGATCCTTCGCCGAAATTTGCCGTTTTTGCGAGATCCTTCGACGAAATTTGCCGTTTTTGCGAGATCCTTCGTCGAAATTTGCCGTTTTTGCGAGATCCTTCGTCGAAATTTGCCGTTTTTGCAAGATCTTTCGACGAAATTTGCCGTTTTTGCGAGATACTTCGAAGAAATTTGCCGTTTTTGCGAAATACTTCGACGAAATTTGTCGTTTTTGCGAGATCCTTCGACGAAATTTGCCGTTTTTGCGAGATCCTTCGACGAAAATTTGCCGTTTTTGCGAGATCCTTCGACGAAATTTGCCGTTTTTGCGAGATCCTTCGACGAAATTTGCCGTTTTTGCAAGATCCTTCGACGAAATTTGCCGTTTTTGCGAGATCCTTCGACGAAATTTGCCGTTTTTGCGAGATCCTTCGACAAAATTTGCTGTTTTTTCGAGATCCTTCGACAAAATCTACCGTTTTTGCGAGATCCTTCGACGAAATTTGCCGATTTTGCGAGATACTTCGACGAAATTTGCCGTTTTTGCGAGATCCTTCGCCGAAATTTGCCGTTTTTGCGAGATCCTTCGACGAAATTTGCCGTTTTTGCGAGATCCTTCGTCGAAATTTGCAGTTTTTGCGAGATCCTTCGTCGAAATTTGCCGTTTTTGCGAGATCTTTCGACGAAATTTGCCGTTTTGCGAGATACTTCGAAGAAATTTGCCGTTTTTGCGAGATACTTCGACGAAATTTGTCGTTTTTGCGAGATCCTTCGACGAAATTTGCCGTTTTTGCGAGATCCTTCGACGAAAATTTGCCGTTTTTGCGAGATCCTTCGACGAAATTTGCCGTTTTTGCGAGATCCTTCGACGAAATTTGCCGTTTTTGCGAGATCCTTCGACAAAATTTGCTGTTTTTTCGAGATCCTTCGACAAAATCTACCGTTTTTGCGAGATCCTTCGACGAAATTTGCCGTTTTTGCGAGATACTTCGACGAAATTTGCCGTTTTTGCGAGATCCTTCGCCGAAATTTGCCGTTTTTTGCGAGATCCTTCGCCGAAATTTGCCGTTTTTGCGAGATACTTGGACGAAATTTGCCGTTTTTGCGAGATCCTTCGCCGAAATTTGCCGTTTTTGCGAGATCCTTCGCCGAAATTTGCCGTTTTTGCGAGATCCTTCGCCGAAATTTGCCGTTTTTGCTAGATACTTCGACGAAATTTGCCGTTTTTGCGAGATCTTTCGACGAAATTTGCCGTTTTTGCGAGATACTTCGACGAAATTTGCCGTTTTTGCGATATCTTTCGACGAAATTGGCCGTTTTTGTGAGATACTTCGACGAAATTAGCCATTTTTGCGAGATCTTTCGATAAAATTTGCCGTTTTTGCGAGATCGACGAAATTAAACGTTTTGCGAGACACTTCGACGAAATGTGCCACTTTTTGGTGATTCTTCGACGAAATTTGTCACGATCCTTCGACAGAATTGGCTGTTTTTTCACGATCCTACGATTAAATTTACCGTTTCTTGATATTTTAAACACATTTTGCAGGGTCTGCCGAGATATTGCAAGGTCTGCAGATACTTTTCAGGGTCTGCACCGCAGACCCAGAAGTCGGCGCCACTGATATAATATGTGTGTTATTACTGCTCTTTTTCAGTTTTGTATTGAAGAATGGGCTCTAGAAACCTTGAAACTGATGTATGATGCTTTTATTGTAATCATTTGTGTTTTTAAATATTAGGTGTTATCTTTATTATTCTCTTTTCACTTGTTGAATCTACTTAATATTTAATTTCTCTTCATACAAGTGTTTTTTGTCAGTATTAAATATATTTTTTCTTTGTTTTCAGCATGCTATCGATTCCAAAACACCCATACAGTATTGTTGTATTGATATAGCTGCTGCTTCAGGTCCATTTCCAGGCATACCTTCTGGTTTCCTATACCAGCTTTGACCAATAGATTTTAGTTAAACTGATGAGCTATTATAAGCTTATTTGAAAATTCTACAGTTATTAGTAGGTAAATATATTTTTTCATTTAAGTAATATGAAGTTTCATGTCATGATATTTTTGTAAGAGTTTCTAATAAACCTTTCTTTGTGGATTAAATTTAGATATATTTAGTTTTATTTGATTTATGTGTATGTGTGATTTTATGGCTTAAATGCATTTTGAAGAAAAATTGGGTTGAACCTATTGAGAAAATATATAAAAAAATAAGAAGTATGAAATATTTAGAATAACTTTAAACTCTAAAAAACATTATGTGATTTTTACCATTGGTTGAATATAAATAACAAATTTTCTATTTTAAAGATTTTCAGAGACATGAAAATCACAAAATGTTGTCATGAGGAAGTATTTAGGATTAATATTTATTTCTAAGAGCTTTTTAAATGAGAAAATTATTCCTGAAACAATTTTTAAATATTATTAAAAATTTTTCTACTGCATACTTTCGGTATCAGGCTTAGGTTCTGATGACACAAAAATTTACAATCTTAAAAATATCCAAATTCATTTCTAATATTCACATTACATGCTTCAAGGTCAAAGAGCAGCATGCCTGTAGATTGCACTGTTTCAGTTATGTGTTTTATTATTATTATTATTTAGATGGCTTGATTGCTATCACTTTTTTATAACTTGTAATATTTGCCGTCTTTAATGACAAATTAAGTAAGATTAATACAGTTGGAGCACTTCATAATGAATTAAGATATAACAAGAAGCACTATATAACGAAATGCTCATAACTGTTTAGTTGGTCTGCATGTTAAAGAATACTGAATTCAAAACGATATAACGAAAAGCATGATATAACAAAAAGAATTTGAGCATGAAAAGTGAGAAAAAAAACGATATTGCGAATTTTTCACTTTTTTCTTTTTTTTTTTACTTAACACGAGAAAAAGAATTTTATTTCTTAAATACCAGCTTTTTTTCCCCATGATATAACCTTCAATCTTTTTCTCTGCAGCCAGTCACATATTTTCAATACTCCTAAAAGAGATTTTGGTGAAAGGGGACAGTGTTTTAAGACAGACAGAGGGACAACAGCTTAGCTGGATTGTGTGCTTTTTTTATTCGATGACTGACATAATTGACATTTGCTTTTCCTGTGAATTTATCGCGTGTTAATTTTTAAAACTCTTTGTACACTGGCTATGTCTGGCAAAAGAAAATGTTTGAGTTTAGAAGAGAAAGTCGAAATATTATAAAATACGTCAAGAATAATGTTGAAAAAACAAACAAACAATAAAGTGAAAAATTTTGAGATTCCAAGTAGCATGCTCAGTGCAATATTGAAAAATCAAGAAAAAATTCTTAAAATATTTGAAAAGGGTGCAGTTTCCTTATAGTTTAAACGTATACGCATAGCGAAATACACAGATGTGGAGGAAGTATTATTTTCGGGGTTTATAGATGCAAGTTCTAAAAGCATCCCTATTATTTGAATTATTTTACAAGAAAAAGCATACACATTTGCCGAAAACCTTGTATATAAAGACTTTCATGTAAGTGATGGTTGGTTCAATAAAAATATATAAATGAAATTGTGTGTAAAACATTATGTGGAGAAACAGCCTCTATTTCAGAAAATACAATTGTATAATGGAAGAACAAAAACTCAAAAATATTTGAGGATTACGATCGAAAAGATATATTTAACATGGATGAAACTGGATTGTTTTTCTATTTCATGCCTGATAAAATTTTAAATTTGAAAAATGAAACTTGTCTTGTCACAGTGGGAAAAAGTGCAAACATCGACTTTTATTAGAATTATGCTGCAATAGTGACAGCTCTGTAAGGCGAAAAACTCTTCTAATTGGAAAAGTAATGAATCCATGGTGTATTCCAGAAAATGTAATGAAACCTTTGCCTGTAATGTACAGGCATAATTGCAAAGCTTGGATGACGAAATGTCTTTGAAGAATGGATTTTAGATTTTGACAAAAAGATGAAAAGTCAAAAGAAAAGTTTTGCTTATTTTAGACAATGTCTCTTTGCATGCGAGTTCTGTTCATCTTAAAATTAAATAAAAATTTTGTGATATGAATTGTAAGTATATATTCGTAAAAATATAATTATCTTGAAATTCTTTTTTAAATCAGCGATTTTCTTCTTTTTACTATTTGTAGTAAGAGTTTAAGTTTAGATAAGAGTTAGATTTAAATTTAACCTATTGTTCAATTCATTACGTTAAAAAAATTATTCAATATCTGGATACATTGTATTACTGAAATCACACATTAATATCATCCTTGAGTCCTGACTTTCGCCAAAGAAAATGGCAAAAGCCCGGATAACGAAAAATCGCAGCGACCACATCTTTTAGAATCTTGAGTAGAACTGAATACTCTTTACAATCTCCCACTCAGGTAAAAATTTCTGCCGATTACGGAATAACCAATGAGAAAATAGGAACCGGATGAATGTTACTGAACAAGCCCCAAAGTTACAGCTAGAACTCTCATTGACGTGTCTACCCCTAGCAACAGCATTTAAATAGTATTTCGAACATTCGATCGCGACCTTGGAGTGCAACCAAAACGACCTTGCGCAAAATACGTGGGAAAAAGGGTTCTTGTTTACATGAAGACATCTGAAAATCTGTCAATGGCCACTCGTAGCGAAAATGTACCATCTTCAAAATAAAATAAAATAAAATAATTAAAAATCGATAACTGTTAAACTTATGGATGAAAATAAATGAAATTTTAGCAATTGAAATAAAATAAAAAGTTCTTTCCACCAGATATGTTTTGAAAGTAAAAATATTTAATTTAAGGAATTTTGAAAAAATAATTATTGTGCTTAGAAATTTTGAAACGATATATGAAAGTTTCGCGATTCTGAAAGATTTTGCATTGATCAAAATCAGTGAATCTGACTTTCCGAAAAGAATAAAATAAGCGATTAACCATTTTTAATAAATATTATTGAAAAGGAAATACACTATATTTTAGAATAATTATTTATTTTAGACTGTCTGTTATTTAAGAAAAGTGGATATTATTTAAAAGTTAGAAAAAGTAAGTTAGAAATATTTTTCTATTATATAATTTGAAGCGATGTCTATTTAAAAGAAAAGATTTAAAGTATATATTGTAAAGTGAATATATTATAAATGAAATTTGAAATTAATATCCTAAAACATATATAATGGAAAGATTCTTAATTTAAATTATACTCTCACCAAAAGTAAACAATTTAAAAAGAATGTTTGATTTAAAATGAAATAACGAAATTTAGCTTAATGAATTTAAATGAATTTAATGAGTTTAATTAAATGGATGAATAAATTAAAGTTAAATATTAAAATACTGAATAAAATTTAGAATGAGATTTTAAATCATAACACCTAAAATTAAATAAAAAAGCTCTCCTTCTCCTCTAAATGGCACACTCTCAATCTCATACACATCTCATTTTCTTTTCAAATTACCAACTCATTTGCATTTTCTTAAATGCATCAGATACCTTTCATAACCACCTAAATTTGTTACTGACATGAGCGGATTGTTGTGCTGAACACATTTCGCTTAAAAGGAGCAAGGGTGACCACATCAATTATACAGTATCTATTTTACTTTTTTCTGTGATAATATCGATGCTTGATATAAACTAGTGAATTTTGAGATTGTACTACCAGAAGTCGATCCAGGAAAAATTTGGGGCCTATTTAAGGTGCCTTCATAAAAATCTATTTAATAAAATGCAGCCCTTCACAAAAATCAATTTCATAAAATGGGTCTCTGCACAAAATTCTATTCCATAAAAACTTACTATATATCATTTATTTATTATTTTGTGATGTTTTAAAATGTGTAATTTGTAAACAAACAAGTTCACCAAAGAGGAAAACTTCAGCAAAAGGATTTAAAGAAGTTTTTGTTTATAAATGCTTGGTTCGAATTTTATTAATGGATTTTCACTTTTGTTACGAAATGTTATTTTTCTCAAAAATATAATAAATTTCACAAAATAGGCCCCAAGAAAAAAAATCTGTATCGACCCCTGTTTACTCACTAGGTTACATTTTTCAAAAAGTAGCACATTGTACTACAAACTGTAAGAAAAATAGTGATTACTGTAGTTATGCTACTTGTACAATTGATTTCAGCTGTGTAGAGTTCTGAAAAATAACTTCCATAAAACACTTCACAACTTCCTTTGAAATACAAACTGAATGACAGAATTGTTGTATATCAGTGGATTGAAGATATATTGAAAAAGTATAAAGTAATTTTCTGCTGTGCCCATAATTTGTAAATTTTTTTAAATCTTATTCTCATTTTTTATGGGACCCATCTGATATAATTCAGGGGTGATTGTGTTCAGGTTATATACCTAAATTCAGGTATTTAATTTTCAGTACCTAAACTCTGGTTTTTCTGATAGTTAAATTCATAAAATAAGACTAAAATATCAATTTCATATGATTGCTAAACAAAATTGAACTTAATATTTTTCATAATTTGACCTCTGTAATAAATTATATGTGCCTTCTCTCCATACGGAAACCTTTTCTCACTAAAATCTCAGGTAATTTTTCATGAACCCACAATTTTGATAATTGCCCGATCCTGTAACAAAGTTACCTTGCTTTGTATCTGACTATAAGAAACTCCAGCAAAGGTTATATGTTAACCTTAGTATGTCTTCATATATATCCAGATGCTATGAAATAGTGACTCACCAGGTTAACCAGACAAATAGTTAACCAGGATATAGATAAATTGGGTGTTATTAGTATCGGAAAATTCTCCCAGGTATCATTGGGTATAAGCCATAATGATAATGATGGAATGAATAAAAATACATGTCAAACAAACAAAAATTCTCATTCTTACCAAGGTTGATTTTAAATGAAAATGTTTATTGAGATGATATAAAATTAATGCGAATTTAGGTAAAAATCAGATAATTTAGGGGGAAAAAACTAGTTTTGCATAGTTTGACCTTGCATTAGATAAAAATCATTTATTGGTAGTCGCATTATTAAAATAATAATTCTTTCTTTTTTTTTTCCTTGAGGTAATCAAACAAGGGCGATACCTTAACTGAAAAGGCAAATGGCATCAACAGAGTGAAATCCAGAAAAAATATAGATTTTTTTATTGAGCCAGTACCCTATTATGATAAACAAAAATACCTTTATAACCCTAAATCATACATTTTTCTGTTTGGTTATTTTAAGCCATCTGGAAAAATAGAATTTTGAAAATGTTTTCTTTTAAATTCTCGAAGATAATTTTTATTATTATTATTTTTTTTAATTAATCACAATCAGAGAGTGAGGGCATGATTCCACTTTCTGATGCCTATGCACTTAATTTAAAGTTTAACATTGTCCATATCTCCACAGAAGGTACCCCCCCCCCCCCTCACTTCCTTCTCCAGCACTTGTAATTGGGTTGCCATGCTTTTTAGTTTAAACGGATCATTTTTCGGTTCCCATCCCTCATCCACTGCTGTCGTGACAGCTGTGTTTGGGATTGATAAGTAAAAACACATTTGAAAATTGGCTTGTGTAAAATCATTAAGTAAAAATTTCACTGTTTGTCAGACTCTTATAATGATTCTATGGACAATGTTCTTCCTTTGGGTTAAAGGCTATAAAAATTCATCTGTATGGGAATAACATTCAGAACCACGGCATTGAAAAATACTATGTACAGAAAATTTACACTTATGTTTTATGTTTATATCGAGTTTTTAGATATTTTTAGGAACAGGCGTAGCTTATGAAGGAATAATTTCTGTATTTTAATGCACCTTTATGCATATTTTTCATGTTACTTTTAAATCTAAATTGTTTAATTTAATTAATAAGTATATAAAAATTTTCCAATATATATTTATCAAATAGTAATTAGTACAAAATAAAACTAAAGTATTTTATGCATACATTTACCTGTTCTGTGTTTATGTTATGAAATGTATAAACAGACTTGTTAGCTGTGCCACTTTTATGCCATGTGATTCCTACTGTGACGTCACGTGAATATTTGCCATAAAAAATTAATTTTTAATTTATCTTTTCAATTTATGATATAATTATCACCCTTAAATTTGTTTTGCGTTTAATAATTTAATTATTTTAAAGTTTTCTTTCTTTTTTAATATGTGTGTCTAAATACCATTTTTATGACAATTTTTCGCATTTCCTGCTTTTAATACGTGATCATTTAATTATTGTTTTAAAGTTTTCTTTCTTTTTTTAATAGTTACATGCAAATACATTTTAAAATTGAAGGGAAATATTCTTTGTGCTGTTTTACAATTTAGCAGCAATTTAAAATATGACCATTTATAAATATAAAATAAATCTCTATTAAAATATGAAATTTTTTAAAAACCTCAAAAAATTAGTCAAATTGAAAAAAATAGTTACACACCACACACTTGTTGAGTACTTCCCTGCAAAATATGGTTAAATTGCTACACATAGTTTTGGTTGTTATAAAACTTTTTTAACGGAACTATTTTGACTCAATTTAACATTAAATATATCATAAAATAATTCTTAGATGTAAAAACTGTCTACTTAAGTGTGTTTATGGAACATTTATCTATAATATTACCAACTTTCATATTTTTATCTGCAATAGGTTTCTTAATATTAACTGAGAAATTCTTCTGGTCACAAAAAATTCTTTTACTGTGGTGACGGTGTTAGATACTTTAAGAACAGAGAGATATTTTTGTTTATATTGCTAATTTGTTGTTGGTAGCTGCTTATTTAGGTAGCTTTCAATACAAAACAGTATAAAGCTACCTATTGCAGCCGTTCGGAGGAAAGCAGTTCGGGAAAATTTTGATATATTTTCACCAATCATGACCCCAGACCCCAAAACCACCCTCTGTTCAAATGTTGATTTATATATATAGATATATCCATATATATATATATATATATATATATATATATATATATATATATATATATACAGTCAGACCTCGTTATATGGTCATCCGTGGGGACCGTTGAAAAGTGACCATATATGCGGGGTGACCATATATGCGATAAAAGAAAATTAAAGGCTATTTTTAATCTTAAACATGTTTGTCAACATAAAAAAAAAGCTAAAAACAGGAAGTTTTTAAAAACAGAAGTGTACATAATATTAATTAATTATTTTGATTTAATTTAAATATGAAACTGAATAGGATAATACATACTACTATAATAGAAATTAATGCATTACTTACAGAATAGTTAGGAATGTACAGTACCGTGTTTGAAATACTCATTTATGCCGGATTGTCTTTGCTTCGGTTTCGCTGTTGTTAGCACTACCTTTTCAAGATTATTAACAGTTTTAAAATGTTCTTCTGAAGCTTCTGAATGCGAAAAAAAAACACCTAACAACGTTCAGTGCCTTGAGAGCTTCTGCCTGAGTTACAGGCTGAATTTCCAATTCACCATCACTCTCTTCATCGTTGCTTCCGGAAACATTTGATTTTAACACTTCAGAGACAATTCCAGTAATGGACACTTCAGAAGATGTAGCTAAATCATTATCAATAGTTACGTAATCCATTTCATCAGGTACGGTGCATCCATAATTTTGAAGACGCTTTGCAAGTTCAGATAGAGGCACATCCTCATCTTCGTCGTCCGATAATTCATCATTTTCTGAGGGGCAAAAACCAGCATGTCTAAAACAATTTGAAATGGTTTTCTTTGATACCTTATTCCAAGCTTTGTCTATATAAAACAGCGCATCCAACACGGACACATAAAACTTCTCATTCTGATCAATTGCAGAAATCACGCCATTAAGGAGTAACTTCCGGTAGTTTACCTTAAAATTTTGAATAATCCCCTGATCTAGGGGTTGGGAAACACTAGTGCTGTTTGGAGGTAAGAAAACAAGTTCAATGGAATCTAATTGAGGAATGTCGCAATGGGCAGGGCAGTTGTCGATAACGAAAACAATTTTTCTTTTTTTTCTTTGAGAAATATCTATCCATACGTCGGATTGTTTTCTCCCAGATGCTTGTTGTCATCCAAGATTTCTGGTTCGCATCGTAGAACACGGGCAAAGATTTTATGTTTTTCATGCAACGGGGTCTCAGAAATTTTCCTATAACCAATGGAGTTAGTTTTTCTGAGCCATCCATATTTGCTGCTAATAAAATGGTTAATCTGTCTTTGCTTCTCTTGCCACCTATACATTTATCGCTCTTAAAAGAAAGTTTTATTTGGTAGAGCACGATAGAGTAGTCCACATTCATCAGCATTGTAAATATCAGAAGGATTATAATGCTTGAGGACATCACTCAAAACAGATTCTCTCCATTCGTTTAATTCACTGTCATTCACATCAGCAGCTTCACTGCATACTTTCTTGAAAGATAAATCTTGCCGGAACATAAATCTTTGAAGCCATCCGTTGTTAGCATTGAAATCGGATTCTCCTAATTCAGCTGCAATTTGTAAAGCTTTTTCTTTTAAGATGAAGGAAGATATTGGCATATTTTGAGATCTGGCATTTTTTATCCAAATCACAAGCGCTTGCTCAACCTTGTCGAATGGTGAAGCACGTTCTCGTTTTCTCTTTCCATTTTTGAAATCTACAATACATGATTTTGATAAAATATTTTTTACAGTTGTCCTTGGAATTCCATGCGTTTTCGCAAAAGCAGCTTTAGATAAATTTGATGTTTGAAAAGATTTTATCAGTTCTTTTTTTTCTTTAAATGACAAATTTTTTCGTTTTGCAGCCATGTTTACTTGCAAGCATAAGCAGTTGAAAGTGAATCCTGAACAAAAAAGCAGTGACCAAAAACAGGTGAAACAATTTTAGAATTTTATTGGCGTGAAGGTGACACTTATTCCACACGTGTTCTTTTCCCTAAAGATTAGTGAAATTAGTTGCAATCCCGTTTTCTAAGAAATGAGAATGGCATGTGAAATTCTTTCAGTAGCAAAGTGAAGTGTGTGGGGGAGGGAAAGGAGAAAAGTCCTTTTGTAAGGGAGTCCCTGTCCCTTTTAAAGGCTTTCCTCCTCAATAAATCATATTGACAGCATCCACTCAGCTATACTAAAATGGAAATGAAAGCGAACTTTTTCATTGATCGGAAGTATGGCTAATCGTTTCCTGGAAGAAAGATATTTTCACAAGTAAAGTGACCATATAAGCGGGTACAAGTATTCTGAAATGACCATATATGCGGAAACAAAATACACAGAATTCCTATTAAGGCAGAAGGGACTTTTCAAAAGTGACCATATATACGGGATGACCATATAAGCGGGTGACCATATAACGAGGTTTGACTGTATATATATATACCTGATCTATGTCATATGATAACGCTCGTATTTATAAATCAATTTTGATGAAACTAATTGTGTGTATTAAGCTAACCAATGTTTCGACCGAGTTTGTTGGCCAGCTTGGTCCGCCATTTTGTTTCAAGATGGCGGCCATTTAAAAATTTAAAACTAAAATAAATATACAAAAAAGTTAAAAATTCAAATGTTTTTTTTAATTACGTGTTAGGCCTTGATACAAGGATTCCAGAGCATTTTTTGGTTTACCTCTATCTTAAAAAATGGCTGAGATAGAGCAGTTTGAAATTCTAGGGTGGCTGACATTTTGAAACAAAACAGCACATTAACGCGATTACTCGCAAATTATTTTCTTTCATTGTTGTAATAATTTTCCCAATCATACGCATAAAACTATATATTCATATCCGTTAGCGCCAAATTCTCGCCAAATTTGGTGACCAAAATAAGTCTCCATTTATGCCATATTATAGCCAATTTGGCTATTGCTCAATAATTTGGCGAATTTTTTATTTAAATTCAGTATTAACGAATCTTTTGTAAACGTTTCTTTGTATTTTAACTTGCTGTTTTCGTGTAACATTAGCTAAAAGTTTAAAACGAAGGTATAGGAAAGCTACCTTTTCCTCCCTGTACAGGCCGGAAGGACTTTTTTAATTTAGAACTTAAAAACATTATAATTGTTTAGTTTTTGAAGGTTTTAGAGAAAATGAAAAAGAAAAGATGTGATAAATTGTAGATTAAATAAGGCAATTGTTCGATTTATAATATGGCATCAGAATGCTTAAGCCCAATATGGCCGCAATATATATCTATATGTATATATTTTTTTTTTCGGAGATGGGTGTGTCTTGGTATCATCACCTTAGTGCGTTATATAAATAGATTAGGATAAAAATTGATATGAATAACAAAACACCATTGTGTTCCACTCATGTAAAATATATCTAATTTGAAACAAAAAGCATTTTATTTTTCATATAATAAATCAAAATTTTGTTTCAAATTAGATTTATTTTATGTGAATGGAACACAGTGGTATTTAACTGGTTACAATTAAAATTTTATCCAAAATTATTAAAATTGATAAAATTATTAAAATTTTATCAGTTTTATCCAAATTATATTTTATAATAGAATAATTGGAAGTTTTTCTGAAACTTTGCTGTAACAGTCACAAGAAGAGTAACAATCGACTTTCCCGCAGATTATATTGGGGGGAAAAGCAGATAATAGAAACATTAAATTAACCAACATTTAATAATCTGGGGCATTATGCTTTTGATAAATAGACTTTTAACACTTATAAAGTAAAAGGATGAGAATGCGAGTTGAAAAAAATGTAGCCAGAAAATGCTTTCATTTACACCCAAGCTTGATTCACAGTAAAATTTCTCATTTATCTATTTACTTAAATTTCATATTTTTTTTAAAAAAGTTGACTTCTTTAAGACTTATAATAACATTGTTTTCCATATTACTTCATTATATAATCACTGGTAAATCTATTTAAACAGTATTGATTGTTAAACTTTTATCTATCCATTTTACCCCACACTATACCCATTTTCACCTGCATGGCGTAAAATGGATATAGCAAACATATATCTATTAAATGTTTTGTTATAGACATATTTTTGTAGCCTAATAGGTAAAAATTGTGTGTTTTCATTCTAAGAATGTGCAATGTAAAAAAAAAAAAAAAAATTTTAAAAAATTTAATTGTTTAAAATTTCTTAGAAAATTTTAACTGAACATCTAAAAATGGTGAATTTTATACCCATTTTACCCCACCTGACCCTATTTATGTTTCTAATGCTACACAAAAATATATGAGCTACTTACAAAATCAAAAATTGTCTACAACCAAGAAGAGAAAAGAAATTGCTGAAATTATTAATACATTAGAAGATTTTCAGCAAAATTTATTCAAACTGACTTTGAATTTTTATTTTACTAAGTTATATTAGCAAAAGACTTTTTACATTTTAATCACACACACACACACACACAAGACTAGTATTCAATAGTTTCCTATTCTTTTTTTTTTTTTTTCTGAACATAATTTATTTATAAATGAAACTTTCAGTATATTAAAATTTAAAAAGTATGTTTAATATTTGTTAGTTTTTTTAAAATATATATTTGCAAGATTTTTTAGTGTATTTTTAAACTGTAATTATTTTAATTAAACTGACTTTTTAAAATCTTTCATGTTTTGTTCTCATGCTTGTTTTTAATTTTTAATATGTCTCACCGGATTAATTTTTGTGATTTATATTTTAATCAAGATTTTAACATTTACTGGTTTGGAAGTAATGTTTTTTACAAGCAAATATTTAAATACTGGTAAAAATGCAATACCATGGAAATAAACTTCATTTGAGACTTCTGCTTTTGTATTGAAATTTTATTATATGAAATATCTTTCCAGGGTACCTTATTAAGCTAAAATATTTTACTTTTTAAAAATCCTCTATTAATATGGTGTCATGAAAATGAATTTTATAAAAAAAATTTTAAACATATAATAAATTGTCTTTGAAATAGGCAAGCAATGTAGGGACTATTTCCCTTATATTGTATTATTCTAGAGCCATTTTAATGCATGTAATATTGCATGTATCTAAACAGGCCTTTGAAAAGTTTGAATTTTAATTGTTCTCAACAGTGCCGTCCTAAGCGAGACCGGACACAAGAACTTTTGCATGGCCTTTCACTTCCAAGCTAGTTAATCCCCTCCCATTCCCACTAATGTTACCCATTTTTATGTATTTTTATTCACCTACCAAAAAATTTCGAATAGTATTTTGTGCTTTATTTATTGACAGACATTCCGTGATTAAATAAAGTGAAGGTAACTATTTTGAAATTCTGGTAGATATTTGAATAATAAAATCGACTAAATTGACAACAGTTCTTCCACAACACAATCTCTTTTTGAAAAAGCTTGACATATACAATGGCACACCAAGTTTTTTTTTCTTTTTATAAATTAATGATTTGTACAGTTGTTAAAGCACTAGGTAAAATAATTCAACTCATAACAAAATATATTAGAGAAATTGGCTTAAATTTTATCTCTGTTAAATAAAAAAAAAATCCTGAAGTCTTTTTTTTCTAGGAAACATTACATTCTGAAAAGACAGCTTTCTGTCTATAATAAAATCAATTTTCAAAATTTGTTTTCTTGTCAGGGAGGGGAATCCCATCTCGAGTTTAAAACAAAATCTTTCATGTTAAAAGCATCCACAGGAATGCTTCATGCTAAACATACAAATAACAAAATATTGCAGTCTTGCTTGATGACTGATAGTTCATTTCATGTTCAGAGATTTCACATTAGCGAGTTTCAACTGTAAAATAGTAATAAACATAATGCTGAAGTCAGATTATTTTTGAATAATCAGTTTTTTTTAAACAGATTGTTTTTAAGTAAAACTCAACACATTTTATTTTATTTTAGGAAGAGTGGAAACAGACTTCCAATAGCATTTTAAAAGGTATCAGTGAAGGATGGGTCAGTCCAGTCATTGATAAAAAATATTTGCTTGAAGATGCTTCTCAAGCTCATAAGGATATTATTAATTCGAAAGGTGCTAAAGGAAAGCTTGTTCTTGCAATTGGTGAAACGTAACACAAGTATGTCTTTTGAAAAATCCGGAAGAATTTGTTAAACTGTTTTTTGTAAGATTTTTAAATGAAGATTTTATGGATCATGTTTTGTTTGGTGTTATCAATAAATATAAGTTTTTATTCATTATTATTGGTGATTTTTGTTTAGTATTATAGTAAATTGTTTTCTGTGATATTTCTTAAATATTAATGACTATAAAGATGTTTTTTTTAATTATTGTTAATACATATGAAGGGGTCGGGGCAAGAGAGTGCTAAGCCACATTTTTGAACTTCTGAGATATTTCAATTTGAAAATTTGATCAAATACTCAAATCAAGATATATAACAGAAGTTTTTTCGCCAATGTCTTAGTAACATTTGAGATATTCTGAGTAACAATATGGCATTCCTTTATGATAATAATATTACGTTTTTTTAAATTAGCTATCTTCATTGGGAGGAAGAGGGCATAAATATCTGGGGTAAAAACAAAACTTGGGATATATGCTGACACCAAGTGACATTAGAAACAAATTATATGTAGAATATTATAATTTACAATATTGAGCAACAGATTATACAGTGTTAGATTTATTTCACCAAAAATGTGGCTTGGCACTTTCTTGCCCCAACCCCCTCATATAATCAAATTGATTTCCTCTTAGCTATAATAATTTTATCATTATAATTGAAAAAAAAATGTAAATATAATAATCTAATTATTATTTTTATTCATATAATAATTCAATTAACAAAATTATTCTACAAACTTTTTTGTCTGCTCTACAATTTAAAAAAAAAAAAAAAAAAAAAAAAAAAATCTTTGTAGCTGTGACTATATGCTGCATTCTTGTTTTAAATTTTAATCTTTAATTCAGTCTTTTAATATCATTTGTTAATGAAGTCTGTCACTGTTTCTTTGTAGTCATACACTTGACAGTACTGGTCATTACAATTTTTTTTTCTTTAGTCATCAGTCGCGGAGTACTCAACATTTTGTTATCAGTGTCATACGTGGTGCCTGGGAGTAGCAGCATAATTTTACTGTTGGGCATTATTCTCTCTCCTTTCAGGGATCTGTTTAGGAAGAAATTGGGTACTTTAAAGGACCTTTCACAATTCGTTTCAAAACAGGACCCTTCACAAAATGTTTCATCTCAAAACAGGACCCTTCACAAAACTTTTCATCTTAAAACAGGACCCTTCACAAAATTCTTGGTCTTAAAAATAGACCTTTTACAAAACTTTTCTGTCTTTAAACTAAACCTTTCACAAATTTAACAATATAAAAGCAAAATCTGACTGTCACTTTTACATATACGAAGAAAATATGTGTATTTTACATACATATATCTTCTTAAAAATGCATAAACAAGAACCTGAATGTAACTAGAATTTCAAATTCACAAAATTATGACTAGATTTTTCACAAATGTCGAAAGTTGTTCACAGTTTTACAAAACAGGGCCCTGGGAGAAAAGTCTAGACAGACCCTTGTTTTTATGTATTGATTGGATGGGTACTATTACTGTTCGACTATTACTTATTACCATTAGGATGATATTACTATCGTTATTTAAGTTTGACTTTAGAGGAGATTTGCTGAATTATCAATAAAATCAGAAAAAAATAATGTTTTGATAATGTTTTGATGATGTTTTGATAATGTTAAGATCATTAGTAACTCGTTAATCTATTGCAATTTAAACATCATCTATCAATGATTTGTTGATTAATTGGTAATACATAATTAAATAATAATAATAATAATAATGAATGCACTGTCTGTCAGTTGCTGGTGTTCATCATTTTATTAAAGATAGTTTTTTATAGAAATGCAATCAATTTGACTGGATACCGGATACCCAACTGCATCTCTTCCTTTTTTCTTTTTTTTTTTTTTTTGGTATTGTGATAACAGAAAACTTCTTTATCTATAAAAACAAGTTTTGTATTATGGGAACTGAAAACTTGTTCTCGCTTTTAATGAAGACAATGAATGAATCATAAAACACTCCTTAGAAAATTTTTTCAGGGGAGATTATTTTTTATGATTCAACAGACTATAGAAAGGCTCTTTTTTTTTTTTTTTTTTTTTTTTTAAGTATGTTAGAGAAAAGACTTTTTAATGATTAAACAGATTTTGCATAAAAAAGAATTTGATGTAACTTAAGTAAAAACATTTACTAAGTAAATGTTTTTTACTTAGTTGTTTTTACTTATTTTTTTACTTACTAAGGTCTTAAGTAAAAACATTTACTAAATTATTTTTTAGAGAATTATTTTTTTTAAACTGCAGACCCACTATGACCAACCCACTATGAAAACAATTCATAATGCCACATTTATTTATATTTTTTAATGTCCGGTATGACTTTTTTACCAGTTCTACGTCTCCTCTTCAACATATCTGTTGCATCCCTAGTTTTTTTTTTATATATATCTGAAAGTAAATCAGTGTCACAGAATCGCAGAAACTTTGTAAAAGATCTTCATTTGCTAGTGGTGTTTAAATATTTACACGTTCCAAAAATAAAGCTTTTGTGTATTTCACTGTATAGAGAGTGAATGAGAATTATCTTTAGAAATTTGACACTTAATAAAATAGGATAGCTAAGTTATGTTCTTTGTGCATGTAACAGCAATACATAAAATTTTATTTATAAGCAAAGTGTTTTTTAATCAAACAAGAATTCGTAAATTTGTAAGTAAAAAAGAAATTCTTAGACCAATAAATTGGCCAAGGCAGTCCTATCTATACCTTGACCAGTTAAATCAGATATCTGTGTAATTTTTTTTCCCCTAGGGATACTTTAAAGACAGCACATACTCTTTTCAATTGGCTAATATCAATGATTTAAAGATAAGAACCACAGTTGAAATTTGACTGTTGCTTGAATATTAAAAAAAAAAAACTTTTTACAAATGAAACTTTATGTATTACTGTTATATGTACAAGTTACATAACTTGGTTATCCTATTTCTTTCAGATTTTATTGAGTGTCAAAGTTGTGAAGTTAATTCTCATTCACTGAGTATTATGACTAAAATTAACCATGATAAAATTCTGAAATTTGATAGACAAAATAAACATTTATTTACATGGATGATATGTGAAAATTGTAATAGTTGACATTTTGCATTTCATCTTCTTCCTTTCTTCAAAGAGGGCCCACTCAGCATAGTGATTAGTATGCTAGCCACAGAATGAGGAGCTTGGGGATAGAGGTCTGCATGGCATCGAGCAGAATAAAGACCATTTTTTTAATGGTCCTGGCTGATAAAAAAAATTAAACTGTCCAGCCTTGCCGATTAAAAAAATTAGGCTTACCAACTGGCCCAATATAATAGATTTAAAAGGATCAAACTAAGCCAATAAAATATGAACAGTTTTCAATGGATGTGATTTGGACAAGAATAAATATAAATGTGCTACATGAGCCAATGCTAGCTTGACAACATCAATATAAAAATATAATATGTCCGACGTAGAAATCGGCATTGGACAGTTACATCGTGTCTTATCCCAGGCTTTTTTTTTTTTTCAGAAGACTCGGACAGGCCGGAATTAGACTTACATTTTATTTCACATACTCAGGCCATTCCAGAACTGGAATTAATAGTTTCCAGAACATGTCGAGCACGCAATTTGTTTTGTAAAAATAGCGATAAAGATAATGAACTACTGTTAACTGAATCTTTGGAAATACACTTTAATGAATTATAAACATCTTTATCTACTTTTTTTCATTACACAGCGACAAAAGTTGTTTTTAACCATATTTTTTCTTTTATTCTAAACTACATTAATTTTTTTAATGTCTTTATTTGAATGTAATAGTCTAAGTGATCATTAATGTTGCTATTATGTTTTCTATGGTTTGTAAAAATATAATAATCTAAAATATACTGTAAAAATTTCCCATAAATATGTATGCAGTATTCATTAAAAGAATCTTAAATGTATGTTAAGAAAAAACTGAATTGTTTGCAGAAATTGAGTCGGTTTGAGCCTAGCAGAGCCGGGCCTGATTTAATTGATTTTTGCTTGGCTGTTAACTGAAAAATCATAAACAGGCCTGGGCCTGGAAATTTCGGCCTGTGCAGACATGGTTCATATGTTTTGAAAAAAAGTAGAAAAATGCTAGGGAAAAAATTATTCCTTTTCAAGGAATGAAAAGTGCTGAAAAATTTTCAAATATGTAATAATAGTCCTTAAATTATAAAATTTGCAACAAGCAAAAAAAAAAGTTCTTGCATTTTTATTTAAATAAAAAATGACATACTTTCACTCGGGGGAAAAAAAAATGGAATGCCCGTAAGTTGTGTACAGTTTTTCCAAGCAGTTACATACGAGACGTTAGTAGCTAGGTAGCTCAGCTAGAACCAATGTGACGAGAAGCAGAAGGGGAGTACTTTCACTAATATTGTTAATGTTATGCTCATATCATTAGTTGTGTGTAAATGATTTTTTTTTATCAATTCCTTTCGAATATTCATGAATTTATTAAACAAAAATAATGAATCGGTCTTCGTGATGAAAATGGTGTATATTAAAAGGGTTAAAGTGTGTTAACACTTGTAATTTGAAAAATCTGTTGGATTATAAAAATATTTGAAATTTTATCCTGTAGAGGTAAATGCTGTGATGGAGAAACTGTTTTAATTCATGGTGCCAGTGGAGCTGTGGGCCTTGCTTCGATACAAATAGCTAAACAGTATGGTCTTAACGTTATCGGTATAGCTGGGACTCCTGGGGGAATTACTGTTGCTAAGAATGCTGGAGCTGATTTTGTCTTATGTCACCGAGAAAAGAATTATCTGGAGAAAATTATGGTAATAATTGTATTGAAATTTGCAGACAAATCTTGAGTTTTTAATTGTTTCTAACTTTCAAAACAGTATCTAGTGAAAAAATTCTATTTTTCAGTAACATTTAATGCTAGTGTCTTTTATGGATGGGATAATAAAACATACTTATTATTATGTAATATCTTCTGATTGAATTAGACTATTAAAGTTTTATAAACTAAATTATGAGGTAAAATAAATTTATTATGCAATACTGGATAATTAAAAAAATAAATGTATGTATTTAAAGCCTTTTTTTTTTCATGTAATTTACTATCAAATATCAATTGATTATTTACAAGAAATATTTAAAGTAGTTTATGCTATTTTTATAAAATTAATTTATAATTTTTGTAAAATAATTTTAATACAATAAATGATAAAAGTTTCACTGGTAGCGTTTTATTGCTGATGATAAACAATATTGAAATTATGACATGTTAACTCAACTACCATAGCAACTTTATTATTCATATGGTTGGTACAATGTTAACTTCAGTGAGGAAATGCTTTGGTGTAACATTTACATTTTTTCTTGTTAGTGTTGTGTATACTTAATGATATGATTAGTTTATCTGTATAGTGTGAAGTTATTTATTACACTGTTAAACTGTCATATTTCTTTTTATCCATCTGATAGTAACTTTTAATGTCTCTCTTTTTATTTTTTAGCAATTTTATGATTTTCCACATTTAGCAGTGATCTGTCGACTAATTTTCTCCAAGTTGCATGCGTTTATGTTGTTTACATGCCCCACTCCCCTGAAAGAGTATGTATTAAATTAAGGCAGTGATTCCAACTGGTGTGCTATGAAAAGATCTCAGTTATACATTTATTTATCAAGCAGACATGTTCTAATTAATAGACATAATGTTAAACATGTATGTGGTCTTCAATTTAAGCTATTGCAGATATGTTGTTTCTATGCTGAACAAAAAGTCGGGTGGTGTTAATAGCAACTATTGCATAGGAATTGAACTTTTGAGAAGTTCACTGTCAACCGATCACTTTGTTAGGATTATTCTGAATACATTGCTTCATTGTCAATGTGTTGAAACTAAAATTGTTTAGTGCCAATAATAGCATCTTCTATTGAATAAGAGTCTAATTTTGAGATATAGGCAGGAAAAATCATTCAAGGCCACTTTAAGAATAGAGTTTGAAATTTATCAAAATCTTATGGCTGCAGTGCATGTATGAAAAGTCAATTTTTTTAAATGTTCGAAGACGTTTTTTCTTTCGACAACTAAAGTAGTCTTAATGTTCATTTCAAAATTAGAAAATATCAATGTCTTCTCTTGATGACACCAAATGAATGTTTACAAATTTAGCTCAGTTTTGTGCTGGCCCTGCATGCACTTATAAAACAGATATAAGCTCAAACTACAAAATTTTGATCACTTCATTTTATTTTTAGTGTTCCTGCTAAGCCATTATTTTAAGGACACAGCACTTGGTCCTTTTAAAAAATAATGAAATGCACCCCAAATTGCACCCAGAGATAGCCCGTAAAAGTATTTTCCGTAGTTGTTCACATCTTTGTTATTGTACAGATTTTGAACAATTCACCATAACCACAAGTAAATTATTTTTTGTTTGATAAATGAATGCATTGTATTTTGCAAGATTAAACTAGCAGCTTTACAATCTGAAAATTTTAACAATGAGTTGAATGAATAATAAAAGCACAGTATGCCTTTGTAATTTCAAGCCAGATGTTCTACTGGATAATCATAATACCCAACTACTGCCAACTATCTACATACTGGCTGCACCAACTGGATGCAATATGTTTGCCAGATTTCCATTGCATCCCTACCCAAGAGCTTGCAAAAATTTTAGAACTTCTGCATTCGTTTTGGGAAAGAATAAAAGATTATAAAGTCATGTTCCAATTTAATTACATTTTTATTCTTAATTAATTCACCAAATCATTTGAAATCAATATTACTTTATTTATGACATCTTAAAAAATGTTGTTGTTGGCGTGTCAGAGAAAGTGACAAGGCACTTCTCTGAAAGAAGGGGTGCCAGAGCCTCAAGAGAGGTTGGACTTCCAGAGCTGGTCTCCTAATTTTGAACCAATTCCAGATGAGAGACCTGCACCTGGATTGGCACCCCCAGAGGTAATGCATATACTAAATGTGGAGGACATTGGAGCCACAAACAGATTTTACATGCACTAGCTCCCATTAACGTACACGGTCCCACAGCAGCGGCAGTCGAGAGAGGTTGTCACCCTCCCAAGCACTGATCTTGGTCGATACTGCTTGACTTTCGGTGATCTTACTGGAACTGAGCTTAACCGTCTGCGCCACTGTGGGACATCTTAAAAAATAATTTATATTTTTAAAATTAATTAAAAATGACACTATTGAAGCAGAAATAGAATACATATTCAGACAAAAGGGGTGTTTCAACAAAAAATGGTATGTTTAAAAACAATTTAAAAAAATATATATTATTTATTTATTTTTTAAATCTTAAAAAATATTTTTTATTGTTTCTAAACATACCATTTTGTATTGAAACACCCTTTTTGTCTGAATCTGTGCTCTATTTCTGCTTCAATAGTGTCATTTTTAATGACTAACACCTACCCTGCCTTTTTTCTTTCTAATCTGCCAGTTGTCTTATACCAAAATGTATAGTAATTTAGTTCTTTAGAAAGGGAATCGGCATCAGAACAAATATTAAGTACAGGGTAAAATGCCGCTATTTTTTGTTTAGCTAGATATGCATTGATACTTTAAAAGACATGTTTACATTAACATAGCAGTTCTTTTTCTAATAACATAAGTTTGTATATGAAACTTAAACCTCATAACTTACATGTCAAGAAAAGAAAGCTAATGGTTATGTTCACTTTTAGCAGGGATCAATGAAATTGATGATTTTTAAGACGGAAAGGAAACTCCTTTCATGTCACATTGTTCTAAATTTATAATAATGCCATTGATTACTGAACTTAATTATGTAGATATATTTATTTTGATATATGTGGTTTTTAGATTTTTTAAATAATAATAAAAGTATGTATATCAGTAATTAAAAGTTATTGCTTGTAAAAAGCATATTATTTTTCACTGTCATGTTGTTTGATTTTGTTGCAGGAAATAACAGACAATAAAGGAGTCAATATTGTACTTGAGATGTTAGCTAATGTTAATTTAGACAAGGATCTAGATATTTTAAGTCCTAATGGCCATGTTGCGGTAAGTCTAAATTAATTGTTGTGTATTTATGCTAGGTTGAATTATTTATTCCTAATTAATATTTTTATGTATTTAAATTGTCATATGCTTTATTATTTTCTTTTGAATTAATTTTTGGGTGCTGTATACTTTTGTGACAAATATGTAATATTTGTCACAAAATTGTGTAATTTGTATGCCCAGTGTGCACTATTGTGTATAGTACTGAAATTTTTCCATATGTCATTTTATGCTGTCGCATTGATTTTATTGTCTTCCTACAACTGTTTCTGTAGTTGTAACTAATTTTTGTATTGTTCCATCTCATTATCTGAATTTTATACTACAGATTCATTTAAGCAGCAAATTTCTTAACTAAATATTTATCTTCAGTAATAACTGAATAATCGCAAACTTTTTAGTCATTTTGCTTTATGTTTTTCTTTAATGTACAGTCAGCCGAAGTTTTAATTGCCAAATTGTCGCAAAAAATATATATATAGACATTCGACTAAGAATTATGTTTTCTTTCATTTTGTGTTTAAAAATAAGCGTAATAGAGAATTGTCTACATATTAAAATTGTAATGAATTTTAAAACTTCAAGCACCTATTTTTGACAATAAGTTTGGATTCTTCAAAGAATTTTACTTTTGGATACCAAACATGAAGTCATTAGTTGAACAATGGCGACTCCTCTATTGGTACGCATGAGCATGTGAACCCCCAAAGAAAAATGAAAAAAATTACATATTAACAAGTTAAACAAAGTTATTAAAAAACACATTTACTGGATGAACTTCTGCCACATCCCCCCTCCTCCTCCTCCTCCTCCTCCTCTTTGACATGACAAATGAAAAACATTATTGTAATAGTGCAAAATTTGAAAGTTTTCAATACAGAGCGCCTAGTCTTTCATAGATCGCACGTACGAGCGAAGAAATTCCCCTCAAAACCACTTTATGTAGACAGAAGTAGAGAGATGAATGTGGGTGGAGTGCAGTGCTTGCATAGCTTTCCATTCGCATAAACTTCAATGTGCTGGAGCTTGAATTTTTGTCAGTTTCTTTATTGGTTGTCCAAAAAACAAAAAACTGTTTTCTTGGTTTAAACCAGGATTTTTTTAATATTGTTTCCTATTACATATACAGTACAGGACCTATTATCCGGCACCATCGGGATCGATCCGATTCCGGTTTTCGGAATTTTCTGGATTTCGGATCCATGCCAAAAACATAAATATTGCAACAGCAACCCCCCCCCCCCCCTTCCTTTTCTCTTTTTTTTTTTTCTCCCATGATGATCTAGTTTTTTAGATAAGCACATTAGAGAAAATAAAAATACTTACCATTCTTGAAAGAAATTTCTAAAACTATAATATAATAATAACTTTAAATTTTCAAAAGCTTATTTTTTATTCATGACAGCAAACATATCAGTAATCTTTTTTTGTTTCAAATGGTTTGGCTGTTCTAATAAAGTAATCGTACTGAAGAACCTCCATCCATTTTTTTTTAAGATCTCAACTTTTTGAGAAATACTTAGAGCTATTCTTTTCCTTTTTTTCCCCTCATATGAATTGCTTTTCTCACTGAGTCGCTTAGACATCATAAATTGAAAAATAAAATCGCAAAAACACAGACACAAAAATAAGCAAACAATTGCAGAATTGCTTAAATACTCGACAACTAGACTGAAAAATGATAAACAAGTTTTTATTTGATTGCACTTTAAGATCATTCTAGAGAGGATTGATGGGGTGGCCCGCCCTAATGTCCTTTTCTGATAAAATCCCATCCTTATTGCCTCTTTTCCAGGTATAAACCAACCCTTCTTTTTTCCCAGATAAAAATCGTCTCTTTCTTTTTCTTTTTTTCAAGCAGTAAAATCCTGCTTTGTTTGCATTGTACTATCAAAAATTCCTTAGCCATCTTTCCTTAGAATGCTAGTAGGATATTTCTGGAGTAATTGTTCCCTTTTCCCCCTGCCCCCACTCACTTAGCTCTCTTCTCCGTGGTACTTTTATCCTGTAGTTAAGTGAACACATTTTGATAAGAAATGAGAAAAAGTTCTGAAAGTTATCTGGAAAAAGTTTCAAAAATGTTGTCGAAAGATCGTAAGAAAAGAGAAAGTGATCGTGAATACCGGGGGGGGGGGGGGGGCGGCACACACTCACCCCTCCCAGAGCATTGAAATGTCCCCCCTCGGAAGATTTGAGATTTTATGCCTTTAATGCTTAAAAAATGCACCCCCCCCCCACCCTGGAGCCACAGAAATCCCTCCTGAAGAAAAGTGTCTGAATTCAACATTGAGCGCAGATTGTCGGATACTTGAAAAGTCCAGATAGTTGAGCACTACATCAGTCATGAAAGAAGAAAGTTGGGGGGGGGAGGGGGGTATATCGATGTAACAATGAAACAGGAAAATGATTTTTTTACCTATTTTCCTTTCATCGGGAAATTGATCAAATGATTCTTTTATTATTCTTAAATGTGCACTTTATAAAGTTAATTTTGATGAATTATAAATAAAAGTAAACAATATTTTGTGTCAGAATGTAATTTTTAAATTTATTTATTAATCTTTTATAACGTTACATTATTTATATTTAAACATCTCATAATGATTTTAATTTAGAACTAAGATAAATAACAAATGCTGTTCTTACTTCATGTGATAATAAATTAAGCCTCAACATGCAAAAAGTAACAGGCAAAACTAATGAAGTCAACTAAAAACAAGTGTTTTTGTTAGATGTTTTTCAAAGACTCTTTTCCTAAAACATCAACTTTGCGTCCCTTCTTTTTTTTTTTTTTTCCTTTTCAGAAAAAGCACGTGGACACTTGGAAAATTAAATTCTGTATGATTCGCATGTATTGCCTCAATTACATCCGAAATACAAGAAAAAAAATCCCCAATAATAATGAATCTTTTCTGCATAGCTAAGAACTTTCATTATCAGATGCAAGATAACATCCGACTTCACCTCTCAGATCACCAGACAAAAAAAAAAAACTACAAACAGTCAGCTCTTTTTTTTTTTATGATTGAAGTGGACTGTTTTGGGAGGTCTCTAATTCTCTGAAAATTTAAGGTATTTTAATAGAAATTTGGTAAGTTGCCTTATTTATTATTATTTTAATTCGCTGAAAATTTGAACACAATCGGATAATTAAGAGAGAAGATCCCTGAAAAAGTTGCACTTTCTAAAGGAAAGATTTCTCTTTCAGCCTGCTGGAACGAATGAATGACCTATTAAACATTCTGCCCTTCGACCTTGAAGCAGTTTTTATCTGGTTCATTCTTTCAAACTTCGAACACGGCAGCTCGCGGTAGGGAGGAAAAAGAAAAAGAAAAAATAACTTTTTTCAGATTACATTTCCGTATTTATGGATTTTTTTTTTTTTTTTTTAATTGTAGTTTTTGTTATTATTCATGATGAGATCATAAAAAATGCCGGTCCGGTTTACGGAATGCCGGATAAGAGGTCCGATACTGTAGATGCATATTTGTTCATAAAAATAAACATTGTTGGATATTGTAATAAGTAATATAACTTCATATGAAAATAATCCAAATTAAATAATCACCATCAGTTATGTGGAAAATTGAAATCATTTGTAATTTAAAAATTATTAGTAACAAGTATGTCTTATGTTCAAAGAATAAAATGCTTCACACAGTGAAACCTAGATACCTAGAAAATCTTATCAAGAATCTTTTGATTAATAATAATAAATAAATATTCTATGTAGTTTCATGAATATGATATTATTTTTCCACAGCTATTTAATATATATATATATATATATATATATATATATATTTAATATTTGTTATCTGGGATGTCTGTTTTTTCTGTCAGAACACTAAATGAGCATTTATGATCTTTTATTTAAAAAAATAAATAAATAAAAAGGTTTTCATAAGGAGTTCCTGGAATCATTTTACATATTTAGAAGTTGCGTTTTTACACTTTCTTTTGAGAAGTGTTATGTATTGTCACTTGACGCTTCTCCTGCAAAACTGCCAGGTTAAAAAAAAAAAAAAAGAGTAAAATAAACAGGAAAAAAAAAGCTATTTACCAGATTTTAGACTACTGAAAATATTGGTCCTACAATGCACAGTAGCTTTACAAAAAATTGTCATGCACTAAAAATTTTAAATAGCCATCAAACTTAATAAACAGGCTTTTTTTTTCCAAGATATGTTATAATAATACATATTACTTATATAACTAAATTAAAAATTAATAAAATTGTACATTTTTAGGCATTTTTTATGAAACAATGTCTCAAGCGAACCTTATCACAATTTCCCTTCCATTTTCTTGTTAGATTCAGGATAGAGGGTTTGATTGTGTTTTAGAGCATTTAAATATATCTTCTTATATATTTTAGTTAAAAGTAAACAGGCACTTACTCAACAGAATTTTCAAAGGAAAAATAAACTTTTTTTAATATTTTGTGCGATTATTATTATAGGAGCCCCCACACCAATAAAAGATTTTACCTTGACTGTAGTATATTTTTGCAGTGAAAACTAGTTCATTGAACATTTTAATATTTTCTTCTTAACCTAATCATTACTTCTCAGTTATAAACAAATTCATCTTCAGGATAGTATCTCCAGAATGGTTGACTTTTTTTATATATAAATATCACCATCTGCAGTTGTTAAAGAACTTTTTTATATTGAAATATTTTTGGTTGTTATGTTTTTTGAGTGATGCCTCCAAGTCAACATTTTTTTTACCATTAGATTCAGCAAGTAACAGAAAAAAATAATTTGTATTATTGAAATGCTATAATGGCCACTCAATTTTTGAATGTTGTCTTATTCATATTCATATCTTGTATTTCTTTTTTTACTTTCTTCTATCTATAATAGAAGAAAGTATTGTAATCGAAATTTTTTTCGGCCTCTGGTTTTTGACGGATTTACATGTTTTAAGAGTCAGATATTCTGTAAAACATGTTTTTAGAAAATGTCTGTCTGTCTGTCCTCATTGTATCATGGAAAAGTGTATGATTATGGAGAGGATTGAGTAATTTTTTTTTGTATGTGTTTGGCTATGGCCAGCAGGTCTCACTTGAATTTGGGAATATTCTGACAAAAGGGGGGCGCTGCGATAGTATATTTTGTTCCATTTCCATTATTATATCATCGTAAAGTGTATGAAGATATGCAGAGAATTGAACCAAATTTTTTGTACATCTTTTTGAGTATGGCCTGCATATCCCAATTGAATTTGGAGCAATTCCATCGGAATGGGGCACTGTGATAGCCCTTTAAAGATTTCAAATTCAAAAAGATGTATAAAAAAACTTAGAAATCCTAAAAAAAAATTCCGTTAAATGTTCGGCCTTGATCCAAGTATTCCAGAGCAATTTTTATTTTTCCTCTATCTTACAAAATGGTTCAGGTATAGCAGTTTAAAATTTTAGGGTGGCTGACTATTTTCAAGCAAGACAGCAGAATTCATTAATAAACAGGTTTAATTTATGAGTTTTAGTCAACAAGGTTTCGGCAAATTTTCTTTCATTGTTGTAACCATTGTTCCAACTCTTATATGCTTAACACTATATATTTATATTTGTCAACGTCAAATTCTCGCCAAGCTTGGTGATACTTGGCAAAATATTGCCAAATATGGCAACAAAAATAGGTTGCCATAAATGAAGTCAACTTGACTATAAAGAACTAATTTGGTGATATTCTCATTCAAATTCAATATTGATGAGAACTGGATATTAATCTTCTTTAATCGGGTTCCACGCATTTTAGCTTTGTGTTTTCCAGTAAAATTAGCTAAAATCTTATAACCAAGGAATAGGGAGGCTATCTTCGGTTCCTGGCGGTACAGGCCAGAAGGACTTTTTGTAGTTAAGTATACATTGGCTGATTGCATCCAGCTAACCCAATGAATCACAATCAGCTGACATACAACAAAATGACGAAAAATATTGATTTTATTGGCAATGTGATAGCTAATTTTGAAGTATTAACATGATTGAGATAGAAGAAAGTTTTAGGATTGACACATCCGACTATTTATAGGATAAATTCCCCAATTGAGAAATTTTTATTTACAACTTGACCAAAATTTTAAAGATCATCTTGTTGTGTTATTAACTGCTGTAAATATTCTGCATTTTTTTAAATGAAAATATTTTGTGCTAAATAATGAATATTTTTTATCTTTTTTCTTTGCTAATTTCACATGTTTTAAGATAACTCTCTAGAGCATCAGGCATGTTCATTAGGGTGTCCCAAGATACAAGTGAATTTTTTTTTATCAAAATCGAATTCACATACCCTTTCCTTTTTTTTTTTTCACCTTAGTAAACGTAAATAAAATGTATTACTACAATAAGATAATGTAACCCATGTTGATTTTATGTCAAACTTGAATGTGAAATCTTGTACGGTGAATACTATGGAAAGATTGTAAATTGTGTGTTTCTTTGGTACATAAGACGCCATTTTATTCAAAGCAGATATTTATTAACGTATTACAGTAAAACAAACATTACGGAACATACTTTCATTTCAATGTTTGCTTTTTACAGTCAGGATAGATCTTGTGTCCTTGTACGCAACATAACAAAAATTGTTTTTTTTTTCTTTCTTTTCCCCCTCAACCAACTATTAAACCAGGAAAGTCCTGCATCAATTTTACTGCTCTAAGCATTGAGATTGTCTTTTTTTTTGTCTAGAAATGAAGCGTTATTCTCCCATGAAGATGAACTCTTGTTGAGAAAACTATCATCAATGAGTCTAGAAAACAATGAATGGCTTTTGACCGATATGAAATCATCGATGCTTTTTTTTGTATAAAAAATAAATAACAGGTAACAATTGTGTGATAAATAACTAACTAAATAAGCAACTACAAAATCAATTTATCAAACTCGCCATACAATGAACCACAAAGTTCTTCCTTCGATGGAATGTATCTTTTCTCATGGGTCGAGAAATTTTCTCTCTGTAAATTTGCCACCATTTTTTATTTTGTTTCTTTGTCCACATCATCAAAAAGTGCTAATACTGGTATTTCATCAGTCAAATACCATAAATGCTGCAGAAATTTCCGAAAAGCAGCTTTTGAGATACTTTCATTCACATTTTCACAAGTTTTCAAATATTTCAAAAAGCACAAATCTTTACAGGGTGCTTTAACTGCAAAATGCATTGAAGCCATGGTTTAATGTAGATTGTTACGATAAACAAGCAGACATCTAACAGTGCTTTCTTATCCTTGGTGTTTAATTTCAGCTGAGAACTAAATAACGATAGTTTTAGGGGGTAAATCGCTCAAGCCATCCATCTAGCTTGGTGCATGGCACCCAAAGGTCTGATTTTATTTTTTCTGCATCTCCACCTAACAATACAATAGAAAGTTCAATCAACTCTCAATAGTCCTCTCTGACCATAACATTTTTAAGTTCAGCACCTGTAAAAGTCAAGCAAGTTTTCAAGTTCGAATATGGTTCAGAACAATTCCACTGTTTCTCTATAGCACTGTATTTTAGTGGGATCGATGGTTTTCCAATTCTCTTTGAGCTTTTTAAAGAGTGGAATATCAGGGCTTGTTGTCATTTGTTTAATTTTCATTTCAAATACAGCCTTTAAAATACCAGTTCGTATATGGTGGTCAGATACAAGCCACTCTCCCAATTTTTAACAAAATTAATTACAATTGGTAATGAAAAGACATTATTGCATGAACTAGTTTCTGTAAATTAATTATTGATTTCATTTTGTAATGTACATATTTATGAATGATTTATTATGAATTAATGAGTTATCTCCTTTTGTAATATGCATATTTATGAGTAATTTCCCATGAATTAATTGTTGATCCTATTTTCTGGTATACATAGTTAGTTAATTTTGTATGGGGAAGCAGAACATCTATATTTACCAATGGTATTTTTCTAAATTTGTATGGGAAAAAAGAGAGACCACCCATATGGCAGATTTTTTTTAATTATTACTTCCGGAGTCACTGGTCTGCAAATCGAACAATGATAGCTCTTACAAAGGACAGTTTTACAATTTTAAGAATTTACAGCTTGCTGGATGCCGATGGAGTAATTATGGACAGCAGATTTACAAGGGGACGGCATACCCATGAGAAGGGGTCCCAGGACCCGTGAGAACGGTATCAGAGTGCTGGTCAGCCAGACCAATAAGATGTGGGGCGTAAACTTCTGTTCAAAAAGAAAAGGGCCAATGCAGATAGTCAGTGATGGGGGAAAAAGTTAACCCCATAGTTTCGAGGGGGTTGGAAGGAAAAAAAAAACAAGTAAAAGATATGGGGATTAAGTTCTTTGAGTGAGGGATTGACAAGAAAAAGTGTAGTTCCTAGAAGTTTTTAAAAAAATAGCAGCAGTCTTGTAATAGATGTTATGTGCCCATGTAGATGTTACGCCGTAGATGTCATATAAACATAGTCTTAATATGTGTACAAAGAGGGGATCCGGGCTTATCCTGTTTGCTGTGAAAGAATTGTCATCATCAATAGACGGACTCTGAAAGTGACAGGTAACGGATTGGTTATTCCCTTTGTTTTTTCTGTGTATTTCCTAAAAGGCATAGGAATGTTAGGGGTGAATGTGCATAATGTCGAGAAATTGTCTAACCTGTAAGTTATATATTTATAATATTAGCATACATTTAGTTACTCATTTAATATCATTTTTGATTTCGCACTTTGTTAAGTACGAGTATGTTAAAGTACGATTGTGCTCTAGTAGGGTCCATAAGTGACTCATTAATCATTTAATGATTTATTCTTTTATAATGTTTTTACTTAAATTTCATAATTTTTGATATTGATGTTTTGTTTTTTTATGTTTTTGTAAATATCTGTAAATAAATATTTTTATTTGTGTTTAATTCTCTGTTTTAATTTTATTTGGGTATTGCATCGAGTAGTTTTTCTTCCCCTTAATTATTTATTAATTTTTAGTTGATTTATCAGGCAGACTAGTTTGTAATTTCTTTCTAAGAATGTTGGATATACTTTGTCTAGTCATGCTTCATACGACGTAGGCGGCGTAAACAAAAAACAACGTAAAAAGCTTAATGTTTTTTAAATAGAGTAAATTAATTAATTGAACTCAGTAGTATGTGTATTACTTATTGGATTATTCTAATTTTCACCTACGTCCAGAAGCAACAATCACGCCTTTTACCTGTTAAGTCAACACCCGGTGGTTCCGGAGAGAGGTATTAACCCGTGCCTCATTTGGTTAAATGTGGATAGTTGTTATTTAATTGGGCTATGTAATCTACTCCAGTTAGGAGGCCCATAACTTACCAGCAGAATACATGATGGCGGAAAGCAAAAAAAAGCATTTTCCTATCAAATTTTTGCTTCAGAAGTGCACAAGCACAATTAAAATGACCTGTATTTGAAGCCATCGTATCACAACAGAGTATTTGGACTTTGTTTTCGAGATTCCAATCTAAGATCACCTTCCAAATAGCCTGTGCCTGTTCTTTGTCTGTAGAATTATCCAGTCTTGGCACAGCAATGAGTTGTTCTTTAAATCCATGTGAAATAACTGTAGGCAAGTGTTCTTCTTTTGATTTCCGAGCACTCAAAGCAGGCAACAGTTTGCCATCCCCAGCTAAGGTCACTACATCCGGTACCTCGTTTTGGAAATCAATTTTTTATATTTTCTGAGCGTTCCTTCCGTTTTTCTGTTTCAATTCTTTGAATTGAAGTCTTACTTATCAGAAATCTGTCAATGTTAAATCAAGTGCATCAATAGTAGCTTCAAGAATAAACACAGAATCTAACATACTTAATTGACACCTGTCTAATGCAGCAACTAACTTTGGAGCAATAAAATCTTTTCTCATTTCTGATTTACTTGTCCCAGGTTCTGAGCTTTTGAACAATGTTGGGAACTCGTCTTGTTATGATTTAAAATATTCTCTCATTAATTATTCAGTCTTTTAAATATTTAAATTTATTTTAATCATTTATTTAAATTAGTTCATAAATTTATTAAAATAAATAATGCTTAATCAATTAATAATTTTAAATCAAACATTTATCTTAAAGTAATAACTTTTAGTGCTAAATAAATTTAATATCAATTTCGTTCCATTTCATATATTTTTCAAATTATTTTTAAATTAATATTACAAAATTTATTTTTATTAACTTTTGTTATGATACATTCCATTTATACTTTTAAATTCAATAGTTTTCATTAATTATTTTACTTAAATTAAATATTTAAGCCTTATTAATCATTAATTAAAAGTTTTCATATTAATTAACATTTAAATTAATTATTTAATCGTTATTATTTAAACAGTCAATAATTTCTATCTTTTTAAAATTAATCTTTTTAACTTTTCTTCTAAGATATTATTATTAATTAAATATAACTTCTAGAATTAAATCACTTTTAAAAATCAATAATCACTTGTAAATTAAATTATAATCATGCATTGAAATCTCTGGATAGAGAATTAAAGATTTCCGTTTGTTGACATCGATTCCGGTAAAGTACCGCGATTTTTCTTCTAAGTTAAAATATATAATTTCTACTTTTTAAATATTAATTATTTTTGTTTTAAAATTGATTCAAAAGATTAAACATAATTAATTATGCAGTCTGCCAAAATCCTAGCAAGATTCAACGTAAATCGTGGCAGATATGAATTTTTAAACATTTTCTCCAATTTCAATGTTTACTTCGTTTGCTTTCACTATGATGCCTGGCCATTTTGAATCGCATCTTCGTGCGTTCAAAAAACAACAACTTAAGAGGTAATTGTCACCCATTTTGGTGTAGGGGTCGTTCGAGCGGACATTCCAAGGTTAAGGGGTGCATTTTTCAGTGGGGAAAAAGGGGAATTCAAATTTGTTCTAGAACATTCGCGTACGTAAGATCTTAATTTCCGCTACTTGTTGCTAGGGAGTAGGTGTTTTCCTTTCGCCAGTATCGTTCGCGTGTAGAGTTGAGTTGTCGCACTAATGCTTTTTAGCAGTTACGGTTGAGAGTTAAGCGGTGCGAAACGAAGAAGAGGAATGTTTCGCCTTTTCTGATTGGATAGTTTGGCTGGTGTTTCAGTTAAACTTGGTAGAGTTTGAATTCAAAATTTTTTGAGTGAGTAGCTGTCCTCCGTTGACTTGGGATGTAGGTGCAGGAGAGGAAAAAAGGCAGTGTTTGGCCGAAAGGCCAGACACTATGTAAAATATTTGAGTGAAGACAGAGGTGCTGCTGGTATCTTCAACGCCGTTAATGTTCTGCTAAGATTTCGGAGTTTTACTATATTTTTAATCCAGAATATGTCTCTCTAATTAAAAGAGACTATCTTCACCAGCTTCAATTCTTCATAATTCAGCATCAATTCTTCATAACCTAAATGCGATATTCGTATAGATTTCTACAAAATCCGTGCAGATTCCTCTTCATTTAAATATTCAGTGTTTTCCGACTTGAATGGATATTCTGCCAGCGATAAAGATGTCATCCGCGTAACATATTAGATTCATCAGACTGGTGTGTTTAAAGCTGCTAGAATAATGCCACCAAGCAATGTGAGTGTTCCTACTCATGCTAAATTCTCCAGCTAGTTATGAATAAAGTATTTCACCGTTTATAGTAAGTGCTTCTTTTCATCGTTCCGTCGCTTCAGTCCAGATAACGCAGAAAAATGAGTATCTTCTCAAGTGCGGTTAAAGATCAATTCTGAATATAACTATAAAATAGAACAATTTCTAATTTAAATTAAATTTTAGCATAGACGATTAATTTTAACGAAGAACCTAGTAATCTCTTTTATCTAGAACATTTAAATTACTAATATTGAATTGAACTGAGAAAATTATGATGAAGATAGCTTATTTACTTAAATAATTTGTATGTATTTTATTGAAGTGGCCACAGTTAAACTAGATAAAATGTCTTGTGTGAATAAAATCAATTATTTACTTATATTCCTGTCATCAGCTTTATTTGGGTGAGTTGTATTTTCTTATTTTCATTTCAGATCTAAATTCGTGCATATACTCCAGTTTGAGTAATTTTATCATCAGCTACTCTAAATTATATTTTACTGAATAACTTACATTATATTTGAGATTTCAGTATTAATTTTACAGTTTAATTTTGTTTCATTAGTGCTAGGTTTAACATCGTATTTGGTGCTTCCACTATACGCGCCACCTGTATTGAGAGGTTGGAGTGGGATTTGGAGTAAACATTTATTCTAATTTTCTGTCTTAATTTAGGCATTTTAAGAATCTCTGTTTGCTTTATCTCCTAACCCAGCTTCTCATTACATTTAATGGTACCGCGACTCAGTGAAACGTTCTTTGTAGGTTTTTGCTTAAATTTAATATGACTATATTTGCACAAAATTTAAATAATTAATGTTTAATAAATACTAAAATTTACTGTGTGCAAAAGCTTATTTTTTTTTTGTGGTGTCCATGTGCCAATTTTTTTTTTTTTCCTCTCATAGAAATCTTATTTGTAATGTTTATTATGATTTTAAAAGAGTGATGCAAGTAATTGAAGACTATAATATCTGGTTGTATAATATATTTATATAAAATTTTGAATGTTTTGGTACAACTCTTTAAAAGTTTGGGTAAAAAGCTGATAATTGTGTTTTTACAAAGTTTTAGAAAATTATTGTATCTCTCAATGACTACAAATTTTATTGCAGTTTATTTCATCTTGAGAAAATATATTTCAGTTAAAATTATGTTCAAGAAAATTCATTTATTCAAAAATTTCATATCTTTTACAAAGCAAATTTTATTTATTAAGAGTTATATTTATTTCAATATTTATGCATAAACTTTGAGTAAAATCTCTCGTGACATCAATTCCCCTTAGATATTTTTTTTACTATAGCAATAATTCAATATCCTCCTTAATTTTAAAGTTTACTAGGAAAGTTCTTTTAAATCTAACTTTGCTAAAAAGGCATAATTTATTGTTTGTGTACCTTGTGAATGATCATTGTGATAACGCAGGCAGAGTGAAATTTTTAAGGAATTCCGTAGGAAATAGATAAAATTTTAATTACCTATTTTATTGAATTTTTATTTTGTCAGGAGTTTTTATAATTAGATTGTGTTCCTTGAGACTGATCATTGATAACTCAGGTGGAAAAATTTCCTAGATTTTTGGCCACTATAAAGACACAATTTTTTTTGACTCAGATGTAAGAATCGTGCATTCTAGCTGGCTTGCATGGGTTTCCGCACAAAAAGAGCATAATGTCTCTTGGAGCTCTCCAGTTTTCGGGTGGCAGAGTAGATTTTTGATAGAATCTTTATTATTAAATTTTTTTTTTTTTGCTATAGTGATTCCTTTTATTTTAGGTTGTAGTTATTTGTATTTCAATTTTACAATAGAGTTTAATTATTTTTTCTGGTGTCACAGTTAGAGAATTGCAATCCAATTCATAAAATATTTATGAGTTTAAATTTTTCAGTAATGTTAATAGATATAATTTATTGCTGAGGAGTGTGCAAAATTGTTTATAAAGAATTTTTATCATAAGAGTATACTCATTTAACATCCTATTCAAAGAATAAAGACAAAACAACAACAAATGATAAAAAGTTTATTTTTGAGACAAGATATATATATAAAATGAAAAATAAATGAAATGTATATAGAAATAAATGAAAAAAGTGAAAAATGATAAATATAGGATAAAAGTAGCATGATTTGTTTAAATTTTTTTTTTCTGCCCTCAGGCTATCTTGCATTCTCTTGAGTATATCTCTTTAGTCTGTTCGGATAGTATTTTCAAATTGAGGAAGAGTTACTATTTTTTTTTAATAAGGAAGATTTTGTTAGTTCTGCTAGATTTAGAGATCAATAGCATGCGCAGGCTACTCTGAATTTTGGTTGAGCATACAATATTTTTTTTTAACCTTTCTTCACAGAGTGCACTCTTTAATAAAATCACATGTAGATAGACATATATTAGTACAAAATCATGTCCTACTTTTTGCACCATTGTTAGGCAATACTATAAGGAAACTTCCTTCGTTCTTTGCCAGATAACAATTGGTGTTATGCATTATATGGATATTGGTCTCAAAATTTTTAGGTCTGGCGTCTCCTCAGCATATTAACTTTCATGTGATAAAAAATATTTAAATACTCTTAAAGTTTTCTAATGTTGTTCTTTTCTTAAATAATTTTCCAAATTTCACGTACATATTTTGATAACTCTTTGATATTTTGACAAAAATGCTAGAGAGGTTATAAAAATAAGGCCCAATTAACTTCTCTGGAGGAATCTGATTATGTGCCAAAATTTGATAAATTTAAAGTGAAAGCTCTTCATTTTCAGAACTTTATTATTTTACATTGCTTCTATTTTTACAAATGATTTTCTTGATTATTGGTCATATTATATAGATATATATATATATACATGTGTATAAATTACTTACCTGGTTTAATATATAATTTTGAATTTTAAATATTTATATATATTAAGAAATATATATTCTTTATTTTAAAGTGTCAATTTATTACTTTATCAAATACAATATCAGAAAGCCTAATATATATATTAAAATTTTGTTAATTACTTTAAAATGATATCTCAATTATGATATGCAATTTTATCACTAGACATGATCAATCTGGTTTTTATTTTTGTTGTCATTTTAATGAGAAATTATGCAATATTCATGTAATACGAATAATACTTACAAATGTTTTAGAACTGCATGAGGTATAAAATAATTTTATGGCACAATTTTGTCTAAACTTTAACAATATTTTTAATTTCTGTGAAACCATTTATATATGACTATAAGTAAAAAATTTTTTTTGTCTATTTGAGAGTGAGATATTCAACATGCAAATTTTAATCTTTATAAGAATATTTTTTTTACCATAGCTATACTACCTCCAAAAAATTTTTTTTGTCTAAATAATGCCTTGGTTGGTATTATTCATTGATAGACACCATGTCATCCTGGTTAAGTGGTACTCTCCTTGCTAGTTGCTAAAAAGTACCCGAGAATGATGCATAGGACTATCAGGCAGGGTAAATTTTATTAATATTTGGGAGTTATGTTTGAGTTTTAATTTTTCTTTATCTGCTTCTATTCCTATTGGTTGTTGAAGGGTTCCAGTTTGTGAAGGGTTTTAATTTAGCATCTTTCCTAATATTTACTGTAAAATTTACAAAATTTTTAACTTCTCTTAAAATTTGATTTTAATTAAGCTCAGCAAAAGACAATAGCTATTATATATATATTTTTTTTTTACTTTTAAATGTGGTAAATTTTAAATTTCAAATTTGTGACAGGTACTCAACAAATTAATAAAAATTTTACTTTATCTGTGACTCTCAATTCTCAGGAATTATTTAATGAACACAAATGATATGAAGTGTACTTCAATTTTTCTTTTGTCTAAACAATATATCTCAACAATTTGTTTATACAGTACACTCCCTCTAATCCGCACAGCTTGGGACCAAGGGTTGTGCGGATTATAGGATTTTGCGGATTATAGGTCATTTCTTTGTTTATGTTCTAATATTTGGAATTTATCTACAAATATAGTAATCACACTATAAATAATTAACAGGAATGATTATTTATACATAAAAAATTTATATTTAATATTAGAAATAGATTTAAATGTTATTAGAATTTATACTTTATATACAAATATAATACTCACACAGTATACCAAGTATATAAATAAGTGTAGTAATACAGAAATGAAAGAAAATATTTTATACAACATTATAAACACATTTAAATGATATATGTAATATGCAAAATTAATATAATTTACTAAACTTCTACTTATTTTTAAATTTGTCAAACATTGCAGTTATTGTGGTTTGCTTCAAAGATTTTTTTTTTAATGCTGCAATTTTATCTTGAAGCCTTCTTAGAGTCATGATTTTTTGATCAGAAACAACATCTTTAAATGTTTCTTTTTCTAAAAAACTGAGATATTTATCGCCATGAAAGAGTACTTCATCAAATGCTATTTTTTCTTCTTCAACATCAGATTCTGTGTCTGAATCGGTCTCTCCTGAATTCAGTACAGAAGATATTATTTCCGCATCTGTTACTTTTTGCGACTCCAAGATTTCATCTTCCGAAACCATCCAGGAAACTAAATCATCTTCTGATGCAGAATTCAGAAGAGAAGCTGATGAATCCTTGGCAAACCTAAGCAATTCAGCAGCTTTTTCACGCGCAACACATGACCTAAATCCATTAAATTCTGAATCATCATTCTGCACATCAAGGAAAAGTGTAGCTGGCCACAGATTTTTCCAACCATTAATTAATGTTTGCTGAGAAACTGCCTCCCACGCTTTTGCAACTAAAAATATGCAATCTTTTATAGTGAAAGTTTTTTTGAATTCATCAATTTTGTCCACAGTAGGATTGAAGGCAATTACTTTTTGCAGGAATTCAAAACGATACTGGCATTTCATACTGTGGATAATCCCTTGATCCATTGGCTGAATCAGGGACGTTGTATTAGGAGGCAAAAAAACAACAGAAACATTATTTTCTGTCAATATTTCTGGATGTGCAGCACAATTATCAAGTAGCAATAAAATTTTTGCATCACTTGGTAAACCAATTTTATTTCCATGAGCACGGACTTCTGGAATAAAATTTTTCTGAAACCATTCCATGGTCAACTCCCTGGTTATCCATGCTCGCTTATTAGCCTTGTAAGTGACTGGCAGACTTTTAATGCCTTTCAAGGCTCGGGGGTGAGCACTCTTTGAAATGATCATTAACTGACATTTGTGTGTGCCAGCAGCATTGCTACACATAACAACCGTGACTCTCTCTTTTGCATCTTTCACACCAGTTGGTGCAGTTTCATTGGATGCTGCTAATGTGTTCCTGGGTAAATAACGCCAAAAGAGTCCCGTTTCATCCATATTGTACACTTGTTCAGGAGTTAAATTTTCGTCATGAATCAATTTAGAAAATTCGTCAACAAAATCTTCAGCCCCTTGTGTATCAGCGGATAATTTTTCACCGCAAGATTTTAAGTATCGAATTCCATGGCGCTGCTTAAATTGCGTGAGCCATCCAGAAGAAAAATTGCATGGCTCTTGTATCTTTAATTCTTCGTGGAGCATTTTTGCTTTTTCACACAGTAATGGTCCTGTTATAGGCACACCTTCATCTCTCCTTTGCTTAAACCATTCATAAATGATGGCATCAAAATTCACATCCTTAGCAGGACGCATAGTTTTCCTTTTGGCAATCCCTGTATTGCTGTCACTATTGGAGTAGAACTGCAGAATTTTTTGCTTGTTCTTACTAATATCATATACAGTTCTTGAACTAATACCAAACATGGAAGCTAAATATCTGACTGATGATCCACTCTCTAGCTGTTTTATAATATCTACCTTTTGTAGAAGAGTTAGCATTACATGTTTACGCTTTGCGATCTTTTCACGATCTTTAATTCCCGACATTCTTTTTTTCTTAATTTAGAAGATCAAATAAAATCTAGATAATATTAAAAATATTACAAAATAACATTAAATGTAAATGCAATAACGTTACTCAAATTTAATTTGCTCTAACAACGATTAGCACGTGAGTACGCAGCCGAGATTTGTTGATATAACAACGATGTTACACCCGTTTCCATACAGATAACACTAATAATATGACTGACCATAAATTATATTATATTTGTCTATTCACTGCAGTGGCAGTTGCAATCGCTCGCAATTTATTGATAGGTTGCCCCTCAGCTACATGTCTTAACCCCATGCTTTGGGCATGAAGCGATTTGATTGGATGGGACGCTGCTCTGGTGTTCGTTATTTACGAACATGAAAGCCAACGAATGCATTCTGAATTCATGTCAGATTCGGCGACACCGAACAGAGCAGACGTGTTTTATCAGTGCTTGACCTTGATTTTTCTCTCCTTGGATCTTCGTTTCGACGTCTGTTCACAGCGGTCCAGCGGTCGCTCGTTAATCAATAACGTTTTTATCTGTTTTTTGTTTTTAAGAATGGCAACGTTTGATACATAGGCTCCCGTGTATCGAAAATAATGTTAGTATATTTGAATGGCACACAAAAAATTTCCTTCTATGCATGCAGAATTGCCTTTAAAAACAATCTTAGTAAATTTATCCATTCAGTAAACTTTTATTATGGTTGAAAAAAAAAAAAAAAAAAAAAAAAAAAAAAGTTTGGAAAAAAGAAAACGTTATGAAAAAGTTTGTTTACATCTGAAATACATCGCGGATTATAGGCGTTCGCGGATTATAGGGTCGCGGATTAGCGGGAGTGGACTGTATTTATAAATATGTTCTTCTGCTATGTTGTACTACTGCGGTTTTACATTTCTTAAAAGGTATTTTGAATTTCACTGTTTTATATCTGCACATGGATATCCAATATTTTCTTTGCTGGTAGGAAAATTTTAAATTTTTAAGTGCAATGGTTAGATAGGTTTAATTTCAGGTTTTAATTTTACATACTCACCCTATTCTTGTTTTGTATATATTTTTTATTTGTGTTTTGAGAACTGTACTTGCATCATATATATTATTCAATTAATTGTATTTTTGTGCTCAGATTCATCTGTATTGCATTGTGTTTTCTATTTCACTGTCTGCATCCATATTCTTTCTTAATTTTAATGTTTGCATTTTTGTATGTACTTAGTACAATTGTTTGAAACTGTTAAAAATAGAAAATTTTTAGAAACGTATTGTAGTTCCTAAGAACTATCTTTTGTGATTCCGTAGCAACAATTTGGACTCTAAAACTTTTGATATCTTTTTAAGGATTGTAAGTTAAAGTATTTCAGATTTATTGTTAATTCTGTACCTACTGATATGAAATATGTTCTTCGCCATCTGTAGGAATGGAGGTAACAATGGCTGTGTCAAAATTTTTATTTTTCACTTGTGAAAATTTTTGTGTAATGCTTATTTTTCAGTTCAATTCTACATTTGATATTTTTTTTTCTCCCCTTTGGCATCAATTTTTTTTTTAAATTTTTTTTTCCCATATTCTAGGGGTAAATGTTATGATACATTCCATTTATACTTTTAAATTCAATAGTTTTCATTAATTATTTTACTTAAATTAAATATTTAAGCCTTATTAATCATTAATTAAAAGTTTTCATATTAATTAACATTTAAATTAATTATTTAATCGTTATTATTTAAACAGTCAATAATTTCTATCTTTTTAAAATTAATCTTTTTAACTTTTCTTCTAAGATATTATTATTAATTAAATATAACTTCTAGAATTAAATCACTTTTAAAAATCAATAATCACTTGTAAATTAAATTATAATCATGCATTGAAATCTCTGGATAGAGAATTAAAGATTTCCGTTTGTTGACATCGATTCCGGTAAAGTACCGCGATTTTTCTTCTAAGTTAAAATATATAATTTCTACTTTTTAAATATTAATTATTTTTGTTTTAAAATTGATTCAAAAGATTAAACATAATTAATTATGCAGTCTGCCAAAATCCTAGCAAGATTCAACGTAAATCGTGGCAGATATGAATTTTTAAACATTTTCTCTAATTTCAATGTTTACTTCGTTTGCTTTCACTATGATGCCTGGCCATTTTGAATCGCATCTTCGTGCGTTCAAAAAACAACAACTTAAGAGGTAATTGTCACCCATTTTGGTGTAGGGGTCGTTCGAGCGGACATTCCAAGGTTAAGGGGTGCATTTTTCAGTGGGGAAAAAGGGGAATTCAAATTTGTTCTAGAACATTCGCGTACGTAAGATCTTAATTTCCGCTACTTGTTGCTAGGGAGTAGGTGTTTTCCTTTCGCCAGTATCGTTCGCGTGTAGAGTTGAGTTGTCGCACTAATGCTTTTTAGCAGTTACGGTTGAGAGTTAAGCGGTGCGAAACGAAGAAGAGGAATGTTTCGCCTTTTCTGATTGGATAGTTTGGCTGGTGTTTCAGTTAAACTTGGTAGAGTTTGAATTCAAAATTTTTTGAGTGAGTAGCTGTCCTCCGTTGACTTGGGATGTAGGTGCAGGAGAGGAAAAAAGGCAGTGTTTGGCCGAAAGGCCAGACACTATGTAAAATATTTGAGTGAAGACAGAGGTGCTGCTGGTATCTTCAACGCCGTTAATGTTCTGCTAAGATTTCGGAGTTTTACTATATTTTTAATCCAGAATATGTCTCTCTAATTAAAAGAGACTATCTTCACCAGCTTCAATTCTTCATAATTCAGCATCAATTCTTCATAACCTAAATGCGATATTCGTATAGATTTCTACAAAATCCGTGCAGATTCCTCTTCATTTAGATATTCAGTGTTTTCCGACTTGAATGGATATTCTGCCAGCGATAAAGATGTCATCCGCGTAACATATTAGATTCATCAGACTGGTGTGTTTAAAGCTGCTAGAATAATGCCACCAAGCAATGTGAGTGTTCCTACTCATGCTAAATTCTCCAGCTAGTTATGAATAAAGTATTTCACCGTTTATAGTAAGTGCTTCTTTTCATCGTTCCGTCGCTTCAGTCCAGATAACGCAGAAAAATGAGTATCTTCTCAAGTGCGGTTAAAGATCAATTCTGAATATAACTATAAAATAGAACAATTTCTAATTTAAATTAAATTTTAGCATAGACGATTAATTTTAACGAAGAACCTAGTAATCTCTTTTATCTAGAACATTTAAATTACTAATATTGAATTGAACTGAGAAAATTATGATGAAGATAGCTTATTTACTTAAATAATTTGTATGTATTTTATTGAAGTGGCCACAGTTAAACTAGATAAAATGTCTTGTGTGAATAAAATCAATTATTTACTTATATTCCTGTCATCAGCTTTATTTGGGTGAGTTGTATTTTCTTATTTTCATTTCAGATCTAAATTCGTGCATATACTCCAGTTTGAGTAATTTTATCATCAGCTACTCTAAATTATATTTTACTGAATAACTTACATTATATTTGAGATTTCAGTATTAATTTTACAGTTTAATTTTGTTTCATTAGTGCTAGGTTTAACATCGTATTTGGTGCTTCCACTATACGCGCCACCTGTATTGAGAGGTTGGAGTGGGATTTGGAGTAAACATTTATTCTAATTTTCTGTCTTAATTTAGGCATTTTAAGAATCTCTGTTTGCTTTATCTCCTAACCCAGCTTCTCATTACAACTTTCAATAAACATTACTTCAAAAATATATAAAACATAACTTCAAAAATATCTAAAATAAATCTATTTTCACTTACTCCTTTTTAATAACTGCTATCTTAAAATTATCCATTTAAAAAACAAAATTTAAAGAATACAGCATATTTCCTCTTTAAATATTACATTTAAAAACAGTTAATTGCTATACAATTCAAATCGGAACGTAAGTATTTGTATCTTTTGTCTTGTTCAATAGTTTATTTAAAAATCAAGATGTTCCGAGAAAATTTCTAAGTTACAAAAAATACTTTTTATAGTAATCTTAAAATTTAATATTTTCATTTTAAAACCATGTTTAATGGAAAGAAATAATTTATTTTATATCCATAGCTATAAATTTCATCCTATTCTGTTCATAACTTTAGGAGTTATGGAATTTTGTTCCTTTTTCAATGTTTTGTTTAGAAGTAAACACTGTTTTTCTAGAGACGCCATTACTTCTTTAACATATATTTTCCCTTTCTCTTACTGCCAAAATGACAACTTATTAGGATGTTTGCGCTTAGGTCATTGACTCGTGGCATCCAAGGTCGATTTTGCGACTTCAAGGTTTCTTTTGAACATTCGAAAAGCAATTAGAGTGACGTAGCGTTGGTCTGTTACGTCATTTAAAATCTAACTTTAACTGCGAGCAACCTTTTTGCCAACAATATGTTGCAGTTTTACTTCTGGTTCGGCTTTGCTCTGCGAAGTTTTATGACGTAGCGACCCGTTTGACGTTCACTGATTGGATGTCTGGCGAGTGCTCGAATTGGGTTTGAGCGTGGCGTTTTTGAATTTAATAAAAAGAGAGCTTTTCGAATTGCCATGCAGTTAAGACGTTTAAAGAGGTGCTCCCGAGTCCTTTTGGGCTAAAGATGACGTGTGCTGTCACTGAGCTATGGCAAAAGGTGGATTAAATCATGACTTCCCAGTATTGTTTCCAAATCCGCTGGAGTTATGTTTTTCAATAGTAATGATCCCTACTTATTTCTCATAATATTAATATGCATTCTTCTACAATTTTAATTGTGTTAATGCTGACCTGATGGTGTTGGCAGTTCATCGATGAAATATGTGTTAATGATGCGTGATGATTTCGGCAGTTCGTGTATGATATATTTTCTGGGCGCGCTTGAGAGGAGATTTTTAAGGATGAATGGTTCTGTGTTATAAAGATCTTATCAGAACTTGCTCTTGGCAGCATATAGAGAGAGGTTGTCATCATCTAAATTGTCCGAAAGGTTCTCACTGGTAAAGTGCAGAATGAGATCCAATTTTCATTTGATTATAAGCCCAATTGAGATCTCTGAGTAAGATGGTCGAAGTTTTAGCTAGAAGCGATCTTCAAAGATGAAGAGCTTATCAATCATTGTGTTTATAAATTTTCAATTTTAAAAGTTAACCTCGTCTGTGGAAATCTTCAGTTGCAGCATATATTTTCTATATTTTAGAGCTTTCTCTCCTTATAGACAGTAACTGGCAAATAAATGGACATAAACTTTAAAATACTTCAATAGTAAATACAAAAAGAACTATACATCATACCTGAACTGGACATACATTAATCAGCATATCTTTTAAATAAATTTTAGATACAATTATAATATGTAATTACAAACATAGAAGAGTTTAATTAATATTTCATCATTACATGCTGTTATCAATTATATTGTTTGTACCGACAGAGCTCCGAGCATTATTTTTACATATATGTTACAATTTTTTCACCAATGAGTGCTTTTTTATTTCTTATAGTTGCATTTTTTTCACTTTTGACAACGTAAATGTATTGTATTCTGTATGGTACATTGCATCTACATATTTCATTTTCTGCATATTTAATTCTAAAACTACTTCAGCGAATGACTTCCAGTTTGGTATCAGAAGATAAAAATTATCTAAGAATCCATATATGATGCCAAAATTAGGTGTTAATATTAAAAATTTCAAAATTTATTAAAATTTCAATATGGAGACAGCCTCTAAGCTGTTCTACATAAAATAAGACATAATTCTCAATCGAATGGCTGTTTTTGTTTTTCTCTGCAGCAATTTGCCAGCTAAAAAGTGTAGGGATGTTTGTCAACTGATACAATGCACAAAGTTGCTTATTATTTTCATTGCTGAAAAAAATTATTTTAAGATAAAAGCATTCCAGTCATGGAGAGCTATTTGTGTTTTGTGGGTTAAGGTTACAAAAGATTTTGCTGTCACTGTGACTTACCTTCATTTGTTAAAACAAGGATTGTTATACCTATTGTATGTAATTAAATAAGATCTAAAAAAGGGGAGATAACTTATAAGTTCTAGAGAATAGATTTACACCATTCATTTTCTTTTAAACTAATAAAAAGTACCTTAATTGATTTAAGTTAAATTTTGTAGAAACGTTTTAAATAATTTATTTGTGTGTAGTTTCTAAAAAAGGTGACTCTTAATTGTCTTAAAAATTATTTTACATTAAAATAATTTTTTGAAACATGTTTAATTGAAATCAATTTATTGATAATTTCTCAAATTAGTCTTAGAATTTCGTGTATATACCTTTACGATGAGTTTAGTTATAGCATTTTAAAATTGATAAACTGTTCTGAGATAAATTTGGAAACAAGGGTTCTAAAAAGAGGAGGCTTAATAGTAATAATAATGCTGATTAAAATAAATTCTTTCATGCTTCTTCATGGGATTGTTATGGTACAAATCCAGGCTTTAAAAACTTAACATGCTTAAGTTGACTCTCTATCAGTAAATCTGAAAGTCAAATTATTAATAATGAAAGTTATAAAAAATGCCTTTGGTTAATTAATACCCCTGATATAATAAAAAGTTCTTGAGTATCAATGCATGTAATCATATTTTGTGTTACAATTTGCCAGAGTTGAATCTCTTGAAACTGCCAAATCTAATATGAAAGAAATGTATGTATGGTTGAAAATTTCAATTGGATAAAATGCATTCAAAATAAAATTGTGAATGGCTGAACTGACATTAAGGCCCCTGATCTGAAGATATGTGTATTACAAGTGCTGATATTTATTTACCACTTTAAATATTGATTATATTGCAACTTTATTTAGTGCTTAACCGTGAAATATTTTAGCTAGGAAACTCTTAATATTAGCGACAGCTCACATCACCTGAGTCCCATGACCCCCTTATGCTTCAAAGCTCTTAAGTAAAGACAGAGAAAAAGTGAATGGTGCTTAGAAGTGAAAACCATTAAGAAAAAGAAAGTTGATGATCTCATTCTTCCTTTTCTAATTCCTTGTTTTTGGCCAATAAAAATTAACATTTTTACAAGATACGGTTTTAAAGAGTGAATATTTATATACAGTGAAACTCTGAAGAGTTGGAAGAGTATGCCTATGGAATATTACAGGGTTCTTACAGGTCGAGAAAAGTCAGGGAATTCAAAAATTGAGGCAAAAAGTCAGGGAAATGTCAGGGAATTTTTTTTATATTTGAAGAGGTCGGGGAATTTTTTATGTACTACTTTCCAACCGGATCTCAGTTATCATTGTGAAATTTTGAATTAATTATTCCACTGATTTATAACTATTATACAAAATTTATGCAAACTATGCAACAGTAGCATCATTTGAAAAATAATTAAAAATTAGAAGTGCATGCAGCGCAATTTTTTTTAGCATTTATCTAGAATAAAAGAAAAGAATATAGCATACACGAAAATGGCACTGTTCTTTTGGGAAAAATTCGACTTAACAGGAAGCTTTTAGTTCACATTGAACATTATTATTACATTTTAATTTTCTGTAATCTAAATGCAAAATCTGGTATTACAAAAATTTAAAGATTTTAGGAGCCCCAAAAAACAAATCTCCAGGTTTAAAATTATCGCTATAATAATTAAATAACAGGGTTGCACCTGGGAACAACGCACCTGGAAAATATGGAAAACAGGGAATTGTCAGGGAAAATGACAAGTGCTCAAAAAGTCATGGAAAAGTCAGGGAAAATCGTATTTTTTCACTAAAACCTAGAAAAGTCAGGGATTTTTTTTTTTTTAATATGTGCTATCATGTGTCAAGATTCTTCCGAGTTCCAAATTCAGTCTGCAAAAAAATTCAGATTTTTTACTACCAGATAGTATTTTTGCTACATTCATATTTTTAGCATGATATTTTAGCCATACAAATTTGTTGCTAAATAGGTGATACTTCTACGAAAGAGATATAGAGCCATGTTAAGGTGGCTAGGATGAGATATCATGAATATTTAAATTTAAAAAAAAAGACAATTATAAAGCAACCAAAAAAGAAAAGCTGTGGCTAAAATTAAATTGTTAAAAGACAAAAAATTGAAAGTTACATAACAAACTGTTTCTGAAACAACACAAATGACATGGTAGTAGAAATGTCAAAAGATATTTGAATGGTTGATATGTGAAACCTAATTATATCAATAAAATGTTACTTTGAATCCATCCAAATTGTATATTTTTAATTGTTGTTCATTTTTTTATATTTTAAATATCATATAATAGATTTTTAGTTTCAATTTTATAGATTACTTTTATTTTCAGAGGTATATTTAATCATTAAGATCTAGAATTGCTATCCGTATTTCTAAAAATGTCGTGAATTGTGGGCATGGAATTGTAGGAAAAATGGTCTGGAAAAAACCTGGAAAAGTCGGGGAATTTTGTTATTGAAATAAAGTATGAACCCTGAAATAATTATCAGCATGGTAAGGTTTAGTTCCACTAACTTAATTACTGGATGAAGACAAAATAGCTTTATGCTGCAAGTAACAGTTTGAAATAGAATGTTATATCATTGGATCAAAACTTTCTTGGACTTTGTCCTCTTAAATATGTGATTACAAATCTTATCATTTCAGTGTTTTGCACTTTTTGTTTAGCTGTAGGCAACATCGTCTCCTTATTTTAGAGATATTCTTCCAGTATTAGGCACTATAAAACAAGTGTCCATGTAACAGTTTTTGAAAAAGAAAGGGGATATTCCCCTAAATTTAATTAATGTATTAAAGTAATGCAATTTTATGGAAATTAACAACTGCCTGTAATTAGGAGGTTTCCATTGTGGAGTGTTTTACAACAATATATAAACCAAATTTTTATTAAGAAAGGTCAGGGAAATTTTTGTAAAAAAAAGTCAGGAAAAACTTGGAAAAGGTCAGGGAATTTTTTTATCAAAATTGTGTAGGAACCCTGTTGTTATATATGTAAAGTGCAATACTGATGTGTATTGTACTACTGTATGAAATTGTCATACAAATATGTATGTCTGACAGTATTAGTGGTAACTCTTGTATAGGTAAATTCTGATTCTTTTTTTTCTTTTGTTGCCCAAAAGTTTAATTTATCTTTAGGACTTAAAGTTTTTATTACATTGATTTCTAATAAAATAAGAACTTAAAAACTGGTTCTTATTCTTCAGAAGTACTTGTTCACTGTTGTTTTAAACTTTAACCCAGTACTAAAGTTTCACCTTGTATTTGTAATTCCAATGGTTTTCATAAAACAAAAAATGAAGTTTGAATGTTCTTCCAAAAATTAGTTTTTTATCATATCACATTATGGTACGTAGACATAAGAATGTTTTTTTTTTTTTTTTTAATCTTTTTTATTGATGGTAAGAATTACTGTTGGAACTGGAAAATTTCTGAATAGGAAAACACAAGGTGTAATCTAAGCATACTTACTCTCGACTGGCTGTGAAACAGGTTTCAATTTATAATGACTTTTGTACACAACTTTTGTGCTCATATTCGAACAAATGCTAGCATACAATGTGTTAAAATGAGAAAATAATGAATATATAAAATTTAGTATGTTTTGATTTACTTTAAAAAAAAAAAAAAAATTCTTTTTCCTTGCAGATTATTGGAAGTCGAGGATCTGTTAAAATCGATCCAAGAAAAATGATGGGACCTGAAACTCAAGTTTTTGGTATTGCTATGCTAAAGAGTACATCAGTAATATGTTTTATTTTATTTTTTATTTATTTATTTTTTTAAATTATTATTTTATGTAATACAGTCAACTCCCTCTAATCCACACAGCTTGAGACCAAAAGTTGTGCAGATTATAGAATTTTGCAGTCATTACTTAGTTTACATTTTTTCTCCTGTAATTTTACAGTAAATCAATTATTAATGCATAAATCAATTGGTAAAAAGAAAAATATTGTAACACGTTGAGTTATTTAATTAAAAAAAAAAAAAAAAAAAAAAAAACATATTTAAGAAAAAAATATTTAAATTATTATTTACAATTTATTTTGCTTGTTTTTATAATTTTCAAATATAGTATTTGTCCTTTGTTTGAGAACTTTTGACTTTCGGTTTAGTATTGCTTCTTAGAGTCGACATATAGTCATTGTTTCTTGTTCTGAAACAAAACTCTGTTTTACTTTTTCACCTTCTTCATCTAACTCTTTGTCAGAATTATCTTATTTTCAGTAGAGTTTGACAAAGTAGTAGTAATAATGTCATCATCTGTGAAACTCTCTGTAACTGGAGTTTCATCTTGATAGGACATCCATTCAAGAAATCAGGAATTAATAAATTTTTTTGCAAAACACAAAAGTTTAGCAAATTTCTGTTTTGCATTATCCTAACTGAAGCCACCAAAGTCAACATTATCACCATCACTGTCTATAAATAAAGATGCTGGCATCAGAAGTTATAATTCTGCACATAAATTTCATTTTCAGTTGGCATTTCATGCTACTTATAATTCACTGATCGATTAGCTGAATAAGAGTTGTATTTGAAGGTAAAAATAACATAGAGACGTTGTTGTCGTTTTGTTATATTTTTGCATATGCAGCACAACTGTAAAGAGCAATAATATTTTACAGTTTACAGTTAAACCGATTTTTGTACAATGCATTTAAGCTTCTTTTACGAAAGGGTTTTCAAACCATTTGGTGAAAATTTCCTGGGTGACCTATGCTTTTATATTGTTAAAAGATGTATCAGGCAGGAAAAAAGTCTTCTGATATTTTTACTTTTTTTTTTCATTTGAAAAATAAAGTTTTACTTCATTGAAATTCAAAAATTTAGAGGCTAAAAACTGAATACCGATTGTCAATCAAATTATAAACCATTTTGTATTTCTCCTGCAAAATTAACTGTAACGTAAATTTCATGTTTACGTCTGAAATAGTGTTTGGATTATAGAGTTGTGGATTTGAGGAGGCTGTATTTCCCATTATGAATTGGAAATTAACTGTGGCAATAAAAATAAATTGAAATATCTTAAAATTCAGTAATGGGCATTAAAACAACAACAAAAAAATTTGTATATAGAATCAAAGTAGGGTATTTAAGCAAACAAACAAACAAAAAATATATACATCATCATCCCAAAACATGGTTTAAGGCTATAAGCCTGTTCTGGCCTCAATCCATCTCTTTCGATTAAGATAAATATAATAAATAAAAAATTTTATAATGTAAAGATACTTTTAGCTTACAATAATGCCACGTTTACATAATGAGACAATAAAATAAATATCAGTCTTAGTTCCGGTCATCATATCAGTGAAATACTAAATGATATCTTCAACATTGAAGTTTTTTAATCAAAAGGTAAAACTTTTGAAGCAAATTGAAAATGTAAACTGAGAAAATACTCAAGGTTATTAAAAGTAAGATATGTTGGGAAAAATAGAAAAAATCATCATACAGGATCAGTTTAAATGTACAGTGTACAAAAAGCCTGAAAAACGTACAACTTACAAAGAAAAGATTACATTTTCTCCTCCAAACAATTATTTAGCACTTTTTCTTGGCTGTTAAAATTTGATTGTGCAGCGTGCAGATAACCGTCAGGAGGAGAGAAAAAAAAGGGCAGCTCATGTGTGCCACACCGTTGCATCCAATCAATCTATCGTTAATGCTCTTCTTCTAAAATAACCAGCAATAAGATTTTGCATCAATGTGTTCCTCCTACTCGCAGAGACACTTATGTCACTTTTGCGCCTTTACAGCCAGTATCTTATCCGATTACACTTTCGGTTTTGGTTTCAAATGCATGTTATATTTTATAGCTGTTAATTGATTTATGTTGTAATTTTACAATGCTATTTTTCTCATCGGTTTTATTTTTGTATCTAATATGTTTCATTTGTGATATAATCATTCAAAAGTATGGCAGGAAAATGCATATTTAATGACTTATGACTTAAAAAGCTTGGTTATAAACTATGGCTACAAAGAAAAACGAATGATATGCATTCTGCCGATGTATGCTGTGATATAAAAGTATTGTTATATCTTTAATGGGTGAAGCGATCTTAAAAGTTGTAATGACGGATCGGCGCAGGAGATAGAGCAAACAGAAATTCTTAAAAATGCCTAAAAATAAGCCAGAAAAATAGAATAAATGTTTACTCTAAATCCTACCCCAATTCGTCAGTACAGGTCGCGCGTATAGTGGAGGCACCAAAATGCGATGTTGAACTTAGCACTGGAAAATATCTTATAAAAATTTTAGAAGTTAGAAATTAATCTGAAAACAATATATTAAATTGAACTATGCCTTATTGCAAATATATTTAGATGTATTCATATCTGAAAAATAAAATAAATATAAAAAGGACTCACCCAAGTAAAAGAAGATTGCACACAGAAACTTAATTAACTTAAAGTAGATTTATTTAACGATGAACACACATACTTATATAAGGTATCAACAAATGGAGCTCCAGGAGACACATGATTAAATTAAATTAATAGTTGATTTACATTGATGTTGTTATTAGCTTAAAATCTGTTCAATGCTGTATGAAATTAATTTAACTATAAGGAATCCTTCATACTAAAATATTAAAGATATTCTGATTAATGTTCTTTATATTTAACTGTCAACAGAAGATTACTTGATATTTTATACTATCTGGACAAAGTTATTAAGTAATAGTTCAAAATAATATATAATTACTACTAGAGTTGATACTTAAGGGTCTGGAACGGTAAAGTTCTCTTGAAGAAAATAGATTAATCATCTTTTATGAAGTCGTATTAATGAAGTTCCCCACTGGTAGAAGAAACGCAGCATACCTGGCTCCCATCTTGATAATGTTCTCAGCTCTGAGGATCTAATTTCTTAAAATTGCAGAATCGTTACAACAACTGTAGAAAAATATCACATCAACAGTCGAGGTAAGTTCATCTAATGAATGAAGTAACTAACGGACTTTATCAACGTTAGAAGCCCAATCTTGTGATTATTTTGTTTAATAACGAAGATCGTTAAAGATTAATAGATGTATTGCAGTATATATTGATCAAAATTAATTCTTACTGAATTACTTAAAAAGTTGTATCACTGTAGATGCCATGTAACTGGGTCATTGAATCATCATTTTTAGGCTTCAATATCAACTTGGTAAAAAATTATTTTCGAAGAGAAACTTTATTTGTTAAATTATACGAAGCTGACATCATCTTTACTTGAAGTTTTCCATGCGATCGAAATTTTACAAGTGCCCAGCCTTTCGGCCTGACACAGCTTTTTATCCTCTCTAGTACCTACATCCAGTGGAGAAAAGCAACAGAATAAAAAATCCTGAAATCAAACTCAACTATCTAACCGACGCTTTAAGACAAATGATCCAATCAGGAAAGGCTTCCAATTCCTCTTCTTCAAAATTAACTGCTTACTTTCAACCGCCGCCGATAAAAAGTATACCAGCGACAACTCAACTCTACACGCAAACGATTCGAGCGAACTGAAAACAACTCCGCTCTACCAACAAGCCGCCGAAATTAAGTACCTTCACCTTCGAAAGTTCCAGGGAGAATTTCAAATCCCCTTTTTCCCCACTGAAAAATGCATCCCCTTGAATGCCTACTTGAACGATCCCTAAACCAACATGGATGGCGATTGTCCACTAAGTTGTTGTTTCTACAACCCGCTAAGATAGAATTCAAAATGGCCAGGCGTCATTCCAAAAATGATCGATGTAAACATTGAGATTAGAAAAAAATGTTTAAAAATTCATATCTGCCAAGATTTAAGTTGAATTTTGCTAAAATTTTGGCAGACTGCATAAAAAATTTTGTTTAATCTTTTGAATAATGTTTAGAACAAAAATTATTAATATTAGAAAAATGGAAAATATATAAATAACTTAGAAGAAAATACACGATACTTTCACAGAATTGATGTCAACAAACGGAAATTTTTTATTCTTTTATCCAGAGACTTAAATGCATGATTATAATTTAATTTAAAAATGATTATTGATTTTAAAAAGTGATTTAATTATAGAAATTGATTTTAATTAATAATAAAATATCTTAGAAGAAAAGTTAAAAAGATAGAAAATATTGACTGTTTAAATAATAACTGTTAAATAATTGATTTAAATTTTGATTAATATTAAGAAAACTTTTAAATAATAATTAATTACGATTAAATATTTAATTTAAATAAATAAATTAATGAAAACTATTGAATTTAAAACTAGAAATGGAATGTATCATAACAAAAGTCATGCAACAGAGTGAGTAAAAAGATAAGAAATATTGGCATACAAAACATCAGCAGAAAAGAAAGCTGAGGAGATGTATTTTACAGATTTTAAATCTGAATACATTGCTCAAATGTCAATTTCTAATCCTCAACCACCGACGATCGAGTCACTCATAAATCTTGTCCTGGACGCCGAAATTTTGTGGACTTTAAAGACAATAAAGCATCCTTTTTCTTACAAGTCAAGGAAAGATATTGGAAAAATATTTCGACACATGTTTAGCGACAGTGGTATTGCTCAAAAATTTACATGTAGTGAAAAGAAAACTGAATATTATGCAATATTCAGAATCTCACCATATTTGCAGCTTAGTTTTGTCAAGAATTTAAATCCGAAAAATTTTGTACTTTAATTAAATTTTAAACATCCTTAAAGAAGAAGAGCAAATGGATATCTACATCATATATTGACATAACAACGGAGTTAGTACTGCTTACTTTAATTCTGCCTTTCATGGTCACAGTACATCGTCTGATATATTTTATGTTTTTATATCTGCAATCGTAAAATTAAAATTTTCTAAAATAATTCAAATATCTATAGATGAGCCAGATGCAAATTTGAAGCTTCACAGCATTTCCATTTTACACCCACTATGTGGATGACTGCTACAGGATTATTTTTTCAAAGAATTTGGTAGAAAATTGATTAACTTCACTACCTGCGGATTTCATATAGTGCATAATTCATTCAAATCTGGTTGCATTGCAAGCATACGGGGAATAGATGACTTTTTGACTGCATTGTATTATTTATTTAAAAATTCACCTGCTGGTAGCGAAGATTTTTTGCAAGAATCAGATACCAAAAAAAAAAATTTCAACACAGTTGGCTTGATAATGTTTCAGCCAGCAAAGCTTCATTAAATCTTCTCCCAGCCATAAAAAAATGTTACAAATGTAGAGAAGAAAAACAATAAACCAGATTGCAGATCATATGTTTGTGTTAAAAATTATATAAACAACAATAGTCTTTCATTAAAATTAAAAAAAAATTATTGCCAAAGTTTTATTACCCTTTTTTTAAAGTTTACCAGATTGATAAACCCATGTTGCCATTTCTGTCAGGATTTGAAGATGATATTAAAGTTTGTAGTCCGTCAATAAACTACGTAACTTCACCACTGCTCAAAGCCACCATATTGTTTCATTCGACATCAAATCCATTTTTACTAACGTACTGGTTCAAGGTGCTTTAAATTGTCTTAAAATTTGCCTCCAGGAATTTCACTACTTGCAGTTTGAAATTGATGATTTAATACACCTTACTGGCAGTTGTCTATTGCAAAGTACGTTCATATTTAACTGTAATTTTTATTGCCTTCCCTATCCCTCAGCCATATCCTCATTGATTTTTACATGCATTGCTTCGAGTCAAACCTATTCAATAAGTTAAATTTTCCATTTTACACTTGCTATGTGGATGACTGCTTCGCATTACTGGATTCTAGTGATATAGATATCCCTCACATTCTCTCTGTTATCTAACTCTGTAGATGAGCATATACAGTTTACATCTGAATTTGAAAGTAACAACCAACTACCTTTCCTTGATGTTATGGGTTACTGTGAAAATAACTCATCGCAGTTTCTTTACTCCCACATCGTCTTTCATCTCACCCTCCTAATCAGAAATTGGCTGCTGTTAACACCTTTGTTCCTCGTGCCTTAAACATCTGTTCATCTGAGAGTTTACTCAAAACAGAATTAGACTACATTAAATCCATTGCCAGTGATCAGGGTTATCCTGTTGAAATCATTGATTCAATTCATAATAAACTAATTAAACGTACACATTCCGATGTTAACAACCTTTGCAATGAAAATTTAATTATACTTCCATATTTTCCAAGAATTAGCCCTCAAATATCCAAAATTTTGATAAGATTTGATTTTAAAGTAAGTTATACACCATTTTTAACAAAATAAAATTTACAGATCTCGAACGTCCGATAGACAGAATTTCCCATTAGGGAATTTATAAGATATCTTGCGAGTGTGATAAAATGTATGTATGTCAAACTAAGCAACCTCTTAAGGTCCGCTTGGGGGAACATAAAAACATTAAAAATTTTAACATTAAATGCTCCGCTATTACTAACCATTGCTGGTCTAACAATCACAATTTAAATTTTTCTTAAGGTTCAATAATTCAGAGATTCTCATCGATTTACGATCTTGATTTTTTTAAGCTTATCATATATGGAAGAATTCAAACAACTTGGTTAATGATATGTTCAGTTCACCAAATTTTTTAAATGTCTGGCTACCTTTCCTTTAATTCACTCTCTTCACTTCCCTCCCCTTTTTTTCTCTCTTCTCCGCTTAAACTCTCCCAGACTGGTAGAGCGCTTCTTATTGGTCTCCTCTGTCTTATGGGACTCCTGACTCCGCTGTTGTTTTTCAACACTCATCTGCCATTCCATCTTGGTCGCAAGCAAAGACACTAGTTTACTGACATGGTCTAAACATTTATATCTGTTTTTAACTTTTTAATCTTGATGCTGATGATGGAGCTTTAGAGGCTCTGAAACAGCTGTATGCCATTTTCATATGTATTTTATATTTGCTATTTTTTATGTTGTTCATTTATTTTTTATATAACAGCACAAACATTAGTCTTCCCATTTTAAATATTAAACAGTATTTTGCAGCATTTTATATTGCCCAAAGTTTTAACAGCTGTACAGAAACTACTATATTTAGATATTATTGATGCCAAGAACCACAAAGCAGCAGAATTTATACATCTTGGATTATCTGCTGAAAACAAGTGCATTCCTTATATTCTGGCAAAAAAAAAAAAAAAAAAAAAAAAAAAAAAAAATCACTGATCATCAAATATTTAATTTGAGGGTGGAATGCAAACAATTCCTAATTAGTAATTAATTACTAATTAATTCAAAGCTGCTCAAAAAATCCCCTATTTGATTATAGCATGCTGAGAAATTTATCCTGTTTAGATCCAAGAAACATGGTCACTAACAAAGAGAATTGCTTAAATAAGATTAGTCATATTTTTAATTATCTGGCTGAATCAAAACTTGTAGAAGAAACTATATATGAAAGTACATTAATAAAGTTTAGCAATTATTTAGACGATGCTGTTGTTTTAAAGCATTCTGATTTTGCTGAATTTTCTACCAGAGAACTTGAAAAGTGATGAATTACTTTTTGAAACAATCAATATAAGCAAATATAAAAATTTGTAGAAAGTTGTTGAAATGCTGTCGCTTCTCAGCCATGGAGAAGCTACTGTTGAATGAGGATTCAGCATCAATAAAAATATTGAAGTTGAAAAGATGAAGAAACAGTCCTATATTTCTCAGAAACTTATATGCAATTATATAAATTCATGTTGCATAATGATATCAAAATAACAAATCCAATGTGTAGGGTCAGGTAGTGTAAAATGGGTAGTTAAAAAATATTGTTTCATTTTTGTATATGGATAAATTTTGTATAGCAGGAATTATTCCTTCACCAATTTGTAGAAGCTAATGATTAAATTCAACTTGTCCCTTCGAACGCATGTTTTGGGTGAGTTTCAATTGAATGAAATGTCTCCAAAGTGGGCTGGATTTTATGCATGCTTCAATGACTTGAGTTCTGGTTCCTCACATGACAACTGGCAATGTTTGGCGAAAGTCTCCACCCAACAATAAAACTTTATTTCCAAATGGTTCATCACTTGCCATAACTTCTCTCAGAAGAATATCTATACAGCGCAAAGCATGAGCAGTCATCATTGTACATTCAACAATAATGATGAGTTTTGCTTGACGAAGAATTGTAGCTTCAGATGATGCAACTCGTATTGATGATGTTGAGGTTTCCAGTATTGTCACTAGTAGCTTGAAGCCACTATCAACTGTTCTGTCCCCTTTCAACAAAATTGCAACATTGCCGGTTGTTGTATAAACTAAAACTTTTTCTGCACGTCCACGAACAAAAGCCGTAAGTGCATTATAACGATAAGTCTTTCCGGAACCACATGGGCCATCCAGAAAAAAACATCAGGGAGTTACTTGATCACTTTCATTTGCTTTCCTAATTTTGTTGAAGGCTTCTTATTGTAAATTAAAAGCTGCAAGCATTGCAATAGCATCTGAAGCCTCAGTAATTTGATCGTAATCTTGATCTTGATGATAATTCAATTTGCCCGGATGTGAAAAACCAAATTTTGTTAAGCTTGAGCCATGAATTTTCAACATAGCTTCAATGTTGCATAAAGCATGCTTTTGTGCTGTCAAATCATCATAATTTCTTCTGAAATCCTCAAATAGAAAATCTTTAAACTTTGCCCACAATTCTACACCATCTGATGGATTTCCAAATAGACAAATAAATGCAAAAACTTTTCTCAGCTGTGAAGGCATCTGAAAAGAACTGGTTTCTGTGAAACATCTATCCCACTCTTGGTCATCAGCTAAAAGTTGTCTTCGACGGGTGTTGGGAAAGTTGGTAAAACAACACCCTGAACAGTTCGCAAATACTCATAGCTAGTTGCACTAGGAACTTTAAGCAACAGTAAATGAAGACAACAACGTTCTGTTGTTCTGTGTCTCTTGGACTGACACAATAAATTCGTGCAATATTTTTTTATTTTCTACGGTGGCGTTCAATCCAAATAGCTTTTTCATACACATAGTGAACAGGTATCTCACTATAGAGATACTGCCTTGCATTAACATTTTCTGAGTTCGTTTAAGTGCTGAATTTTCTGCACCCACTTGAAAATATAGTGTCTGTTTCTGTGGCAAATGAATAGCAAATCTAATTACTGAGTGAGATTTGTCATGCACTTTAAATTCCAAAAGGTGCCACATAGCTTCAGGTGCACTGACATATCTCACATTGACGTGATTAGATATTTCGTCATACAAATATTCTTGCTTTTACGTATGATAACATTGGCAAAGTCATAGCATTTATATATGTATTTATACACATATTTTACCGATTTAATTGTTGTGCAAGCTTCTACATTTATGTGCGCATCATATTTAAGCAAGAGTGTCAGGTTGTAAGGAACCACCCAGCGATTATCAACAGGTCTATTGCCAATAATTACACTATCGCCGTCATGACGTTGGTACAATGGATAGCCATCAATATTTAATTCAGTTACTGGCTGGAATTTTTTAGGGAAGTCTTTGGTGCAGCTGCCATTATCCATGCAAGGGGAATTTGGGTTTAATGTTCCACACAGTCCATGTATCATTGACCTTGAAACAATTTCATATAGCCTGGTATGATCAACCGACAGCTCTGCCACTATAACTTCTTCAACTCGAGAAGTATCATGAAATTTAAATTGATGATCAAGAATCAGAAGAATGTGGGCATGAGGTAGTCCTCGCTTCTGATATTCTATGGTGTAAACCCAAGCAATACATTTTCCAAACGTTCACCATTTGTTATGTCATTAATCAGTGCCTGCAATTTAATAGGAATACTCGAGCTACTAAATCTGGTCTGTCAGAAGAGGATTGTCCATGAGGCAAATTTTCTAAAATTTCAGGCCACTTCGTATTGCAGGTAAAAGTACAGAATATGTCTGGATTTCCGCACTTTGTAACGATTGCCATAGCATCATTATAACGTTCACGCACATTCTGAGGCGAGCCTTGAAATGAAGAGGGCAATATAACAGCTCTTCCAGCAGGCAAAGCTAAATCTGCTGCTCCCTCAGCTACATAATCCAAAAGGTTGCGGTATTCTTCAGCTCACAACTTCGATTGCTGATATCTGATGAAATTCAAATTATTTGCCTCTACTTGAAGGTAGGAATAATAATCCACTGCTGTGTCAATGGACCTCCATACAAAATAGGGTTGAATTCACCCTGTCGAATAGCTGTTTGTGCAAATTTAAACTGGAGCATTGACACATTTCTTCGAGCACGAATTGCAGATCCTGGATATGGATCAAGCAGCAAATTTGGCTGCCAGCCAGCTTCACCTCGAGGATAGAATATAGCATAAATCATTGGATCCATGTTGGAACTTAAGATATTTAGTGGAACAAAGTTATTTGTATTGTTTCCAGAGTTGCGAGGATAAATTCTTCTATCACGCTCAAAAGGTGGCGCTCCATCATTTTGAAAAACCATTGCCACTTCATTAGCTGTTGGTAGGATTGTACTGCCTATGATCTGTGTGTCTATCTCTTTGCAACACCATGGGAACATTTGGCATTGGTAAAGAATTTATGTGGGATTCTTCCTGATTTTGTCTCTCTATTTCAAACATCATTCTGAAGGCTTGAGCAAATGGGTTTTTGTCTAATTCCCTCAAAATATGTCGCAAATGATTTTCATTTTGTGGTATGTTCAATCGCTTTTCTACAGCTTGAGTGGTATTCAGCACATACAATTAGGCAAATTTTCTTTGCTCACCTTCTCGTTGATGTAGATGAGACATCACATGGTAGATTTGCCCCTGAACTCGAAAGCATTAAAGACCACATCCTGGAACATTTTCTGCTAATTTTGCACCCATTGATGCAAAGGAGCGCACTATTGTAGGAGCGTATATTTTCATGAAAATGTTTGTAGTCAACAGCATTTGGGTTGCTTAAAATGTTTTTCAAAAAGGGTGCAAAAGTTTCATGTGGAGGAAGTTTAACTCTTCTTTTATGGCAGCAGCTGTTTGGAATTCCCCCCCCCCCCCCAAAAAAAAAGAACCTGACAATACTGGCACATTAGTTCTAAATGACCACAATTATGCCTATCGAAGTTTAACTCTGCTTGTGCACTCGGCTGAGTTTCTCAGTTTTCAATCTGAGAAATCCGTTGAGACTGACTGTTGTGAATGAAAAACACATTTCAAAATATTTAATGGCTTTAATATGCTTATACAAATATATTAAAAGCAGAATCTGATGTTAGCCATATTTTTTTAATGAATCGTCAAAGAGTCGTTTATTTGTTTATATTGCTAATCTGTTGTTGGTAGCTGCTTATTTTTAATTTAGAACTTAAAACATTATAATTGTTTAGTTTTTGAAGGTTTTAGTGAAAATGAAGAAGAAAAGATGTGATAAATTCTAGATTAAATAAGGCAATTGTTTGATTTATAATACGGCATCAGAATGCTTAAGCCTAATATGGCCGCAATGTTTTTTTTTTTTTTTTTTTTTTTTTTTTTTTCAGAGATGGGTGTGTCTTGGTATCATCACCTTAGTGCGTTATATAAATAGATTAGGATAAAAATTGATATGAATAGCAAAACACCATTGTGTTCCACTCATGTAAAATATATCCAATTTGAAACAAAAAGCATTTTATTTTTCTATATAATATAACAAAATTTTGTTTCAAATTAGATTTATTTTATGTGAATGGAACACAGTGGTATTTAACTGGTTACAATTAAAATTTTATCCAAAATTATTAAAATTTTATCATTTTCATCCAAATTACATTTTATAATAGAATAATTGGAAGTTTTTCTGAAACTTTGCTGTAACGGTCACAAGAGTAACAATAGGCTTTCCCACAGATTATATTGGGAAAAAAAGCAGATAATAGAAACATTAAATGAACCAACATTTAATAATCTGGGCCATTATGCTTTTGATAAATTGACTTTTAACACTTATAACGTAAAAGGATGAGAATGCAAGTTGAAAAAAATGTAGCCAGAAAATGCTTTCATTTACACCCAAGCTTGATTCACAGTAAAATTTCTCATTTATCTATTTACTTAAATTTCATATTTTTTTTAAAAAGTTGACTTTTTAAAGATTTATAATAACATTGTTTTCCATGTTACTTCATTATATAATCTCTGGTAAATCTATTTATACAGTATTGATTGTTAAACTTTTATATATCCATTTTACCCCACACTATACCCATTTTCACCTGCATGGGGTAAAATGGATATAGCAAACATATATCTATTAAATGTTTTGTTATAGACATATTTTTGTAGCCTAATAGGTAAAAATTGTGTGTTTTCATTCTAAGAATGTGCAATGTAAAAAAAAATATCAAAAAAATTTAATTGTTTAAAATTTATTAGAAAATTTTAACTGAACATCTAAAAATGGTAAATTTTATACCCATTTTACCCCACCTGACCCTATTTATGTTTCTAATGCTACACAAAAATATATGAGCTACTTACAAAATCAAAAATTGTCTTCAACCAAAAAGAGAAAAGAAATTGCTGAAATTATTAATACATTAGAAGATTCTCAGCAAAATTTATTCAAAGTGACTTTGAATTTTTATTTTACTAAGTTATATTAGCAAAAGACTTTTTACATTTTACATTTTAATCAAGACTAACATTAAATAGTTTCCTATTCTTTTTTTTTTTTTTTTTAATATAATTTATAAATGAAACTTTCAGTAGATTAAAATTTAAAAAGTATGTTTAATATTTGTTAGTTTTTTTAAAATATATATTTGCAAGATTTTTTAGTGTATTTTAAACTGTAATTATTTTAATTAAACTGACTTTTTAAAATCTTTCATGTTTTGTTCTCATGCTTGTTTTTAATCTTTAATATGTCTCACCCGATTAATTTTTGTGATTTATATTTTAATCAAGATTTTAACATTTACTGGTTTGGAAGTAATGTTCTTTACAAGCAAATATTTAAATACTCGTAAAAACGTAATACCATGGAAATAAACTTCATTTGAGACTTCTGCTTTTGTATTGAAATTTTATTATATGAAATATCTTTCCAGAGTACCTTATTAAGCTAAAATATTTTACTTTTTAAAATCCTCTATTAATATGGTGTCATGAAAATGAATTTTATAAAAAAAAATTTAACATATAATAAATTGTCTTTGAAATAGGCAAGCAATGTAGGGACTATTTCCCTTATATTGTATTATTCTACAGCCATTTTAATGCATGTAATATTGCATGTATCTAAACAGGCCTTTGAAAAGTTTGAATTTTAATTGTTCTCAACAGAGCCGTCTTAAGCGAGACCGGACGCAAGAACTTTTGCGTGGCCTTTCATTTCCAAGCTAGTTAATCTCCTCCCATTCCCACTAATGTTACCCATTTTTATGTATTTTTATTCACCTACCAAAAATTTCGAATAGTATTTTGTGCTTTATTTAATGACAGACATTCTGTGATTAAATAAAGTGAAGGTAACTGTTTTGAAATTCTGGTAGATATTTTGAATAATAAAATCGACTAAATTGACAATAGTACTTCCACAACACAATCGCTTTTTGAAAAAGCTTGACACATACAATGACACACCAAGTTTTTTTTTTTTTTTTTTTTTTTTTTTTCTTTTCATAAATTAATGATTTGTACCTTTGTTAAAGCACTGGGTAAAATAATTCAACTCATAACAAAATATATTAGAGAAATTGACTTAAATTTTATCTCTGTTGTATAAAAAAAAAATCCTGAAGTCTTTTTTTTCTAGGAAACATTACATTCTGAAAAGACAGCTTTCTGTCAGACTATAATAAAATCAATTTTCAAAATTTGTTTTCTTGTCAGGGAGGGTATCCCATCTTGAGTTTAAAACAAAATCTTTCATGTTAAAAGCATTCTCAGGAATGTTTCATGCTAAACATACAAATAACAAAATATTGCAGTCTTGCTTGATGACTGATAGTTCATTTCATGTTCAGAGATTTCGCATTAGCGAGTTTCAACTGTAAAATAGTAATAAACATAATGCTGAAGTCAGATTATTTTTGAATAATCAGTTTTTTTTAAACAGGTTGTTTTTAAGTAAAACTCAACACATTTTATTTTATTTTAGGAAGAGTGGAAACAGACTTCCAATAGCATTTTAAAAGGTATCAGTGAAGATGGGTCAATCCAGTCATCAATAAAAAATATTCGCTTGAAGATGCTTCTCAAGCTCATAAGGATATTATTAATTCGAAAGGTGCTAAAGGAAAGCTTGTTCTTGCAATTGGTGAAACGTAACACAAGTATGTCTTTTGAAAAACCTGGAAGCTGTTTGTTAAACTGTTTTTTGTAAGTTTTTTAAACAAAGATTTTACGGATCATGTTTTGTTTGGTGTTATAAATAAATATAAGTTTTTGTTCAGTATTATTGGTGTTTTTGTTTAGTATTATAGTAAAATGTTTTCTGTGATTTTCTTAAATGTTAAAGACTATAAAGATGGTGTTTTTTATGATTATTGTTGATATATATGAAGTGGTCGGGGCAAGAGAGTGCTAAGCCACATTTTTGAACTTCTGAGATATTTCAATTTGAAAATTTGATCAAATACTCAAATCAAGATATATAACCTAAAGTTTTTTCGCCAATGTCTTAGTAACATTCGAGATATTCTGAGTAACAATATGGCATTACTTTAATGATATTACTATTACGTTCTTTGTAAATTAGCTATCTTCATTGGGGGGCATAAATGTCTGGGTCAAAAACGAAGCTTTGGACATATGCTGACACCAAGTGACATTAGAAACTATATGTAGAATGTTATAATTTACAATATTAAGCAACAGATTACAGTGTTAGATTTATTTCGCGAAAAATGTGGCTTGGCACTTTCTTGCCCCGACCCTCTCATACAATCAAATTGATTTCCTCTTAGCTATAATAATTTTATTGTTATAATTGAAAGAAAATGTAAATACAATAATCTAATTATTAATTTTATTCATATAATAATTCAATTAACAAAATTATTCTGCAAACTTTTTTGTCTGCTCTACAATTATCTTGGTAGCTCTGACTGTATGCTGCATTTTTCTTTTAAATTTCAATCTTTAATTCACAATCTTTTAATATCATTTGTTAATGACATCTGTCACTAATTCTTTGCAGTTATACGCTTGGCAGTACTGGTCATTACATTTTTTTTTTTCTTTAGTCATCTGTCGCAGAGTATGCAACATTTTTTTATCAGTGTCATCCGTGGTGCCTGGGAGTAACAGTATAATTTCACTGTTGTGCATTATTCTTGCTCCTTTCAGGGATCTTTTTAGACAGAAATTGGGTCCTTTAAAGGACCCTTCACAAAATGTTTCATCTCAAAACAGGACCCTTCACGAAACTTTTCACCTTAAAACAGGGCGCTTCACAAAATTCTTTGTCTTAAAAATAGACCTTTTACAAAACTTTTCGCTCTTTAAACTAAACCTTTCACAAATTTAACAATTTAAAAGCAAATTTGACTGTCTGACTGTCAATTTTACATATACAAAGAAAATATGTGTATTTTACATACATATATTTTCTTGAAAATGCTTAAACAAGAACCTGAATATAACCAGAATTTCAAATTCACAAAATTATAACTAGATTTTTCACAAGTATCGAAAGTTGTTCACAATTTTACAAAACAGGACCCTGGGAGAAAAGCTAGACCGACCCTTGCCTTTATTTATTGATTGGATGGGTATTACTATTCGACTATTACTTTGAGGATGATATTACTATTCTTATTTAAGTTTGACTTTAGAGTAGATCTTGCTGAATTATCAATAAAATCAGAAAAATTAATAATGTTAAAGTATCATTAGTAACTCTGTAATCTATTGCAATTTAAACATCATCTACCAATGATTTGTTGAGTAATTGGTAATACATAATTAAATGTTTTGAGGGGAGATTATTTCTTATGATTAACAAGACTATAGATTGTGGACCCACTATGATCCGCTATGAAAACAATTCATAATGCCACATATATTTTTTTTTTTTTTTTTTTATGTGCGGTATGACTTTTTTACCAGTTCGGTCTCCTCTTCAACATATCTGTTGCATCCCTAGTTTTTTTAATCTGAACCAAAAAAATCGCAGAACTTTATAAAAGATCTTCATTTGCTAGTGGTGTTTAAATATTTACACGTTCCAAAAATAAAGCTTTTGTGTAATTCACTGTATAGAGATTGAATGAGAATTATCTTTAGAAATTTGACACTCAGTAAAATAGAATTGCTAAGTTATGTTCTTTGTGCATATAACAGCAATACATAAAGTTTTATTTATAAGCAAAGCGTTTTTAAATCAAACAAGAATTCATAAATTTGTAAGTAAAAAGGAAATTCTTAGACCAATAGATTGGCCAAGGCAGTCCTATCTATACCTTGACCAGTTATATCAGATATCTGTGTAATTTTTGGTAGGGATACGTTAAAGACAGAATGTACTCTTTTCAATTGGCTAATATCAATGATTTAAAGATAAGAACCGCAGTTGAAATTTGACTGTTGCTTGTTTAAATTTTTAAAAAAAACTTTTTACAAATGAAACTTTATTTATTACTGTTATATGTACAAGTTACATAACTTGGTTATCCTATTTCTTTCAGATTTTATTTAGTGTCAAAGTTGTAAAGTTAATTCTCATTCACCGAGTATTATAACTGAAATTAACCATGATAAAATTCTGAAATTTGATAGACAAAATAAACATTTATTTACATGAATGATATGTAAAAATTGTAATAGTTGACATTTTGCATTTCATCTTTTTCCTTTCTTCAAAGGGGGCCCATTCAGCATAGTGATTAATATGCTGGCCACAAAATGAGAAGCTTGGGGATAGCGGTCTGCACGGTACCCAGCAGGATAAAGACCCATTTTTTTAACGGGCCGGTCTGATAAAAAAAAAAAAAATTAGAAATTGATTAGAAAAAAATTAGTAAAAAATTAGATCCAGCCTTGCCGATAAAAAAAATTAGACTTACCAACTGGACCAATATAACAAATTTAAAACTATCAAATTAAGGAGATAAAATATGAACAATTTTCAGTGGACGTGATTTGGACAAGAATAAATATAAATGTGCTGCATAAGCTAATGCTAGCTTGACAACATCAATATAAAAATATAACATGTCCGGCGTAGAAATTGGCATTGGACAGTTACTTCGTGTCTTATCCCGGGCTTAATATTTTCAGCAGACTCGTGCTGGTCAGGATTAGACTTACATTTTATTTCACTTACTCGGGCCATTCTGGAACTGGAATTAATAGTTCCCAGAACATGTCGAGCATGCAATTTGTTTTGTAAAAATAGCAATAAAGATAATGAACTGAATTTCTGATGTTAACCTCTGAATTTCTGATGTTAACTGAATCTTTGGAAATACACTTTAATGAATTATAGAAAACATCTTTATCTACTTCTTTTTTACTATATAGCAACAAAAGTTATGTTTTAATCATCTTTTTTCTTTTATTCTAAACTACATAAATTTTTTTAATGTCTTTATTTCAATGTGATAGTTTAAGAGTCTAGTGATCATTAATGTTGCTATTCTGTTTTCTATGGTTTGTAAAAATATAATAATCTAAAATATACTGTAAAAATTTCCCATAAATATGTATGCAGTATTCATTAAAATAATCTTAATTGTATGTTAAGAAAAATCTGAATTGTTTGTAGAAATTGAATCGGGTTGAGCCTAGCAGAGCCGGGCCTGATTTAATTGATTTTTGCATGGCTGTGAACTGAAAAATCAGAAACAGGCCTGGGCCTGGAAATTTCAGCCTGTGCAGACCTCTACATGGTTCATATGTTTTGAAAAAAATAGAAAAATGTTAAGGAAAAAATTATTCCTTTTCAAGGAATGAAAACTGCTGAAAAGTTTTCAAAAATGTAATAATAGACCTTGAATTTTAAAATTTACAACAAGCAAAAAAAAAAAAGTTCTTGCATTTTTATTTAAATAAAAAATGACATACTTTCACTGGAAAAAAAAAAATGGAATGCCCCTAAGTTGTGTACATTTTCTCTTCATTGTCCAAGCAGTTACATACGAGACGTTAGTAGCTGGGAAGCTCAGCTGAAAAACAACCAATCACAGTGAACAAGCGGAAAAGGCTTGCAACGTGACGAAAAGCAGAAGGGGAGTATTATCTCATTGGACTCTGATTGGTTGTTTGTGAGCCGAGCTTTCCAGCTGCTAAGCTCTACTTATTCATGTTTAGTACCTTTCCTTCACTGTGAACATCGGATGACGTAGTGATGCCTACCACGCAGATTAAAATATCGCTGGTTTAATGGGGGCAAAGAAAAAGAAATTACTAACTTAAAAATAGATTTGAAACAGTTTTTACGTTTCTCAGAAACATAATATCTACTAATCATTTTTTTTAAAAATGAGAATTTTATCAATTGGTCCACCAATTCATATTTCATCACTCTAAATCTCAAGTTTGATCAATCAAAAATTTAAAAAAAATCGCAAATTCGTCAATCACTCAAGAAAAAAAAATCATGAATTTCATCAATTATACATTTAAAAAAATCAGAAATTTCATCAATTTGTCGCGGGAAAAATGAAACTTTGTCAATCTGTTGCAAAAAATATTCCACGGGTGTTTTTCACAACTGACTGACAAAGTTTCTTTGTTTTCCCACAACGAATGGAGGAAATTTGAAATTTTTATCATCTTTGCATTTCATAGGTAGAGTCTACCATATACCCTCCACTAATCCTTGACTACTAATTTTGTCAAGTAGTAAATGCAAACTACTTTTTCAAAAGTAGTTACTACTTTTAAGTGACTAATATTTTCAGAAGATTCAATCTATACTCAAAATTGAGTAAAAAATAGTGCCCATACATATGTTTATACATAACATTATTTACTGTCCTTACAGTAATTATTGCATCTAGACAAAAAATTGCTAGTTACAATACAAAGCCCTGATTACTGAAAAGGCATGAGAAACACATGCTTCTCTTCCGAAATTTTACCAAGATCCCAAAATTAAACAAGTAATATAAAAAATACCATATACCTTCCACTAATCCTTGACTACTAATTTTGTCAAGTAGTAAATGCAAACTACTTTTTCAAAAGTAGTTACTACTTTTCAGAGACTAATATTTTCAGAAGATTCAATCTATACTCAAAATTGAGTAAAAAATAGTGCCCATACATATGTTTATACATAACATTATTTACTGTCCTTACAGTAATTATTGCGTCTGGACATAAAATTGCTAGTTACATTACAAAGCCCTGATTACTGAAAAGGCATGAGAAACACATGCTTCTCTTCAGAAATTTTACCAAGATCCCAAAATTAAAATAAAACAGCTCTCCTTCTCCTCTAAATGGCACACTCTCAATCTCATACACATCTCATTTTCTTTTCAAATTACCAACTCATTTGCATTTTCTTAAATGCATCAGATACCTTTCATAACCACCTAAATTTGTTACTGACATGAGCGGATTGTTGTGCTGAACACATTTCGCTCGAAAGGAGCAAGGGTGACCACATCAATTATACAGTATCTATTTTACTTTTTTCTGTGATAATATCGATGCTTGATATAAACTAGTGAATTTTGAGATTGTACTACCAGAAGTCGATCCAGGAAAAATTTGGGGCCTATTTAAGGTGCCTTCATAAAAATCTATTTAATAAAATGCAGCCCTTCACAAAAATAAATTTCATAAAATGGGTCTCTTCACAAAATTCTATTCCATAAAAACTTACTATATATCATTTATTTATTATTTTGTGATGTTTTAAAATGTGTAATTTGTAAACAAACAAGTTCACCAAAGAGGAAAACTTCAGCAAAAGGATTTAAAGAAGTTTTTGTTTATAAATGCTTGGTTCGAATTTGATTAATGGATTTCAACTTTTGTTACGAAATGTTATGTTTCTCAAAAATATAATAAATTTCACAAAATAGGCCCCAAGAAAAAAAATCTGTATCGACCCAAGTTTACTCACTAGGTTACATTTTTCAAAAAGTAGCACATTGTACTACAAACTGTAAGAAAAATAGTGATTACTGTAGTTATGCTACTTGTACAATTGATTTCAGCTGTGTAGAGTTCCGAAAAATAACTTCCATAAAATACTTCACAACTTCCTTTGAAATACAAACTGAATGGCAGAATTGTTGTACATCAGTGGATTGAAGATATACTGAAAAAGTATAAAGTAATTTTCTGCTGTTCCTATAATTTGTAAAAAATTTTTATTTTATTCTCATTTTTTATGGGACCCATCTTATATAATTCAGGGATGATTGTGTTCAGGTTACATATCTAAATTCAGGTATTTAATTTTCAGTACCGAAATTCTGGTTTTTCTGATAGTTAAATTCATAAAATAAGACTAAAATATCAATTTCATATGATTGCTAAACATAATTAAACTTCATATTTTTCATAATTTGACCTCTTTGTAATAAATTATATGTGCCCTCTCTCCATACGGAAACCTTTTCTCACAAGTTTCAGGTAATTTTTTATGAACCCACAATCCTGATAATTGCCCGATTCTGTGACAAAGTTACCTTGCTTTGTATCTGACTATAAGAAACTCCAGCAAAGGTTATATGTTAACCTTAGTATGTCTTCATATATATCCAGATGCTATGAAATAGTGACTCACCAGGTTAACCAGACAAATAGTTAACCAGGATATAAATAAATTGGGTGTTATTAGTATCGGAAAATTCTCCCAGGTATCATTGGGTATAAGCCATAATGATAATGATAATATGAATAAAAATACATGTCAAACAAACAAACAAAAAATCTCATTCTTACCAAGGTTGATTTTAAATGAAAATGTTTATTGAGATGATATAAAATTAATGCGAATTTAGGTAAAAATCAGATAATATAGGGGGAAAAAACTGTAGTTTTTCATAGTTTGACTTTTGTTTGATCTTGCATTAGATAAAAATCATTTATTGGTAGTCGCATTATTAAAATAATAATTCTTTCTTTTTTTTTTTTCCTGAGGTAATCAAACAAGGGCATGATACCTTAACAGAAAAGGCAAATGGCATCAACAGAGTGAAATCCAGAAAAAATATAGATTTTTTTATAGAGCCAGTACCCTATTATGATAAACAAAAATACTTTTATAACCCTCAATCATACATTTTTCTGTTTGGTTATTTTAAGCCATCTGGAAAAATAGAATTTTGGAAATGTTTTCTTTTAAATTCTCGAAGATAATTTTTATTATTATTATTATTTTTAATTAATCACAATCAGAGAGTGAGGGCATGATTCCACTTTCATATGCCTATGCACTTAATTTAAAGTTTAACATTGTCCATATCTCCACAGAAGGTACCCCCTCCCCCTCACTTCCTTCTCCAGCACTTGTAATTGGGTTGCCATGCTTTTTAGTTTAATCGGATCATTTTTCGGTTCCCATGCCTCATCCACTGCTGTCGTGACAGCTGTGTTTGGGATTGATAAGTAAAAACACTTTTGAAAATTGGCTTGTATAAAATAATTAAGTAAAAATGACACTGTCTGTCAGACTCTTATAACGATTCTATGGACAATGTTCTTCCTTTGGGTTAAAGGCTATAAAAATTCATCTGTATGGGAATAACATTCAGAACCACGGCATTGAAAAATAATGCGTACAGAAAATTTACACTTATGTTTTATGTTTATATAGAGTTTTAGATATTTTTAGGAACAGGCGTAGCTTATGAAGGAATAATTTCTGTATTTTAATGCACCTTTATGCATATTTTTCATGTTACTTTTAAATCTAAATTGTCTAATTTAATTAATAAGTATATAAAAATTTTCCAATATATACTTATCAAATAGTAATTAGTACAAAATAAAACTAAAGTATTTTATGCATACATTTACCTGTTCTGTGTTTATGTTATGAAATGTATAAACAGACTTGCTAGCTGTGCCACTTTTATGCCATGTGATTCCTACTGTGACGTCACGTGAATATTTGCCATAAGAAATTCATTTTTAATTTATCTTTTCAATTTATGATATAATTATCATCATTAAATTTGTTTTGCATGTAATAATTTAATTATTTTAAAGTTTTCTTTCTTTTTTAATATGTGTGTCTAAATACCATTTTTATGACAATTTTTCGCATTTCCTGCTTTTAACACATGATCATTTAATTATTGTTTTAGAGTTTTCTTTCTTTTTTTAATAGTTACATGCAAATACATTTTTAAATTGAAGGGAAATATTCTTTGTGCTGTTTTACAATTTAGCAGCAATTTAAAATATGACCATTTATAAATATAAAATAAATCTTTATTAAAATATGAAATTTTTTAAAAACCTCAAAAAATTAGTCAAATTGAAAAGAATAGTTGCACACCACACACTTGTTAAGTATTTCCCTGCAAAATATGGTTAAATTACTACACATAGTTTTGGTTGTTATAAAGCTTTTTTAACGGAGCTATTTTGACTCAATTTAACATTAAATATCTCTTAAAATAATTCTTAGACGTAAAAACTGTCTACTTCAGTGTGTTTATGGAACATTTATCTATGATATTACCAACTTTCATATTTTTATCTGCAATAGTTTTCTTAATATTAACTGAGAAATACTTCTGGTCACAAAAAATTCTTTTACTGTGGTGACGGTGTTAGTTACTTTCTTTTAGAACAGAGAGATACTTTTGGAATTTAGAAACTTCTTCAATTACCCTTTACTTTCCTCTATATTCATATGAAGAAAGTATAGACTTCATTAACATTTTTAACCTCTAGTTTTTTTCATGGATTGACACATTTTGAGATTGCCTAAATACGATTTGACTATCTTTGGATCGATGTCTGTTTATGTATTATGCAAAATTTTGTCACTCTAATTTGAGAATGAATGCACATAATTCCCTGAATCTTTGTATTTATATAGTTATTGATATAAATTAGTGCTGTTTAGATTTTAATATATATCGCTCAACAGGTGGCATTGCTCTGCCGTGATTTTCATGATTAGCAAATATAAATATCAGGGTATCTAATGGAATGGAATTAAATTGCACCCAATGAAACCTCCCTATCACCCATTGCACCATCCATGGTATGCTTCTTCGTTGACACAAGCCAGTTTAGGACCATGGCTTATTTATGATTTCTTGGGGAACTAATGTAATAGGATTCCCACTCATTTTTGCAATTCCCTGAGTAAATTTAATTAATATTTTTTTCCATATAAACGTCAAAGCATGCTGAACAGCAGGGATTGCTGGCTAACATGAATTTTATATACAAGGTGCAATATGTTATCTATTGCCGACCTTTAATTTCTCAACCATTGGTTGTCGACATATAGTTCCAATTACAAAAACGTTTCAATTGAAGTAAATATTCATGTTGAGACATTGTTTAAAGTAAAAAAATCAATTTTGTAAAAATTACGAAATCCAACTTTTTATATGGCCCCCTCCAATCCCTATAGCTATATTTAGTAAAAGTTTGACTTCTGTACTACAAAAATTGACTCAGTTATTAAATTTCAAAGTTTAATATATATTTTTTTTAAACATGATTTTGTCTTTCATTGAGGAATCAGTTAAAAAATGAATTAAAGTAATTTGAAATCGAAATCAGGGTGCAGTGTCCTTTTATGGCGAAACCACCTTTAGCTGGTATCATCAAAGAGGGTTATTTCATCTAAAAATTTTAGCTGACTTTTACGGGTAGTATACATCATCATATTTTCGGGGTCGTAAAGCAAAAAATGAAATATTGAAATTAAACAGAAACATAAATATTAATTTATTATATCAAAAAACTGTCTACTTTAAATAATTACTACATTAATACGTGCACAAAGCTTTGTTTCTCTCTAATAAAACCGAATTACTTTAATTTGTAAAAAATGATCCTGAGAATCTATTTCTCATAGATACTAACTAGTGAACTTGAGAAAATGAATTTATTTTCTCTCTTTCCACCCCCCCCCCCCCCCAAAAAAAAAAAAAAAAAAAAAAAAAAAAGCTGCACTTGAGATATGCCAGAATAATCAGAAGACGGATGCTGCTGCTTTTAAAGTTCAATGCTAGAAAATAAGGTTTTTGACCCCCTACTCGCTAACGCTTGCCAACCCACGTGAATTGCGAAACAATTCACATTCAGACCGTTACACAGTCCTAGTTGGCTTCGCTCGCTCACCCCTTTTTGTTTTCTCAGCAACTCTAGACGATGTACGTTATGTACTACCATAAATCATTTTAACATATGAAATTGACAATTTTTTTAATGTAAAAAAAGTAATTAAATACCTCGTTAAAAACAATTTAAAAAAGCATTTAGTTGGTGCTCAAATGAGCATAAATCATTTAAATACTATGAAAAAATTATCTTGGAAACAATTAGTTTAAAACTCATTGCACCTTCAATGTTGTACAGCACGGCTTAAATTCATTTAAAAAAACACTACGTGATAAGAAAATAGTTTATATGTATCATCATTTCGTTCGACATTTTACTGTTCTATTTGATTATAAATTTATGCTAAAGAAATTATTTTTAACTTCATTGAGATGTCAACAGATGGCAGCAGGTGCAATCTAGACAGTTGATACTTTTATTCTCTCCAATTTTTTGTGTGATATTTCAGTATGAAATTCATTATAAATAAGAGTTAAGAATTCATTGGAAATTAACAATATTACTCATAATTAAAATGATGAATCATCTCAAATGCATTGGATAATGTACATGTTATTTTATTGTTAATAATTGTTAATTTGAGTTTAACAGCTCTCAGACTGACCAGCTAGAAATTCAGCCTTATTTCCGTAACACGTAAGAGAAATATATATATAGATATTTTTTTAATTGCCAGTCTCCTCCACCCCATAAAACTGGCCCGTACCTCTCCGCTGATTCTGATAGATTCCCAAACGATGGGTTAACCCCTTCCCTCCTTAATTTAGATAAATGGGTTTTTCATGCAAATTATCCAATTTAATTCATCTGAAATTAACGATATTACTCATAATTTAAATGATTAATCATCTCAAACGCATTGTATTAGGTACATTTTATTTTATTGTTAATAATTGCTAGTTTGAGTTTGACGGCTCTCAGACTGACTGCCATATTGGCTGGAAACTACGTTTGTTGCCAAATGGTAAGTTAGAAATTCAGCCTTATCTCTGCTTCACGTAATTGAAATATATATATATATATAGATATTTTTTTTAATTGCCAGTCTCCTCCACCCCATAAAACTGGCCCTTACCTCTCCGCTAACACTTGGTTTTGTAACAGATTACCGAGCCAACTAAATTTGGGTATCTAAGGATCCCGAGCCAACTAAATTTGGGTATCTAAGTATCCCGAGCCAACTAAATTTGGGTATCTAACGATCTCGAGCCAACTAAATTTGGGTACCTAAGTATCCCAAGCCAACTAAATTTGGGTATTTAAGGTTCAGTGTTCAAATTTGGGTATCTAAGGTTCCCCTGTCTTCGAATGTGGGTATCTAAGGTTCCCAAGCCAACTAAATTTGGGTATCTAAGGATCCCGAGCCGACTAAATTTAGGTATTTAAGGTTGCGTTCTTCAAATTTGGGTATCTAAGGTTCCCAAGCCAATTAAATTTGGGTATCTAAGGTTCCCAAGCCAACTAAATTTGGGTATCTAAGGATCCCGAGCCGACTAAATTTGGGTATTTTAAGTTCAGTCTTCAAATTTGGGTATCTAAGGATCCCAAGCCAACTAAATTTGGGTATCTAAGGATCCCGAGCCGACTAAATTTGGGTATTTAAGGTTACGTTCTTCAAATTTGGGTATCTAAGGTTCCCAAGCCAATTAAATTTGGGTATCTAAGGTTCCCAAGCCAACTAAATTTGGGTATCTAAGGATCCCGAGCCGACTAAATTTGGGTATTTAAGGTTACATTCTTCAAATTTCGGTATCTAAGGTTCCCCTGTCTTCAAATGTGGGTATCTAAGGTTCCCAAGCCAACTAAATTTGGGTATCTAAGGATCCCGAGCCAACTAAATTTGGGTATTTAAGGATCAGTCTTCAAATTTGGGTATCTAAGGATCCCAAGCCAACTAAATTTGGGTATCTAAGGATCCCAAGCCGACTAAATTTGGATATTTAAGGTTCAGTCTTCAAATTTGGGTATCTAAGGTTCCCAAGCCAACTAAATTTGGGTATCTAAGGTTCCCAAGCCAACTAAATTTGGGTATTTAAGGTTACATTCTTCAAATTTCGGTATCTAAGGTTCCCCTGTCTTCAAATTTGGGTATCTAAGGTTCCCAAGCCAACTAAATTTGGGTATCTAAGGATCCCGAGCCGACTAAATTTGGGTATTTAAGGTTACATTCTTCAAATTTCGGTATCTAAGGTTCCCCTGTCTTCAAATGTGGGTATCTAAGGTTCCCAAGCCAACTAAATTTGGGTATCTAAGGATCCCGAGCCAACTAAATTTGGGTATTTAAGGATCAGTCTTCAAATTTGGGTATCTAAGGATCCCAAGCCAACTAAATTTGGGTATCTAAGGATCCCAAGCCGACTAAATTTGGATATTTAAGGTTCAGTCTTCAAATTTGGGTATCTAAGGTTCCCAAGCCAACTAAATTTGGGTATCTAAGGTTCCCAAGCCAACTAAATTTGGGTATCTAAGGATCCCGAGCCGACTAAATTTGGGTATTTAAGGTTACATTCTTCAAATTTCGGTATCTAAGGTTCCCCTGTATTTAAATGTGGGTATCTAAGGTTCCCAAGCCAACTAAATTTCGGTATCTAAGGATCCCGAGCCAACTAAATTTGGGTATTTAAGGATCAGTCTTCAAATTTGGGTATCTAAGGTTCCCAAGCCAACTAAATTTGGGTATCTAAGGTTCCCAAGCCAACTAAATTTGGGTATCTAAGGATCCCAAGCCAACTAAATTTGGGTATCTAAGGATCCCGAGCCGACTAAATTTGGGTATTTAACGATCAGTCTTCAAATTTGGGTATCTAAGGATCTCAAGCCAACTAAATTTGGGTATCTAAGGTTCCCAAGCCAACTAAATTTGGGTATCTAAGCATCCCGAGCCGACTAAATTTGGGTATTTAAGGATCAGTCTTCAAATTTGGGTATCTAAGGATCCCAAGCCAACTAAATTTGGGTATCTAAGGTTCCCCAGCCAACTAAATTTGGGTATTTAAGGATCCCGAGCCGACTAAATTTGGGTATTTAAGGTTACATTCTTCAAATTTGGGTATCTAAGGTTCCCCTGTCTTCAAATGTGGGTATCTAAGGTTCCCAAGCCAACTAAATTTGTGTATCTAAGGATCCCAAGCCAACTAAATTTGGGTATCTAAGGATCCCGACCCGACTAAATTTGGGTATTTAAGGTTACATTCTTCAAATTTGGGTATCTAAGGTTCCCCTGTTTTCAAATGTGGGTATCTAAGGTTCCCAAGCCAACTAAATTTGGGTATCTAAGGATCCCGAGCCGACAAAATTTAGGTATTTAAGGATCAGCCTTCAAATTTGGGTATCTAAGGATCCCAAGCCAACTAAATTTGGGTATCTAAGGTTCCCAAGCCAACTAAATTTGGGTATCTAAGGATCCCGAGCTGACTAAATTTGGGTATTTAAGGTTACATTCTTCAAATTTGGGTATCTAAGGTTCCCAAGCCAACTAAATTTGGGTATCTAAGGGTCCCAAGTCAACTAAATTTGGGTATCTAAGGATCCCGAGCTGACTAAATTTGGGTATTTAAAGTTACATTCTTCAAATTTGGGTATCTAAGGTTCCCAAGCCAACTAAATTTGGGTATCTAAGGTTCCCAAGCCAACTAAATTTGGGTATCTAAGGTTCCCAAGCCAACTAAATTTGGGTATCTAAGGATCCCGAGCCGACTAAATTTGGGTATTTAAGGTTACATTCTTCAAATTTGGGTATCTAAGGTTCCCCTGTCTTCAAATGTGGGTATCTAAGGTTCCCAAGCCAACTAAATTTGGGTATCTAAGGATCCCGAGCCGACAAAATTTAGGTATTTAAGGATCAGTCTTCAAATTTGGGTATCTAAGGATCCCAAGCCAACTAAATTTGGGTATCTAAGGATCCCAAGCCAACTAAATTTGGGTATCTAAGGTTCCCAAGCCAACTAAATTTGGGTATCTAAGGTTCCCAAGCCAACTTAATTTGGGTATCTAAGGTTCCCAAGCCAACTAAATTTGGGTATCTAAGGATCCCAAGCCGACTAAATTTGGGTATTTAAGGTTATATTCTTCAAATTTGGGTATCTAAGGTTCCCAAGCCAACTAAATTTGGGTATCTAAGGTTCCCAAGCCGACTAAATTTGGGTATTTAAGGATCAGTCTTCAAATTTGGGTATCTAAGGTTCCCAAGCCAACTAAATTTGGGTATCTAAGGTTCCCAAGCCAACCAAATTTGGGTATCTAAGGTTCTCAAGCCAACTAAATTTGGGTATCTAAGGATCCCGAGCCGACTAAATTTGGGTATTTAAGGTTACATTCTTCAAATTTGGGTATCTAAGGTTCCCAAGCCAACTAAATTTGGGTATCTAAGGTTCCCAAGCCAACTAAATTTGGGTATCTAAGGTTCCCAAGCCAACTAAATTTGGGTATCTAAGGTTCCCAAGCCAACTAAATTTGGGTATCTAAGGTTCCCAAGCCAACTAAATTTGGGTATCTAAGGTTCCCAAGCCAACTAAATTTGGGTATCTAAGGTTCCCAAGCCAACTAAATTTGGGTATCTAAGGTTCCCAAGCCAACTAAATTTGGGTATCTAAGGATCCCGAGCCGACTAAATTTGGGTATTTAAGGTTACATTCTTCAAATTTGGGTATCTAAGGTTCCCCTGTCTTCAAATGTGGGTATCTAAGGTTCCCAAGCCAACTAAATTTGGGTATCTAAGGATCCCGAGCCGACAAAATTTAGGTATTTAAGGATCAGTCTTCAAATTTGGGTATCTAAGGATCCCAAGCCAACTAAATTTGGGTATCTAAGGATCCCAAGCCAACTAAATTTGGGTATCTAAGGTTCCCAAGCCAACTAAATTTGGGTATCTAAGGTTCCCAAGCCAACTAAATTTGGGTATCTAAGGTTCCCAAGCCAACTAAATTTGGGTATCTAAGGATCCCGAGCCGACTAAATTTGGGTATTTAAGGTTATATTCTTCAAATTTGGGTATCTAAGGTTCCCAAGCCAACTAAATTTGGGTATCTAAGGTTCCCAAGCCGACTAAATTTGGGTATTTAAGGATCAGTCTTCAAATTTGGGTATCTAAGGTTCCCAAGCCAACTAAATTTGGGTATCTAAGGTTCCCAAGCCAACCAAATTTGGGTATCTAAGGTTCTCAAGCCAACTAAATTTGGGTATCTAAGGATCCCGAGCCGACTAAATTTGGGTATTTAAGGTTACATTCTTCAAATTTGGGTATCTAAGGTTCCCAAGCCAACTAAATTTGGGTATCTAAGGTTCCCAAGCCAACTAAATTTGGGTATATAAGGTTCCCAAGCCAACCAAATTTGGGTATCTAAGGTTCTCAAGCCAACTAAATTTGGGTATCTAAGGATCCCGAGCCGACTAAATTTGGGTATTTAAGGTTACATTCTTCAAATTTGGGTATCTAAGGTTCCCAAGCCAACTAAATTTGGGTATCTAAGGTTCCCAAGCCAACTAAATTTGGGTATCTAAGGTTCCCAAGCCAACTAAATTTGGGTATCTAAGGTTCCCAAGCCAACTAAATTTGGGTATCTAAGGATCCCGAGCCGACTAAATTTGGGTATTTAAGGTTACATTCTTCAAATTTGGGTATCTAAGGTTCCCCTGTCTTTAAATGTGGGTATCTAAGGTTCCCCTGTCTTCAAATGTGGGTATCTAAGGTTCCCAAGCCAACTAAATTTGGGTATCTAAGGATCCCAAGCTGACAAAATTTAGGTATTTAAGGATCAGTCTTCAAATTTGGGTATCTAAGGATCCCAAGCCAACTAAATTTGGGTATCTAAGGATCCCAAGCCAACTAAATTTGGGTATCTAAGGTTCCCAAGCCAACTAAATTTGGGTATCTAAGGTTCCCAAGCCAACTAAATTTGGGTATCTAAGGTTCCCAAGCCAACTAAATTTGGGTATCTAAGGTTCCCAAGCCAACTAAAATTGGGTATCTAAGGATCCCGAGCCGACTAAATTTGGGTATTTAAGGTTATATTCTTCAAATTTGGGTATCTAAGGTTCCCAAGCCAACTAAATTTGGGTATCTAAGGTTCCCAAGCCGACTAAATTTGGGTATTTAAGGATCAGTCTTCAAATTTGGGTATCTAAGGTTCCCAAGCCAACTAAATTTGGGTATCTAAGGTTCCCAAGCCAACTAAATTTGGGTATCTAAGGATCCCGAGCCGACTAAATTTGGGTATTTAAGGTTACATTTTCTTCAAATTTGGGTATCTAAGGTTCCCAAGCCAACTAAATTTGGGTATCTAAGGTTCCCAAGCCAACTAAATTTGGGTATCTAAGGATCCTGAGCCGACTAAATTTGGGTATTTAAGGTTACATTCTTCAAATTTGGATATCTAAGGTTCTCCTGTCTTCAAATGTGGGTATCTAAGGTTCCCAAGCCAACTAAATTTGGGTATCTAATGATCCCGAGCCGACTAAATTTGGATATTTAAAGTTCAGTCTTCAAATGTGGGTATATAAGGTGTCTGAGCCAGCAAAATTTTAATATGTGTAATGAAATGCCACTGAAAATACTGATAAATATAATATAAGGGGCCGTCCATAAATGTCACGCTTGGAGGGGGGGGGGGTTCATGAAATTGTGACAAGGGGGTGGAAGTAGTTAAGAAGAAGTGTGCCATCACACATTTTGATTTAAATAAAATCATTTAAAATCAGCAGATTAAATTTTGAAGTTATTTTGAAATTACCAGAATTTGAGAGTATTTTTTAATCAGGGCTAAAACAACTTTCATGTGATTTGTTTTTACTTATATTCCTTTCTTTAAAAAAAAAATCAATTGCTCCTTCTGATTAATATTTTATTACTATTGTATATTAATTATATTTTTTGTTGTAAACCTTAATCTTACTTCATACAAAATAAGTGCACGAATCATTTTTATTGTTATGCTCACAAATGTCATTAAAACACATAGTTAAAGTTTAAAAATAAAATTTGAAATATGATCTATAACGTTGTGCTTTGTTTCTGAACTGAAAGTATATGTTTATGTAATATAGTGTGACATGTGACAAAAGGGGGGGGAGGGGGTATGGTGAGTGACAATTTGTGAGACAAAGGGGGGAGGGGGGTAAAAAAATATTGAAAAAAAGTGTGACATCATTTATGGACAGCCCTTAACACAATATAAGATTACAACAATTACATAAAAGAAAATATGTGTTATGAAGCTGAGTAAAAAATGCTTTTTAACCGCGAGAAAGGTATTTTTTAGAAAGATACATGCAGGTCCACATACAGTATTTATTTGAAACAATCTGTATATAAAACAAAATATGTGTTATGAAGCTGAGTAAAAAATGCTTTTTAACTGCGAGAAAGGTATTTTTTAGAAGGATACATGCAGGTCTTCTTACAGTATTTATTTAAAACATTCTGTATATTTCTAATTTAAATATATATATATATTAACTTATCCTTGATTACACGAATGATCTAACAAAGCTGCATAATTGTACATTTCGATAACCAGGACACCATATGATGGCAAATCAAATACGAGCACAAAAACTAATTATGTATTAGAAATGTAAACCCAGGGGTGATTCTAGTCCGAATTTTCCGAAAAATTAAGGCATTGATTTCTGAAAATTAAAAAAAATATTGGTCATAAATGCGAAAATTCGGATGTAAAATGTATCGGTATTACGGCAAATGATCTCCAAAAAAATCTCGTTATTCGTTCAAAAAAAAGTCGCCAATTTTGTCAAAGGATCGTTAGAAAAACGTAACTTTCGTCAGAAAATTGCAAAAAAACGACAAATTTCATCAAAAACATTGCGAAAAATGACAAACTGCGACAAAAAAAAGGCAAAATTTTTCAATATATCGCGAAAAACAGCAAATTTCATTAAACAATCGCGAAAAACGTCAAATTTCGTCAAAAAATCGCGAAAAAATCACAAATTTTATCAAAATATCGCGAAAAATGGCAAATTTTGTCAACAGATTGCGTAAAAGGGAAAATTTCGTCAACAGATCGCGTAAAACGGCAAATTTCGGCAAAAGATTGTGGCATGAGTGTCCCCCCAGATAATTTTTTTTAAAATTCAGAATCAAACCTAATGATGGAAAATTTTTAAAGAAAAAATTACCGTATTATTTGACACAAAATCTTACAAAAAAATCCCAAATAAGAAAAATATGAAACTTCTTATTTCACTAGGTTTATCTAAAACTGGTAATTTCGTTTAAAATTGCCAAAAATATCAGCACTTATGACACCAGGTATCAGCAACAACAAAATAAATATTGACTTGAAGGTGCACACATACGCTTATTGCTGATTAATTTGTTTTATATCTTTTAGGACAGTGGAATAACACTGCTTTATTCTATATTTACGCTTTTGAGTTTTCCTAAAAAAAAAATAAATTGCCTTTATCATAAAAATAAGTGAAATTCTTGAAAGATAACAAATGAGGTTATAAGATGGCAGCTTGTTACAAATACTTTTGTTTTATTGGAGTCTTAGTGAGATAAAGAAATGCCTGAGCATACGAAAAAAAAAAAGTTGGCAACCTATTCACTGTTTCATATACACAAGCAATTTGTTCAATATTTAAACTTTATTTAATATGTACAGACTAAACTGAACAAAAATAAGTATTTATTTAATATATAAAATCAGAAACTATTCATTTCACGAATAAACAAGCATAATTCTCGATCAGTTTTATTTTCATATCTTTTTAAGACATTCTGTTAGATATCACACTTCCTTAAACCCAAATTGTGCCAATGCTGTTTTAAAATCAACCGAGTAAAATACCGAAAAATAAATAGATTACCACACTTGACAATGTGAAATATATTTTGCTAAAAACTTTGGTGCAAGGCTAAAATTGGCATCTCTATAACCGAAAAGTACCTCAAGAACTTGATTAATTTAAACCATGTAAATCAAAATTATCTTTCTAGAGTCTGAAAGGAAGATTATTATTATATTACTGAAAAGTCATTACTATTAAACATATTTTAAGTGAATATCTTAATGGATTATCGAAAACACAATCTTACTGCCTTTACAAACTAAGGACTCAATTAAATTATTGGATTTATGTAACTGTATTTTAATATTTCCAACTATGGCAAAACATTTAAAAATGAAGATATTTAAAGGAAGAATTCTCTAAAACTCTGATGTTTAAAAGTCGTTAAGAATTCAATTACAAGTTTACAAATAAAAGTTGTATGTGGACTGATGCATGTATCTAATATTTTCAGAATTTTTAAAACATTTTAAAAACTTAGCTTGAAAAAAAATGTCATACTATTAATTAATCAAAATCTATTGCTAGGTAAATTTTAAGGAAAAAAAAGGGGGGGTGGCATAATTTCAATTTCACATTTAATAATCTGCTTCATAACAGCAGCAGCAGAAAGCCAAAGCTCTCTGCCACCACTTTACCTTTTTAGGTGGCGTGGGTGCCACCTCTTCCTCCTCTGGTTCTTCTTCAGCTTCTTCCTCTTCTTCAGCTTCTTCCTCCTCTGGTTCTTCTTCAGCTTCCTCCTCTTCTTCAGCTTCTTCCTCCTCTGGTTCTTCTTCAGCTTCTTCCTCTTCTTCAGCTTCTTCCTCCCAGCCCCAGCTCTCCACTTGACTCCAGGAAGCTGCTCGACCTAAATAGAAAGAATCATTAGGACACCATATATCAATTCCCTCCTCCATATTTACCTGATCCTGGTGCCAACGGGAGAAGAGTGCTGGAAGTGACACGCAGCGAGATGAATCCATGTCTTCAGTTATTTCAGCAAGTTAAGAATTTCAGCAGGTTATCTGGAAAGGAATAATAAAAATGATATTCAAAACTTAATGTTTATTGTTTATTTTATTTGTTGTTGTTTACAATAAGCATACAAATGATTGATTATTGTTGTATATTATGATGTGATGAATGATCATTTGTAAAACATGCAACTCTGTCATATATTATGATTTTTACTGACAGATCATAATATAACAGAATTCTTTTGTGTGTCTCTTTGTATAAATTCTACTTATGCTATATCCCTGAGAAAGCATGTTCTAGTCCAGGGTCGGCGAACCTTTTCACATCCTCGTGCCAATTTGTTTCAGAAAGTTTTTCCAAGGCACCATGACGTGCCAACAACCCTATATTTAGAAACCAATATATTTTAGAGATTTAAAAAAGCATTTATAAAAACAAAGTTAATTTTGTTGTTACTGATTTTCGGAAATGCTTCCAAGTAGTTTTTATTGAGTATTAATCTGCGTTCTCAACCCGGAATAGAAGTTTTTTGGATGCTGTCAATTGAAGTAAAAATTTTCCTGTTCATGCAAACATGTTTCACAGAGAAGCATGTTAGATTAACATTAATATTATCATGTTTCTCTTGCATGTATAAATTTAGTTAATTGAGTATGGATAGCATCGTAAAAACCTATATTCCAGGTTGAGAAAACAGATTAGTTGATAAAACCTTAAATGAACCCCAAATAAAAAATACTGATAATTAGTGATCTTAAGAAAACATTATAAAAAAGCTTTGGAAAATTTTAAAAATATAAAGGTTGTTTTAAATATATACAGTCCGGGAAAAATTATGTCAAAAATGTTGTTATCTGGTTGTAAATTAAATGTTTTCCTCCTGGGGGAAAAGAACCCTTTTTCAAATTCTACAGAAGAGGAACTCCCCCTCCCATTTCCCTTTCCATTTCTGCTTTAAAAGAAAAAGTGAAAGTGCCTCCCTCCCTTCCCCTTGCAATCACCAATACATTTTGTTCATCTCTCTCTCAAACAAAGCAGGTGGAAGAATGAATACTCCCTCCAGGAAGGGGAAATAAGAATAGAATTAAGAAGAATTTAGAAGGAGTATTTCCTAGCGATAGGGTTGGGAGCAGTACAGGCCAGTAGGCGAGGTATTCTTTCCCCAGCGTTCTTGATTCTTCTTAATTCTATTTCCTGTTTTATTCACCCTTCAAAAAAAAGCTGATGCATAACACAGTAAGGGCGGATTTGCACTGAAAAATTAAGACTTTTACTTCTTGTTTTAATACAGGGTGTTCATAAAAGAACTCTGGGGGTTTAAAAAATCATATCAAGTTAACGGTATGAGTTAGATCAGGTCAATTAATTTAGAAGAAATCAGTAGCTCATAAAATTTTATACACACCAGTTTTTTTTTTTTTTTTCAAACTTTAGTAGCGCTGCGCGTCATTGATCTTGAAGTAACGTAGCAGACGCCCATTCCATTCAGTTAATGCAGTGCGATAGCGACGCCACAACAAAAGGCTCAGTGTGTGATATGGCTTATAGAAACTGGATCTGTTACCATTGTACAGCGGAACTTTCGGCGCGAGTATGGTGGTAATGCGCCTACGGACAAAACCATTCGTCAATGGCTACGTGCGTGTAAAGAAACGGGAAGTGTGTTGTTAAAACAAAGATCGCCCGGTACGCCACGAGTGTCAGAAGAGAACGTCGATAGAATCCGTACTTCATGAGAACGAAGTTGGAAAATATCGCTGAGACGACGCAGTCGAAGAGGTTGAATATACCATTTGGATGTGTGCCGTGCCGCAAACACATTAAAATCTACTAAATGGTAAAAATCTTGATAAATTTACCTTTAAGTACATATATATAACATTAACCTAATTTTATGATTTAACTAAAAATTTTTGCTTCAAAACTCCGGAGTTCTTTTATAGACACCCTGTATATTAGATAAAATATAATAATAATTAATGGTGTTAATTTATCATGTTCGTCTGCACAAAACATGCTTGTTGAACATAGAAATGTTTACTCCAGAATGGATAACATCCGAAAAACCTGTATTCCGGTTTGAGAAAACTGGTATAATAATATACTATAAAAACTGCAAACGTCTCCAAAAATCAGTGGCACCAAAAGAAACTGATTTCATAAATGCTTTTTTAAATCTCGAAAATATATTAGTTTCTGAGGTTTCTAAAGAAACAGAACGCTTTTCGGAATCGTGGGCAACTCGGAAGAGGGTATTGTATATTTTTGCCCTTTGTTATATTTTGTTTCGTAAGTTAAGAAACATTTTTTTCTGTTTTTAGAGTGTATATCTCTAAATCTAATAACCAGTTTAGGAATTAACTTTTGGTCAACGATAAGAAGGGACACACTTGGGAAAAACAAGGTTGTTCCTCTTGGTATATGCTCCTTTCGGCGAATATTCAACAGTGATCACGACTCGTGTCACAAACTGCAGATAATATGTAAATAAACAAGTATAAATTAAAAACATCCCTAATGGCTCGGCCTACAGGCACAGGTAGATTTCGAAGACGCAGACCGTGGGGCGCCTGTTTGTTGGGAATTGCGGAAGAAATGACCTTTTTGCCATGATGCGACAGTTGAAACCGCCCACTTCGAAATCTAACTTGTTTGCAGGAGGAGCCGGCAGAAATTTTTTTCTGTTTTGAAATTAAAAAAATTTTTTTTTTTTTTTTGCTATAAGGATTGGTTGTATAAAAAACTTGTCAAGTTTTAAAAATGCAATGTTTAAGTCATTGTTTTGTATAGTTGTCATATATATTCAGAAAAATTATTAAACTCTTGATTAAACTTTTTTTCCCTCTCTTTGAGAGAGAAGACTAGTCTTTAGAATAAATTATTACAAAATAAATCTTAAGTACAAAGGTTGTTTATCGTTTTTTCTGAATATATATGACAACTTCAGTGGCTTAAACATTGCATTTTTAAAACTTGCAGCTCACATTTCTGAAAATACTTTTTCCAACATAATAATTTCTTTTAGATTGGTGTAATCTTTTACGCAAAATAATGAAAAAATATAGTTTTCATATCTTAAACAGCATAGTCTGCGGAAAGAAAAAATGAAGTTTATTATTACGAGGGTCGATCCAGAAATAAGATTCCCATCAAATTTACAAAGAGACTACATTGTTTATTCTCATAGAAATTTACATCGTTGGAAAGAAGAAAGTTTGCTCTATTTCTCTACATAATCGCCATCTTTTTCTACGCATTTTTGTAGACGGTGCTCCAATTTCTGTATCCCAATGTCGTAGAACTCCGGCGCCAACCCGTTGAGGATGCATTTCACTTCTTTGACGTCATCGTCGCTCCGAAACCGTTGGAAGTGTTCCTTTAACCCCTTGAAGGGCACCGGTATATTATATATACCACTTAATTTTCACAATGACACCAGAATTTTATAATAAAATTTTGAATTTATAAGGTACATGAGAAAAAGCTTTTACTTATTTTAAAATAAATTTCGTTCGTGAATCCTGGTGTCAATCAATCATTTCAATATTTTAGCTACAAGAGTACCTTGCCCCTGAAAGGGTTAATTTGGTGAACAAGTGATAATCACTAGGTGCGAAGTCCGGACTGTAAGATGGGTGGGGCATGACAGTCCACCCAAATTGTGTCAAAAGTTCCTGGGTTTGACAGGAGACAGGGTTTAACTGGGTGTGATGTCGGGCGTTGTCGTGAAGCGACGTTACACCGGCTGTCAGTCGTCCTCGCCGGCGGTTCTGGATTGCTCGCCTGAGATTTCTTAGTGTTGCACAATAACTGGACGAATCTCGCACTTGGCGGGATCAACAATGGGAACGTCCATCTCGGACGGCTGCTGAGCCAAGAATCAGCGGCTCAGCGAAGCGTGGCCGGGGGAATAGCGAGTACGAGAACAGCCGCGCACAACGCTGTTGCCGTATTTCGCCTCGCACCTTCCCGTGAGGCTGGAGCTCTCTGGGAACCTTATTTATGGATCGACCCTCGTATTTTAATTTACTTCTACTTGTTTTCGGACGTTTATCAAATTTGTTTTATAGAATTGTCATCCTTTCCATTTTTCCAGAATATGTTTTTTATATTTGTTAACATACAGTGTGTTTTTTCCAAACGTCGACCAATGGATAATTTTTTTAATCGTTAGTCTTAGGCATATAGTTCCAATTGCAAAAGTATTTGAAATTAGCTAAATAATTATGTTGGACAAAATTTGGATTAAAAAATGCAATTCTGATGAATAAGTTATAAAAATTAACTATTTATACAGCCTACGTATCCTATAAGTTATATTTAGTAAAACAATCCTGAAGCTCTGATATATTAATGAAAAAAAAAATCATTTTTGTACGATCAAAACAACTCACCGTGTTATGCGAGTTTAAAATTCAGAAATTTTTTGCTTTTAACATGGTGACCGAAGATATGTGCGGTTAGATCGAAATCGTACATTATTTCAGTGCCAAATATTTCCAAATTTGAAACTCGGTAACTTTTGGTCGTACTAAAATGAATTTTTCCCCTGCATGTCAGAGCATAAGGACTGTTTCACTAAATATAACTTATATGACAAACTGACGCATAAAAAGTTAAGTTTTGCAATGTAGAAATGAGTGAATAAATAAATGAAGAAAATTCACCAAACACGAAAACGGTCGGATTAAAAGAGAGCAAGTTATTAAAAACTTAGGGGACAAAAACTTCAACATGGTCCCCTATACCGCGCCCCAGGTATCCAGGGTCTTAACTGGAACGTAAAAATGACGGAAAAGCTTAATGGAGAAAAGGCCCCAAAAACAAAGCAAATCGGATAAAAATGTGGCAAGTTCGTAACAATTTAGAGCAAAAATCTTAAAGGGGGCCTGGGTCTTAAAATATGAAAATTCTGAGCCTTCGGTGCATCAAGACTTGCCTTGGACTATCCGCACCCACATTTTCAGGCTTCTACGTGCGGTAGATTTTGCTAGCCATCGCACACACACACATACAACAAAACACAGACAGACAAACAACTTTCTTTTATTAGTATAGATGAAATAAATGAAAAAACTTTCAAATCTAAAATATGATACAAAATCACAAAAAGTTTTATTTATGTTTACATCTTTCAATACTTTTTCTTTTTTTACTTCCTAATTCTTTCTAATATAAAGAGGAGGAGGGTTGCATTGATGGAATGATCAGTTCAATCACAACAATCACAAAAAGTTTTTTATGTTTGCATCTCTCAATACTTTTTTTTACTTCCTAATTTTTTCAAATATAAGGAGGGGGGGGGGTCGTACCCTGTGTACGCATATATATATATATTCCAATTTTTCTAGTATTTTTATTCGTTATTAGGTGCGTTCGTAATTATATAAATACGTAGCACCTATAGTCGTCGTTTGGTCCGTCTGTCTGTCTGTCCGCATATAACAACGCAAAAACTACCCAACCAAATGGTTTGCAATTTAAAATATATTATCTTTGCAGAATTTTGTCGAGACATTTCAAATTTTATTAAAATCGAATCAAAACTTTAGGAGATATTAATAAAAATATTTATTAAGAAATTTGAATTTTTTTTTTTAAATCGGTGCTTTTTTTGTTATCGGAGCTTCCGATGGATGTTTAATCGTCAAGCGACCGAGATACTTATTTTATGACATAAATTAATCTGCAGACGATATAATTCATTTCACAGAATTAAAAATCATCAAGATCTGAATATTTATATAACTAGCTGATACATATATATCTGAATATTTATATAACTAGTTAAGATATTTGTATGAACAGTGTCATAAAATATATACTTAACTAGCTGTTTAACCCGTTCTACGCACGGGATATCATGAATTTAATTCTAAAACGTGTGTACGAACGCACCTCGTTTGTAACGTTTGACGTACAATTTCCAACTTGTTTTTTCATGATGTTGGTGATTTCATCCTAAATCTTCCGCCATTTTTCTGGTGAAACTAAAGCCATATTTATTCTATCTCTAATTTAAATAAGAAATTAGTTGCTCTAATTCATTAAACTTTCATGTTCTCAGTAGGGAAATTCACAAAAATCACATATAAAAAAATCCTCTAAATATCGCCTGCAAATTATTAGTTATAATTCTCTATATCTAAAAAACAAATTACTATTAAATAATTTTACTAAATTATCTTTACTTTTATCATCATAGCTTTTAAAAACATTTTCGTTGCGGCGAATTTACACCACGACGAATTGAAGCCGCGACGAATTGACGATGCGATGAATTGTGCACGACGAATTGACGCGACACCGATAAAAACAGGAACATTTCTGGAAATTGAATGTTGAAAAAAAGTTAAAAGTGATATTAAAAAAACAAGTATATTTTTAATAGTCAAAAAAAAGAAAAGAAAACATTAAGATTTTAAAAATCCCCCCAAAATGTACTTTTTCTCTAAATTCCCCCCAAAAATAAATTGTATGATGCACTTTGCGTCACCAAACCCCTCTCTGGGCACCCCTGAATAAAATAACTACTAAATCAGTAAAACATAATGAAAAATACACGTAAATGTCGAATGTAATACCATTAGATGACGTAACAAACACGCATAATGATTCTGACATCAAGTAAATGGGACTGCATTTTTGGCGTTTAATTTTACAGTTTGGCGGTAGATTTTTATTATGAAAAGCGGTCGACGGGTTAATAGAGAAGTACCTAAAAAATACTCCTCTGGTTTTCATTTAATGTACCCATTTTTTTTTCACACTGTATAGTTAACACACATACATTTAGTTTTATTTACTAATTACTTTTATATTTTATTTTATTTATTTACACACACATTTAATTTTATTACAAAACACACATATTTTATTATAAAACTCTAGGTTGCCACACTAAGTAAAAATTGCCAAATTACCAAGCCAGGCAAAAACCCCATCCATTTTGGCTTAAAAAAAAAGAAAGAAAAAGAACCGGTGCGTTTGCGACATCTGTGCTTTTCGGGTCTATTCTGATGCAACGTACACAAAATGAAAATATTTTTTTTTTTTTTTTTGCTCGCAAATTTTAGTTTACCGCCAAAGTGCGGCATCTTAAAGTATCTTCCGTAATCAGATCCGTAGCACCCAAATGCAAAGGCAATTCTGATTTAGAGTAAGAGGGTTTTTTAAATCTTTTAATCGATATTCACATTAACTTTAAAAGACGTTGTAAGCCATGGTGGCAACAACGCATAGAAAAAGACCCAGTTACGGAAATTTAATCGAATGTTCAAAATAAATAATTTTCTGATTCAAAATAGATTTTCCTAACTACTGAAAAGTGGAAACCCCCAACTTATACTTTCGCATTGTATGGACTTTGTAATTTTCGAAACAGTTATTTGCCAATTTTCGGTAAGACATAACAGTGTTAACCAATTTTAATTTAACATGTGCTAGCGGCCCGCCCCGGCTTTGCGCGGGTAGACAATGTGTCGACTACTATGTAGGGTAGGTAATTTTAAAAAATTGTTCTAAATTGGATAAAAGCTGGAGTGAGTCCATAAACCGTCAAAACGACAATAAGAAAAACTTATGTTATTTTGACGCAAGCTTTATAAATGATTTAAAAAAGTCATCAACAGTTGTCTTACCCGTCTAATCTTCCATAATTGGGTTCATATCCGACGTTTAACCCCCTTAGTGAGCGAATTTCTAAAATCGCTGAAATACGTGTTTAACTTTTTTTTAGTAGATTTGTTATCCTGAATTTCAGGCTCCAACCTAAAACTGCTGCTGAGATATGGCGAAATGACCTAAAACGTTCGATCCGAATTTATAAAACACCAAGTAATAGACGAAAAATTTGTTAAATTGAAAAACGCATACCGCAACTGAAAACGTATTTCCAGCAATTGTTGTTAACAGATTAACCGAATTCTTTTGTGTGTCCCTGTAAATGAACGATGAATGTTATGCATACAGTATTATATGGTAATGCAACTCAGTGATATAAATCAATTTCAAAATATTTGAAGTAGTGAAACATTATTAAAATAAATCGCAAAAGATTTTTCCCCATTGACCGTAATGTAACGGAATTTTTATTTGGTGTCCCTGTAAAGAACCTATAAGTGCTACGCACACCATGTTCTATAATAAACCTCTTGTAGTGCGCCTCAGTGCTATATATCAATTTCAATATGTTTGAAATGGTATAAGATCATTAAAATAAGCCGCAAATTATTTTTCCCCACAGACCGTAATGAAATGGAATTCTTTTGAGTGTACCTGTAAGTGAACTATAAGCGCGACGCACTTCATTTTCAATACCGAACATAACATAGTAAGCATCAATAACATATATCAATTGTGTGTCAATCAGAGTATATTTACGCGAGTTAGAGCACGGACAGACAGACTGAATTCATAAACAATTTTCAACTATGTTGGAAAGTGTTAAAAAGCAGTTACGTTTGAAACAACACTGTTGAAGTCCTATTGGAAACAGCTGATATCGAAGTACCTCTAATCGGGAACTGCTGAAGCGATTAATACATTAAAAACTAGTCTTATGTGTCCATCCTAAAACTCTCTTCTGTCTCACACTGGTTTTGCATACACTAAAAAGAATCAGCACCCATTTATATCAAGGTCTAACTGAATCTAAAGTTTTATTAAATTCCGTGCATTAGTTCTTGAGATATGACTGTTGCTAAAATCGTGTAAATCCTGTAAAATGCAGAATAGCAGCGCCACCTGTTCGGAAATTTAGATCAAAACCTAATCAACAACAACTTATGTCAACGTCTAACTGAAACTGAGTCTGAAGTTTGATGAAAATCCGTGCATTAGTTCTTGAGATAAAGCTATCGTGATAATAGTGAAAAGAGTAGCATAGCAGCGCCACCTGCTGGGCTATTTACACCAAAACGTAATCAGCATCTATTTATGTCAAGGTCTAACAGAATCTGAAATTTGGTGAAATTCCGTTCTTGAGATATTAGCTATCGTTAAAGTCATAGAAAAAGTAGTAGAGCAGCGCCACCTGTTGAGATAGCTACACCAAAACGTAATCAGCGTCTATTAATCTGAAGGTCTAACTGAATCTGAAGTTTGATGAAAATAAGTGCATTCGTTCTTGAGATAGAGCTATTGCGGAAATCGCTAAAAATGCAGCCTAGCAGCGCCACTTGTTGGGCGGTTTTTACCAAAAAAAAAACAGCACCAATTTATATTAGGGACTAACTGAATATATAGTTTCATTCAATTTCGTGCATTAGTTCTTGAGATAGAGCGCCCACAAAATTGTTGTCACATACAGACAGACAAACATTTTCTAAAAATAGTCAAATAGTGTTCAGGACCTTCTAAAACGCATAAATTCGTCGAAATCTGGAAGTCGAAAATTTTCATGAATCCAATACATTTTTCTTGTAAAGACAGAAGAAAGTAAAAATAGTTTTAGCTATAACTAAACATTAAATTGAGGTAAGAAATAGAAATAAGAAATACATTTGTTTTGAAATCTTTCAAACGAAAAAAAAATACTTATTTTTTAATTAACATAACTGAACTACTCGGATGTGCCAATCCCAAAACTTTCTTCTATCTCATACAATTTTCACGTATACCAAAAACGAATAAGCCGCAATTTACGTCAAGGTCTAACTAAATCTAAAGTTTTGTTAAATTCCTTGTAAAGATAAAAAAAAATGTAAAAAGCAACTGAATTTCCAGAAAAAAAAAACGATCGAATTGTATCTCAATATAATACAATAAATAAAATAAAACTGAAATAGATAAAGCACATTTTTTTCAAATCGCTTTAGTAGTTTCCCGACGAGAACTGTCTCGTTTTCCTATAAATTTCGAAATTGCTGATGTCATTTACTTAGTAGTTCCCCGAAGTAACAGCCCCAGGAGTGATTTGGCTATACCCTTGAATGCAGACTATACGGATACCATAGCCTTAGGCGCAGTTAATATGTCCCTCACTCTCAAGTATTTGTGTATTTGTATTTAATCTCGTATTCAAGTATTTGTTGTTAATACACACTAAAATTAATGCTGTCTTTTTTTTTTTTTTTTTTTTTGTACTTTCTTGTTAAATTGCCAAATTATATGACATAGTATATGACGTTGTAGTCATATAGAGAGAATACAGCAGTTATAGCCATGTATCATGTATAGCTATAACATGTGTATAAGACGTGTATGATTTATACATGACATGACTTATATTGTGTAAAAGTGAGCATTTGGAGTAAATATATGGCGTATATGACGCATATAAAAGTTTGGCGATAACTCTGGCGTAATCCTAATTGCGGTTGACGCTATAACAAGAAAGCACCCTTTTTTTCTATCTCTCCCCTATAACCGGGGTCCATATCCACGATTGGCGACAAAGAGGTTAATCTTCCATAATCGGATCACATGGGAACAGTTGGTGTCAAACATCTAAATAATGCGATTGAAAATAAATGCAGATACTGTAAAGGTTGTCATAATATTAATTCTTAAGTGCTGTTAGCGGTCTCACAAATTGCTGACTTTTCTAATTTTCAAAGTTTAACCGGAGATTTCCAGTTTAACTATAGCTACTAGTGAAATTTTGGTTCGTTTTGACCTCTAGTACTATCGCTAAAAACTTCTGAATAGGGGATTTTTTTTTGTTATTATAATAGTCCTGTCCTCTTGTACATAAAGTTTAGTACAGAAACATTATACTATGCGTTAATATAGGCTTTTATTCGTCTTTCGACCAAGCGGTCTTAGAGAATGTTCACAGTAGCTATGCGACAATTTCTGTCAAAGCAATTTAAAGTTAAACACGTTAAAACATCTTCATGCGCCAATTTATACCAATTAAAATACGCCAGTTCAAATTCGAACCGATTACGGAAGATTAACCACAACGTGAGAAATATCAGAAAGATAATAGTCACTAAAAGAAATAGGGTGACATTGAGTTGAAATTTGAAATAAATTAAAACCGGCGCGAAATATGTGAATCGCTAAACTGCATAGAGAACCTGCGAACTAGTTTAAAACATATTATACAAGTCCTCCCCTAAAATAAAGAAAATTGCAGAAGTATAGAAAAGCAACAAAAACTTTTGATGAACGTATTGTTTAATAAATTATCGCGCAATTTGTGCCGCAAAAATATCACTATGGGTAGAAATCTGCCATAATGTAGCGCAAAAATATTCCAGTTGAGCCAAAACCTGATTATGAAAAACTTACCCAGAACACAATAAATAAAATAATTTAATACCACGTCACTCTTGTTTCCCTGTTGTTGAATGTATTTTAAGTTATGAGAAAATACTAAAGTGTGAAAGCTTTATTAAAATGTAAGTCAAAATTACTCATAAAAATGTTATGATTATTCAGCACATTTTACAATATTAATACGTGATGTTACAATTTATTTTTACATTATAAAACACTTCATGAAATTATACAGCCAAACTTGACTAAAAATATGTGATAACATCATAAAAAAATTATAAATTATTCACATTATAATATCAAGTAAAATTATGTGATTAAATCAAAAAAATACATTAAATCACAGATTAATTTTCTAACTTTAAACAGAAAAACTATGCCACTGTGGCATTTAACATCCTCATGCGCCTAGTTATACCAACTAAAATACGCCAGTTCAAATTCGAACCGTTTACGGAAGAGCAGTAAGATAATAATCCTATAATAAATAAGGTCGCATTAAAGTACTTTTCGGTTAGCCAGGCGCCAGTATATAAATATACATGTATATATATATATATATATTCATACACATAAGTGTATATTTATATGTATGTATTTATATGTATATATGTAGCTATATGTGTATATATATCACTGGCGCCGGCTAACCAAAAAGTACCGGCATTAAATTTGAAATTTGAGAAAAATAAAACCGGCACGAAATTTCAATTTAAATTTCAATCCTAAATTTATTTCTTTTCGCTAAAAAATAATAAAAATTAAAAGAATTTCCCAGTTTTCATATATCATGTTTTAAAATATCTATAGAAACAAAATTAAGCAAACGTAATACATAAAACATTCATGAAATACATTAACAACTAAAAAAGAAGCCAATTTCTTACCACTTGGCGACTTTAGCAAGAAAAGTTCGATAAAGGCAAAAGCAGTTTGAGCTAATTTTTTAATAATTCAGAGCTAAAAATCTCCAAGCAACACCTAAGACAGTTTAGCTTGAAATGAATGCCTTACCAGATAATTTCCTCCTTATATAGCCGTAGCCCTCTATAAGCATCGCTGATTGGCTAAAATATGTCGCGTGATGGACACGCTATGTGACGTAATAAATTCGTATGTTCTAATTGGTTATTAGTCCGTTACGCCACAAATGATGACGTCACATACTATGTCATCGTTACGTAATAATTTTTGGTTGCTGGATAATTTGGCGAGTTAATGGTTGCCAAGAGGATAGATATATCGAAAATACCCGTAAAAAATACGCCAAATTAAGCTCAGTTCACAAAAATACATCTAAAATAGTAGTTTAAATAAGAATTAAGAATTATTTGTATTATATTCCACAAAATTTAATTAAATAAAATATTTTTATACAATTTTCCACTGAAATTCATTAAAAATTTCAAATTGTTTAATCCATGCATAAGTTTGGTGTAAAAATACTGGCTATACATTAAATTTCGAGAAAAAATATAGAATTTTTACTCAATTATCCAAACAGAAGCAGATTCAAACAAATAACGCATTCGGTGTTTCTTTAAAGTTCATTTTTAAATGGTACATGCATAGGCAATATGAGTACGTTAGCACTCACATTGTGAATACGCAAGTTTAATTTTTTTGCTTTGTACCTTTCAAATGTTGAGGAACTTCAAGATATTTTGCACTGTAAAGGGTTAACTTTTGCAATTTTCATCTTTAAAGCACTATTATAACTTTAAAAAATGAAATAATTGCTTAATACACATTCATAACTCATAACTGACCGTTACAAAGTTTGCGAGGAAATTTCAAATGTAAAATAACTTATAATTCACAAAATATTGATAAATTACAATCTAAAATGTTAAAATCGATAAAAGATATCTGTTTTCATAAAGTATTATGCTATAAATCAAGATCCCCTTATCAAACTTCATATACGAAAATCCCGTTTTCAAAAGTGCCTGTTAGGCCTAATTTACCGTTGCAAATCATGAAAGCAAATATCAAATTTCAAATGCTTAAATTCCCAAAATATTAATAAATTACTGCCTAAAATGTAAAAATATATAACATGTATCTGTTTTAGTGAAGTATCATGCTGTAGATATTTGTAAATAAACATTAAATCATTTCCATATTCAAAATCATTTTAATATTACACGAGCTTTGAATTTCCGTTAAAATGCGAAATTGAAAAAGATAACTTAATTTTTAACTAAATTTACATAAAAGATTATGGCAATCGATAAAATATTAAAATGTTTTCATGAATCATGTTGATTTTAGTATTAAATTTCAATATAAAAGCTGCAAAATAGTTTTGTTTCCGCATTGTATTGCTGTGTATAGCTAGAACTTGGTTATTAAGCTAATTTTGCGCTAGTATTTCTGTTAAAATACATTAAAACTATGTTCCGACAACTGTCAAAAGTTTTAAGCAACAAAAAGAACCAGATCCTCATTCGTAAAATCCAGTTTAATTACGTTGAGACATATTTCAATGTGTATGAAATTTAAATTTCCTGTGGCCGCCATTTTGAATTTTTCCAAATTTCCTTACGTCGTATGTTTATCTACGTTATTTATGCGAATCTAACGGTATCTCCTTGCTGCAAATATGTAAGCTAGTTCAAAAACTAGCATGAAAGAAGTTCATTTTCCTCATTCCATGATCGCTATTTTTCCTTTTACCAAAATTTTGTATAGCTTATGCTATATTGTAACATCATGAAATTAACAGATCTTAATGGTAATGGAATCTGATAGCAGTATCAGAAAAAAAACAAATGATGCATCATTGGTGAAAATAATTTAGCTAGTTTAATAGCTATCATGGAATATATTCAATTTCAGCATCCCGAAGCCATTTAATATTTTACAATATTATGTATAGCCTTTGGTCATATTAACATAACATAATCGAATTGTGGATTTTTACGGCAATGAAATCTGCTTTTATATTGATAGTATGAAGCAAACATTTCCTTGGTGAACGTTAATTCCATAGTTATTACTTAATTGATGTTCGGAGACCTTAATTTTGCAGTTTCCTATATTTTATTTTAGTATAATCATTTATATTGACATAACTTCAACAAAATGAATATGTTACCATTTATGACATTTGTTATCATAGTAAGTTGTTCCTATTACAAAAAAAAATGTCTTTGGTGAAAATCAGTTCGGTAGTTCATAGTTCATAATAATCATAATACATTATGGGAAAAAATATTAAATTGTGGTGCTGGTTTAACACATTTTTTTTAGAAAAGTCAAGTGCTACTTCTTTCGTAAAGCTATAAAAGCTATGTTCTTTCGCAAAGTTTACAAGCTATGTTATCGGTGTTGTTTAGAAAAACCAATGCGCTATCTCATTGGCGAAAATGTATATTAATCAGTTCAAAACCTGGTGTAAAATATATCAATAGATCATACCACGACCACCATGTTTGATTTTCGGAAAATTTGTATATAATCTATGTAATATTCAAATGACATCATCAATTTAGAGATGTTAACGCTAATAGATACATGTTATTACCGTAAAAAAAAAAAAAAAAAAATTCAAATGATAGTTCATTGGTGATTTTGAACTCGATAGTTCATAATCTATTGTGATACAAATTGAATTTGATTGTCCCAAATCCTTAAGGTTGTATTCAAATCCAAACTGCTTATTTTGAGACACATTTGTAAATTCGTTTTTGCTCTAAAATACATCCAATTGGCAGGTTCTCTTATTCAGAAAATTTATAATGTCCGTATTGTCTCGATTTTTTGATAAAGGCAGAATATATTTCAAAAAATGCTGTCAAAGTGGACATTTTGAACCGAATCTCCCAAAGCGATAGCGCTGGAAACAAAACAAAAAAAAAAATGATCGTACTGTGAAAATAATTGTCTGTAAATCAATTTCTAATTAATTGAACGAAAAATAAAAACATGGGGCCCTTATAAATGTCTTCATAAATCACGCCGCCAAGTTCACTGTTGTTAATTTTAAAAATGAGTCTGAGAATGTCTCAAAATTTTGAGTTGTTGAGCGTGGAAAAATATTTTTTTTGAATACCGCCTTAATTAAAAAATTTCCGATATTTATAATGTTTTATGTTATACATGTAATCAATCGCATTACACTATTAAAAATTCGCAGGACACTGTCCACCCATTCTATTATTTCTCAATTTTTGGTACCTCCAAATAATAAGGACAGGACTTGGCGAAAATGATGATGTCCAGATAAAGCCCAAAGTCAAGAAAAGGAGGATTACAGGAGGGTGGAAGTGAAATCCCATCAAAAACATCAAATGTAAAAAAATGTAGCCAAGTCTCGTCACTCTTTTACCGTAAAAAGTTCTGAGATCATGTAGAGCCAAGTTTAGCTATCTTAGTAACTCTGAAATTTCATTCACAAATCACTCCTAGTCTCTACATCTTTAGTTAATGATTATCTTGTGACTTGGCAATTGCGCAGCACAGGGAAGTTATTACACCTACTATATTATGAAATGGAATTATTTGATTTACCCCTTGGGGACGAGCGACAACGTATACGTGTCACATAAGGTGCTCAGAATCCTCGATTATTCCCACCAGTTATTTTTTATTGTAAGCTTTGTTTTATTTAATCGTAGCATTTCTGCGATTCAATTAGGCGAAATTTTCTGTTTTGAAAACCGGTGATAAAAGATTAAAAATTCTGTAAAGGACACTTGTCGCGAAGGGGTTAAGGCTAATTATATACAGCCGTCATATTCTCGTAAAAGTGACGACTGTAAAGGGTGATCCCGAATTCATGGTACAAACTTTAAGGGTTGGTACAGGACATTGTAGCAATCATTTATTGTATAGGAAACCAGAATCAGAAATCCATTTATTTAGCCAAAATTACAGGGCGTCTCACTCCAATCCGAAGTCGCGTTTCCGTTCATAACTTTAATAGTATTGAAGATACTTTAATGAAATCCTTACACTATCCTTATAATTCATACAAAGATGAGTTTGTTGCGAGTTTTGTTAAAATATCTTCACTACTGTTAAACTTATGAACGACTTCGCGACTTTGGATTGAACTGAGACGCCCTGTAATTTTATCTAAATAAATAGATTTCTGACCTTGGTTTCCTATACAATAAATGACTGTTACAGTGTCCTGTAACAACCCTTAAAGTTTGTACCATGAATTCGGGATCAGAATAATTTCAAGAAAACGGTTATATGACCACGATTTATCTCTAGTTTGATCATAATATGATGGTCAGATATGCCCTTCATAATAAGTTCAGCAAGTAACCGTTATTTTTAAAAACTGTCGAATGACTGGACAATTTGCTGCCGATTTTTAACCCCTTGAAGGGCGGCGGTTTATTATTATTTTTTTTGGACCACTTGATTTTAATCTCTAAATACCAAATCGACACCAGAATTTTGGAATGAAAATTTTCTTTTCTAATAAATTTGTTTGTAAATTCTGGTGTCATTCATTCATTCTATCATTCGAGCATTTTACAAATAAAAGTATTTTGCCCCTGAAAAGGTTAACAGTGTAGTCTTATGTTGTAATCTGTGACCACTATCTATTATTAGATGGGAAAATATGAGGGATACAAAATGCGTTTTTTGAGAAAAAAAAAAAAAAGCTTCATTTGATACATGCTACATGCGGAAGAAACAGGTATGTAGCTAATCAGCTACAAGGTGCATTGAAAAAGGTTAAATTGTAGACGTTAGCAGTAAATCTACTGTTACTGTTATGAAACTGCAGAAATAGCTACTTTGACCAGAGCCTGATTATCCAAAAGACACGTGAAACACATGCTTCCTCTCTAAAATTTAAAAGGGCCCCCAAAATGACTGTGAAAGGCCCTCTAATTCCTATTTTCACTTCTCTTTTTTTTTTTTTTACTTTCTTCTATCTTTACAAGGAGCATTGGATTCATGAAAATTTTCCACTTCCGGTTTCCGATGGATTTATACGTTTTAGAAGATCTTGAACACGATTTGACTGTTTTGAGAAAATGTCTGTCTGTGGATTTGTGAGTCGGTCTGTATGTCACAAAAATATTGTGGGCGTTCTATCTCAAGAACTAATACACGGAATTTAATAAAACTTTAGATTCAGTTAGTCCCTGATATAAGTTGTTGCGGATTAGTTTTTGGTGTAAATCTCCCTACAGGTGGCGCTGCTATGGTGCATTTTTTACAATTTCCGCAATAGCTCTATCTCAAGAACCAATGCACTGATTTTCACCAAACTCCAGATTCTGTTAGACCTTGACATAAATAGATGCTGGTTATGTTTTGGTGTAAATAGCCCTGCAGGTGACGCTTCGATGCTACTTTTTAATGATTTCCACGATAACTATATCTCAAGAACTAATGCACAGAATTTCATCAAACTTTAGATTCAGTTGGACGTTGACATAAGTTGTTGTTGATTAGATATTGGTGTAAATCTCAAAACAGGTAGTGCTGCTAGGCTGCATTTTTCAGGATTTACACGATTTTGGCGATAGTCATATCTCAAGAACTAATGCACGGAATTTAATAAAATTTTAGATTTAGTTAGACTATGATATAATTCGGTGCTGATTCGTTTTTAGTGTATGTGAAATCTGTATGGGATAGAAGAAAGCTTTGAGATTGGCACATCTAGCAATTTTTGTTGTTGTTGTTGTGAAAAGAAAGTTTGTTTAATGCAAGAGGAAATCCACGCACTACTTCACGAAACTTATTTAACAGGGAAATAGGAATGTCACCAATAGGATGTTAATTAATCACAAAGCATCCTGATGTGCCTGTTAGAAACCATCCAGGAAATTGAGCATACAGCTGTAGGTAACTAAATATATCTGAAGTATATACAGAGAACATAAAAAAAGCTGTTTAATGAAATGTGTGTGACCTCGGCTAAGCTACTCCCGGGAATAATATTAGTATCATTGGTGAGTTTTCATGAATGAAGAAATAAGAAAACTTTTGACAAATGAAAGGCTGCCCCCAAAATAATACCGTGCTTCCCCTAGATTCACAGGTCAATCGGGCTCTGACCACGATGCTATTAACTTTAAGTTTTATAGAGTTGTGAAAAACAAATGGTGAAACTCAGTTCCATAGTTCAAAATCAATTGAGAAACTCTGATATTTCAAAGCCTCAATTTTATATTTTCTGGCACTTTTTACAGCCCATATAAAGCGATACTGTGCTTAAAAATAGCAAATAAAACCTTTGTGCAAGACTATTAAAAGACAGGAAATCAACGTTAAAAATGCACAAATAATAGTTATGTTCAAAATCAGGAGCTTAAACGTTCTTCTACAGAGGCTGTTCGCACATTTTTTAGACAAATTTGATAAATGATTTTAAAAAATGGAATTATTTTAGAGGAAAACTTTCTTTTAACAACTTATTATTTGTAATTCATATTATTGTTTGATGCTTTCAAATTTATTCTTCTATCAAGATGGCGCATTCAAACAAGCTGTGAATCAGATGATATTCTTTTTTTTGTTTCCCGAAAAGAAATATTCTTATTCGGAAGTTTACAATGATTGTAAAGCGCATAGTATAAAAATTTCTAAGTGCAAGATAAACATCAGTATTAATTGGAAAGAGCTATCCCGAAAATCAGTACGTATACATAGTAAAAAGATACCAGATGGAAAAAAACAGGGAAAAAAAGAGCCCATTTCAAGGCTGAACAAAGTTTCAGGTAAGGATTTATGACTGCCGCAAATTTATCTTACAATGGGAAAATAAAAATAAGAATATTGGACAAAAATGTTACAATCAATTCATTATATTATTAAGAGAATGTGTTACATCCGATATTTACAGAAAAAAATGCCATTTTCTTTATTTCAACGACTTTTAAAGGGTGAAACTGCATCAAAGCAAAGCTACCGCTCATATTTCAAAAACTACCGCTGTATTCGTTGAAAACATTAAAAACTCACACAGGTATTGTATTTATACCTTTCAACATATTCCTAAGAAGTCACCTGACGTTTCTCTTATGGTTTATTGTGCTGAAAAGAGCTCTTTCAAAGCGCAAAACCACCACGATTGATACTGATCGAATCTGAAAGTTTTTAAAGAGGCATGGGAAGCAATAACCCTGTAAATTTTATAAAAAACCTTCTATCATCGAAAACATTACGCAGAATTAGAATCAAGAAACAAGATTATCATATAGATTGTTTCAGAAAGCAATATTCATGTTTTAAACGTTAAAAAATCAACGCCGAAATCGTCCAAAAAATGTGCGAACACCCTCTGTATTGCTCAACATTGTTGGTCTTTTCAACATAGGTTCAACTTTTCTTCAGCCACCATTATACAAAAATGTTCTTCTAATCTAGATCTTGATTTTTGGAAGCTTACCACATCATTAAAAATTATCACTCCTTAGTCAATGACTTATCGAGTACTCCTGACTTTCCCAGTATTTGGAAAGCATTTATTTAATTTCCCTTTTTTGGTTTTCTTTCGTTCTCCGGTCTCTACTTGTCTACACTCTAAAATTGGGAGGAGTGAGAAGTTGACTCTTTGGAAGAGTGAGAGGCATTTTCACTCTTTTTGGAGTGAATTTTATAAGAATACACTCTTTAAAGAGTGGGATTTTCCACTCTCTAGAAAGGAGTGAAATATCTCACTCCGTTGTCGAGAGTGACTGTCTCACTCCTTTGACAAGAGTGAAATATTTCACTCCGTTGAAGAGTGAAAGCCTGGCATTATATAATTTTGTCCATATTTATTTATTGAGAGAAACGAAATGATCATTTTTCCTTTTTCTTTTTAGGTAGATTTCGTAAGAAATGTTACCTATTACATTCTCCCCTATGTTGGAATTTCTGAAAATTTTTGCAGATCTACGCCGATTATAACCCCTAAAACCCCAAACCACCCCCCCCCCCCCCAGTTCAAAACTTTATCTATCTGTCTATATAGCTATATCATTTTTTTATGGACACGATAACTTCAATAATTCTGCACAAATCTCTTCCAAACTGATAACATATAATCAAAGGACATAAAATCTCGGTCAAGTTCGTTAATGGGCAAAATCGAAATAGGGGGGGGGGGTGAAAACAGAAAAAAAACCCATAACTTCTTAATTATGATACGTATCAAATCCGTTTAAAGTTATTAATATTTCTAGGAAAAGGGCCGAAAATTTATGTATGACAGATTTTTGATATCATTAAAAATGGCCTCAAGGAAGGGGGGGGGGGATAGGATTTTAGGAAGAAAAAAATTCATAACTTCGTCAATTCACAAGATATCCATCCGCTTCTTGGAAAACATGAAAAAAAATTGAATGCACTTAAAATAAAATTTAATATAACAAAGCATACCTTTTATTATACACGTGAAATACCACTGCTTCGACCGATCGATGGTGTCTTTATTTTCTTTTAAACATTTCAATATCAATTTTGCTTTTTAACCATAAATATAAAGTAAACCTATGTGGCGAATTGATATTTTATCTTTTTTGTACTACTATTTATTTTTTTTTAATCATTGTTCTGCACTATATAATGCGGTTATTTTATTTTTGTGGCAACACTAATTTGAGGAAAAATCTCGCATTTCATTTATAAAAACAATGCCGATTTAATTTTTAATTAATAGCAATATTTAATCAAAAACCATGTTTTAACGAAATGTGGTGGTGGTACTATGTCAGAAGCTGCTTCAAAAACCTTTCGAAGGAGGTTACCTCATTTATTGTTGTGTGTTTTGTAAATTCATGGAAAAAGGTATGTTGACAACAGAAATATGTATGATTTTAGAATAATAAACTAAAATACAGGATAAATAAAATTAAAAATTGACTTATACGGTGGATTCAGGGGGACAGAGCCCCACACCCCATCTCTGACGAAAAAAATCTTAGTCCCTTATTTTCGTGGTGTTTAAATATTATAAATTCACCGGGGAATAATATGTATTATCCTTTTTAAAAACAATTTAATATTATATTTTTTAAATAATAATTTTTAGCTGACATTTTAAACAGAAACGTCTTTTTAAACTTTCCATAAGCGATCGCAAAATTCCAATTACGATGTGACACTGATTGGTCTCTATAAAGTTTAACAACAGTGATTTCAAAGTTGTATATACAAATAGTGACCACTCTAGTTTTAATAACGTATGGAAATTCAGATTAAGTTATAAAGTCTTTCAAAAGTTAATGGCTGAATAATGTTTTGGATTTTCATATCTAAAGCAAAAATCTGAAATATGAAAATTGCTTTTAAATTCTTTAAAATTCGATATATTATATGCAAGTGTTACGTCAATCTTTTTTTTTAAGCTATTTTCCCTCTGTCTGAAAATATAACAACTGTAGTAATTATATTTTGATAATTGATAAATTTAACACCAGAAAATAAAAAGTTTCTGCCCGCTGCGCTGATAAAAAAAAAAAAAAAAGTTTAATGAGTCAATTGGGTCAGAGATCGCACCATTAGCAATGCTGACGTAAATATTGTCTTTTTTTTTTTTAACAGACCGCTGACGAGGACCATTTTCATTCTTGGCAGACGTCTATGACGATTGGCTGACGCGTTAATACTTTGATTTAAAATGTTAGTTCAACGGTTTAGTAGTTTGAAGAGATGTTCGTAACTTTGATACTGAAAAATTATGTGCTTATAATTTTGTGTCAGTCCTTATGTGTGGATGTGGATTACAAGTAATTTACAGTAATCATGAAACGATATATAGAAATAATATACGCTGAAGAAAATGCTTGTAATTTATAAAATGTTATAATTGTTAGAACATTGGTGTGTATTTTATTAATTTTTTTTTCCGTTCATCACGAAGATTGTGCTTTTTGAATATTATTTTTATAAAATCCGACTGGTGAGTTTTTTTTTGCAGTCGGATGTGTTTTTTTCCCCCTTTTCAGAAGGAAAATATGTGTGATTTATTTTCAATGAATATTTTTTAGAAATCGGTTTGCAAAACAGTGCTTTTTTTTATGTTTTGCCAAAAGTGTGCAACTGCCTTAATTGAGGGAGTACGCTCTATGACTATTCCATTGACAAGTTATAAATATTATAAAATCAACATTTAATCTGAGAATTATCTATTTTCGTATTGTACTTTTTGAATATTATTTTTATAAAATCCGACTGGTGAGTTTTTTTTTTGCAGTCGGATGTGTTTTTTTTCCCCCTTTTCAGAAGGAAAATATGTGTGATTTATTTTAAATGAATATTTTTTAGAAATCGGTTTGCAAAACAGTGCTTTTTTTTATGTTTTGCCAAAAGTGTGCAACTGCCTTAATTGAGGGAGTACGCTCTATGACTATTCCATTGACAAGTTATAAATATTATAAAATCAACATTTAATCTGAGAATTATCTATTTTCGTATTGTACTTTTTGAATATTATTTTTATAAAATCCGACTGGTGAGTTTTTTTTTGCAGTCGGATATGTTTTTTTTTCCCCTTTTCGAAAGGAAAATATGTGCGATTTATTTTCAATGAATATTTTTAACAAATCGGTTTGCAAAACAGTGCTTTTTTTTTATGTTTTGCCAAAAGTGTGCCTTAATTGAGGGAGTACTCTCTATGACTATTCCATTGACAAGTTAGAAATATTATAAAATCAACATTTAATCTGAGAATTATCTATTTTCGTATTGTACTTTTTGAATATTATTTTTATAAAATCCGACTGGTGAGTTTTTTTTTTGCAGTCGGATGTGTTTTTTTCCCCCTTTTCAGAAGGAAAATATGTGTGATTTATTTTCAATGAATATTTTTTAGAAATCGGTTTGCAAAACAGTGCTTTTTTTTTTTTTATGTTTTGCCAAAAGTGTGCAACTGCCTTAATTGAGGGAGTACGCTCTATGACTATTCCATTGACAAGTTATAAATATTATAAAATCAACATTTAATCTGAGAATTATCTATTTTCGTATTGTACTTTTTGAATATTATTTTTATAAAATCCGACTGGTGAGTTTTTTTTTGCAGTCGGATGTGTTTTTTTTCCCCCTTTTCGAAAGGAAAATATGTGCGATTTATTTTCAATGAATATTTTTAACAAATCGGTTTGCAAAACAGTGCTTTTTTTTATGTTTTGCCAGAAGTGTGCAACTACCTTAATTGAGCGAGTACGCTCAACATCTTGTTATAATATTCATTCAATTCTGACTATTCCATTGACAAGTTATAAATATTATAAAATCAACATTTAATCTCATAATTATTTATTTTCGTGTTATATTTGTTTAAAATAATTTACTATTATGGTTATGACTAACTCATCAAAGGTAGGTAGGATTATAAACAACTACTAATTTTCGTTTTCAAATAAAGCTTTTGTTGGAATATAATTGCTTATATAAGATTATTTAATTACTATTTAAATTAATTTGATAAGAATAATATAGTATTTGTTATATTTGTATCTTTTTAAATCCAAATAAATATATTTTAATGTTAAAATATTTGTGTATTTTTTATGATTTTCAAATAAATTCATATCAATTTCAAAATTAGCAAATTTGTTTAATATATCTTTAGATCTCCACTTTATCAATAAAAGTTTTTTATTGTAAAGAATCTGGATTATAACTCACAGCATTGATTTTATTGAAGTTCAGAAATATATATACATATATATTATGCAATTATATGTTATTACTATGACTGTAAAATATCAGTAATATATATATATTTTTTAAATGCGTACTTTAAAATATGTATTTTTAAAAAAGCAATAACAGAAAGTTATCAAACCTTATGCTGAAAAAAAAAATGCTGTGTTTATAATTTTTTTTAACACTTTGATATGTAAAGGAATTTTTAATGTTGCTTTGATGAATATGCGGAATACTTATAACATTTTCTTTCGCGGTCAAACTCCTGTGGTGACCTATTTTTTATATTTTATAATTAGAGATGTACAATTTTCTTCGAGAAATCTTTTTACATTTTTTCTGGGGGGGGGGGGGGGGGTGAATTTATTTTTGTCAAATCTGATTTGTTAAACCTAAAAAACTTATTGGCAAACTGGCAGAACATTTTTTTTTTTTTTTTAATTTGAGAATGTGAATTTAAAAAAATCTTCTAAGTTACACATAATATTACTTGGTTTTAAAGCCAATTTTAATTGTAAAACAAATATATCATTACTTACTTTGATTTATTGCTCAAAACTTTAGCTTTCGGTTTTGCAAAACTTGAGATATTGAAAACAAATTTTAATATTTTTTAAAAAATATTTTTAGTAAAAAGGTTAAAAATAGAAAATGGAAAATAAAAAAAGCTAGACATTTACATTTTTGCATAATTTTGGTCCAAATATTTTTCTAAATGGTTTTCATTGTTGTAATAAAATTCGAGATCTAAATTTACTGGTTCTATTATTTTTCTTTCTTTATTTTTTATTTTTTTAAAACTCTAGATTGTTTAACTGTGTTGTATAAGATCTAAAATACAGGGTTTTCAGTAAATTTTAATATGTTTTTACGTTAAAAAGAAAAAATATATTTCTTCACACATATTATATATATATAAAGTTTCCCATAGCATAAACCTGGTTTTTATATATGTTAGTATTTTAAAAAATATATAAAACATTCAGAGAATGAAAAAAATATAGTTGCCATTATTATTTTTTTATTATCATTATTGAACTGTTCTATTCAAGTCTTAAAACAATTCAAAGCATACTTCATGGAAATAAACTTGTACTTTCTTCTAAGAAAACGAACTATATGGTACACTCAGAAAACGACAAAATTATTTTATATCAATTTTAATTTGATGATCCTTTAAAACAATTAATCAGAAGTATTTTTCTAAAAGAAGTATTTTCTATCTAAAATAAATAGTCAATTTTGATGAAAAGTTGCATTGTTCTTCTAAAACAACATTACAGTTTTAATCTAATATTGCAGTGTTAAATTTTCATTCTAAAATGATTTTTTTTTTTTTTTTTTTTTTTTTTTTTTTTTAATGGCGGCCATTTTAATGTGCGCCGCTAATGAAGTCGTTGCCGACAACAGTATTCAATGACTTAATTCGTGTAATCGGGCGGTGCAGAAAAGTTGTAATCAATATTGTACATGCTTTTAGCATAGAATGAAGTTGAATAAAAAAAATATTATATAAAAACATATTTTTTATATGCTCAGTAATCGAATGAATTTAATTTTTTGCGATAGTATGTAAAGAGGGTGGGAAGGGGGGGGGGGAGTAGTCATTGTCCCTCGAATTGTTTTAGTGCACATCTTCTATACTATGACAAAAAATTAAACACTTTCATGCTTTAGAATACATATTTGGCCATAAAGCAAGATTCGATTTCTACCATAAGAGCATGGGCAAACTGGGCCGTTAGCCATTGCCACTATGATTTTAGGGTTCTCAAATTTAGTATGCAATTTTCATAAAGCTGATATTTTATATCTATTTCGACGTTGCACTGACTATAATCAATATTTTGAACATTTAGAGTAGGATAAGTTTAAAAACCAAAAATATATTTATCTAAGTACAGTAAAACTTTTCAATAGCGGACACCCCAGGACGACGGAATTTGTCTGTTATTCGGAAGAGTCCGCTTTCTCCGAATAGCACACAAATTCTACGATGATGCGGTGTCCACTATTGAAAGATTTTATTGTATTTAGATAAATATATTTTTAGTTTTTAAACGTATCCTACTCTAAAAGTTCAAAATATTGATTATAATCAGTACAAAGTCGAAAGAGATTTAAAATATCAGCTTTACAAAAATTTCATACCAAACTTGGGGCCCCCTCAAATCGGGGGAGGGGGGGATGACCCAGTTTGCCCCTGCTTTAATCAGGTTCTGCTCCCGGAACAAACCCCAGCCCTGCTTTATGGTCAAATATTTTCCAATTTATCCAGGATTCACTGTGGTCAAACATGGCTGTATTTAATGCTAAAAAAAGTGTGGTCAGAAATATCTGCATATTCCTCACAAATCAGAGCACAAAAACGGCCACAATTCAGACATTTCAAGTGTCTGAAATTCAGACACATTTAAGTGTCTTAAATTTTTAAGACACTTTAAAGTGTCTCTTTTTTTAACCATCCGTCTCAGACACTTAAGTGTCTGAATTTCAGACATTTCAGTTTACAGTGTAAGTAAAACTTAATGGGTATTTGAAAAGGAAAGAAATAATATACACTGATTAAGATTTTGGTTAATTACTTGCCTTTATGGGCATTTTAAAACTATCATATCTTTATAAGGCATGCAATGAAAGAAAACACAATAGTGATAAGCTTGGAATAAAATATTTTAGTTTTTTGTCAGTAATCTAATTTAATTCATTATGTAACTCTAATTGAATTTTTCCTTAAGAGTTCAATTACTGTTACAAACCGAATTAAATAAATATTGCCAATAAAGTATTTTAGTCCAATCTTTACCACGCTTGTGTCTATTTTCATTGCATGCTCTAAAATATATGATTCTTTTAAAATGCCCAAAAAAGAAACATAAAATTTTTTTTTATTCACTCCATAAAAAGTGAACATTCACTCCTATGAAAGAGTGGCTATACACTCCTGTTAGGAGTGAGAAATCCACTCCTTTTGCCAGAGTGAATAGTCACTCCTATGAAAGAGTGGATAGCCACTCCTATGAAAGAGTGACTATTCACTCCTATCAGGGTGAAAAAACCCACTCTTTTTGCAAGAGTGGATAGTCACTCCTCTGAAAGAGTGAGTATCCACCCCTGTTTAGAGTGACTATTCACTTCTCGGGAGTGAGTATTCACTCTTTCAGAGAGTGAATAATTTCACTTTTGCCTAGAGTGAATAGTCACTCTAAAGAGGTTGGGCAAATTTTGACTCTGCGATAGAGTGAATATCCACTCCTCCGGAGTGAATAGTCACTCTTTCTTATTTAGAGTGTACTCAGTTGTTTCATGCTGCTTTCTTCTCATTGGTTGCTTTTTGGCGTTCTCTGCCCGCATCGGGTATATAAGCCACCGCCTCTCTGTAGTTTTGCCTAGTCTTGCTTTTTCTAGCGCGCTGTGCTTTTATCTTTGTCGCGCTGAAGAAGAATCTCGCTTCTGGATTCGAAAGAGCTGTTTCATACTATGCTGTCGAAAATTGGTGTACTTATGCATTATCCGGGTCAGGTATGCAAACAACGAAACTTAAAAAACTGAAACTCAGTGGCATTAAAAACTTAATACAGTAGCATCATATTTACTTAAATATTTATGTATCTTATATGCATCTTGCCGCATATATCTCATAATATGCTTTAGAATGTAATACACTGGTGTGCAAAACTTAAGCAACAAACACAAAATGCTAATTTCTGAACACGTGAGTACTCAAAAGGAAATTCTATAAAGAGCAAGTGTAGAAAAGAGGTACTACTCTAACAGCACGGACAGTCGATATGAAGTCCCCTTGACGTCACACATGGTTAGAAGTGTCACAATCGCTACGGTGAATGAAAATATGGGATATTTCACTGTCTCATTATTACTCTCAAATGATTGTTAACACTGAAAAGTCACTGTGACTGTCGCTTTGTGATGGGTCACCAGGTGACATTACAATGAAGTCACCGTGGGATTCTCAAGTCACGGTCAGTAGAAGACTGAGCTTTGAAGTCATTGTGAGCATTGCATTGTGATGAGTCGCCAAATAAGGTCACAATGAAGTCGCATGGTGACTTTCCGGTGATCGACACTCTATTGTGAAGTCATCATCGCATTCCTTTGTGAAAAGTCACCAGATGATTTCATTTTCTGTCACTTGGGGACTCGTAACAGAACAGCTATCATGATGACTTTACAATGGAGTGTCAAAATGACAGTCACATGAGAGTCACAAGATTACTTCATTGTAAAGTCACCTAGTGACTCGTCAAAAAGCAGCAGTCATGATGAATGTTCAGTGGAGTGACCAAATGAGAGTAAAAATGAGACGAATGAAAGATATCACATTTCTGTTTATTGTAATGACTGTGACAATTGTGACCATTTGTGATGTCAAGAAGACTTCACATCGACTGTCTGTGCTGTTTAGGGTAGTACCTATTTTCTACGCTTGCTGTTTATAGAATTTCCTTTTGAATACTCACGTGTTCAGAAATTAGAATTTTGTGTTTGTTGCTTAAGTTTTGCACACTAGTGCGTAGAATGTTATATAGAAATAAAAACTGTGCATGAAATGACTTACTGATATATGTATGAAAATATTCATTATATGCGGATTACAGTCAAACATGCCTATCTTGAACCTCACAGGAACAGAATAAAAATTTGAGATACAAAGGTTTTGAGATATAGAGGTTTAAAAGTGATTAATTTGAAAAATAATTAGGGAGATTTTGAAACTATTTTTTTCCTGATACGATCATAGATTTTCTTTATAGTATTAAATGTTTTTTTATTAATTTTAGAAAAAGCACACCAATAACAAATTTATTTAAACTATACCTTTAACAACAAAAAAGTCTTTCAAGCATTTTTGGCCTTTAACTTTTTCTGACTCAATTATTTTTCTGAGGTCAGGTATAGCCACGAATCCATCTTGATCAACATTTTTCTGGGGATTCAAGGAAATTTCGAAATAGTTCAACAGCCTTCTGAGCTTCTTTCGTTGTTACTTTTTGTGGTTCGATATGCTCCTCTACTTCATCTTTCCTTTCGTCTTCTGAAACACGTCTCACATTTTCTACGATCTTTGCATCTGTTAAGGTTCCACACGTTGCCAGGGAATCATTCACTTCGAAAAATTCTTCAAACAAAATAGTTAAATTCAATCCATTTTTCACGGCCTCCCACTGTTGAGAATTTATTTCTAACACTTCTACATTCATTTTTGCACACTCAGTGTACATATATAAACGGTAAAATAATAATAATAATAATAATAAGCCCCGTGGCAGAATGTGCGCGACGCTGCGACGGGCGTCGCAGACTTTTTACGGCACCTGCAGACTAAAAACATACAGCGATGCCGCGGACGCGCTATAGCGCATAGATTATGCGAAAAAACGGCAAACTTCGTCGAAGAATCACGAATAAAACGGTGAATTTCGTCGAAAAATCGCGGAAAAAAACGCGAAATTCATTTAAAGTTCGCGAAAAATGGCTAATTTCGTTGACAGATCGCGAAGAAAACGCAAATTTAGTCAAAAGGCCGTGAAAAAACGTGAATTTCGTCACAAGGTCGTCAAAAAAACATGAGTTTCTTTGAAGGATCGCGGAAAAATACGAATTTTGTCGAAGGGTTTACGGAGAAAACACCAACTTCGTTGAAAGATCGTAGAAAAAACTGTTAGTTTCGTGGAAGGATCACGAAAAAACAGCCAATTTCGTCGAAGAAACGGCAAATTTTGTAGTCGGATCGCGAAAAAATGGAGAATTCTGCCGACAGATCGCGAAAAAACGGTATATTTCGTCGGAGGATCGCCACAAAAACGGTAAATTTCGTCGAAAGATCTAAAAAAACCCGGAAAATTTCGTCGAAGGATCTCGAAAAAAAACGGCAAATTTCGTCGAAGTATCTAAAAAAACGGCAAATTTCGTCGAAGTATCTCAAAAAAAAACAGCAAGTTTCGTCGAAGGATCACGGAAAAAAACGCGAATTTTGTCCAAAGGCCAAAGAAAAATCGTGAAATTCATCAAAGGATCTGGGAAAATGGCTAAATTTGTCGACAGATTGCGATAAAAATGCAAATTTTGTCAAAAGGCCGCGGAGAAACTTGATTTTCGTCAAAAGACTGTGTTTCGTTGAAGAATCGCGAAAAAAAAATTGCGAATTTCATCAAAGGGCCACAGAGAAAACGTGAATTTCGTCAAATGGCCGCAGAAAAAATGCTAATTTCGTCAAAGGATCGCGGGGGAAAAAAGAAACGCTAATTTCGTCAAAGGTTCACGAAAAAAACGTGAATTTTGTGAAATAGTCCCGGAAAAGATGCAGCATTCCTTTAGAAAACAGCTCACACACAAAGTTCTATGCTTATTAATATAGGCATAGTTTTTAATCTGAAAAAATATACTGAACTAACTTTTGAAAAATCGGGTTAACCCGAACCCGATTTGTAAGAATCTACACTCAGCCTGAAATCGACCCGATTCAAAAGCAGAGTTAATCCGACCTGCAACATGAAAAAGTATTGCCGAGAGGAGATTTTCTCCCCTCCCCCCTCTGCTGTAACCTTTCAGAATAATTGCTGTTAATTTCAGATTTTTTTTTTTTACTCAGAAAGGCAGATAAATCCTGATGCCTTAATTAATTAGCAGTACAACTACAACAGCAGCAAGAATAGATTTATGTCATATATATTGCGTATTGCAGACTATTTCTGAAAACATTATTAGCGTTGCAGACACGTTTATGATAGTTCTGCCACTGGGATAATAAGACATATGTTTCTTGATCTGGGCAAATTATTATGTAACTAGCGGTCCGTCCCGGCTTCGCGCAGGTGGACAATGTGTCGACTGCAATGTAGGGTAGGGATGGGTAGGTAATTAAAAAAAAAAATATTCTAAATCAGATAAAACAGCGGGAGTGAGACAAAATTGCAGTACATCCAAATTTTGAACTTAAATATTTTTTTTTTCTGTTTATGTACATATTGAAACAGATAAATTTATTTTAGTATAGCAGAACCACCCGGCTTTGCCCGAGTTAACCTTGGTCTGCCGTGTAACATAAGTAAAAATGCAATATCCTAAAAACACGCCAATTACAATCATGCATTCGCGTCCATAAACCGTCAAAATGACAATAAGAAAAAACTTATGTTATTTTGATGCAATCATACTAAATCCCTCAGCTTTATAAATGATTTTAAAAAAAATTTCCTTTTAAAAATGTCTTACGCAAAATATCTAATCAAAAATCAGCAATAGTTGTCTTATTCGTCTAATCTTCCATAATCATGTTCTTAATTCATATCCGATGTTTAACCCGATTGGTGAATTTCTAAAATCGCTGAAATGCGTGTTTAACAATTTGTTTAGTAGATTTGTTATCCTGAATTTCATGTTCCTATTTAAAACGCCGCTGACATATGGCGAAATCATCTAAAACGTTCGACACCCCATTTAATCCTCTTAGGGGGTGAATTTCTCAAATTGCTGAAATACGTATTTAACCATTTTTTTAATAGATTTGTTATCCTGAATTTCATGCTCCTACTTAAAATTGCTGCTGAGGTATGGCGAAATCACCTAAAATGTTCGACCCCCCCCCCTATTTATCCCTCTTAGAGGGTGAATTTCTAAAACCGCTGAAATATATGTTTAACCATTTTTTTAGTAGATTTGTTTTCCTGAATTTCGCGCTCCTACCTAAAATTGTTGCTGAAATATGGCGAAATCACCTAAAACGGACAACCCCCCTCCCCCTTTTAACCCCCTTTGGGTAGAAATTTTCAAAGATCCTTTCTTATTGCTTGCCTAGGTCCTAATAGCAACCTACTGTCCAAATTTCGTGATCCTGACTTTAATCGTTTCAGCTGGGCGTTAATGAGTCAGTCAGTTAGTCAGGCGCTCTCTCTTTATATAAATCACGAGCAAAAATATACAATAACCTCTCCATGACTCCGAAAAACGTCCTTTATCATCAGAAACCTCAATGTATTTTCGAAATTTAAAGAAGCATTTATGAATGTAAAGTTTATTTTGCTGCAACTGATTTTCGGAAATGTTTACACTGTACAATTCACGCACAGTGCATTAATCAGATTTCTCAACACTGAATACAGGTTTTTCAGATGCTAATCCCTTCTCATGTAAATATTTTTATGTTCAACAAACATGAATTAACAGAGTGTTGACAATAACATTAATATTGTTTGGTTACTCTTGCATGTATAAATTTAATTACGAAGCTGAAAATGTTTAATCGAGAATGGATAGCATCGTAAAAACGGAAATTATGGTTAGAAAAAAACTGATTAATATGCTATAAAAACGACTCGGAAGCGTTTCTGAAAATCACTGACAGCAAAAGAAACTTTGTGTTTATAAAAGCTTATTAAAGTCTCGAAAATTTCGTGATCCCGAATTCATGGTACAAACTTTAAGGGTTGGTACAGGACACTCAGTGCCTGACTAATGCAGGGACATGCGGGGCAGCTACCCCGGGCCCCCTATTTGAGGGGGCCCTTCCATGGGAGTAATATGAATTTTCGTTAAAAGGGTGTCAAATAGTTAAAATTCTCCAAAAAGTGACCAAAGTTCTTTTTGACAAAATCATTTTGAAAGATTTAAGAAGTGAGTGCGGTCCTCCCACCTCCCACCCTCTATTTCCCATTCTATTGCGTTCTGGCAGAAGATATAAGTTCCGAGTAGTTGTGGTCTCCGATTATTCCTGCCCAAGCATTGATAGAAAAGCGTCGCTGATGAGCATGTGAATAAGTGACATGTGGCTTTACATCCGCCCATACATGTTGAATGCGTGTGTTAAATGCACCTTTACGTGTGAAGGTACATTCATCCGTGAAAAGCACAGTTGTCCCAAAATCTGAATTTGCCGCGTTCGGCTGGAGAAACCAGCGGGCGAATTCCACACGACCAGGATAATTCATTTGAGTCAGCTCCTGGATTCGTTAAACATGATAAGGATGCAAACGCTCATCAATAAGCACTCGCTATATCGGGAGTGTGATACATGCAATTGCCTAGCCACTGATCGTGTACTCGAACTTTGTTGATCAGCCACCATATTCAGAATGGCTTCTTCCACATCTGACGTTCCGTCCGTCTTTGCACGACCTGCATTCGACCGGGATGCGAGAAAGGATCCCATCTCACACAACTGTCGCACAGTGTGGTATTTAGTCCCAAAACCTGGCCAAAATTATTTTATACTTCTAAAATCTACACATCTACGTTTTTATTAGCTCACAGGCTATTAAAGCCTGAGAGCTAATGTTCCCGCCGGTTCTGTATGTACGTACGTACGTATATATGTACGTATGTATGTACGTAACGCGATAACTCTTGATAGAAATAACCGTTTTGCTTCAAATTTTGTTTATAAGTTCATTATGATAAGGCGGTTATCTGATTAGTTTTTGGGGCTCATTGGTTAAGTATAAAGGGGGGGAACGGGGGGCTAACTCCTCCTTAATTTAGATAAATGAATTTTTCATGCAGAATTATCCGATTTTCTTCCAATTTTGTATATATATTCATTGCAATAAAGCACTTCTCTGGTTAGTTTTGGCTGTTCATTGGTTAAATATAAAGGGGGGGATGGGGGGATGATCCCCCTTAATATATAGTCGATTTCCTTATTTTTCGAGAGTCAAGAGTATGATATACAATTAGTGTGAAAAGCCTGTGATCTCAATGTCCTGTTTAACTGAGCAGTTTTCTTTTTTATTTGAATTGTAGAGCGGAAATGGTAAAATAAAGTCCTATTTATAAATGAAAGCATTTATTCATCAGTTTCATCACTATTACTGTCTTTAAGAATATTAACATTTGTAAGATCACTTTATGATAACAGATGTAAAACTTTAGAAGATAAGGGCTTTCTATTCTAGTGTGTGTTGCATTTCATGCCAGTTATTAGGGGGTCAGAAGTTAAAAGAAGCCTATTCAGGACATCAATGTACAGGCCACTCGCGAAAACTTTCTTCTGTAGTTTAATTTAAATGACCTAATATGTTTATTGCGAGCTTCTGCAGCCTCTTCAGATAGTTGGCCTATTGGCAGAATAGCATTTTTTATAAAGTCTGCTCCATGACGAAGTACCTTGTGCATTGTAGGGGACATGGGATAAAAACCATATAGCGACACATACAGTTCAGCCGTCTCTTAGCAATATTTTTCAAATTCTTCTGTATTAATTTTGTATTAGTATTGTTTTCTCCAAATATTGTCCTTGTTTTTATGAGGAGCTACCCATTTTTGTTTGAACTGATTTTTAATAACGGGGAGATTTTGCTTCATCTCAGCTATCCTTGGATCACCTTCAGAATAATCTCTCAATAAATTCTTGCTGCATAAATTGATGATTTCTATCAAATGTTGATTCATTTGAGCATTGCATGATGGTATACAACTCATTTCAAGTCATAGATCTCAATTCAGAAGGCCCTGTTACCAAAAAAAAAAAAAAAATAAATAAATAGCAGTAATTTATATAAAAAATTGTAGGAACCAACAAAAAAATTCGTTAAAAATAGGGGGGCGGTTTCGGGCGGCTGATTTTTTTATAATTGCCTTGTATACTAAGTACTGCATATTACACAATAGTTTTAATCGCTTAAATATGTTTAAAAATATAACAAAATCCTTTCTAAATATTATAAATAATTATTTATGCCACCTATAACTATACCTAAGTTGTCGACCACATAGACAAAAAATCTGCAGGATATTCATTAGGTAAATGTAGTGCGTATAAAGTACATACCCAGTTCAAAATAATCCATCACAACAACAACCACTAAATTGTTTAGACAATAAACTACAAGAGATTTTAAAACACTAAAATCTGAGCGCATCTTAAAATCACAGGACCACTGGAAGTAAACGGCAACTTCGGACTGATCGCGTGGCGTACTGCGTTATGCTAGCGCATTGCACGTTTCGCCTTTGGATGCAGTAACTATTAAGCTTTTTGAGGAATAATATACAGGGTAGGAAACCGATTTTTAAAAAAATCACTTTTGGCCATGTTTTGGGATTAAATACCACACTGTGTGTCGGTGCAAGCGCTCAAATGTTTTATGGTTGGGAAACCGTTCTCCGTACAATCGGCGAGCCTCTGAGCCATTTCCATTTGCATTTTGCATAAAATGCATATCAGCCTTTTCCCTATTAGTGAATAGAAACATCTTCCGATACGTTCCTATCGCGATTGACAGTTACACACTCGGATCAGCGGCTTTTATGTATTAATCGAGGCGAAATTTTGCATACGCGTTCTTCTTCTTCCCCATATCATATTTGCATGCTATTAGTGTCGTTCTTATCCCGATAACTCGCAACTGGAATGGAGCTTTAACATTTGTATTGATCTAGTTTTCAAATGCGCCGGCACCTTTGCGTTTTATTTCCGAACATGCATTCTTTGATGAAAGTTGTTTGTTTGGATGTGTAACTATCACCTCTTAAAGTTTTGCCCATCTTTTATGAAATACCCTGTATATCATCATATATGCTCCATATATGACTATACCTTGACCCTGTACGTAACGAAATGTTATTTTTATTATGTCAAATATGCTTTATAATTTGGCGATAAATCTTGGTCGCTTGGCGATTCATCCTTGTTTGCCGCTTATAACACGAAAGTACCCATATTACATTATATACCCTCCAATACAACCCTGCAATAAACAAGCAGTTGCTTTTAATGGTTACTATTAATTAATATTATCGAGGCCACTATAATGTATCTTCCTACCCCGACTAATGTATGCAAGTACCAAAATATGTTAGTGAATATAAGATTTTGTGTGAAAAAAATTCATTTGTTACATTCCACCGTCACCATTATAGAACTTTCTGGTATTTCGTAAGCCTATTGCATTAATACAACACTAGATACACAACACTAGACCCATAAAACTTGACGGTTAAACAGCTGAGAACTTTTCACAGAAAAAAATATTCCTAACTGCATTAAAATGTCAGAAATTTGTAAGAGTATTGGTTAGCAATAGTTAACAGACAGAAAAGCCTCTCTTTTTAACGCTTTCCAACACAGTTGAAAAGTGTTAATGAATTCGGTTTTGTCTGTCTGCCGTCTGTCCGTGCTCTAACTCACGTAAATATATTACTCGGATTGATATATGATATTGGTGTTTACTATGGATTGTTCAGTATTAAAAATGAAGTGTGTAGCATTTAAGGCTCGAACATTGCGCAGACTTAGGTCGGTTTCTTTTCTTGTGGTTTTTCGGAATCTTTGATGTTTTATGACTTTCTCAGGATTTCTAAAGTTCAGAGGTGAAAGCGGGAGCAGTTGACACCACCCCTTTCTTTTGCTGAATCTTCCATTTCTTTTGTACCTGACCACAAATTGATTCGAGAAGAATGGGAAGATTTATATCTCAGGCGGACTTGCTTAAGATAGCACGAAGACCCAGTTTAGTGCTTTCTGGAGCAAGTCAGTCTAAGCTACCAATAACTCATGCAATTTCTCATTCTTCTCGAATCACTTTGTGGTCAGTAATAAAAGAAAGGAGTGATTCAACAAAAGAAAGGGGTGGTGTCAACGGCTGCCCCCCCCCCCCTGTCAACTGCTCTTGCTTTGATCTCTGAACTTCAGACATGCTAAGAAAGTCATAAAAGATCAAAGATTCCGACATACCACAATAAAAAGAAACCGACGTAAGTCTACACTGTTCGAATCTTAAGGGTACGTTTAGTGCGTAAACTCTCAAGTCAGCCTGAAATATCAATCCTCCGATTCTTCTCGAATCAATTTGTGGTAAGGTACAAAAGAAAGGAATGGTGTCAACAGCACCCGTTTTGACCTCTGAACTTTAGATATCCTGAGAAATTCATAAAACATCAAAGATTCCGAAAAACCACAAGAAAAGAAACCGACCAAAGTTTACGCACTGTTCGAGGCTTAAACGCAGACTTATAGTTCATTTACAGGGACGCTCAAAAGAATTCCGTTAGATAACGATCTATGGGTAAAAATCGTTTGCGGTGTATTTTATTGATGTTAGACTTTCTCAAACATTTTGAAATTGATATTGTATATTTTTGCGGTGCACTACAAGATGCACTACTATAGCTGTAGATCCTGTAGACCTCGCTCAGCGTGTGTTGATCAGGTAGTCAAAGACAAACGAAGGTGTGATATGAAATATCACAATTTCATAATTTTTATTCGCCGTTCTGTAATTTTTATGCTACTAAGTATGCTGTTGTCAGTCTTCTCCCTCGCCGGCACGCTTTTTCCATTGCGCCTAGCGCTGTCTCTCTTGGTAGCGTTTCCCTCTCTCTCCCATGCCTTGCCGAGCGCCCGACAATCTCTTTTGCGCATGCGCGCAGCCTACTGCATCGTATGTTTTGGTTCTGTTTTCCGCCGATATATTGTGCGGCGTTGCGTTCAAGTGCCGTTTCTACGGAATCTAAAGTTTTCTTATTTTTATTTGGCAATAATTAATTATCAAATCAATTTAATTCTTTCTTTACTTTACCTGTGTGATCCCCGTGGTGGTCATATCATTTTCGTCAGAAGTATTCGAGAATTCGATCATGTAAGATCGCATAAATTTTATTTTTATCGGCGCGATCTCCGGTACGGAGATTCGCATTTTTCATGCCGAGTTTGTTCTTTTAGTTCATTAAAGTTTTTAATAGTTAAATTTTAAGCTTTCTTAAAATTGATGCGGTGATTTTTTAAATTAAATGATTACAATTGTTAATAATTTATTAAAACGAGCTTGCCAATAGAAATATCTTCTTCGTATTCTCAAGAAGTTTGGAGTACATCTTGTTAAATGCCGCCAACTAGATTAATATTTCGCCATTCTAAAGTTAAAGACTTTCAGTTCTCATGGTACAGTGGCCAACTGGATTTAATTCGATAAAGCCTTCCTTCTATTGTGCTACTAAAGGCCTTTAATAAAGAAATATGGATTTAAAAAAAGCAAGAATGACTTCGTTTTCTTTACAACGGCTGTGTGTCTCCTTTTTAAAGTAAGATGAATTATTTTATTAAATTTTGTTATTAATCTTTAACGTTGACCAAAAAGAACTATCTCTTGAAGATTGGGGTTATTGCTGCCTTCAACAGCAATGTACTCTTTTTCCACTATTCCACTATACGAAAAATAAAATTAATAACAGCATCAAGTAATCTTATTTTCACCACATATGGTGCCGATATGCTGTTTTTCATTATGTTTTATGCCAAATTTAAATAATAAAATTGTTCAATTTTGAAGACATATTTCGTTTTAAGAAGAATTGTTCTGAAAGAATATTCTACAATTTCATGTATGACAGTATATTAAATGCTGCTTTAGTATTCTTATATTTGCAATAGATTATTTTCACACATCTTGAAAATTTTGCAAGAATTTAAATTTATATTGCTGCTTTGATTTTATAATATTTATAATGAATGAATTATTTTTTTGATAAATATGATGGTATATTATCTTGGAATACTTGAGAAATTATTTCTTAAAATTTTATCTTTTTCACACTGCAGTATTATTATATGAATGAAATCAAGAATGAATTAATAAATTTGATGCATATAAAATAAAATATTTTATGAAGTTATTGAATTATCCCTGATATTAAAATAATATATTGATTACTTGTTCTCAGAACAAATTTTATTTCTTTAATGAGGCTATGGTTTTTGGGTTACTAAATATTTTTTTAGTGGTACTTAAAAAAAAAAAAAAAAAAAAAAAAAAAAAAAAAAAAAAAAATTACAAATTTGATATATAATTATTCTTGAAGCATTATTCTAATTAAAAAAAAAAAAAAAAAAAGTGTGCTCTTGACATCATTTTATTTCAATAAAGTGTTCTCAGCTTAATCTTGATATTAATCTTGTTCCTAATATTTTTTCTAACGGAAGCTGAAGTTCTTTGATTGTTTAGTGTTTAGTAGTTGCTTCTTATCCTACATGAAATGATTGGGAATTCTCATGCTTCTATACATGCCAAATTTTTTTTCTCAATAGATAATATTTCTTAAATTCTCTACCATGCCATATTTATATTGGTGTACAAACAATATTTAATAACATTCTATAAGAACTGTATTTATATTGAAAACCTGTTCTTAGAATTATTTTCATGATGTCTTCACTTTGGAACTAACTACAGATTCATAATTTAAAAAAAAAAAAAATTATTTTTACTTGCTTCAAAATGTTTTAATTTTATGGCAATGCTCGTACTGCATCATATTTATTCTTTTTTTCGTCTACTTCTCACGTCATTACAATAATAAAAATAAAGAGAATGACGTTATTTTTCGATTTTGAGAAGACTTTCTTTAAATATTCTTCAATCCTGAGTCATCTGTGTTCCTGTTTCTACAATAACTGGTAATCATGCCTCAATAGAATATATTTTACCATCCCCTCAATTGTGTTCCTGCAGTCTATATATTAAAAACAATGCAAGTTTTCTCCATCTGCTGTTTGCTTACCTAGTGAAGTAGTCATTCACAGTGTGGCAATATCTATCCATTATTGTATGACCTTTGCTACAGTTTTGCAAGTATTATGGTGATTAAAAAAAAAAAAAAAAAAAAAAAAGCTACTTACCTGCACTTTTTTGCGAGTTGAAGTGATTGTTGATGGTCGCCATTCACATATAGGCAATATATTCGTGTGATTGCTCCTCGTCAGCAGGGGCGTAGCGAGCGGGGGGGCAGGGGGGGCAGCTGCCCCCCCCCAATGTTTGGTAAAAGGATTCAGTCGGCTTATCAGCAGATTTAATTAGTGTCTCTGTAGTATGTCAGTAGGCCGATTAATAAAAGCAATTCGGAAAAATTCTGGTTGGCAGGACTTTAAGTCTTCAGAATGCATTTCACTACACCCTTACAATCATATGGCAAAAGCTAGTCGGTCAGTCAACCTATCTAGGTTATGAGTAAAAAAAGTAATGATTTCAATAGATCTATCTGGTCAGCCGGTATGAAAGTCACGTGTTCTGTCACATTTTCGAATCACATAAATAGCTAGTCGGTCTACCCACTGAAAAAAAATTATGTATAAATTTTGTCTGCAGAGCCGGAAATGTTGGACATATACTATACCTTACCCACACATGGAAAATCTAAGTCGGCCGTCGATACATGGGCCAATAGGGGAAAAAAATGAATCTGATCTATTGATTGAAAATACCAGAAATTTGTCCTACAGTAACACTCGCAACTTACATAGATAAAAACTATCAATATACACTGGCCTCCAAAAGTTAAGGTACAACCGGTTTTTTGCGTCTAATTTGCAAATGAATGAATATATAAACAACAAATTTGGAGGAAATGTGCGCTAAACCGTTATTTATTAAATGCGACATAGAAATTTACTTAAGTTAAACGTATAAATGAAACTGCAACAAAAAAGCCCTCATGGTGGAAAATTCCATTCTTGGAGAAATCAGTACATCGCAGTATTATGCAGTAAAATGTGACAGAAACATTAAAAAACTGGTTCTAATACGGAATATGCCCACCCCGGACTTGAATGCATTGGCGGCATCGACTTTCCATGCTCTCAATTAAATTGTCGGACACCGAAATAGGTAACGCTGACCAGACTTGGAGTAAGCCTTGTTCCAGCTCATTTAATGACCTTGGAGGAGGACTTAAAGCCACAACCTGTCTTCCAAGATAGTCCCAAAGATGTTCTATCGGATTCAAGTCTGGAGAGTGAGCTGGCCATTCCATTCTCTCCAAACCGTGATCCTCAAGATAATCCTCAACAACCACAGCTCGGTGTGGTCTCGCATTATCATGCATTAGAATGAAACCATTGCCAATAGTACCGGCATATGGGCGCACATATGAATCAAGGATCTCATCCCGATATCTCGCACCAGTCACAGTTCCTCCATGGAACACATGCAGGTCAGTGTGGCCTCCGAGTGAGATCCCAGCCCAAACCATGATTCCACCGTTTCTGTACCTGTGTGTTTCGACAGTGTTTGATTGATGGTATCGAGTGCATTGTTCTCTCCAGATCAGAAGACATCCTGAATCGCTCTCCAGTGTGAATCTGGACTTGTCTGTGAAGAGTACAGAAGCCCGCTTTTGTCTGGTTCAGGAAACATGTTCTCTTGCCCAACATAAGCGGGCCCTTCTCTGTCGTCTGTTGAGGGGGGAAACACACAACTGGTCACCTTGTATAGAGACCTGCATTGTGAAGACGTCTTCGCACCGTAGTAGGGGAGATTCTTCTCCCTGATGCTTCAAAGTTGTCTGCAATGAGTTGCGGCACAGTAGTGCGTCTTCTCCTTCGGGCCGAAAGAGTTAGAAACCGGTCTTCTGCAGGTGTTGTAACACGTGGGCTGCCTGGAACATGTCTTCTGGACACAGAATCTTCGGATTCATACTGATCCCAGAGTCGTTGGACTACACTGCGAGACACATTGAGCCGTCTAGCAGTAGCGGCCTGTGACAACCCCATTTCCATCCATCCTACCGTCCGCCACCTTAATGAATCGGACAAACGACTTCTAGACATTTCTAGACTAGTGGCTGTTGTGAACAAAACTGACAACAATAGTTCGAATGCAACAAAACTTACACGCGAAATTACGAAAGCTTCATAATTGCATATTTTTCTCTCATTCAGAAGTAGCTATTCTTTTCTATAAAATAAAAGTGGTAGCGGTAATTTTTGCATAAGTTTTTTTAAAGCTTATTGTCATTCATATAAACTATGAAGATTAATCTGACTGCCATTTTTTGTCTGGTGAGCTTCGAAAACATCTTGTACTTTAACTTTTGGAGGCCAGTGTATAAACTAGGTCGACCGAATGCGAAAGTCGCTTAAGAAAATTCAAGAAATTTTATACTTGTTAAATAGTAGGTTCTAGCAGCGATATGATGTTTACGGCCTTTGGAACTGTTTTAGGAACGTTTGGAAAATAAAAACGAAGAATTTTTAAAACTATTTAAAAAAAGAAGATGAATAAATTAAAAAAATATCCGTGCATTTAACATTTAATACCTAAAATCTTCTTACTTTTTTTTTTTTTTTTTTTTTTGATAAATCTAAAACTAAATTTATATACTTGTGCCAACATAACATAATTACATAATTTTCACTGATTTTTCACTTGTTATTATAAAAATTAGAATTGGAGCCTTTATTAATTACTTAATATTTATTGTATACCCTGATTACCGTAATTTCCGGCGTATAATCCGCGGATCAAACAATTATGTTTCGACCCAGAAATTTTATTTTATGTAATGGAACATACTAGATCGCTGTAAATATTTTACTTCAATTATTAAATAAAATTTCTGGGTCTAAACATAATTGTTTGATCCGCGGATTATAGGCCGGAAATATGGTACATGTTAGCGATTACTTTTTTTAAAAACTAAATCATACGTAAGATGAATTATTTTTTTAATAAAGAATTCAGAAAGTAGAAGATTTCAGGAAAAATTAAATTATTAAAAGTAGTTTTATGGTAAAAAAAAACTTGAAGCGATTGCGGAACATTAACACATTTGCACTTAAAACAATATAAATAGTTCAGCGTTTCAGGCCGTAACTACCGCCGGGGCACTGCCCCGGGGCCCCAAACTAATGGTTAAAAAATTATTGTATTTTAATATCTAATCTAACTTCCTATAAAATACCCAGCACCTAGCTAAAAGTTAATAATAAAAAAAATTCATCAAAGTGCTAGAGTAAATGTTTTTGCGTATCCGTTCAAATACTCCATACGCTTCGCATGCAAAAGCATCTGTAAAGCAGACAGCAGAATGTCGAGTCAAATGTGTCATGTCGCGCCTGGTGCCTGCCGAGTGATGAGTCAAGTGCAAGCTAGGACGTGCAGTGAGCTAGTGCTATTCATGATGAGTCATTCGTTTACTAACTGCTTATCAATATCGGACTGTCAGAGCAGTTGAGAGTCGCATAGTAGTGATAGTACGATAGTTTATAACTTAACCCCTTCGTGACGAGAGTCTTTTACGGAATTTTTCCTCTTTTACCACCGGTTTTTCAAAACAGAAATTTTCCCCTAATTGAATCGCAGAAATGCTGTCATTATATAAGGCAAAGCTTACAATAAAAATTAACTGGTGGGAATAATCGAGAATTCTGAGCATCTTATGCGTCACGTAAACGTGGCGCTCGTCCCCAAGGGGTTAATCTTACTTTGCTTGTGTTGAGATAATAGTTTATATTATGAAACGCCAAGTGGAAATAAAATAAAAGAAAACTGCCTAGTTAAACTGACGGCATTGAGCTCACAGACTATTCACACTAACTGTAAATTATATTCTTATTTCAAAGAATTTGAAATAAGCCCTCGAAAAATGAAGAAATCGACAATATATTAAGAGGGGGGAACCATCCCCCGTTTCTCCTTATAATTAACCAATGAACCCATAAAACTAATCAGAGAAGCGCCTTACCACAATGAACCTATATACAAAATTTGAAAAAATCGGATAATTCTGCATGAAAAATCCATTTATCTAAATTAAGGGGGGGGGGTCAGCCCCCCGTCCCCCCCTTTATACTTAACCAAAGAACCCCCAAAACTAATCAGAGAAGCGCCTTATCACAATGAACATATATATAAAATTTGAAGAAAATCGGATAATTCTGCTTAAAAAACCCATTTATCTATATCAAGGGGGGTTAGTCCCCCCCGTTCCCCCCTTTATACTTTACCAGTGAACCCCCAAAACTAATCAGGGAAGTGCCTTACCACAATGAGCCTATATACAAAATTTGGAGTAAATTGGATAATTCTGCATGAAAAACCCATTTATCAAAATTAAGGGGGGGGGGTAGCCCCCGTTTCCCTCCTTTACACTTCACCAATGAACCCCCAAAACTAACCAGGGAAGCCCCTTACCACAATGAGCCCATATAGAAAGTTTGAAGAAAATCGGATAACTCTGCATGAAAAAAATCATTTATCTAAAATAAGGGGGGAGGATTAACTCCCCCGTTACCCCCTTTATACTTAACCTATGAACCCCCAAAACTAATCAGGAAAGAACCTTATCACAATGAACCTATATACAAAATTTGAAGAAAATTGGATAATTCTGCATGAAAAAACCATTTATCCAAATTAAGGGGGGTTAGCCCCCCGTTCCCCCCCCCCTTTATAGTTAACCAATCAATCCCAAAACTAATCAGGGAAGCGCCTTATCACAAGGAACCTATAAACAAAATTGGAAGAAAATCGGATAACTCTGCATGAAAAATTCATTTATCTAAATTAAGGGGGAGGATTCCCCCCCCCGTTAGCCCCTTTATACTTAACCTATTAACCCCCAAAACTAATCAGGAAAGAACCTTATCACAATGAACCTATATACAAAATTTGAAGAAAATTGGACAATTCTGCATGAAAAAACCATTTATCTTAATTAAGGGGGGTTAGCCCCCCGTTCCCCCCTTTATAGTTAAACAATCAATCCCCAAAACTAATCAGGGAAGCGCCTTATCACAAGGAACCTATAAACAAAATTGGAAGCAAAACGGTTATTTCTGTCAAGAGTTATCGCGTTACGTACGTACATACGTACATACATACATACATACATACATACATATATACAGAACGGGCGGGCACATAAGCTCTCAGGCTTTGATAGCCTGTGAGCTAAAAAGACAGATTCTAAATAGAAGAAACTGGGAGGCTGCAAAAAGTTCGAAGAAGTTATCAACATGGCTGCACAGTGGAAACCACTCGACAGGGACTGGTGATAAGAAAGGTATGAATGGTTTGCTTTATTCAGTGTGATGTGTAATTCATGTAAAAATAGTACAGTCAAACTTGAATAATTCGAACGTGTATAATTCGAAATCGTGGATAATTCAAATGTTTCTGTCGGTCCCTTGACATTCCTATAAAACACAATCAGTGGTGGATGAAGCACTCAAGAAGCCCCAGGCGCAATTAAATTTTGAGGCCCTCCGAATATTTTCAGTACCCCTAGTGTGCATTTTTTAGTTTTACAATTAGAATTACTGAAAGTGTATATTGTTAATTCCATACGATATTATCTCTAATTGGAATATAAAGTTCAAATTATTTTCTATCGCATGCTAATAAAATATTGAAAGTACTTCCCATTCATTACATTATCATAATTTTTAGAACTAAGAGATCACATTTTTATTTAGCTTTTATGTTGAAAATCACTACGTTCTATTTACTAAACTATCACTTCATTCTATCATTCTAAACAAATGTGTTTTTCACAAATATAACTGTAGGATTTTTTCTTATCAATACATATTCTTTTTTTTTCCAGTAAAGTTCTTGGTAAATCTTTTAAATAATTACTGAGTTATATCAAAGAAACATTTTAGTAATACAAAATCATATATTTTATTTTTAGCTATCAATTATAATTAATCAGTTAAAATTAATTGTAAAAACTATTAATTAAGAAATAATGCGACAGATTGACTATTTTACATTAGTCGGATTTGAAACATTTTTGAGTCGGCCAATCTTGCCTTTTGCCCCCCCAAAAATTTTCTTTCGCTACGGCCCTGCTCGTCAGTCCTCTTCATCTTGTGGAACTTGTTTCTCCCTCATCAAAGTTACTCATTTATATAGATCTATAGTGTTACAAATTTACAGCTGTGCCTATTTGCAATAGTTAATATATTTTTCTACCCTCTGTTGCAAAACCTGATTATGGAAGTGTGTCTGTTGGCCTTTTTCATGTGAACAGTCTTTATCCTCATGTTGTGGAAGTTGCTAACTTATCTACTACTGGAATCATTTTGTAATGTTACAGAATTTTATTGCAACATTTTGAAGTATCTTCTCAAGATAAGAAAAATATTTATATTTTTTTAATTATTTCAATATTTAATTACAGTGCCTATTTATTTTATATAACCCAAATGCTTTTTTAAATCATTACATACCATACGCCTCACTTTATTCGATTTATGAATATTTTTTTTTTAATTAAGAAGATGAAATAATTATTTTTTGTGAATAAAAAAAATATATTATTTAGTTATATGCATTATTACAAAAAGCACAGTTCTTAGTACTTCTTAACAGCGCCTTTTTAAAGAAGTGTTCCATGGTGAATCTTCAAAATTTACTAAGAAATTTAAAGAAAAAGTCTTTTTTTTTTAATTCATCAAGTCGTCTCAAATTTCTATGTGACTTTCTTCTGTTCCTGATTATGTCGATAAATTTCCCTATTATGTCTCAAGCCTTATGTGACGGTGAATGCTCCAGTGTTCCCCAAGTCACCCAGCTTATCTACAAAAAAAAAAAGAAAGGAAATGTGTCATAGTGCCTTGATTCGGTGCTAAATATTCCCAATTGTGTCTTCATTTTTTTTAAATTATGGTGCGTCATCATAAGTAATTGTGGCCAAATTGCTGTGATTTCAATGCCATCGTGTCCACCAGTGTGCCATAAATCTGCAAAAGTTATTCTGCAAACATTTTTTACTAGCAGATAATATATTTTAAAGGAGATGTACTGTGTGAGTTATTAAAAACTGATTTAGTGACTATCACTACCACATCTCACTAGTTGTAACCTGGCTGAACAATACTCATCCCTCATCTGTAATATATATATATATTTTTTACAGCAATAGTTATATAGCTTCTATAGTATCATCAGATGTACACAATTGTCAATGGTTTTGGAGATCGCTATTGTCTCTTTTGTAGGTTTGATTGTTTTATTTTGCATTTGTTTGATTTACTGATGATTTGCTGATGGTTGTGTACCAAGGCTATTAGTGTATTTTTGTAAATTATAACAAATGTATATTTTGATTTTGCTTAATTTGCACGACTGCTGATAGTTTCTATGGCTAGCATTATTAGCACTTATGTGAGTTATGTAGATTCAGCATTTTACAATAGCCAATTTTTGTTCGCAATAACAATATCCAATATATATGTATATTTCTGGATGATAATTATGGCCATTACAAAAAGGTGCACTGTGTTTTTATTTTCTTCCCATGAAAGTGTCTTTTTTTTTAACTTTTTTTTTTTTTAATAAAGACTAAAGGTTAAAAAAAATTAATTTTTTTTTGAGGATCCTCACCTTTTTCACATTTTCTCACATCTTTTTTCTTTTGAAAGATAAATAAATAAATAAAACCATGGTATTAGAAAATTGTGTATTTAAGAAAAAGTTGTATAGAAATTTTATTGAGTGTACTGAAGAAAATTGATTATTGAGTATTAATGAAAGATTTGTGTATTTCAAAGAATTTATTGAGTATTTTGTCTAAGTGAATTACATGTTGGTTAAAACTTGAATATTATATTGTTATATATTTAAAAAGTTTTATTAAAAACCAACTAATTATGATATTTATGACAAACTTACCATAATGTTGACATTTTTCTCACAATTGTTGCAACTATGTCTTGGTTCATGTAATTTTTTCTTGAGTAATTATTATTTATGCACTTCAGAGTATTATGTGCAATTATTTATTGATTGCTTAGAAATTTTCATATGAATTGAATGACAAATTTATTGGTATTGCAATACATGACCTTCTAAAAGGAAAAGTAAGTTAAAAAATATTATTTTGGGTCTTATTATGAATTTAAGTCCTTATATTGGATTGTTTTTAAGAATGAATTTTGCATGCATTATTTTAAGAATGAATTTGATATTTTATTAGATTAAAATTTTTCATATACTCTCTTTTGAAAGTCCTAGGCAAGTAAAATTTAGAAATTTTATTGAATAATTGTTGCTTTAGATTGCAACTTTTTATTATATACTGCTCAAAACAATTAAAGGATATTTGAAGTTTTATATAAAATAAAGATATAAACGAAATTTTTTTGCCGAAAATAGAAGAAGAGAATCACAAATGCAAATTTTTCTGGTTTTCAAACTGTGGAGTATGCAAATTTTGAGTTCGACGTCAAAAACGTCGCTTCAGCGGCAGCGAATGAAATTTGACTTTCAACTGGATAAAAGAGAATGAAGACAAGGATGTTCGGCATTCAGTGATTGCTTTGTTTCGATGAGTACGATGTCTCAGCGAAGTCATTTGACAGATTCAGAAGCTTGCAGAATTGTTGGTAGGTTAGAAGGGGGCCAAACTCAAGCCGAAGTAGCGAAGCCATTGGAGTGTCACAAAGTGTCATTTCCAGAATCTGGAACCGTTTTTTGGAGAGTGGATGTGCAGGCCGAAGACCAGGGAAAGGTCGTAGACGGGCAACAACGCCCAATGAAGATCGGTATTTAGCGTTAACAGCTCGGAGACACCGAAACATGAACGCTACTCTTCTCCAACAACACCTTCGCTCGGCTACAGGCACCACGATTTCAACTCAGACTGTCCGAAACCGGCTCCATGCTGTAGGTCTGTATGCTCGCCGACCGATGGTATTTGTTAGATTAACATCAAGGCATCGTCGCGACCGCAGGGAGTGGGCAACCGAGCATGTCAACTGAAGGAGAAATGAATGGAGCAATATTCTGTTTTCTGACGAGTCCCGTTTTTCTGTGCATCCGGATAATAGGCGTATTTTCATCTGGAGGGACCGTGGCAGTAGGAATAATCCTGCGTTCGTGCACGAAAGTGTCAGATTTGGCGGTGGAGGAGTGTTGGTGTATGGTGGCATCTCCATTGACGGGCGCACTGACCTCTACATCATTCGAGATGGAGCTCTCACTGGTCGCCGATATAGGGATGAGATCCTCAGACCTATTGTAGTCCCTTACGCTGCAGCAATCGGAGATAACTTCATTTTAATGGACGATAACTGCAGGCCACATCGTGCAAACCTGGTGGAGGATTTCCTTTTCAAGGAAGGAATCGTTCGAATGGAATGGCCAGCGTGTTCTCCAGACATGAATCCAATCGAGCACGTTTGGGACGCTCTAGGAAGACGAGTTTCTGGCCGCCAACAACCCCCACAAACTCTCCAAGAACTGGAAAGAGCTCTTCTGGAAGAGTGGGGCAGAATACCCCAACTCGTCATTAATAGCCTCATTGAGTCCATGCCTCAAAGGTGTTCAACGTTGCTGGCCGCCCGTGGAAACCATACCCCCTACTGAAAATGATTTTCTTTGAAGAAAACACCTTTTCTTATTCTTTTTTTCTCATATGCACAAATTGTGTTTTTTTCCTTTTCTACACAAATGCGCAATAAAATGCATTTTTTTCTGCCAAACATGTGTAATTTATTCTCATATAACCTACTATGTCTGTCGACCATGTATCAATCAGCTAAAAAGTTTCCCAGATACAAAATCCACCTAAAACTGCAATATCCTTTAATTGTTTTGAGCAGTGTATATGTCTAGACAAGTCGGCACAAAGAAATTACCGACTCATTTTATATTGCTGCAGCTGGTTTAAATTTTGATGTATGATCTCTTTGTAGCTGAAAAGAATATGTTTGACTTTTGATTATTTAAAATACTATTGTTGAGATCATTTTACAAGGAAGGTGCCTGTCTTTGCTATTAATTGCAATGGGGCTTATTTTTTATGACTTGTATACGGTAAATTTTGTATACTTATTATGAATGTAATATTGATGTACATTCTTTTCATTGTATTATTTTTTTTGGTCACTGTACATGTTTATTGCATTTTCTTCTTGGCATTTTTAAGTCAAGTTTACTTTTTGGCATTCAAAATTTTGTCTTCCCATTTATGAAAAAGGTTCTCTTATAGGTTTTGAACTACAATGCATTTATTTTAAATGTATATTAATATATATTTTCCCACCTTTTTGTCGGAAGAGTCTGCCCTCGCCTCCTCCGCCTCGTTGTTCCATTGACTTGATAAAATTAGGTGATACTTTTGAAATATTACTGATTTTTTTTCGTGATTGAAAGACCTAAAGTAGTATTGTAGTTGTAAGTAGTATTTTTTTCTACCTTTTTCACTTCTTGGTCATCCAAAATTTAATTGGCGATTGGGGGTATTGTGATATGAAATATCACAATTTCATAATTTTTATTCGCCGTTCTGTAATTTTTATGCTACTAAGTATGCTGTTGTCAGTCTTCTCCCTCGCCGGCACGCTTTTTCCATTGCGCCTAGCGCTGTCTCTCTTGGTAGCGTTTCCCCCTTTCTCCCATGCCTTGCCGAGCGCCCGACAATCTCTTTTGCGCATGCGCGCAGCCTACTGCATCGTATGTTTTGGTTCTGTTTTCCGCCGATAGATTGTGCGGCGCGGCGTTCAAGTGCCGTTTCTACGGAATCTAAAGTTTTCTTATTTTTATTTGGCAATAATTAATTATCAAATCAATTTAATTCTTTCTTTATTTTACCTGTGTGATCCCCGTGGTGGTCATATTTATATCGGTGCAACGGCAATTTTCGTCAGAAGTATTCGAGAATTCGATCATGTAAGATCGCATAAATTTTATTTTTATCGGCGCGATCTCCGGTACGGAGATTCGCATTTTTCATGCCGAGTTTGTTCTTTTAGTTCATTAAAGTTTTTAATAGTTAAATTTTAAGCTTTCTTAAAATTGATGCGGTGATTTTTTAAATTAAATGATTACAATTGTTAATAATTTATTAAAACGAGCTTGCCAATAGAAATATCTTCTTCGTATTCTCAAGAAGTTTGGAGTACATCTTGTTAAATGCCGCCAACTAGATTAATATTTCGCCATTCTAAAGTTAAAGACTTTCAGTTCTCATGGTACAGTGGCCAACTGGATTTAATTCGATAAAGCCTTCCTTCTATTGTGCTACTAAAGGCCTTTAATAAAGAAATATGGATTTAAAAAAAGCAAGAATGACTTCGTTTTCTTTACAACGGCTGTGTGTCTCCTTTTTAAAGTAAGATGAATTATTTTATTAAATTTTGTTATTAATCTTTAACGTTGACCAAAAAGAACTATCTCTTGAAGATTGGGGTTATTGCTTCCTTCAACAGCAATGTACTCTTTTTCCACTATTCCACTATACGAAAAATAAAATTAATAACAGCATCAAATAATCTTATTTTCACCACAGAAGGTTTACAATCAGTGAAGTTTCTGAAAAATTTCCAGAAATTTCAAGGTCTGCTTTGTACACATCTACATGTACGTATCTCTCCTCTTTGGCGCCTGACTTCTTTGAAGAAGGCATCGAGAAGCTTGTGTCATTATATGACAAATGCCTCAACTGTTTTGGCATTTATGTAGAGAAATAAGTAAGACCCTGCTGTACTTTTGGTAATAAAATTATTATGTTATGTAGAGTTGTCTTTTTTTACAGCACATCGGAGGTTGAAAAAAAAAACAGCCCTCGTATTATGTCGTAATAGTTAAAATTCAGGCCCGGACTGGCCAGGTCGGCTGGTCGGCGATTGCCGAGGGCCCGGGCCCAAGGGGGGGCCCCAAAACTGGATATATTAGTACAACTTTATAATTAGTTACATTAGACAAATTTCACTATTTCCCACTAATTTTACGATCACACTTTTTTCCCACTAATTTTTTTACCCCAATCAATTTTAAGCAGTGCCCAATTGTTTTTTGTTTATGATAGCCTACGTAGTAGCGCTGTGTCGTGTCGCTGGCCAGCGAAAGAAGACTGCTGGCTACTAATCGAGCTCTGTGTAGTGCTCATAGGCTACGATTCAAGGCTTATTGCGATGCTAATTTGCTCAGTCTCGTAGTATGTGGTTTTGGTTGTAAGTAGAGCAGTGTCACAGTTATGTCAACATGAAATATGTGTACCATAGTGGCGAAAAGGGGAAAAAAAGAAGAGAAAATCTTTAGACGTTGAAAGAAGTTCGAAAAGTTAAAATACTTGGTTAACTAGTGCCACTTCTCAGTCGCAAAGTCAGTCTTTGAGGGACACTAGTGATACATTAAACACAGGTAAGGTAAATCGAATTAGTTTATTAGCTCATAAATACTTTCCACATACGCAGTATTTTGAGTCGCCAATTCCGTGTTTGTGTTTCTTGCCTATTATTAGTCCAGTCATTTGGTAGAAAATAAAAGAAAGTTTTGGTGGAGTTTTGATATTTGGTACTTTTATGTTTTTTGGGGTCGCTGAACATGAATCTAAGGTTTTCCAACAAACTTTTTTCCGGGAAATACTTTTTTTTTGTTATAAAATATAAAAAAAAACGGACTTTTCTCTGTTTATCAAAATAACTATAAAACTATGCATTTTACGTGAAAGTCGACAGTATATGAATCAAAGAGGATAAAATTTCATACATTTTATAAATTGAAATTTTATTCTCTGACCAATAGTTTAGCCATGAGAATGCCACAGAAATGGGTGTTAAAAGCAAAAAACTGAAACAATGGGAAATACGGCACTGTACATCAATGTCACATAGAAACTAACCATTTTGCGCTATAAAGAATCCATTTTTACTTTTACGTGACGTTGCGTGAGAACCAGTGTTTGGCAGCTGAGAGTTCTCGTGTGAAAACTTCTAAAAGAACATTTCCAGCATATTTTCTCACATCGGCGTTGCTTTGAAATAGTGGCAATCCTGAACTTCTTTTGTGAACAGAGGAAAACTTTAGAATTTTAATTGATAGCATTGTCCAACAAGGATGACAGGACTTTCTTTGCTGGTGGCCTGTCTTGGTGAGAAAAAGATCTCCATGAGAAACCACAAAGTGCAACTACTTATTTTCCCCTTTTAGAAAGAAACCAATACAGCATTGATTTGCAGGTGTTGTCATGGTCCCACGGTACAAGTGGTCCTTATAAGCCCCTCCTCGGACAAACGCCCCTCTCATTGCGAAAACCATGAGCGAAAGTATTTTAATTAAGAGTTCAGATTGAGATAAACGCTGATAGGTGCTAAGCCTCTGTTCGAGAATACAGGTTACGCCAAGTACCCGGGTGACTGTGAGAGGAACGCGAAGAGGTGCTAAACCTCTGTTCGAGAATACAAGGTACGCCGAGTACCCGGGCGAATGCTAGAAAGCCCGCCCGCAACAAGTTTTGTGCGGACAGGGAACGAGAAACCTTTTGAGATGCAGCACATGATCTGGATAAAAATCCTACTAGAGTGAGAGAGAATTCTGAACTTTTTACGAATGGAGAAGAGTGTAAAACTCTTAATATAAAACAAATCTAACTGTCAATTATAGTGGTCTGAACAGGCACTGAAATCCAATGAATGATAATTTAAACCGAAAGATCGTCATATCGACGGACTCTTAAAATTTATTCTTAATTTTTAATCTTATTCTTATTTTTCATCTACCAAGAAAATCTTTCCTTATTCTATAAAGTGATCTTTCGAATGCAAGAAATATTTTCGAAGTTTAATCCTTTCACTACCAAGTCATCACTTCGCGGATTATCTTTGAAAGGGCATTATAACGCAAATGTTGACCCTTAATGATACTAAAAATTATATGATTGATTATATTTTATGCATCTGAGGTTTATTGTTTTCTTCATAACTAAAAAATAAATAAAAATGAGCATACCTGTGATCGGATCAAAATCTCCATTTGCTTAAAAAAAAATTTAGCACTTTATTTTGCCTTTTAAATAACACAAAAAATAACCAACGAATTTTGTTTGCAAAGCACTTGGATGAAGATATTGAGGGGTTTTTGACGTACGATCCAGGACCTTATTCCGTGTCCCTATTCGACAATGGCTTAAGAAAAAAGAACCAAATCTACTCTCTACAAGACATTCAAGCCCCTAACAACAAAGCGGTTCAGCAGCAGGGTTCAATTCGTCATTGATGGTGGTTTTTAATTGCATTAGGCTGTTTGGTCTAAAAATCATTCTTTTTATTTAATATCCGACAAATATGTTGAGTACGTGCAGTCAAAATATAAACCACAGACAGTAGTTGTCTTTGATGGTTACCCTGATGACGTACAAAGTGGTAAAAAAACTGATGATCGTATGAGACGATTAACCCCTTAAGCACCACGACGTACCTGCGTATGTCATGAAAATCTCTATCTGTAATTTCAGGACGTAAGTGCGTACGTCCAAGTTGCCAGTTTGACCTTTTTTTAAATTCAAAATTTTGAATTCATACCAGAAAGTTATAGTAGTAATTTGTATTTTATATAATGACTGACTTTTTGTGATTACATAAATTAAAATTAATCTTTTAGAATTTCCGGTATTAATTTTGTATTTTTGAATTTTTTTTTTGTTTTTGACGAAATTTAACATAGCTGATATTCAGCATACTATCACTAAATTGAATATGGTGCTTAAGGAGTTAAGGAAGCATGCTTTGACTGACGTATTGTTTGACGTCACAACGATACCTACCATATCCTAAGAAAAGTTTCTTGCTAACCCAAAAAACAAGGGTCGGTTAATATCTATGATGAGTGACAGGTTTTCATCACCAGATATTACATGCAAGCAAGCAAAAGAATACGCAGACACATTTATTTTAAACACTGCTTTGTCCTTGGCTCCATAAAATGAGATGGTGAATATAGTTAGGGAGGATGTAAAGCTCTTGGTCATTTTGATAGGTCTCTGCAAAGCTGAATAGGTTTTCTTTCTAAAACCTGGGAAGGACACCGTTTCTCCATAGACATTTTCTCCATCAATTGCTGTGAGTTCAACGGTTGCGGAAAACATCCTCTTCCTACATGCTATGAGCGGATGCGATACAAAGTCAGCACCGTTTATGCAAGGGAAAATGTTCCTCAAAATTCTTGGGAATAATCCATATGTTGCAGACGTTGTTAAAGTGTTCAAATACCTGATCACTACTCAGGAGATGGTTACAGCTGCTGTGGAACGTTTCCTTGTCTCACTGTACGGCTATAGTGGGGCGAATGTGCCTTCGCTGAACTACCTAAAGTATATTTCGTACAAGAAGTCAGCCTTTAGATACAGTTCTAATATTGCTGTTTTATCACCATCTGCAGGTGCAGCGCAGCAGCACTCTTTAAGAGTATATCACCAAGTCCAGCAATGGCTGGGGATTGAAAAAAAGGCTGATGAGTGGGGACGGAAGAAAACAAATGCTGGCCTTCAGCCTGTATTTACTGTACTACACCCTGCTTTGTTGATGCTTGTATCCTGCAAGTGCACAGAGAACTGCAACCGAAATTTTTGGTGCGGGAAGGCAGGGCTTTGTTGTACTAACATGTGCCTCAACTGCGAGGGTAACTTCAACAGCATCGCAGTGGTGCGTGAAGACGAGGAAGATGAGCTTACCTTGAAACCGAGCTGTAGCTGCATTGCCCACTCACTGAATCCGTGGACCCAGTGGAAGAGGAACAAGCCATGCCACAAAGTATGAAATATTTACCATTAAGGAAACATTTATTCTATAATATTGGTAGTAATAAAAAAACCCACCAATTCCATACATCTATTTTTATGTTGTAAATTTCTATGAACAACATTGATCTTCAAATAAAAGAATGCGGGAATAAGATTTTTGCTTTTTTATTTTATGTAAATGTACTTACTAATGAACATAATTATTTATAATTAATTAATGATTCATAATGAGTCGTCGTATTTGTTATCAGGCAACTTCATTGTAAAATGTAGTCAATCACATAGTCCTTAGTGTCACTAATGATCAACGTTTGCGTAAAATGGTTAGTTTCCATATGTTACATCGAAATACAAGGCCGTAATTCTCGTTTTTTTTCTTTTAATAACCACTTTTTTGCTTTTAACCACCATTTTTGTGGCACTTTCACAGGTAAACTATTGATCAGGGAAAAAACTTTTAATACATAAAATGTAGAAAATTTTATTCTCTTTAATTCATATACTTTTGTCTTTCAAGTAAAATGCACATTTTTGGAGTTACTTTAAAAAAAATAAAAATAAAAATAAAAATAAACAGAGACAAGTCCGTTTTTATACGATTTTTGTAAAAATAACGTATTTCCCGGATTTTTTTTTTTTGTGTGTGTGTTCAGCGACCTAAAAAACATAAAGGTACCAAATATCAAAACTTCACCAAAACTTTCTTTAATTTGCCCTTTTTGAGCACTTAATGCTGGACTATATGTTTTGTTTTTGCCCCTAAAATCATTATAATAAAAGTCCAAATCATGTGACTGAGAACGAAGTTTTGAGATTCCATACACAAATTGCGCTTTGTTTCTAAATATTATTTTTGCGCCATCTGTCGGTAATTAATATAAATAATGACATCTTCTTTTGAAATTATACTTTGTTATGCGTGTTATGAATTCTGAAGACATTGCAAATAAAATGAATATTTCTTATAAAACGTAATTGGAATATAAGGAATATATAATGTCGTGTACTACATATATTAATTATATCAATGCAAATAAAATTTTATATTTTAACATACTAGAAACTTTGTAGTAAAAATGAATTTGTAATCCTATTTATGCCTATTGTTTTGTTAGATTTATTTCTTGTTATATCTCTTATTTTAAAATATTTACTAAGTAAAACCATTGACTATTTTCTACAGTCTGGAACTTGGTAGAGAAGCTGCTTCAACAAATAACGGATAAAAGGAGTGATAAACACTTTCACGCTCTGTATTCCAAAACACAATATTATACAAGTATAGTTAATAGCAACTTAGAAGATAACAGTAATGATGCTGAAGTAGAATTAGATTTCAAGGAAAAAAGAACTTCAAAGAAAAAGGTAATGCCTGGTGAAAAATCAATAGACGAGGCTCCTGGAATCTCAACTGCTCAAAACTATAAATTGGTCTTTTTCAGTGTTTTAGATTGTGCCAGGGCAAGTATCGAAAAAAGATTTAGTCTAAACGTAGAAATTTCAGTAGATTGTTCCTGGTTGGACCCAAAGAAATTTAATAAAATCGTAATGCTTGATAGTTTTCATGCGGAAGTCTTTTGTAGCATATTCCTAATCTTTGTAAAGTTGAAAGAAGTCAGTTATAGGTAGAGCTGAAAGAGTTTGCAGATCAGTCTGAAAGCTTTACAATGGCTATAAAAACTATCATTAAAAGAAAACAAGACAATCTGAATGGAGCTGAAGATATCTGTGAGTATGACGATGTAGAATCTGAATTTGAAAAACACAAAAATCTTTATGGTTACTGCTCTGACATGAAACAATGTTTTCAGTGTATATCATGCGCTTTTTCTGTTATTTTTGAACTCTTAGAATCTGGAATGTTTACCAACCATGTAGCGTACAAATTTGTACACCTGTAAAAGGGTGTTTTCTAAACTTAAAATACACTGCTCAAAACAATTAAAGGATATTGCAGTTTTAGGTGGATTTTGTGTCTGGGAAACTTTTTAGCTGATTGATACATGGTCGACAGACATAGTAGGTTATATGAGAATAAATTACACATGTTTGGCAGAAAAAAATGCATTTTATTGCGCATTTGTGTACAAAAGGAAAAAAACACAATTTGTGCATATGAGAAAAAAAGAATAAGAAAAGGTGTTTTCTTCAAAGAAAATCATTTTCAGTAGGGGGTATGGTTTCCACGGGCGGCCAGCAACGTTGAACACCTTTGAGGCATGGACTCAATGAGGCTATTAATGACGAGTTGGGGTATTCTGCCCCACTCTTCCAGAAGAGCTCTTTCCAGTTCTTGGAGAGTTTGTGGGGGTTGTTGGCGGCCAGAAACTCGTCTTCCTAGAGCGTCCCAAACGTGCTCAATTGGATTCATGTCTGGAGAACACGCTGGCCATTCCATTCGAACGATTCCTTCCTTGAAAAGGAAATCCTCCACCAGGTTTGCACGATGTGGCCTGCAGTTATCGTCCATTAAAATGAAGTTATCTCCGATTGCTGCAGCGTAAGGGACTACAATAGGTCTGAGGATCTCATCCCTATATGGGCGACCAGTGAGAGCTCCATCTCGAATGATGTAGAGGTCAGTGCGCCCGTCAATGGAGATGCCACCATACACCAACACTCCTCCACCGCCAAATCTGACACTTTCGTGCACGAACGCAGGATTATTCCTACTGCCACGGTCCCTCCAGATGAAAATACGCCTATTATCCGGATGCACAGAAAAACGGGACTCGTCAGAAAACAGAATATTGCTCCATTCATTTCTCCTTCAGTTGACATGCTCGGTTGCCCACTCCCTGCGGTCGCGACGATGCCTTGATGTTAATCTAACAAATACCATCGGTCGGCGAGCATACAGACCTACAGCATGGAGCCGGTTTCGGACAGTCTGAGTTGAAATCGTGGTGCCTGTAGCCGAGCGAAGGTGTTGTTGGAGAAGAGTAGCGTTCATGTTTCGGTGTCTCCAAGCTGTTAACGCTAAATACCGTTCTTCATTGGGCGTTGTTGCCCGTCTACGACCTTGCCCTGGTCTTCGGCCTGCACATCCACTCTCCAAAAAACGGTTCCAGATCCTGGAAATGACACTTTGTGACACTCCAATGGCTTGCGCTACTTCGGCTTGAGTTTGGCCCCCTTCTAACCTACCAACAATTCTCCAAGCTTCTGAATCTGTCAAATGACTTCGCTGAGACATCGTACACATCGAAACAAAGCAATCACTGAATGCCGATCATCTTTGTCTTCATTCTCTTTTATCCAGTTGAAAGTCAAATTTCATTCGCTGCCGCTGAAGCGACGTTTTTGACGTCGAACTCAAAATTTGCATACTCCACAGTTTGAAAACCAGAAAAAATTGCATTTGTGATTCTCTTCTTCTATTTTTGGCAAAAAAAATTTCGTTTATATCTTTATTTTATATAAAACTTCAAATATCCTTTAATTGTTTTGAGCAGTGTAGTTAAGAATTGACTTAGATCTAAGCCAATACCTTATTTCTAATCTTCTTTTCATGAAGGTAGAAAGATTTTTTTATAATTTGGATAAAAATGCTATTATAGATGAACTGGCCAATACAGACGTTCACAATCACATGAACTTTCTTAGTTTGCTGTATCTGTACCAAGGTATTGTAGAGCCAATTTTATTATAAAACCTATTTTACAATTTGTACAATTAAATTAAAATTAAAGAGGATATTGTTCTTGTTTTCAATATGCTTGTTTTTTTTATTACCGTTGTTGATCTTTTTAATATTTACTTAGGTATTACAGAAGGATTTAGATTATTAGATCTTCAACTTTTGTTATTTGGTTGCCTAAAACTAAAAGCATTTCTCACTCTCATTTTTAAGTAATAAACAACTCGTAATTAATTAGTATACTTACTTTTTTCTAGCATGGAACTAGTTTAGGTACGGTATATAAAAATAATATAAATATTTATTGTGAAAGTAAACAAACTACATCAAAGGAAGCTTACTTTTTAACCCAACTATTTTCCAAGTGACAAAGTAGTTAAATGTGGTTTTCAGGCATGTAAACGCAATTTTCAAAAAGCAAATATTCTAATATTCTATGTCCTCTTAAATTTCCCGGTAAAGGACCCCTTTTCAGTCTCTAGCCGAGGGCCCCCAAAGGAGCCAGTCCGGGCCTGTTAAAATCTTTATTTCCAAAATATCTGGGAAGGCACTTAAAATTTAGATAACGAACTTGATTTTACTTTTGAAAAAGGAGTATGAACTCTGTGATTTATTCTTTTCATTTTATTCATTTTTTTAAGTCATGCAAACACATACACACATTCAAAAAAGATAAACAAGGAAGAAGAATCATTTACAAAAGACAATATAACAAATTTTTATTTTTCTGTAAATATTTTGCATTTATTGAAATACAAGAAAAAATCAATCTGTGTAAAGCTATATTTAAAAATAAAAAAATGGAAATGGAAATACATGCATACAGCAATATAAATATAACTATAAATCATCTTGTTTAAAATCTTTACGTAAAATTCTGTAAGAAATATCAATGAAGTCTCCTTATAATTTTAATATTATTAGTAATGTTAAGATATTATTATGTTTTATATATTCTATTTCCAAGAATAATATTTTAAATGTAACACATTTCCATTATAATGAGATTTCATTGTAAATATTTCAGCTTGAACACTCAGTTTATTTACAGTGTACATATATATATAAATGACATGAAAACAGGCTTTGATAAAAAATGATACACAATCATTACATAGCAAACACACTTATTGAATTATGATACATAACTCCATCAATAAATTTTTAGATTTGAATTAATGAAATACCAAAACTATAATGAAAAAAATATTTTTTATGTAGCTTTATGGAATTGAATTTTTGCCCATCAAAGTATCTTAAGTCTTCAGAAATGGAAGAAAAAAAAAAACCCTGACTTTTGATAAAAAGCAAATCCATTTTTACAGAGACCAGGGATCCAAGGTTACAAAACACACTGCTTGATTTTCAAACAAATTGCATGTGTTTCAAACAAATTGACTGTGTACAAATTTAAATTGTCAGAAGTTAATGAAAATATGAACAATTCAAAATAGATTGGTTAGCATTACTTATAAGGCATGTTTTGGCTTTATAATATAGATTCTTTTAGTAACGATATTCCCTTTTGTATATTTTTAATAACGTCAGAGTTTTATAAAATGCTTGCAACTTTTTGCTTGGGGGTGAAACCAACTGCCTCACCCCCCCCCCCCCCTAAAAATAAATAAATAAAAGAACTTCGCAATAAATATAGAAAACTGTTGGAATACAACGTTCATTTTCTCCTCTCCGCACATATGGCGCATGCGCGTACAGTTACGATGATGATGCTCCGGAAGCGAGAGCAGTTGTTACTTTAAGAAAGATGTCGGCGCTCAGTCGCATACGAGCTGTATATATTTTGTCTTCGTTTAATTGTAAATAAATGTCTTATGTCGTGCTATTCTGCAAACTCTGCTTGCCTCATACACCTACAAAAACACTTATGTAAACACTTTTGATATGCTTTTTGAAAAAAAAAAAATAATAAAAGAGAGAAAGAAGCTATATAAATATAATCGTTTAACTATTTTCATTTTTCCTCTCATAACTTACAAAAATACTTTTTTTTTTTTAAAGATTTAGTAAATTTAGTGAATCAAATATTTTAATAATAGTAAATTGTTTTTTTTTTCAAGTCTTGAATAAATAGGCTGTGTTTGATTATTATAAAAGCCAATTAAAAGTTAAAAATGACTGTCAAGTGAATAATATAAAATCATCGTTGTCACCTGAAATAATTTTCTTCAATATCACTTAACTTATAAAAAATTAAATAAAAATACCATTTTAGAGAGGATAAAGCTTTGTATAAATGGCAAACAATATTTTAAAATAATAAAAATAGTGTACTAATGATTCTATATTATAAATTGATTGATTAATGTTCCGACAATCAATTTTAATTAATCAATAATGAGCTCAGAGAAATAAAATGAAATGATTATTTTGCAATTTTTATGGTTTAACACGAAGTTTCTAACTTCGTCATACATAAGACGTTTTGTAAGTTACATTCCTTTGAGTAATATAACTTCAGTGAATGTTTCAAGTAATCGTATTTTGGTATCTTAGATTTATCAAAGATATCTATAATGACATGAACTGATAGCTTTATTCAGCAATATTTACATTATAAACCTTATTTTAACCCTCTAAGCGTGTGGCAGTATTTTTACATATATATATATGTATATATATATATATATATATACAGGGGCGGAAAATCTGATACAATTTTAATTTCCTGCTACATTTTGTTACAAAAATGGTTAAATTACTGAATTATGCTACAATCTGTTACAAAAATTGAAATTTCGTAATCTAAAAAAACCTTGTACAGCCTTGGCAACAGATTAGGCAGCTAAGGTAGGCAGCATGATGAAAGTCGATGAAATTTATCTCTAATTAAATAATGAAATCTGATGCAGGTTCATTATCTTAAATTTCAGTTTTTTTAAATGTTTATGACATATCTTAATTCAAAGAGAACGATTGTTCTACAATGCAGCTGTTGTACATCTATGGAAAATAGCATTATTGCAAAAGATTTTCAGCATTAAGGCTGTTCTCAAAGAAAGTATTTTTACCCAATTCAACAACGTGGAACATTCTCACACAGTTACAATTTTTTTAGACGTCAAAACATGATATTGGTGAGGCATGACTATTGAAGTAGTTTGGAATCAAATAACATATTTAATTTTTCGATAAATGTATCGCATCTTCAGTTATAAGCGATTTTTAGGTCATAAAGACTTTTCCAAGACGGTAACATCCCGAATACAGTTAAAAATGCCAACTTTGATAACATTTTATAAGATATCCTTTGTTTTTATGGAAAAATAAAAAACGCTATTTGATTTAACTACGATTTGATTCAATGCTACAACTTATGTTTGTCCTGCTACAAAACTGCCAGATACTGCTGCAAACTGTTGTTTGTCTTACTACAGAACTGCAATTTATCCTGCTACAAAAACAGATTTCTGATTTTCCACCCTTGTATATGCTTAACGTTTCGTAAAATAATAGCTATGAAAAGCATTAGAGTGAGGATTTGTATTTGATTACTTTACATATTTATTTATTTTATGCACTTTAAAAGGTATAACATCCAATATTTGTTAAATCAGCTTTTAAATTCAAAAATTACGTGACAGAAAATGACGCTTAGAGGGTTAAAAAGATATTCAATCAAAATTTCAGAAAGATAAAAATGCATAAGTACATTAATGCAAATTTTTGCTTTTTGAAAAAGCTATTGTTTGCACAACACAGTGTTTTTAGTATTTCATACATTTCTAAGTTTACAGCAAATAATGGCACAAAAATGATATAAATTTCAAACAAAACATATCCAGAAGATGTATCTTTTTAGTACAGCGGTCAGCAAATTTTTGGAACTTACAGACAGTTAAAATAAAAAATAAAATACCTGTTTTTCAAATAAATAACAAATTACATCTAGTTACATAATTACTGAAGCTTGTTATAATTTAAATTTTCAAAATTTCATAAATTTAAGAATTTATTGTTGTATTGTTTTTGTTTTATTATTAATAAAAATTGCAGACCACCAACATTTTCTGGCAAATCACCATTTGACGACCACTGCTCTAGAATACAATTTTAAATTTTCTGAATTTTATTTAGTGATGATTTAACAGTAACATTTTCAGCGATTAAAATTTATCTGAAGTTGATTAAAATGAACATTGAAATATGATAGATAATTTTACAGAGTTTTTACAGTTTTATTAAAATTAATATTAAATAATCTTTTATGAAGTATGTGATTTTCTCAAAATCTGAATTTCATTTTCACGTCAACACCAAAATGACTTTGAGCATATACTTTCAAATGTATTCAATGTACTCAATATTTTCAAATGTACTCAATGATTAGCAAGCATGTTAAACACAGCTTAACTGCTTGTATATTACCAGAAATGACTTGATAATATTACCTTCACTTTAAAACTTTTATACAAAATCTAAAATCTTCCAATTAGTCTTTAGTTTTTCATTTTAGATGAGAGAGAACAAATATTGGGAGAATAACTGCACACAGAAGTAACAGTAGGGTGGAGAGTTGATTGTGTGTACCACTGTTACAGTCAGTGTCGTAGATTCTTCTACAGTTATCTGAACTCAGTTCAATGGCGTAACGTCCCATTAAAGAATCAACCACGCGGGTACGTTCTGACTGGCAGACTCGGCGTGTTGCGTCAAACAGACAAGAATGATATTCTCGAGCGGAACTGAAAGATAAAAATAAATAAATAAAAATGATTTATAATATAAACATTGGTACTTTCATATTATAGCGGCCCCCCCGAAGATGAATCGCCAAGCGGCCAAGATTTATTGCCAAATTATAAAGCATGTGTGATATTTTAATAATATAGGGTGAGTCAGGAAAATGTATACCTACACTCTAAAAACGACATTTTCAAAACTGAACAAAAAATACTCAAATCTGAGTATGTCCAAATGGCTCTCAAGTTTGAAACATGTAGATACTCATTTCTGAAAACATGCACACACTCAAGAATAAAACATCATGCACTCCTATTTGAGTATGTCCATGTTTCAAAAATGAGTATGAACTAACTTCTATGCGCTCATTTTGGAGTATTTACATGTTTCAAAAATGAGTTTGAACTGATTCTAATCATTTTTGAGTATGTCCATCTTTCAAAAATGAGTATGAACTGACCTCTATGGACTCCGTTTTGAGTATGTCCATGTTTCAATATTGTGAGTATTTCTGATATTTCAGAATTGCAAGCATTTGGTTCGTCCTATTTGAAACAAAAAGTTTCATAACAAAATGAAAACATCGATTTACTCAGACTTGAAAGTGTCATTTTTCTCAGTGTTCACTGTTTAACGGGTCATAACTTTCTAATTTTTCTTTCTGTTCAAAGTGTCATTAATTGGACATAATGAGTGGACCCAGATTAACTTTTGAAGCAAAAAAAATTGATTTTAAAATACTATTGTAAGTATGAAAATGTAGCAGAAGTACAAAAAACAATATCTTCAGGCAGATCCATACCTATTATGCGACTTACAATTCGTCGGATAAAAGATAACTTTGAAAGGAATGGATGTTCATAATGTAGACAACGTTCCCGGAACAACAATTGAACAGGAATGCGCCGCAACACTAAATGAAATGTTTATGCGGAAGCTTATGTGAATCAATAGGCCCCCCCCCCCCCGTTATCAGCAGTGCTTTGACCAGAACTGTAATAATTTTGAACATCTGCGGTAGGAGGAAAAATTATACATTTTATGTGGATTCTTTTGCAATTTCAATATTAATTATAGGTGAATAAAAACTGGAGTTACAATCATTCAAAGTGCGTATACATTTTTCTGACCCCCGCCCTCCCCCCTTATATGATGTATATAACATTTCGTGATGCATATGGCGCAGTTATAGTCATTATATGACATGTGTATAAGATGCATATGATGTATAAATGGCATATAAGGCGTAAATAACATGTATATAATGACGTATATGGCACATACATGAGCGTTTGGAGTATATATACGTGTGTATATATGATGCATATATAAGCTTTGCAATGATGTTGGCGAAATTGCAACTGCAATCTTAGCATAATCGTAATTGTAGGGGCCGCTATAACCTAAAAGTACCAAGACATTTTATTTATTATATGAAATAAATTTTATTAATCTTAGGGGGCGCTTCACCTAAACACGTTTTTACCTCTCCGATCACAAAACCCCATGAGAAAACTTAATTGAGTGATTATTCATTACCTAATATAATTATCAAAGTACAGCTTTCACCATCAGAAAGTAGACGACTGATGCCGGTATAGTGCATTTTTAGAAATGTCTCCTTAAAATAAAATAACACTAATATTAACCGTAATTAATTTAATTAAACCATATTTTGGTAATGATATTAGTTGATGAGTAATTACCTAATTAAGTTTTCCCATATATTGACATGGTATTGCGCGATCTAAGAAAATCGGTGAAGCGTTCCTTTAATAAGTAGCCCCTCATTATATTGACCTTGTCGGAAGAAAAAAAACGCATTATAATCGAAGTCATTAAGGCTTTTCATCAGTGAGATCTCGAATTCCCCCTCGCTGATGTTAAACCTATGGCCATGTGATGCATTCTTATTTATAAAATATCTCCTCAGTAAATTAGTATTTTTAACTTACTTTTTTTTTTCTAAGTACTCTTCTTGAAGGATGCCTCTTTTTTTACTTTCTTCTATCTTTACAAGAAGAAAGTATTGGATTCAAGAAATTTTTCGACGTCGGTTTTCGACGGATTTATACGTTTTAGAAGGTCCTGAACACGATTTGACTGTTTTTAGAAAATGTCTGTATGTCTGTATTTGACAAATATTTCGTGGGCGCTCTATCTCAAGAACTAATGCACGGAATTTAATAAAACTTTAGATTTAGTTAGTCCCTGATATAAATTGGTGCTGGTTAGTTTTCGGTGTAAATCGCCCAACAAGTGGCGCTGTTATGCTATATTTTTCACGATTTTCACGATAGCTATATCTCAAGAACTAATGTACGGAATTCAATAAAATTTTAGATTCAGTTAGACCTTGATATAAATTAGTGCTTATTAGTTTTTAGTGTATGCGAGACCTGTGTGAGATATAAGAAAATTTTGGAATTGACGCATCTTACTAGTTTTAGTTGTCAAATTATTAATAAAATATGTACTTAATTTTATGTGAAGTGCTAAAATCTTAAACAGTTTAGCTAAGATTTTAACGCATAAAATTATAAATTTAGTATATATTTTAGAAATATTTTGACAACTAAGAAAGAAAGAGACATCCTCTCGGAAAATGGAAGTTAAAAATGTTAATTTCCCAAGGAGATATTTTATAAATACGAATGCACCACACGGCCATAGATTTAACATTAGCGAGGGGAATTTGAAATCTCACTAATGAAGAGCCTTAAGACGGATTATAACCTGGAAGTAAATGTTTTATTTCTGTCTCCAAAATGTTAATTTATTCATGCATTACAAATTTCTGTGTGCAATAAACACATTCTGTAATAAAATAAAAAAAAAAATTAAAACTCTAAATTACAAATTTAAGCATCTATGTTCTAGTGGTGCTGCTTGCAGGGTTTCTGTTCTAAATTAATATTTCGAGGACACAAAGCGAGGGTATACAAAATATTATTTTAGTGGGTTTTTACATCCGCTAAAATAACGTTAATTAAGTGGCTTTACTTTTTAACCTGTGTGAGATATGTGGGCTAGAGGTCTGCACGGGCCGAAATTTCCAGGCCCGGGCCCGGCACGACCCATACAAAAAAATTCGGCCTGGTCCGGCCCGATACAAAAATTAAAAGTTCGGCCCGAGCCCGGCCCGGCCCGAACAAAACAAATATTGCCCTGGCTCGATTTAAAAGTTAAAAGTTCATCGGCCCGAGCCCGGTCCGGCCCAGAAAAAAATTAAAATCTCGGCCCAGCCCGAGTGAATTTCTACAAAACATTGATTTTTACGTCGATTTGGTTAAAAATTTGCCTCGTAGGAAGAGATCTAACCAAAAATTCCTATCTTAGCCTTTTTTTTCCATGTTTATAGTCTTCATTTTTATAGAGGTGCCGCAACCTGGAATATTTATTTTTTTAATAAATCTCTATTTGTTGTATGTATGTGTTTAAGTTATCATTAATGTTGTTAATCCATATTCCATTTATTGAAGTGTTAAAAATCAGAAAAATGCTATACAGTAAAATCTTCTAAGATGGAATTGCATAGGGAAGGAAAAAAAATGGGTTGTAGACAATTTGTTCTCTTAGCAGGTGTAAATGTATTATATATTCTTTTCCTACGTATTAATAGTATATTCATTTTTCATGGATCAACACATTTTTCAGAATAAAACAGGATTCCGTCATAAGCAGGTTCTTTTTCACACGTTTTACTATATTTTAATTTAGCCATATTTTAATAAGTGTATAAATCTACTATTCTTTAAAAATAATAAATTTTATAGTTTAATTGTAGAATAATGGCGATTTAAAAATGCACCGCCTTATCCTTCAGGAAAAAAGTAAGGCCCGGCCCGACCCGTAAAGAGTAATCACTAGGCCCGGACCGACCCGAGCCTTCGGAAAAAATATGGCCCGGTCCGGCCCGAGTGCCGTGAAGGAAAATAGGCCCTCGGGCTTTGGCCCAGCCCATGCAGATCTCTAAGTGGGCAATGTAAATTGAAAAAGTGTTGAAAATAATCTAGGAAATAAGACCATCAATGAAATACTCTTGCTACTAGTTTTCAAAAAGTTACATTAAAAAAAATTAAATGGTCCTTGAGTACTATAAGTTATATTTACAAAAAAAAAAAAAAAAAAAAAATCTCTATGTGCTGTTGTACAAAGTAAAAATTCTGTTCTCCTACGAAGAAAATTCACTGAGTTATGATACTTTGAATTTTATGAAATTTCACAACTTTCCTGCTCTAAAAAGTAGTCTGTCCGTTTTTAGTGCAGGAAAGCTCTGAATTTTCAGAAAATTCAAAATTTCATAACTCGGTGAGTTTTGGACGGAGATGAGTGGAATTTTTACTGTTAAATTTGTAAGGTGTATGGTGATTGTTTAAAAATATAACTTATAGCACACAGAGATCATGTAAAAATTAAAAAAGTAGTGTAACTTCTTTTAATAAATAATGACATGTCTATTTCTTCAACATAGTCTTATTTTTGCTACCTTATTTTGAACACTTTTGCAATTAAAATTGCCAACGTATCTCCAACAGGTAAACAACTAAAGCGTGATTTAAAATTTAGCGACACCCTATGTATATATTTACTTTTCTACATAAAAGAGAAAATTAATATCAGAAATATAATTATTGATTCACTCTAAAAACGACATTTTCAAAACTGAGCAAAAAATACTCAAATATGAGTATGTCGCATCACTGTAAAAAATGACCAATGTTTCTTATTTTATGAAAATATGCTATAACCACGAACGAAAATATAATATAATCTTCTGAGTTATCCGAAATTTCCAATAGCATGTTACATTGTCTTTTGAATCCCCAGAAACGAATACATTTTCAAAATTTAAAGAATAATTTATAAAAACAAATTATTTTTAGCTGCCCGATTTTTTCAGAAACGTTTCCGAAGGGTTTTTATAGTGTATTAATTAGTGTCCTCAGGCTGGAATACCTGTTTTTCGAATGTTATCCATTCTCAAGTACACGTTTTCAGCCGTATAAGTTAATTTATACATGAAAGAGTAAAGAAATAATTTTAATTTTAATGTTATTGTTAACTCTGTTAATTTTGCATGTTTGTCTGTTAAACATTTTTTTAGCACGAAAATGTTTACTTCAGAATTGATAGCATTCAAAAAACAGGTATTCCAGGCTGAGGACACTCATTAATACACTATAAAAACCCTTCGGAAACGTTTCTGAAAAATTCGGGCAGCTAAAAATAATTTGTTTTTATAAATTATTCTTTAAATTTTGAAAATGTATTCGTTTCTGGGGATTCAAAAGACAATGTAACATGCTATTGGAAATTTCGGATAATTCAGAAGTTAATATTATATTTTCTTTCGTGGTTATAGCATATTTTCATAAAATAAGAAACATTGGTCATTTTTTACAGTGTACTCAAAATGGCTCCGAATCAAAATGACTCAAGTTTGAAACATGTAGATACTCATTTCTGAAAACATGCACACACTCAAGAATAAAACATCATGTGCTCCTATTTGAGTATGTCCATGTTTCAAAAATGAGTATGAACGGACTTCTATGGGCTCATTTTTAAGTATTTCCATGTTTCAAAAATGAGTTTGTACTGATTCTAATCATTTTTGAGTATGTACATGTTTCAAAAATGAGTATGAACTGACCTCTATGTGCTCAGTTTTGCGTATATCCATATTTCAATATTCTGAGTATTTCTGGTTCTTCAGAATTGAAAGCATTGGATCGTCCTATTTGAAACAAAAAGTTTCATAACAAAATGAAAACATCGATTTACTCAGATTTGAGAGTGCTATTTTTCTCAGTGTGGTTTTCCGTAATTGTAGTAAAATATATTGTTTTTCTTTTGTAGAATTCAGTTTGAAAAGTTTCGGGCTTAAAATTAAGTTCAGTGTTGCAGCTGATATTGGCGACACTAATTTGCGGAATTACTAACATTGTGTTTCTATTGTTTCAAATGATGAAGAATCTTTTTTTTTTCAAAGCCTATGGATTTTACGAAAAACAAACACATGCACAAAATTATCATTTTGAATTTCAAGACATTTAGACAATTATAGACAAGCATTAACTTACCAGCAATTTATTCTTTGTCGAGCCTCGTATTCATTTGTAATGTAAACGTCTCGTCGCTTTTCATCTAATTTTGCTTTACACTGGTCATTATAAGCTTGAATTCTTGACAGGCACATGGCATCTGAGTAAAATAAAAATATAATGAAATACATTAAAAAGGTATTCAATTACTAATGTCTGCATATTTATTATTTATTCTTCACAGTACCAATTTTTACACTCAGACATTACTTAAAAACATGGTAAAAGTTCCATAAAAAGCAGTCTTTTATCCCTAAAAACGTTATCCCAAGAGTCTTTTACACAAAAACGTTTTCACCCCAGCCGGAGCATCATCAGTTGTAATTTTCAAGCATCCATCTCTTCACTATTTATCTGACTGGGGATTGAAGAACTCCCTTTACTCTCACTCCTTTCTCTCTTTATTCCCTCTTCTTCTAACAAAGAGAGACAGGAGTGAGAGTGAAGGGAATTCTTCAATCCCCAGTCAAATAAATAGTGAAGAGATGGGTGCTTGAAAATTACAACTGATGATGCCCCGGCAGGAGTGAAAACGTTTTTGTGTAATGGTGACAGTTTTATGTGAAACTTTTAAACATTTTTAGGGATGAAAGACTGTTTTTTATGGAACTTTTACCATGTTTTTAAGTAATGTCTGAGTGTAAAAATTAGTAATGTGAAGAATAAATATTATAATGAATATTTTGCTAAATACTGGCAATGATTTTTATTTCATTTTTTATGTTTTTACAATGCATTTACAGTGTTCATCCTAAAAAAAGGCAGGAAGAGAATGAATGGTGAAAATTGAACAGGTATCACGATTAGTGTTGCCAAGTCCAGTATCATAAAAAAGGAACAACAGCTTCTAAATCGGGACATAAAAATGCAGTAAACTCTAATAAAATGGAATCTGTCTATAACGGAATCTTGTCTTAAACGTAAAAATCTCCTTGTCTGTACGGTAGGAATACCCATTATACCTACTAAGACAGAAACTTGTTTAAAAAGAAAATTTTCTCTGGTTCTTTGCGATTCCGTCTTAGCAGACGTTACAAATTAAATCAACACAGCAATCTTATACTGTAAAACCTGCGGAAACGGAATCGCTAGGGACTGAAACAAAATTTCAATTTAGCAAGCATAATTGTACAGTATTCCTGTGGCAGATACAATAAAATTTTCACCCTTAAAACATAATTCCGGTATAAACAGGATCAGTTTTCAGATCGTTTATTGAACAAAGTAACGGTAAAAACCGTGAAAGCAGAATCGCTAGAAACTCCCCCCCCCCCCAAAAAAAAAAAAAAAAATGTCGTTTTATACATTTTTCCGTCTAGGCAGGTAGATTGTTAAGGTATTCCTTTCGAAGGGACAATAAAAATGTTTTGTTATAGACAGGTTCTGTCTTCACAGGTTGCAATGTATTAAGTTCCACTTGATGCATAGACTAACGGATGGCGTAGTACGAAAAATAATTTGAAAGAATTTGTGCAGCATGAAAAATCGGGACGTGGTGTCCCGCGCAGTAGTTAAGTGAGACAGGTCTTGTATCCCCTGAAAATCGGGACACCTGGTAACACTTACACTGCAAATCTTTATACACTTTTCAGAACACTTTTTAGAACAGTTATTTTGTCAGCTTTTTCAGAACACTTTCAAGCGCACATTTTGGAACAGTTTTTAGAATACTTCTGAGAACACTTCTTTTGTTAAGCACACTTTCTAGCGCACTTTTTGAAAGCGGCGATGATTTCACAAGTGTGCCCAAATGTGCTCCCAATCCGTTCTCAAAAGTGTTCCCAAGTTTGGATTTAACAAATATCCTGGAGCAGAAGACTTTCGGAACATTTTCTTTATAGCGGAGCATGTTAGTTCGGAACACATTAAGGGAACGCAACCAGTACACATTAAGGTAACTGGAACGCTTTTTTTTTAAATCAAAGTGTTCCAAATGTGTTCCCAATATGTGCTGGGAATTTCCAGTGTAATCATGATTGCCCTTCAACGATAGAAATGCACTCTTTTACTTACCCATCATACGTAGTATAGGGTAAGTGTTGTAATCGTTTTGAAAACCGAAAAAAAAATCGACGGATTTACACGTTTCAGACACTGGAGATTCCGAAAAACATATTTTTAGGGAAAAATTTTTGCCGTCCGTTTGTCTGTGTGCATGTGTCTGTAAACGCTCTATCTCCCGAACAAATTGAGATAGAGACTTGAAATTCGGTATGTACTTAGTATGTAATAATGGGAAGAAGTTTATTGAATTTCAATAAACTCTATTAACCGGAACTATTTATTTCGGACTCTCGAAATATTCGCTCTGATAAAAGGTATATAAAAATTTTCGAAATTGTTTATTTCAGGGAGTGAATATAAAAGACAATAAAAAAACGTAAATTTTGCATAAAAAATGAAGTCGATTGGATAATGAGTTGCCGAGATATTTGTAATCCTATTTTCCACACTCTTCGATTTTTCATGACCCTGTATTTCATTCAAATTTCAACTCAACGATATATTTTAGTTAGAAATGAGACGCTGAATCCGACGCAGTAAGCCGTTAGTTAACAGGATTATCAATTTTGAAGTTATAAAGGATGTTTCTTTTACGCAATTCAGTAATAGAACATTTAAAGGTTAGGACGTCATCAAGCCACACGATTTTATTCGAATTGCAATGCATTTTATAAATAGTTTACACACGTTTCATTTTCATATTTTATATTATGCATATCCATGATGGGTAAGTATTACGGTGCCCCCCCCCCCCCCAACGACTTGTTTACTTTGAAGAAGCATCCTCGTTATTCCAAAGGTACAAAGCACTTTTTAAAAGCCTTACACTTAGTCAGCATATCAATTCGCTAGCTAATATTAAACCAATGAAGGTGTTATATGTTTTGCTGTTTTCCCATATAAAAATTGGCAGTCCACCAACAGCAATGTGTGCTTGTCATCTACCGGTAACAACTTCGTAATCTCTCAGAATGCGCCGAAATTTCATTTTTAATTAGTTTAGAAAAATAAAATTTTTATAATTTCGCACATTCCTTTATTTGATATCTACCTTAAATATCGATTTAAATTACTGTAGTAGCTGGGATATTTTTAATATAAAATTTCTTTAAAGAAATTGTTCTATTTTTATTAAATGTAATATATAAATATATTAGCGCTTACCTTTTCTTGAAGTGTAAGCTTACAAAGCATGAAAAGAATAAATAACTATTAAACATTTTATATAAAAAAATAGAACTTAGTTAAAATTTGCTGTTGTTTATGTATTATTAATGTATTTTAAAATAAGCTTTTTAACAAAAAAATTTCTTTTTCGGTCTTCGCCTGTCTCGGCAGTTGATTCCGGTAGGCTGCTTTGTTAAAAAGCGGTTTAAAGAAATATATACATTGCTCAAAACAATTAAAGGATATTTGAAGTTTTATATAAAATAAAGATATAAACGAAATTTTTTTTGCCGAAAATAGAAGAAGAGAATCACAAATGCAAATTTTTCTGGTTTTCAAACTGTGGAGTATGCAAATTTTGAGTTCAACGTCAAAAACGTCGCTTCAGCGGCAGCGAATGAAATTTGACTTTCAACTGGATAAAAGAGAATGAAGACAAGGATGATCGGCATTCAGTGATTGCTTTGTTTCGATGAGTACGATGTCTCAGCGAAGTCATTTGACAGATTCAGAAGCTTGGAGAATTGTTGGTAGGTTAGAAGGGGGCCAAACTCAAGCCGAAGTAGCGCAAGCCATTGGAGTGTCACAAAGTGTCATTTCCAGGATCTGGAACCGTTTTTTGGAGAGTGGATGTGCAGGCCGAAGACCAGGGCAAGATCGTAGACGGGCAACAACGCCCAATGAAGATCGGTATTTAGCGTTAACAGCTCGGAGACACCGAAACATGAACGCTACTCTTCTCCAACAACACCTTCGCTCGGCTACAGGCACCACGATTTCAACTCAGACTGTCCGAAACCGGCTCCATGCTGTAGGTCTGTATGCTCGCCGACCGATGGTATGTGTTAGATTAACATCAAGGCATCGTCGCGACCGCAGGGAGTGGGCAACCGAGCATGTCAACTGGAGGAGAAATGAATGGAGCAATATTCTGTTTTCTGACGAGTCCCGTTTTTCTGTGCATCCGGATAATAGGCGTATTTTCATCTGGAGGGACCGTGGCAGTAGGAATAATCCTGCGTTCGTGCACGAAAGTGTCAGATTTGGCGGTGGAGGAGTGTTGGTGTATGGTGGCATCTCCATTGACGGGCGCACTGACCTCTACATCATTCGAGATGGAGCTCTGACTGGTCGCCGATATAGGGATGAGATCCTCAGACCTATTGTAGTCCCTTACGCTGCAGCAATCGGAGATAACTTCATTTTAATGGACGATAACTGCAGGCCACATCGTGCAAACCTGGTGGAGGATTTCCTTTTCGAGGAAGGAATCGTTCGAATGGAATGGCCAGCGTGTTCTCCAGACATGAATCCAATCGAGCACGTTTGGGACGCTCTAGGAAGACGAGTTTCTGGTCGCCAACAACCCCTGCAAACTCTCCAAGAACTGGAAAGAGTTCTTCTGGAAGAGTGGGGCAGAATACCCCAACTCGTCATTAATAGCCTCATTGAGTCCATGCCTCAAAGGTGTTCAACGTTGCTGGCCGCCCGTGGAAACCATACCCCCTACTGAAAATGATTTTCTTTGAAGAAAACACCATTTCTTATTCTTTTTTTCTCATATGCACAAATTGTGTTTTTTTCCTTTTGTACACAAATGCGCAATAAAATACATTTTTTTCTGCCAAACATGTGTAATTTATTCTCATATAACCTACTATGTCTGTCGACCATGTATCAATCAGCTAAAAAGTTTCCCAGATACAAAATCCACCTAAAACTGCAATATCCTTTAATTGTTTTGAGCAGTGTATTTTTTTAATTTAAAACTGTTGTATAAGCGGGCAAACCCGGGTTATATGCTGTCAAAAGGCCCCGCGTTCTCAAAACCCAACCATCTAGACCAGCCATACTCAAAATTTTTTAACTCGCGGACCACAAACAAAGGTTTGCGATGTTATGGATACGATATTATGTTTGCGATGCACATGCACACTTAAAAAAGGGTAAATAAAATAGTAAGATAATATAAGTAGTATAACAAAGCAATATAACAAAGTTAGTATTATCAGTTGTGTTGAACGTTTTTCGTGGAAGAAATGTTACCAAAACATTATAACACCCCTATTTCCAAACAATAAACTCCGTAGTATATTTTTGCTGCAAATGTTGTAGAAATAAGCCATGAAGTTTGAAATAATGGTATTTGATGCCAATTATTTCCGCGACAAACGTTCATTCCTAAAAAGAAGTATTGGCTATAATACAGGACCATGACCGTAAAACGAAATAATATAACAATGCAGAATTTACAAGTTCTAAAGGAAAAAGCTGGAGATTTTCTTATCTATCTATCTTTTCTATCAGTCTTTTGCTCAATGCAAAAACTTTTACTTTATTAGTTTTTTAGTTTCAGAAATACAAATTTAACTAATGTAGAATAGTTAATTTGATTAGTGTTGAAGATTAAGAAATGTATACACCACTCTAACACAAATAGAACTACATGTAAGAAGAACGTCTGACTAAGCAAACGGCATTTAAGATGTTTTAAACATAATTTTAAATTAATTATAAATAATGAAAATTTATAAAACAACAGTGATTATCTTATTTTTTTAAATGCACATCCCAATTTATGTGTCTAGGTCCGTACATAAAACGTCGCCGGGCCGCAGGTTGAGTATGGGTCAGAGCGGACTATTAGAGAATTCATACATAGAAAGAAGAGAATTGTGTCTTGTTTTGATGTTTCAAAAATAATTTAATACAGTGGAACACCATTGATATATTTTTCCTTTATGCGTATGTCATTCTTTTGACCTTTTAGAGATTAGGTACTCACTCACTCCCATATGTTCTACTGGCAGGCTTTTCCAGAAATATGATCCGAGTTTTCTTCCTCGTTTGTGATATTATGAATGGCTTCTTATATACATACATGTAAAAGATACAGTCATAATTTTGTGTGTCTGAAATTATCGTTATATTCAAGTCCTTGTTTAAGTATTTTTAAAAATGGTCTTTTATTATTTATAGTAAAGTAATCTTTTTTTAGCAACATCGGCTGTTTTGTGACAAGTAAAAATTTTAATTTAAAATGATTAAATTAGTGAAGGATTTTATTTGGAGATGGAAAAGTCAAGTAAATGATCTTTTTAAAACAAACAATTTTGTGGCGAGTCCTGTTTTAAAATAAAAAGTTTTTTGTAAAAAGTTCTTTTAAAGAATTTTAATTCTTTCTATATTACAGATCCCCGATTTCATTTATAGCATACAATAAATATATTTTAATTTAATATTTACAGGCTTTTCCTTCTCCTGGGAATTTTGATTGCCATTTTTAAGTAAGAAAATTCTCTTTAGTCCAGTTTGGCAATATGCTGTATTAGAGTTGTTTAGACAGTATATTCGGGAACACCATTTACAAACTTTGAGGGAGGTAGCGCACAAGCACAGCAAAACAAACATTTTTTGTGCTAGAAATTATTGTTGAGATCAGGTTCATAATTAGTTGGCAAATCTAGAGGGGCTTTGAAATACTTTTGTGTGACTAATTCACTCTTTTCTTTTCCCTCTAATTTAATGATATCGGAGTTTCTACCAAGTTTTAAAAACGGCACTTTTTAATCTTAAGAGCACATTTCGGACTCTCAAGGTCACTTTTTTAGATTCTTGAGCATTTTTTTTTATATATATTAAAGGCTTTTTTATTTATTTTTTTATTTTAAAGTAACTTGTAATTGTTAAAAGTCAGGGCACTCTTTCCTCGACGACAATAAGTCCGTTTTTAATATGAAAGCAAATTTTTTTTGTACACAGAAAGTAGTAAGCGCACTTTTTTTATCATTAGGGGCAAGAATAATGATAATTTTTAGATAAGAGGCTGAAAGGGAGATAATTTTTGCATGACGGGAAAGAAGGGTGCTATTTTGTAAACCAAAGGTTAGGCAGTGTGTAGCATGTAGCACCCTTATGAAAGTCTCTTTGAGAAACTGTGTGATACATAAATATCGACAGGTAGAGGTATTGCAAAGAACGGGTTTATTCCCGGGTTTATTTCCAATAGACTCGGTTTATTCCCAGGTTTATTCCCAAAAGACCTGGTTTATTACCAAAAAACACGGTTTATTCCCAAAAAACCCGGTTTATTCCCGGGTTTTTTCTAGCCTTTGCAACTCTAGGTAGAGGGTAATTCCTTCCCTTCTCACCTGTCATAAAACTTTCAATTTTTAAAGATTAAGTTATTTAAAAAAATTAAAAGTTTAAAATTTTTAAATTAAATATTGATGATATTAGTACTGAAACGAAGAGTTTAGAGGGCTCAAAATATTGCTAGGAAGGAGGGGCTCAGCGCACCCTGCCCCCGTCTAGTTTTGGCCCTGTTCGCAATCCATTTGTTTAGTCAAAAATATAGTGTCTGTCATCAACCCGAATCCTGTTGTTGATAACATTAAAATTAATGAAGCTATTTTAGCGAAATTTTCAACAGACATACCTTACTTTCTGTGAAATGCGATGTCGTCATAAAAAGTGCAAGATGAACACTGTACTTAGGTCAGTGACACCCTATGCAATGTGAACTACATTCCAAAAATAGGAATTTTGCTTTTAAATAAATTATTTAGTCTAGAACTATTTGTATTGATAGTGAATACTTCCGTCAATTCTCATGATAGTATGTCTTTGAGTTTGATAGAAAGAAATTCACGTCTGCTTCAAAATTTATAAAAATACATTTTATTTTTAAAACTATAAAAAAAAAAAAAAAAAAAAAAAAAAAAAAAAAAATCGGGTTTAGATTGGAATGTGACTATCCATATTTTTGATTGAATAAATGGATTGCAACCGTAATTTCCTGCATAATTCTTTTTTGTTGTAGTGGTCTGTACTTCCCCCAGAAGTTTGTACTATAATGGAGTTTCCATTCGCCCTGTATAAAATATTTTATCAAGTTGTCAAAATTTACCATTGGTAATAAAGGCGATATTTTGTTTATTGTACGTTATGGACATAAAATTTATGAAAATAGAATAACATGCATATGTGCACATAACGGTGTTAAGAAATTGGTACTTTTTGTAAAATTAAACCAGTTCAACTTCCATTTAAAAATCATTTCAATCTTGTAAATACAAATATACATAATACGTATCATGTATATGTAAAATATACATAATATGTATTATTCCATTTCATTATTTATAATTAAATTTCATGTATTAGTGCGTATAATTTAGCTGGCATTTTTTTTTTTTTTTTTTTTTGCCTCGCCCTCAGACAACGTCTAATGGTGCTCCACTGTGCTATTTTTAACATTAATTGAAGTATAAAACAGGATTTATATGGGAAACACATACCCTCATTAAGTAAACATGTATATATTACATATATATGTAGAAATTATGCAAACATGTATGCATTATCATATATGTGTACAGGGCCTGTTTACCGAATAGGCCCGTGAAGCCCGAGCTTACCCACTAAAATACAAAGGGGCCCCCAAATTTACTTTTCAAAACTAATGTTTAGGAAAAAAAAATCAGTCAGGATAAAAAATATATTTTTTTCCTCTTAACTATAGATGCTAAATTTTCCTTCAGACTATATTACTGACACCTTTATACTCTTTTTTTTTTCCTGTTGTATAAAAACAGTGATTAAGTGCAACTTATTTTCATTTTTTTTAACTGACTTAAAAAAGAGAGGAGGTTATCAATTCGAGCCGTGTTGATTCGAGCCATGTATGTATGTTTTATGTTGTTCGCGCATAACTCTCGTAAATGTGCATCGAATTTGGTAATTTTTCTTTTGTTTGAAAGAGTTAAGACCTCCAGGTTGTCCAATTTCAAATTCGTCAAAATCGGATCATTAGAACAAATTATTTCAATTTTTAAATTCAAATTTCCATTATCTTATGTTTTACATTTTAATTTCAAACGTGCTAAAAATAACAGAAAATTTAATCTGTATAATTATATTTTGTATATATTCATAAAGAGTGGAGAAATTATATAAAAAAATCCCTGACGGCTCGGCCTACAGGCACAGGTAGATTTCGAAGAAGCAGACCGTGGGGCCAGAGCCGTCCTTAGGGGTGTGCGACAGGTGCGGCCTCACAGGGTCTCGCGCCTAAAGAGGCCTCGCACCCGGACGCAAAATATTTTTTCTTTAATAAAAGGAAGAAGGTATAATAGAAAATCTTTAATATAAATTTATGATTTTAGTTAAGAAAATATAGTGATCTTGACATAAAATATAGCCTATGTTGGAAGAGGGACTTTCACCATCAATTTGCCACCATTACTTTTGAAATTGGTTTAGTAGTTCCAGAAATTATCCCTACAAACACACAAACAAACGCTACTTCTTTATAGTAGCTAGGGGATCGAACCTGGGCTCCCCTGGTTACAGTACATAGGTGAAAACCATTCTTTTTTATTGATAGTATAGATAAGATTATGTTAAGAATCTGGAAGGAAAGGGCCTCGCAAAATCCTTGCACCGGGCCTCGCTTTAAGTCGTCCTCGCTAAGGACGGCTCTGCGTGGGGAACCTGTTTGTCGGGAATTGCGGAAGAAATGACCTTTTTGCGATGATGCTGCACTTGGAACCACATACTTCGAAACCAAACTTGTTTGCAGGCGCAGCCAGCAAGGATTTTTTTTTTTTTTTTTTTTTTTTTTTTGCTATAAGAGTTGGTCCTATAAAAAACATGTCAATATAAAAGTTTTAGATAATATTAAGAGGATTTATAATAAATTTAAGCGGATTTGAAATTTTGGGAATTGACGAAGTCATGAATTTTTTTCTTCTAAAACCCCCCTTCCCCCCCCCCCTTAAGACAATTTTTAATTATATCAAAAATCTGTCATGCATAAATTTTCGGCCCTTCTCCTAGAAGTAATAATAACTTCAAACGGATTCGATATGTATCATAATTAAGAAATTATGGGGTTTTTTCTGTTTTCACAAAAAGTGCCCCCCCATCCCCCCCCTTGGTTCGATTTTGTCCATTAACGAACTTGATCGAGATTTTATGCCCCTTGATTTTATGTATCAGTTTCGAAAAGATGCGGGAGTTGGAACCGCCTACTTCGAAAAATAACTTGTTTGCAGGCGGAGCCGGCAGGGATTTTTTTGTTTTTAATTTTTTTTTTTGTTATAACGGTTGGTCCTATAAAAAACTTGTCTGTATAAAAGTTTTAGATAATACTAAGAGGATTAATAATAAATTTACGCGGATTTGATATCTTGTGAATTGACGAAGCTATGATTTTTTTTTCTTCTAAACCCCCCTTCCCTCCGCCCTTGGGGCCATTTTTAATTATATCAAAAATCTGTCATACATAAATTTTCGGCCCTTTTCCTAGAAGTAATAATAACTTTAAACGGATTCGATACGTATAATAATAAAGAAATTATGAGGGTTTTTCTGTTTTCACAAAAAGCCCCCCCCATTTCCCCCCCTTGATTCGATTTTGCCCATTAACGAACTTGACCGAGATTTTATGACCCTTGATTTTATGTATCAGTTAGGAAGAGATTTATGCAGAATTTTTCCAGTTATCGTGGTCAGAAAAAAGTGACATAGATAGATAGATAGATAGATAGATAGATAGATAGATAGATAAAGTTTTGAACTGGGGGTGGTTTTGGGTTCTGGGAGTCATGATCGGCGTAGATCTGTAAAAATTTTTCAAAATTTCCAACTTAGGTGAGAATGTAATAGGTAGTATTTCTTACGAAATCTACCTAATATGGAGAATAGGTTATTTAAATAAAGGGGAAAGTAATAAGCATTCAGATGATACCAAATTTCTATTTATAAAATAAAAGCAAAATTGTGAAGCATAATTGTCAATAATTAGCAAATATCAATAGCATAATTAATTCAAATTGTTGAAGCATAATTGTCAGAGTAAAAGGGGGGCCCCCTGTGTGACGTCGGGCTTCCCCTACTTCTAAGTCTTAAGCGGGCCCTGTATGTGTACATATTATGTAGATATGTATGCATTATAATTTTATAACCTGCTTTTATGTGATCCAAACAAATACGTGTAATTTTAACATTTCTTGTCTGATTCATTATTCCCTAAAAATGATGTCACGCATGTTTTTACTTTTTGTGAATGCATCTTTCATAAATTATCAATATTAAGAGATTTTTTAAATTTCAGTAATTATTTATGAACTAGTATATAACACCGTCAAAAGTGACGGATTATTGATCTGCGTTTCATTTTCATAATACTTCATACAAACAAACAGCATGAAGATTTATTATTGAAAGATTTGTATTGTAGAAAAGTACATTTTAAAAATGACAAATGATTTCTACAAATAAAAATGATGAGGATATATATTTTTACTTAGTATTAAATATCTGAAATAGTTCAACGATTGGACAAAACGTTCAAATTAAATATTAATAAATAACCTTGTGCGAAAGTTTTTGTAAAAAAATGTTATCAATGAGTTTCTAAACAGCTTGATTCACCACATAACTCATTGTTTGATTACATAAGCAAAATTAAATGCAAATTACGCGGTACTATGTATTCCTTATATTTTAATTACGTATATAAATAACCATTTTATTTACGATAGAAGCAAATTTTAAATCCGCCGATAGATGGCGTCAATATACTGGATTGATCACTTCAAAGCTTCACTACGACAGAAATTACCGCTCTTTCTGGAAAAAAAAAAAAAAAAAAAAAAAGTTTACAGAAAAAATTGTTTACAGAAATGCTGATATACATGTTTTATATGAAATAGTTTTTGAAGGATTTAAACAAAATTAAAATATTTAAAAGCTTTAATATCTCTTTGATTAGTTTTTACTGTAACTTTGATGGAATAAATGAGACGATATTTTGGCTTGACTGATGTTGTTTGCAGATATTTGTAGCCTTAATTTTTCTATAGAAGTTTAAACCTACATCTAAAAAATGTTAGATATTGCTAAAAATTATTAAGAGTGCAGTTTGAAATCCTCGCAAGGGTCTACTGGTACATATTATTTCTGTTGTCAAAATCTCTTTTTCTACACTTTTACAAAACGCACAACAATAAATGATGTATCATTCCAAAGTTTTTTGAACTGACTTCGGACAAAGTATACTTACATTTCTTTAAAATATCTTTTTTGATTATAAATTGCAGTTAATTAAAAATTAAATCTGCATTGTTTTCAAAAATGAAATGAAAGGTTTTACTCAAATCAATGTTGGCACAAAAATAAAATACAGCAGTATATCGCGCTCAACAATTATTAAAGAAAAAAAAAGAATTAGAACAAAAAAGATAAAGTGGACGTCTTTGCACGGGTTTATTAGGTGCGTTCATAATTATATAAATATGTAGCACCTATAGTCGTCGTCTGGTTCGTTCACCTGTTCACATATAACAGCCAAAAACTACCCAATTGAATGGTTTGAAATTTAATATAGTATATAATAGTTGCAGACTTTTGTGGAGTTATTTCAAATTTTATTAAAACTTTCAAAATCCACCGGCAGATGGCGCCACTATACTGAATAGATCACCTCAAATCCTCGCTACGAAAGAAATCGCCGCTATAGAGCACGGGCATGTGACGTCACGCTTCAGCTGCTGGATTATTTGGGTGGCAGAAACCATCCGTATCCCAATGTAATTTTCTCTAATAAAAGTGTATTAGTGGGCTTTTATTTCTCTGTTCCTTTTCGAATATATTTTTAAATTAGAGTTTTAAAGGGGGGGGGGCAGAAAATTTTGGGGTGAGAGGAGATATTTTACATGATTGATTGTTTGTTTATTGTTATTACACGGTAACGAATACGACACTTTTTTATAAATAGATGGTTTTGAGATTTTTGATTTTGTATGCGGAAGGAGGGCAGGAACGGAAATTTCAGGCGAAGGAGAATAATTTATATGGCTGATTATTTATTTATGGTCACTACAGAGCAACGAATAGGACAGAAGATATTTTATATAAAAATAACTTAAAGATTTAATTTTTTTGTATGCTGGGGGGGGGGGGTGCAAAGAGGGAGAAGCGTAAATTTGGGGAGTTAGGGGAGTAATTTAGGGGATTATTTATTTATTTTTATTAATTAAGTAACGGATAATATAAGAGTAACGGATGTTGCAATTTTTGTAAACATTTTTTTAAATATTTGAAAGCATGTGTGCAGGAGGGGGAGGGGGGAACGAAGGAGTGGAAAATTCGGGGATAAGAGATAATTTATATGATTATTTTTTTGCCACTAGAGAGCAATAGATAGAACAGATTTTTTTTTTTAAATATAAAATAAATGTTTAAAATATTTAAAAATATTTTACGCTCCTTTGTATGCCGGAGGGGGGGGGGGTGATAAGGAGGAGGGAAACTCAAATTTGGGGAGTTATGGGGTAATTTAGGGGATTATTTATTTATTTTTTAATAGTGAGTAACGAACGTAGCAATTTTTTAATCAAAATATTTTAAATATTTAAAAATATGTGTGCTGGAGGGGGGGGGGGAACGGGGGAGTGGAAATTTCAAGGATAGGGGATAATTTATATGATTATTTTTTGCCCCTAGCGAGCAATAAATAGAACATATTTTTTATACATAAAATAAAAATTTAAAAAATTTAAAAATATTATACGCTACTTTGTATGCTGGGGGGGGGGGGCTAAGGAGAAAAGCGTAAATTTGGGGGAGATATAGGGGATAATTTATTTATTTTTATTAGTGAGTAACGAATGTAGCGATTTTTTTAAATATTTGAAAGTATGTGTGCTGGACGGGGGGGGGGGGGGCAAGATGAAAGCAGAAATTTCAGGGTAAGGGGATAATTTATAAGATATATTATTTATTTATTGTCACTGGACAGCAACAAATAAGACAAAATATTTTTACATAAAATCAAAGATTTTAAAATAATTACAACTGTATGCTGGTGGAGGGGGGGGGGCAAGGGGAGATACGCAAATTTGAGAGGTTGGAGATGGGTTAATTTAGATTATTATTTATTTATTGTTATTAGTGAGAATCAAACAGGGCAGAATTTTTTAAATAAAGAATTTGAAGATGTGGAACTCCGTACAATAGAGAGGGGGCGCGAAAGGGGGAAGCATAAATTTTTGGTGAGAGGGGGGTAATGTACTTGATTGATTATTGATTTATTATCACTAGACAGTAAAAAATAGGACAGAATTTTTATGCTATGGAAATTAAAAAAAAAAGGATTTTAAATTATTATGCTGGGGGGACGGGGGGGCAGAGAGAAGCATCAGATAAAGATGTAACATAGTCAGACAAGTCTGCACTTTACTGAAAATAATCGCGGTCGGATAAAAAAGACATTATATTGAGAAAATTGCTATTTCTTTCAATGCTAACAAACGAAGAACAACGAAGTTTCTGCCACCCAAACAGTGAAAATGACAGTTTATTTGTAACCGTGCCCGTGCCCTTATTTCTGACAAAACGTGTTTACAGAAACGTTGATATTCATGTTTTATATGAAATAGTTTTTGAATGTTTAAAAAAAAAATTAAAATATTTAAAAGCTTTAATAAGCTTTTACACATATTTTAACAACAGAATAGGATTTGAAGCTTTCAAAGAGTCGTTCATTTGTGAATGATTTGAATTTGTGATGCTGAATGGCAACAATGTTCGTTTGTTTATAGTTGGGATTCCGATTTTTAATCTGGATTTTTAATTAAGAACTTAAAACATTATAATAGTATATGATATACATGTTTTATAGAAAATATGCTGAACAGACATGATTTCAAGTAAAGGATATTATCATTTAGCTGTGATATGTTACACAGGTTTTTCATTAAGCGTAACATGGCGTTTAACTATGGTCGATTATCAAACCAGAGTGGTCGTGCCCGGAACCGTTACAGACACTTTCTTGCCTACGAATTTTATTATAAGTAAGATTCTTGTTATACAGGTGGGTAAATACTGGTGTTAGTACAGAATCTTGCTTAATTATTTTCCCACCAAAGTTGGTAAGAATGTCGGAGTTGAAAATTTCGTGATTTTTACGCGCCCTTTCGACGAAATTTATGATTTTTACGCGTCCGATCGACGAAATTTGTTTTTTATGCATCCGTTTGACGAAATTCGAGAATTTTATGCGCCCACTTGACGAATTCATGATTTTTACGCGTCCATTTGACGAATTTGTGATTTTTCCTTGCCCACTTGACAAATTCGTGATTTTTACGCGGCCATCCTACAAAATTTGTGAGTTTCGTTTATCGGGCGCATAAAATTCACGAAATTCGTCAAACGAGCGCATAAAAACCGAGAAATCCGTTGATCGGACACATAAAAATCATTAATTTCGTCTATCGGGTGCATAAAAATCATTAATTTCGTCAACCAGCACAGAAAAAATAAATTTCGTCGATTGGGCGCGTAAAAACCACGAAATTCGTCGATCAAGCGTGTAAAAATCACGAATTTTGTCAAACGAGCGCGTGAAAATCACGAATTCAAGTGGGCGCGTAAAAATCGCGAATTCGTCAAGTGGGTGCATAAAATTCCCGAATTTCGTCAAACGGATGCATAAAAATAGTTAATTTCGTCGATCGGGGGCCGAAAAAAAATTAGTCGACTAAAAATCATGAGTTTCGTTTACCGGGCGCATAAAATTCACGAAATTCGTCAAACGGCCGCATAAAATCAAGAAATTCGTTGATGGGCCCGTAAAAATCATTAATTTCGTCTATCGGGTGCATAAAAATCATTAATTTCGTCTATCGGGTGCATAAAAATCATTAATTTCGTCTATCGGGTGCATAAAAATCATTAATTTCGTCAGTCGGGCACAGAAAAAGCAATTTTCGTCGATCGGGCGCGTAAAAATCACGAATTTCTACAATCAGGCGCGTAAAAATCACGAATTTTGTATAACGGGCGCGTAAAAATCACAAATTCTTCAAGTGGGCAAGTAAAAATCACAAATTCCCAAATGGACGCGTAAAAATCATGAATTCGTCAAGTGGGCGCATAAAATCCCGAATTTCGTCAAACGGGCGCATAAAAATTCTGAATTTCGTCAAATGGGTTCATAAAAATCATTAATTTCCGCAAACGGGTGCAGAAAAATCATTAATTTCGTTGAACGGGCGCATAAAAAACAAATTTCGTCGATCGGACGCATAAAAAGTCATGAGTTTCGTCTAAAGGGCGCGTAAAAATCACGAAATTTGTAGAACGCGCGTGTAAAAATCACGAATTTCTTCAAGCGGGCACACAAAAATCATAAATTTCGTCCATCGGGTGCGTAAAAATCATTAATTTCATCGATCGGGAGTGGAAAAATCATTAATTTCGTCGATCGTGTGAAGAAAATTCACGAATTTTGTCGAACGGACGCGGGAAAAACGCTTAGGGATAAAAGAAAATCAGAAAATCCTGCATTTGACCGGTTTTTTCCATATTTTTAATCGCCAGTTATTCGAGTTTTATCGCCGAGTGGCGACTGGTGAGTGCTTATTTTCACCTTTAGGTGGCAATAAAGTCAATCGCCAATTTTCAGTATTACTCGCTGATTGGCGAGTGCTAATTTTGTCCTATATCACAAATACTGTATTTAGATACACTACAATGACAAAATGGTTATCGGATCAATAGATGGAAAAGTGTGTAGTGTATATAAATGCATTCTGCATTCACTAACGTTGTATAGTGACAGTTGTGTATGATTTATCGCTGTTGTGCCAGTAAATGGTTTTCCATTTACTGACACAACAGCGATAAATGTGTGTCAGATGAAAGAAATTTTGTGAGTGCATGAGTCAGTGTAACTTAGCCAATTGCCAGTCCCCAACCTACCTTTAATTCGAGGTGGGTTTTTTATTTATTCGAATCATTCGGCAAAAATTTTAAACACTTTAAAGCAGCTATGAATTTTATTTTTATGGTACTATCAAGTTGTTTGCCGTCAAGTTTTGACGGGTTCCATCTAGTCTATATATTTAAAACGAAAAGGGCTTTTTTTTTCAAATCCACATAAAATTGTGCCCACTACGCATACGTTAATTTTATACAATGAAACACAACAACAAAGTAATTGGGGGAGGGGATGGTCAACACTGTTTAGAATGAAATTCATTAAAGAGAAAAAAAAATTGTAATTCAAGAAAAGAATTACGTATGAGAAAAAGAGGCTCTTTTCCAGACCTTTCAGCCAAATAATGAAATTTGTGGATTATTAGATTTATTTAAAAATGTTTTTTTAATAATATTTTAATTTATGTTTTATTCAAATTAACTTTTTTTTTTTTTCAATGATCTTGGTCAAATTTTTCAAAAATAGGGATTGGAAATTAATATTTTTCTTTCTGCAACTATGATACTTTCTACTATTACTTCCTTCAACTAAAACAGATGAGCGCTTTATTTCTATAGCCACCATTCACTTATGGCTGCTCTTTAGTAAACTACCTGATTCCCCTCGCTAATGTTAATCCTATGGGATGCATTCGTATTTTTAAAATAGCTCCTCAGGAAATTAATATTTTTAACTTCTGTTTTCTTTGTACTGTGTCTTAAAGAATGTCCCTTTTTTTCTTAGTTATCAAAATATTTCTAAAATAGGTGCTTAATTTATAATTTTATGCGTTAAAATCTCAGTGAAACTGAATAAGATTTTAACACTTTACATAAAATTAAGTATATATTTTAGACAAATTTTGAAAACTAAGAAAAAAAGAGACATCCTATAAGAACAGTATAAAGAAAACAGAAGTTAAAAATATTAATTTCCTGGGGAGCTATTTTAAAAATACGAATGCATCCTACGCCCATAGGATTAACATTAGCGAGGGGAATCGGAAAGTTTATCGACGAGCAGCCTTAAGTGCTCGAGAGAAAAAAAATTGGAGAATCTGAATTCTATTTTAAAAATAAAATGTTATTTTAGTGTTTTATGGGCCTTCCAAAAAGCGTTAGGAAAAGGTGGGGCCCAAGGTTCAAAACTTATATGCCCCAATTATTTTATTACTCAAAGGTTTTAAAAAAATGCTTTTAAAATCTCGTTTGGGGCCCCAATAAGCGAGGGCCCGTGTATATTGCAGTTGCAACCTAACCCCGTAGCTCTTTTTTTAGTCAGTTTCTCTTATCTCCATAAATTACTAATGCTAATTACATAAAATACATATTGTAATTATGTAATCTACTAGCGGAGATTTTCTGCTCAGTTTTTCCCAGACGAACTTGGGTTTGTGGACACGGCTGCCTTCGACAGTGTAAAGGCTATCTCCGCTCCGATCTCGAATGAACGAACGTCGAATTACTGCACTGTAAAAAAAAATCTGTAAGTCTACAAAACTAGTTTTTGTAAAGCTACAGAAATCTGTATGCTTACTAACATTTTATTTGTAACGCGGGTAAAATGTTATCCATCGCTTTGTAAACGTACATGAAATATTCATGTTTCTCATATCAGCCAATTAGAATGCTTTCTGTGGTGACGTAGCGACTATTGACGCAGTCGCAGAAGCGTAAAAGCCCAGGCAGCAATACCCACAGACAATAGAATCCTAACAGACAATCTTGCGGCGTGAAGAAATCAGGTTTCAGCACGTGTTTGTAATGTCCTAAGTTTTTGAAAGGTAAGTTATTTTCTCTTATTTATTGTATTATTTCTCTTTCAATTTCAATGTTTATAAATTTTTTGTACTAGTATTTGTTATATTTTTTTCAGTTCTGAAAAAATGTTTTCTAAACGAGCCAGAAAGATCTCGATGCCGCTGAAATAAGTAGAAAATTTCAACAGACTCGTCGTTTCGTCTTTACAAAGATGTCTGCAATGGAGAAAGAAAAATCCGCGTCTCTTATTTAACCATCGGAGTGTGCAAAGTAGGCTATTTATAGATTTTTTCTTTTATTAAACAATTTTACACGCTAATAATAATAAAAAAAATGTATACGTGTAGAAATATCATCATCAACATGTTTAAAAAAAAATAATAATATGGATTTTTTTCTGCATTAAAAGCTTTAAAATAAATAGTAATTGCTTTTGAGGTAAATATTAAGTGTTAGATCTAGCAAATTTGAGTTTTAAAACATTAAAAACTACAAAATTTCTTGTAAAACACAGGCATTGAAAGTTTTTAGCTTTTTCACTGAAATCAGATTTTTCTTAATCTTAATGTCATTTTGTCTCTTTGTGAGACATACAAAATCATGATCTAAAATAGGGGGGGAGGGGGAGGTAAATGGATAAAATTATAATGGTGTACAAATTCTATGCTTTTAAGTTTTCCTTGTAACATTTTCAACATTGTAAATGTATGAGTAACAATATAAGCTTAATTTTTTTTTTCTAGTTTTCCCAGTTTCACAAAATATTCTTTGAAATGTAAAATGAAGCGGTGGGGCGGGGGGGGGGGGGGGGGGGGACTAAAGAAAAAAAAGAACTAGATTTTTTTAAAATATATTTCTTTAAAAAGCACTAAACTAAAATACATAATAAATTACCTCTATTTTGTGCTCCTAATGCCTGCACATGTAAATTTTATGACATTATCTCTGATTTTTGTTTTAATGCATGTTTGCTGCATGTTGTAGCTGCATGTAATGCATGTTGTAGCGTGGACAGATATAATACTGGTTTTAACACCTAAATTAATACTAGAACTATGTTAGTGAAGAACTGCTCAGTAAATCGACAAAGAAATTGCATATGAAAGTATATATATATATATATATATATTTATTCATTTTTGACAGTGTAAAATTTGAAATTGAGTGGTGTTTAAAAGTTAATAAGTTTGATAAAAATGAAATTGTTCGCCCAGGTCATTGCCACTGTTGATATGATGTCAGCGTTACATGTTTTTAGTTTATAATATAGATTCTTAATTTAGAAAATTCGGCAAACTTGTTACTTTTGAATTCCAAATTAAATTTAAAATTAAAATGTTTCTTCTGTTTATTAGGATTTGTTTTCATTCACTTTCTATGTAAAATTAATCTGTCTATGGTCTGCTCTCATAAATCACATGTGATTTATCTTTCGATCCAGATTAAAATGACAATTTGCCGCATCGTCGCTCACGTTGTCATAGAAATCAATTTCTTCCTATGATAGTGTCAAGTTGGTATTATTCCAACTTTAGTTTAATCATAAAAGTGGCTAAATCTACCTAAAAGTTTGCTTACACAAAAAATTAAAAAATCGTAGAGAGCAAAATTTACTATATTGGACAAAAAGATTGAAACTGGATTCTTTTTTACAAATGTAAAAAAAATCGCATAACAAATTTGCAAAAAAAAAAAAAAAAATCAAAATCGCAGGGGACAATTTTTTTTTATATTGAGCTAAATGATTGAAACCAGATGCTAAAAAATCGTTGCAAAACATGAAAAAAAACCCACTAAAAATTACAAAATATCGCGAAAAATTCAAAAATCGTAGAGGGCAAAATTTACTATATTCAGTAAAAAGAATGAAACCAGTTTCCTTTTACGAATGTGAAAAAGCAGCCCCCCCCCCCTTCAAAAAAAAAAAAAAGGCTTAAAAATCTGATAACAAATTCGTAACAAATTAAAAATCGCAGAGAACAAAATTTCCTATATTGGGCTAAAAGATTGAAATCTGATTCTATTTATGAATGTCGAAATATCTCCGCAAAGCCTGAAAAAAGCTAAAAATTGCATAAAAATTAATCAAAAGTCGCAGAGGACAAAATTTATCATACTGCGCAAAAATATTAAAACCAGATTCTTTTTACGAATGTAAAAAAAAAAAAAATCGCCACAGATATGTCGAGAAAAAAAGCTAAAAATCGCAAAAAAGTCGCGATAAAATCAAAATTAGCAGAGGGCAAAATTTTGCAAACTGGGCTAAAAGATTGATGGCGTTAGTGTTGTTTATTGCGGCCGATTATCTACGCGACGAGGGGGATATGCCTTGCGTATATACGCAGGGATCCAAGAAAAGCACAGAAAACTACGAGCCGTTAATTCCCAAATTGGCTCAGCAATATGATTGGCTGAAATTGGAGGAAGTGACGTAGTATTGATAAGCTGCCGCGGGTACCAGATTTGGCGAAAAATCACATATTCGTGTGGTAGATTTCTGTTGTTTATGGAATGGTCAGTCGTCAGTTGTCGTCGTCGTGTATTTTGTTTCGGAGAGTGAATGTTGCACGTGGTTAGCTATAAAAGAATAATTTGCATTTTATATGTAAAAATAATATTTTGCTCTTTACCAAAGTTGCGATGTTATGCTTGAAATGGATTTATTACAACGACGAATTACTTCCTATGGGACTTATTTAATTTTTATAAAAGAAGTCAAAGGTGAGCTTGCAGAAAAAGTAAGACGTGTTTGGTAATATTTTAATTAAATAATTGTATATAAATAATTATATAATAAATTTTTGTTATAATTTATTTAGATATTAAGCATTGAAGAATATAGTGCAATGGAAAGAACTTAGACAATCATTTATTTTATTATTTAAGTTCTTTCATTTTATCGAATAGAAAGATAAAAATTTAGCTGCGATGTTAAAAAAAAAAAACAATGTGTTTATTGTGATTGCTTGTTCATTATAATTAATATTTTGCAATATTTTGCTGTAACGTTGATCACATTTAACAAAAATAAATCGGCTTTTTCCGTATTAAGTGCATTGTTATATTTTTTACATTACTACAAATAAAGAAGAAAATAAAGATTATTTCATGAACCTGTAGCTCTATCTGATGCATAGAAAATTGTCTAATATTTTAAAATTACATTTCTTATTAAAAACATACATATTATTGTCTCTTTATTTGTTTATTTTATTTATATTCCCTTTAGTATTTGCTGGTTAGTTTGTATTTGACATTTTAACTAGTTGGAAATTTTGGTTATTATAATACATTTCCTACCCTCTCTGCTATAATTAGTTTACCCATAAACTATATAAAAAAATAATGTGCATTGAATGTTTACATACTACCATGTCAAGTTTTTTATTTATATCTAACAGTTTCGTAATTAATATCCATTTATTTACCTCATAATATTTTTATTTTTAAGAGTAGGGGAGACCGGTACACACTGGACCTATGGTCACAGTAGACCACCCCCTAATATTTTATTTATTTAAAAAAAATTTAAGCTTCTGTTCTATCCTAATAGACAACAGCACTGCACTGATTATTTATAGCCTTCAGAAAATATTTTTAGCTCAGATTGAACTATTTTATCCTGCTCTGTTGTTTTGAGCTTCTAAAAGTAAAATTTTTCATCATCATATTTTTATTTTTTAGTAATTAAAGGTGGTAGATAAATAAAATAAAACAGCTTTTTTTTCAAAGCTAAGATACTTGGTTTTTATTTTACTTTAAATTTAATATGTTTAAAAGAAAGCTATAAACAATATGATTATTTATTGAACTTCAACATGGGGGTACAGTGGACCACCCACTCCTGGGGCACAGTGGTCCACAATAAACTCTACTCCTGTAATGCAGAATGTTCAAAATATTTAATTATTTTCTATAAAGAAAGATTGTTTTAAAGTAGATTTAACTGTAAAATAAAGTAAACAAATAAAAATAACAATTTATTTAACATAGTAAGAAATATTCTGTTTTGTATTTACTGCCTTTGATAAATACAACTGTAGTCTAATTGGTGATGATTCTATTCAAGTAAGATTCATGAGACGCAAATTGAATGGAAATCAGTTTATTTCTCCCAAAACTGAAGATGAATATGCTTTTGATGTCAAAGATTTCATAATGTTGTTCTCAGACCCAAAATTATTTCTTGAAAATTCCGGGCTCAATCTTACTCATAAGTACTTTGGAATTTCATTTGCAAATTTTAATGTGTGCTGATTTTTTTGTACTTAAGTAATAACTTCAACTAAATTGCAATTGTTCCTGTATTAATCTGTTATTATTGTCAAAATAAAATTAGTTTTTTGTTTTTGTTTCAAAATTTATATAGAGTTACAAACAAATTAAATATGTTAGTTACATTAGGAAATAGACTAACATTTATAAATGATAATGTAACCTTTTTTATGTGATAAGCTTAAAAGTGCAGCTATTTTATTGTAAAAATTCAAATGATATTGATCCTTATTAAATGTTTCATTCTATTTCATTTATAAATGAGAAAATTTATCATTTATTTACAATAAATAAAATTTTTCTTACCTCCACTAACAAGTTATGTTTCATTCATAAATTTGAATATGTTTGTTTACCATTATATAAACTGGAATGTGTATGAATGAGTTTTCTCACTGTACCATAAGGTAAATCTGCATTATTCTAATTTTATTTTTAATCATCTTATATTAAGGAAATAGATTTAGAGTTACAAACAAATTAAATATCATGTTAGTTACATTAGGAAATAGACTAAGTAAGATTTATAAATGGTAATGTAGCCTTTTTAATAGTACGATAAGCCTAAAAGTGCTACTATTTTATTATTGAAATGCAAATGATATTGATCCTTATTAAATGTTTCATTTATAAATGAGAAAAAGTTATCATTTATTTATAATAAACCAGAGGGCCGTGCGAAGATTTCGCACTGAAATCTAATATTTTTTAGGTACTTCTCTATTAACCCGTCGACCTTTTTTCATAAATGCAGTCCCATTTACGTGAGGTCAGAATCATTATGCGTGTTTGTTACATCATCTAGTGGTATTACATTCGACATTTGCGTGTATTTTTTATTATGTTTTATACTGATTTAGTAGTTATTTTATTAATTAAAATAAAAATTGTGTCCTTAAATTCTTATATTTTATTTATTTTTTGATATTCCAATGGCAACGTTCACCCGTTTATTTGGCGATAGTTTTTTGTTATGAGAAGTGGTCGACGGGATAATAGAGAAGTATCATTTTTTATCAATATGTAATAATTATTAGATGCAGGTTTAAACTTCTAAAGAAAAAGCAAGGATAAAAATATCTGCAAACAACATTTAGTTGTTAGTCAAGCCATTATATAATCTAATTTATTCTTTCAAAGTTAGACTAAAAACTGATCCAAGATTGCTAAAGGCACGTGCGAGAAAAAAAAAATAACAATCGTATTTTGACTGCATTAGAGGATGACGTCATCCGCTTCGGGAAAACCATGGGACTTAGAAATATGAATCTAAACATTTCAATTTCGCTTTTTAATCATAAATATAAAATAAACCCGTGCGGTGTTTTTTTATAATAATTGCTATGAGCATCATATAATGTGGTATTTTATTTTTTGGCAACAATAATTTCAGGAAAACCTTTCATTTCTTTCATGAAAACAATGCCGATTTAATTTTTTAATTTCAGCAAATTTTAATCAAAAACATGTTTTAACGAATTGTTAAGCGGGCTATGTCAGAAGCCGGTTCTAAAACCTTTCATATGGTATCTCATTCGTTGTTCTGCGTTGCATATTTTCTGAGTAAAAGGGATGTTGACAGGAGAAATAATATATAAGGATAAATTTTTTCTTACCTCCACAAACAAATTATCTTTCATTCATCAATTTCAATATGTTTGTTTACCATTATATAAACTGACATGTTTATGAATGATTTTTCTCACTGTACTGTAAGGTAAATCTGCATTATTCTAATTTAATAAATTTATTTTTAATCAGCTTTTGTTCAGGAAATAGTAGAGTTACAAACAAATTAAATATGTTAGTTACATTAGGAAATAGACTAACATTTATAAATGATAATGTAACCTTTTTTATGTGATAAGCCTAAAAGTTGTACTATTTCATTATTAAAATGCAAATGATATTGATCTTTATTAAATGTTTCATTCTATTTCATTTATAAATGAGAAAATTTATCATTTATTTACAATAAATAAAATTTTTCTTACCTCCACAAACAAGTTATCTTTAATTCATAAATTTCAATATGTTTGTTTACCATTATATAAAATGACCATGTGCATGAATGATTTTTTCCACTGTACCATAATGTAAATGTTTTATTCTAATTTAATAAATTAATTTATAATTTATTTTAAATCATCTTATATTAAGGAAATAGTTTTAGAGTTGCAAACAAATCAACTATCATGCTAGTTACATTAGGAAATAAACTAAGTAAGATTTATAAATGGTAATGTAACCTTTTTTTATACGATAAGCCTAAAAGTTGTACTATTTCATTATTAAAATGCAAATGATATTGATCTTTATTAAATGTTTCATTCTATTTCATTTATAAATGAGAAAATTTATCATTTATTTACAATAAATAAAATTTTTCTTACCTCCACAAACAAGTTATCTTTAATTCATAAATTTCAATATGTTTGTTTACCATTATATAAAATGACCATGTGCATGAATGATTTTTTCCACTGTACCATAATGTAAATGTTTTATTCTAATTTAATAAATTAATTTATAATTTATTTTAAATCATCTTATATTAAGGAAATAGTTTTAGAGTTGCAAACAAATCAACTATCATGCTAGTTACATTAGGAAATAAACTAAGTAAGATTTATAAATGGTAATGTAACCTTTTTTTATACGATAAGCCTAAAAGTTGTACTATTTCATTATTAAAATGCAAATGATATTGATCTTTATTAAATGTTTCATTCTATTTCATTTATAAATGAGAAAATTTATCATTTATTTACAATAAATAAAATTTTTCTTACTTCCACTAACAAGTTATGTTTCATTCATAAATTTGAATATGTTTGTTTACCATTATATAAACTGGAATGTGTATCAATGATTTTTCTCACTGTACCATAAGGTAAATCTGCATTATTCTAATTTTATTTTTAATCATCTTATATTAAGGAAATAGATTTAGAGTTACAAACAAATTAAATATCATGTTAGTTACATTAGGAAATAGACTAATGGCAGTATTCTGCCCTTAACGAAACAAACCGACTCGGAACCAACCGATCCCGTAATTCATAACGAGATTTGACAGTTTGCAATTCTGCCCTGCTTTCGGATTTTTCGACCGACGTTCAATCTCCATGCTTTGAGCTTACCAGTTTCGACCAATCATTTCCAAGGTCACGCGTGATTTGTTTATTTATGCGAGATGTGAACGTGTGTTTTATACCTATTTAAATGCAGACTTTTTTGAAATTTTTTTTCAAATGATTGATTTTTTTTTTTTTCCGAAGTTAGGTTTGCGGGAATTTAGAAGTCAATGATAAATATTATTTATAAATATTAATTAAGAAATAATTTTAAAATATTAATTAATGATGAGACTAGGGAGATTAGATGGGATATGGATTTTCGGTTAGAATTTAAATATTTTGATGAAATAAAGGAGAATACACCAAATTTAATAAAAAAAATATGAGGTATTTATCTAAATTCTGTAAATATACATTGTTGTTTAAATACATACTACATTTTCTTGTGACCATACAGCAAAGATTTTATTGCTAATTTGTAAATAATGTATAAATTATACATTTATTTTTTTTACTGTTCAGTTAATCTGAATTGTTGTAACGCAATTTTTTATTGTAACTTGAATTTGAAATTAAATCTTCGTAGTCATGTGACATTTCCCTCCCCCCCCCTCCCCCCCCTTTTTTTTTTTTTCTACTTTTCAGTGAATATGAATTGTTCTTATGCCTTTTTCATTAGACTTAAAATTAAATAAATATTTTCTATATAAATTAAATATTCGTAGTCATATGACACCTTCCCTCCGCCCACTCGCTCCTTTTAGGTAGATTTCGTAAGAAATACTACCTATTACATTCTCACCTAAGTTGGAATTTTTGAAAAATTTTTGCAGATCTACGCCGATCATGACTCCCAGAACCCAAAAACACTCCCAGTTCAAAACTTTATCTATCTATCTACCTATGTCACTTTTTTATGGACACAATAACTGGAAAAATTTTGCATAAATCTCTTCCAAACAGATACATAAAAACAAGGGGCATAAAATCTCGTTTAAGTTCGTTAATGGGCAAAATCGAACCAGGGGGGGGGAGGAAATGGGGGGGGGGCTTTTTGTAAAAACAGAAAAAACCCCATAATTACTTAATTATGATACGTATCGAATCCGTGTAAAGTTATTATTACATCTAGGAAAAGGGCCGAAAATTTATGTATGACAGATTTTAGATATCATTAAAAATGGCCCCAAGGGGGGGAGAAGGGAAGGGGGGGAGGTAGAAGAAAAAAATCATAACTCCGTCAATTCACAAGATATTAAATCCGTATAAATGTATTATTAATCCTCTTAATATTATCTACAACTTTTATATTGACAATTTTTTTATTAAACCAACCCTTATAGCACAAAAAAATTAAAAACAAAAAAATCCCTGCCGGCTCCGCCTGCAAACAAGTTAGGTTTCGAAGTGGGCGGTTCCCATCTGCCGTATCATGGCAAAAAGGTCATTTCTTCCGTAATTCCCAACAAACAGGCGCCCCACGGTCTGCATCTTCGAAATCTACCTGTGCCTGTAGGTCGAGCCGTCAGGGATTTTTTTTTTTTAAATCTCGTGTAATATACCTTTTAGATTTCATTTTAAAACTTGAATTATGTATATTGCAAATTGTATTTCCTTTCCACAATTTGAATTACATTCCGCATAATTATGAATGCAGCAAGTATATTTCAAACTAAATAAGATTTTTATGAGGTGTTTATCTAAATTTTATAGATATACAGAGTTATTTAAACATATATTACATTATCTTATGACTTGTAGCAAAAACGTTCGCAAAGCGAGTTTTTTTTTTTTTTTTTTTTTTTTTTCCCCGTAGTGGGTGATTAATAATGTTGAGACTTTTAATTATATATTAATATGTTTTTAATCTCTTACACAGGGACCGGTTGCACTAAAATATCGCCCGCTCCCACCTTTTTTATTATGTTAATTAGTAAATTATTAGGGATCTGTTTAGGAAGAAATTGGGTCCCTTTAAAGAACCCTTCACAATATTTTCCATTTCAAAACTGGACCCTTGACAAAAATTTTCATCTCAAAACAGGGCCATTAAAAAAATTATTTGTCTTAAAAAAGGACCCTTCACAAAATTCTTTGTCTTAAAAAACTTTTACAAATTTAATTATTTAAAAGTAAAATCTAACTGTCACTTTTATATAAAGAAACTGTATATTTTACATACACATATCTTCTTAAAAATGTATAAACAAGAACCAGAATATGATGATCCTTTCAAATTCACAAAATTATGACTAGATTTTTCACAAATATAAAAAGCTGTTCATAATTTACAAGGACAGGACCCAGGGAGTTAAGTCTGGACAGACCTCTGATTATGCTAAGTATGCTATGAGATTTTGGAAAATTTTAATGCTGTTAGCGAAATATATTAATTAAACTATATACATTTTTAATCTTGTTTGTGAATTATGATTTAAACTAAACAATTTTTTAGTGTTGAATAAATATTTAATGTAAGCAAAATCTTTCATTAAGTTATTGTTATTTATTTATTTTATGAATTATCTTTTTAACGAAATGTGTTAATTACATTTTGGAAACAAAACGAAATAAGTAGTAATGCTTTCCCTTATTAGTTTTCAATAGAAAATATGTTTCAATCTTTATGTATGTATTATGACTCACACTATATTTCATACATATACAAGACAGTGCCAAAATATTCCGGTAAATTTCATTAGTATATAAATTCTATCGGTAGTGTAAAACTGTTTCTTGTAACATGCAAAAATAATTTCGTAAGCAAATAAAAATCTTTTCACTCTAGTGAACTTTTAACTAATTATTAGTACTATTGGATTAGGGCGTATTTTTTTCTTTTCCTAACGGGTCTATAATACTTTATTATTTACAATTCAAAATAGTATTAAAATAAATTTTAACTGAAAAATAATTTATGTTTAAAAATTTCGTGTAAACTGTATTCATTAGAAAATGTACCTATTCTAAAACACTGTATCCTCATATACTAACGGATAACTATCCTCATATATATCGGAGCGCTGCATATATACGCGCGCCATCTTAAAACGATAAAGGGAACGCTTTCCGGCTGCCTAAAGCAGTCGGAAAAATTACCACATAACAGCCCCGAAATACGGGAACGAATTCCGAGACGGTAGGGGCAGAATGCGAAATTATCACTTCGTCGGCGCATTACGAGAAAGTCTTCCGTTCCGATGAGGGGAGAATGCTGCCGTAAGTAAGATTTATAAATGGTAATGTAGCCTTTTTTAAAAGATAAGCCTAAAAGTGCTCTATTTTATTATTAAAATGCAAATAATATTGATCCTTATTGAATGTTTCATTCTATTTCATTTATAAACGAGAAAAAATATATAATTTATTTACAATAAATAAAATTTTTCATACCTCCACTAACAAGTTATGTTTCATTCATAAGTTTGAATATTTTTGTTTACCATTATACAAACTGGAATGTGTATGAATGATTTTTCTCACTGTAACATTGGGTAAATCTGCATTATTCTAATTTATTTTTAATCATCTTATATTAAGAAAATAGATTTAGAGTTACAAACAAATTAAATTAATATAATGTTAGTTACATTAGGAAATAGACTTAGTAATTTTTATAAATGGTAATGTAGCCTTTTTGTAATAAAAATGCTAAATCGGGAATTTGTTTAGGAAAAAATTGGGTCCTTTAAAGGACTCTTCACAAAATTTTTCATTTCAAAACAAAACCCTTCACAAAATTATTTTCCCTATAACAGGACCCTTCACAAAATTACTTTCCCTAAAACAGGACACTTCACAAAATTCTTTGTCCTTAAAGATAGGTTTTTGACAAAATTTTTCCATCTTTATACCGAACATTTCACAAATTAATCATTTAAAAGTCAAATCTGACCTGTCACTTTTACAAATATAAAGAAAAATATGTATTTTACATCCGTTTATCTTCTTAAGAATGTATAAACAAAAACCTGAATATAACGATAATTTCAAATTCACAAAATTATCATTAGACTTTTCACAAATCTAACAAGTTGGAAATTGTACGTCAAACGTTACAAACGAGGTGCGTTCGTACGCACGTTTTAGAATTAAATTCATGATATCCCGTGCGTAGAACGGGTTAAACAGCTAGTTAAGTATATATTTTATGACACTGTTCATACAAATATCTTAACTAGTTATATAAATATTCAGATATATATGTATCAGCTAGTTATATAAATATTCAGACCTAGATGATTTTTAATTCTGTGAAATGAATTATATCGTCTGCAGATTAATTTCTGTAATAAAATAAGCATCTCGGTCGCTTGACGATTTAACATCCATCGGAAGCTGCTATAACAAAAAAGCACAGATTTAAAAAAAAAAATCAAATTTCTTAATAAATATTTTTATTAATATCTCCTAAAGTTTTGATTCGATTTTAATAAAATTTGAAATGTCTCGACAAAATTCTGCAAAGATAACATATTTTAAATTGCAAACCATTTGGTTGGGTAGTTTTTGCGTTGTTATATGCGGACAGACAGACGGACGGACCAAACGACGACTATAGGTGCTACGTATTTATATAATTACGAACGCACCTAAAAAGCTGTTCACAATTTCACAAGAACAGGACTCTGTGAAAAAAGTCTGGGCAGACCCCTGCAAATATTAATACTTAATAAGTGTCTGAAAATTTGAAGAACGGCCTATGGCTTAATTTTTAGACAGTGTCTGGGAACTCCATGGCAATTTATTAAGGATCATCAGTCCTGTTAGGCGAGTAATGAACACTATTGTCCAGGCTTCTCTAAATAGTAATAGTTTTTTTTATTGTTTATTTTCTAATTTGCTTCTACTTTTCTTAATTTTTGTTTCCTTTCCCAGTTCATAAATTGTTGACACTCTCAGGAAGCTAAGAAAATCAGGAGCAAAACCAATGTAAAGCATGTCGTAATTCTTCCAGATTTCAACATAAATGAGGAGACATGCCTGCCGTGCTCTTTCACAACAAAAAATTTGTTGTTCCATATCTGTATTTTTGGATTAAAGGAATCAGGTAAATGAACATCTGAAAATATGAAGACTGTCAATCGAAAGTTCACAAAGATGGTGAAAGATAACGGATGCCGAAAAATAGTGATCATGTACATATAATTGTAATATTTGTAAATGAAGGCAATGCCTGGTGGGGCGGTCTTCTGCATAGTGCCATATTGGCCGTGCAGTAGTGCTGAACTTCCTGGAAAAATCATTGCCTATAAAGTATATGCGTATGTAAGTATAACTTTCCTTATAGATGAAATTTAATTTTAATTTGCCCATTTTTAACTAAATTTGGGTAAATGTAAGACCTGAAAATGTCGTAACTGTTATCTCGAAAATGGCTCAGGTGATTTTTAAAAAATTAATATATTATATTAATCGGTTTTAGACTAAGTGAATGTGGTTTCGTGTTAACGTAGGAAAGCTCTTGTTTTCTATATAATCCACTTTTAAAATCTGACTATTTTCCTACGAAATTTCTCATAGGAATACATGGGACCACATCACCTCTTTTGACTGCTCTAAGATAAGGTTAAATATCTCGTCACAGGATACAGTTAAGCCTTCTGCATGTAGCGAATAAATTATTTAGACTGATTTTTTCATACAAAAATATATTTTTAATTTGTAATATATATGTATTAAATTAAATTGTCGCTTATATATTTTTCTTTTTTGTTCAGAATATATTTCGCATTTTATATATCTGTATTTCGTTGAAAAACTTTAGATTCATTTTTTAAATAGGGGAAATATTTTTAACTATGCATTCAATTTTACTGTTATTTATAATAAGTTTTCAATTGTTTAAGGATAATATATTTTCTGTTGGTTGGATAATATATTTCCCTTTGCTCATTAGAATATCGTAGACAACCAACCATTCGCTGGGTTGTAATCATCCATGGGTTTGCTTTTGCTGTTAGTCTGGTTTCTGGAAAATACGCCGTGAAGAAAATTTTGATGTCGAACTTATGGATTATATGATTCTGTGAACAAAATAAAATGTGATCAATTGAGGTTATGCCGGCATGTAGCTGTAGCAAAATACCTCGAAGCTATAATAATAATAATCATCTGCATTGTACATAGCTTACATACATGAACATCGGGAAAACATTTTGTAAACAACAGAGGAATGCATTTTATTCACAGGTAATTTTTATGCTTTTCAGGGTTTCGTAAAAATCTGAATTTTTTATATATCTATGTAGTTTTAACCATTGTAATGCAAAATAGAATCAAAAATAGGTAATGCTTGATTTTAATGACTTAAAAAAATTGACTTCAGAACTTTTGTCTCTCGTGACAAAAAATTTTAGCTGTCATCAGTTACAGAAGGATAGGATGTCTGTTTATTTATTTTAAAAATATTTTTATTTGTATTACACATTAAGTAAAATTAGTAGTCAGATGAGTCTTTAAATAAATATAATAAGATGACTATTTACGCTTTTGAAATTTTGCATTCGATTGTTGATAACAAAAGATAAAAAGGGTGTGTGTGTAATATTGCAGAATGTCTTAAATGTTTTTTAAAATTAATTTAATGTGAAAGCATGAAGTTAAAATAAATAGCCATGGATTTTATTTTAAATGTTTTAAAATTATAATAAAAAAATAATTGTTACCTATATTTAACTTAATTTATATTAATATTTATATTTAAATGAAGAAAATCTGATTCACTAGATCAATCTACATCATATTAAATCTACAATCATATTAAATTGTAATTTGTAAATCTAACCATATTTGGATTTTTCATACTTAAAAAAAAAAAAAAAAAAAAGAACATGACTATTATTAAACATATTTCTATGACTGATAGAACCTTAATGGCATTTATTTTCCCCTCAAATTTGTTTGAATAAATTGAAAAGAGAGCGACTAAATTTAGTGTAAATATTTTTTAATGTAACATCTTTTTCACAAAAAAAATAATGTTGTACAGTAATTAAAAATGTGATTCTTCTTTGTATTACAATAATTAAATACTAAGCATATCTAAAAAATTAAGATTACGGAGCACTGAAAAGTATTTATAAACTTTGCCCTCTTTGTTATTGTACAAAACTTTTTTTTTTTTCCCCCTTGCGAAAAAGATGTTACATTAAAAAATAGTTAGACTAAATGTAGTCGCTCCCTTTTCAATTCATTCAAACAAATTTGAGGGGAAAGTAAATGCTATTAAAGTTCTATCAGTCATAGAAATATGTTTGATAAAAGTCATTATGCTTTTTTTGTGATTTTTTGTTCCTTTTGGGTTACTTTTTTAAAATATTTTTTCTGTAGACTAACAAACATTCAAAACACAGCATATATTTACATTAGCAAATTCACACAACATTTTTCTAAATATATTAAAATTTCTTTTAAATGTCTTGTTTTGAAATGAACTAGTATTATGTAAATATATTTTTGTGCATTTTTAACACTTTCCTACCTAGTTGAAAAGTGTTTTATGACTTCGGTTTGTCTGTTCGTGCTCTGACTTGCATAAATATACTTGGATTGCCCTGAAATTATTGCATGTTATTGTCGTTTACTATAGCATGTTCCTTATTTCAACTGAAGTGTGTAGCATTTATAGTTTTTTTACAGGGACAGATAAAAGTATTCTGTTTCATTACCATCAGTGGGAAATAATTGTTTCAAGCTGTACACCATTTAAAACATGATATAATTAATAAAAAGTTAATTTCTGCTTGTGATAACACATTGCAAAAAAACTAATGTTAATATTTTAATGTTTTTAACCTTGCACTAAAGAGAGAGTTTTAGAAGTTTCAAAACAACTGTCTGCTGTCTATATTTAAAATTTTTGTTTTATATTGCATTGTCTATTTATATTTTAATAATCAGCCTTGCTAGATTAAAAAAAAAAAAAAAATTCAATTGAGCTAGAATAAAATGAGAAAAAGACTTTCTGATAAACATTTATAATTTATTTACACACACAATAATAATGATAAATTTACAAATTTAATATATTCATACAATTCATCAATACATAAAAAAAAATTGAATAACACATCCAAGTATTATTATTCAATGAAAATTTTACATTGAAATACAATATATCATACATATATTGTATTTCACATCATACATATCGAGCACCAATACATTACATAATTTAAGAATTATTTTCCAATTGGATATACAGTTCATTGTGATTTATAAAAATTGTGAGTATTTACCTATCTATATTATAAAGGACAAACGTGTCCGTGCGTAACGCTGATGTCATTTTGTAAATGGCAACAGTTGATGATGAAATTTCGGTTTTGTGATTTTTACTATTGCAATTTTTTTAATTTCTAAACATCTCACATTTTTAATTTTTACACTTTTATATAGGAAAGAAAATCTACTTTGAAATGCAATTTGTTTGAAAACTGTATCTTAATTCGCTGTTTAATTATGGCTTTTAAAATTAAAAAAAATGGTATTTTTCACGTTTAATGGTTGCCATTGGTAATCTTTTTCCCCCCCTCTTGGCGACCGCATATTATTATTGATTAAAGAATTAAAATTAGTATTATTAGATAGAAATTTAATAGAGATACGTTGAAAAGTAAAAAGAAAAAACTTTTACTGATTTTATATAAAATGCAAAATAATAATAGTAATAATAATAAACGTTTTGATGAGCAATAATTTTATAAATCAAAATTTAATTTAAAAACCAAAAGAATGTTTGTGATACAATTTTTACATTGAAAAACATTTTTATGTAACTCAAAACAATATTTGGCTATTTATCGTTTGCGCCAGGATTATCACGTTCAAAAATCAATTTATGGTGTAGTTTCGTTTGCTGTTTTAAATGAAAATTCTAAGGTTTATTTTCTTGGCGCTTATTATATTTATTCCCCCAGAATAAAAAAAGGCTGGGTGTTCCTTCAAAAAATGGGCACTTTTTTATGAAAAAGGCTTCTTAGTGCTTTTCATAAATAATAGCTTAATTATTGTAAAGTTTTCTTTCTATAAATTAATACTTAAGTGTACCAGAAAATATTCTCAAATATTGCAGTGTGAAAGCTTTGCACGAGTCTTCGGGTATTGTTTATTTGTCTTATAATATTAAATAAATCATCTAAGAAAATAATTATTAAAAAAGATGAATAATAAAATAAAAATGCATATATATATATACATATGTTGTTTAAAGCTATTTTCTAAAGAACTACAGAAAGGTAAACAGTTACAGTAATTTGATACTCTTTTGAAAGTTATAAAAAAAGCAAGTAATAAAACAATTATATAAATCAATGAAATGTTAAAATTCACCATTAATCAATAAACACTACAAGTACAAGAGAAAAAATAATTTTTTTAACATGCATTTTGAAAGTACTAATATATACTTGAAAATACCTGTGAAAACGAACATAGTAATATAAAGAATACAAAATTACACAATTTTTAATCAATATATTTGAATGCAAAATTTCTATACATTAACAGACTTATATGGCGTATTTAGGCGATAGTCTCAGCGCCAAATCTTTTCCTCCCAGCAACCCGATTCTGTAACTTCATAAATAGCCAATCACATTGCTGAGCCAATTTGGGAATTAACGGCTCGTCAGAAAACTCCGATGGATTAGGTCGACACAGCACCTCCCTGTCTACCAGCTTTGAGAGCAGACCATAGACCTTCTAAACTAATATAATATAAAATAGTAGATTCCTTCTCTGAGGAGCAGACCCTCTCAGCGACTGGTGGGGCGGCTAAAAGATTGAAAGCGGATTCCTTTTACGAATGTCAAAAAACTGCTGCAAAACAACAACAACAAACCGCTAAAAATCACAAAAATCGCGAGAAATTAAAAAATCGCAGAGGACAAATTTTACATTAATTCGGCTAAAAGAATGAAACCAGATTCCTTTTACGAATGTGGAAAAATCAGCACAAAGCGCGAAAAAACACTAAAAACAGCATGAAAAAAAAAAAAAAATCTAACAAAGGTCTCCTTAGAAAATTCTGGACGTGACCAGACAGACAAATGTTTTAGGAACACAGAAAGATGCGTTTTATCCGTGGCTTTTTCACGTTTGCGGCGATTTTTTACATTATTAAAATGAATCTAATTTCAATCTTTTAGCCAAATATAGTAGATTTTGTCCTCTTTTCAATAAAGTTTATTCGGAATTCGTACAGCGATTTTTGAATATTTTTATGCGATTTTTAGCGTTTTTTTCGTGTTTTGCTGCGATTTTTTGACATTGGTAAAAGGAATTCGATTTCAAACTTTTAGCATAATATAGTAAATGTTGTCCTCTGTGATATTTGAAATTTTAGTGATTTTTAATACAATTTTTAGCATTTTCTCGCGTCCGCAGCGATGTTTGAAATCCGTAAAGGAATTTTATTTCAAACTTTTAGCCTAACATAGTGAATTTTGTACTTCGTGATTTTTGAATTTTTGTCAATTTTTAATACGATTTTCAACGGGATGTTCAGCGTTTTTTCGCGCTCTCCGCGGTGATTTTGTGACAATGATGAAAGGTTTCCCGTTACTGTTTTGTCCTCTATACTAAATTATGCATTATCTGCTTTTAAATTTTTAGCGGATTTTTTTTTCTTTTTTTCGTTTTTCAGCGATTTTCCCGTATTATTAAAAATAAATCCGATTTTAATCTTTTACCCAATATAGTAAAGGATCAGGGTCCATAAACCGTGTTTTTGGCCCATGAAATTAGACTAAAATTCGATTTTGTTATACTGACTTAATTGTTTCACTTTTTAATATTAGAAGTTTTATCCTGTACAATTTCAACAATAGTTATTGCATTTTGTTCGGATCTATATGACTTACACAAGCTCAAAGTTCGTATTATTCGTAGATTTTAATGAAAAATACGCAATTTCTCCTAAATTTACCCCAATTATTTGTATGAGCCCAATCGTGCAACACTTTCTTCTTTAGATTAGATATATTATAAAATACATCAAAATGTACAATATATGTAAAAATAAAAGTGCTGCAAAGAATGTAACTGCGTCACTAAAGAGACTTTAGGATGCAGCAACGTGCAAGCGCTGATCCACGGCGGGAGGGGGGGCATCCCCCCCTCCAAAAAAATTGTTTTTACTCACCTGTTTTTATAATATATCATTGTTATAATTAAAAGCAATTACATTTTTTTTTCATGGAGCTTTTGCGAAATGTTTAAGAAAAGGTAACATGAAAGAGTCACAATATGTCATTCTTTCAATAGTCGGTATCATAGTGAAGTATTTTCAGAGCTTAATAGATTGCTGAAAGATCCATCAATCAACAATAACCCTCCTAAACAACTGACTCCACCATAATGAATTAAACCCTTTTTCCTTCTTTAGAAAAATCATCTGGAACATACAGGGTAGTGTAGAAAGGGTTACACACAAGAAGCCAGATTAGTTAAAAGAACTCTGAACTTCCCGATTCTCCTCGCTAATGTTAATCCTATGGACGTAGGATGCATTCGTATTTTAAAAATATCTCCTCAAGAAATTACTATTTTTAACTTCTGTTTTCTGTGTACACTTCTTAAAGAATGCCTCTTTTTTTCTTAGTTATCAAAATATTTCTAAACTATGTGTTTAATTTATATTTTTATGTGTTAAAATCTTAGCAACATTTAATACGATTTTAACACTTCACATAAAATTAAGTATATATTTTACAAAAAAAATGACAACTAAGAAAAAAAGAGACATTCCTTAAGAACAGTACAAAGAAAACAGAAGTTAAAAATATTGTTTTACTGAGGAGATATTTTAAAAATACGAATGCATCTTACGCCCATAGGATTAACATTAGCGAAGGGAATCGGGAAGTTTACTGACGAGCAGCCTTAATACTATGCGCTTAATCTTACCCTTGCCCTCTTCCAGCTGAGCTTTTGGGATAGGTTTTCTTTCTGAGACAAAATCCAAATACAGTAAAACCCGTGAAAACGTAACCAGTCTGTCACAGAATTCTGCCTTAAACAGAAATGTTTCATGAGCCTAACGAATGGAATGTTATACAAGTATACTTGCTAAAAGAGAGGGTTTTTTCGGTCCCTAACGATTCCGTTTTGGCAGGTTTTATTGTCATGTGTAATAACCAATGTAAAGATAAACACACAGTCACATAGATTAAGCTTGCAGCTATATAGATGATGAGTTATGAATGAAGCTTGTTTCTTATGAAAAATCACAGCAGCAAAGGCGCTGCTCCTGTTTCTCAATAGCTTTTATATTGTATTTTGCACTGAAAAGGTAAGCCTTGAAGTTTTTAGATATTTTCGTTTTAGTTATTTTTCATTTTTTTTTACACTTCACAACACTACAGTTTTTGTACTTGTACATTTTTAATTGTTATTTAGGTCTTAAAAATTCTATTTGCGTGCGAATGTAACTACGGTAAAACCTACTAAGACGGAATCACTAGGGACAATGAAAATTTCCATGGTAAACAGGTTTTTGTCTTAGCAGGTATAGTTACATGTTATTCCTTTTGTTGAAACCATGAAAAATTCCGGATAAGGCAGGATTCTCTTATACACCGTTTTCGAAGAATTTATTCTATTTCGAGAAATACTATTAGGTCTATGCAAATAGCTTCAGCATACATTTTCTACTTTTGAAGAACTAAAATTATTTCATAAAAAAGAATTCTAATGGTAATAAAATAGTTATGATACAGTAAAACATGTGAAAACAGGATTGCTAGGAAGTGAAAAAAAAAAATCCATTTTTGACAGGTTTCTATCTTAGCAGGTAGAATTGCATGCAATTCCTCTTGACCGGATTATGAAATTTTTCTGTTTAAGACAGGATTTCGTTAGTGATAGGTTTCCTTTCACAAGTTACTCTATAAATATTACTGAATTTTTTTTCAAAATTAAGGTTATCTTAATGCTCGCTTTGAAATGTTTGGAAAAAACTATTACCTATACGAACATTCGCAGCATTATCAAATGGTAATAAAATACCATAAAACTTGCTAAGACGGAATAGCTAGAAACTAAAGAAAAGTTCCGTTTTAACCAGGTTTCTGTCTTAATACGTATAATTGTTTAATATTCCTTCCGACAGGTGAAATTTGAACCTGTCTTTTATCGAATCCTCTCTTAAATGGAAATATTTCACTGTCCCGACAGAAGGAATACCATAACAATCTACTTGTTAAGACGGAAACCTGTCAAAACGGGTTTTTTATCGGTTTCCAGCGATTTTGTTTTCACTGATTTACTGTATTGCTATTTGTAAATCATTAAAAATACAGATAGTAGTATTACTTTTCTATTAATTAAATAATCTATACTAATAAAAGATAGGTGCTTGTCTGTGTGTGTGTGTGTGTGCGTGCGTGTGTGTGTGCGATGGCTAGCGAAATCTGCCGCACGTAGAAGTCTGAAAATTTAGTGCAGATAGTTCAAGGCAGGTCCTGGCGCACCTGGGGCTCAGATTTTACATTTTTTAAGACCCGGGCCCCCTGGGCCCTTTTAAGTTTCTTACCCTAATTGTTAATAACTTGCCCCATTTTTATCCGATTGTCATCGTTTTTGGGGCCTTTTCTGCATTTAGCTTGTAGAGCTAAGCCATAAAGTTGTTTGTCTTTAAGACCCCTTTAAGTTTTGCTTGTCTTTAGGGACCCCTTTAAGTTTTTTTTTCCTAAATTGTTAATAACTTGTCCCATTTTTGTCTGATCTTCTTCGTTTTTGGGGCCATTCTCCATTTAGCTTTCCTCCCCATTTCTACGTTCCAGTTAAGACCCTGGGGCCCGGTACCTCTTGAAGTTTTTGTGAACTAAATTGTCAATAATTTGCCCCCTTTTAATCCGATTTTCTTCGTTTTGGAGGCCTTTTCTCCATGTAGTTATTCCCCTATTTCTACAATCCACTTAAGACTGGCGCCTGTGCTGTAAATAAATTATTGTTGAGTGGTGTAATTATATATTAAACAGTAATGAAGTTCTTTATTTAAAATATTGCGTTGTATTCGCTAGACCCCTTAGCGTTCTTTGAGGTCAAAGCAGTGGTAAAAAATAAAAGGAAAAGAAACTTCTTACTTGAATGGTGTCTGCTGTGCACAAAATGAAGAGGAGCCTTTTTTTTTTAAGAATATAAATCAAATATCTTTATTCATTCTTTTTGGAAGAGAAGAAAGAGGCCTTCACCCGTTGGTCACCTTATTTCAATAATTATGTTGGCTGATAAAGATGATCTTTTCCACTCGAAGAATTGACTTTTAAAATTAAAATGCAGCATCAATCCAAATTTTAAAGATGAGAATTTCAATTAAAACTTTTGCGCGCCATCAAAAAAATAAATTCAGACAGGGGAAACATCATCGTAGAATTTCGCCGGACTCCGCAGACATCGCCGCAGCAGGCAGGCAGGCTTGGCCCGCGATCTTTTGAAACGAAAACTACATTATGGCAGGTTCATCAACAAAACAGATTCTGATTTAAAATTAACGAAATTTTTAATTTATAGTAAGAAACGGGGACACCAAAAGTATCCGGACGACAAGATTTAAATCTATTAGAGAATTTAAAAAATTAGCCAATATCTTAATTAACAAATACGAACAATTCATTTAAAAACATTTATTTCAATTTGCGTCAGCAATCGTCAAATAAACCACGCCTTCGAAAATGAGCCTCCCTCTACAGCTACCTAATGCGTACGTCACGAGAGGGGGAAAGACGGCGCTTCGATGACGTCATCACAATACGAGTAGAAGGGAAAGAGAAAGCACATCGGTAAAGAGCAAGGAAAACGCCGAACAAAGCCCGATGCAAAACACTCGCGTAAAAATAAATACGGAATTGAATCCAAATAATATCAACGTGAAAGGCTGAACGAAATAAACATATAACATGATTTAAACATTGTGAGATTTCATATCACAATACCCCCATTTACCGATTAAAAATTTTGGCAGAGCACATGATGTAAAAGGTAAAAAATAAAAACCTTTTACAGAAAGGGGATGACAAATTTTTTTTTTGCACACCAGACACAGAGGAAAAAAAATTAAAATATTAAAGTAAAGCCAAACGTTAAACTGCTGCAATCAAAATTAATAGTGGTGACCAAACTGGAAGGGAGAAGAAAAAGAAAATACATCAAAAGTATACATAGTATATTCAATAATATACATTTAAGAATGCCAAATCTTCCTATTTATGGCAATCTCTTCTAGTATGATCTCATAAAATTCATCATCAAAATACTTAAATACAAATGCTAAACAAACATTAGAATTAGCATATATAAAATGAGATATATAAAATAAGCTCATTATCAAATATTTAAATTGGTACCATTAAAAATAGAAGTTGCACTTTACAAGAAACAAAGATCAACATACCTTCAATATTTGATCAACCGCCTAGGATTTAAAATTTATTTAATATTTTATAAAATAGAGCATTTATTTTCACTTACTCTAAATAAAAACTGGCCATACTTAAAAATATCTTTAGTACAATTTTCATAATACCATATTCAATTTGTTTTTGTAATGTTATTTTATTTAGTACTAAATACGTAATTGACTTGAAATAACCAGCTGTACTCTACATGAACAAATAGCCAAATCGTGCACTAAATGACCACTCACAAATAAAATACAGATAGGGTAGTTGCAACAATATACACTGCTCAAAACAATTAAGGGATATTTGAAGTTTTATATAAAATAAAGATATAAACGAAATTTTTTTTGCCGAAAATAGAAGAAGAGAATCACAAATGCAAATTTTTCTGGTTTTCAAACTGTGGAGTATGCAAATTTTGAGTTCGACGTCAAAAACGTCGTTTCAGCGGCAGCGAATGAAATTTGACTTTCAACTGGATAAAAGAGAATGAAGACAAGGATGATCGGCATTCAGTGATTGCTTTGTTTCGATGAGTACGATGTCTCAGCGAAGTCATTTGACAGATTCAGAAGCTTGGAGAATTGTTGGTAGGTTAGAAGGGGGCCAAACTCAAGCCGAAGTAGCGCAAGCCATTGGAGTGTCACAAAGTGTCATTTCCAGGATCTGGAACCGTTTTTTGGAGAGTGGATGTGCAGGCCGAAGACCAGGGCAAGGTCGTAGACGGGCAACAACGCCCAATGAAGATCGGTATTTAGCGTTAACAGCTCGGAAACACCGAAACATGAACGCTACTCTTCTCCAACAACACCTTCGCTCGGCTACAGGCACCACGATTTCAACTCAGACTGTCGGAAACCGGCTCCATGTTGTAGGTCTGTATGCTCGCCGACCGATGGTATGTGTTAGATTAACATCAAGGCATAGTCGCGACTGCAGGGAGTGGGCAACCGAGCATGTCAACTGGAGGAGAAATGAATGGAGCAATATTCTGTTTTCTGACGAGTCCCGTTTTTCTGTGCATCCGGATAATAGGCGTATTTTCATCTGGCAGTAGGAATAATCCTGCGTTCGTGCACGAAAGTGTCAGATTTGGCGGTGGAGGAGTGTTGGTGTATGGTGGCATCTCCATTGACGGGCGCACTGACCTCTACATCATTCGAGATGGAGCTCTGACTGGTCACCGATATAGGGATGAGATCCTCAGACCTATTGTAGTCCCTTACGCTGCAGCAATCGGAGATAACTTCATTTTAATGGACGATAACTGCAGGCCACATCGTGCAAACCTGGTGGAGGATTTCCTTTTCGAGGAAGGAATCGTTCGAATGGAATGGCCAGCGTGTTCTCCAGACATGAATCCAATCGAGCACGTTTGGGACGCTCTAGGAAGACGAGTTTCTGGCCGCCAACAACCCCACAAACTCTCCAAGAACTGGAAAGAGCTCTTCTGGAAGAGTGGGGCAGAATACCCCAACTCGTCATTAATAGCGTCATTGAGTCCATGCCTCAAAGGTGTTCAACGTTGCTGACCGCCCGTGGAAACCATACCCCCTATTGAAAATGTTTTTCTTTGAAGAAAACACCTTTTCTTATTCTTTTTTTCTCATATGCACAAAT